>OX638132.1:35274764-37753514 GCA_951804985.1 Dryomyza anilis
AAATGAAATTGAAATGAAATTGAAATGAAATTGAAATGAAATTGAAATGAAATTGAAATGAAATTGAAATGAAATTGAAATGAAATTGAAATGAAATTGAAATGAAATTGAAATGAAATTGAAATGAAATTGAAATGAAATTGAAATGAAATTGAAATGAAATTGAAATGAAATTTAAATGAAATTGAAATGAAATTGAAATGAAATTGAAATGAAATTGAAATGAAATTGAAATGAAATTGAAATGAAATTGAAATGAAATTGAAATGAAATTGAAATGAAATTGAAATGAAATTGAAATGAAATGAAATTGAAATGAAATTGAAATGAAATTGAAATGAATATGAAATTGAAATGAAATTGAAATGAAATTGAAATGAAATTGAAATGAAATTGAAATGAAATTGAAATGAAATTGAAATGAAATTGAAATGAAATTGAAATGAAATTGAAATGAAATTGAAATGAAATTGAAATGAAATTGAAATGAAATTGAAATGAAATTGAAATGAAATTGAAATGAAATTGAAATGAAATTGAAATGAAATTGAAATTGAAATGAAATTGAAATGAAATTGAAATGAAATTAAATTGAAATTGAAAAGAAATTAAAATGAAATTGAAATGAAGTTTAAATAAATGTTGATAACTAATCAAAAAGTAGTTAGATTCTTAATATTTTGTTATCGAATTATTTTTTAAGTTTTATTAATTCACTCTCTTATCTGTCCGTTCGGTCCAGACTTTCTAATCGCTTTTTAATACCGATGAGCTGCAGACTTGAAATTTTAAACATAGCCTAATTCTGAATGACAATGTAATATAATTGTTTGCATGTTCGTCATGGTTTTGTCGGAATAGATCGTTTTAATCTAACTAAATGTTTAATATTTTAAGTTGAAAATAAATTAAAAGAAGCGCCTGATTTCCTCATTTTATATTCTTATCAAATAATGGGAAAATAATAATCGTAATCAAAGCTCTGGTTACAGAATCTCTACTTATTAGACCCTTATATAAAATGAATATAATCAATGCGAGAATTAAACAAATAAATTAAATTTCGTAAAATATACGATTACGATACGATGTATTCGTGATGTTCGATATTGCATATTTGAAAAACGAACGGAAACTAAAAACAGGAAAAACTGGAATAAAACAAAAGAGGATGATACATATTTTTAGTTCAGCAGCTGCGTAAAATTATAATCTACTTTTTTTGACAAATTTCGTATAGAATAAAATGTTAAAAATCTGATCTCAATTTTAAAGTTGACTTTAAATTGTCTATGATTATGCTCCATGGAATTTAATTCTCGTATTAATCGTGTATGTTATAAACGTATGTTACAATGAGAAAAAAAGATACCATTGGAATTAGTCAATAGGATAAACTATTAACTTAATCGGTAAATCCCATTAAATACTACAAAATACTGTAACATTATTTTTGATTTTGTATGAAAATATTTATTTTTTGTATATTAATAAATTTTCTGTATATTTAAAATGATTTAATTTCGGGTACGCTCACTTTAAATAAATTTCACAATTTTCAAATATTTTTTCTGGCAGTTATAACATTTATTTAAAATATGATTCGCAATAAGACAGAAAAGAATATAAAAAAATACTTTTTTTAATTGTTGTTATTGGTTCGAAAGTTATTGGGTTTTTTCGGTAATGTTTTACTCTCGTCATTGACTGCCGAGAGGTAGCGCGGTATAGAAAAATGATTTCTATGAAAAAAATGTTATTAGCCCCAATTCCAGGTTTGATCATCGCACCTTTCGGCTCGCAGTCCAACGCACTAACCTCTGAGCTACCGACGCTACGCATACACACAAATATTTCGTAACTTTACAAAAGTGTTGTGGGTCATTTCTTCAAATACTTATAAGTTTTTCGTGGATTTATGCATATTTTATTTTGAGTGAAAAATTGGATATTTCCCAATTTCGTTCTTGTAAGATTTCAGCATCAAATTACGTCTTTATTATATATGTATCTAAAGGAGTATCAAATGCAATATTAAAAAGATCCCAAGGAACTTTGGATACTTTTTTATTATAAATTTGAATATATAAAAACTCATATATAAATGCCCAAGGCAGTATTTTCTGAAATCATCTTTTTCTATTTGAATTTAAACAAATGAAAGATACTTTATTTTCTTATAGTTCTCTTTTCTATTCATTCATCTAATTAATAGACAAAAATGTTGTCACTCTCACGATTATTCATTTAAACGAAGCAGTCGTCGTCTTCGAGGCGTTGCTGGCTGTCATTAAACGGGTGCAGTTTTAATTTCTAGAATTTGTGTTATTCTTCGTTCAGAGGAAGAGTTTATCATGTGATCGGAAGACTGAGAATATCTTATGTTTTTTACATTACAAGTCGCACTGAGTTTACGAAGATCAGCAGGAAAAATAGCAATGATGACTATTTTATCAAATAGAATAGAAAAAGAGTTAAAATGCGGAAGTGACTTTTTACATTTTGCTTAGATTATGAATTAAATTTGAAGAATTCGTTTTCAATGAGAATTTTCTTGAAATTCCTATTGAACATTATTTTACTATTTCATTCATAATTGAAGACAATTGACGATTAATTGTGGGGGCGCTGGGTAATATCGCGTGTTTTGTGTTCGTTCCAAAACGTCAACTTGTACTAACCATGTCTTTATCTGCAAAACTAATGTTTTTGCTAGATCCAAACCAACGGAGAGATCCGACTGACATCACTGCATGCATGTCGGGCATATAATCTTGATGAATGTATAATTGCATGCTAACATTTTGATAAATGAAAGCGGCATCCAGACAACAACAATGATCGTGAGCAATTCTTTGGTGTTGTGACGACGCGAGTTGATGTCAACCAGCATATAATCCACTGAGTCAGTTTAAAGTAGGCGACTGACTGCTCTGAAAAATATAACAATGAAATAATTCTAAAAAATAATACATTTTTTCAGCATGTACCACCTATTGGCGATAGTTCTCATATTTGTATCCAACACATAGACTGTTTCCACTTTACATAAATATAATGCCTTCAACAATTAACAAACAATTAATTAAATTGATCGATTTAATGTCAGCACCAGCATCATCACTATTCTCACATAACTCCAGACGACGAAAATGAATGTGCACAAATATAACCCAAAATATGACCTAAATTCTTTAATTCCCTTTATTGTATTCCGGTGGTCTTAGGCATACCGACCGAACCCCTTTACAGTAATGTTTATATAAAAATTAATTTCAATTTGAGCTGTTCTCCAAGTGTTTATGGATTTCCCAATGCTATGGGTGTCAGCATTCTAATTCAACCCCATTTAATTGTTGTTACAACATTAGATTTTAAATGACTGATACATATTTGATTAATTTTGACTTTACGCGTGACCCCCATGCATAAACTTAGTATTAATATAATTTAAAATTTTTTTCTTTGTTACGTACAAAATATTTATATCAAAAACTTAGATGATCGATGGATGCAATTTTTAAATACTTTTTTCAATTATTTTTAATGATGAATTTCATTTGATTGTTAAAAAACGCAAATGCAATGGAAAATCTACTATTTGGTTATTATTTTAATTTTAACGATATACATGGTGTTGAAGAATGTCAATAGTTCATGTTACTTAAAAAATTAGATTTAAAAATTAGATAAAATTAACGGCCAAATCACATATCTGACGATAACTACGAATTCGTTAAAAAATGGATCACTTCATGAATAACGACAACTAACTGCCTCCTTCTGTATTTCGAAACGAAAGGCTATTAGATGAAAGCTGTAGATAGGCTTTAACCAAACCATTGCACTTTTCTTCAAAGCCCGTGGAAGTCTCGTTGTTTTCAACATTCCCCGAATTTAAGACTTGCTCATTTTCTTGAGTTATCAACAACGAAACGCATTGTTTTTACTTAAATCATAGTCGGCATTTGCTTCGTAAAAATGTGAAATAGTTAAATAAAGTGTACAACCAAATGTGGAAGTTGTATTATAATTTAAAAACTTGCGTCGTTTTAAATATGGTCAGTTAGGAATGAGGAAAAATGTACGTAATGAAGGATTAATAATGCAGTACTGTTTAATTGGATTTGATATTTAAAATATTTCATATTTATTGTTCATGCATGGAAACACAACAATGCAAAACACCCAGACAAAATTTTTGGCAGAGTACAGGTAGTTTTTTTTTTCTCCCAACAATTTCTCCTAAATATGTTTGTGAGTAGGTATTTATTTAAAATTGGGCTGATTATATATACAAAATTTTTTTTTTTTTAATTAATTATCACAACATAGAAAAATATATACAGATTAGAGTCAATTTAAAAGCATATGTAGTAATTTTTCTACATATTTTAGGACGTATAAATAACGACAAAGTTTAGGTTTTTAAGATGCTCAATTTTTAAAGTGTTCAATTTGTGCAGTAAAACTATGTAGTTATTTCCCATACAAAAACAACTACATCAATAAAGTAAAAACCAAGGATTGAAACCTAAACGAATAACGGTTTCGATTTCGGTTTATTTCGCGTTTCGGTTGTAAGTTTTTATAACGAAACGGTTTCGGTATACCGGTTCAAAGTTACGGTTTCGGTTTGGATATCGGTTTTTGTATAAACATTCTTATTTTCCATATTTTTCAACGTCTTCAACAAAAAACCTAGGGTTAAAGTGGGACATGGGGTAATGTGGGAAATTGCAATTTTTGGCCATGTTTTTGCATTCAAAAAATAAAAACAATTGTCAAGTGCTTCTTAATATGGCATCAACTTTTCATCCATGGTAATAATCAAATTAATAAATTTTTCTGCATTCGAAAACAAGTGAAAAAATGTTTTTTAAAGTTTTTTAGAATGCTGGTGGTATTCAAAATGATCGAATATTGTATATCTTTTGATATACAAACTAGTTTTGTAAATAATGTAACATTGTTTATATGGTGCTAAGTTATGTTCAAATTGTACCATCGGGGTAAAGTAAGAATCATTTTCTGGGGCAAAGTGGGAAACGTAATTCAAGCAATGTTTGCTCTAATTTTAGTGCAAATATTTTGTTATATGAATTATTTAATTGATTTTGCCAAGAAAAACTTCAATCGTGAAAAACAACAATTTGAATTCACCTGAGATATGATCTGAATTGCAGAGTAGAAATGGTATTCTATTGAATAGATTCTTTAAAAAAATTAACTTTTCAAAACTTGTCCCATTTTGCCCCAGACTCCCCTATATATTTCACTAATACAATAAATAAAAAACAAATATCATTAACCAAATATCATTTTTAACCAAATAATGTTCTTGGAGTTGCTGGTGTTTTGATGTTATTCGTTGTTTTTGAAATATTATTTCTAAAAAAAAAATGTGAATATTTTCGTACAAGAAGTAATTTTTATTTCGGGAACTCCAAATTATATTAAATGGCATTTAAACGTGCATTGTATTTAAGATCTTCTATATAAAATAAAATAATTGTTCTGTTTCTTTTTATACTTTTTTAAAACTGGTATAAAACCGAGACCGTTTATTTCGGTTTTGGATATCGGATTATTTATGATTTTCGTATAACGGTCTCGGTTTTAAATATGAAACGATTTTAAACGGATATCGGTTTCGGTTACGTTTTCAATTCTTGGTAAAAACAACTACATATGCTTTTGGACGTAAATCAAATACATATGTATTTATTTTAAGGACATTTTTATTTATTTATTTTTAGTACGGTATTTTTTACGGTGTTTAATTTTTCATACCGGAAATATACCCTTTCACTCTTAGTCTACTGTACACAAACATTAAATATATTGCACTATCATGTACTTAATTTCGCAACGCTTACTTAAAAACACCCGAGATTAACATGGAAAACATTAAAAATTAACAGATTTATTAGTTACATTTAATGAGACTTACAACAGTAAGTTCTCAGCATCATTATCTGTCCGGTCTTTGCAGAATTCTGACACCGTGAAGCTGTTAATTTTTGCAAATAAAATGGATTTTGTTCCAGTCTTGTTTATTGTCGCCTTCATTCACGATCCGTGCACTTAACATGTTCTTTAATTCCATACCATACCAACATATACAATATATACATATAAACAAAACTCTCTTGTACAAGTACGAACGATTCTTGACAACATATCACCAAATGGCCAAGTATCCCGGCTGTCCAAGATGCTAACACCAGGTTCTTCGTAACTGCTATGTAGCAATCGAAAAACAGGGAAAAACATTCCAACTCTTGTCCGGTGTTTTGTTTGCTGTCGTCGTCCTCTTGTTTTGATTTGTAACTCAACAGGATCCTTTTGTTCGTGTACTGCGTGTGTGCGCCAAACATAAGGACCCTAAATGAGCGGGTGAAGAGGAAGACGGCACTCATTGACGGACGATGTGCCCTAATGTTGGGTTCGCATGTTGTGCTCGTACTGTAGTCGCAAGTCGCAGTCGCAGCATGGAGTCGTTTCGGCAGATATTGTGTCAACATTTGGTCAATTCATTTCTGGTGTTTTTAAACACAGTCCCGGCAACAGTGTTTCTTTTGATGTCGCGTTTTTGTTTTGAGTACGTTTTCAGTTTGATAATTTATTACGGCTTTTGATCAGCATTGTTACCAGTGCATGCGGGACGCCCTCAACAACTCTGAAGCATCTTAGCCTTCGTAAGTGTTCAGAGGAAATGATTTTGGCGCGCGCGACCCAAACATGCGGGGTATTGTTGCCCAAAATTAGTCGAATTCGGACATACATAGACTACTCTGGAAGCTGTTGTAAATTTCTTTTATCTGCTTATTTTATGTTTCTTTCAAGAGGCACAATCCACTCATGATTGTGTAGCTGTCGAATGGAATTAGTGCGAACAAGGATACTAAAAGGATCACTCAAGCATGTAACAAAACTTTAACAAGAAACTATGCGTTGATATAACCAGATTATTAATGCATCTGCATATACCCTGAACATATTCATTTTATTTTTATTTTTTTGGTGGTTTTAATATACAAATTGATTGATAATTTTAGACTGAATTCTTGTAAATTGTGTTACATACATTAGTTAGATTTGATAAACTAAATTTAGTTCCTCTTTCAGTATTTCGAAACGGAAGACTATTAGATGAAAGTGACGGAATTTTAAATAAATTTCAAAGTTTTAAAAGTCAAGCAACATGAAATCAAAATTTGATGATATTTTGACGTAACATTTTCGTTTCGGCGTTCGTTCAGAAATACAAAAAGTGGGTATGAAATAGAAAACTGAACGTTTTTAAACTAAATTCTTTTAAACTAAATTCTGATTTACAAACTGCGTTTTTCTGAAACATCAGTGTCTGCTAGCTTCTTATTCCCACGATGAAATAAATGGTGAAGAGAGCTATAGTTTGTATCTTGGATTGAAATCGAGACTGGTCTGTGAACTATGGGCCACGAGGCAGGGAAAAGTGTCCAAAACTGATGAAAAAATGTCAACATGTCTATACACTTTTCATAAAATAGATATATAACAGAAACGAACTGAATAGGCTAGCACGCGTTCATCGAACGAATGTAAAATAATATCGGTACAATAGTAATAGTAGAACTGTATAATGGATGTAAAGTTGTACCCATGTAGGATAAACGATGAGCCCAATTTTCACTCAGTCTTGCGCCAAGAATGCATTGCTCTGGGCCTGGTCTGGTAGCCACAACTGGCTGAATACTGGTTAAGCCTTGGTATGATAAAAAGGGCGCAAGACTGGCTCTAAGTAGTCGGCCAAGATTGGCAAAAAATACTTGGAAATATAATATAACAATAATGGGCCAGCATCATTTCAAAAGTGCAAAAAAAATATATATATTTTTTTATATTTTCTTTTTCTACCATTCTACTTATTTTATTATTTATTTAATACAATTTAAAATTTTTACAGTTTTAAGTAATTCAACAATCGTAGAAAAAATTTCATTTGTCACAAACTAGAATCGAACTCCTGACTCCGAAGTTAACGTCCACTGCTCTCACATCTATCTTACTTTGTCTGAGATTTTTGCTTCAAAAACAAAATTTTTATTTTTTTTTCTAATTCGACAATTTTTTTCTCAATTGACAGACATTTTTATATTTTAAAGTTTTGAATAAATGTTTTTTTAATTGAAGTATGATTTGGGTATATACAAGCATATGTCTGTTAGTTCTGGCTGAGTTTTGGACGAAGGTTTATTAACCAATCATTGGTCTGCCAGTACAGGTTGAGTCTTCAGCCCGTCGTCAGCCCTGGCAATTCCTACATGGGTAGTTGCTTTAAACTGTGAAGAATAAGTAAAACTGTAGTGTCTTTAAAACTGTACGGTCAAAAAATCAGTTTCATTTTTTTCACATATATCTATTTTTTTTTGTTTTAAAAATTTGGTTGATTTTTATTTACCTTGTATAGTTGAAAAATTTATGTATTTCAACTTTCAACTTTAAAATTGAATTTCTTAACTTTAATATATATTTTCTATACTTTACTAGTCCCATAAATTTAAACTTTCAAGTTAAAAATCCATTTACATTTAAATGTTCAACCTTTTGGTTTAAATTATTTACTTTCCAAGTTGAAAACTTAAAATTTTTAAACATCTTGGTTGAATTTTATTTACCTGGATGATTGAAAAATGTATTCATTGCAAAATTTCAACTTTCAAGATGAATTTCTTAATTTTAATATATATATTGTATACTTTACTGGACCATAAATTTAAACTTTTATGTTGACAATTGATTTCAATTCAACATTTTGGTTTAAATTATGTACATTTAAGTTGCAATTTATCATTCAGTGTTAGTGCTATATAAACGAACTTCCGTTGAAAAGGACTTTTCGAATTATGTAGCGAGCATACGAGTGAAAGTTACTGATATGGTGACTACGAAATTTGTTGAGGTTCGAATCGATCGCCCAGGGTGATATTTAACCACAAGTTTTTTTGCCGGAAAACATTATTATAATGTATTTGAGCATGATATCAATATATATTTGACCAAAAAAGTTTACCTTAGCACGTATACATAAAAATTGATCTTTATATGTACATTTTATATGAGGTATTTGAACATAAGTGGTCGGATCATAGGTCACAATGAACCGATCTCGCCAATTTTTTCGCACATACAGCGTAGGTATATTAGTAATCTAAGTTATAAGTTCAATTTTAAAAGTAGTAGGGATTTCAACAGACAGACAGACGGACAGACAGACAGACAGACAGACAGACAGACATACGGACAGACGGACATCGCTAAATCGACTCAGGAGGTCATGCTGATCAAGAATATATGTACTTTTCCATACCGGAGATGCTTCCTTCTGGGTGTTACAAACGGCGTACCAAACTGAATATACCCTTTCACTCTTAGTGTAGGGTATAAATATCAATCGTAAGCGCGACGAGCAGTTGAAAAATAATCTACGTGGTTGATGAATATCCCAACCAATTTTTCACCCTAATAGTTAATAAATGTAAACTATTTCGGACAGAATTTAATTTAAATAAACTTCATATTCTTACTAATGCAGTTGAAAAATAATCTACTTGGTTGAATATCCCAACAATACCGTTTAGTTTTGGACTCGCGTACAATTTTTCAACATAACAGTTTATAAATGTAACTCAAAGTTTTATTATGTTCAACATGCACCTGTAAGTTATAAACTTTTTAGTTGAACATTTTGATGTAAATTCTTATATACTTAAAATCAACTATAAAAGTTAAAAAATTCAACTCGTTTTGGTTAGGATAAATATGCAAACTTAAAAAGTTGAAAAAATGAACCTAGATTTTTGACTGTGTATAGTTTGTGAATTCGGTTGATGTGTCTGCTATATATATACACCAACCCATATCATATACACCAACCGCAATTTCTGATTTAACTACAAATAGCAAATACTTTCATTAAATTACTGAATTTCATTGCTGGATTGATTAATGACAAGCAATTAATATCGGTTGCTATATTTACCTCGATTAATTTTTCTGTGTATAAAGATAGATGTGAAAATTTGCACATCCAACTTATTTGGAAATGCTTTTGCCCCCATATGTAATTTAATTAATATTTGTTTTTGTTTTTTAATTCATTTTCCAAATTGATTCAATTATTGATTTTTTGATATATTAACTTCTGATATACTTAATTTACTCCAGTTCCGGTTCTGGTTTTCTGTTCTAATTCCAGTTTCGGTTCTATAAAAAATTAAATAACGATTCCAGTTTCAGTTCCGGTTCCATAAAAATTAAAAAAAAAACAATTCCAGTTCTATAAAAATAAAACGGTTCCGATCCAATTCGGATCCAGTTTCAGTTCGAGTTCCGGTTCCAGTTCTGGTTCCACCCGAGCCCTGGTTAAAAAGTTATTAGCTGATATCGTAAACGTATCCATAGAATTCTTATTAATGAAATTTACTGCGCACACTTTTTTCTCATTTTGTTGTGCAGTGTTATTGACTCCTAGGTATTAGTCACTACAAAATTTGCACCAATTCGCAATATTTAAAACATTATGTGACCGTTTTGACATGGAATGCTTCATAAACTTTTTAATTATATCCACGTCACCTTCTGAATGTTAGAAACGGAACACCGTATTGCATATTCACTTTTAGTGCAAAGTATAAAAAGTTATGTGCGACCAACATTGATATGAAATTAGTTGATCGATCTGTCATTAGATGACACTGAAAAGAATATTGTATATAGAGTAGTTCACAATTGTTTCTTGGGCAATGATTTAGTTGTCACAACAAAATTCTTTTCTGTATGCATTTAATAAATTAACATATAACACACTCAAAATAATTTCTAGGACATTTACAAAACATTTGTTCGTAAGTTTGAATTTCGTAAAATACACGAATAATTCGTAGAATACACGAAACATTTACAATTTCTATTTTTTTCACAAATTATTTTTAACGATTCGTTTTTATTATGAATCAATAATCGTCGAGAGTTTTTATAAAAAAAGTATTCGTGTATTTTACGAAAGATTCGTAAAATGTTTCATAAATGTACGTATGCTATCGTCAAAAGTACTAATACTTTCGTAAAATGTACGAATATATTCGTAAAAAAATTAAAATAATATTTAATAATTTACGAAACTTCCGTATTTTGTACGAATGGCTTTCGTAGATATATTCTCCGAATAGTTTCGTAAAATAAACAATTAATATTCATAATTTTATCATAATTTAACGAAATTTTTTTCGTGTACTTTACAAAATATTCCGGGGATAACTTTCACGAATTTTTCGTTAAATACACAAACGATTTCGTGTATTTTAAGCAGTTTTTTTTTAGTGCGTGGACTTATATTAAAAAATGTTATATATAACTTTATTTCAATAAAGTCAAAACTGCAGTACAAACCTCGCTCTAATATTATTCGCTATCGGAGTTCAACTGCAGAGGTCATCGGTTGCTACTGTATTTGCAAATCAATTACTATATATTTTACTATCGTACAACTGCCAATCGTTGGTATATAGGATATCTTAACCGAATAAATGATCGCAATCACTGTTTAAAAAAAATGCAAGTCAAACAACAACGTGCCAAATATTAGCTACTGAATTTTTTGTTTACCTAGTGGTTTCCCTAGACTAATACATAGTCTGGCGCACGTTTATTTCAGCATTCAAGTTGAGTTTGTATATTTCTACTTGCTAAGATTTTGGTTGTTAGACGCTGTTGTCTCCATTTTTATTATATTGTTTGGCAAACATTAATTATGCATTAGCTCGATTTATCAGTAGATGGCAGATAAGCACAACAGACAAAATGGTCCAAAAAATAGATAAATATGATTGAAATAGCGTCAATAATATAGAAAAATTTTAAATTTAAAAAAATAACATATTTTAAAAAAGTACATTTTATTCATTTATGAAATCACTTGACGTTATATAAGTATATATTCTTTTTTTGCAACATTTCCAGAGTAGAGTTAGACATATTCGTCTTTTTGTATATACTGTTACTTGAATAATACTGGTCCGAACGCGATAAAATTTTGGTTTTATATGTTTTACCTAATGTCTAGTTTCCTTAGTGGTTAATGTGTTGGACTGTGCGATGGAAACGTCTCTATGCTGGTACCAGAGATGCCAACTAGAGTTGAATTCCCCATGAATTCGCGGAAGTTATTGGCGGGGAATTTCAAATTAGAATCTGTTATATTTTACACGTTATATTTACAGAACCATTCGATTTACCGAAATCAAGTTAGTTGGATTAACTAACTTTTTCATTCTTCCAATCTCATGCCAAAAGAGGATTTTTCTGTGTGTACTAATTTAAACCAAGTTTAATATAATTAATTTGTTTAATATGTTCCAGTTTTCAAATTTTAATTCAGTTAAACTAGATGTAATTTCGTCTATAGTCAGTATTTCACAAATATTTAAAATTTCATATAAACTGAGTACACACAGAATAGAGTTGTTGCGCCAACCAATTCTTTGCCCAACCAACATATTAGGTTATCTCAACCGCTTAGTCGGTTGTTATTGTCAAAATAAAAAGACTTGTAGTTTGTTCGGCAACCAATTTCGAACTGTTTTAGAACAATTAATACTGATTTAGAACCATTAGAAGTGTGTACATTTTAATATTTCATAATATGGCAGTTCAGCAAGCAAATTTGTAAACTATTCGACTTAAACGAATAAAGTTAGTTGATACAACTAACTTTTTTGTTCTTCCAACCTCAGCCAAAAGAGAATTTTTCTGTGTGTACTAATTGTCTGTCTCACTGTAAAGTTTAAAGACTTTTGAAATATGTATTTAAATTAACGTTAAACTCGCACTGAAAAACTGGACATTAATTAATAAATATAGCACAGCTGACAAATAATTTTTTCAATTTATAATGTCTGATAAATGTCATTCAAAATTTGAGAAATCAAGAAATAAAAAATAAAAAAAACTTTTTAATTACTTATTATTGCGTAATATTTGTTCTATGGGACATTTTTATGAAAAACGTATACACAGAAAAATCGTCTTTTGTCTTGAGGTTGGAAGAATGAAAAAGTTAGCTGTACCAACTAACCCAATGGCGGGGAATTTTATAGTGAATTGTCTACAAATTTGTTGGCAAAACTTTCATATTAGTTTTTACACTGGATATATTAGTCCCAATGGTTCTAAATCTGTACTAAATTGTTCTAAAACAGTTCGAAATTGGTTGTAGTACAAACTAAAACTGTTTTTTTTGACCGACTATGCGGTTGAGAAAAGCGTATAAGTTGGTTGGGCAAAGAGTTGGTTGGCGCAACAAATCTCTACTCTGTGTGTAGTAAAAACACTATTTATTCTCATTGTATTTAAATTACATTCGTGCGGGGAATTTTATAGTGAATTGGGAATTTTGTTAAGAATATCGGGGACATTACTGGCTGGGACTAACAACATCTTTTCATATAATACATTTTGCTATACCGTGCTACCACTTGGCAGTCAATGGCGGGGAATTTTATAGTGAATTGGGAATTTTGTTAAGAATATCGGGGACATCACTGGCTGGGACTAACAACATTTTTTCATATAACACATTTTTCTATACCGTGCTACCACTTGGCAGTCAATGGCAAACATACGAGACCATTGCCTATGAAAAGCTTTCATCCCGCCTTTCGAAATTTGAGTACAAAATACATTACGGCTTGGCTAGGTTCTTCAGAGATGTTGTGCGAAACTGTAATTATTTATAATGGTATAAATACTATTGCTTTAATATATTTTCTCCTACATCTTTTATAAACGATACAATGTAAATCGGACGTTAGAAAAACAATTTTGTTGAAATATATTTTTTTTTCAGTAAAATTTATTTGACAACAGAAAAATTTCATGAGAGAGTTGAATAATTAAAATAAAACAAATTTATATCCATATTTTAAGTTTTTTGATCCCTATTGTCTCGTTTTAAGTCCATAATCAATACATATTTTCTTTGTTTTTCATCATATAATTGTTATCCCTGGTAATGACAAAATGTATTAAATTTAAATTCATTATATTTAACCATTTTCTTTTTATTATAGAAAATAAATAATACATCGGACTTGTATTATGGCGACAGACTTAAAAAATAAATGAAGAATTAATTTGTTTTAATAAATTCTTAAAAAAAAAAACAATTCGACTTTACCATAAAATTAGTAATACATATCAATAAATATTTATAGGTATTGCTATTGTAATTTAATAGATACATTCTATAATTTATGGTACAGCAACATGTATCATAAATTTCAATATTATTGAAATAATGGTATGTTTCCTATTGATCAACTTTTAAAGTAAAATTAATTGTTTTTATATGGGTATAAGAGACTATGAAATAAAATATACATTTTATATATAGTTTCTTTTTTTGCATGGGACTCGTAGATATGCAAAACATTAAATAATAATGTAAGTAAAGAGAAGTAATTTGAAAATGAATTGCCTAACAATTTATTTAAAATCTCCAATCTGTGAAAGTTTCGACAATGCAAAATCGGATAAGAACGCAACGCTTTTCACACAGGTTAAGAAGGATGTCTTAACGTTTGTCTGTCGGTCGGTCGAGTAGAAAACACATTTTCCATGTCGATACAATAGATTGCGTTATGTTAAATATATGCAAATAAGCCACCAAACAAACGAACAAAAAAACACACACAAATCTCGATAATTCGAATTCAAAGCATCTTTAGAAATTCCACAAACACTACAACACTTTTGCGAGGTCTTATTGTTCTTTTGATTCTGAGTTTGCATTAGAAATACATAAGTTTGATCAACCGATAGAGATAGATTTGCAAATTTATCTCGTGGGTCTACTGTAGCTGGCAAACGGCAAACGACCGAGAGCAGAGATATGTGGAGATGCTGCCTTAGTGGTTAAGAAAGTTATTTAAGCTCAAAATCACCCTCGATATTCGTTCGAATGTAAATTGGCGGAAGTGCGGGAAGACATTTAGCGTATAATCTTCATTAGGCATTAAATTGCTCTTAACAGATATTGTGTTGAGCAAGTACTAAATATGCACCATCACGACATTAACCCACTATGACTCTCTGACTAGTATAAAATATATGTACAAAGGTTTGGGTATTACCAACAAACTTTGCTAACTTTCTACAGAAACATGCGCAGATTTTTATAGCACAACGAAATGTTTATATTTTATAGAAAATGTGTCTGAGTCTTAATCTGATCTGAAGATTTTGTACATCCCATTCGGACAAAAGTAATTCATCAATCTTCGAACTGAAATTATATTACGTTGAATGTTATGACGTTGCATATGTCACTGTACCCATTGAACAAAATTCAGCTGACCAATGCAATGCATTTTTTGAGATGGCATCGCACTTTTACGCACCTTTTTCCATATGCAATAACAGATTTGTGTTTAAAAATATGAGAGATAAGAAACTGAGCAAACATTTACGACTAGTTCATCCTTATAGTCGTCGAAGGTGCAAAAGATGCATCTTATTGTTCAATGAACGTTAAGGTATGTTTGTGGTCCGTGATGAAAAATGTGGTGACATTGGGAGTGCGGTTATAGGAAAATATTCCTATCTACACTTAGAAAAAAAAACTAAAAAAATATGAATTTCTATTGATTCAACGATTTTTTAATATTAAAATTGGTCAATGCGATTTTTCCTATTCATTTTATAGTATGGGAACTATTAATATTATAGTGGCGACACACTATTAATTTCTATAGTATCTACAATTTAAAATTAATGTGATGTCATATTAAAACTGGTATGCACCATTAAAATAATATGTTCTCACAATAAGATAAACTGACCTATACTATTATATCAATGTGATAAAATTATTTGTATTTGTATTTATTAATGTATTGGTAGACTAGAGCACCAAGACTAATATCTTTTAAATTACAGCAGAAGTTGGCAGAAGAGAAAAACAATTTTTAATTTCCAAGAACTTAAAACTAAATATAAAAAAAATGTCGTTACATTTAGTAAAAATAAGTAATTTAATAATTGAGACTACTCTTTTAAACATATTGCAATATAAATAGAATAGTTTAAATCATTAAAAAGTAATAAGAAATCACATTCTTTTTTAAGGATAAAACTATTAAATTCCTATGAGAACATACTATTCAAATTATACTTTTTGTTATTCATTAAATGGGATAGATCGTATTAATTCTAGATGATATTAGTATTAATTTAATACCGCTGAAAATTATGGAAAAAGCTAAATAAATAAACGAGTCCATATTATATTTTTATTATATTGTTACGAAAAGAGGTAATTTGCCCCACTGTGCAAGCATTCAACAATAATAAATGAGACGCAAGACAATTCAGCGCACTAAGCAATGTGTTAGAAAGAGACGGAAGATCATTCAGCGTACTGGACAATGTGCGAGAAAGAGATGGAAAATCAGCGCATTAAAACACATGAGTGCGAATGAGATGCCAATAGCATGCGTCATTCACGAAACGAGTAGAAGGTTCTCGAAACAAGTCGAAGCTTGTCGAAACGAGTCGAAACGTGTCGAACTGATGCATGCAGTATATAAGGGAGCCGCATCTGAGGTACTTCACTTCAGTAGTGATTGTAAAGTGGTCGAGTGCATCTCGTGTGATAAATGTCAAGTTAAATTGTGGACATGCAGCAGTTGTTAGAATTTGTTATTAGTAAAGTTGTTTATTAAAGTGAATTAATAAAGTTAATTGTTATAATTTAAACCAAACATAAGAGTGTTTTTATTTTGTACACAATCCAGCGATACGAACTCGTAGAACAGTTTTCCGTAGACTGAATTTTCGTAACAATATTTAATTATATAAATACTGTAAGTTGCAAATAAAAGTATTTTTACTATATACTTTTAGTATTATTTTGTTATAAAACAATATTATTAATATTATTTTTTAATATTTTTTTGTTAAAAATTATATTATTAATAAAATATTACGAATAAATTTTGTTCAATATTCATTTCATTTTCGCGCTGGCGAATTTTGCAATCACTGAGAACACGACGATCAGCACTGTCACGATTGCAGTTTTACGTATTTAAATACCTGCTAATTTGGGAGCGCACAAATTTTAGCAACTCATTACTTTTCGACTTCAAATCATAAATTTTTTATAGATAGAAAAAGTATTTTCGGTTTTTTAATGCCTTGTTTTTTTCTCTTAATTCATAATTTAAGTAACATTGAAAAATTATTTTTTATTGTTTTTAATTGTTTTATCACATAACTATAATAGTTTAATTAATGTGACGTAAACTATTAATAAAACTGTCCGACAAAATTCAAATTTTGACATGGTGCATTAAAAGTTACAGCAAATAATGGATAAATTTGTAGCGCTGATTCCGCAAATGATATAAGTTTTGTCAAATTAGATCTACCCTAGTAGAATTTTACCCGATGCGACATCGGGAAATGATCGGGTTTACGTTGCGTAAGCCCTATTAGAGAAAACATGATCATTGCCTTTGCATGCCCTTATCATGCTTACCATAGCAGGGTTTACATTATCTAAACAGTCAATGTTCCTCATAGCTACATTACTTGTTCCTCATAACAAAATTAGCATCAGTCAATGATCGAGTTTAATGAGAGAAACCCTATTATGCTCGGGCTCAGACAAGGCAATTGTCGGGTAAATATTAAAATGGCGAATTGCCCGATCAGTACATAATCATGGCATGAGGTCAATACATGATCAGGACACTGCGTTACAGGGACATTATGGGCCTCGTCATATCCCGATCATCTCAAATAATGACATGATAACTTCATGATCATGGCCCTACCAAAATTTCTACTAGGGTAGTTCTTGATAGCAATTTTTTTAATTTCCCATTATATTGGTCTCCTTTATTTTTAAAATTCAAGTAAAAGAAAAGTATGAACTTATCTTTTCGATATTATACGCAGTAAACATTGCTCAAAAAAAAAAATATTTTCATGCGTGAAACATTTTTTCCGATATATAAGCTTTTTTTTTAAAAAAATAAAAATGTTATGAATGAAAAACGTTATTACATAATAGACAAAAATGCTAAGAAAAATGTTATGCCAAGTTATGTAGCGTCGTGTACCCCTTGTAAACACCCATTTAAGAAAATAAATTACGACTTTAAGTTATATAATCGAAAATATAATTTCATTATTTTATTTTGTTGGAATTTTAAAAATAAAAGAAGACTATATGGGCTATATCTCTAAAACTAGAGCGAGTTGGACAAAACTGATGACATTTTCGGAATCAGCGCAACAAATGCATCCAAACTTTTACTGCACCATAATGAGTGTAATCAATACGATTGCACTATAAAATTAACTATTAAAAAAACTATAGAAAAATTACTATTTTATCAATAACATGTCCTACGGATTTACCAAATACTATAAAAACTATTGTAATAATAGGAAAAAGTATTGTTTTATGTCCTATAGAATCAATAGTGCCTTTACTTAGATATAAATATTTTTTATAAGAAATCACATAAATTGAACTAATATTTTTCTAATTTTTTAATACTAATATTTCACACTTTCTAATAAAAATCGAAAGTTATTTTTCGAACCACATTTTCATTCATTAAGTAATCTTTTTTTAAACGTTTTGAAGGGCGGGTTGTAAACTTTATAAGGCAATGGTTACGCACAAAACTACGTCGTCAATAGTCGTATTACATATTTTAGGTTAATCTATATTATACGGAAACGATAGGGTTTTCGATAAAAACCAACATGTCTACACGCATAATAAAAAGAGATATGTTTGAATATGCCTGAAAATAATTATAATGTAATTCGAAATTACTATATGTTTATATGTAGTGTAATTACATTTTTTTTGAAATTGACCATATTTTTGTTCACATTTTAACATTTTAACATTTCACATTTTAATTTTGTTCACATTTTAATTATGTTTCAAAACAAACATAACTTTTAATTGTTTTAAAAAAAAATAGGCTTAATAGACGTATCTGTTCCGTTTATCATAATTATGGTTTTAAACAATAAATAAAAATAAAATTAAATAAAATAATGCTTGGCAACACACTTCTTGTGTTGCCGATAGACAAAGTTTATATACATTTACTCTAATTTTCTAACTAGATTATATTTATACCCTACACTAAGAGTGAAAGGGTATATTCAGTTTGGTACGCCGTTTGTAACACCCAGAAGGAAGCATCTCCGGTATGGAAAAGTATATATATTCTTGATCAGCATGACCTCTTGATCAGCGATGTCCGTCTGTCCGTCTGTCTGTCCGTCTGTCTGTTGAAATCCCTACTACTTTTAAAATTGAAGAGCTAGATAAATGAAACTTATAACTTAGATTACTAATATACCTACGCTGTATGTGCGTGCTTAGGTAAACTTTTTTGGTCAAATATATATTGACATCATGCTCAAATACATGATAATAAAGTTTTCCGGAGAAAAGACTTGTGGTTCACAAAAAAAATCGAAATTCGGTAAACCTAAATTCGGTAAATATGGGTATCAAATGAATGGAAATTCTTCAGCGATTGAATGTTTGTAGTTATTTTCAGGATTCGTATACCCTGGTGACCTATATATCACTTTGAACGGTAACCACACATATGTGTAGGGTATTTATAGTCGGCTTAGACCGACTATAATTATGGTAATCCTAACTATCATAATTACACTTACTTTAAAATTTCCCATGTGATCTAACCTTCCCAACTGGTTTTCTATTAAATATAATCTAAATAAAATGAGTTGAAGGAAAACAGAAAGTATAAAACAAAAAAAATTCTGACTTAACAGACAATTATAATTATGTTTAAGTACAGCAAAATGATATTTGTTATGGCTGAAAAAAATAAATTTGGAAGAGCCATTTTTTTAATTTACTCAAGTAGAATATTATATCATTAATAGTTGTATTTAGCAATCGAAAATAAGTTTATATTTTGTAAGGATGTTTCTAATAAAGAGCAAAATAAAAATAGAAATTCGCGCATTTTATACTTTTAAAGGTGTCATTTTATTAAAACTGATCCAAAAAAATGTGCCATATATCATCTTTAAACAAGAAAACACACTCAAGAAATGATTTTGTGTTTGGTTTGTAACCATTGTTTGCTAAATAGATTGGAAAAGGCGATACAAATTTGTCAAACAATAGGCCATCGGACACGCATATCCCAAAGCAACTTAGCGGCCGGTGGTCGTCTTTAGGCCAAATGCATTGTCAACGATAATCATTGGCAACAACAAAACCAACAACCAGCAACAGCAGTTGTTGCATAATCTGTTTACAGCTACTCCTGCTGTTGGTTTATGCTGCCGATTCGGCCTCTTGGTACCTGAATTGCAGTGGCAACTGTGCACAAACCTGGCACGAATTCTAAGTGAAATTTTGTCTCCGGAGCTAACAATAACTTAACTATTTTCCATGTCTTGGGATACAAATGGAAAAACTAATATTTCTGAATGCAAGCTGAAAACAGTGGAAAATGTGTGTCCAGTATAAAATGTTTTTGTTTTTTTTTTTATAAATATGGTCACAAATCAAGAATGCATCATGAGAGGCGTGCGACACGCACCACAATGAGTTCGTCATATTCTGAGGAGTAAAGAGGCAGATTTACATCTCAGGGGCATTTGGTTTTTCTTGGCCGCAGTTAATGCGATTACTCAAGTGGTCAGTCGATTTGAGATGAGTAGACAATTTGTGGGATTTTGTAATTAGCTGCTAGATTATGAGGCATTCTTCCAATATGAGCAGATGTAAGCTGAGAAATATTATAACATATTCATACATAGTACGTTTTAATAAAGTTTAACTATATTCGCAGTTTCCTATAACAATTTATAGTGCATTTAGACTATGCCAATGGTTTTATCTGACCAAAATAATGTCCAGTTAAACTCACAAAATATAAACTTTAAGGTGTACCTCTTATTTATTGCATAACATAAATGGTTTTCGTAATTAAATAAAAGCATATATTATGTGTCAAACAAGATCTATAGTAATTCACTCTTTAATTCTTCAGATTAAATATGAATTCAAAAATACAATTTTTAATTTAAATTTGAAATTTTTTTTAATTTTTAAGAGAGAGTTCCAGAAAGTAAAATCGCACATATAAATTAATTATTTTTCATTTAATTCACTCGGATTATGATTTTCAAATATATATTTTAACAAAAGAACTATAAAAGATATACATTCCATACCAAATCGACCAGCGGTTGGAACTCATCATCTTCGAATTCAATGAAATTTGGGCAACTGATAATGGGTAACGAGATATGCATTGATCAATTTTTTTTATTTTTTTCGCCCACTACTTTCAGAGATACAGTGGTTCAAAGTTAAAAAAAATGGGCCAAAAATCAATTTTCATATTTCAATATCTCTTAAAGTAGAAATGATAGAAACTCCGTTGATGGCTTTGGAAGTAGTGGACGAAAAAAAAAAATGATCAGTACATATCTACCCTTTATTGAAATCGAAATGGTAAAATCTCAAATTTGACTTTTTTTGGTCGATTTTGTGAGAACATTTTTAAAAGGAAATCATTGAGCATAATGACCACTTTAAAGTTCAACTAGAATATGCGTCATTGGATATTTTTTTGTCAAATTGGATCCATTTACGATTTATCGAATACCCAACTACAATAAAAGATCAATAACTTATTTGGGTTCTGGGAACATTTAAAACAAGTGTCATTCTATAAAATGGTGGCTCGAACCTAAAGGTAACATTATAAAAAGATTAATAATAATATAATAGTTTGGCGCTACAATCCTGTATAGAACTTCGGCCGAGTTCTCTCACCATTTTGAGCTGTGCGTGTAATATTTGTACTCAAAGTGGTGGGACCTACAGTTTATTGCCGGATCCGAACGGCGGGTGAGAGCTTTTCATAGGCAATGGTTTTACTCTCGTAGGTTTGCCATTTACTGACGAGAGGTAGCGCGGTATAGAAAAATGTTTCTATGAAAAGATGTTGTTAGCCCCAGTCCAGGCTTGAACCGGGGACCTTTCGGCTCGCAGTCGAACGCACTAACCACTGAGCTACTGAGCTACCGCGGCTATAAAAAGATTAAAAATTGAGTTAATTGAAAACATGAAAGACATGAAATCAAATTCCTTATTAAGGATTTTGTAAAAAGTTGATAGAAGCAGGAACTGCAATGATCCGGAATCAGAATCGAAACCGTTTCGATTTTTGAAGTCAGAACCCCTATAATTCAACCCCCTCTGGCTACGGGCCTGATTTGTAAAAACAAAGTAAAAGGTAGTATGGAATTATTGACCATGTTTGATACAAGATTTATACTTTTATTTAATTATGAAAGTTGTAGATATTATGCAGCAAATAATAGGTACACCATGAAATTTATATTTCTTGTGTTTGACTTATCATAACTTCGGCCAGTTTAATCCGAGTTTCACGTAGTATATTTCAGAATATTAGCTGAAGTATTCTCAATGGAATCAAAAAGAAATTAAATTGATAACGCAAGTCTGTAAACGTTTAAAGTCCAAAATATGTATAAAAATTAGAATTTTCATATATTTGTATTACGTAATAACTCAAAAACTTGAGGCAATCCGAAAAACTGAGTATGAGGTCTTGATTAGAATCTTGAAGTCCATCGAAAAAGCATACTAAAATCGCGGATAATTTTTTGTTGTTGTGCTGTGTGCAGAATGTGTGATTTTCTATATGTGGATATTAATTTAGATAATTTAATAAAATATATTTATTATGCATTAAAGTAAATAATATTTTATTCTTTTTTATTTATGATCAGTGAATATTGAAAAAGTGAATGTTGAAAAAAATAATTCGATTATACCATAAAATAGAAATACGCATCAACTAATGTTAATAAATTTAACAGGGCACATTATAAAATAAATGGTACAAACAAACTATTTTTTTAATTGTTTCAATTTTAGTGAACTAATGGTATCCTCCTATTGACCAATTTTAATAGTGTAAATAATTATTGTTCTATTAAATTACCAGTTTTTTTCTGTGTGTGTATAAAATAATCAGCTGCAACTAAATTTAATTTCATCACATTCTTGTGAAATTCAATTCCCCAAACTTTACGAGGACCGTCGGTCGACAACCATAACATATCGTATTGAAATGTGAATATAAATTTCAACTTAAGTGTGGCAATTTTGGGCCTGGCTTCTGGTTGGTGGCTGATTGAATTTGCGATTCCCAAAATATTTAGGTCTTTTAAGCAAGGAGATTTAAATTAGAACCTGATTTACGCAAATCGATAATAATTGTCCATCAATAAAGCGTATTCGTAACGGAATTCGGACTCTTGGCACAAGCATGGTTGAATGCAACGAACTGCGTTGAACGCGATTCGTACCTCCTAAAGGTTTCATATTCGTTGTTTCGCGCACCTTCTACATCATAAATTCCAAGAGTTCGCTGCAATCAGACGTCCACCGGGTTTATCTGTGCATTGACTTGATTTAAATCACGTACGAATTGTAATAATTTATTTCGCTCATTCGCTCACGAGATTGCAATTACAAATTACTTCGTACGCGTGGAATTGCTAACACCATATCTGCTAACCCAGCAATCAACACCTGTAGATCGATCGATTGATCGCCATAGCCATGCGGTGGATCACAAGCCACACAGCAGAACTGTGATCCAGAGCGATCTTCCTCAACACTTTTATTATTTATTGTTGCTGGAGTTTTTTTTTTTGTTCGTACGCAAATCAGATCAACGATCTATACGGTTGGCTCTTGATGTGTAATGTGTAGCCAATTTGTGCCTCAGTATTTTTTTTTTGTTTTTGCTGGTAATCCACGATCGTATGCGATACCCTTTTGCACATCGACAAATATGTTCAAGTGTGCAAAGATCTGCACATGCACCTCAAAATTAATGCGTAAAAATTGCTGAAGTCGGCGTCTAATTACATGCATTATTTGGACCAGATCTGATTAGTTATTGTAGTTAGTTTTATTTTCTATTTCAGGAATTTAATTAGCGACTGTTAGATGCCATTTTAATCGCTGAAATGAAGTAATGTTTCGAATTATGAAACATATTTATTGGAATTGCTTAGATTGTTTGTTTCTAAACATAATTATTTGTTAATTTTTAAGTATTCTTCGCAAAAACATCGACGAACTAGCACTGAAAAAGTGGCCTTGTTTTATAGTTTTAAAGTTACAATTCGAATATAACAGTTTGTAAGTTTTGCAACCAACATTCTTAGTGAATTAATTTTATATTCACAAAAATAATTTTACGTTTAATATAAGTATTATATGCGTTTGCCGCAAAAGAATTTTGGCACCCATTGAAGCAAACGAACTTTCGTTCAGAATAAATAAATATTTCTTTTATGATAATCGTTATTTTTTACAGCAAACATGTAAACTTTTGCGAGTAAAGTTGGAGCACGTTGCTAAAGTTATTCTTTTGCCGCAAATTATATGTACTTTTTTTAAAGTTAAAAAAAATATGCAAGTTACCGCTTCTCTATAATATTGAGTAAAACATTAACCACGATGTTAACCACGATTATTAACAGACAGATCTCTTTTGCCATGTAATCGAAATTTTATTATATTTCTTAATTTAACCGTTGTTTAACAATTTGTCATTTAGTTTAGAACCAGATTCGTACTATGTTCCATAATTGCTATAATAAGAACTATGGTTTCCATTACCAAAGCATTTTGACAATCCCGGGACTGAATTAAAAAAGAAATCCCGGGATACCCAGGATTAGACCCGGATTATTGAAATTATTATTTCAGGTAACAAAACCAAGAAAAGTTTAATACACAGTAGAGTCCGGGGCTACGTCGACACAGGGAAAAAGTCGGCTTTTGCTTTAAAACGCGAATGGGATGTCAGATCAACTCCAAATTTATACTGATCACGTAACATCGGGTGTTACTAAAGAAAAGTCCTTAAACTCACATTTATATGGCTATTATTTAATTATATAAGAAAATGTTATATATTACATAAGACAAAGTCTCGTGTGGTAAAGTCGACACAAATGCATTCAGTCAAAGTAGATTCCGAGGTAACGAAATAAAACGCTACGAGTAGTTGTAAATGTTTCGAGCGCGGCCTATTTTCAAAAAGCATATTTCAGATTTTGTACTTATATTTTATTGGTAAACTAGTATATTGTACTCCCTAATTTGTTTGGAACTTTTGAATGCAAATCCAGTGCGCATATACGTCACAGAAAACAATTCTTCAATATGATGAATTTATTCATAAATATTATGAATTTTTTCACCAACTACCATACTCATCATATTAATACCACCGTTTATTAAATGACATATTAATGAATGCATTCATTATATATATGAACAAAATATTTAATACAAGGAATTTGAATTGTCATATTGATAATTTGTTCATAAAATTAAAAAAAAAAAACTATAAATAATTCAAAAATTTTTGTTGTAAACATTTTATTTGAAAAATAACAGTAAACAAAATTAAAAAAAAAATATATCTGAAAAAAAAAATTTCGGAAAAAGAAATTGTTCGGACAAAAAAAAAATCGAAAAAAAAAATTTTATAAAAATTGTTCGAAAATATTTTTTTTTTCAAAATAGAAATTTGTTCGAATTTTCTTTATTTTAAATATGTTTTTTATAAAAATAACTTTTTATTAATAAAAAGTTGTAATTATAATAAATATATTATACAACATTTTACTAATTTGATCATGTCGAGCAAGCATTATATAAGAAATAACACACAAGAACTACTTGAGAACTGAGAAGTGCGGCAAAAAATGAACGAACAAAACTTTTTTTTTGTTAGAAATTTGGTTTAATGAACAGCGTTCTTCAATTTGATGAAACGTATTCTTCACATACAGTTCATCATATTGAAGAACACTTTTTTGACAGTTACCAAGCGTTCTTCATATTTATGATAGCATTCATAACAATAATGGCGTTAGTCATTAATATTATGTATGGTTCTTCAATACAATGAATCATGGTTTGAAGAACGGAATTCATCAATATGATGTACATGTTTTTTTCTGTGGAGGATCTATACAAAAGATAATAATAATAATTTGGATCTACGGTCTTGAAGAACTTAGGCTTAGCTTCCTCGCCATTTGAGCTGGGCGTGTTATATTTGTACTCAAAGTGGTGGTACCTACTGTTTTATGCCGAATCCGATCTGTGGGGCTTAAAGATTTTTAATGGGCAGTGCTTACTCTCAGAGGTTTACAATTGTCCACCGAGAGGTAGCGCGGTATAGAGAAATGTTTTCTTTTAAAAGATTTTGTTTGCCCCAGGTTTGAACATGAAACCTTTCGGCTCACCGCACTAACTTCTGAGCTATCGACACTAGTAGCATTCGTTTCTTTTCACATTTTATAACGCTGATGGATCAAATGTGAATCCATATTCTGAGCGTTTACACTTTAATTATTTTAGTTGTTAAGTGTTTCTTTTTTATGTAACATTTTGGAGCTCCCAGAAAACAAGCTTAAAAGCATAACTCTCATAAATATTTTTTGTTGAGAACTTATAAACGTGACACCTTTATATCTTTTTCAGAGCGCCGCCAAATTGTTTAATGGGTATATTTTCAATAAATATTTATGAAAGAATTTAGAAGGAATTGTGAAAAAACCCATGGATGAATCCCTACGAATATGGCATTGGTTCCAATGTGATATTAGCGCATTCTATAAACAAAAATACACCAGACACAGCATAAAGCCAAAAGTTAATAAGACATGTTTCCTTTTGATGCGAACTTAATTAACTTGAAAATTTGGTAAGCCCTTTATCGTGGAAATTCATTACGGCCAAACCAGCATCACTGACAACAGCCAAAACAAAACCGGAATAAAATATTGTCTCAGCGCAGTTGCAAAAGTAAAAAGCATGAAAGTCCTTTCTGCGGAATTCAGAAGTGAATGAAATTTTGCTGTTCAAACATAGGGTGTGCACAGCGATGACGCGTTTAAAATTTACGCGCGCATAAGATGATTAATAATTATCATGAGAACCCATACACGGTACACGTCTGGAAGATAAATGCGTGGTATGCGTGTCGGTGGTCTGTTTTCTTCACTTCTAATTCGCCTGACAGAAATTGCTGATTTGCCCAGTTTTCACAGAAATGATAAAAATAGTCTATTTTTTTCGTATTTAAATGCAAATTTTTTAATTCACTTGTTTTTGTTTTAATAATTTCTGGGGAAAAAAAAGTACCAACAATTTTACAATTTACATTTTGGAAAGAGGATGAGGTGCCTTTGGTTGGTTTTGCTTCGCTGATGATGAATAACCATAAGCTTCCGTCTGGTGCAGCTTCCTTAAAAATACCCTTAATTTGAAATTAGCTGCGTTGTGTTTTAATTTTTTGCGGTTTCTTAATAGAAATTATGACTTATATACTTCACCTAGTCGCTGGGGTGTTTATTACCCTCCAAGTGTTGTTTTTTAATTCATAAACTAACAATATGCAGTTGTTTTTTCTGGTTTTAATTTACTATGTAATCTTTTTGGAGAGTTTTCTGTTTTTTTTTTTTCAATTTTCTCACTAAATTAGGAATTTTCAATTTGTTGACAATTCACCCTTGCGTTTTTGAATTGAATATGGATAGCATCAGCAAAGTGTTTTTTGTCAACGCTTTCTGACATGACGTGTATTGATGAGTGGTAAGAATTTCAATGTCTCACGAAAAGTTCGCAAACTGGTATAAAAAACACTCGAGTTTAAGGGTTCCTTTTATCATGTACGCTGAAAATAAAACAAATTGTATAAATAATAAATATCAATAAAATAAATAATGTTGCAATGATCAATCATACCCATAGTTCTAGATCACATAAATATATCTACATGTCTTAGTATTTTGTACCATAGCAAGCCAATCTGTCTTAACTGTCACATCACATATCATCACAGCTCATGTAAACAATAAAACTTTGATAATCTTCATAAATATCATTTACGATATTCATTCAACTGCAAAATTTGCGTCTAATTAAATGAATGCTTTGTTATGGATGCCTTGTTACGGTACACGTTTGCCCTCTTTCTTTCGAGATACATGGTACGTACGAGGAAGATACCTGTAACGGAACGAGCACATATAGAGTTTCACGTGTTCCACAATTTATGCAAATTATGCGCAGTGACATAGAGCCACAAGTACACTGATTCGAATGACAGATTTGCAACTCACACACGACTCATTATTCAAAACATAAGCAAATTTATATAAATCCACGTTGCCGTGGTCCTGCGGCCGTCCTTTCTGTCCCAAATGAAATTGGACACCAGCGTCCGACTAAATGAATTAATGAATGAATGAACGAGAGCAAGTCTAGGTAAAAACTTACACACCGCATCTTGAAATGTAAAATATGTAACCCTATTTATGCGGATTACGGATTCAGCAAAAGTGTTGCCAGACTGTATCGAATTGTTACAGTTTACTTTCTTAAATTGTATCAAACAAAATACATAATGAAATGTTTACAATATTCCATTTTGTGTCATATTCATGTTCTAAATATCGAAAATTTGACAAACATTAACCTAATAATGCCAACATGTTATAATTCATCACGTGAGAATTAGTTTGCGCCATACGCAGTTTATGGGTGAATGGAGTTAGAATGTAGATTTTGAGAAAAATGTAAAGGGAAACGATTTTTACAAATTCAAATGCGGATATTGTGGCCAAATCAAATAATTCAAAAAATCGCGTAAATTTATTAATACTGTGATTTATGACAAACGAAAAAATAAAAGTTTTTTGGTCATGTCGTCCACAAAAAAAATCGAACAAATGGGAAAACAAATTGTGGACATTTTGATTAGCTAACCGTTCTAAATTACATGCAATTACTGCAAGTATAGAATGGATATCCCGGAAAACTGCTAGAAATATGATAATATGATTTATGAATCGTTAATTTGCGGCGAAAACAAACTATTAGATCTAAGCCCAACACTCAATAAGAGATGTGCTAAAAATATTTAATATTTTTTCACATTTTCTAAAAGTAAAAATGAGATTTCAATTGAGATCATTGAAAGTTCCAAATAAAATCGAAAAGAGTCAAATAAACGAGTGACTGTTGAAACCCGTATAGAAATAATACAATTTGTTCAATACAATTTGTTCATGTAACCCTACAAAGTGACCTGAGCAAAGTCCATCAAAAAAGTTAGAAGAACTGATGTCCAACGGCTGAAAGACTGGAAGACTAAAATACGAAAACTCGTCTTATCTCATTCATTCATTCATTCATTCATTCATTCATTCATTCATTCATTCATTTATTCCTATCTAATTCTTCATTTGTGATATAATTTTATTTTTACCATGTTAAGTTTTGTAGTTATGAATAAATGCAATTGTTAAAATCATTTCGTTTACACTCTTTATGTAAAATTTCATGATCGTTTTGCTCGAATCCGATTTATTGGTGGATGTAGCACACTAATTTTTAGGTGGCAATTTTGGTTAGTTGATTATCTACCAAATTTGACAAATAATTGGTTGATATTTTAGAAATGTTCATACTGATTTCGATTTTAAAATTAAACTGTTGTATTCGGTAGCGTCAGTATCTCGTTTGGAAAAGTCGCTGGTGCGTTCGACTACGAGTCGAAAGGTCCGCGCTTCAATCCCCAGCGACTGCCAGCATCTTTTTCAAAGAAAACATTTTTCTACGCGACGCTACCTCTCGGCAGTAAATGTCAAACCTACGAGAGTAAAAACATTGCCTATGAAAAGCTCTCACCCGCCGTTCGGATTTGGCAATAAACTGTAGGTCCCACCAATATGAGTACAAATATAACACGCACAGCTCAAAAGGTGCGAGAGCTCGGCCGAAGTTCTATACACGACTGTACCGCCAAACTATTATTATTATTCGGTTACAACTTAAAATCCAATATTATATATAAACTTAAACCAGAGAAACTAAAACAAACATGGTTCCCTTGGAAATTTTGATTGTTCGTTTAGTAACGTATAAACGTTATTATCGGTCTAAGCTGACTATAATAATCCTACACGCGGCTACCATTTGAAATGATCCAGAGGTACCCAGAATTTCCATTCATTTGAGAACCCATTTATACCGATTTATGTTTTTTTAAAGGGTACCACAAGTCGGTTCACGAGAAAAATATTATTATGTAGTATTTGCAGGATGACACTGAGCAACACACGTTGCTCAGTGAGAATAGGAAAAGACCTCTCCGAGCCATTTCATACCGAACGAGGTTTCAGACAGATGGAGAAAATAGTTCGAGCTGTCGAACTCCGTCAAAGCGGCACTATCCTCAACAAAAGTGTCATGCTGCTCGCATATGCTGACGATATTGATATCATTGGCAGGAGCACACGAGCAGTCAGCGCAGCATTCTCCAGATTGGAGAAAGAGTCGCGTCGAATGGGTCTAGCGGTGAACGAGGACAAGACGAAGTTCAAGCAAAAAAGAGTCCTTGCGTCTTGGACAAAAAGCTGATTTTGACACCCACAAGTTCGACATTGTGAAGGACTTCGTCTATCTGGGATCCAGCAACAACGACGTCAGCCTGGAGATCAAACGGAGAATAACTCTTGCCAACAGGTGCTACTTTGGGCTCAGTAGGCAATTGAGAAGCAGAGCCCTCCCTCGCCGTACAAAAATAACGCTCTACAAGTCACTCATCCTACTTTATGGTGCAGAAACATGGACGCTGACCTCCACCGATGAGAGAGTACTGGGAGCGTTCGAGAGAAAGATTCTCCGTAAAATCTTTGGCCCTATCTGCTTTGCTAACGAGTATCGAATCAGGATGAACCACGAGCTGTATGAGTTATTCGACGACATTGACATAGTCAAGCGCATCAAGATCCAGCGGCTTCGCTGGCTAGGTCATGTCGAACGAATGGATGAAAACACTCCAGCCAAGAAGGTGATTGAATCGAAACTCGTAGGTGGACAGCGTAGAAGAGGGCGTCCAAATCTGCGTTGGAAAGACCAAGTTGAGGACAACCTGGCAACGCTTGGTATTTCTAACTGGCGTCAGCGCGCGCAAAGCAGATCCGACTGGTGCGGCTTCATCTCAGCGGCCAAAACCGAACCACGGTTGTATGGGCCATTTAAGTAAGTAAGTAGTATTTGATCATAAGTCACGGAAATACGGTATAAGGTAAAATTTTGAGTTATTTGACATCATTGAACGTAAGTTCACAGGTCACGCTCGACCAATCATGCTCATTTTTCATTCCTAACATCGTTAGTAATCCAATTTCAGAGCTCTTCTAATTATCCTGTAATCGTGATTTCAAACAGTGACACAAATACACGCACTTCGCTAACAGTGACCTTTTGATACTGTATGACGTAAATATGTTTAAATTAAAATCGGCATTTTTTTAATAAATAATGCACTCCCCGCCATCGGAATCTATCCTGTGCTAGAAATTTCAATCTGGCAACACTGTTCAATATTCCCATCGCACTTTGAATATCTTTAGCATATATTTTTAATTATGTTCCCTCTGGGTGTCGCTGTTTCATGAAGCAGTAATGTATCAACAACTCCAGCGTCCTCGTATAGATTTCACCGAGATAATCAGCTGTGGTTTTTTATTTATTGTTGATGTGTCTGTGTGTGTGTGGCTGCTGTTTGGTTAAATTATCTGCATAAATACTGACAGGCGTTGAAATGTCACCGCATCTCGTGCGTCGTTGGTTTAGTTTATAGGGTTGACTTGCCTCGCAGATACGTTGCAAATTTTGCATATTATGGTAATCAACCGATGTCAGTCGAGACAACACAGCGTGACCAACATATGATCACAATGTTGCAACTCCTACTCCACTCCACTCCGCTCTCTTGGCTGCAGTTGGCAATTGACATGTCATTTAAGTGGTAACCATTTTTGGGTGTTTCTACTCGGAGTGCCGTTTGTGGCGACCCGTCTGTGTGACAGTCGACTGGACCATTGTTTAACATTGTTAAAACTGTTGATTGAAATGAGAATTTTTATCGTAAGTTTAATGAAAATGCAAATATTGGTCTGAAAAAAATGCTTTGGTACAAACATTAAAATAATTGCAAATATCATACACGAATTTCATATAATGCGAACTATTTGAATTCATTGTATTATGTCTACTGCAGACTTATAACATATTTATGCTTATGATACACTTGCTACAACTGTCCGATCAAATTTATACTTTGTTGCAAATATTCAAACATTCCATATATTTAAAATAAACTTTCATCAAAATCGTTTAAATTACGAAACTTTCTAAATATTATTTTTTAATACAATTTTTTTTACCAAAGAATAACATATTTTATGAATGAGTTTTACGAATAAATTAATAAACTTTCATAAATTATGAGGCTATATGTAGAATTTTACGAAACACGCGTATTTTTACGAATAAATAGTAAAAAATGAAATACGTTTGAGTTCAATAGCAACCTGGAGCTGCATTTTATTTTATTGGTATCGCGAACGTAAGCATAATTGTATAATACAAACAGCTTTAAACTATTTTCTGTGTAAGTTCTGCTTGTGTCAAAGGTGCAAATGTTTCAGTGCATAATATTTGATATTTTATGAATAAATTTTTATTTCGTTTGTTTTATTTTTAAAACACAGCATTCGTGTATTTTACGATTCGTAAAATGTTTACAAAACCAACAAAAATTCAATAAATTACGAATAAAAATAACAATCTTTCGTATTAGGTACGAATGACTTTTGTAGATAAAATCTACCAATATAATCTACGAACAGTTTCGTAAAATACACACATAACACTACGAAGGTTTTTTCGGGAGTTTTACGAAATATTTCGTAGATAAATTTTCATATTGTATCTTAAAGTGCTCAAGGTATAAATTGAGTGTTTTGTACCAACAACTAAAACAAGAAACAATTGGCTAAATGTCTAAATGGTAAATTTATACTAGATTTTTTTTATTATAAACTCACAAAAAACATTTTGATATGAATAGACTACAAACAAGTTTTCTAATGGTACCCTTAATTTTGTTGTAGCATCATTCCTTTACAAACACTTTTATACAAAAAAACAATATTTATTTTCATTCTCTAAAAAGCCATAATCTTTTCTTGTATACTTTGCATTACATATATTAGTGTGTAGTAGGGGTTCCAATCCCGAAGCATTTTGGCAATCCCAGGACTTTCGGGATTAGAAAAATAATCCCGGGATCCCGGGATATATCCCGGATTATGTCCCGAATGATTGAAATTTGTAATACAGGTACCAAATAAGTAAATTTTAATTAAGTAAATAATTAATTTACATAGTTCTGCAAGAGTTCATCACTAGAAAATTTGAGTCGGAAAATAATTTCCTGTGCTTGAGTATTGCAGATGAAGTTAAAAACACTTTAAATCAATATTTTATCATCTAAATAAAGCTGTTTTGGACCGAATTAGGCTTAAAAATTAGTGATTGAATCTATTATTGTCTTATGTTCGCGCATCGTCTTTGAAGTTTAAAAGGAACAAAAATTTTACATTTTCTCAAGTTAAACCTGTCACAAATATAATTGTGTTTTTATAGTTCTGAATCCAAATATGTGAACGATCCATTTCTGTGACGTATAGGAAAAAAATCCTAAATTCTGCCAATAATTAAATATTTACTCATTACATTATATTGTTTATTATTTATTGGCGTACGCGCATTGCAACTGAAGGTAAAAAAAACTTAAAATAATTTTATGTTTAGGGTAATAAAAATGTATTTTGTATCAGAATAGGTTCCAATAATTAGAGTTTAAATCTATTAATGTCCTCCCAAAATTTCAGAAATTTGGAAGTTTAAAACACCAAAAAAGTCGTAATTTTATTTGATAAAACAGGAATATTATTCAGGAGGATATTAATATATTCAAACTCTATTTTTTGAGCCTATTCCGATACAAAACAATTTTATTTACATGGTAAAAAAAACAAAAATACGAATTTGTTTTTACATTTTTTTCGATGAAATTTTTATGTAACTTTTGACCGTATTACAATTTGATATTAAAATAAAAGTTTGATTTCGATCCGCACTATTAAACATATAGTTTAGTGAAAAATACTAGCAGCAGTATCCTTACATGAATTCAAACATTTGTCATTAATTCTATTGAGAAATAATTAAAATATGCTAACGACTGCAAGTTTAAAATTTAATAGTTTTAATATTTTCTGCACGTTTTTTTGATTGACAATCCCGGGATTTTCGGTACAAATATTCTCCGGGATCCCGGGATCCCGAAATTTCGGGATCCCGGGATTGGAAGCCCTAGTGTGTAGGCATTGTCTTCTGAAGCACTACTATAACAACTTAGCATGCTCAATAAAAATTTTCGATATGGTGACTACTTCTAATATTTTTTAAGCGCTGCTTCTTCGCAATGCTAATAGTAATGAGTCAAACTATTTTGTGAGATCTTCTGAGAGCCGGACGAATAGTTACAGAAGAAATGTTCATTTCATATAAAAAAATTAAGAAAGAAATTCATTTGATCGGAATGGGTTCTATCTGCATGAGAATCAATGCTAGCATAGCGTCATACGAATACTGAATTTTAGTACTGGGTATTATTAAAAAATGACTGCAACAATATTTGTGAAAAAATATTAATTGAGTTTGTGTTGTGTTTTTGCTTTGCGTATACTGTTACATGTGTTATTGTACATCATCACAGCAGCCATCTGGGTATTTCCAAAAAAAGGCCAACCACGACCGAAAAATTCATAATGCTCAAAACTTTGAAATAACGGTGAATTTGGAATCTTAAATATGTGAATTTAAAAATCAGAAACATATAAAAAAATACTAATTAAGTTACGTTAATACACAACTTTTTAATACAATATAAATAATAGTTTTTTACTATTAAAAATAGTCAATAGGATAAATTATTATTTTAATCGGAAAATACCATTAAATACTGGAAAATACCATAACACTGCCATTGAGTTTATATGAAAAGATTTATTTATTGTATACTACTTATTAAATCAATAATTGTCCTACTGACCAATTTTAATGGGAATTTTATTCTGGATGGACTACGAGCCGAAAAGTCCCCGGTTCAAGCATGGACTGGGGCTAACAACATCTTTTCATAGAAATATTGTTCTATACCACGCTACCTCTCGGCAGTAAATGGCAAACCTACGAGAGTAAAAACATTGCCTATGAAAAGCTCTCACCCTCCGTTCGGATTCGGCAATAAACTGTAGGTCCCACCACTTTAAGTACAAATATAACACGCACAGCTCAAAATGGTGAGAGAGCTCGGCGAGTTCTCATAGGACTGGCACTATAGTCCTATAATAACTATTATTATTTATTATACCAATTTTGCATGTACTTTGAGAAACCAAATTAACTAACTTTAAAGATATACAGATTCAAAATTTTATTTTAATTTTTTTAGACAACCCTAATTAATATTTCTACAGCTCAAAAATAATCATTGAAAATAAAATAACGGAAAAATTTTGATTTTTGAATAAGGGTCCCCTGTTGTCCCGTCCGAAACCAAAAAGATGCATTTATTATCATTAAAGTAACAATATTTTTTTAAATAGTTAAATCCACTTTTCCTAAATCGGAATTTCTTCGACATTTTCAAAAATGTAAACATCGATTTCGTAGTATTCTAGAAAATTTTTGACAGCTAACTGAAATCTGTACCGTCCGGAACTTAAAGAACTAAAAATATCAAAAAAAAAGGTTTGTTTTTTCAAAAATAGTAAAAAAAAACTTTAACAACATCTTGAAATTTGAACAGTACATCACTTTTCATTTCGTTATAATGATTATATACATTGTCATATACAAAATTATTTTTAGCAAAAAAAATCATAGTGCAAATTTCCATACGGAACGTCCGGAATTATTCTGTGATGTACAAAAATAATGTAAATTATTTCTTTATAAATTATCCAAAAAAATAATGTGTGTGCAAAAGGTATTTTTAGTATAATAATGTCCCGTCCGGAACCTCACGAAATGCCAATATGTCGCAATAGTATGAAAATATTTCATCGCCCCAATCACTTATTTAAAACCGAAATATGCTGTAAAAGTTTCTTTACTATTCAATTTACAATTAAATGTGTTTTTTGACAGTGAAAATTAGAATCGGCTACTTTTATAACTTTTACATTTTTTAATATTTAAGCTTAGGCCATAATAGTTAATTTCATCTTTTCGAAATCAAATTAGCATATAAACTAAGGTTTTTATTGATAAGTATTATTTGTCATTTAGCAAAATCAATGCGAATTTCGCAACAATTTAGCACCCACCCCAAACAAGTGTTAAGCAGTTCCTTTTCGCACTCAATTGAGAGTGGCTCCAGTAAATGCTTTTCCGCAAAATACAGCTAAAACACCCACACACAGCGAGGCATAAATAAAAAATAAAAACCGCCCATGCTTCAATAAATAAGAATTGGTTGACTCGGAGGTGGATCAGGGGTGGATTTGAATGTCTGATTACAACTTGTGTGGAATTAAAAATAAACAAAGTGTCTGTGCGGAGTGGCTTAAATTTTGCGCAAAATAGGATTAATTTGTGATTTCAAAGAGCTTTTGTGACAAAAAAAAAAAAACGTTGCGTCGCAGCTATTAGCCAAATTTTGTGACAAATATTTGGCCGGCAAACTGAACATTAGTGCACCAAGGAATACTTGATTCGAGTTGATTAATACATTTTAAGCTGTGACAAACGTTTATTTTATTAATTAATAAAGTACCACACCCAAAATTATTATCCACGTTTCCGCACAAAAAAATGAAAAATGTTTGACAAGTTCCCTTAAACATAAAAAACAAAACATTATTACACGGAGGTCCTCTTGCAACTTCCAAAAAGAGGCTGAGGGCCTAAAACAGTCTATTGCAAGAAAAGTCGAAGATAACATAAAATTTCCAATTCTAGAATATTTTATATTAGAAATGAAAAATTTCTAGAAAACACTATTTTCAAAAAATGTGTGAAAGTATAATAAAAATGGCTATATCACCCACAAAAATATATGGCCTTCGATATCCCCGTGACCCCACAAAAATCTAAAACGGAACAAAAATCAGTAAAGAAATTCGCCCACTAAGTAAACCAGCATCGCCAGATGACATTGTCACACGAAATACACTCAGAAAAAAATACTATAAATTATTGTTTTAATATGTAAATACTAGGGCTTCGAATCCTGGGATCCCGAAGAATATTTGAACCGAAATTCCCGAAATGAAATCCCGGGATTGCCAATAAAAATAATGTGAAGAAAATATTAAAACTATTAAATTTTAAATTTGCAGTCGTTAGCATATTTTAATTATTTTTCAATAGACTTGATGACAAATGTTTGATTTCATGAAAGGATACCGCTGCTAGTATTTTTTACAAAACTGCATTTTTAATAGTGCGGACCGAAATCAAACTTATAATTTAATATCAAATTGTAATACAGCCTAAAAGTTACATAATGCTCTGAGAGAATACAACAAAAAATTTGATCGAAAAAAATTTCCTGTGCTTAAGCATTGCAGATAAATTTAAAAACAAATTCATATTTTTGTTTTTTTTTACCATCTAAATAAAATTGTTTTGTATCGGAATAGGTTCAAGTTTGAATATATTCATATCATTCCGGTTTTATCAAATAAAATAACGATTTTTTGGTGTTTTAAACTTCCCAATTTATGAAATTTTAGGAGGAAATTAATAGAATTAAACTCTAATTTTTGGAACCTATTCTGATACAAAATACATTTTTATTAGGTACCCTAAACATAAAATTATTTTAAGTTTTTTTTTACCTTCAGTTCCAATGCGCGAACGCCAATAAAACACAAAGAATATAATGTAATGAGTAAAAATTTAATTATTGGCAGAATTTATAATTTTTTTATTATACGTCACAGAAATTGATCGTTAACATATTTGGATTCAGAACTACAAAGAATGTATAAACACAATTATATTTGTGACAGGTTTAACTTGAAAAAAATGTAAAATTTTTGTTGTTTTTAAACTTCGAAGACGATGTGCGAACATAAGACAATAATAGATTCAATCTCTAATTTTTTAAGCCTACTCCGATCCAAAACATCTTTATTTAGATTTAAAGTGTTTTTAACTTCATCTGCAATACTCAAGCTCAGGGAATTATTTTCCGACTCAAATTTTTTGTGATAAACTCTTGCAGCACTATGTAAATTAAGACCTTTTACAACTATGGGAAAAAATATGTTAATCCGACTTAATGTGTAAAATTTACTTATTTGGTACCTGTAATACAAATTTCAATCATTCGGGACATAATCCGGGATATATCCTGGGATCCCGGGATAATTTTTCTAATCTCGAAAGTCCCGGGATTGCCAAAATGCTTCTGGATTGGAACCCCTAGTAAATACCATTAAATACATCAAAATACTATTAAAGTGTTTATGTGTTCATATGAAAATATTTATTTTTTTAATACTATTGAATCAATAACTGTACTATTCAAATTCACTACAAATTCTCTAAATGTTTCTAAATTTCCCGTAAAATCCCTTAAATTCTCTTGGTACCTCAAATTCTCACAGTTTCTCTAAATTTCCCTTCATTTTTTTCTTATAAATTCGGAATAATACCCAAATTTGAAACAAAAAAAATTAAATAATAAAAGCAATTCTTAAATGTGAAATAAAAATAATAAAAAGTGATTTATTAATAACGGTTTACTTATTAAAAAATATTTAAACATATTTGTGTTATACAGTGGTGGCCACACTATTAGAAACAATTGTCAAGACTTACTGAAGGGTATGGTGCAAAAAAGGGTTATGTCCACATTTTTCAAAATTGAGTTTTTGATGAAATATTATTCATCAACACTCACGAATTTTGTTTGTTGTATGTTTCTTTTGACATTTGCAATTAGCGAAATACGGGTGTTTGTAGCTTTTTATACCCTACACCTATGAGGTACAGGGTATATTAAGTTTGTGCAGGTATTGTAACGCCCCTTAGGAGGCGTGTCCGGTATGGAAAAGTATATATATTCTTGATCAGCATAACTACCCGAGTCCGTTTAGCCATGTCCGTCTGTCTGTCCGTCTGTCTGTCTTGCTGTCTGACCGGATACAGCATAACTTGAAAAATACTTGTCAGAATGCGATGAAATTTTGTTTCAATATGTTTTAACCAAAAAATGGTTCTGAGTTTGAAAATGAACCAAATCGGTAAACGGAAACGCCCACCTCCCATACAAGTCACTTATATATAACATTTTGGGAACCAATAACTCGGAAAGTATTAGATATATATTTATAAAATTATAACATATTGTTAGAATTCGCCTAAAAATATATGTTCCAAAAATGGGCGTGATGGGCGTTTTTTTCATTTTTTACCGATCTTTTGTAGTGGAAATTTTAGTCGTAAATTATTAAAAATTTGCCCACCAAATTATACTACTAATATATCCAACAAGAGTGTAGGGTATTCCATAGTCGGGCCCGACCGACTATAAAAGTCTGCCCCATGTGACCGAACTTACCCATGTGATCTAACTTTCCCAACTCGTTATATTTCGCGTCGTTTGGTACCAAATCATCCATATCCACATTATATGCACTGAGATACTACGATTTAAAAGGTATATTACGCAATATATCCGAATTAAAAACTAATGGAATCACTATATAAAATTATACTTCAATGTTGAAATTCATAAATTTATTATTGCCAATCAATAAAAATTTAGTTGAAAATGTATTAATGTTGAAAAATAAATATTTGCCTATGATGAATATGTGATTTTACCACTTCCTAAAACACGCAAATATCATTGGTACGAGAATGACATTGACAGGTCCTGATGCATCTGAAGGTTATAACCACGAATTTTAATTTATATTTAATTTGAATACAATAAAATACTATTTTTGTATGGAACAAACATTTTTGTTACATATTTTTGAGGCAAAAAATGATCAAGTCCAGCGATTTAAATTATGTTTTTAAGTTACATGGAAAATTTAAGTTTTTCCTTTGCAAACCAAACAATACATACGATAGATTTTTTTAAAACAAAATATTGCAAATTTGGCAAGTTTAAACAGCTTTCCAGCTAAGTGAAAAAATTGACTTAACCCTTTTTCGCACCAAACCCTTCATTTTTAATATAGCAAAAAAAGTTAATATTCCTATTCATTTCTAAGATATAAACTCTAAAAATTTTGATGTTTTTAGACAATTTGTAATTATTTATTTAGCATTTATAATATAACGATAAACAAGAAAATGATTTATGATTATCCAGAGCATAGTAGAAATTAAAAATCAAAATTACTATACATGCGAATAAAGTGTGGTAGTTCAATAAAAAAGAATATTAAAAAATTAAAAAAAAAATCGTTTATAATTAAGTGGCCACAACTGTATGTGATTTTAATAGAAAAATTTAATTAAATTTATAAATTTTATTTGCAAAAAAAACTAAATATATAATTATTTAAAATAATGCCGTAAAGATAAAAACGAAATAACGACCAAATAAAAAATAAATAATGAAACATCGCCTAAATTAAGAAATCGAAATAAACCAGAACACCCACCCACAGAACACCTAAAATTAATTGCAAATTAAAAAAAATATGTTTGGACTTTATTTCATAGAATCAAGGATTGAAACCTAAACGAATAACGGTTTCGATTTCGGTTTCGGTTTTTTCCGCGTTTCGGTTACGGTTTCGGTTTTAAGTTTTTATAACGAAACGGTTTCGGTATACCGGTTCCAAGTTACGGTTTCGGTTTTGATTTCGGTTTTTGTATAAAATTTCTTTTTTTCCATATTTTTCAAATAACACTGTGCGCACATTTGGCAACAATTTTCGACACCAGAAATGGTAGTTACATATTCTTATGGATTTGGACATTCTAAGAACAATGGCGTTTTCAGTTTTTTCCCTACTCGTCCAGTTTCAAGGATATTTGAGTGGGAAACGTAATTTAAACAATGTTTGTTGTTATTTTAGTGAAAATATTGTGTTGTATAAATTATTTAATTGATTTGGCCAAGAAAAAATTTCAATCGTGGCCACAAGCCAATGAAAAGCAACATTTTGACTTCACCTGAGATATGGTCTGAATTGAAGAAGTGAGCCGAGCAGCAATCGATAATTGTCTTAAACTTCATGAAAAAAGAAGAAGAAGAATTTTTTACAATTTCCATCCATAAAAGCCAAAGAAATTTTGAACTGCAATATCTGCAAACAAATATCTGCCTGTATTCTTAAAATATTCGAACTTGTCGAACTTACACTTTATATTTCGTATTTTTTAAGTAGTTACTGCGATGTTAATAATTTTACTTTTTTTTCTAATTTTTTCTTGCATTACCATTGTTTTTTTATTACCTTATAATAATTCTGTTATCCTTAATACATATGCCCAAAATTGAGCTGTTTTGAAAAATCATACAAAAATCAATTAAAGGAATGGTATTCTATTGAATAGATCCTTTAAAATAATTCAATAATTATTCAAATTAACTAGAGTTCGGAAATACTCACTCACGTTCACTCATGCTCATGAACGTGAACACAAATTTCATATCGTTGCTTCACAGTTCATGAACACTCGTTGCCTCAGATGAGTACGATCAAAAGTGAATACTCGTTATAGATTTGAAATACGTTGCTCGTGAACGAGAGTAATGATTTTCTTCTGTTTACTCTTTATTCACGAAGGTGAAGCAACTAAAATTTTCTATGTTATTCATATTCATAAATGATAAAGATCAAATTTAGCAAAACTTTTTATTCACGCTGCGTATGTAGTTAAGTGTTGCTTATTGTGGTCATGGGTAAAAAACAATTTTATTACCAAAATAATTGTATTGCGGAACTCGATTGCGGACATCATAGGATGCCAATTGGAGTGGGTCCGAAAACTAATTTTTGACCCAATCAGTTTTATTGCGATAAGATATTGCGAACATCATGGGATGCCTAATGGTACATTCTGGAGTGGTCAATGACCACCAATAGTGGGTCCGAAAACCAATTTTACACCCAAACATTTTTCTTGGGGAAATCGATTGCGGACTTCATGGAATGTCTAATGGTACCATTTAGAGTGGTCAATGACCACCAATTACCAATTTCGACCACATAACTTTTATTGCGGAAATCGATTGCGGACTTCATGGGATGCCTAATGGTAACTTCTGGAGTGGTCAATGACCACCATTAGTGGGTCCGAAAACCAATTATTGACAGAAACATTTTTATTGCGAAAATCTATTGCGGACATTATGGGATGCCTAATGATACCATTTGGAATGGTCAATGACCACCAATGACCAAATTTTTGACCACAAACATTTTATAGCGGAAATCGATTGCGGACATCATGGGATGTCTAATGGTACCATTTACAGTGGTCAATGACCACAATAACCAATTTTTGACCACAAAACTTTTATTGTGGAAATCGATTGCGCACTTCATGGGATGTCTAATGGTACCATTTGGAGCGGTCCATAACCGCTTTGTGTTGGTCAAAACCCCCATCAAAACTTATCTTCTTATCGATTTTCGAAATAAAAATATGTTTTCGGACCCACTATTGATGGTCATTGACCACTTCAAATGGTAATATTAGGCATCCCATGATGTCCGCAATCGATATCCGCAATAAAATTTGAGGGGTCAAAAATTGGTTATTGGTGGTCATTGACCACTCCAAATGGTACCATTAGACATCTCATGAAGTCCGCAATCGATCTCCACAATAAAAGTTGTGTGGTAAAAATTGTCAATTGGTGGTCATTGACTACTCCAAATGGTACTATTAGGCATCCCATGAAGTCCGCAATCGATCTCCGCAATACAATTTGAGGGGTCAAAAATTGGTCATTGGTGGTCATTGACCACTCCAAATGGTACCATTCGACATCCCATGATGTCCGCAATCGATTTCCACAATAAAAAGGTTTGGGTTAATTGGTTTTCGGACCCACTCAGTCATTGACCTAGTCATTGACCACTCCAAATCCAAACCACTCCAACCATTTTGGGTCAAACACTTTTTGAGATATGTTTTAATTTTCTTCAAAGGCTACACTCATCATGTGAATAGAAAGATTTGCCAATTTGATTGTGAACACTTTTGAATTTGAACAGAATAAAAAATAATTTGTTGCTCATCTCTTATGAGGAGTAAAAATGTAGCGAATGTGAGTACTCGTGAGCAGCCAAATTCTGTTCGATAACGAGTGTTCACTTTCGAATAACGAGTAAGTCGGATTTTTCTTATTTACTCGCTCGTGAAGTGTGAAGAAAAATAATGAACTTTCTTATTCATTTATGAAGATTTATCGTGAGTGAATAATTTTGAATATTCATTTATGAGTATTGTCGTACCCTTAATTAATTAAGTTAATTTAATTAACTTTTCCAAACTTGTCCCACTTTACCCCAGGCTCCCTATATATTTTACTTATACAATAAATAAAAAAACAATATCATTTAAAATTGAATAATTTTTTAACAATGAGTTGCTAGTGTTTTGTTGTTAATTCGATTTACCGCTACACAAATTAATGAAAAAAAAAAAACACATTTTAGACCAAAGATCGTTGTTTTGGAAATATTGTTTATCAAAAAACAACATGTTAATTATTGTACAACAAAACATTTTTATTTTGGGAACTCCAAATTTTATTAAATGACATTTAAACATGCCCTGTACTTAAGATCTTCTATATAAAATATATTTTTCTGTTTCTTTTATACTTTTTTAAAAACCGTTTTAAACTGGTATAAACCATTTATTTCGGTTTTGGATATCGGTTTATTTCTGATTTTCGAGTAACGGTTTCGGTTTTAAAAATGAAACGGTTTTAAACGGATATCGGTTTCGGTTACGGTTTCAATCCTTGCATAGAATAAAATGAAATTTTATCTAAAATAAAATAACAAAGGTGCAACTGAACCCAAAAAAGTGAAACAGTCCCTAACGATTTTGGTTGATATTTCATAGGATATAACTCCAGAATTGTTGAAGTTATGTCATTGATATAGCCCTCTGCGCACCGATAGTATCAATTTCCCATACTTTAAATCAGTATGTGCTGAGGCTACCAAATGTACAGTTTTTAATAGGACAGTACTTTTTCTTGATCTTTCTTTTATCTTCATTTTACTATTAAGAAATAGATTTTACGTATCGTTTTTTTTTTTTTGTTTTTTTTGGAATATCTACTAAGATCCACAGCACTCAGATAGACTATATCCATTGTACTGTGAAATATATTCCCTACAATTTTGTGGTTAATATCACCACGAGCGCCCATGCCCAAGCCGGGATTCGAACCCGAGACCTTTAGAAAGCAAATCCAGCGCGCTACCTCTGGACTGCTGAGGCCGGCTCGTATCGTATTTACTTATAAGTAAATTAAAGATTCTCTGATACTTGGTCGGCTTAGTTATGGGGGTATCGAAAGTCTTTTTTTTTTGCATTGCAGTCCCTTTATTTTATTATTTTGTCATAAAAATAATTGTTGACTGTAAATCGTGGTAATAAATAGAATGTCAAATTTTCAAACCCATTCGTTAGACAAAATTACTTTATTTTGTATATTAGTTCATGCACTATGTTGGAGCAATAATTTCCCTGACAATTTTCTGCTAATAATTTATAACATTTATTAATTTTTTTTTGCACAGCCACACAAATTGGAAAACAGCGAGTTTCTAATGTCGGCAACACCACTCCACTCCGTGTGATACTTCGCGGACCACCCATGGCGTAAGGCAACTGGGAAAATACTTAATAACATGGCCGCTAAGCCCAGGCGACTTATAACAAGCAACGCTTATGCTATTGCTCCTCATCATAATTTTTCACCAAACAACACCTCACCGGTTGGTCTTGCAGTCGTCGTGGGGCATTCAAGGTTTTTGATTTTGTGCGATGCCAGTTCTGTTCACCACCATGCAACGTTTTCCACCAACAACTAAAATGTTACCAAGTAACCACCCAGACGGGTATTCCGAATATTTACGCAAGAAGTAATATATTTTAGACTTCATCATCAAAGGAGTGAAAAATGTCCACAAATACTTTTCGAGCTTTGTGATTGCCAGAGATCATGCCAAAACATGACCTCGCAGTTGTTGACCATTTGTGCTTGAATGGTCGGTCGGTCGATCGGTGTGTGTGCCACACTGGCCGGTTGGACGATCACCTATGTTGCTCAAGATGGGTGGTACTCAGAATTCACACTCTACTTTGAAATTCATTTTTGCAAAATCTTGTTTCGAATTTTATTGATTTATAATAAAAATCAGTTAAAATTCAATTCGATTTTTAACATAAATAAAAAAATAACACGAGGGTTTTATATTTATAATAATCCAATCTGGGACCTATATTGATTGTCACTTATTAAAGATTTCTATATTGTAAACGGCCAGTTTCTGATTTAAATAATAACATTACAAAATTCAAAACAAAAATGTCTGTGACACAGACTTCATTGCCAAATTCACCTATACACATATTGTAACTCTATGTTTTGAAGAAATAGCCCCACAACATTTTTATGATATTTCAAAAAATCAATACAAATTCAAAAAAAAACACTAACTAAAGCTTGGTATGCGATGGATATAAAGTTACACTAATATTTCTTCAGTTATTGATTCCGATTTTAAAAATACATATTGTATGAGTTCAAACAGTATAATATATCGTACTTAAAAAAGCCCAGATCGAGATAAGCCCCATTATTATACATTAACTTTTAGTCATCAATTCGAATGGACTTTAAAACAGTTTAAATCAATTAATTCATACCATAATTTGTTTGCTGAAAACATACTTTATCCTGTGTATATTTTGTACACAGCATAGTAATATAAACCAGACATCCCGCCCTAACAAAATATTATGTTGTTCATCAACACTCACACTTCGTTGTATGTTTCTTGTTACATTTGCAATATGCGAATCACGTGTGTTTGTTGCTGTGTTCGATTTACCGCTTCACAAATGACCGAAAAAAGCAATAACAAATATATGCAAAATACGCCGGTCTGCAATAGTGTACATGTCATGTATAAATTTGGAACTTCAACACCATGCCAGGTATCAGTAGAACCGATCATAGCTAAACATTTATATCGTAGCATTAAGCGCACCCGAAGCGATAGAGATGAGTGCTTCAAGAGAAAGCAACTACATGGACTCCATGGTCCATGGTCCGAAGTATTTATACATATGCACTTCACAGCTTAAAGCGTTAATTCGTAATTTATGTGTCACACAAAAAGAAAATTGAATGCCACGCAGAATTATGAAATATTTATCATTTCGCACAAAATTCCATGGCAAGGGAACAGATTTTAAGACGATCCGACCAGCGGTACGGTACGTACCACTCCTTGCTCCACGTCCGCAATCCCTTCCTTTGTAAGCCGCATTTATTTATACAAAAGCAACGCGTTTGTCAATTCGATTGGTAACACAATTTATGGCAACACGCCACATACATAAGTTATGCAAAGTTTAAAAAATAACAAAGGTTGCAATAAAATTTGCGTCATTGTCGTTGGTAAGAAGAGCAAAAATTCCGTAAGATGCTCGCGGTGGCAAGTGTTAATTGGAATCAATTTGATTATCATATGTACACAGCGGGCCTCCACCAGCACCAGCACCAGCAACACGATCGAATGAGAAAGTTCTACGGCCCTCACAACTCATCATCATTCACGGAAGGTAATTTCTCGGGATTAATTTGATCAGTGGAAGCACTATGGGGGTTCTTGGATGCAGCTACGTTAACACGAAATAAAACTTATTTAATTTAATGTCCATTTATGGGTTTCGTGAAGCAAGCTTTTAATCTGTCAGCAAACGTTTTTCTATATTATGGCAATTAAAACAGAGAATTTCATAATAATTTTATTATATAATACTTTAATAAAATTTGTAATTTCTATTCAAACATTTTGTAAAGTCAAAAACTATGGATTTTGCAAAATTGTGAGATATTTAAAAACACATTTTCTCATCTATATGGAATTTTACACGACGAGAAAAATTAGTTTTCTGCTAATGTAATATATTTGCAATCATAAATTTAATAAGTAACATTCATTTACATTTTTTTTCAAATTTATATGTTAGGTATTCATTTAGTAATGTAGATTATATATTATTATAATAATATTTTTAAAAAATTGTAAATGCATTAAAGTTACAACATTATATGTGTCCTGCAAACATTACTCCGGAAAAAACAAATTTTTATGTGACAGGTACCATTGGTACCGACTAAGGACAGGATTTTGAAGACCAGTTCTGTGATAGGTCTATAAGACTTAATGAGGAGACGGATCGTGTCCATGCTAAACATGTCGCTAGTGAAGCGAAAAGGCACTAGGTGTCGCCTTAGTCACGAGACTTCTTTACACGATGCAACTTATGCGTCTATAATTCGTAGACTGATTTTCGATACTATATTAATTTAAATACAGTATGTCTTCCAAGTAATTATAATGCACGCATTCAAGGGTGGAATTATTAGTGAAATGTGAATGCATGAAGGAGAAAGCAAAGGAAAATATAATGTAAATGTAAAATAAAATTAAATAAAATAAAATAAAATAAAATAAAATAAAATAAAATAAAATAAAATAAAATAATAAAATTTAAAATATATAAAAAAGAAACAATAAAAATGAAATTTAAAAAATATTTAAATAAAAAATATATATTTTTTTACTGAATGTACCATTTATACCGGGATTTTGAACGAGATTTCGAAACACTTTATAAATTTGAATTTCCTTTCATTTAAGTTCCAAAACATATTCCATTCCACGTCAAACCGAGCACTTTTGAGATGTACTATATTTGATTTCGTTAAAACTTTGCACTCATTATCTATATTGAAAAATATTTTACATCTATTTCATGTTTTATAATTTGGTAGATCTACCCTTAATATATATAAAAATTGAAATTCAACATTTTGCATTCAGTTCAGTTAAATTACTGTACCATATGAACCGTAAGTTCAATATTGAATATTTTGATTTTATTTAAACATTATCACAAAACTGCACCAATAATGCATCAATACTGAAATATTTAGACTGGGAACTATTTACTATTTAATTACTTTTTTTTTCAAAAAGATTTTTTTTCAAAAAGATTTTTTTTCTGACATGGTTCAATATTGAACTTATGGTTCACGTGCTTTTATGTTATGATATTCAAAATGTTGCATATCAAATATCATTTTTATTCCCTACACCTATGAGGTACAGGGTATATTAACTTTGTGCATATATTGTAACACCACTTAGGAGGCGTGTCCGGTATGGAAAAGTATATATATTCTTGATCAGCATCTCCACCCGAGTTCGTTTAGCCATGTCCGTCCGTCCGTCCGTCCATCCGTCTGTCTTGCTGTCCGTATACACGATAACTTGAGAAATACTGCTTAGAATGCGATGAAATTCGTTTTTATACTTTTTAGCCAAAAGCTAGTTTTGTCAATATAAATAGCCAAATTGGTCAACGGACACGCCCACCTCCCATACAAGACACTTTTATATAACTTTTTACGAACCAATAACTCGAAAAGTATTCAAGATATACTTATAAAATTTAAAACGTATTGTTAGAAATCACCTAAAAATATATGATCCAAGAATGGGCGTGATACGCCCACATTTGATTTTTTATTACTCCTCGCTTTTTCATAGTGGACATTTTATTCGCAAATTATTGAAAACAAAATTATGAAATATTTAGCCTTAAATCTCTACATATGTTTTAAAAGGGGGCGTGATCCGCCCACATTTATTTTTCTACATGTGTTAACATTTTTTTATTTTTTTTATTTTTTTACTTTTAACATCAATTTTTATAGCCTACACTAAGAATGAAAGGGTATATTCAGTTTGGTACGCCGTTTGTAACACCCTGAAAAAAGCATCTCCGGTATGGAAAAATACTCTTGATCAGCATGACCTCCTGAGTCGATTTAGCGATGTCCGAACAGACGTTCGTCTGTCTGTCTGTCTGTCTGTCCGTTTGTCTGTCTGTCTGTCTGTCTGTCTGTCTGTCCTTCTGTCTGTTGAAATCACGATTACAGAAAAAGTTGAAGAGCTAGATGAATGAAACTTTAGATTTAGATTACTTATATATCTAAGCTGTCTGAACAAGAAAAAAAATCGGTCTATTGTGACCTGAGAACCGACCACTTATGTTCAAATACCTGAAATAAAATTTACATCTACGAATCAATTTTACTGTATACGTGCTTATGTAAACTTTTTTGGTCAAATATATATTGACATTATGCTCAAATAAATGAAAAAATGTTTTCCCATGAAATGACTTGTGGTTCCCAAAAAAAAAATCGAAATTCGGTACACCTACCTATTTGTAAATATGGGTATCAAATGAAAGAAATTTCTTCAGGGATGGAGAGTTTGTAGTTATTTTTAGGATTCGAATACCCTGGTGACCTATATACCACTTTGAATGGTTACCACACATATGTGTAGGGAATTTATAGTCGGATTAGACCGACTCTAATTTTGAAAATCCTAACTATCATAATAACATCTACTTTAAAATTTTCCATGTGATCTAACCTTCCCAACTGGTTTAAATTAATGGAATACGTCGTCAGAAATTTGATATGTAAATAATATTTTGAGTGTAAGAATGTTCAGCATAATTAAGAACTTTAAAGTATACAATTAAATTCCCCACACTAAAATTCACACCACGTCGGGCCCGACCGACTATAATAGTCCGTCCCATGTGACCGAACTTACCCATGTGACCTAACCTTCCCAACTCGTTAATTTATTAATTTGTAGAAGAAAAAAAGACTATTTTAATAATTGCAAGATATCCCTACATGATAAGAATCATTTATCATCAAGTTCTATTGATAAATATGAAAACGGCTCAATTTAGTAATATTCATTTTATTCGCACATTATTTTACATTTCGAGATCCCGAATTTTTTGAATAATATGAAAATATTAATATGAAAATAATGAATTGTCAAACAATTGAGAAGTTCATTTCCAAAACGTGCTATGTGAAACGAAGATAGGTTTAGTAAAACCTGAATTACTCTTACGGAAGTATAAAATTAGATCAAACACCTTTATACGGGTTTAAGTGAAATTTTTTGGTCAAATATATATTGCCTTTTTCGCAAATATCTAAAAATAATTATTTTCCGCAAACCAACTTGTGGTTCAAAGAAAAAAAAAATAGAAATTCGGTACAGCTACCCAATTTTACATATGTGTATCAAATTAATGGACATTTTGCAGAGATTGCAAGTTTGTTGTTATTTTCAGGACCCTGGTGACCTTTGCACCACTTTAAATGGTATTTATAGTAGGCTTAATTCACCACGTATTGTGTTTCAGCAAATCAGTGATGTAAATAGTGATGCTATTCAATTTTAGTTTTATAAATCATAGTTTTGTAAATCCTGTTTTATTATAAATTTTAAATTAGCATGTTTTAATTGAGTTTTAATTAAGAATTTTAAAATTTAGGTATACAATTCATAAATCCACCTTAATATCCCCATCCAGATAAAGGGTATTCCATTGTCGGGGCCGACCGACCAATGTAGCGTAACTTTCCCTACTCGTTAGCAAGATTTTGACTGTTGCGTGAATGTCACGTTTAAATGGCGTAAAAAATATGTTTTAAATAAAGCAATTGTTTAAAAAAAAGTCTTTGAAAAAATTAAATTTGTGTTTTACACTTTTTAAAACACAAAATTAATAACCCAGCCTGCCATTTCATTAGATATCGCTTTGCGACTGTTTTAAGATGCCAATGATTTCATCCGATCTCGATTACGATTTCATATCTATATTATACTATAATTCGTTCTATGATGTTCGCAGATATCGTAAAGAGATAATGAAGTTTATTCGAAACAAGAAATAAAACGAATCTGAATCGATATTGCATCCAATATCGAGATGAATTCAAAAACATTGCGATATGGACGTGATAAATATTTAAATAAATTTTATGGTAAAAAAAATTTTAAAAATTAGTTGTGACGAGATTAAACTTTTGCTTCACAGGTAGTTCGAGAAAGCTTCGATCCCCGAAGAGCTCCGCGACACGTCATACTGGGATGGTTCTTGCGGCTCTATTCCTGTTCGTTTAGATACTGAAATGTCTAGATATAGCTCTTTCCGATCAAAAGTTACATATTTTCGACAGCCAGATGACATTTTCAGAACACTTCCGTGGATTGTTTGGAATAAATTTGAATTCATTGATTTGTGGCTTTATTTGTAATCATTTCGTTAAATGTTATCTCTAGTTACCATATGTGGAGATATGTGGAGGTTATTACGGGACTGAAATGCACTATATATGGATTTTTTTTAAATAATAATATCCAACTGGTTTGACATCTTGAGAAACTTACGAGAACGTCAATCGGGTCTCTTATATTCCTGTTGTAGCAAACATGACGGATGAAATAATTTAGCTGTGGCTGAAACCAATCATGAATCGTAATAGTCAATAGTCAGAATGTAGGGCATTTTACTGTCGGAATGGTCCATACTCGATTGCTTCAAAGTCGGTCTTTTGAATCGAATCCATTATGTCGTTTTTTTTAGCTGCAATATTTCACACACGAAACAATTTAAACCGTTGGATTTAAACACATCCACGTTTTCCTTAACCTTAACAACAACAATTTCAAAACGAAATTGGCAATAATGAGACATGAAACTCGCGTTGTGCTCGAAATTGGAATCAATTGCAGGTCAATTTCAGTTTTACCCAACTAATATACTTCAGTGATCAATCTGTTGATCGTTCCGTTCAGACGTTTGGTCGACACCATATAAATTTTGTAGTAATTTTGGGATTCCCTAGATCGCCGTTGGTGAGCTGCAGAGTTGTAGCGATCGATCGAACAAACGTATCACTAACACGATTTGCACCTTTAAATGACAAATTATATTTCGAAATATCCGCCAGTGCAGCCAGATCGTTGCACAACTGTTAAGCGAAATCCTAATGATGTCCAAGGGATGGACGACCGTCGATGTCGATTGATCACGCTACAATTTACCAAATTGGCTATGATTCTTGCTTTATTTTATTTTTTTATTTTCATTTAACGTTGGTGCATGCAAGAGCCGCGCCGAAAAAAGTGTGCGGTTTGTTATTTTGAGCGAAGGTGTTGATTTGATTACTTCTCCGGCCATATAAGTAAACTCGCGTTTATGAATCTTCAGGCGAAGATCCGCCGCTGAGGTCGTGAGTTTCATTTGCCAATTTCGGTTTTCGGTTTTCGGGATTTGGCTCTGGTTTTCTCGATCGATCGATCGATCGATGCCGCCGCAACAGCCGTGTCGCTGGGGTAAATGTGAAAAATGATTTGACTTTAATGATCGCCACCGAGTCTGAATGCGAATCATTATTATGCATGTTGAGGTTTGAGGTAAGCGCTTTGCGGCATTATCAGTCAGGGCGCAGTGAAGGTGTTAAAGTGTAGTCAATTGTGGCCATTTTTTCTAGATGCACTTAACGTAACCAACTAGTTTTATTGTTTTTGTAGTTTAATATTTATGATGAGATAATTTGCCGCAAATAGATGTAGGTACAATAAATAAGGCGAGATTTTTCGATACTCGATAATAACGTGGGAACATGCCATGGAGAATTGTACAGGGGACGTTATGCCATTTGTTGTATTTACAGTAATTGTATGATAACGAAAATGAGGTGTGAAATACTAGACGTTAAATGGTGGTATTTTCATATTAAAATCAATCATATATAAACGGCATGTTAAACATCCTGATTTATGAAAATCGATCAATTAATATCGTAATACAAAGCAACTAAATAATGATATTAATATTAAGAATACAATGGTTATATAACAAAAACAATTTGGTTAGATACCAAATTATTTTCACGAATGAGCGCTATCCCAATGACCCGAAATGTAATCAACAGTATTATATACTACTAGTTGGACTCGTGCACGGCTTCGCCCGCGCTATTTTTTGTAAATGTAAAACTATATCTTTTTTAAAGTATGACACATTCATTACGTCCTTTTTTCCGTTGTACGTCGTAATTTTTCCAATTACTTCTCATTTACTGTAGGTTCTTAGAATAGTCAAAATTATAGCATTGTAAAAGCTTAAGATACCTCGCCCTTTTTCCTATAATAGCCGTATTGTACATGGCGATTAGAATGTTAATGATCCTACTTCGATTTTTATATCTACCACATATAAAAATTAGGAATTCCGCATTTTTAATGTATGTTATGTAGCCGCGGTAGCTCAGTGGTTAGTGCGTTGGACTGCGAGCCGAAAGGTCCCCGGTTCAAGCCTGGACTGGGGCTAACAACATCTTTTCACAGAAACATTTTTCTATACCGCGCTACCTCTCGGCATTAAATGGCAAACCTACGAGAGTAAAACATTGCCTATGAAAAGCTCTCACCCGCCGTTCGGATTCGACAATATACTGCAAACGGCCTAAGATCTTATATGACTGTAGTGCCAAAATTATTATTATTATTATGTAGGAGATGCCACTACCAGTTGTCCAATCACGCTCATATTCTACGTGACAATTATAATTGTAACCCTCAACCTCCCAAATTTAGCAAAAAACAAAAACCATGTTATTTGGATTTAGATTTTTACGATTTCCAGCTTTTCCTTTGGGGTTTCCGACTTTTCTTTTTTCCTAAACTACTCGTGCACAAACAAAATATAAAAGGAATCAGGCAAATCCGTCAGCACATTTCATATTATATATAAAGATAGATTAAAACGATCTCTACACCGAAAAAAATAATGCGTTCTAAAAACAGTCTTTGTGCTGTTTTAAGTCTTTTCAGACTAAAAATAATCTAGCTAGTGTAAAAAAAGAACGCACAAACTTGTTTAAAATTAATTCCTCTGTTATATCTAATAAGGCACCTTTTAACTCTTTAATAATAGTAATAGTTTGGCGCTACAGTCCTGTGGAGAACTTAGACCGAGCTCTCTCACCATTTGAGCTGTGGTATTTGTACTCAAAGTTGTGGGACCCACAGTTTAATGCCGAATCCGAAATACGGGGTGAGAGCTATTTATGGCAATGTATACTCTCGTAGGTTTGCCATTGACTGCCGAGAGGTAGCGTCGAATAGGAAAATGATTACTATGAAAAATATGTTAACAGCCACAGGGATTGAACCCGGGACCTTTCGGCTGGTAGTCCAATGCACCAGTTACTTTTTGAGTCGTAATCCAACACACTAAGCATTTCTTCTATGATGATGAAAATATAGTTTCACACGACAGCTTTGAAGAAGCTAGACCGAGCTATCTTATAATTTATTTGAATTAAATAATATAAATTGATTTTTAGTTTAAAATATTAAATTAATATTAAAAATATGAATAAAAAATATTAAATAAAAATGTTAACATAATCCGTAATATGCAATAATTATATCGAATTTTATGTGTTTTAAATCTGGGTTTTAAAAAAATTTGAAGTAGACAAATATGATAAAAATTCCTAGCATCGAAATTTTTTCTTTTCAGAGCCGACCAAACTTGGTTCATCAGCGAAAAAGTCTAAAGTCGTTGTAGAATTTTACCTTCTAAGGCTTTAAAAGGCAAAGTCGATATATAAGAAGGATACTGCTTTAATTTTAAAATAAATAAAAAACAATTTAATAACTTGTACTACTCCGCGATAATACTTCGCGAATTCTAATGGAGTACCCTTCCCAACTATTCCTCAACTATCTTCAAATTTGAAGATGTTTGCCAGCAATATTTATCGTAACTGTCGGATGTCTGTGATATTCCGTTATATTAGCCCAATAAAAGCCATATAATATCTTAAAGGAATCGTTTTCCTTAAAATTCTACTCGTATAATCAGCACAAAACTGCAATCGGGAATTTAAATACTAATATAAAATTGGTCTTAAATAAAACAGTTGGGAAAGTTAGGTCACATGGGTTAGTTCGGTCACATGGGGCGGATTTTTATAGTCGGTCGCGCCCGACTATGGAATACCCTACACATTTGGTGGGGATATTAATGTGGGATATATATTTGCATACCTTAATTTTAAAGTTTTTAATTATGCTGAACCTCCCCACCCTCAGAATATTATTCATATATCAGAAATTTACGTCTTATATCCACATAAATTAAAAAATTTATATAAAAGTATAAAAAACTAAAAAAAAAATTTGAAAAATGTAATTGGGCGGACCACGCCCATATTTAAAATTTTGAAAGGCTAATATTTCATAGATTTGATTTTAATAATTTACGGATCAAATTTCCACTATGAAAACCCGGGAAATAATGAAAAAAAAAAGTGGGCGGATCACGCCCATTTTTGGACCACATATTTTAAGGTAAATTCTAACAATACGTTTTAAATTTTATAACTATACCTTGAATACTTTTCGAGTTATTAGTTCCGAAAGAGTTATATAAAAGAGACTTGTATGGGAGGTGGGCGTGTCCGTTGACCGATTTGGCTCATTTTCAAACTCAGTTCCTACTTTTGGCTAAAATATATTGAGACGAAATTTGATCAATGATATATATACTTTTCCATACCGGAAATAATTTTTTTTGGGCTGTATTTTTATTAAAAAAAAAAATACCACGACTCCTAAAATGGATTGAAAACTACAAATTTTCTAAATTTTAAATTATTTTCGATTTGTTTTTCCATTGATAATACTGTGTGGCAAAATTACAACGTTTTTAATTGAACTCTGATTTTTTTTTTATTTTCTGCCTCTATAATGAAATGCCTCTACTCTAATGAAATGTGTATCCCATGTCTATCGCTATACGGCTCGTTTAGGTGCTATGTGATCCAAATGAATTCAAACAATAACAAATATATCTCGTTATTTATAACGAAATATGTTTGACTATATGTTTGATCCACTGATCATAGAAAACTTGTTATTAAAAAAATGGATTTGAAATAGGATTTCACAGTGTAATGTATTAATTATTGAAATCTTATTGAAACATTTCTGCCTCTCTTTTGCATAAAAAATGTTTATTTGATTAATTGTACGAAATACGATTCAGCAATTTTTGAAGTATGCTACCTAGTATACCTCCAACATAAAAAATGTACATACCTTATTAATATTTTTTAACTTTATTGAAATGTTTAATATGGTAAAGTATAGGCCTTTAAATAAATATAAAATTAAATTTAACAAAAGGAATTAGATATAATTACATTTATGTTTTATTTTTTATTAACTACATTTGTATATTTATTAACAAACACATATGAATACATTCTTAATAACTTATTTTTAATCTACGAATTAATTTATATTTGGCGGACATATTATAGTTATTATTTACATTAAAAACATGATACTAAGTCTATGTATATCACTATGTATTCATTTAAAACAACGTATTTAAACAAAAAAAATCTATACAGGCATAAAAATTCTGAATATTTATATTAGTTAATTTAGTTACACCTGGTATCATGAATGAACCTCATATGCATCCGTAGTAAAAAGTTAATCTTGTATATAAGTTTGTCATTCCACGTCAGAAATATCAATCTTGTCACATGTCTTCCGATTTTGATAACATTTTTAGTATAATAAAAAGTGTAAAAGTTATGTCGATTTCCATGGCAAATATTAAGTTTTTGCCCCAAAAACTCAGTAATTGCACTACCCATGGAAATTATTTTAGATTTTCTAATATGTGTTTGTGAATAATTTCACATTGACTTTTCATTCTGTCATTTTTTGTTTATTATGTTTCTTTTTAAAGTGTTTTAATTTAAATTTTATTGTCTGTAAATATTGTGTATCAAAAATTAATGAATCCTAAAAAAAGGGAGAGTTTCTACCAATTAGTGAATGAGTGATAAAATTTAATTCCTAATGTAATTCCTAAAAAATGTGGGCAACAACTGAAGTGCCATGGAAATCGACATTAGTTTTTATTTCGATTTTTGAACAACAATAAAGTTGTGCACTTTGATAAATAAAAGTGCAAATTTACATGCACTCAAAATAATTTCTAGGTCATTTTGCGAATAATTTTTTCGTAATTTTTAATTTCGTAAATACACGAATAATTCGTAGAATTTTGTAATTTTTTTGTAATTTTTTTCCCAAATTATTTTTTATGAACAATTCGTATATAATACGAATCAATATTCGTAAAATTAAACGAACAAAAAAATTACGAATATTTCGTTTAAATTACGAAACTATCGTTATATTATTTTCTAATACACATTTTTTTACGAAAGAAAAACATATTTTTCGAATGAGCTTTACATATTACGAATAAATTAGTAAACTTTCGTAAATTTTGAGGCTATATGTAGAATTTTACGAAACATTCGTGTTTTTTTACAAATCATTAGTAAAAACAGAAATCAGTTGCGTAAAATAACAACTTGGAGCTGCATTTTATTTTAATAGTTATCACGGTCGCAAACAGATAGTTATAAAATAGAAACAGTTTTAAAATGTGTTCTGTCTGAGTTCTGTCAAAAGTATCATATTTCTTATCATTTTCATCGGAAGTTTCTTTTAACAAAATATTCGTGTATTTTACGAAAGATACGTCATATGTTTCATAAATATACGAATGCTATTGTCAAAAGTACGAACACTTACGTAAACTGTACGAACACTTTCGTGAAATGTACGAATATATTCGCAAAAAGGTAAACAAATATTCAATAAATTACGAATCTTTCGTATTATGTACGAATGACTTTCGTAGATAAAATCTACGAATAGTTTCGTAAAATAAACAATTAATATTCGTAATTTTATCATAAATTTGCGAAAGTTCTTTCGAGTATTTTACGAAATATTTCGTGGATAAATTTAAATATTTTTTTCGTAAAATAAACGAACGATTTCGTGTATATTAAGCAGATTTTATTTTGAGTGTTTGGAGCCTGTTGTAAAGTGGGACATGGGGTAATATGGGAAATTGCAATTTTTTGACATGTTTTTACACATAGAAAAATAAAAACAATTGTCAAATACTTCTGAATATGCCATCAGCTTTTTCATTCATGATTATAATCAAATTTATACCTGTTTATTGCATTTCGAGAACAAGTGAAAACAAATATTTCTATTTGCTATTAAAAAGTGCGAATTTTTGTAGTTTTTAATAAAGACGGTATTTTTAAAGTGATCGATTCTATATCTTTTCTATATTGGGTTTTGCAAATAATTTTACTTCGCTTAAATGGTGCTAAGTTATGTTCAAATTTGCAGTATTTGAGGTAAAGTACGAAACATTTTCTGCGTTAATGTTGGAAATGTAATTTAAGCAATAAATAAGAGTTTTGTACAATTTGCTTAAAAGTAATTCCGAAGAATTTAAATTTTAACAATTATGTGAACTGTCATATCTGCAAATGGCCTGTATACTTGAAAGTTGCGAATTCGACGACCAGTAACTACACCTGTGAATATTCTGACAAAGGTAAATGCACGATTTTATTTTCGATTTTTTTTTAACATAACTACTTTGTTATGAAAAAAACAAAACATTAAAAAAAAGACTAAAATAGCATTTTGGTAAAAAGTTTTAAATTTCTCACTTTACCCAATGATTTTTCAACAATTCCGAAATTGCGCTGTTTGAAAAAGTCGCTCAAAAATCAGTTAAAAGGCATATAAATGGTTTTCTGTTACTGCAAAAAGTTAGTCTATGGAATAAACCCTTCAAAAGAATTTTAAAAAATGTTCAAATGTACTTTTTTTGGAATAAAATTAAAACGTATCCCACTTTATGCCAGACTCCCCTAATTATTTATATATCTCCACGCGATTGGCACATATTAATGAAATTTCGACTGGGAAAACCTAAGCGTTCAAAAATTTTAATTTTTTGTTTTTCAAAATATTGGGGCGTATACGTAACACTGATTTTAAAAATATACTAAACACTTTCTAAGTTAAATATATATTTATTATTTTTTAATTGTTATTTTAGTTAGACAGTATGATCAAAAAGCCTTTAAAATCCATTAGCTGCTTTAACATATGCTACTCGTTTTCTGAGATATAAATAATTATGTAAATTATCAAAGTGGATTACTTTATTGTTCTAGATAATAAAAATAAGTACACAGATATTTTTTACATTTATCGATAACTATCTCACCACAAATTCATTAAAATCGAAAGACACCGCGTCATGTTTGACTTTTCTGATGTGGATTGACCCATGTTTAAAATTATCATGTTCAGGTTATCTAAACAGTCGTTTTTTTTAATATCTGTTAAGATCCACAGCACTCAGACAGACCTCTCCATTGTACTGTGAAATCTATTTCCTACGATTTCGTGGTAAATATCAAAACAAGCGGCCTTGCCCAAGCCGGGTTTTGAACCCGAGACCTTCAGAATGCAAGTCCAGCGCGCTACCTCTGGACTGCTGATTTCTTTCCGACCATAGCCACACTAGTACTAAGGCCAAGATCGGTGATGAATCATGGTAGTATATCCTTATTATAAACCATGATTATGTCTACCTTAATAGATCAATTTTCTACTAGGGCATATGGGCATTCCAAAAAACGTCATCCACGTTAAAAAAAAATCAAAATGCTCAAATCTTTGAAATAATGGTGGATTTGGAATCTTAAATATGTGAATCTAAAAATCTGAAAAGAAAATTCTACTACGTTTACGGTAACGTATAAAAAATACTCATAACGTTACGTTAATACACAACTTGTAAAAATACCAGTTTTTCAGGTACTTTGAGAATCAAATTAACTATTTTTAAAAACGTACAGATTCAGTTTTTTAGACAACCTTAATTAATATTTTTAGAGGTCAAAAATAATCATTGAAACTAAAATAACGGACAAATTTTGAATTTTTGTATAAGGGTCTCCTGTTGTCCCGTCCGAAACCAAAAAGATACATTTATTATCATTAAAGTAACAATCTTTTTTTAAATAGTTAAATCCTCCTTTCCTAAATCTGAATTTCTTCGACATTTTCAAAAATGTAAACATCGATTTCCTAGTAATTCTAGATAATTTTCGGCAGCTAATTGAAATCTGTCCTGTCCGGAACTTTGAGTACTAAAAGTAAATTGTCACAGCTATGTTCTGAGATAATTCAAAAAAATATACTGTAAGCAAAAATTATTTTTAGAATAAAAAATCGTATTGATAATTTATATACGGAATTTTTTGTCCCGTTCGAATTGTCCCGTCTGGAATTTTTCTGAGATTTATTATAAAAAGAAAACTATACATTTTATGAACAAACTGTAAATATATAATGAAAGCACGTGAATTCAGATATTCTTCAAAATAACTTAAAAAAATAATTTGTAGGCAAAATTTGCTGACTTTTTGGTATTTCCATATGAACCTCGACTTGCACTTCCGTTTTTGTCCAGTCCGGAACGACAAATATTTAATTTATATCTTTTGCAAAAAATTAGAGAATTCTATACGGTATCGCTAATTTTTTGCAAATACCATTTAAATTAAAAATGTTCCGAACCCCAGGAAATGCCTATATTGCAAATTTCTTTAGGGCGAATTCGAATGCGTATTTCGTTTTTTTTTTTTTAATATTTAGCTCACAGAACCACCGCTTCTGCAAGCAATTTCACATCGAAAAGCACTATAAAAAATTCCAATAGATCTGCATTCGTATGCTGCGTATTCTATGCAAGATCTTTGAAAATGTGTCGAGTTTGACAGTTAAACGACGCAAGCGCACTTATTAAGTGCCTGGGTTAAGATAATTTGTAGGAAGTGGTCGAAAATATAGTCTTACCATCATCTTTTGCAGAACATCAGTTAGATATTAAAAACACATATTTCAACATAATCAAATTCACAAAGAATTTCAAATCAATTTCAGAGTATTTTATATTTTTGAACAGTTTTATTTGCAAAATTGTGGGAATTGGTGCTTATAATTTTAGGAATCAAGAAAAAAGAGATATAAGCATATCAAATAATTGTTCTCTTCATCGCTTTTGTTTTCAAAATTTGTACGTTTAACACAAAATACCGTATCGTTGGTGGTGTCGAGTATATGACTAACTTCAAGACCATCCAGTCGAGTTAATCGTAACATATATAATATGAACTGCTTAAACTCTGAAAATTTATAAAACCATATGCACTGAATCTGTTAAAGTAGTAAGTGATATCATCCAAACATGCAGGAATATTATACAAAATTATATAGGTTGATGTATTGGATCAGAAATTGTATAAAACCTGTATTGTTTTAAGATTGTAGTAAGTAGATTCGTGCTTCATGATATGTAGTGCGCTATTACCCATGAATTGATATTTATTCCACAGATTCAATAAATTCGGAAATTCGGAAATAAGTTTGATATATTTGAAATCACACTCACGATAGGTAGGTGTTCTTGAGGAGGTTTTATTTAAACAAAACACCCTATTTCTAAAATAAAAAGTAAAAACTAAAAGAAGCACATAGAAATTAAGTAAAATAAAATTCAACAGCTATTTTGTATGAAAACATAACTTTTATTTTTAATAATTAAATATTTATAATTTTATAAATAAATATACACATTTACATATAAATAAAATAGGCTTACACTACTCTTGCACTGGTTGACATTTTGAAATTATTGATAAAAATAAAAAAAATTGTGTACTTTTGTACTTTTGAAATTTTGTGTTACATATATTTTAAGATAAATTGTATAATTTTAGTGCATTTGACGAAATATAAACAAATTTTGCATCTCAAAGATGGCTCTGAACAAAGAACGAAATGTAAATAAAATTTTCTTTATGAACTCTTTAAAAGCTAATAAACATTGGTTGCTCTAAAAAAAGTAAAATAAAAAATTTAAATAAAAATTAAAAATTGCCACATGTTTGTTAAGTTGCTTTGCTAAAAATAAAACATTCTTGCTTAGGAAGAACTAAAAGATATTTGGTATTTTTTAACTCCATACATAGTGAAGAGGAAGAGTATTATTGAAGTACAATTAAGTTTATTTAAATACGTACATTAATTAAAGTATAATTAAGTAAAAATCAGTGCCATTAAAATTTTCACAAATTTTAGTATTTTATTTTTTATAGAAAACCTGTCAGATGGTAGCGTTTGACGCGTATTATATGCAAACCCCGTTCGGTTGATCTCATAATTTGGAAACTTGATTAAATACCAACTTGAGCCTCTTCAAGTGAACTAAAATCAGGAAGGTTTTGTTCAAAATTTGAATTCTTTTAAAGTGTGGTTCACACTGCGTTGTATTTGGTCGTGTATCGTTGTACAAAGGCTGTAGAATTATTTACTATGCACTAAAGTTGTGAAAACTGGATGTATTTGCATTTCACAATAACACAGGACAAAATACAATGAACTGCGAATTGCTTAAGTCAAAACGTTGCATATTTTCAAACATAATAAAAACTTCTGTTATCGAACGAAGAACATATTTACACGAAAGTAATTAACTAATAGATTTCTTTTTAAAATTTAAACTACTTAATTATTTTGTCCCATTTTTGCTTCAGAATATGATTTTTTTTTTGTTTTTTTTTAAATTTTTTTTTGTTTTTTTTTTTGTTTTATACTAACACTACTTGACATCCACAATGAGAGGAACTTCGCTGATATCTATTAGATTTGGCGGCGATGGCAACTGTTGGTGCTGCGATTGCGACGAGTGGTGTACCACACCCACAGCGGCGTCTGTGATCGGTGTCGTCGTGGTCGATGAGGCCGATGACGTCGATAACGATGCCGACATTTCGTTGTCGCTGTTGGCCAACATCAGACGTCGCTGATGTTGCTGCTGCAGGCATTGATTGGCATTGACCGCCGCGGCAGCCATCATCATCGTGGCCGCATCACAATAGTTGGACAGCATCGTCGTGGAGTTGACATTGGACGTGGCTACTGTTGAGGTCGCCGCTGCAGCAGCGGCAGCATATGATGTTGCTGCTGTTGCGAAACTATAATCGTTGTTGGCCGCATGACTGGCTGCCGTGCTGCCAAAGAGTCCGCCAGTTGCAGCGCCAGCGTAGGCTCCACCGCAGGCGATGCCGTTCATCATTAGATTGTTCACCGTCGTCTCACCAACACCAACTCCGTTACTGCTGCTGCAGCTGCTGTTGTTGCTGCTGCTTCCGCTGTTGTTGATCAGGTTCAGGTTGTTGCTCATATTGCTCATGTTGGTGCTGTTGCAGTTGCTCATGATGCCACCACTGGCAGCGGCGACAGCAGCGGCGGCGGATGATCAAGTCGTGGTCAATTGGCGCCACATCGTGTGTCACATCGAAGGCAAGTAGGGCCACGAGAAACTGTTCCCAGAGAGCAGCATGTCGCGGATGAGTGTTTCTATGGGTGTTTTACCGACTAGACGTACAAAAAACAGTTGCTCTATGACCTGCTCGTTGGCGAAAGAGAGAGAGAGACGAGAAAGAAAAAGAAAGAAAGAGAAAAATGCAAAAAATTAAATCTCGGAAAATGTGGGATTTTCTCATGTATTATAAATGTTTTGTTAATTTTAAAATAAATTAAAACTACTGAAGTTATTTAAAAGGACCGTGTTGTCCCGTGACAATGATATCGTGTACAACAGAATCGGTTGTGACCCAGTATGCTTTTCCTTTCGATATCGTTAGGAGATCAGTTGGTGCAGAAGGAGAATTCACACGACACTTTCTCAAAGCAATATCGAGCGTCAAATTGTACATACATGGTAACCCAGTCTGCCATGTCTCGGAGGCTTCGATGCCTCGAAGCTTTCTCGAACTAAATTCGATATCAAAGTTCGAACTCGTAGCTAAATCGCTACTAATTTTCAAAATTACTTCTACATTCAAATTTAAGGACAACGTTATATAAACATTTATCACATCACTGCAAACCAAACAATAATTTTACGATATCGTTTATAGCCTAAAATTGTAGATTATAGCCTATAATCTATAATGATACGGAAGCGATAAGGTTTTCGATAAAAAACGAATCTATCTAAAATGATATCGTTATTTTTGTCATTATTTATATCGAAATGATATCATAAATGGACTTATTTTCGATAAACAAATTTTATTTGTTTAGAAAATTTTATTTTTTGACAAAAAGTATAAAGAACACAAATTATATTTTCTAATACTTTGAATTTTATATCTAAAATTTATCATTATTATATCGAAATGGTTTGTAGGAATCGATACTGCAAATATGTTTCGAATCAATTTCGAACTTCGATTATTTTTTTTTCGATATCGTTACGAGTTCGAACAATTTCTCGTACTGAGAAAACTACGATAGAACGCATCGATATCTACCTACCATATAGGTCCAATTTGAGAAATGATATCATTGCGATAACTGGACCGATATCGTGTGATGTCTCCATCTACTTGCATTGATCTCGAAACGATATCGAAACGAATGGCATTTTGGGAAGTAGAAATCGAAATCGATGCGGAGTTTTCTTGGTACGACACATTTTACGAATTCAAATCGATATCGAATAGAGAAATTTTCAAAATCGCGATTGCTTCAAAAAATATAGAAAACAACGATGTGATAAATGTTTAAATATGGTAACTTGTCGGAAAATTTAAATATACGAGAAAGTTTAAAAACTAAAAGCGATATAGCTATGAGATGGAACTTTTTTTTGAAGCTAGTTCTCGAAATATCTTCGAGTCGTCTAAGTTATGCGAGACGTGGCAGATATAAAATTTGAATAAACAATGCAGGCATTGTCACGGAGAATTTTGATGCGTCGATGCTTTCTCTTTGATGTAAATCTCTATATCATAGCAGAAATTTGTCCTATTAGAGAAGACATAATCATAATCTGAACATATTTATCATGTAATTGGTTGACTTTTGACTAGGTAAAAATACAATGATCAGTTCCTGAACAAACCCTCATTACTAGGGTAAGGGCTAATTTGTTTTTGTTAAATTTAAGAATTATTATTTAAGTCTTTCTACTGTACATTTACGTTTTTTAGAAATACATTTTCGTTATTAGCTTTGTCAAAATATTCAATTTGAAAAATTAAATCTTTATTCGTTTTTAAAACTCATTATAAAAGTTTTTATATAAATAAACATATGAAAAGGAATACACTTAACCGAATTCGTAATCTTGTTCGAGTATTTTCCCTCAATCTGAGGATTTATGAGTAACTTGGAAAATAAAACAAAAGTGAGAGGACGTTTACAAATTCAAATTATATACATTTGACTGATCATATTTTTGGTCATATCCACCCGTATACTATTCAAGTTTCTTTAAAGTATTAGCTGTAATATTTGGAATAGAATACAAAAGAAATCAGACATCATTCAGAATCTTAATAAGAAGAAGTTTGATTTTTACTTGGAGTCCATTAAAATATCTACCCATATCGCTGATAAATCGACCATCATTGGTTGTGTAGTGTAATAGAAAATCAATTTAAAGAGTTTTTTTATAAATTTCAATTTGTCATAATCCAAACTAAGATATTTTTTCAACCTCCTTAACAATTATTTAAACATCTACTTGGGAGTTCAGTGAATTTGGTCCAGTTTTTCAGTACAAGTTTAAATTTTTTTATTTTAATTTTCAGAATTATAGATTATTAGTAATCAATTAATATGGCATTTTAAATATTTGTGAAATATTGACTAAACACGAAATTGCTTCTAGTTTAAACTACGTTTAATTCGAAAACGTTTAAACTGAAAAACTGGACCTAAGTTAGTTAGTAAGTTAATTTATTTGTATGATAGTTTTATGATAGTTTATAAATAATGATCGAGAAAAATATTTTAAATTTAAAACTTACTTGAGAAGAGACCGTTCGCAGCGATGGCAGCCTCAGTAACAGTTTTCCGAATCTCGTAGGTTGGTTGGGATACTGAGTGCGGCAATATTCCTCGAGAGCACACTGAGACTTCTCTTGCAGAGATTCTATGTGTGTGACATCGGAGAGGCCGCAAGCATCTACGGAGAGACATAAAGAAGAATCAAGTGAGCATGAGGTCATATTTATTAAAAACAACAGAATCATAGAAAATCAATTAAGAATCACGAACGTACGAGTTAGTAATAAATATTTTCAATTCTTAAAAGATTTTATTTACATCGTTTGAGATACAGATCAGCATTATTTCTTTTCCTTGTTTTCTGTATTTTTTTTTTTTTTGAGCACACTATTTAACTTTATAAACCGTAAAACTATTAATAAAGCATTATTTCGACCACTATAAAATCGTATTGCAATAGTCCTAGTAGAAATAGGGTAGACATGAGCATGATTTGATCATGTTGGTCATGTAATTGGTGGGGTTTGACAACGACACAAAAATTCAATAATCAGTTCCCTGTCATGGCCCTCGAACAACTTCTACTCGGGAACATGTTTGTCTGTGTTTTATAAATAAATGATACATTTTTAATTAACTCATCGAGAATAAATTTTCCATTCATATGTGAAGTTGAATTTAACAATCACAACAACAGTTACAACTACAACGCCCAACTACGTAGCAGCGAGTCGAGCTTCTATTAATTAACTTTGAAATAAAGACCTCCTCACACTAGTCGAACGAACATCAACTGCCAACTGATAGAAATAATACGTATCGTGAACAATTACAAAATATATACGCGTCCGTCCACAACGAACAAAAACAAACATCAACAACGAAAAATGTCGTTAAAATTACAAATACTACTTGAATATTTATTGAATTTGCTTTTGCATAATATTTCAGAATAAATTTCAACGAGTATCTACTGCATGGTCTCAGTCGTCAGTAGATGTTTTAAAGTGGAACGAACTCAATGCGTTGCCAAGAACCAGCCACAGACTAATGCAATTTCCCGTGATAATTGCTCAGTATTTAGCAAAGAATTATGGTGTCGTAAAAGCGTTTAAGATAAATCTGAAATTCCTAGACCAAATCCATGCAGCGATAATCAATGCCACTGCGGCACAATTCCGATGATCGTTACCAACACCATTTGGCGTCTGTCTCCACGGCGATCATCAGCATAAAGTGGCCAGCCAGATCATCGACGAACAATTTAGCGATTTCATGCAAATCTCTGCAGCTTTTGGTGTGGTTCTATCTGGTTATATTACATATTAAGAATGTGGCAAAAATTTAGGAAGACGTTTATTAATAGTTTTTATATTCAATTGAGCTCAACTTAATGAAGTGTTTTGTTGCGATGGTGTGGCCACTAAACAACTTGCGTTCGGTGAAGACCACTGCAAAAACTCGTTCGTGAATAATTTTTATTCACCAGTGCCTTGCATTGGAGCTGTAGCTGGCATTTGAGAATATATTATGAATTTTATTTGCAACTTACTGTCGTCGCGTAAATTCTATATTGAATCAATTTTAAATTATTTTTTATTACAAACAAATTATTTCTCTTATACAATTTTGTTATACGAAACAATTGGTATATTCAACGTCTAAAAGCAACAGCTGATTGGATCAAACAGTCCAATTTAAAACAAAGAAGTACCACCTACCCACCTCGTTTTTAATTTTGACAGTAAGCTTTGACTATCATATTGATTTATAAATTAATTATGAGGATGATAAGTTTATTAAAGTGAAATATGTTTAAAAACAAATATTTAAAAATTTCAAATGCTAAAAATTCCCCTTTAAAAAAGTCCCATAATAGATATGCGAATTTTCATAAATAACACATAATCATATCGCCGGTAAATATTTGAAATTATACGATAGGTTTTTCCTTTTTTTATAAAGTACATTTCTGAAAAGTAAAATTGACCAAATGAAACGAAACGTACAGATTACGTTATATCAATTTCTACACGAAGCGACTCCAAACGAATTGCACGCTCCGAAAAAAATCCTATTAAAATTGTTCGATAGGACAGTTATTGATTCAATAGTATACAAAAATTAAATAATTTTATATAAACACAAAAACAATTTAATAGTATTTTGTAGTATTTAATAGTATTTACATATTGAAATAATAATTTATCCTATTTACCAATTTAAATCGCAAAAAACAATTGATTTTATAGTATTTTTTCTGAGTGCAGTCGTTTCGTTTTATGTTATAAGGAGGTAAATTTTATTAAATATTTGATACATATTTCTTATCATGCACTCAAAATATACTATTAATTGAATCGGTGAATCCCATTACATACTACGAAATACCATAACATAATTTCTGAATTTGTACACACAGAGAACTCATTTGTTGCGACGACCAACTAAATTACCCTACCTAATCATTCGGTTGCGGCAAAAACTGATAAAGTAGTTGCAATAACTTCTTAATTTGTTTGTGCCAACCTCTTGGTCGGTGAACATGAGTTTGTGGTAACCTCCAAATCGGTAATCATAAGGTTTTCTAAATCTCCAATTGAAATTTTATTATAACATAGTTATTTATGTATATAAAACTTATGTATTCTATATGTATTATAATTGAGTAAAATTGTCGCGCACACAATTTAGAAGTATATCTACTAATTCTGGCAACCGAACTGCTGATAGACATGAGGTTGCCGTTTGTCATTTATTTTGTTGATACAACAACTTACTCAATCGCCGTAACAAATGCAGGAATGTCAATTTTGGGAGAATGAAAAATGCAATCATGAGGTTACGGCAACCGAACGAGCAGTTGCGCGGACTAACATTTCGGTTGTAGAAAAATAAGGTACGTTCATTTTAATGACATGGGATTACAACAAATGTATTTCGGTTGCAACACTGAAACGTTGGTTCAATTAACCTCATGCCAAAAGAGGATTTTTCTGTGTGTATGAAAATATTTATTTTTTGTATACTATTAAATCAAGCACTGTCGTATTGACAAATTTTATTGGAATTTTGTTGGATTTATTTCATAGTGTGCTCGAAACGTGATTTCTGTAGTTTTAGGAATATTGGAAAATTTTGTAGACAATTTAATTTTATTGAAATTTTATTGGATTTATTTCTGAGTGTGCTCGAAACGAGTTTTAGGAATATTGGAAAATTTTGTAGACAATTTCGGAATATTGAAAAAAAATTTGAAATTGTGTTGTATCAAAAGAATTCTGTGATGAAATTGATTTGCACGAAAGAAAGCAAACGCTTACTTAGCTTTCAACAAATACTGCTTTCCCTTCCTGATATTTCATTACAACAACTACAACAGATACAACAAAAACAAGAAAAAACAATCATTGTTACCAAAAAGCCTGCATTGCCGAACTGTCTTTGCAAAAAATACTTTACGGACCACTAATGCACCCAAGCAACTGACTAGGCAAACAGCCAGTGAGTTGAAAAGATCGTGACCGAATGTCTTAAAAGCGTAATGACCGTAAAGTACCAGATTGCAGAAAATCCTAACAAAAAAAAAAAAAAAACAAAAAACAAGCAACAATAATACCAAGTAATAATCTGGTATATGAAACATTGTCTAAATAGTTGGTGTACATTATGCATTTGACAAAGTAGTGAAGCTAAAAGGTTATTTTTTTTTGTATATTAATAGTATTTTTTTAGTTTTATATTTTCTGGTGAATGTTGATGGGGAAATTGCTTTATTAACAATGATTTAGTAAATTTTTCTGTGCAAATATTTTATTTTAATAAAAAAATGAAAAAATAATTTAATATTATAGATCAATGTGATGAGCAACTATTTATTGCTGTTAAAATTCATATTAATGTGGGTGCAAATTCATTATCTTTGTTTGTATTAAAATTTTTTTGAAAAAATTACATTTTTGTTAATTAATATGATACACAGAAAAAATAGTTTACTGATGATTTATGAATAAGACGTTCATAATACATAGTTCTGCTTATTTTCTTATTTATGAGTTATATTCATGAATTATGTATAATACTAAAAATAATTTGCAAATTTCAGTCTAAAAAAAGTGTTAACTCGAAAATTAAGTTTTTCATAAAAATGTATTTGGTGACTTTTCGTTCTACAACGACGATATATTCCAGTGTACACTCGTATAAGTTAGTCTATACCAAAACACAAAAAATTTGAAAAATATGGCACTTTTAATTTAAATATTTTAGATATTTAAAATAAGAGACTTTATTATTAAATTCAAATTCAATGTTTTTCATTATAGGCATTTTTTGTTGAAAATGCAAATTTTCTACTAAAAAATTAATAATGCGAAATTAAAATAGAAAAAAATTGGAGATTAAGAGCAAAAACATGGAATTGTAAAGTTTTTATTTTTTAATAATAAAGTGTTTTGTACCAAAGATTAAAATATTTTTATGTTTTTTTATTGGTATAAAAAAGTTAATGATTTAATAGTATACAAAAAATATATATTTTCATATAAACTCATATAAAAGTATTTTGTAGAATTCAAATGACTAATTTCAAAAATAATTGTAACTAATTTAAAAAATATTTGAATTTAGTCTTTCTTATTGGTAGAATTACTTTATCTATATTTTTAAATTAATATAAAAATTCAATTATAACAAATCAGGCAATCAATATTAAAAATTAAAAACTAAATTTAATTAGAATTCATGGAAAAATGTATTTTGAGGCTATACCTACTTCAAATTTTACAAAACCATTTAAATAAAGATGAATGTTCCAATTCTATTGAACTGGTTACAATTCGACCAATGTACATCTGTTATAATGGATTAATCAGTGTGTCCAAATGTGTACAATTAGTGATACGCTAAATAGGATTAGCTTTTGCTCTCGTTCTTGCAGTTTTTGCAGGAATAAAATTGAACTTCAGATGCAAGAAAAAGAACAAGGTCTACCCTGCAAAAACAAGAGCAAGAACAAAATGTTCTTATTTTTGCAAGACTCTTGCTCTCGTTCTTGTTCTTGCAGTTTTTGCAAGAACAAAAGTGACCTGCAGATGCAAGAAAAAGAACAAGGTATACCCTACAAAAACAAGAGCAAGAACAAAAATATAATGTTCTTGTTTTTGCATGTACAATCTCTATTTAAAATTCCAATAACTCTTAAATAAACTAAAATTATTACAATTTTTTAATGTCAAACAAAAAAAATTAGCCAAACAAAGTCATATTTAGACTTGGTATAAGAAAATCAATCGAAATCTGTTAGTTTCAATAGAAAATTAGTCAGTGTTAATAGAAAATAAGATAATTTTTGGAAATGTTTCGAAATATTTTCAAAAACTATAACGATGAAAGAATTCCATATCGTTTTAGATACGATAGGTTTTATTGAAAACCCTTTCATTTTCATATCAATATTGAATATCGAAATTTTGGACCCTACAACGGTAATGATTTGATTTAACCCAGTTTTAATTATTAAAAACCATGATCTATTCAGTTTTGTACCACTGTCGACTCGGTTGATGAATTAGAAGACACGGCTGGAATTGCTCACCGAAGAAGCACATCGAACTACAACTTAACAAGCGAAAAGTTCAAACGGTTGATAACAATTACAACAACGTACAACACGTAAGAAGATAGGCCAATAACAACGTGTAGGTACATGGGAGAAAATCGGTCACTACTTGAAGTAAAAACTAGAAAAAACTCCGCAAAAAAAAAACAAATAAACACCAAGTGTGACTGCGATCAAGAAAAAATAACACTCGATGGAAAAAAAAACATCCTTCAAATAAAAAATATCCCTCTTTGCTTTTGTGGCTGTTGCCGTTGCCGTTGTTGCTGATGATCGCTGACGCTGATCGCAACGTGTCGTCAACTGCATGCGCAACAACAGCCGCTGCAGCAGCAGCAACAACTGACGGATTTAAACAAGGGAAACGACGACGAATAGTTTTTGTGAGGCCACATTTTCAATGGTTGCCTTGTGCCTGTGCCTCAAAAATCGTGTCTCCCACTAAAGCTGGATGGCGCGGTACGGAACGGAACGGTGGTTGCTGCACATGAGAAACCTGACAGCAAAAAAAACCGATTGATCGCGCTGCAGTTTATGGACTCATGCAAGCAATTGTAATGCAATTGATGCGGCGAGATTCGCTGACTGGGCTCGCATCATGCTGCATGCAGCAGAACCAGCAGCAAAAACGGCTGAAAGGACGATCTCGCTTGTAAATAAGCGACATAAACGAGTGTTGTATTAATGTTCATAAAGTGGGATCTTGACGTCAATAAACGTCGCGTATGTTGTGTTGTTTTTTTTTTTTCATTTTTTTCTACTCATTTTCTTAAGAGTTGGCCATGTGCTGACTGTGGCAATATTAGTTTTTTGTTTGTTGTGGGGAATTTCGATGAAGCAACTGTAAATTTTGAAGATGCCAATAGTTGGGGAGGAAGTTGGTTTTATGAACATTTAAGCAAAATTGTATGGGCACACCTAAGTGCTCATCTACGATGAAGATAGAAAGAAAGAAATGAAGAAATTGATTTCGATAAATTTGTGTTTTTCAAATGAACGATTACCAACAGGGTTGCCAAAAAATATTCATTCGAAGTCGCGAAAAGTCGTCAATGTGTTATCGATTTTAAAAATACCTATCATGCCCGAGATATAATTTAATATAAAATTAAATCATTTTATACGAAATGCTAAAAAAAGTCAAAATATTGTGTGATTAGATCAAGACAGTCATAAATCAAAAACGCGATTTTGCAGAAAAATCATTTAATTTTTTTCAATTGACTCCCACTTTTCTTCTCAAGTGGTCAGTTTACAAGATATGAATATGAATTTTTTACACAAGATAAAGCATGATATAAATAATAATTATTGCATCATTAAATCAAAAATTGCGTTTTTCTATTTTGGACAGTCCTGTAGTAAATCAGCGATATCAGTTTTGAAAATCAAAACATTTTTGGAAATCAAGTTTTGTATTTTATTTGAAAGGACCTAAAACTTCGATAGTAATTTTCATAAAAACCCAAGACAATATTTTTGGCATTTCTCTGGAATATTTCGGGTATATTTCCGACAAACGCACAGATAAGTGGAATATTTTGGGAAGTGTATAGCAGTTTGTAAATTATTGTGGAATTTTTATGGCAGATTTACGCCATATTTGGGGAACAGGCAAAAATTAAACAGCTTTTGATACAAACTCCGCCTTTGTGTTTGAAATATGTCTAAAAAATGTTTCAAAAATATCACAACCAAGCCAAAAATTTTGTCTGGGGAACGTAGCCGAGACAACTTTTTTAGCATTTTTCTGGAATATTTCGGGCACATTTCCGGCACAGATAAATAGAATATTTTGGGAAGTTCAGGCAGTTCAGAAACATTTTCTCGACATATTTCAAACTGATAAAGGCGGAGTTTGTATCAATAGCTGTACCATTCCCAAAATAAGGCATGAATTTGCCAATAAAATGTCATAAAATTTTATAACCAGCTATAACCACTTCCCAAGGTATTTCATTTAGCTTTGCGTTTGCCGGAAATATGGCCGAAATATTCCAGAAAAATGCCAAATATGTTGTCTCGGCAGGTGGTAAATTTTTGTGGAATTTTTATGGCAAATTCACGCCATATTTGGGGAACGGGCAGAAAACAAACAGCTCTTGAAACAAATTCCGCTTTTGTCATTTTGAAATATGTCGAAAATATGTTTCAAAAATATTTTGACCCTGCCAAAAATTTTCTTTGGGGAACATAACTCGAGACAATATATCTGTCATTTTTCAGGAATATTTCGGGTATTTTTCTGGCAAACAAACAGATAAATCGAATATTTTGGGTAGTATATAGCAGGTTGTGGAAGTTTTTTGGCAGATTCACGGCATATTTTGGGAACAGGCAGAATATAAAAAACTCCGCATTTGTCTGTTTGAAATATGTCGACAAAATATGTCTGAACAGCCTCGACTATGCTAAAAATTTTGTCTGCTGTTATATCAAAAGTATGCAGTCAAAATCAACAACTGCGAATTAAATAGAATTGATGTACATGATGTTTATTAGGAAAATCATGTTACACTAGACAACTTATGAATATTTTTTTTTTATCCACGATCTAAGTCTGATTTGAACTTCAAAACTCAAAGAACTAAGTATGAGCTCAAGATATGGAAATTCTCGTTTTTTTCTACACAAGTCATATATATTATGCAATAAATAAAAGGTACACCATAAAATTTATATTTTTTTGTATTTAACAGATCATAATTTTGATCAAGTGATCCGAATTTTATTGGGATTATTTCAAAATATTAGCTGATGAAATACAAGAGCAATACAAAAAAGTTAAAGTCCAACAGATGTAGAAAAACGCGAGAATTGCAATATATATGTTTTAAAAAATAACCCAAACAAATTCTGAAAAAACCGTATATGAGGTCGTGTTTAGAATTTTGAAGACCATCGGAAAATCATACTAAGAACTCGGATAAGTTTTTTGTTGTGCTGTGTTATTAGCAGAGTTTAAAAATATTAATTCACTCATAAAATAACCAATTTACAATACTCAGAAAAATACCATGTAATTAACATTTAATTTTTTAGTATTAAAATTAGTCAATAGAATAAATTATTACTTTAATCGGTAAATACCATTAATACTACAAAAAACTTAAAATTTCCATTTAGTTTATTTGAAAATATTTATTTATTGTATAATATTAAACCAATAAATATTCTATTGACCAATTAAAATAAGTAAATATGGGAATTAATGAGCTGCAATGAATTTTTTCGACAAATCAACTAATTTCCTTTAAATCAGCGCTATTTTTCTTCAGATAACAGAAGTTTGAATTACTTATAGAAGACATTTTAAGGAGCCTTTTTACTTGATAAAGAATCATTTTTTTTTGTTTAGGTGTTTATTTAAATTATATAAATTAGTCTTGTTTAATAAATATATAAATCATTAGCTCATTTATTGACATGTCGTATATGTGCATAAAATGTTGAAATTAAAAACAAAATACTTTAAGACTGCTACCCGATCCTGTACAGTGATTCAATTGGCTTTTCCGCACATCCCTAGTGTGGAAAAACCAAAAGAGTCAGCCTTGTTATGCGGCATGCAAAATGCACCTGAAGATCAAGTCGTTGCTTAACGGTAGAAAGTCTTTTGGATACTTTAAAATTGTTTAGCACATGACATGCATTTTCTATGGATCAAATGTAAAATGCATTGTTGACTGTTAAACCCAACCAAAACAGATGTTGCCAATTGTTAGCACTTTTAAACTTAAAAATAAATACGTTTTTAACAAAGGGGTTATACGTGTGCAAATTATTGTAAGGTGTGGGGATGGGAATAATCTAAGAAATCTTATTAAAGCTGGTGCGAATTAAAGATCTCATTTCATATATACATAAAATAATTATAATTTATACGGAAATAATATCAATTTAATATATAAATAATATCAATTTAATATATAAATAAAATACATATAAATAAAATAAAATGTGCTTGAAAGAAAAATTGTAATTAGTGGAAAAAGAAAAACGCAGGATTCGTTATAAAATGTTAAACATATAATTTATTTGATTTTTGTTAATATATAAAAATTAAATAAAGAATTTTTTGTAAATAATGATTTGTGTTTATAATGTATTAGTTTGTTAGAAGTGAGTGACCATTCCAACACCGATGTTAAATTGTGCTCTTCAGGCAGTGCTGTCGGACCAAAAGGTGTCACAAGGTTTAAAACGTTGCTCGATGTATGATGCATGATTATGTGAATTTGTTGTGTTAAAAATAATGCAGAATGTGATGTAGTGCTTAACAAATAAAAATAAAAAGGTTAATGATTGAAATGAAAAATAATGAGTATAGAAATTAAAAGACGCATTGCAGGGGCTTAGTGAAAAAGTGGTCAAGTCTATTTTTTTACTTTGCTTAAAAATCAATTAAAACTGTTGATATTTATTTAATATTGCGATATTTTTGATAAAAAAACTCTTATAGTATGCAAAATGTATGAAAGATGTGATCTGAACTTGATTTCGAAAATATGAACTTGACACTTGTTTGCACCAAACACTTCAATTAGTTTTGTGTTAAATAATACTAAATGCTAATATTAGATACGTTTACCGTAAAATACATTTTCTATTTGGAAAAAGGTATTTGGCTATTGTTCAAACTAGGTGGTATACTCAGACAACTATTTTAAGCAATGCTATTTAAATAATTTTTGAAAATGTTCACACAACCAACAACCAGTATTCATCATATTGATTCATTCATTGAATTAAAATCGTATTTTTTTCAAATATTTTTCATTTTATATATTTTTAACATCAAAATTTATACTAAAATTTTTACCTATTTACACATTTATGTATATATAAGTTTTATAATGTTAAATTTCGAATTATGCCAATTCTCCATTTCATCATAATAATGAACAAATATACATCATATTGATGAATGTTGTTCATCAAACCATATATATTTAAATATAAGTATTATAAATACATCACAATTATAAATACAAAATGGGTAAATGGAAACAAATTTCAGATTGGAATTTCTTGTTATAAAAAATATTGAAAATGGAAAACATTAAAACATTGATGAAATACGATTTCAGTTCAATGAATGAAATTATCAATATGATGAATACTGGTTGTTGGTAGAACTTTTTTGAGTGTTTTTTTTTTACATAATCTGCTAGGAAATAATGTCGTTGTATTTAGAACGAAATACATTATCAAAATGCCAAATATTCATATACAAAAATCGTTATATATCTGTAAATGTTTAATCGATTATCTCAATTTTTTTAGCACTTTATAAGAAAATGTAAATCTATCAATTGATATATCAACTTTAAAAACTCATCAATTACTTTTTATAATATTAATCAACAAACTCGAAATTTTAGTTTTTGATAAAAATATATTTGGTGACTTTTCGTTCTACAACGACGATATAATTATTGATTTTTGTTATAAGTAAAAATCCAAGCAGACATTCAAAAATGTTGTTTTTCATTCTTAAATATTATATATTGTCGTTGTCTGTAGAAGTAAGACATAACAAATACATTTTTCAAAAAAATGTATCTGTTTTTTTAATTTAATATTAAAGGGATTCATATCAAGAGCGTAAACGTGCGCGTAGATTTTTAACTTAAAAGAATTTATGATTCACATTATTTTCTAGTGTAATCGCAAATCATATTAATTATTGTTTGTTTGAAAACTACACAGAAAAAACTAATCGACGTAAATATAGCAACCGATATTAATTGCATTCATTAATCAATCCAGCAATGAAATTCTATTTTAATGAAAACATTTGCTATTCTTTGTTAAATCAACAATTCCGTTTGCTAATTAATTAGTCGGAACAGTTTCAGCAATTATATTTGCTAAAACTGCGCCGACTAAATTATTTGCAGAATTGACGTACAAAAATATTCATATTAGTGAACACAATTGCTTATATAATGAAGAATAGGAATTGTTTTCATTAAATCAGTGAATTTTATTACTTGATTGATTAATGAATGCAATTAATATCGGATGCTATGTTAACGTCGATTAGTTTTTTCTGTGTATTGAAGGTACGAAAATATATTTACAATATTTTCAAATGGAAATCAACAAATAAATTTATAATTTACACCTAAAATAAGTTCTAATTTGGCGTATATTTCCACTTTTATAAATTAGAGGTTTACAAAATGTCGATATGAATCCCCTTAATAAAAATACAGTATTTGATGAGTATGCACGGTAGAAATGACAGTATTAATATTATAAACCAAGTAATGATATTTGTAAAATATTGTTTGTTAGTTTTGTCCTTACAACGACGAAATATATTAAGGTAATCATATCACGCGCGTAAATTTCCACTCTCGTAAAAAATTAAATTTACGCGTAATTTGATTTAAACGCACTTTGTTTTGTAATCTTTGGCATAGAAAATTTTAATTTACTTAATTTTGAATAAAATCAAATATAATCTTTATACAATTGATGTAATAAACTAATGATTTATAAGCTACATAAATTGTTTTATTGGCAACTAATTAAAAGATAAAGTAAAATGTTCCATGCTAAAATCGACAAATAAATGTATGAGATGCACGCAAAATATTCTCATACAAATTTTTCGTAAATATGTACTATTTACGAATTTTTTACATTTTAAGGGATTTACGCGGTTGATATGAATTTCCTTATTATTAAATGTGGTATTATATTATTGTGCTGTGATGATGAACTGCACAATAATTGAAAAACTTTCAATTATATAACTTCAAAGGGAACATGGTATATAAGTTCATATAAATAAATATATTGTTTCAAAAAAGTTAAAAATAAAAAGTAAAAAAGAAATATAGTTTTGACATGATTGTTATTGAAATATTATTGATTCAGATTAAGTCAGATTCTCATAATAATGATACAATTCCCAAAATATTATAATGATTGTTCCAATGGTTTTGAAATTTAAAATTATTAAAAGCAATGTTTGTCATCATGTCTCAATCACATCTATGATAAAATAATTCCAAAAGTGAAAGTTTTGAAAGTGAAGTACTCAGTACTATCATTATGCTTGTTATCAGTGTTTAGCATAATAGTGAGCATAAATTGAAATGACAAAATAAATATATAATAATAGGGTTTAAAAATACAAACAAAAAATTAAGAACTAAAATCAAAAATTATAATAAAAAATAATAATTAAAGTCAAAAGCTACAAATCAAATAATTGTGTTTAAATAAAAATATATATAGTATAAGTATGTTAAAAATGCTGTGCTGTAAAAAAAAACCAAATAAATACCAAATTGAGAGAATACGCAGACACCAAGAAATTAAACCCTTGTGGAAAATTCAGCATTTATTAAATTAGAACAGAGTTCCATTTCTAAGAAAGCCTATTTTGTTTTAAGCAAATATGAATTTTAAATGTTTTTAATATTCCACTCGAGTTGTTTCTCCAAACAACCAACAAATTAGAAGCAAATGTAAAGTTTTAGAAATAAGAACACATAGGTAATAGTTAATTTTTGTACGCATATTATTTTAATTTTCTTTTTAATTATTTCGCTATACTAGAATTTTATGAATAGATAAATAAATAAATAAATTATACTTAGATTAAGCAATAAATAAAATCAATTTAATAAATTAGTACTAATTATATATAGTATGAAAATAAAATATCATCGTATAGAACAATGAATTTATTCCAATTCAAACAACTACTAAATAATCCATAATACTAATGAATTTAGTAGTTGGTTTTCATTCGTATTATCATCCATATTATGAACTTTCTTTTTACTGTGTAGAATAAGGCTAAATTTGTACAAACTACTCTTTGTACAGTATTTAAAAATTTACAATTTACAATTTTATGCCTGATTCTAGGTCATGGTTTCGTATTACTCTAAAATTGTACCTAAATTACTGGGTTTACAGACTAGATAAGGGCACCAACGGTCTATTTTAGCATATACACAAACCGCTACTCAACAACAAGAACAAGGCTACTTTAGAGTTGCCATCTACTGCCGAAGCTGTATGGCGAATACCGATAACTGGGGCTGCCGAAAGTACCACCACCACCGGAATGAGCCGCCGCCGCGGCCGCAGCGGCTGCATGACTCACGCCAAAGGGCGTACTATGGTGGAACATGTCAAAGGCCGATCCGAAGGCGGTGCGAGGCGGTGTCTGGTAGAACATGGCAGCAGCAGCGGCAGCAGCATGATGTTGTTGCTGCTGCTGCTGTTGCGGTGAGTGATACGCAATCATGTTACCGGAGGGGTTGCTCGTGGAAGCATGGTTGAGCGGCGAAGCACTCAGGTTTTGCAGAGACGACGAACCGATCTGCGATTGGGTCGAAGAGCCCAGACCACTGCTGTTGTGGCTGCTATTCGTAGTCGGTGCGGCGACGGGCGAAGATCGTAGCCCTGCATACAGAGAGCTAAGAAGATCGTCGGAGTGGCTGGCGAGCGGAGCTTTCGTGGGCGCGCAAGTGCTGAAGGCGCTTGTGACCGAGGGAACTACGCCGCTGGTGCTGTTGCTGACAGTGGTGGCGACGGGGGCAACGACGTTGTGGGCGGATGTTTTGCTTTCGAAACTGATAGTTGGTTTGGGTTCCGATTTGGGTGCAACATTATGCTCGGTGGTGGTGTGCTGTTCGCTGCGTTGCTGTTGCTGCTGTTGCGCTGCTGCCTCAACGCCAGCAACACTCTTCATGAATGCTGCCAGATGAAAGGCGGCCGCCGACGACGCTTGCTGGCTTTCTGCCTCCAGACGATTCAGTTCGTCCAGATGATCGCGCACGATCAACATGAGTTCATCACCCATGCTGCAGTCAGCGGAGCCAGACGTCGTGGCTGAGCTGTCGGAGTTGTTGCTGGTGTTGGGATGCGTCGACGCTGTCGCCACTGCGCACAGCTTAGCTGAAACTTTTGTTAGTAAGGCCGGCACATCCTTGTAGAGGATGTCCAACAACTTACCGGTGGTAAATAGCACGATCGCCTTGAGGCACGAGTACTCCGCGGAGTCGACATGCAGCGCTTTCAGCTTCTCCACCTGCTCTTGGAAAATGCGTATGTGATCCATGAAGGCAACCACGCGATCCGCTGCCATGGGCGAGGCGTGAAGACCGGCCGCGGCAAGCAGTGGCGCCACATGCAGCGGCATCGAGCACTGACTCGCATTTAGGACGAACAGCTCGGACCAGACCAGACGCAGCAGCGCCACCTGGTCGGTGACCTGCAGCTCGGGGAAGAAGGGTATATTCTTGGCCCACTCGACGGCCGAGAAGAGGAGGCGCGCGGCCAGCTCGCAGATATTGTCAATGCCCATGATGTTGTTCGGTTGCATGCACTGGCCGTACCGCGATGTGGGATACGGCTCGGCGCGCAGCAGCAGCGAGATGTAGGAACTGAGGTACGAGTGACCGTTGAAGCCGGCCACGCTCATGGGGTCGCCGTTGGCCAACTGATACTGGCCGTGCATGCCGGCGAGTCCGGGTTGTGTGGGTGGCACGCGACCGCGTTGAACAGCTGAAACGAGAAGAGAAGTCGAAAAACAAAATAAGTTTATAAGGCATATTTAAGGCGGGAAGGTATTGGTTAAAATAGTTTAAATGGATTGAGGGAACCTCTCGGATAACGAAAATCAAACTAAAAATCTCAAGAAGACTTTTTAATCTTTACGAGTTCGCTAGGAAATATGAGAAATTACGTCAAATACAGAGGAAGAGGGAAAGAAAGAACAAATTATGAAAGCTAGTAAATATGCTACTTAGTTAAGTATTGTTGTTGGTTTTGTTAATTTCAGCAGGAACAATAACAACAAAATACTTATTTTGACCACGACATCACACACGTTACAATGGCAACTAGACGCATACGGCGGTACGACCGACCGAAGTCACGGAGTGAGCGGTAGGCGAAGACAAAAGTATCGCCAACCTCAATCTTTGCATTGTGATGGAAATGCAGACGCGAAGGGTAGAGACAGACACACAGATAAGCAGACAGACACACAGACAAACGGGCAGACGACGTATAAGATTTCAAAACTCTTTGTTTCTGTTCCTTGAAAGACGTTGAAAATAATTGCTACCCCCTTGTATGCCGTCGTAGACTTCGGTGTAGTTGTTGCTGTCTTCGTCATCGTCATACTCATCGTCATTGCTGTGACAACGTATGCAAATTCTGTGCTCAATACTTTCAACACGTTTTTTAGAGTCTCTACAATTGCGCTTAAGTAAATATTGGTAGTATTTACAAGTGAGTTTATTTTAATTAAAATTACAATAACAATATTTGCGCACACACTCACGCAGTCTCAAACACAGAAGTATTTAAATTGAGTACGAACGATACAAATTCAAAATTGAAGCGCACTTTGTAAAAAGTATTTCGAGGTTAATGCTTGAAAGCTACAGAAGAACAATACATAAATTTGTTAGAATGACAAATAAATTTAAATTAAATAAATTAAAAATACGACTGCCTCATATTCTTGATAGAGTGTCGACAATTCAGTACAGCAATCAATACTAAGTGGCCAAGTGTAAAACATCAGGCAAAGATTTGCATCATATTGCAGTCACTGTTTCTTGAAAGTCTCTCAAAGGAAATGTCTATCAGTAAATATATCAGTAAACAAAGCCATTTAGCAAAATAACCTTCTTGAGCACGTGCTACTCACAGGAAATCAACCACTAAACGGCTTCGGTAAAAAATCGAAATTCGTCCATTCACCAGGCCACACTGTCGAAGATTCTTGGCACAAATTGTTGAACTCAGGTCCGTTATCTGGTCCTTTCATCTGACACTTGGTTGCTGTGCGCAAGGTACAGATATCTCGACGCATGTTGTTGCCAGATTCACTCCTTTCCTGTCCCGTCACGTTGAAGAATGAAAATCGATGCTTCTAAACCACAGCATCACACTCAGCATAAAGCTAAGTAAGGTAAGCAGCTCACGAAAACAACAGCGCGGGCATTACACAAGATAGTATTGAAAAGTTCTCATGATCATAAATATCCATGCTGTTGACCGTTCAACACGCTATCCTAGAAATATGCAAACTAAAGATGGCCTGCTACCTGATCGGTTCGACGCTGATATTCACCCCATGCCAGAACGCTAAATCAAAACACAATTACGCAAATGTATTGTGTAAATAATCGTCTTCTTCGTCCTTCGAAGACGCAGAAATCACCAACGTTTGACGGACTGACCATCACACGTTGCCAACACAAATATTGCTGGTGTTTGGCGATCGAACACAATGGTTATCGGTGCCCAGTCGACAGAGTGGACAATGAGCAGATTACGAAACGAAATGCCCGCAAACCAGTTCATCCCGTTTTGCGTTCGTCCAGCAACCCTTAAATTACACGGGGTAAAATGACAAACGCTTGACCATTACTAGGAGATATGCAAATATCGGCTGGTCACTGCGGAAGATCACACAAATCCCGTTGCCCAACAAAACGCATAAAGTTCTTAGACGCCAGACAAGCGGAATACAAAAGACGTTACTTTTCTGCATTTGCTGGATGTTCTCGTGGAACGACACCAGGTGTTGTTGTTCGTAGCTGCATGAGGTTGGCATAGGTTGGTGGCCACATGATGAAGGCAGTTTTGCACCTTATAGCGGCACAAGTTTTCTAGCGAAATACGGCAAATCTAAGCTAAGACAATTGTGAATATTTCTGTTGGTGCGTTTAAGCCGAGGGCGTTGTTGGTTTTCAGCTCGCTGTGCATAAATATGAGTTCAAATCGAATGCAGCGAGATCGATGGAATGATAAAACTGCCTATATGTTCTGTGCTCAAATTGTATGATGAACAGTTTAGAAGAACGCAGTTAGAGATGTGCATTTAACGTAAAATGAAGATTAAATTCACTAAACTTAGTAGAAATTTAACCAATTCTCATGTTGGTCTTGTTCAAATTCAATGCTCAGTTCCCTATTGTCGCTTTTAAGGAAGCAATTGATCCAGGCCAAATTTTGGAATGATCTGAGACTGGGGATGAGTTTAGATTTTGCAGAATGCGCCTTGCGGTTTTAAAATATTCCATAATCGATTTTGAAATCGTAAACAGTATCGAAATTTCTGCGGAAAACTATACAAAACCTGCGATTCACAAATAATATTAAAACAAGTGACTTAATACGGTCGCAAACAAACATGATCTATTAACATGATCGGTGACTTTAGTTATGTTGGTAAATGTGTCTATGTCTGTGTTTTTATTCGTAATGAAAACAATTAAGCATGTGCACCCGTTGACCCCAGACTCGAGATAAACTTGTTATGTTTTCGCACAAAAACGCGCTACTCAATATGCGACACTCGTCGATGTAGTAAAACAATTAAAATTTAGCACAAAATTAAGATTTCAACGTCAACAACTGAGGAACAAACAACGTTTTTCGTTGGTCTTTCGTTTAATTTTTACATAATCTACACAGAAAAAATAAATGACGTAAATATAGCAACCGATATTAATTGCATTTATAAATCATTCCAGAAATTTAACAAATATAATCAAAATTAATTGCTGCAAATATTCATATTAGCAAACGGAATTGCTGATTTAACGAACAATCGCAAATTTTTCATTAAATTAGTGAATTTCATTGCTGTATGTATTAATGAATGCAATTAATAACGGTTGCTATATTTACGTCGATTATTTTTTCTGTGTACAGACATCTACAAAACATAACAACTGTACAAATTGGCTGGCAATTTCCTTTGGTCATGGAATGTGTTCGAAATTCCGCGCAGAGTCGGAGAGTATTCGAATCGACATTGACTGGCGTCAGTCGTGGCAAACGACAGTCGGTAATCGACGGTTTTAATATCTTTATAGTTATAGACCCGCATACGATATGTCAGTCCACTATCAATCATAGCACTAACTCGTCTGAGGCTTCGGCTGCGGACAAGTCTTGTGCACCTACTTTAATTGTTATTTGGAACTAATGTGAATAACAATTAGCAAACGAATATTGCATTAATTTCAAGTGATTTAGGTTAAGATCGATAATAATTTCAGTTATTTGCCATGTTCGAGAACTTTGAGACAAAAGTGCGCCTCGTGTAATTAATTCACTGCGTCGTCGTCGATTAGAGGCGGTCAATTGTTTGGCGAAGTAGACGTATATATCGTATGGTCCGAACCGGCAGCTCGAGTGCAGTAAAACAAAGTATGTGTTGCTGAAACGCAAACATATCTCAGTTGTGTGCAATTAAAAAGTAGCTGTGGTCATAAGCATAACACACACTAGACGTCATCGTAATCGACATAGTAGTCGGTCGCGTAATCGTCGTAGACGTAGCTGTGATTAAACTAATGACATATTGACAGCAGCTTGTAATTGTAATTGCGCAAAATTTAATATAAGGTGATAAAGTTGTGACAGAAATGACAGTTTTCAAAACACATACGACTTGTTTTTGCCGTGGTTTATTTTATTACACCGCATTAATAGCTACAAATGTAAGTTACAAGTAGGCTATAAAATATTTGGTTACATATTTACGAATAAGTTGTAATGTAAACCGCCATTAAGCTACCATTTAGATGAAAACAAACTCAAAATTTGTCAGAGTTTTCGTTTTTACCTTTTCTCATAACATGCGTGCTTGAGTTTTATAGAACAAGTTTTTGTGATATCTTGTCGAAAAATCGTGTGAATATTTTTTTTACGCCAAAACTTGCTTTTAATTCTGTACAGTTTCTGGAATTTCCAGAGGAATTCTTGCTGCATTTGATTCAACAACCTATTCATTAGGTAAAAGGTTGGGACTTTGGCAGCGACCCTATGTGAACGGTCAGTTTTGCATAGAAAGGGTCACCGGCGGAGACACCACCATGAACTGACACCAAAATAAGGTTACAGCAATTATAACATTCAGGTCATGCTCGTATACAAGTTGTTCCTGTGAAATATTTTTTATTTCTATGTTGAAAACAACATGTTTTCGTAGATTTTTATTTTTCGGAAATCAAGGTGGTCTTTTATTGAATGATGCGCATAAACTAGGGATGATATTCAAATGGAATTGCTGTATACAAAATAAAGTATAAATATACTAAAAAAATATAATGAGGACATTAAAGATCACATGGTTCTAAGTACAGCATCTTTATGTTGTTTGGAAAATAAAAAAAAATTGAGCTACATACTGTGAACCTCAATGTATTGAAGGATTAGCAAAACATTTTATATAGAGAACATTGCAAACAAACAACAAATTTACTTCTACAACATTATTTGCATAAAACTGGGGTATTCTAGAAGTAGGTTGCTACATTTTTCGATTTTTCGTTCGCATAGAACAGACTGAATATTTTTTTTGGCAAAGCGTATAAATCATTAGGAGCTCAAGGTATGGCTGTCGTGGCTTTTGGCTAGCACCCCACACTTTGTTGATCTTAAAATGTGATCTTAATTGTTTGGCACATTCTGTTACTTTTTCGTTTTTGTTTTCGTCGATCGCACTTCCTCTATATTTGACTTTTAATTGACCCTTAAAAGTGTTCATTTAAAATATTTTAATTTGAGATTATTTTTGTTTGGCTGTTTTTGACACTTACCTTCACGTCGCATACCCATTTTGAGGCACTTTCTTAGACGACAATATTGACATTGATTTCGGTGATGTTGATCGATGGGACAGTTTCTGCTCCCCCGACACGAATATGTTAAATTGCGACGCACCGAACGTTTGAAGAAAGACTTGCAGCCTGGAACGATAAAAAAGAGAAAAGTTATAATAGTGTTCAAAATATTAAGGAATCTCTAGTAAAGATGTAGTAAAATTGTAGGCACTTCTTCAAATTAAACGTGGTTTAAACTAGTTGTAACTTCATCCATTGTCGACATATCACAAATATTGAAAATGTCATATTTACCGATTAATAATTGTCTTTCTGTCTGTAAAATTTACCAGCAATTGATCGATTTGATTAGGAACAATAGACGTTTTAAAAATGTTTAAAATTTTAAACCAAGTTTAAACTTCCACCTTAGAGTAATTTTTATTTTTCAGTCGATAGTTTTGCAGAATTTATCTCATGTACTTCGCAACGGGTACCTATTAATTAATTGAAATCGGAGATATTTCTTTTTTTATTCTCTGCCTCAACTCCAAAAAGAGTCTACGAGCCCCAGAGCGCTCCTAACTAAATGAGCCCCTTTGTCGTAACATGGTCCAGACTGACTATTCGGTATATCACCATGTTGGTTTAGTTTTCAACGAGCATTGCTTTAATCTCAACAAGAGGCGCTCAAGTCACTCGTGTTATAAACCTAATGGCAATGGCCATGTTACACGTTTCATGGCTTAACGCCTCCCATAAAATTACCTTTAATGGGATTCAATTAACGAAGTGTATCTCGAACCGAGATATTGTACTGCGCAAGTACCTCATGTCGGCCGCACACTCTCCTCGAGTCATGGCTCTTAAAGTCTGGTTTTAATGCGCGCATCAATGTTTTTGTTTCTCCAGCACGAAATTACGGTTAAAATCGTAGTAAAGTGCCCGGAAAACATAGTAGTATTCGCTGCCAGAGGTTTGGTTTGGTACTATATGTCGCCACGTATCTAAACATGTGTCCCAACAACATCAGCATCTAAAGGGTTGACACTCAGTGCCAACCATGTCTGCTTTACCCAGAAACTGTTATTTAGATATACAATATATATGTATTAGAGATCGGTCTGGTCGATCTGAGCATATCGTAGCTAAAGATCTGCTGGGCACGACTAGCGACGGATAAGACCGGAGGTATTTTCGGCAACTAAAAGTGAAATTTTTGTTTTTGATGAAAATACTTTGGAGGCAGCCAGGCTGACGTGCAAATTTTCTTATACCAGCAAATTTCCTCACATGTCTTCCAAATTTCTCACAATATTTTAACAATGCCAAGCGATCATAAAATTCCTTTTAAGCTGTAAAAGCATCGCCAAAAAGGGGTTTATTTCATATTTCTCTATTTATTTTTTGTTTTTGCGCAGCAGGTTCTCCTATAAATTTTCTACACCGTCGTAGTTTTCGCATCGTCGCAGAAATCTCATCCTCAAACTGGCATATGGCACCAACATACGCGATCCCCTCGCAACGATATTGTACGAGTCACGATTTTTCTCTCAACTATGCTTTTCGACTTTGTTGGTATTCATTTAGATTTCTTTTTTTTTTTTGTTTTTTTTTAACATGGGCCGCTACCCATAAAAACCGTGTATTTGTATCTGGAGCTTTACTGTATATGCAATACATGCGGCTATAGATGAAGATCGCTTAGATACCATGGTGCTGATCATGCTGTTAGTCGTCGATGATAATGACGATCGTCAGCGGCACTGGCACTGGCAACAGCATTGATAATATTGTCGATGATGATCATGACGATGTTTTGTTCAAGAGAAAATAAAAAGTACGGTTGCTCGGCGATATCGTGTTATATCAATAACCGAAAAAGGGTGGATCTCCAAAATCTCAAAACTCAACGTAAAAAAGAACGTCGGAAAACATGATATAATGACTTTTGTTTTGGTTTTGATTTTTCCTTTGTTGCTTTTTATATTTTTATTTGTGGCTGAGATTTGTTGCCAACAAAGTAAGGTTTACAATTTGAAGTTGCGGAATTGGGATCAACTACAGACATATAGCACGTATAGCGGCGCATATACTGCATGTGCGCGGAGTGAAGATCGTGTCTGAAATAGTTGAGTGCAGGCGCGCGCGTGAACGCGAATCTGCAGACACAAATTCGTATTCGTATTCGATCTGTTCAACAATTGGTCCCATTGTATTGCATTTTAGTTGATTGCCAACTAAAGGCGGACACTCCAACAGACAGTTGGACGAGGCAGCAGACAGAGCGACGTAGACCGATCGACAGACAGACAGACATTAAGAGTTGACTTGGTCAAAACTGGTTGTTGTTGCTGTTATTGTTATTGTTGTAGACTGTGGCGCAGCATTTAATTTTGAAAACCTCATGTTTTTGTCTTAAAGATCGTTTAAGTCGCACAACATGCGCTGGGAAACTCTGGCGATCATTCTCTCGACTGGTCAGAATTTGCGGCTTCGGTGAGGATCTGGCGCATGTTGTCATATTGTGCGCGGGCTTCATATCAATTGGACTATTATGCAATTTAGCTGAATTGCTCTGCGATATTGTGATACAATTGATCGGCAGTTAGGTCTACAGGTGCTGACACAAACATGACAAGGTGATGACAATATAATATGTAGTCATGTCGGCAACTAATTTAGACGTCATTTAATACAATACAACTGGAATTAACACAGCCTGCAACTGACAGTCTGAGGGGGAAACCATAAAAGAGTTTTCATTTTGCTTGAATCGAGCTTAAAACTGTCTAAGTTATGCAGACATTTTCTGGACTGAAACTTAATACATGAAGTTTTATTATTTTTGTCTAATCTTTACTTAAGCAAATGGCTGTGTTCTGTACAAGTTCAGCTATTAAATGGGGAGTAAATGCTTAAATGATTTACGTCTGGTCACCTCGGTGGCAAACAGGCTGTTGCAATGGCCAGCGCATCAAATGCATTGAATTTGGCATGGAATCAGCTCACATGAGTGCAGCATAAGAGCCGAAAATACAGCCTCGAAGCATGACTGGGCTAGAAAAGCGCGCAGCAAGCACAACACAAGATTCATAGAGCAACTCGCACAGCACATCAAATAGCAGTCTTTGGAAGTTTGTCCGTCCGTCTGTCTGCCTGCCTGACTGCGCCGTAACATGGGTGGAGGAGTTATGAATTGTTTTTGCATTGCGTCCTTTATTTTGTTGTAGTTGTTTATTTCAACCCAAACCCAAAGCAATTTATAGCCCGGGCAAAGGCAGGTTCCAAGCAACGTTTGCAACTATGGGAAACTTTTTTGTAAATTCGTAAATATTTCAGTTTTGTTGTTGCGTCCAGTGTTGGTTACTTGACTTGCGGTTATAGAACAAAGATCGCAGCGCGATTTAAACAGCATCCGAACAAGTTTCGCGGCTGCCCAACATTTAGGCGCACTGAGGGAAAAGTATGTGAAATGCGCACTGACTCAGTACAGTTTTTATTTTTTCTAACTTATTTTAGTGTTGTTTTTTTTGTTGCAGTTGTTTCTTGTGACACTCTTCTCATCTGAAGACGATCGCGTTATTAGTGCTGATCGCGGTTTTAATTGCTGCCTCGTCAATTGAGTTCAGGCCGCTTTGTTGGACTCTTTATTAGGCTTTTCTTTGAAGTGGCTAATTTCACGCTGTAAATTGCGCGCCCAAGCGTTGAATGTGCGCGTGCGCAAAATGCTACACAGCGTATTTCATTATTAGACAAATAAAAAATAGAAAAAACAATAAAAAAAATGTTCATGCGCGCGCACACATCATCATCATCAGGAAGTTCAATTAATAAAAGTGCTGAATTTATTAGACTTGGAGATGATTGTTGGTGTTGTTACTTTTTGGGTGCAAGTAGCATTAGAACCAGGTTAACTGTCTGCTTCTATGCGTGCGCTGCAATAAACAATTAATTAAAAGAGAATTATATAAAAAAAAAAATAAAATGCAGTTAAAGATAGAGGTGTCGTTCAAGCATTAAAACCATAAGTAATTAAACTAAGTAATGAAACAATATTATTGTAAAAAAATTAAATTAAATATAGTAACATAAATTAAAGGCACTTCGTTCATCTTAACTTTACACCCAAAAAATAATAAAATAAAAAAAATTATTTTTATCAAATTAAAACGATTTATTCACTAAGGCTCGTTTTCGCAATCTCCGGTTAAGCATTAACTGCCACTTAACTTAGAGTTACTCATAAAATATATGAAATTGAAACACTTAACTGGATATTGAAAACGGTAAAATTTCAAATTTATTTTTATCAATTTAAAACGAATCATTTTAAAGATTTCTAACATTAAAATCGTTTTATTTCATGATTTCTAACACAAAAAAGGCCCGTTTTCACAATCTCCAGTTAAGCACTAACTGCCACTTAAACTTAGAGTTACCCATATAATATATGGAATTGAAACACTTAACTGGATATTGAAAAAGGTAAAATTTCAAATTAATTTTTGTCAATTTAAAACGTCTCTTTTAATGATTTCTAATATTAAAACCGTTTTCACAATCTCCAGTTAGGCACTAACTGGCACTTTAACTTAGAGTTACCCATAGAATAAATGGAATTGAAACACTTAACCGGATATTTTAAAATTGGCTCTAACTGTCTTCAGTTTTATCAGACAAAATTTTAAAATCTACAACTGTCAAAATCATGAAATGTACGTCATTCTGTCAGTTGTACGTAACTTCGTCATATTTGGCATTAGGTTTACATATTGGGAATTAGGTGACGATGGTTTTTTATATTATTTATTTTTCGTTAAAGTACGTTTTAGAAAAATCCAAAACTGTATTTGTAAAAATAGTAAATAAACAAAAAAAATATATATTACAATTTTCTATCTTCGAAGTAGAAAATTATTCCAACTGCCTTCATGTTTCAAACATGGTATCGTCGTAATAAGGCACTCGAACGTGGTGGCGTGGCACATTTCGGTCAATGCACGTCAAGTTCTAATAAGAGCTCAGCAGGCTAGGTACATCGAATTCTACAAAGAGCCCATTAAAGTGCAACGCCAAGTAATTAGCACGAAAAGCACACTAACCGACCGACCGACCATCCGTCCGATCAACGTACCCAACTTCGTTTGTAATTGAGTTGAACGCGAGCGCGCGATTTTTAAAAATTAATAGCGGAAAAATTAAGACAGCATATAAAATATATGTATTATAAAGTTAAGTTGGACCGGCGTTACACAGCGCATTAGGAAACATACGAGATGGCAGCATAGAACTAATAAACTGCTGCTAAAATTAGCTTAGAATAGATTAAGTGCCGTGTGGCAGTCGGTATGGGTAGCAGTACTTTTTTGCGCTTAGACACACACCGCCCTCACCCCACCTTCTCCTAGCCCATGGTAATAACTGCATGCAATAGGGAAGATGGAAAAACAAAACAGAACAAAACAAGAACAAGCAGGAAAGTTATGACGATCAGCAGTGAACGAGCATGAACTCTGTTTGGGAAAATTAATATTAAATAAAAAAAAAATTAGTTGCAAAAGATAGCGCAAGTTCTTTATGTTGGGAAGAGCAGCGCCACATGCCTGCGCGTATGATGAGCAGGTTGTTCAGGTAATCAAGGCTGACATGTGAATAGCCGGCGGTGCTTGGCGGTGCTGACATTGTCAACGTGCAGCAACATTAAATGTAAATAATAAACGATGTGAAGCGTTTTCTGCCAGCAAAAGAAGCGCTTTAAACGCTATTTTTATGCCAGACGAGTGTCATGTCGACAACTGGGTCATGCCGAGGCAGCAGAACTGCAGGAAGAGCCTGCTAAGAGCGAACTTCTCAAATTAAAACTCACTTTATAACCTTTCATTCGAATCAAAGACTATGTAGGGGGGTTTATTCGAGTTGGTATGTACGATACATATGAAGGGACACGATGATGCATTGAACGTTAGTTACGGTCATGTAATAAAAACCTAAACTAAAGCGTTAAATCAGGCAGACGCAGGCACTGCCGTGCGATACGTCATGGTACGACCAGTCAGTCGGGCATGGTTCTCTATGGGCTATGAACAATTCAAAGTACTATCATTATCCAGGTGCCAAGTGCATGAGCCACAGTCGCTGCCCGGCCTGGCCTGGCCTCGCTTGGCCTGTCTCTGTGCAAACGAAATGGCTTTTGCATCATGAGCATCATAGAAGCCATGCGCAACCGATGAATTGCGGACGCGGGTTAAGACCAAAGACGTAGATGCGACTAAAGATCAAACCGAGATGCTGGAGTTCGTTTAGAATTTTTAATCAACACCATAGGGCTACAAGCAACTGCTGCCCAGATAGTGATGTGAGTTAATGACGATTTCAATCTCGTTCTCGTCTGTACATTCTCTAGAATGCGTCTAAAGTTGGCGATTCAAGGCATATTCTAAACTTCAAATAATGTGTAAGATACATATTTTGTTCTATTCGAGAACGGCTGCAACATTTACGAATTGTTAACATCTCTGAAACTAAACAGGGAGGGCCTGCAGAGAAACTACTAGATCGCAGAGAAAACTTTTATTTTATGTGATTCTCTGATGCGAAAATTTCCTTTTTTTTGCGTTGTTTTCTTAAGCAGCAGATTATCTTCTAAAGAGTCTGTCCTGTCCGCAAGGCATGTCGTCAAAGTTGGCAAAAAGAGCATAAAGGCTAACGTAAAGTACGCTTTAAAGCAGGGCCAAGAAAATAACAGCCTTGCGGGATGCCACGCCAACAACAATTCGGAATAATCTGCGCTGCAACGTGGTGCTTTACCGTAGCGCTCGCTCAGAAAACGGGCAACTTTATCTATGAGGCGCATACAGATCGATTAAGAAAGCAGCGCTGGGAAGACAAGAACATGGGAAGATGATCGACTAAAGGACAATAGAAGAGACTGTGCAAGATGATGAAGAAGCAAAGAGAAAACAAGAGGAGCCGTAGAGACGAAAGAAGCTGAAAACAGCGAAATATTGGCGGATCGCATGAAATTAAAAGGGTTGCCTAAGCTTACTGCAGACTTGGCTCTGCATCTTGGTTAAGCATTGTTGGTTGGGCCTCTGCCGGCGCAGTTAACGTAATTAATTAAACCGTTACATTATCTAGTCGAAACCCAGGCAGTTGTTGTAGAGCAAATGATCACGATTTGCTGTGCTCTGTGAGTGACTAGTAAAGTAGTGCTCTGTGCCGCGAAGGACTCTTCATTTAGAAAAAATCGTGCTAAGTTGTTTTTCATTTTTTATATTTTTTTTTTGTTTATTTTTTGCAATTTTGTTTTCAGTGAAAATCACAAAATTTCACTCAGTTATTTGCGCAATATTGGTTTTTGTGTACCAAGCATCTACTTGTCCTACAAAACCGCTTTAACGATTCGAAAGACTTCGGTGGTTGGCTTAAATTCTTGGCTTGTTTGTTTGTTTTCTCATCTCATCGGCTGCGCAATTAACCGAAGTTGTTTTAATGAAGCGCTACAAGACGCTAGGAAATTGGTGGCAATGTTTCTGGAGGGCGCTCATTATTTACGGACGTATCTGTTCCTACTCTGCCCGCGACACGTCAAGTCTTGTTTTGATCAATAGAGTCAACAATATGGCAATAACTTTGATTAACATTCAGTTAAAATGCATTTTTGCGCCGCCAGATGGCGCTAATTTATGATGTTTACCTAATGTAAACTATTGTCTGAAGGGAAAATCAGATCACAGTCCCTGATTTACGGTGCTAGGCAGCAAGTGTTTAGCTCGAACACGCCTGACAATGACAAATTGTCGAAAACAATTCATATGCGCATTTTTTGCCGCACTAACTACAGCCACAACTGCGACTGCAACTGCTAAAACAATTAATTGTGACCCATAATCAGCGGCGGCAGGCATGCAGCTCTTTTGAGAAAACGAGTTATTACGTTGCACATGCGCACCGCTGTTGCATTTCGCAAGAACCGCCAGGCTCGAGTCTAAGACTAGCTTTAGGTTTTGTGCAACAAAAGACTTAGCTGTTGTATGTGGCAGCAAAAAGCAGAAGACGCCGCAGCAACTAAAGCAGATTGAATGCTGTCTGCCAGCCGAAGAGCTTTAATTGCAGCTCTTGTAACTGTGCGAAAGGCGGTAGAAGAAAAAAAATGTCAACGAGTAATTTTTGCGCTGCACTGCTTTTTAATTTAATGAAAAATGTAGACGACATGATGAGGAGCACTTCGTGTGACATGTTGAACACGACAGCAGGCAGCAACATTAAAAACGTAGACGAGCACAAAAACTGTAAAACCGCATACAACAGTTAAAAAATATTTTAAAAATTAAAATTTAAATTTAAAAATTAACCCATAATAAGGCACAAATCAATGGGGGACGCTCAGCCTTGTTCCCACGTTGCGTTAATTAAAATCAGGCAGATACTTTTACAACTAAAAGACACAGATACAACGCATGTTGTCCCAACATTTGTAGAAAACGACCACTCACGTTGTGGTCATTGTATATTTGCACAAACAAGCAAGTATACTAAATACTTATTAAGAGCACTATAATATGTATTTGGATTAATTTAATCTCTTTGTTATCGTTTGAATTAAGAAAAATAATAATGACACGACATGGGTGGCCTTCAATTCAACATTTTGAACATTAAAATTTACAGTAGGCAGCGACAAAAGTCAATCTAGATTAAGTAATGAGGAAAATTTCTCTTTTATAAACATCTCTTATCAGAAAACCGCTTTTGAACTTCTTCCCTCTTCAATCCTTTCGTAATTTCCAAACAAGATCCGCACCAATACAGTTTTCGAAATATCATTTGGCGCCAACCACATTTCTGGCATGCGAAAAGTCGACAAATTATGTATTTTTGAATCGGGCCAAACGACTATAAATCAGGCTGCATAAGCCTCCTGAAAAAAAAAAAACGCCCACCGAAAAACTGCGTAACTACAAACTACACAAATTATTAATTAACAGTGTTATAATTTTACATAGTAAAGAACTATCGGTTAGTTAGTTTACAGGTTACTTAGGGATTTAGGTATTATCTATCAATGCCCTTTTTTCAGTACATGTTGCCACATACGCATAATCGTTTATAACTTCCGCACGAATAGCAGAGATTTTGCGACTACTGTCACAGCGAATTGCATACATATTTTATCACAATTTATGTGCAGGCTTCCTTTGGCTGCTGCTGTTGTTGTTGCTGCCCCTGGCCCCCACATACCGACAATATTTTGACAAATTATTATGACATGTCTTTTAATATAAGACAGCAAAAACTGAACCCAAAAACATTGTAAAAATAATCGTTAAAGTCATCGAGCTGCAACTGGAAAAAAGGGCAACTGAGCGGTAAGGCATGCAGTAAATTCAACGTCCGAATAATAAGACATAATAAAAAAAACGGCAGGATTTGTAAGAAATATAACAAAATATGCGATTTTTGTGAAGGGCTTTTTATGCTTTGCCATGGGTTAAGCCATGGAAATGTCATGGTAATTTTAATATTTAATTTATCATTACAAGATAAAAATGCATGACGGTAGACAACAAAAGATGCATAAAATATGTCTTAAATAAATGATATTTAGTAAATACTGCTTTTAAGAAGCTCTAAGGTCTAATCTAACCGAGACTCTTTTATATGCGTTTAACATGTAACATAAAATTAGATTTTATGCCGAAACTGTATTTTATACGATAGAATGTTTTTTTACAGATTTCTAAATTTAGTAAATGTCATGCATTCTATATCATCGTATATCAATTCTTAAAAGCCGCAGAAAAAAAAATAAATATCAAAACTTAATTTTAATGCTGTCAAAAGATTTCCAAACATAATTTCTAATAATTCCCCAGACGCGAACTAACAAATGTCCAGCTGTCTGAGCATTTGCGCTAATGCTTTCTTACTATGGGCACTGCCAGTCCGTCGTTCCGTCGGACGGTCGGTCTTTAGAGTCCTCTCTCTACGAACACAGACATTTCTATGGGGCAAAGGAACAAACGAAGAAGAGCCCGTCAGGTCGTAACAAAACTTGCGTTTACCTCAATTAATCTTCTGTCGACTGCACTGTTATAACGTCATGTGATGTGGTGTGTGTGTTCCCGACTTCCTGGACACCATAACACACACACATAGACAAACCTTTACGCACATGCATTAGTCCTCCGCGCACATCATGTAGTACTACGTTTCAAAAAAGATCATGAGCCCGAGACGTTCGCGATCGTCCGCTGCATGTGCGGCGCGGACACGTGAAGAACATTATGGATTTTTTATTTTTGCGAGTCCGTCTCTCATTTTCTTCTAACTTTGTGCTATGTGCGCCCATTGACCGAAAATCTCTGTAGCTTTGTGGTGTCTCAGGTTTTGTTATTGTATTTTGGCTTGCATGGGGTTCGTGCCCCGGCCAAACTCTATGTGGTGCTTTGCGAGCCATCGACTGTGGCAAATGTATTATGATCTGTTAGAAGCCGCTTCCAAATGGATGACTATCGTGTCTTCCTCATCAAGTAGACCTCTGAGCATGTGAACATTTTGTTCCTTTTCTTCACTTGCATTGCGGCGGGTGTAGGCCCATGGAAACACCTCAAGATTCACGTGGAAAAGACAAACTGGCTGTGCTATTAATTATAATTGTGTGCGATCGCGATCGCACTCGCAACTGAGTACATTTGTCTCAAGTGTGCCAAACCCAGGGCCACATAATGTTAAATGTAGATAAGAAGAAGAGACTCACATGGAATTTATAGCGAAATTTTGATGCCACATTTTTCGGAATTATTTTCTAGCAAAGTGTAAAGAGGGATTAAGCTAAATAAAACAAAATTCTTATCGCGTATGATACCGGTTATCTACAAATACCATTAGTTTGGGCACTTTGAAAATAATATGATTTCATTAATTGAACCCTTGATTGGAAATACATTGTATTTTAAAAAACGAAAAGAATTCTATAGTTAATAAATACGAATTTCAATTACTATTCATTTTTGCTGTGAGGCTCCTAATGCCCTTAGGTTCTAATTTATGAGATTCATCAACGGCTCATAACTCACCCACAATAAATACTGTCAAAAGTCTCACATCGCACGCAAATTCGTGGCACGCTTTTGTGTGTTCGATGCCAAACCTCATGAGGCCAGTTTCGTCTGGTCATCATTATCAGCATTTCCTATGTTATCGTCACGATCTTTATGATCAGACATTGCGCAATGCAATATATTCTACACCTTGAACATTCATTTTTTTCCATCTGATTTTTACAACATCAAATCCATTGGCATTTAAGCCGAAGCATTTCAATTCGAGCTTTACTGTATGCATGGCAGAGAGATAGAAAAATATCGTTACACGAGACTTTTGACATTTTGATTGGCATTTCATAGACTGTCTATGAATACAAAATTAAAGACCTGCTTACCATAGAGGCCTCACTATTCTAGTAGGTATCTTATAAGACTTGTTACTCCTTGGTGTTATGGAATTTTTTTATAAATATTAAAAAGAAAAACTCACCTTCACATGTGAACTGGCCGTAGTGCTTGCCGGAGCTTTTGTCTCCGCACACCACACACTCGATATTCGGTTTGTTATCGATCTGTGACCCGCTGTTACTGCTCTGCGAATGTGAGCTATTGGCCTGTGAACTGGGTGTCGTGCTGCCACCGCCTCCGCCACCGCCGCCAAGGCAGTTTGCCGACTGGCCGCTCGAAGATCCCTTGATCATGACGCCCAGCTCTTGGTTGTGGCTCTGCTGCGCCGCCGAATGATGTGACGTTGTGGTGCCCGCAGAAGACGAAAGGTTGGAGAGGTCCTCTTTGATCGTGTGGTGACCGGACTGGCCGAGGCTAGTCTGCCCCGTCGCCGACAGACCGGAGAGATCTTGTTTGATGTGCGCTGTCGAGTGTTGACTGGCTATGCTGGAGGGGGTAGTGCCACCACCAGCGGAACTGCCGCCGGTGCCAGCGAACGAGCCGGGTCCGGCGGAGGCGTGCAAGTGTCCGCCGAGATTGGGATCGTGCCAGGCGCTGTGTGGTGGCACTCCCAGGGCCATAGAGCGTGGCAGACCCAGTTCGAAGGCTGACAACTCGGCGCCCGATTGGGGGCGCGGGTTGAAAAAGCCGGGAGCCGTGGACGGGGAGGCGCACATAACGCCACCGCCGTACACGCTCAGAGAATTGTGGGTAATAATTTTGCCGGCTTATGGAACCACGGGTACGTGGTTCGATGTGGTTGTTTTAGCAGTCCAAAAATGGGGCGTAGAGCACAAATGTTTTCCGTAAATCCTTTTGCAGTTATATATTTTTTTTTGATATTTTTTATGCACAATTTTTGGTTTATAACCTAGTGCTCATTACACACAATTTTAATATTTTCTTGAAATATTTGCAACACTTGATGATGAACTATTTTTGCATTAAATTCAAACACACGCGTCGTTTATTTTAAAAATGAATTTAAATTATTTTTGAAAACTTAAATTTCCAATCGCACGATTTACACAAAATATTTATACTCGCTTCGAAATTCAACCAAATTTATTCTATGTTATATATTTCTGCAGATTCAACTTAAAGAAATTTTTAAATTATCTGCCTTAGAATTTTTTATTTCGATTCAAAAATGCGCGTCATGCGATCAACGAAATCTCAGCTGTTTTCGTAAGGCCTTTTAGAGCCTGACTGACACAACATTCGTGGCAAAAGGTACACGACCCGACCCGACTCGACCGTTTCGACCTAACGACACATCACACAAATCTCTCATTCCACCACTCAATCCATAAGAAATACACGTACTTGCAGCCACTCACTCTGCCAACCACCCCGTAGCGCATGCTGGCGTTCCGTTTGCACATGCACAGAGCACACGGCGCACAGATCAGTCTATCTCTGTTGTGGCCATGGGGAGCAGCGGCGAAACACTCGCATTCATGTCGGTGTGGATTTCGCTTTGAGCGCACATACACTCTTCCATTGATATGTATTCGTGAGTGTTACTGCTATATTGTAGAAGCACTCAACTCATGCAGCAGTGAAAATGAGAAAAAAGAAGCGAAATGAGCAGCAATTCTGCTCTGCTCCATGGCAAAGGTGCAAAGAGTGTGGCACGCATTGAACTCGTTTTTCTTATTAGTCACTTAGCGTATCTTACAGATTTTGCAAAGTCCTCACATTAGTTACTTTATAAAAGTTTTGTTTTCATTTTATTTTTTCTCTATATGTATTTTTAATAACATTTTTGTTCGTGTCCATAGTAACTCCAGATGTGTTTGTTGAATTTATTAAATTTGGTTGCAACCTATTCGCTAATTTTGGGACCACCCTATTTTTGGTAACATGCACCTAGTTGTTGTTGCCTTTTAGTTTAGCTGTATTTTTTGTCTTGATTTTTGGTTGGCTCATTCGTTTACTTTTTGTTGCTGCTGCGTACTTGCGAATAGTTCGCTGTTATGGCTTTAAGTTTGGACCTCCTTCACCCAAAAATATATTTTCAATAAAATGTTTTTTTTTTCAAAATGTATTTAATTTGATTAATAATGTAAAATAGCTAATATAAGTCCTAAAATCTTAAAATATTATTAAAACTAAATAATCCTAAAAATTCAACTCAGATTTTTAACTAAATAATCGTTTCTCCAATTGCCGATTCGCTTATATTTTTAATGTGCTGTATAAAGCGGACGAAACACTTTATAATATATAATATAACCTATTCCTTTATGTAGTTTACCAATTGAAAGTTTCATCTTCTAAAATATATCTATAGCAATTTATAAAAACTCTCCATTAGTAAAAGTCCGATTTCTGAGTACTCATGAAAATGTATTAAATGAATCGATGCAGAATATTTTTCAAAAATCCATAAACTTTACGAAGCCTTTAAAATGTCTATAAACGACACAAAGTGACAACGACGACAACCCAGAATCGCATTTCCAATATATGTACTTGCATCCAGCTATTCATTTCACCCACCCATTTTATCATCGAAAGAGTTCCTAGACCACATCTGGTAGGAACTCATGCCGAACCGTATACCCGCACAGTCCATTCATTTTTCATTTATGCTGCTTAAACGAAGTGCAACAATAAAGGACCGTCGTAGACCATTCTCGACTCCTACATAGCAGGGTCCACATCCAATCGAGCAGGGTACAGAGAGGCCAAATAGTGGCACGGAACTTTGCACTATTTTTTGCACAACTGGACTGCGACGGATACCGAGCGAGAAAAATATAAAATAAAAATTAAAAAGTAAAAAGTAAAAAACAAATACAGAGTCGGTCGGAACTGGGGGTTTGCGGCTGTGGGCTGGTGGGAAAAAGTTAACTTCACCGCCGCCGAGTGATACGTACAGTGCAAACGTACAATTGGATGATGAACGAGCAAGTATCATGGACGGGGTTGGTCGGATTTAACTTTTTGGTTCATACCCCCTGACATTTGATATGAGAGGAGTAGAGTAAAGTTGGCCGTGGTGTTGTTGTTGTTGTTGGTGCTCGTGTTGGCCTTAGTGCTTCTGGGCCAAGCCGAACGAGTAATGAGTGTCGGTATTTTTCTCTTTTCTTGTTGGATTTACAATAAATGTACATGAGTCGAAATCTGAGCAGAACTGCTAATATTTCCAACTTGAGTCTTATATGAAGAAGTGCTCTCTTTCGTTAAGTTTTCCAATTTGCTCTCACTCATTATAGCTCACTTGTGCATGTTGTGCCTGTGTTAGTGGCTCATTTCGAATTGAGTGGCTCGACTGCCGTTGGTATTTGTGGGCCACCCCAATGTCACGCCCCTTAGCAGTCATCCCATTCACGCACATGCGTTCGCTGCTCTCAACACACACTCTGCTCTCTGTCGCATAGGAATGTTGTGTTAATTTTATGTCGTCCCTGTTGCACTCCATGGGCACAAACTTCGGCAGCAACAGCGGGATCCACAATGCCACCCAAAACAAAAATTGTTGTTGTTTTATAGCTATTGAACCTAATCTTGAGGTTCTCGGCACCTCTTGCGCTTTGTCGTTTTCTGATGTCGCACTCTATTGAGTCCCTGTGACTCTGCTCATTCGCGGTTTGTGCATCCGTGCAGCACCTCCACCCCCATAGAGGTTAAATACTGTCAGCCCTGGTTGGGCGCCTTACTTGTTGGCCTCCAATCTCGTATATACAAACATACACAGGGTATATCATGTACATATAGTAGGTATTGTAAATATGTATGTCTTATAAATAGGACGTTGCATGTGTGTGCGGGGTGTCAATTGTATATGAATCAAATGAAAGTGCAAAGGTTGTGTAGGAGGGTAATGGATGGAGTACTGTGGAAGTGGGACAAGTAACTGCAATCATTTGAATCCTGAATTGATTATTTATATTCAAAACTATTTATTTGGAGTGTATTTATAATTAATATAATTAATTTTAATGAGTTTATTGAATTATGAAAGTTAATTAAAAACTGCACGGATCGCTTACGAACATAAAGTTTCCTTCAATTTAAATGGGACCTTTCAGCCACACTAAACGGCTTGATCAAGTTCCGCTACAATTAAAATATCATAATCAATATAAATAAAATTCTAATTAATTTTCAACCGAAATCTGGAACATGTCAGAATGGCTTAGATATAATTAATATCGAAATTATTAGTATATACAGTATGTTGAAATTGAATACTGCAAAGTACTCCTATAATCTGTATTTATTATAGAGCTCACTTAATAGTGTAGTATTGATATGATGTAGTATTTATATTGATATTGGAACTTAAAATATTCAAGAATATTTAATATGGCAAAATATATAATAAACATTTTGAACAAATCTAAAACTTTATTATTTCAACTTATGGTACTTTTTTCACCCACAGTAACTATGTAAATACATATGTATTATAGAAATACACTATTACATATATATATTTTCCTTAGCCTATATGCTGTTAACGCCCACACACAACAGTATCATCCAACGTAACTGTCACCCATCATTTGAGGGTCTTGTCTCGTTTGGACTAAGATCCTTGTGATAACTGCGGAAAATATATTTTTGAAAAAATATCTATAGGCAAGCAAATTGTAATATATAAAAAATATAACAATCAAAAGCTATATACTCATATAACAAACTTGTTTAAAAAATTGCATTTTAAAGGAAACACAATGGTATCATTGAATACATTTTACAAAAAAAAACAAAAAAGTAAGTGGTATTCATTTTAGTATTCCAAACTTTATACTTCATGTATTGCCAATCTGACTTTATAGGGTTCGTTGATACATTTTAATGTACGAAATACTGAGACTAAAATGATATTATTTACGTTTTAAATGGAATTGGAATATTAAATGGAATTATTATGAAAGAAATATGGTAAGCATGTCAATACCGGACGATTTTTCAATCCCGATTTTTTAGGGACAATTTGTATCCCGGTTTTAGTCCCTCGATTTAGTAAAATAATAAGAATACATAAAATAAACCGATTTCTGTTTGAATAACATACAATTATAATGCTTAATACTCAATCAAAATTCATATTTTCAGAAACATTTGTTTTAAAGGTTGGGTATAATGTCCAAAACTTCATCAAATTTGTTTTTTGTAAATAAAACTTTTTATGGACAAATTTTATTGTATAAACAAAATAAAAACTTTAATTAAGAATTCAAATTTTAATTTAAAATGAAAATTCCATTTTTATTTATTAAAAAAAAAATAATATTATAGTTCTTTTAATGTTACACCCAAAAAAAAAATACTATATAAATAATAGTTTTTTACTATTAAAAATAGTCAATAGGATAAATTATTATTTGAATCGGAAAATACCATGAAAGACTAGAAAATACCATGACATTGCCATTGAGTTGTTATGAAAAGGTTTATTTTTTGTATACTAGTAAATCAATAATTGTCCAATTGACAAATTTAAATGGGATTTGAGGGAATTTTTTCTGAGTGTAGATGTATTTTGTATAAAATTAGTATAAGTACATTGAAATACAATTGAATAAAATATTAAAAACTAATCTACTAGCAATTTTTAAAGTACCGAATATCCCGGGATTTAACGATGATCCCGTGATCAGTTTTGACACAAATCCCGGGATCTTGAGTTGCAGGAAGTTAGCACACATTGCCTATATTTTAATATAGTAATCGAGTTGTGGAGTTGTGGCCGCGGTAGCTCAGTGGTTAGTGCGTTGGACTGCGAGCCGAAAGGTCCCCGGTTCAAGCATGGACTGGGGCTAACAACATCTTTTCATAGAAACATTTTTCTATACCGCGATACCTCTCGGCAGTAAATGGCAAACCTACGAGAGTAAAACATTGCCTATGAAAAGCTCTCACCCACCGTTCGGATTCGGCAATAAACTGTAGGTCCCACAACTTTGAGTACAAATATAACACGCACAGCTCAAAATGATGAGAGAGCTCGGCCTAAGTTCTTATAGGACTGTAGTGCCAAACTTTAATTATTATTAATCGAGTTGATCTGATATCCTGATTCTCTCATTTTCTTAGGCGCTGTATAGAATGTCGGAATTTCCACACGTAGCTTTTCAAAAATAATAAAATGAAAACTTATAGGAATTCGAATTTTACATCAACAAATTATGAAATAAATATGAAAAAATCACGGGAATAGACAAATATACCAAATAAATTTATCCTTACATCGAGAAAAAAAGTACGATTTAATTTTTAAAGTTCTCATATAAAATTCCAATGTTTTGTGTGTTTTAAAAGAAACTTTTCTTTTTTAATTCCAATTTTCCACATATAAATAATTTGTATAAGCTGGCCAAGTTTCTAAATATCGTCTATTTGTATTAAAGACAAATTAACGTTAAATGTGGTATTCCAATTTAGTAAAAAAAAAAATGCAATGGACAGAATTTTTTTTTTTTTTTTTTATAAAAGTCCAACATATTATTTATTTAGACAATTACAATAAATTCAATTAAAATGGAGAAAATAAAGAACACGAAGACTTTCAATCTTTTTTAGAGCCCCTCTTGCATACTTTTCTAGTTAACATTGTTAATTCCATGATGAAAAATACTATTAAATCTATAGTTTTTGACTATTTAAATTAGTCAATAGGATAAATTATTATTTTAATAGGTAAATCCCATTATATACTACAAAATACTATTTTTTACTTTTAAATAGTTTTTGTGTATATATGAATATATCCATTTTTGTATACTATTGAATCAATAACTATTGACCAATTTAAATAGGATTTTATTTCTGAGTGTAAGTAATAGAAAATATTAAATTTTGGCCATATTTTTTTTTACTTTTGGGCCAGTGTGTGCCGATCATATTGAGATTTGAAACTGAAATCAAGCAAACACACATTTAATTATAATTGATTTTGTACTAAGGCTTTTAGTATAAATGTTTTACTGGTTTTCTTACGAAAATATAATATATATGCTAAGTCTGACACTCGTTAAGAAAGTTTTTTAGAATTATAAATAATATTGAATTTGAACATTCAGAAAAAATACTTAAATACTAAAAGTGTCACTTTCAGTTTAAAACTTAAACTTTAAATTAAATAGTTTTAAATACGATTGACTTTCGTATCATCGACACTTTTAATTATTAAGTGTTTTGTAACACAGATTAACGTGTTATAACAAAGTGCATAAATGTAAATATGCAAATACTAGAATTGAATATGTAAATATTTCTGACTTTGGATTAATGCTTAACTATTCAACATTAATTTGTGCCTATTGATTGCTGCGAAATAAAGCAAAAATCACTTAAAAGAAATATCGTCTACTTCATTAAGTCTGTATTCATATTCAGCATCCTGTTTACCTATATTGTCCGAGTATTTCCGTAGTATTTCATATTTACATTTGCAAATATTTCAAAAATTAGAATATTCAGAACCTTTGTCCATTCGCAAATTGCAACATATTCAAATCTTGACCTTATCAACTGAACCCTAATTGCGTGCAACTAGAAAGGTCATCTCGATCCTCAAACAACAACTATTAAAATGCGATGCACAAGCTGCCAACTCTTCTCAGGTATCGTCCTTATATCTGGAGATAAAATTCGTTCTTTTTTAAGGGAGATTCTGCAGGAATTGGACCGATTTCATTGTTCAAGTGATTGACCCCACGAAATAACGAAATTAACCTTTGCTTATTGATCGAGCGGTACACACGAAGATGTTGCGTGCCAAGATCGAGAAAAAGCGAAACTCGTCTAGGTCAATTCGGCCTTCTTTCGTAGGTAGCGCCGTTGAGTCGTCGGGGACCATTGACCATTGTCCTGCTTCGAAATAAAGGGGAAGATTTGGGTTGAAATGTTGTGAAATTTTATGCATGATTTTAAAATTCAGTGATGTGTTGCCTGTACCTAAATAGCTGGCACTGTGATTTTCGGACATTGGGGTTGATTTCGTTAAGAATTTCTTTAGCTTATTTACTACTTTTTTTTTTGCATAAAATTTAGTTTTTCTTTGAATTAATGCGCTGTGTTGGTCATTGTGAGAAAATATTTCAAATCCCACTTATTGTTCCATGTTGTGTCCTATGCTATGCTGGACAATTGGTGACCGTAACTGGCGCGCAGTAATCCGATTTTAATGAAGCGCAACGATTTGCGGTCGGACAATATTTTTTGATTTATATTTCTAACCAGAGCATGTTTTCAAACGTCAAATGTTGTACGAAAATTAAAACAGACGAATAACAGAGTTACTTGGGGTTGACAACTTTTAGAGTCTTGGTTGGGGCTTTACCAGATACCTTGAACAAAACCTAATATGTCACAGAAAATGACAATTAAAAAAAAAAACAAATAAACAAAGCATTCATTTTAATGAGCTGCAATATACTGAATTCTAGAAGGTATAAATGGTATTTGTATCATGGCAAAGCCATTTCAAATAACAACGTTGATCAACATAAGAGCGAATTTATAATTATGACAATAGTACGTGATGATTGCTGAAAATTGCCTACGACAGGAACGATGCATTAATCACACCACTAAGATCCACACTACGCGATGAGCCCCACAGGGGAAGGCAGCCAGTCAGCGGCGAAAACATCTGTCGTGCTGCAATCCACGACGGTTTTGTAAACGTGAAGTTGTTCCGGTGGTGCCTGGCATGTCAACTCATATGTTGCTGGCTTTCAAGTATTTATGATGACGATCGGCGATCAACGAGATTCACATCGGCTTCTTTATGCCGCCAAACCAAAGTGGTTCATGTCAGATTATAGCATAATTAGTAAGGGAATCGGAGAGTGTGTGCGAGTGTTTTGTTTATTTAGCAATCGTATTTGTGTTTATTTTTATAATATTTTTGTTTTAGTTCTTATGTCTCCCCCATCGATCGGTGGAGGTCAGTTTTGAGTAGTTTCGAGGTCATCATTCGGCCCATTTTTGTTGATTTTTGTTCCCCATAGCTGCTGTAAAGTATGCATATGGCTTCCGAGCAAATCAAATTCGTTCAGTAGTTTTTCCACATGAGCCACATGAGAAAAATACTTTTTTGGGGAAGTTTAAAATATACATGAAAGATTTGAATTAACTGCATGAGGGAGATAATATACATTTTTTCAAAACAACGGATATTAAGATCAATTATGAGTCGTGAGTATGTATACTTTATATGAAAAATTATAGAATTTGATTGAATACGCCTAAAAATGCTCTATTGGATGAGATAAATCATTGTGGAGAATTTTCAGCAAAATACGAATATAGCAAATGTAAGTGCCGGGACCTAAAAGATTGCGTTTTGGTATCCAAATCGACAATTAATTATTAATTCTACTCAGGGACTCGTGTTTAGCGTGTTTATTATTGTTGGTATAAATATAGTAATTAAAATAAAATAATTCTCCGCTAAAACATCTTTTCCTGTTCTTTCCCAGTAGAATTCTTCCATGTGTTCCCAGTAAAATTTTGGCCGTAGAGTTCTTACCCGTAGAATTCATATCCGAAGAATTCGTCCCTTAGAATTCTTCTTCTTGTTTTGTAAGTTTTTGTTTGGTGAATTTCTGTGTGGTGAGTTTCGATGTGGTGAGTTTCAGAGTGGTGGTGAATTTCTGTATGGTGAATTTTGGTATGGTAAATTTCGGTGTTGTGAGTTTAAAGAATTCGTGGTGGTTAAGTACACCCTGGTGATATCATTGTAATAACTGTCGACATACTGCATCTTGCAAATGTACCTTGTATGGGATACAAAATTTCCTAAAAGATTAATCCGACAAAAAATACAGAACCAGCTATTAATTTCACAGACAATAGAGCCATAATAGGTATAGAAAAATATATATAATTTTGATCAGAGTCACTCTGCTATTCTTTTAGGGTTTCAGTTTTGTCTGTTGTTGAAAGTGCAATTCTTAATATTCTCTTTATCGTTACGAGATTTTTAAAATAATGCATTTCTAACAAAAATTGAAATTGAATCGTTAGTCAAACTCAGAGCGTGACCCTGATTAAAAATATAAATGGGCCACTCCACACCAAATAGAGTAAATTTAGAGATTTAACTACTACTACTTCCAGAGATACAGTGCTTCAAAATGAATGTCCTTTAAAAGGACCCTTTTTAAAATTCTGAAAAAAATAACGTATTTTGGTTGAATTATTACAAATGTTCATGCAAAATTCCAAGATGGTATTTTGATGGCATCTTATTTTAAAAAATAATTTACTAAATTTTTATTTACTTTTTGAATTAAAAAAAAAAAAAAAATTCTTCAGTAAAAGTTGCATTATTTATTTAGTTTATTGCGTTTGATATTAATAATTTCCCATATTCGGATTTCGCTAAAAAGTCTACAAATAGACTTCGTCAATCAATAGAGCATTTTTAGGGGTTGACCTTTTCTCGAATGGAACTTATGAAATTCCATTGTCGGTTGTGGTAACAGAGAAAAATAATATTTTTCTGAAACCAACAAGATTTTTTCTATGGTCATCTCATTTCTATATAAATTGCGGGAGCTGATTTTACTTACATTCTCAATTTTTTCATATAACGTACTGATATTAACAAAATTCATACCGAATTTTAAGGCATTCCGATTCCGGTTTCAACCAAAAAATGATATGGGTTCCGATTCCGCTTCCACACATTTTTTAATGACGGTTCCGATTCCGGTTCCAAAAATCGAAACTTTGTGGGACTAAAACCCTTGGAATATCGGTGCCGGTTCTCGTTCCAAAATTTACAAAAATAGCGGTTCCGGTTCCAACCAAAAAAAAAATATATATAGATTCCGATTACGGTTCCACATCGGTGCCGGTACCGGTTCTTTACGGTCTTTATTATAAATAATACAAAAATTAACTTTGGTTCTGTTTTATGCTCTGAATCGGAACCTCTCCGGAATCGGAACCTGTTGGGGACCGCAAAGAACCGGAATCAGAAGTAGAAACTAAAAAAAAAAATATCTTTAATGGGCGCATGCCTGATTTTAGAGGCACGGACACGCACGAGCACGACGACAACTATCACACACAGTATCGACTTTAAGAAAAGATACTGGATTTATCTACTTTGGTAATAGTACCACCTAATGGTACGTGTGCAGTATAAATTTTAAGTTGATCTGACATCCCATTCGCATTTTAAAGCAAAAGTCGACTTTGTCCCACTGTCGACTTAGTCCCAACTCTCCCCTATACTACAGTTAGTACATCTTTATGCGACAAGAGGATATTTCATTGTGTTTGGAGTACCGGTAGGTAAATGCAAGCTGCACTAAATATAAGTGAAATTTTAGTGAAAACTGAGGTGTTGCACTATTTTTGATAATATTATTTTATAATATAAGAAATTTAATTCCATTTGAAGAATATTAGTTCCACAGAATGCTATAATCTACTCGATTTTATCCGGCTTCGTAAATCAGATGTGTTAAAGATAACACAAAAACACGTATTCCATGAACAGTAACCATATTCCATGCGCTTCTGCTATTATGGGCATCACTTGAAGTCTCTGATTTTGTCGGTCCACCTGATGAACTCCGCTACACCAACGCTTTTTACGATGTGGAGAACCTCAATGCTTCCCCCTCGTTGACTGACTGACGGACAACGTATCCAAGCGGGCTTGCTGACTTGTTGAACCTCTTTAACCGTTGCCTGGTCAGGAGTTGTTAACCATATTAAAGTGTTCGATGATTAATTACACGCGTCCAAGATTAATTGAAATCAATCAAAGCTGAAGTTAACTAATGGCAACGCGTTTGTAAAGTTTTTCATTTGTAGCTGTTTCGTTTGGTCGGCTGGTCGGCTGGTCGGTCGGTCGGTACTTGGCATTGTGGAATAATATAAATTAAAGTTAGATACGCGTATTTGTACATGTGTGAGAATCGTTGATAAATGGGAAATCTGATTAGGAAATTCCTCGGCTGTAACGTGAACCTATTGTAAGTTATGGTGAGAAAAATATAAGAAATTCAAATGTAAAAATTTCTTTTATTTATCAATTCATAACTAAGTAGTTATAAAACCTGAATTTATTGAAGGTGTAAAAGTGTGATATATAACCTTTTTATTAATTTAAATTTTACTCATTAAATCTATCAACAAGGCGCATATACGACGATGCTTTATGCTCGTACTTAAGCTATCAATTGCCAACCTGTAATTATGAATTACACCCCAGGGAGCTCGAATCCTGGGCAAATCCTCATCTGATATCCCGTTACCGCCACAATACGACGACATGTGACCCCCGTGTGTTGCGTGCATTTCGCATATCTCCGATGTGGTTGACAACAATGATGATACAATAAACGCTACAAGCCTTTTCATACGAGGTTCGGTTAATTATAATTACGGCGTTTTAATAAAACCCGAACGAAAAGTCACCACGGCACGACTTGTTTTGACGTTCGAGGGAGGGTTGTTTACTGGATCATTGCGGGTTATTTGAACACCGCTGATGATGAATGTACATTGTACATACGAAGCAGGTCTCAACCACCCTCTACATTAGCGCTATGCTCGCTCTCGTGTCCTTGTCGTAGTAGCCAGTTGATTCCTGTTGGTTGAGTCCCTGTTGTACGTATGTCGGATATTGTAAGTTTGATTGAGCGTATCCTGTGGGATAAATGTGAGTGTAGGAGGATATATAAGGCTTGGAAAAGGCAGCGAACTGAATAATATTGACTATTGGTTGTGGTGAAACCGCAGCGGAGACTGAGTATCGCATAAATGCGATATATATCTGATGGCAAGGTTGATAATATTAATATGCGCATATTATTGAATTTGATTTTTATGTTTATGAGGTTGCATTTCGGTGGGTTGTGCGTCATATCTGGGGGGCGAAATCAAAGTACTTTTTTGTGGGATTTTGCGTTTATTAGTTGGATTAGCAAGTCGTTAAGTGGGATTAATAAAATTTAATTGAAAGGGATTTGCCAGAAGGCAAACTCAGAGGGTCAGAAAATATAGAGAAAAAATCATCGTCGTTCCCAGACTGTCATTGAACGAGATTTAGATAGCTGGCGCTGTTTGCCACAAGTGTCTGACTTCGTTGCGCTTGATCGATCATTGAATTGATCTGTACGACATAATGAAGAACAAAAATAAAATATAACCAGACTGCTACTGTGTTTGTATAAAATATGCCGAGCATAAAATTGTGCAAACAAACAAAAAATAAAATAAAAACTGCCCGATGCGACACAAAAACAGAAGAAGTTGGATCCAGTCACAGAGATCCAACGATCGAGACGAGCGGACAGAAGACAGTTCCGCAAGATGTTTACATCAGCAAATTTATTCCCGATCTCAATTTATATGCGAAAAGCAACTAAAAAATAGTACGTTCACTTAACAACTATGTTAGGAATGCCACTGTATACGGAGACAAGCATTTTGCATCTTCAACGGTTGCTGGTGTCTGCCTCGCTGTTTGGAAAGTATTCGAAATTAGACAACCGCGTGATTTACGGAACCCTTAAAATCGCATTAAATACATTATATGGAGAAATTCAGTCGATATAACGGCGTATTTAAAGCACGAAACATGTGCTGCTGCACCGCATTGTCGCACTCAACGAGACTCGCGTACCGCCCGTCATCCACAATGACAAACAGACGCGATCGGTCGGTCCGCATGATTGTTGTATATATGCGCCACTGATTTATGGATCTGATCGATTGCTTTATGCATTATGTTTTTCCATTAAAACAAGATATAAAACGTCTGAAGAAGCTGCTGCTTGGTGCCTAGGGAAACTCTTGTTGCGGAATCGTTAATTTTTGCTGTTTTCTTAAATGTGCCATGATCTATTTGGGATTGTCATGAACATCGAAAAGTTTAATAAAATTATTTTCGACAGTGATTTACTCTTGTATAAACCTAGCAAAAAAAACTTCAAAGGAATTTGGTTTCTAGGTTATTTGATATGCTTGATTCGAAGCGCCAAAGTTTGACAACTTCTGTGTCAAAATCTCAATCAAGTTTGGACGTTAAAATAGGTCACGAGACGAAATTTTATATCTTATATAAAAACATATTCAAAACTTTATATGTCAGGTGAAAATCAAAGCGAAATCCCTTTGGGTCTGTCAATAGGATATTTACAAAACATAAATATTTTGTCTGTCTGTCATACACGAAAACAGCAATTACTCCTCATATCCAATGAACCTGAATGTCATGTCAGTCATATACCTGTATTAATTGGCGCCATTATTTGCTCCGTATGGAACCAATTAAATGCGCGTCTATACCTAAATTCGCCTGTCAAATGCTGAAATGACATTTCGAATTAGTTCACTCCATTTTGTATGGCATTATTGAACAAGGTAACATAAAAGTTTATAATGAAAGCTCTCATCCACCCAATGGGTCGAACTGTGTGTTATTTCTAAAATTGGCTCTTTCGTCACTGAGCCATATTGATTAGGGTGGTAAACCAGGGTGGTGGTGGTAGTTATAGTGGGAGACAGTAGCGTGACATGTAACGTAAAATTAAATATGGTGGCGGCGAATGACTATCAGCAATCAACTCCATTATTGGTAATGTTTGGAGCCATATGTCGAGTATAAATAAAGGCGCTTCAGCGGTCAATTTACAACTCAACACATAGGCGAGTGCTTATTTGTGTGTGCGAGTGTGACTTTTGAGTGTGTAATGTGTGGGTGATCACGGTTATTGGTAATTAATTACATGTAATAAACGACAGTCCAAACACGACATTATGACTGTGATTTTAATAGGTATTGGATAGTTTCACGTAATGTACATCGTCGATTTAATTCGTTAAAATTACAATTACATATTTCAAAATTCGTTTTATATCTCGAAGTTTAAATATTTCTAAAAAATGTGTGTTAATCAATAGAAGACATTTTGTAAAGCATAACTATTCATTGATATTCTTTTTTTATTTATTAAAAAAAAAATCAACGAAATCTATCGATTAGTTCTGCGTGACTCTACAAAATAATACGATATCATATTTTGTTTATTCGTTGACGATACCAAAATATCGATCGAATTAAAGTGTCAACAACTATAATAATCAAATAGAAATTTGCCATTCCCCAAGACAGTACACTTTGCCCTATAGATTCACATTTGACTCAAGTGATGATTGTTTTACAAAATAACTTTTGTTTTTGACTTGATGAGTTCAAAACGTTTAACATCATCAACCACATTCGATTGAAAACATTGTTTTGTGAAAAGTATATCAAATTCCCATGCAGAAATGACTATATATCAAAGAAATCAGCGTTGAAGACACAATGATAAACTTAATTATGATCTCGTTCCGACAGTGCTGAGCGCTAAACAGAACCGTGGGTGCTCGGTTACCTCGTTTGGTCAGTGAATATAATTGAGCTGTGTAAGATATATTAACAAAATCCAGAACAAACAATCAACAATAAATTTCAACTCGTTTGCGAGTGAAAACCAAGTAATTTGAAAGAAGAAAGAACTCCTGCCATGGCCAAGATCTTGTTTCGTAGCCTTTGCTGATGATGAATGACCTCATCTGTAGGTGTCGGAGAATACATATTGATGGTATTTTTAATGAAGCTGTCTTTCAGAGTTAATTATGGTGTGGATCGGTGTTAATTTCTTAAACCGTTCAAAGTATTTTATATATAGTTAAACTAAAATATAGATTTGGGTACAAAATAATAGTTTTAAAATTAAAGACATACATTTAAACAAGAGTAAAAAGTACATTTTTATACAAAACAATATCTCGCTTTTTTTATTATTATAGTAAAAAATTCGGTAGAGTAAAAAGAAAAGAAATATACATGACATAAAAACAGAATAAAAACAGCAATTTAGTGTTAAAGAACGTTAAATCACAAAAACTATAAAAATATTGTTGAATAACATATTTTAATCAATTTATATTAAAAATCTATCTTATTTAAAATCGGTCAATTAAAAAAGAGGGTGTAAAAGAAGGACAATATCTAGCTATAATGGTAATCATATAATACGTGTTACAGAAAATTTTATTTATAACGTTGGATATTAGAATAAAAATATGAATAGAGATGTTTTTATATATTTACGTTTTTTTATTAACGTATGTTTTATGATTAATGAAGTTTGTTTTTTGACATCTTTTGAACTTTGAAACAAAAACATTCGATAATAAAGCAATTCGATGAATATACTAGAGCTAAGAAGCCTTATGTCTAAACTCATTAGTGAATCATAGCCTTTTTGGAACTTTTAGGGCGAGTTTACACGATAGAGAAAATAGATAGAGATAGAGCAAAATGGAGCAAAAAATCTCATAAAGTTGTGTAAACACTACATAGAGATACACGGTAGGGAGCTCTATGGTAGATTTTTTTCTCTATCTCTAGCTAATTTCTCTATCGTGTATTCGAGCATTTATGATGGATCAGGATCATATTTAACCATTTAATAGCTAACATAGTATCTGTGCATTATCTCCATATCACCCCTACTTTTAAAACCTATAACAACAAATAGATTCATAATACTGATAAACACAGAAAAAAAAATTATCAAAATGATGCATTTATTCATAAATATTATGAATTTTTCACCAACTACCAGATTCATCATATTGATACCACCGTTCATTAAATGACATATTGATGAGTATATTCATTATACTTATATATGAAATAATTCCTACTATCAAACATCATATTGAAGAACGAAATATTTAATACAATGAATTTGACTCGTCATATTGATGGATTTGTTCATAATATTTATGAATATAATATTTTTTTTACGAATTTTTCAAAAAAAAAATATATTTTATTTAAAAGTAACAGAGAAAAAAATTATCCGAAATAAAAATTTTCGAAAAAAAAATATTAAAAAAAAGTATCGAAAAAAAAATGTCCATCAAAAATTTTATTTGAAAATATATTTTTTATAAATTCCACACCAAATCGACCAGCGGTTGGAACTCACCTTCTCCGATTTCAATGAAATTTAAGAAACTAATCAAGTAGAGACGAGGGCGTGCCTGTTTTTGATGGCACAGACACGCAAGATGAATTTATTCATTGAATTAAAGTCGTATTTTTTAAATGTTTTTTTTTTTATATTTTTTTTTAACATCAAATTTCAAACAAAAATTTGTCTCCATTTACACATTTATTTATTTATAATTCTTAAAGTATTTGTAATATTTAATTGCTAATTATTTGAAGCCACCATTTCATCATATTAATGAAAAAGTGAACATCATATTGATGAATTTTGTTCATCAAACCATATTAATTTAAATATCATAAATCCTATAAGAATTATAAATACGTTAATGTGTAATGGAGACCAAATTTTGTTTGAAATTTGATGATGTAAAAAATATTAAAAATGGAAAACACGATAAAACACGGGAATCGCGATACGAAGAAGAACGATAAAACACGGGAATCACGTGTTCACATGAATCACATGAAAAACTAGGTAAAACCTGAAAAATAATATTATAAACAGGTACTAAAACCCTTTAGAATATCGGTTCCGGTTCTGATTCCATGATTTTTAAATTAGCGGTTCGGATTCCGGTTTCAACCAAAAAATTGTATGGGTTCAGATTTCGGTCCCACACATTTTTTAATAGCTGTTCCAATTCTGGTTTCAAAAATCGAAACAGTTCCGGTTACAATTCCGGTTTTTCGGTTCGTTATGGTCCCTTATTATAAATAATTCAAAAATTAACATGGTACTGTTTTGTTCTCTGAATCGTAACCTCTCCGAAAACAGATCCTTTTGGGACCGCAAAGAACCGAAATTGGAACAGTTTAGATTTGTTGAACCGGAATCGAACGATATTCCAAAGTGTGTTTGTCCCTGGTTAATATACCACGAAATTTTTATTTTCTGATGCTGGAAGCCAACGGTTTATTAAATTGGTGTATAAACTAAAAAAAAAATTATATAGGCGCGTGTCTGATTTAGAGGAACGGACACTCATGGGCACGACAACAACTATCACGTACGGAGATTTGCACGCACGAACTCAGATTTTCGGGCATGACATGAAAGAACCACGGCACCTATCATCTCTCAAAATATCAAAATATGCCAGATCAATTTATTTTTATTTTTTTGTCCACTACTTCCAGAGATACAGTGGTTCAAAGTTAAAACAAATTGGCCAAAAATCATACAAGAACTACTTGAGAACTGAGAAGTACGGCAAAAAAAGAACGAAAATAAATATTTTGGTTTAATGAACAGCATTCTTCAATATGAAGTAAAATATGTTGTATTTTATGTTCGTTTTCATTAATATGATGAAAAGTATTCTTCACATACAATTCATCATATTGAAGAACTCTTTTTTGATAGTTACCAAGTGTTCATCATATTTATAATCGCATTCATAACATTGATGTCGTTAGTCATTAATATTGTGAATGGTTCTTTAATACAATGAATCATAGGTTGAAGAACGAAATTCATCAATATGATGTACATTTTTTTTTCTGTGTACAAATTAATAATCACTGCTGATCACTGCAGTGCAGAATTCATGGTATTAATAAAGATACCATGAATTCTGCACTGCTATTATGAACTATTTACAGTAAAATTGATTTTGGTAATTGGTTGTTTTGAAAAACAAATTCATCGATGTGAAGAATTCTCTTTATTTAAAAAAAAAGTTCACTCAATTAAATATTTGGATGACCACTCAAATGTAAAATATGTTACAATCAATTTATTTCTATTTTGACCTCATCAAACATATATTTTTAATTTATAACGATTTGTTTGAAAATAAATATTGATATTTTTAAAATGTGAGGGGAAGTTTTTTTAGGATGTAGAGAAGAAAAACTGATATTATTTAAACAGATGCAAACTTGATTAATAACTAATAAAATCAATCAACAATTAATTCAATTAGAATAATATATTTTTTGAAATTACAACATTTTATTCAACATTATTTAGAAATTATTAAATATTTCAACCAACAAGGAAATAATTTTTAGTTTTTTTTTCGATTTATTTGTAAAATACGAAACCAATTTCACGCCCAATGTCAACAGGGATTTTTGTTTTTCGATAACACAGCATTGACAGAAGCGATCCCTCGACATTTGCACATGAGTGGTCAATGAGACAGCAGAAAAATACGGTTCCTTTTATTTTTTCAGGGGTGGTTTATTGACGAAAGGCTCATATCAATGCAATTGTCACTCGACCATTCAAACAGCTTTTCTGACCGTTAATTTTGGGATTTAAATATTTCAATATTTAAATTTATGTGAAAATACAGGAAAAATACGAGCATAATCAGAATGCATGATGTTGGAAATTTATGTGACAGCAAACAAAAGGTGGACATATGAAGAACTCTGCATATTGTATGAATTTCTAAAGATTTTGATAAAATGCAAAATGAAGGGTGATTCTCAAGTAACCTTTTAAAGAGAAAAACATTTACAATATAGTTTTTCTTAAGCCATTGGAATTTCTTAAGCCAAAGCATAACATTTGCGTGTCTGATTTGGCGATGTTCTTTGGCTAGAACATAATGAACTTTCTTAAATATGTCACACTATTACATATGCAATTAGAAAACAGATTTATTTTAGTTAATGTAAGGAAAAAGCTTCCTTATAATTATGATAATGTTTTCCGAGTGTTATATGTGTGGATGCTTTTAATACCCATCGACCTAGCACCTGTCAATTGAATTTTACTCAATATTCCACAATCACTGGAAATGCCCTAAGTCTCCATGCATATGCCACAAATAAAAATAAATATTCGGAACGCGCTACAAAGCCATTATCACGCTTCAAATAGGCAGCCATAAAATTTCATTTTATTTCAAATGGAGCACACATAGCTTGCCAGCTATATTAACTTGTATAACTTCATTTTATCTTAATGCGCCAATAAATTTTCAAAACAGCTTTCCAAATAAATTTATGAGTACTTGTTCATTGCAAAGATTTAGGAATTCTTCGGTTGACATGGCATTGAAGAAATGTAATTAACGCCATACGACGACTGCAACCACGACAGATCCACCAGATAAAAGTTCTATAAGCGATCGAGAATGAGGCTTTAAGTACCACATAGTGCGTTGACAACAGTCGAAATTATTGGAATAGGGAGCCGTTGGCGTTCCGATTCAAGTGGCTTCCGAAATAAATAGGGCGACTGTTCGCATCTGCGCGTCTTTTCGATCATGACTCGTGCTGTTTGTTGTGCCGAGATCTGATATTACTAAATATTGCGTCAACACTTTCTTCAAGTACCGTTTAAATCAAATGCTTCAGTCATTGGAGAAACCCTTTGTGTTCACTTTCAGGCAATATGATAAGTGTTTATTTAAGATATGAAAATAAATACGGATTTTGGAAAGGGAAACATGTCATGCACATTTAGTAGATATAATTTTAAGTGAATTTTTCAATCGCTCATTGGAAATAATGGTGGCACCTGTAGTCAATGTTGAGAAGCATTTCAAGTTCTACAAATTAATATTGTTTTTATTGCCATTTTGTAATTAAACAGAAACACATTAATATTATACAGATCTAAGAATTTATTGAATTATACTTGTATACAGCAGCTGGGTTTGTGTTAATATATAAATATCAAATGTCTGACTATTTCTACAATCCCACATCATTTTACAATATTCCGATAGGCTTCACGATTTTACCTCGTACTTAGTTTTTGGATATTGCCTAAGTTTTTGAGTTATACCGTAAAACTAATAAATGCCAATTTTGTGTTTTCTTTAAACTTTTGACTTTTTGCCGGATTCTTTTTTATATAAACCCAATGAAATTCGGGTGCATCTGACCATACATATTATTTATTGCATAATATCTTTGTATTAAATAGATGTATTTATAATAGTTTAAAATCATTTCAAACAAAAAATAATTTAAACTTTATACAAAAAAGAGAAATAAATCGAGATCCAAAACCAATATATTATAATTCATCCTTATAATGGGTTTCAAATGTTTTTTAAGTATGAAAAACATACAGAAAAAATCTCTCAATAGCTTTTAACTTATTTTTTTAATAAAATTATTCTGGTTTTCGTACATGCCATTGAAAATATAGACAGAAAGTAACCTTAATACGTAAACAGAAAAGAGGGAAAAAACCAAAACCGAAACCGAAATTCTTATTGATGAATTCCGTTCTTCAAACCATGATTCATTGTTTTGAAGAACCATTCACAATATTAATGACTAACGACATCAATGTTATGAATGCGATCATAAATATGATGAACACTTGGTAACTGTCGAAAAAGTGTTCTAATTGTATGTGAAGAATAAGTTTCATCATATTAAAGAACCAAAATATAAAATACAACATATATGTTCTTCATATTGAAGAACGTTGTTCATTAAACCAAAATTTCTATCAACATATTTTTTGTTCGTTCATTTTTTGCCGTACTTCTCAGTTCTCAACTAGTTATTCTTTGTTATTTTTTATATAATGTTTTAATAGTTGTATGTACTTATGCTTTATTAAAACATTTTTAGGAATATATTTATTATAAAGTGAGAAATACCGGTTTTAATCTAAGTCCCTTAAAAAAATGAGTATTTTTGCTGCCCTGCCATATACTTCGCCGGGCAAAAAATAAGTAAGAGTCAAAAATACGTGACTTTTGACTTTGAAAACTTTTTGCAGGGGGTCAACTTCAAAAAAAAAAAAATTAATAAACTTGAACTTTGACCAGTGTTGCCAGATTGGTTAAATATATTTTGAATAAGTTTTATCATTTAAAAGATTCTCAGTAATGTTATCTATCAAAAGAATATAACAAAATGGTGAAGAAAAAAAGTACTTACGGAGATTTCCGTAAAAGTCAAATTTTCAAAAAAAAAATGAAAAAATGGAAAATAAAAAAAAATCGAATTTACAATTTTATATTTACTAAAACACTTGAGATATTTAAAAACAGTTTTCAGTTTATAATTTATGTGTTAATTGTTTATGAAAGTTCCTTGCAACTATTTTGATTTCAGGATAAAATGTACAATCCATGTAAAAATATGTAAAGTCTTCAAAAATTAAAAACAAAAATCATGTTCAAGTCTATATCTGTAAAACTAAACAAGGTATTTTTTCATGTAAAGAATTTTAAAAATCGGAAAACTATTGGATTTTTTACAATTTTTGAAAGATTATTCATGTAAAAATTAACAACTTTACTGATTTGTATCTCCATAACTATTAAAGATACAAGCTCCAATTTCTCTCAAGTTTTCTCTGTAAAACAGTTTTTAAATTTTTAAAATCGGTTGAGTGGATCCGACAATACTGAATTTCACCAGATTTAAGAGCCCAAACACACTGTGGGTAGTTGGTGAATAAAATTCATAATATTTATGAATAAATTCATCATATTGATGAATTTTTTTATTCTGTGTGGGAAAGGGTAAACTGAGACCTATCTTTAATTGAAGAATGTAATACTGTTGAAAATTCTCCAATTGAAGACCAGTTCAGTAATAAGTATTTAGGAGGTTTTAATTTACCCTTCATAGGACAACGCGAAGTTAAAGTGACCGCTTTGTTTCATATAAAAGAATCATAAAATTTTCCCCGTAAGGAAGCTCTGCACAAATGCAAAAGGTCCTACAAATGAATCAACTAATTTAGAATTCTATGTAATAACTCTAAAACTGTATGCAATATCCAAAAACTCAGTATAAATGTTTAAGTCCATCAAGAATATCTTAATATGATGGTGTTTTTTTTTGTGGTGCTCTACAACTTGAGACTTTCTTGTAATCGTTATTATTAACTATTTCTACTTTTCCAGATCATGTTTTTGAAATTTTTAAATAAATATTAAATTTATTTACATCTTTAAGTCGTTTATTTTTTTAATTCCTGGCCATCGTTTATTCATTACTTCCTCGACATTTAATATAAATTTGTTCAATTCACAAAAAATGATGCCGTCATGTTATCAAATATGTATCAATAAAAAATCTTTTATTTTGAAACAGCAACAAGAGAACACTTAAAAAATGTGTAAACATATTTTGCGATCATCACTTATACCAAATATTCATATTTGCAAAATCATACAACAAATAATTATGCATATGCAAAGAAAAGAAGTCACCCTCTGTCCGCCCAATGCCCCGTAATCAAAATGTCCAGCTGTGTGGGATTTTTGATTTACCGAGTTAACATTGATCGGCATATTCTTACCTGAAGCAGGCACCTTTCCGGCCGGCGCCCCTAAGAAAAATGTTATTCTTGCAAAGACAAACAAGAGAAAAACTAGAGCGGATAAAGGGAAAATGTGCGAAAATCTACCAGTAATCTTAATAGAATTTTCAAAACAATAGCATAAAATATATGAAAAATGCAAAGCATGCAATGTTTGTTCCGCTTTATTTGCTTTTGCATATCGCAGAAACAAAAAGAAACTTCGCAGGACATTTTGCATTTTATAGTTGAGAAATGTAAATTTGTATTGTCTTGCTTTGTCTAAGAAAGGTATCAAAGAAACGTCGAATTTAATATACATTTTTTTTTTGATTAGACACAGTAAGAAATTTTTAATGTAGGTATACAAATTTTGGGGTAAATCTTCTATCGTGCGTTGGTTTAGTTGTGCAATATTATAACGGTCGAACGACGGACCTTTTCAAACAATTTTCATAAGAATTCAACGAAAATAGCATTAAAATCTTTTGATTTTGTTGGAAAATTGTATGTATGGGGCATTTTACGACAGAATGTCGAATATTTTGTTAAAATTTTATTAGTTGCCACTACTACTACTATTAATGAATGCAAAATATTAGACTTTTTGAATGTAGTCACTAATTATATGATTTTCAATTAATTTTCTTTGTTAAGGTGTTTTAGGATCTGTGGAGACATTTATGAACTTTTCATTGAAAATGTAATTTTTAGCGTGGTATCCAGTCCTAGGGTTTTTCAAAATTATAGTCGGTCTAAGCCGACTATAAATACACTACACTGTGTGGTAACCATTCAAATTGGTATATAGGTCACCAGGGTATACGAATCCTGAAAATAACTACAAACTTTCCATCGCTGAAGAATTTCCATTCATTTGATACCCATATTTACAAATGGGTAGGTGTACCGAATTTCGATTTTTTTTGGTAACCACAACTCGTTTCGCAGGAAAACATTATTTTCATGTATTTCAGCATGATGTCAATATATATTTGACCAAAAAAGCTTACCTAAGCACGTATACAGTAAAATTGATCTGTAGATGTAAATTTTGTATGAGGTATTTGAACAAAGGTGGTCGGTTCTCAGGTCACAATAGACCGATCATGCCAATTTTCTTGTTCAGACAGCTTAGATATATAAGTAATCTAAATCTAAAGTTTAATTGCTCTAGCTCTTCTAGAGCAATTACTTTTTTCCGTAATCGTGACTTCAACAGACAGACGGACAGACAGACAAACAGACAGACAGACGGACAGACGGAGGTCTCAGGAGGTCATGCTGATCAAGAATATATATACTTTTCCATACCGGAGATGCTTTCTTCAGGGTATTACAAACGGCGTACCAAACTGAATGTACCCTTTCACTCTTAGTGTAGGGTATAAAAAGTATTACATGTATTTCAAAAGATTATTCAAAATTGGAATCGATATTTATGAATACATTTATAAAAAAAAAATAATACTAGTGAATGATGGGACCTAAATAAACCAAAAATAAAAAAAAACATCATTACAATATCGGCATTGGATCCAATTTGTACGGATTGCAAGCAATACCTTCATTCGCACAAATTTGTTTTTGATCACTATTAATTAGGTCAATATCTCCGCCGGATGTTGAGAAATAACATGTCCAAAATTTCAAACAAATTCACCAAATTTAAATATTTTTACACATTTATTGAGAAACAAAAAAATACATTTTGTAATGCATAGCTGTACCTTAATATTTTCATATTCCTCAATCAACATAATCTACCCATTGGTTTTTAAGTTATATAATTTTGTTAAAAAAAAGTGCCTTTTTGTTCACCTTGCGTCGTATAGAAAACCATTTCTATTTTTTGAAATTGACAGTCGCTGGGATCGAACCAACACACCAGCGACATTTCAGTACGTAGTATAACACACAAACCCATCCAGCCACTAACGCTGCAGATTTATACAGATTCTAAAAATAATGTAGATAATTGGAATACATTTATTTCAGTACATGTTAAAATGAAAGTGTATTCATTGTGATTAGGGAACATAATCCCGGAATTCCGGATGCCAAACACTTTCTGGTCCCGAAAATTCCGCGATTAAAAGTTACTAATTCCTGATTTTTTATTAAAATTACTATTTAGTAAAATTAATCTAAACGAAATAATAAAAATTCATTCCAACTTTACAATACGAGTTACTTCCAAAATATAAATTAAAATTTAGTATACAACCGGTTAATTAATTCCTAATCCCAACTCTTAAAAGCTAAAACCAGTGTCATATATATTAAATGTGTACAAGATAAAAAGTTTTCATATATTTGAATATAAATTCGAAAAAAGGTTGATGTTTTTAAACTATTTTTGGATAGTTTTTTAGAACATCCCAGCAGAAAATGGCCTCTATGAATCGAGGACATTAGAAAATTTGTCGTTGATGAGGATGTCTACAACAATTTCATATGTGACATTGCATTAAAGACGTCATACACCATATGTCATATATACATATATCAATGACATTGTGAAAATCTGTCATTGATGAAATGTATGCAAAGGTATGCAGTATTTACGTTGTGAAATGCAATGTGAAATGCATACAACATACGTATAGGGGCAGTACTTACGCTTAAAACAGAAAATTTGCGTTCGATGTCACCCTGCCATATAATTCATAGGCACAAATTGAGGTACCAATTTTTAGAAAAAAAGCGAGATAATAAGCAGTAGTATTGTTGATAGATGATGGCCGTTAGTGAGGTACGTTATTGACATTAGCAAGTACACATACCATTCCAACCGAGAATAGAAGAAACTAATAAAATTGAAATAAGAAATAAAAAAGGATAAATAAAAAAATATATAAATTAAATAATATATCGTCGTGGTAGAACGAAAAGTCACCAAATACATATTTATGAAAAACTTAAATTTCGAGTTTGTTGATTAATAATATAAAAAGTAATTGGTGCATTTTTAAAGTTAAAATATCCATTGATAGATTTACATTTTCTTATCATGTGGTAAAAAAATTGAGATCATCGATTAAACATTGACAGCTATATAAAGATTTTTGTAATTCAATATTTGGCATTTTGAAAATGTATTTGGTGACTTTTCGTACTACAATGACGATATATTAAAAAAATAAATAAAATAATAAAAAAACTTTTGTTTTACAAAAAAAAAAAATAAGATAAATTAAATAATATAAATTAAAAAATAAATAAAATAATAAGAAAACATTTTTGTACAAAAAAAAAATATATAAATATATGTATGACAATCATTTGTGACTTCATTAATGAATGACGTTCATGACATCATTATTGCTATATCACGCAGGAATCAGTGGACATTTGTATGAAAATGTCATCATTGTTTTGCCATTCGATAATGCTATCGGTCATTTACCGATTGAATTAATAGTTTATCCTATTGACAAATTTCAATAGTAATTTTTTTTAATATTATGGTATCTTTTTTCTGTGGGCATAGTCGGTCCCGACCGACTTTAAGTCCATCCCATGTGAATTAACTTTCCCCATTCGTTTTAATTTGTTTATGTTTTTCAGTAGTTTTCAATTTCCAAAAGTTAAAGGCCTATATCTTCAAAACCCATACTTTATAAATAATAAAAATAAATTTATATTTCTTCTTAACATTTCTGCCAAAATTCAGTAGTGTACTCTTATCAGTTCATGAGTTATTAATAAAAATGTGAAAGTAAATAGAAATCTTATTTGATTTTTCTTATTTTCAAAAACAATATTCAAAAAATGTAATACTTGCTTGAGTCATGGAAATCATTTTATATTTATTTGTGAATAATAGTGTTATTTAAAGTAATTTAAATTTTATTTAAATTTTTCATATTTATAGAAAAAATAATAGTTAAATTAATAGTTAATCCTAAAAAGGGAGAGTTATTGGCGTATGCGGCAATTCAAAAAAATTGTATTTTTGTGCTTGAAAAACTGAATTCAAAACGAAGAGAAACACTTAAAACTCAGAGCAAGATCAAATCCGGACATTTCTAAGGGCATCAGCTTCTGGAATACAACAACAACTGAAGTTCCATGGAAATCGAAATTAGCAGTATTATTTGGACGAAAGAATAGTTTTATTTGATTTTTGATTTAATTCCACTGTTAACTTATTATGTTTTGCTTAGGTTTTTAAAATGTGTTTTATTTTTAATTAGACAAAATCGACTCTTTATAAACGGAAAATGCTCTAAGATAATAGTCCCAAAGAACTTCATAATTTTGATTTCTTTTTCTTTTGCTCGATACAGAAAGTCAAATATTATGACAGCCTCTTTCTACACCGACAGGATGTTTGGCTCGAGGACATTACGCGATGCCACGCACAAAAATAATAATTACAACAAATATGTTAAAACGGAAACGTCAAGCAGACTTTTTCGTTGCGCTGATTTTTTTTATTTTTTTAATTTTGTATACAGCATTTTTTAATTTTGTTGACATTTCTTTGAAATGGCAAAAATGACTCGTCCGCCATACGTTGCCTCTTTTTTCACATTTCACATTTTTTGCTCTTTCGCATATGTCATCCATGTAAGAGCGGAAGCGAATGGTGTTAGTGTTGGTGCATGTGTAGGCGTAGGCATACGAGTGCCGATGTAATCGTGATGGATATATGGAAAATCATCAAAGGACTCTTCAGACGTTCCAGCCATGAGCAATCACACAGTGACAGTATGAACGAGCAACCTGGTTGCATTGTTGTGTTCTGATTTTAAAATGTATTTTCAATTAAATTTGTTCTTTTTCAGCGTTCTTTTTTTTAGTCTTTTGACGCATGCCTGACATTTTTGACACACGCTTTGCTATCTTTTGACGTTTTCCGATACACTTATGACAGAAGGACAAAAGTCAGCTATGTACTTTGTTAGTTTGTTGCGGATATAGGATACGAATTCTTTTCATTCTCAGCCACAATTGATTTTGTAGTCTTGGGCAAGTAATTGAACTGTCAAAATTTTTGACATGTATTCACAGATAGACTGTGCAGACATACGTCTTTAAAATATTAAGAATTTATATTTCAATGATCTTCATTGGTAAAAGAAACAACGCAAAAAGGTCTCTACTTGAACAAAGTAATCGTATTAAAAATTAGCAGATAGTTCCAATAGCAGATGACGAGGTTCACTAATGTGTGTGTTTCATTCTGAATATCGCTATATCTGTGCAAAACAATTTCAGAGATATTCTAATAATTAACTATTGAATTAAACCAATACTGAATTTTTATTAGTAACGCAAGTTTTTTGATTTTAACATAGAAGAGCACAGGGCGTTTAAATAGCTGAAAGAATCATAGAAATCTATTAAGAAATACAAATATGAATTTATGAATACATTTATTAAAAAGTTATTGTGTATTTTTATGTATTATAAAAATCAGATGACACATTTTATGAATTATGTTTATTGGAACACAAGTTTTCAACAAACTCCGAATTTAAAACAATATCCAACAAATAAGTGTACAAAATAAAAATGTTTTCTTTTATTTATAAGGATTCTAAATATAATATAAAATGAGTTGGGAAAGTTAGGTCACATGGGGCGGATTTTATAGTCGGTCTGGCCCGACTATGGAATACCCTACACCTTTGGTGGGGATATTAATGCGGGATATTTAATTGCATACTTTAATTTAAAAGTTTTTAATTATGCTGAACCTCCCCACCCTCGGAATATTATTCACATATCAGAAATTTACGTCTTATATCCCCATAAATTAAAAAATTGATATAAAAGTATAAACAACTAAAAAAAAAATGAAAAATATAATTGGGCGGACCACGCCAATATATAAAATTTTCTAAGGCTAATATTTCATAGATTTGATTTTAGCAATTTACGGATCAAATTTCCACTATGAAAACCCGGGAAATAATGAAAAAAAATGTGGGCGGATCACGCCCATTTTTTAACCACATATTTTAAGGTGAATTATAACAATATGTTTTAAATTTTATAACTATATCTTGAATAATTTTCAAGTTATTAGTTCCTAAAGAGTTATATAAAAGTGACTTGTATGGGAGGTGGGCGTGTCCGTTGAGCGATTTGGCTCATTTTCAAACTCAGTGCCTACTTTTGGCTAAAATATATTGAGACGAAATTTCATCGCATTCTGATCAGTCTTTCTCAAGTTCTCGTGTATACGAACAGCAAGACAACAAGACAGACAGACTGACAGACAGACGGACATAGCTAAACGGACTCGGGTAGTGATGCTGATCAAGAATGTATATACTTTTCCACACGGGATACGCCTACTAAGGGGCGTTACAATATATGCACAAAGTTAATATACCCTGTACCGCATAGGTGTAGGATATAAATACGAACTGTAGAATACTGACGCGGTAAAATGCCAAAATCAACCATAGTGCGATGCACCAAAAGAAAATAGCGAAAAATACGAAAAATAATGAACATTTCCTGTCAAAAACATTAAAAGTTTAAACAAAGTTTTACTCTTCAGCATCAGTCGGTTAAACTAACATTAAACGATGGTTGACGTTTCCTGAAAAATTGATACCAATTTTAAACCTAGTTTAAATCTCAAACAAAGTTCAACTAGCATTGAAAAACTGGCCCCTAAACAAGATATATTCACAAATGCACTCATAAAACAGTTTCCTTACATTCTAAACAAAATCTGCTTGAAGTATACGAAATCGTTCGTCAATTTTACGAAAAAAATTCATGAAATTTATCTACGAAATATTTCGTAAAATAAACGAAATAAATATCGTGAATTTATGAACAAATTTCGTAAATTACACGAACTAACTTTTGAAATTTATGTAGCGAGTATTATTTTTGTATTTTGCAAAACTTTTCGGAGATATTATCTATGAAAGTCATTCCTACATAATACGAAAATTTTTTAGTTTTATTCGTAATTTATTGAAAATATTGGTACATTTTGTAGGAATTTTACGAATCTATCGCAAAATACACGAATGCTGTGTTGAAAAAAGCTGACGATGAAAATGACGATTCATTCATAAATTATTAAAAAGGAATATTTTCCATGATCAATTCCCGATAATGACCTTATAACAATTCTACTAGGGTTATTCGTAATCACACGAATGTTTCGTAAAATTTAACATAGAGCCTCACTATTTACGAAAGTTTAATAATTTATTCTTAAAATTCGTAAAAAATGTTATTGATTCGTAAAAAAAAAAAATTTAAAACTAATATAACCAAACTTTCGTAATTTAAACGAAATAATTGTAATTTTGTTGTTATTTTAAATTTACGGATATTGATCCATAATATATACGAATCGTTCATAAAAAATATTTTGAAAAAAAAAATAGAAATTACAATTGTTTCGTGTATTTTACGAATTATTTATTTTAAGAAATAAAAATTACGAAAATATATTTCATAAAACATCCTAAAAAATTACTTTAAGTGTATATATAAGAAAATTTATTTGAAATAGCGTCAAGTTCAAGGATTTTTTTTTTCTTTATTAGCAAAAATGTTCATATTAATAGAAAAATTGTTTTGGCGGAGAATTATTATTTGGTTACTACATTTATAAAACCAATAAAAACTTCACTCTTCCCGGTAGAATTCTTCCCCGTAGAGTTTTTCCCAGTAGAAGTTTTAGTGTAGTTAGTTTTAATGTGGTGAGTTTTAGTGTGGTGAGTTTTGTTGTGGTGAGTTTTAGTGTGGTGAGTTTTAGTGTGTTGAGTTTTAGTGTGGTGAATTTTAGTTTTTCGTTTCATCTTTTTAGATTGTGTATGTGCTGAGTTATGTCGTTTTGAAAGTTTAGGTTGTATGGGAGGTACCACGCTCCAATCCCGCCCATATATAGCCTATGACACCCTCCAGACTCCTTAGTATCCTGTGGCAAAATTTCAGTTAAATCGGTTCAGCGGTTTAGACGTGATGCTGGAACAAACAGACAGACAGACAGACGGACCGACAGACTGACAGACGGACCAAGAGTTTTATATATATAGATAAGGAATTTTTTTTGAGTGTGGGCACATTTTCTTTAAATCTTAAAAATCAGATATTTTTGGATTTTGACAAATTTTTCAGCGTTTAACAGTTAAAAAAGCTTTCGAAAACAATTTTTTGAAAGAGTACAGATTTTATAATATGGTAAAACAAAATAAAGAGCATTTTTACAGCTGTACACCTGTCCTTTTGTATGACACCTCGTCGACGGTTAAAACAGCAACCGCCACAAAGTCACAAAAAGGACTCTCGGGCGAAAGAGTTGATTATTGCGCGCTTTGACAAAATAAAAAACCACAAATCATTTTTCCTGTTACAACCACCAGAACTTCCGCTAACTAGACCAGAAACAAACGAATAAAAATTCATAAAGTCATGTTTTTCAACAGACGCAGACACGATGCAGAACAGAGCAGAGCTTGTTTGATGTTGCATGTGTTGTCAACTATTTTCCGCACGTCGTCTGTCAGTTGATTGTCAGTGCGTCAGCGCGTCAGCCTGTCAATCACCCACTCAATCAGTGTGAAACTCGAAGGGAAACTGAACCAGCAGCCACTACTTACTGCGGTCGCTTATCACAACACAACACACCGCGCCGCGCAACATAAGTCACTTACGTCGGTTGCGAACGTTCGTCACAATTGAGTTATCCTGCTCCTGTATTTGCGCTCGGTGCTGTGCTTCGTCACGCGGTGTCCTGGCCACTGTTCTTACATGGGAATTTCAGTGAACAAGTGTATGATTTTCTTTTCCTGATTGTTTACGTGCTCAGAATCCTTGCTTCCTTGTTATTGTTTGAGCTCATTGATGCACGACACAATCTGGAAATTGTGTTTTCCGTTGTTCAGTTAACACCGGCTGCGGCATTTTAACCGCCTGCAAGGCTTGGACATTATCGTGTTCGTTTATTTTTCAAATATGCTCTTTGAAAGAACAGTGCCATAAGTTGTGACTGCTAAATGAATTTAATTGTTATTTCAATTTCTTCCGAACTGTGTTTCTCAACAGCTTCAGCTCTACACAAACTTTCGCTGATCAAATACTTGTCCAAAGAACGGCTGACAATGCGGAAGTTTGATAAGCAAGTCGACTAAATACACAGTTGCAGCATGTTCCGGAAATACATCATAAAGAATGCAGGTAGTGAAAACGCATAAAATCTCGGCAAGTTTAACAATTAAAGAGACGCAACGCAGTTCATTTCGAAATAGAGTGGCACAAGTGAACATTTCATGGTAGCGGCTCCAGTCATTTCACATAAAAAAACTTAACTCGAATAGTCTGGTTACCGTCTTGATCACCACAGTTCTTTGAAGAAGCGGTCACTCTATATTTTTGTGAGTTCATTTTTAATGCTGTAATGTCACCTACTGTGTCACTTATAAAGTCATAAAAGTCATATATTAAATAGCCGACAATTAAAAGAGATGTAAAAAGCACCAAGGTGGTCAGAGATGGCAAATTAATGTTATCCATAAAAGAGAAAAAAGCCGCTTTGTTAAGGTCATACTTTACCCCCAGAGTTATGCCGACATCCAGTGTGGTAGACGTGGTCGGTAAAATGTACTATTTCAGTACGTAAGTTATGAAGAATAAATTAATTCATTTATTCGTTTTATACTTTCGACTTAGTACTAAGAGAAATAAACTTCCGGATTATGTTAAAAACTAATTTTAAAAACATTTATTACGTTGGGAGAATTAAACAAAGTATTTCAGTTAATATTCAAGCAGTCCCATTTTCAAGCAATTAAAAAAATGCGATTTTTGTGCTAAAGTTCAGAAATATATTGAAAAATTAAATTTAAGCAATTCAACTGAAAGTTTTTGAAATTTATCATTTATATTATAATTAATTAGTTCACGTTTTTATTATTAAATACTTTTTAAAATTTCACTTGGGAAGAAACTAAGATTGCGTGGGATGCATCAGGAATAATGTCCCATATACTTTTTTTTTGGAAATAAATAATAATTTATTCAAATAAATGCAGATGTTGTATTAAGTATTTCTACATTTTACATGTCTTTAAATACAGAATGTAGTTTTAATAAACTACAGGTTAATAAAATAGTATTACTTATTTAGTACATTAAACTTATGTACAGTAAACTTATGTAGTACATACATGAATGTAGTAAAAAAATATATATATACTATTAGACGAATGTGAATTTATTATTAAGACATTCTAATTTCTTTCTTTTGTATTATTTTTTATTTTAAAACGTTTTTATTGTGTTGCTTTCTTGTCTGTTTGTTCGGAACAAATTTTGTAATTGATTTAATCTCCCACCCTATCAAACGATTGAAGACTAAACCAGCGACATTTACACATCGAACGAGTGTCTCGCAGGGCGAATTGAACTCGATTTGTGGTAAACGCCAATATGTATGCAACGTTCCGCCAATTTATCATTAGTACTTCTGTCATAGCTCTGAAGTGGGGCCTTCTAAATACGGGATCCCCCAATATCTTCCTGGTTGATGGAGGAGGTGATGAACGATGACATTTGGGTTGAGCGGTCCTTTTCCACTTTTATTTTCAGCTACAAAATTATAAATGAATTGCATACGAACCACAAAACTCTGCAGCAAAATAATTACAAACAATGTTGTCTACACGCATAGAAAAAACGTTCCTCACAAACGAAAAATTAGACAAAAGAACTTCGTTTGTGGAGTTGTTTTGACCGAACCGGTTTTTTCGTTTGGACCAAACCGGTTTTTTCGTTTGGACCAAACGAGTTTTTCGTTTGCTTTTTTAAGTTAAAAATTAAAAAAAAAAATATTTTTAGTTTTATTTTAATCATTATTATTTTTATACCCTACACTAAAAGTGAAAGGGTATATTCAATTTGGTACGCCGTTTGTAACACCCATAAGGAAGCAAAGTATATATATTCTTGATCAGCATGACCTCCCGAGTCGATTTAGCGATGTCCGTCTGTCCGTCTGTGTGTCTGTCCGTCTATCTGTCTGTCTGTCTGTCTGTCTGTTGAAATCACGATTACAGAAAAAATAGAAGAGCTAGAGCAATGAAACTTTACATTTAGATTACCTATATATCTAAGCTGTCTGAACCGACCACTTATGTTCAAATACATCGTACAAAATTTATATCTACAGATCAATTTTACTGTATACGTGCTTAGGAAAACTTTTTTTGGTCAAATATATATTGACTCATGCTCAAATAAATAATGGGTATCAAATGAATGGAAATTCTTCAGCGATTGAAAGTTTGTAGTTATTTTCAGGATTCGTATACCCTGGTGACCTATATACCACTTTTAACTAAATTTTTCTAAAATTCTGTTCTATTACCTTTAAAACGAGCCATCAACGAAGTATATAGCATTTCTACTTTAAAAGATATTGTAATATGAACCACCATACAAAATGGATTTTTGGCCCATTTTTTGTAACTTTGAAGCACTGTATCTCTGGAAGAAGAAGTCGAAAAAAAAAAAATGGTCAATACATATCCCGACACCCTTTATCAGTTGACTAATTTTGATTGAAATCGAAGAAGGTGAGTTCCAACCGCTGGTCGATTTGGTGTGGAATGGCCCATATAACTATACACCCAGAAAAAAATACTATATAAGTAATAGTTTTTTACTATTAAAAATAGTCAATAGTATAAATTATTTTATTAATCGGAAAATACCATTAAATACTAGAAAATACTATGACATTGCCATTGAGTTTATATGAAAAGATTTATTTTTTGTATACTGTATTTGTATACTATGACCAATTTTAATGGGATTTGAGGGATATTTTTTTCTGGGTGTATGTTCTCAAACTATATGTAATTCAAAAATTAAGGCAATATTTATCGTAGAATAAAATTTGTTGTTACACAAATAAATTACTGTAGTAAATTATGCTACATTTATGTCTTTGTTTTGAAAAAATGTGGTTCTACTACATTTTGATCGTTTTTAAACAAATTTGTATTTATTTAAAATAATTTAACCATATATTGTATTAGAAATTCGATTACGATTACGAAGGTAGCATGTATAAACATAATCAGAGCATCCGAACGAATGACATGGCGGCAGAAAACTAGTGTTGACAACTGATTGATTTCTCGCTGAATCTGATTAGTTTTAAAAATAAAAAAGCGAAAATTAAATTTGGTAACTAACACCAAAACACATCATGGGTTGCAATTGCCAAATAAGTATAAGAAACTCAACGGTCTGCAATTTACTGTTGCGCGATATTGACGCACTTATGATTCATAGGCGGTACAACTCAAAAGCGAAACTTAAGTGTTTGCCATTTATTTTAGTCGTCAGAACTGATGATGCTTAGTGGTGCTTCCATCTTTATTATCAGAAGAATATTTTTGTTATAAATTTCTACAAGGTTATGTATATTTTTCTTTGCATATTTGTCTTGAAGTTATTGATACCACGCTTTAGTTTTATATGTACCTTGATACATATTTATTATTGATTTATATTATTGTTGTTAATCCAAAAATTGCATATTAAAATTGTATTACTGTTCTCTATATTTATTTTACTTTTTTGTGATAATTAATTTTAGAAAAAAATCTTTATTGATTCATATAACTTTCCGAATCAATAAAGATTTTTTCTAAAATTAATTATTATAAAAAAGTAAAATAAATATAGAAAACATTAATACAATTTTAATAAAATGTAGTAATTTACCTACATATTTTAGGACGTATAAATAAAGACAAAATCTAGTTATTTCAATACAAAAGTGTTAAAATTTTGTATAGAAATGCATTGAAATTATGCAATTATTTTCATACTATAACAACTACATCATTGTATTAAAAACAAATACAATTGCTTTGGACGTAAATCAAAGACATATGTATTTATTTTAAAAACATTTTTATTTATTTGTAATACAGTATAGTCTTCTATAGTACTGTTTTTTTATACCCTACACTTATGAGGTACAGGGTATATTAACTTTGTGCATATATTGTAACGCCCCTTAGGAAGCGTGTCCGGTATGGAAAAGTATATATATTCTTGATCAGCATCACTACCCGAGTCCGTTTAGCCATGTCCGTCTGTCTGTCTGTCCGTCTTGCTGTCTTGCTGTCCGAATACAGAATAACTTGAGAAATACTGATCAGAATGCGATGAAATTTCGTCTCTATATATTTTAGCCAAAAGTAGGAACTGAGTTTGAAAATGAGCCAAATCGGTCAACGGACACGCCCACCTCCCATACAAGTCACTTTTATATAACTCTTTCGGAACTAATAACTCGAAAAGTATTCAAGGTATATTTATAAAATTTAAAAGATATTGTTAGAATTCACCTAAAAATATGTGGTCCAAAAATAGGCGTGATCCGCCCATTTTTTTTTTCATTATTTCCCGGGTTTTCATAGTGGAAATTTGATCCGTAAATTATTAAAATCAAATCTATGAAATATTAGCCTTTCAAAATTTTAAATATAGGCGTGGTCCGCCCAATTATATTTTTCATTTTTTTTTTAGTTTTTTATACCTTATATACATTTTTTAAATTATGGGGATATAAGACGTAAATTTCTGATATATGAATAATATTCTGAGGGTTAATATCCCCACCAAAGGTGTAGGGTATTCCATAGTCGGGCCCGACCGACTATAAAAATCCGCCCCATGTGACCGAACTTACCCATGTGACCTAACTTTCCCAACTCGTTTTTATTATAAGAAGTGGCTGAAAAATATGTACAAATTTGGATTAACATTTACTTGAAAAGGTTAGGTATTTGGTAAAAAAATAAATATGCTGTACAATATTTAATCGATATTCGTTTGAAAACGTTAAAATGTTTACCAAAAAAATTTAAAAAAAAAATGAAAAGTAACAGAAAAATTAAATCTAATTATTTTAATTGAGATTATATGTATATCCATTGTTTTTAATTATTCAATATCTGCGTTTCCGGATTTTAAGTTATTGAATATATTACATACAAAATTATCACTTTTATATGAAAAAAGTAATCAAAATTTCAAAAATCGAAACAAGGTATAAAACTGAAATCGAAACCGCACGTGTCTCGCAACTCTTCGAGGCGAACTTTCTCCGAAAACATATTACTATATCTTTGTTATATCGATTTAAGTTTGTTTTTTTTTTTATCATGTAAAACTATTTTTTTTAATTTAAGTTACATTTTTTTTACAAGTTAATTAAATTTATTTTTTTTAATTTTTGTAATCAGAAAATTTGTGTGAGGAATTCAGATTTTTTTTAATAAATTATTGATACCTAGGTTTTTACCAAACACTTGTTATTAATTTTCTTAAATAATGATTTAAAGATATTTGTTTATAATTCATTTATATTTTTTTAATTGTAAAGTTTTGAATTCCTTTCTCTATATCCCGTAAACGATTTTTTGTCCCTATATATTCGGAAATATCAAAAGGACAATACATGGTTTTTTTTGTACCATTTTCGTTGTATATATTCGATTTGTCCATGAAGCTTAATACAAATTGGGGTTCTCTATCGAATTGATTTGGAAATAATTCTCGTAAGGAGAAAAATTCATTGTCTCCTTACGATATCTGATAACGAATTGAAGTATGATATAGTATGAGAATCGTAGCCGAGATCGAATGTTCTCCCCGACGAATGTCAAACTGGGAAGGGATACAACTGATATCGAAATCTTTAATTATTTTCTTGACATAAATCCATGTAAATCTCGAAGAAATCATTTTGTAAGTTATACCTCTTTAATATAGATATATTATTAATTCGAATCTACAATTCGGAATAGAACATATCTAGGATGAATATTATTATAAAAATATTTATATATACTTTTATAACTGCATAATTTAATATATGTAACCCCTTTTAACCTTTTTAGCAGCAACCAAACAATAATTAAGTGCTTGGTAGTATGACAACCAAATTAATAACTGCCATGCAATGAAACCGTATAATATAAATTTTTTGTTACGTAATTTATGGTGACAAAAAATCAAACAGAAAACGCGACTGAAACAGGACACACTAAGGATGCTGAAAATGCTCGTATGCAAATGACCTTCCTTCTCTTGTCGGGCTGCTGTATACAGCGTTGTCTATATTATTACATCATCAACTTGACTGATGACGCAAATTAATCACGATCGTCCTTTCATGGCACACTATGTAAGAGGTTTTCTGTTTTTTGTTCAGCATAAATTAATAAGTTTTTCGAGTTTAAGAAACCATCCAACTATTTACGAACCCCTTCCTTCGAACCTCCCCATGGTTTGTGACTTATTGCGCCGGGTCAAATTTCAATCGCGCATATTCTGTTCTTCATATAATACGCTGTAAGGACGAAGCTAATATTTTATTCAAATAATCAATATTACGCACAAAATAATTGAGCAGTTTTGATTGATATACGCATTGTTTGGACTTGTCAGGTACAGCGGAAGATTCAAAAATATTCTGCGAATTGGCTTCAAGTTACAACCAGTACCACCGGACAAGAGCCGAACCGAACAATGCCCCATTCAAACACATAGCGAGTTCAACCAATGGCTAATGAGCTTCTTGGCAAACATAGATTATTTTCATAAATTGTTCTTATAATGACAGTAAGTAGCCGGACAGGACAGCCAAGAGTATATGTTGGAAAAATCCTTTGCTTTAGCGAATGTCTTAAAACTGGACATCAGCGTTTAAATTTATGCAAAGTATTTCTTCGAAAGGGATGTTGTTTCACAGGGATATTACGCGGTGTCACTGGTCAGTATGTGAAAAATCCTTTTCTCTGCGCTGCTGGACATTCTATTGGTCAGTCACGCACGTAATTTAATGTGATACGCGCCGGACTGCTATCCTGCACAGGACACCGCTGAGATCATAGGTCACCACCGTACTTTTGGTCATTTCTTCTCACAACCAGACGAACAGTGTGTTTTCTGTCGGAATTTTAATGTTTTTTATATTTAAATTAAAAATTTGCGCGCCTTTTTAGCGCTGCATTAAAAAAAGAAATAATAACATGGTCTGGTCTCTGACCTTTTTGAAAAGAAAAATGGAGTTACTTAAGCTTTTGTAATATACGTTATATAGTACTTCTTAGGTAGTAGACTCCATTTTGAATAATTAACAAAAAAAAAGACTTTAGTATTACTTTAAATCTTAAGATATCGATAGAATAGAATTAACGAAGAAAATTGTAGCTGATATCATGGCACGCGTTCGCCTTTCGTGTCTTGCCAAAATGTATCAAATTATCACTGAATTAAGCCACACTCCGATAAATCTTCTAATGCGAAGTGCAAAAGTCAAATTTAATGACAAACAGCATCCATTTACGCAGACGAGTATCCCGGAAATCAGATGAAACCAGATCAAAGAGATCAACCCTTCAAAAAACAAAAACAGTTCATCGTAAGACAATCAAAAACAAACACAGCACATAATAGGCCTCAATAATTTCACAAACCAATGAATGCTCTAATTTACGAACATCCGTAAAAAATAAAATAAAGTACGTAAACCGAAACAACAGGATCGTGCCCTCAACAACACGCACTAAAATGGGTTAAACGGCTAAAGATGACAGTGCCCAAGATCAGAGCATCATGGTGAATGCAGACAGGTAGCAGCATAGGTCCGATTAGAGAATAAAAAAAGGATACACAGAGGTGAAAAGGGGAAACAATTTCTTTTTTTTTGTTTTCTTTAACGATCATAGGGAAGCTGCAGCGCATCATAGACCCAAGTGGCACATTCAAAGGATTATAAGCCGTGCCGTATATTATCCAAATAAAAATCTTGAAAGCCCCGTGTTTCCTCCTTTGTTTCCATCCTCTTGTTGTTATGCATTGTGTGGCTTGTTTTCTGGCATCCTGCTGCGTGTGCGCATTGCACGCAGTTTATTTGTTTTTGTGGTGCGTAGTTAATATATTTTTATATTATATATTTAAAATTGAATTTGTGAAACGAGGCCATCCTTGTTGTGTGCTGCAACAAAACAGGCGATTAGCCAAAAATCCGATTGACGCAGAGGTCTATTCTTCTGTGTTTAGTCGACAAGAGCGGCTCATGAATGAAGGCGTTTTGAAATTGACAAGTGTTCTTCTTTACAATCGGTTTCTGTCATGGCAACAAATTTCACACACCTCGTTCAGTGCGCTTCGCCAACCGCATTCACAATGAACGTGTGAAGTGTTCAATTTGAAACGCGTTGAAGCGCATTTTTGTTATTTCGTTAAGTCTTTTAATGCCGTTAAGTAGCTTTTTAGTAGCAGTTACAGCTTATGCAAGTGTGGTAGATGCGGCAGAATCAATTTGTTCAGTAGTGAGCAGAGTGATGCCATGTTTAATTTGTCATTTCAGGGGACAAATTCGAATAATTTACATAGATTGTTTAATCGACTGGAAATACTGTGACTTATGTATATATATCAGCCAAAATGAAATATATATTTAACCCTTTAAAGCCTGATATTTGGTTTTGAGCTTGAACAAATATATATTTAAAATGCTCGCGATTCTGAATAACTTTTATTTTCTACGACTTTGCTCATAGGTGACACTTCACTGAAATACTTACTGAAAAAAAAAACTGGTTGTTTGGCGTAACTCTTTTAGGTGGAATCACTTGGGCCCCGGACTTCAAAATTGAAAAAAATATAAAAAAGCTTCTAGAAAGTACAACGGCCATGGATATATTTTGAAAAATATGTCACAAAAATAATTTTGTGAAAGTACGAAATTTCCTACAATTGTCTTTTTTCGGGGTTAGTTCCTCCTACTGACCATACAGATGACAAATGATGGTTTCAAGCAGTGATCGACGGAAATGGTGGAGCTTTGATAAAGATACATTTTTAAAGCCGCAGTAGGAAGTTTAAATAAAATTCGTTAAACGAAATTTTGATTTTAGTTGGTTGGTTTCTGCCGGCGGCAGTGGTCTTTTTAGGGTAAAATCCGTGAAAGAAACATAACTCTGAAATAAACCGATATCCAAAATCGAATTATAAAATCAATTTTAAATACTATAGATATATTTCATTTTTTAAATTGTTATAAAGAAAAGGTTTATAACAAATTTTCTTGTTTATTGTCATTAATATAAAATCCGAAAATTATAATCATATACCGAATCCGTTTTGTTATAAAACCAAATTGATTTGTTAGGGATTTATTTGGCAGAGTTTCAATACCTGATTTAAATCTCACCGAATTTCGATGGAATTTGTATGAGTATTTCTTCAAAAACCTTTTTAAGTTCAAAATTTGATCGAGAAATGGAAAGCTGGATCGATGGATATAACACTATTACACGTTAGTCTTCAGACATTCGTTAGTCCTAGCATTTCTTACATGGCATCCCATATATGTATGTTCATTGTAAACAAAATTATAATTGTATTTTAAACGGTATTATAATTACAGTCAAACATATGGGCATTTCCTGGGGTTCCGGACGGGATATTCGTACGCTTAAAACTTGAATATATCAAAGGAAAATTAATGAATTTACTTAATTTTTTTTTGTGTATGTAGTATTTAAATATGACTAAACACATTCAAATAATTCTATACGGTAGAACAAAAGATGTTATTAAAATACTTGGCCTTCGGAACGGGACAAATACGAAACTAAATATCGAGGTTCATATGGATATTCCAAATAGTCTGCAAATTTTGCGTATAAATGATTTTTTTGATATATTTAAAAAAATAGTTGAAATCAAGTGCTTTCTTTGTATATTTACACTTTGTTCCTAAAGTTTATAGTTTTTTCATATCAACAGAAAAATTCCAGACGGAACATTCGTATTAAAAAATCAGTACGATTTTTATTCTAAAAATACTTTTTTCGTACAATATATTAAATTATGTCTGAACACAGCTGAGACAATTTACTTTATTTATATATATGTACACTTTGTTCGTAATAAATCGAAGAATAATTCTGGAACTTCCGTATGAAAATTTGCACAACTATATTTGCTAAAAATAATTTTGTATATGACAATATTAATAATCATTATTACGAAATGTAAAACAAACATTTTTTACATTTATATTTTCTGATATTTTTTATACTGTAGTTTTTCACTTTTGGTACTCAAAGTTCCGGATGGGACAGATTTCAATTATAAAAATGATGTTTAGATTTTTGGAAATGCCGAGAAAATATTGAGAGTTTAAACCACAAATTGATACCTTAACGAATAACGGTTTCTATTTCGATTTTTCCTTGTTTCGATTACGGATTGGATTTCAGTTTTATAACGAATAGTTTTCGGTATACCGGTTCCAAGTTACAGTCTTCAATGTCCTGAACCAAAAATCGTATTATTTTTGTCAAAAAAATACCTAAAAATCAATGCAAAACTTTTAGGTTTGAAATATGTCGACAATTTTTTAAATTATTGATCACTTAGACCAGAGTTGATCCATTTAGTTGCCTCTATTATAGGGTCCTATGAACGCATTTCCAGTTTCTTTCATCCAGATGCTCGGATGAATTTCCTGGAAAAAAAAGACATAGAATTTCATTTTGTTTTATCGACAGTGCATGACATTGGTACAGGAAGGGGTAGGTGTTTTTCTTGACCTCAATGTCACAGCACCATCTTCACATTTCGTCCCCACTAAAGCCCATTTTTGTCAGATGTGATTTTAAGGTATTATCCCTGTAGTAATAACGACTAGTTCATAACTAATTACTTTAATATGTGCTTTTCATTTAAAGGAGTCATTGTGCTACCTTGGTACTATAATCTAGTTTTAAATCAGTTCCAGATTATAAATTGTTTGTAAATTTTGGACTAGTTCTAGAACTGAATCTATTTGAAGTAAATCTTCTTTCTAATTGGATAACTGAAAATAAAATAAATAATAAATACATTTTTCCTTTTTAACGATCGTATTTTTAAAACCCGGTTTAGAACGGCTTATTTCCGAATTTTGTCTTACGATTTCGGCGTGAAAAATGAAACGGTTTTAAATGGTTTCGGTTATACATTTCACGCCTGGTTTAAGAGATCTTTAACCCTTCAACATCGGTCTGTTAAACTAAGTTTCAACGACGGTTAAAGTTCACTGATAAAATCGGACTTCAAACTTAAAAACCACAAACTGTGTTCAACTAGCACTGAACACAGGTTGTATTTATGATCTATATTCAAGTACTAGGAATATAAACCGTTTTAAATATATTTTCAATAAATTAAATTTTGAACCAAAATATTGCACGTTTAATTACCAAACGTTACTATAAAAATGTGAACTTTAATATAAAAAATGCACTTTATGCACTACGCCAACTTATAAAATAGTCAAAAGAGTTATTTTAATTATACTCTGGGTAAGAGCAAAAACCTATCCAAAGCAAAGCCTATTATCGAGAGACACACAGACAGACAGAAACTTTGCCCATATCGAAACTAAAACGAGATGCATTTTGTAGGGGGAATGGGTAGGACTTAAAGGGAAAGCAACTCAATGACCACTTAAAAATAAAAATATGTATGTATGTCTGTGCGTCTATATGTTTCACGTTACATGAGTAAACTGTTGTGTACTTTGATGGGGTCTCAAGCACTTAAGTATTATCCTTTTTGTGCTTTTTAAACTCTTCTTGGCTCTCACTCATTCCTATACCGCCCCTTCAAAAGCAAGTACGTTCTTTTTATAATGCTCTTAAATATTGCAAAAAAAAAGAAGTGTTTGTAAAAAAAGTTCCTGTAAAAAAGGCAGCGTGTAGTTCGACGACATTTTATAGACGTGCTCATGAGTATCAACGTCTAAAAAGGATATCATTATCCTTAACTCGGCAACACTTGAGGTTTTAAGCAAATCGCTTTTATTTTTTTGTCATTGTTCTCAGTATATTGTAATATAATATATATTTTCTTTTTTGTTGTATTTATGACATAATTTATTTGTATTCCTTATTGTTGCTCACGCAAAAGGATTTGCTTAAATGATAGGCTTAAAATTTACAACAATTAAATGCTGATGTCGCAGTATCTCTGCATTTTCTTAAATTAGATTTGATGCTAAACGCGCACTACATAATTTCCAATCATATACTATACACCTTCCGATGATGTGTTTAGTAATAGTTAAACCTACTTTACTGATTCCGGTTTCAGTTCCAAAAATAAATAAGTTTCCGAAACGGTACTTTCCAGCCCCTGATTTTAATACAAAAATCTGAAACGATACTGCAACATGGAACCGGTATTCGAAACCGTTTCGTTAAAAAACTTAAAACCGACACCGTAACACAAATTGAAACGTGTGAGAAAACCGAAATCGAAACCGTTATTCGTTTGAGTTTGATTTCTTGGTTTATTTCAAATATTAAAACACTAATACTTTTAACACAACTGAATGTTTATGAAACACATTCATTTAATAATGCGTCTACAAACATTTAAACAAGGAGTATCATAAATATACGTATGTATATACCTTTTTCTTACCACATTTCATCCCAAACTCATTTAACATTACGCAAAACCATTTGTTTTTATGTTAAAAAGGTTCCTTATCCTTTTTTCTTCAGCACCATCACAAGCTGTGCTGTCTAAACGGCATTTATGTGGCCATTTACCCCGAACGGCCAAAACAGTATCATCTATTGTATCGGTATCTCTTGGCTGCATCTTTCTGCAATTTTATGACTGTACACGGCGCATTGTTTCGAGATCATTGCTTCTGCAGATCCATCAACAATTGTTTGCGTCATTTGTGGTTTTAAGATTTTTCCCATCTTCCAAAAACAAAAGCGGCTTTTGTTATTGCAGTTTTTTCACAGCATGCACGCATATTCCAGAGTGCTTAGACAGTTGTTAGCTATTGTTGGTGAAGCACGTTCTAATGTGGATCTAATATCGACCATTGTCCAGCGCGTGGGATTTATCATCTTCTACGGGGTAACATGCAGCCCTGGATAAATGATCGCTCAGATTGAAAATGATTGCCAGAAGAAGTCCTGCTCATTTGTGTGCCATATGCGAAGTGCGATAATAAATATTGCACTTTAAGAAAATAATGTTAGGCACTCTTCTAAAAAAAATACATCAAAAGACCTTTCAAAATATAATGTTTGACGCACTGATTCGATTATATCAAATTTAAGCTTTTACCTCTTGTATTTTGTCCTCCATTATTATTTTATTTTTTCGAATCTATTTCACTAATGATATAGTTATTTAATAATTTTATATTAATGTAGATAAAAGCGCTACAAAATGAAATGAAATTCTTTATTCCTGTAAAAGTACGTTCGATGCCATTATGTATGAAACTCGATTTCTTTTGCATGGCCACCACGGGCACGCTTGCAGAAGTCCAGACACTTTTCAAATATAAATCGGCCGATACTGCTGCAATTTCACGTTCGATATTCGTACGAAGTTCATCAATCGTAGCTGGCTTGTTGGCATAGACCATAGACTTGACGTAGCCCCACAGGAAATAGTCTAACGGCGTCAAATCGCATGACCGAGGCGGCCAATCGACTGGACCATTTCGTGAGATAACACGTTCTCCAAACTTGGTTTCCAATAAATTGATTGTGGCATTCGCTGTGTGGCTTGTGGCGCCGTCCAGTTGGAACCACATGTCCTCCAAGTACATATAATCCAATTGGGGCCAAAATTATTCGGTTATCATTGAACGGTAGCGATTCCCATTCACAGTAACGTGCCGGTCTTGATCATCACGGAAGAAGTACGGCCCAATGACGCCGCCGGCCAATAAACCGCACCAAACCGTAATATTTTCGGGATGCAATGATGACTCATGGAGTACGTGTGGATTGCTGTCTGACCAATAACGCATATTTTGTTTATTGACGAAGCCATTCAGCCAGAAATGAGCCTCATCGCTGAAAATGATTTCTCGATGAAAATCCGAATCATTTTCAAGTTGTTTCTCAGCCCAATTCACTAACATACGATGCTTCTGGTGGTCAAGCGGCTTCAGTTCTTGCGTCAATTTGATTTTTTAAGGATGTAGGCCAAGATCTTTTCGCAAAATTCGCCACAAGGACGTCATTTAACCTTTTATATTACAGTTTGTGTCGTACATATTTTTCGTATTTTTCTCAAAATCACATAGCATGGTCTTAGCCATATTTGCATTTAAAATGCAAAAAGCATATCATATTTTCATATTATAAAAATATATAATTTTTTGGCCAAACATTCGAAACAAGTTGGGTGGGCTTTATAGCTGAGACGTCTCTAGTATGATTTTTTTTTCAAATTTTAATTTAATAGATTTAAATTGATTTTTAAAATTAATCATAGTAACATTTCATATTGAGATAAGAGTTTTTAAATACTTGATATTTTATATGTATTTTTCAAAAACAAAGTATTATCTAACTTTTTTTATTTTGGTTGCTATGGAAGTCATAAGAAAAGTAATTTTTTCCAAATTTCGATGTTGGACGTTCATAACTTCTGCCAGTTAAAAGCAGTTAAGCCAAAATTTACTTTAAGTTATAGCGGAGGGAATACCCTTTCTCCCCATAACCACTCTTACTAGGACGTTCCGTTAGTAGTTGAATTTAGTCGAAATTTTAAAATTTAAACGTTATCCACCAAAACATTCAAAAGCTTTTATGTAGAAATTGATTTTAACTTATAACAAAATAAATACCCTTTCATACCATATCCACTTTTACTACCGAATAATGCGGACCCTGACCATTGGAGCGTTTTAGCTGAATTTAGTCTAAATTTTTGAATTTGAACGTTCATAACTCAAAACCTTTAAAAGTTTTTAAGATGAATAAGTATTTATGAAAGGGTACTTATTTTCCATCAGTTAAAATCAATTTCAACGTAAAATCTTTTGAAGGTCTTTGGTGGATGACGTTCAAATTCAAAAATTTCGACTAAATTTAGCTATAACGGCCCAAGCGGCCAAGGGTATTCACTCAGCTATAACTTAACGTAAATTTTGGCTGAACTGTTTTTAACTGGCAGAAGTTATAAACGTTTAAAATCGATTTATTGAAAAAAACTGACTTTTCTCATATCTTCCATAGGTGCCGTGACATCACCCCTAACGGACATAACCCTCAATTCGAATTTGGGGGTTATGCACCGAAGGACATAACCCCCAATTTTTCGAATTTGGTGTTTATGTCCAACTATGAATTCGGCCATAACCCCCATTGGCGGTTATGTCCGATTTTATATTTTTGAATTTCTTTTAAAATCGAATCGAAATACAATTTTTTGTAAATTTGTAACTAAAACTTTTTGTAAATAGAATGTTGTTCTTTTCATTAATGTACAAAAGAAATATAAAATTTTATTTTGGTATTTTTTGAATTTATGTGAATTCCTGCGCCGCAGGTGAAATTTTATATCCAAAAAATCGCGCGATTTATTGTAAATAAAATTTTATACTTCTCTTTAATGAATAAAACAAAGATATAATTTTATTTTGATATTTTTGAATTTATGCGAAACTGAACCGCCGCAGGCGAATTTTTATTTCCAAATATTCGAGCGATTTTTAATAAATAAAAATTCATTCTTCTTTTTAATGAATAAGACAAGGATATAATTTTATTTTTATATTTTTAGAATTTATGTGAAACTGAAGCGCCTCAGGCCAAATATGAATTTCTAAAAAAAAATCGCGCATGATAACATATTATTTAGAGGTTTAACGCGGACTTAAGCAACAAAATCGATTGGGTATTATGACCGATTTTTTTTTGGGATTATGTCCGCGGATCTCGGCGGCCAAATTCGAATTGGGGGTTAAGTCCGTGGGGGTTATGTCCGGGCACCTCTTCCATAGCACCCAAAATAAAAACATTGTGATAATACTTTATTTTTGAAAAATACAGATAAAATATCCAGTATTAAAAAAATTGTAATCTGAGTGCAATATCTTTAAAACTCACGGAGATATTAGAACTCAAATTGAAAAAAGCCAAAATTTTTTACATTAAAAAATTTCATAGGTTCAAAAACTTTTGAGTATCTAATATGAGTATCAATCATGCAAAACAGTAATAAAAAAACTTAATACAACAAAAACCAGTTGGGAAGGTTAGATCACATGGGAAATTTTAAAGTAGGTGTTATTATGATAGTTAGGATTATCAAAATTATAGTCGGTCTAAGCCGACTATAAATACCCTACACATATGTGTGGTTACCATTCAAATTGGTATATATGTCACCAGGGTATACGAATCCTGAAAATAACTACAAACTCTCCATCGCTGAAGAATTTCCATTCATTTGATACCCATATTTACAAATGGGTGGGTGTACCGAATTTCGATTTTTTTTTTTGGTAACCACAACTCGTTTCGCAGGAAAACATCATTTTCTTGTATTTCAGCCTGATGTCAATATATATTTGACCAAAAAAGTTTACCTAAGCACGTATACAATAAAAATGATCTGTAGCTGTAAATTTTATATGAGGTATTTGAACATAAGTGGTCGGTTCTCAGGTCACAATAGATCGATCATGCTAATTGCTTATTCAGACAGCTTAGATATATAAGTAATCTAAATCTAAAGTTTAATTGCTCTAGCTCTTCTACTTTTTCCGTAATCGTGATTTCAACAGACAGAAGAAGGACAGACAGACCGATCGACAGTCGGACTTCGCTAAATCGACTCAGGAGGTCATGCTGATCAAGAGTATATATACTTTTCAATACCGGAGATGCTTTTTTCAGGGTGTTACAAACGACGTACCAAACTGAATATACCCTTTCACTCTTAGTGTAGGGTATAAAAATTTGTTGTATATACTATAATTGGAAAAGAAAAAAATTCCAACTTTGGCTAAGTATACAACGGATTCTCATCGGTCGATTTTTATTTTTAGTATCTTAAAAACATATATAATCAGTTTTCAATCACTCAAAAAACTGTATTAAAAAATATTCACTACATCAAAAGATACAGAGTTTTAGCCGTCGGTGGCTCTATTGGTTATTGCCTTGGACTACGAGCCAAAAGTCGCTATTGTTTTTAGCATACAATCCATATTGGATTTAGTATACTAAGCGAATTTTAACTTTTGTAATATTCTAAGTATACTTACCAAATTTTTGTTTTTGAATATAAGAGGGAATGGAAATGTCGATATGATTCATATATTTGAAGAAAAAAGTTGTCTTATATTTTATTTATTAGTAAAAATAATGAATGTAATTTATTTAGACAGGAATATTCCCAAATGAATTATGATTTTAAAATACTTAATCCCAAGGTGTATAAAAGGAAGAAGTTTTCATACTTTTCTCACCTTGTTATATACACCTTGCTTAATCCGATTGAACAAAAATGAGAAAGAATTAATTTTTATAAGCACAAGTATTTTAGGAACTCTTTCTTAAAAATTAATATGTATTTTTTTGAAAATCTACCCGAACGAAAATTTTAACTACGGAACTTGTATAAGTAATCTAACGTCGGAGCTTAATAGATCTAGCTCTGTTAGTTTTCATGTAATCGTGATTTTAACACACAGATATACGAACATCGCTAAATCGACAGGATAAGAATAGTACACCCATTACAGATGGATAACCAAAATGAATATACACTTGGGATATATTTAGAAATGTTAATCATTATTTAACAAATGTTGGACCTTTAGTTGTAGGCATGGTTGAAATCTAAAATAATGGTATTTCTATCACAATTGTTGTAGAGTAACAACACTGAATCGAATAATATGTCAGTATCAAACATAATTAAAATAATTCACCCCAGAAATTAGCGATGTGGTTCAATACAAAAGGACGAAGCGCAGCACTTCCAGATCAATGCAATTTAGCGATTATCATCGTAACCCACAACAACTAATTACAACGGACACAGATTTTTTTTTGTTTATGTAATTAAATAATATTTTATAAACAAGTCAAGAAAAACCTATTTTTAAATCTTGTTGTTGAATTGTTTTCTTATTGATTTTATTTTCTTAATATATATTGCGAAGTTGAATATGCAATAATGGTTCTATTAAGACACCACAGTATCGTCTAATGAATACTTTAATGAACATTATTTTTGTTTACGTGTTATTTTAGTATAAAACATCTAAGCTAGCTCAAAAGTATTGAATACCAGTCATAAACACAATTTGAGATTAGAATTGAGGTTATGTGACCTCATGCATTTTAAATGGCGCTTATCGACATTTATTAAGAAAAACATATACACATCTATAAAAATAAACATCTTATCTGTTGAGTTGTATGATAGAAGATTGCTTTAAAATATGTATGTAAAAAATAATACGTAAAAAGAAAATAAATTCTTAAAAATAATTCCTTATCGTTTGAACAAGACTTAAAAATTATCTGTAAAAATACAATTTTAATGTTTTTTTGGTATTCCACAACTCAATTCTAATTAAACGAAACTATATTTATAATATATTGCAGAGTAAAGTTATGGTTTTATGATCTTGATTAATGGTTTTCTTACCAAATAAAACAAAACAATTCCACAAATTTTATAAAAACATGCTGAACATGCTGAATTTTAAATAAAATGATTTAATTTTCTAAAAATATTCAAATTTCATATAATAATCCATAAAACTCATACCAACAATTAAATCCATACCACGAATTAAAAATTAAACGACGAACAATTTTGATTTCAGTTTTTACATGAAACAATTTGAAAAGGATATCGAAAATTACAACATGCATTACATGACAAATCTGGCATATCTCGGACACCTTCTATACCTCGTAATTTTCTGGAATAATTTTAATAATAAAGTTCAATCTCATTTATTGTTGATTTGTGATTTTTTTAAATTTCTCGTTCATTCAAATTCATTGACAAGATACGATGTTTAAACATTTAATCGTAATCTTAATTGTAATCTCAAATTTTTATTATTTTATTTTTTTATTCGAGAAAACTCCAAAAGAACACATCTATATCTGCTTTGCATATAGACAATATAACACTCGATATCGCTACGAGAATGTGTATCGTCAGCTTTCTCCATCTACTCCAATTATTGTCATAACGATATGGAAACGAATGGCATACTAGGTGGGTTATCTTCCTTTATGTCATTTGTTTCGATATCATTACGAGATCGATATGAATTGCAGAAGAATTGACACGATATCGAACAAGTTCTCGTAGCGATGTCGAGTTATATTGTCAAAGGTTTCTCGGATCTACACAATCCGTCATGTCTCGGAGACCTTCGAAGCTTCTCGAATAACTCGTTGCTTTCTCGATTTTAGTTTTTCAAATTTTTTACATTCAAATTCTTTGACAAGATACGATAAATAAACATTTATCACATCGATATCGCAATATTTTACGCAGCAAACTCGAGCTCTGGTCGATATCGTTCCGATTTTGAAAAATTTCTCGAATCGAGAAAACTCCGATAGAACTTATCGATCTACATACCATGTAGTTCCAATTTGACGATATCATTACAAGCACGGGTTCTACAAACTTACAATAACTACAAACTTTCAATAGCTGAAGAATTTCCATTCATTTGATGCCCATATTTACAAATGGGTAGGTGTACTGAATTTCGATTTTTTTTGGGACCCACAACTCGTTTCGCAGGAAAACATTATTTTCATGTATTTGAGCCTGATGTCAATATATATTTGACCAAAAAAGTTTATCTAAGCACGTATACAGTAAAATTGATCTGTAGATGTAAATTTTATATGAGGTATTTGAATATAAATGGTCAGATCACAGATCACAATTAACCGATCTCGCCAATATAGGTATATAAGTACTCTAGTAAATCGACTCAGGAGGTCATGCTGTTCAAGAATATATATATATATATACTTTTCCATACTGGAGATGCTTCCTTCTGGGTGTTACAAACGGCGTACCAAACTGAATATACCCTTTCACTCTTAGTGTAGGGTATACTTAAAAAACCCCATGTAATACTCATTGAAATATGTTTAAAAAGAAATTGAATAGCTTCAGTCTTCAGATTTTCCTCATTATATAGGGTTCCGTTTGAATAATTGGCATACTGTATGACCCATACAAAACCCATTTTACGGAGAAACATGTTTTATATTTTTAAATTGGTCAAAATTATTAGGTTTTGTATTACGTATTGTTAAATTAATAAACATACTTAACTATTTAAAACGAGCTGAACTTCCCCACCCTCAGAATATTATTCACATATCAGAAATTTACGTCTTATATCCCCATAATTTAAAAAATTGATATAAAAGTATAAAAACTTATAAAAAAAATTTGAAAATACAATTTAAAATTTTGAAAGCCTAATATTTCATAAATTTGATTTTAATAATTTACGGTTCAAATATTACTATGAAAATCCAGGAAATAATGAAACAAATAGGTGGGCGGATCACCCCCATTTTTGGACCACAAATTTCTAGGTGAATTCTAACAATATGTTTTAAATTTTATAAATATATCTTGAATACTTTTAGAGTTATTAGTTCCAACAGAGTTATATAAAAGTGACTTGTATGGGAGGTGGGCGTGTTCGTTGACCGATTTGGCTCATTTTCAAACTCAGATCCTACTTTTGGCTAAAATAAATTGAGACGCATTTCGATCAGTATTTCTCAAGTTTTTCTGTATTCGGACAGCAAGACGGACAGACAGACAGACGGACATGGCTAAACGGACTCGGGTAGTGATGCTGATCAAGAATGTATATACTTTTCCATACCGCTTCCTAAAGGGCGTTACAGTATATGCACAAAGTTAATATACCCTGTACCTCATAGGTGTAGGGAAAACAAAATTATATTGGAAATTTTTGCATTTCGGGGGGTCAGAACCCCTACAACCCCGTCACCCCTTGGCTGCGGGCCTGAATAGGATAACCCAATCTGCCATGTCTCGGAGCTCTTCGATGATCGAAGTAATCTCGAACTAATTGCGGCAAAAAGTTCAATCTCGTTGCTTTATCACTACTATTTTTTTTTTAATTTTCGTACAATAAAAATTAAGGATAAGATACGATATTTAAATATTTATCACATCGATATCGCAATGTTTTTCGAATTCATCTCGATATTCGTTATGCATTCATCATAGAACGAATTGTAGTATGATATAGATCGTATGAATTCCTCGACATCTGGAAACAGTCTCGAAGCGATATCGAATCAAAAAGCAGACTGGGAAATAATTTAAACATCGTATCTTGTCGTTTGAATATACGAGAAATTTTTAAAATTAATTTTTAAAATATAATAGATAAGAATTAACAAACACAATCTACCATTCGATTCTATATCGCTTCAAGACTATTTCGAGATGTCAGGGAATTCATTCGATCTCGATTACGATTCTCGTATCTATATCAGACTACAATACGTTCTAAGATTTACGAAGATATCGTAACGAGATAATGAAGTCTTTTCGTTACGAGAATTATATCTAAATCAAACCAGTAGAGAACCGCAGAGTTGAAACATGATTTCGAGAATCAAAAAAAAAAACTAGAACCGATACCACAACTATATAGTACATTATTCTTCGGAGTAAGTTCGAGAACTATTCGAGGCATCGAAAATCTTTGAGAAATATAAGACTGGGAATTTGAAGCGATAAAGCAGCGTGATAGAACTTTTTTGTTGAAGTTATTTCGAGAAAGCTTCGAGGCATCGAAGGTCTGTGAGACTTTGTATACTCAGATACAATGAAATGCTAAGATTCTCCTGTATGTGTGTTATTGAATTACTAGTTATACATCCATATTATTTTTGATATTACGTCAGAATTAAAAATTCCTTTTATGCTCGAAAAAGAAATTTATTTGCATGAACAGTGTCATCGTCATTTTGATTGATGGCTTAGTAAATATAATTATTATTTTTAACGTAAATTGAAACTAGTTACTTTACAGTTCACTCAACTGACCGTAGTGACTTTCGATTCACCTATGAAACTTCTTATCACAATTTACCGAGAACAGCTTCCTTGCCTCTGCCCGAACGGAGTGCAGCTGTGCTTATGTCAAGAGGGTTCGCAGGAGAAAAGGTCAAAAAAGCATCATTAATAATCACGCAAACAACTTTTCCTTTCTGCAGTGTACACAACGCACAAAGATGTATCGATGAAATGCAAAAATGTCAACAACGAAAGGACACCGAGCAGCCGAGGAGGACCGAAGTAAGTAACTGGACAATGCAAATCATTGCAGCCAAGGAGGCAGATGAAAAGAACACAGGACAGACAAAGTAAACAGCCAATGCCAGAGAGCTCACATAAACTTTATATCCTTTGGCAGGACAAGGAGGACTTCGCATAGTATGAAATTGTTTTGCTAAATTGAAAAATTATGATAAATAGGATAATATGCCAAAGCAAAAATCACACATATCACAGCATATGCAAAAGCCAAGGATATTAATATCCTTTGTGCTGCTGCCAATGTCTTTGTCAACAAAGCGGCGGCAATCGCATGCCACACACAAAAATGCGCGCTGCAAATGTGTAATAAAAGACATCATCACTATCGGCAGTGAGGACATCATCATCAGCATCTGAATCACCATCACAGCGCACAAAACAAAAGGTGTAAAGAAGGGTTGAGTGTGGCGGGCATCATTTACGCCGGGCCAAGAACAAAACGCAGCGCCGAGTGATCATAACGAGACTAATAAAGAACAAAAAGAAGTCTTTCGCCACGGGATATCGTTTACGATTTGTGTACAAACGAATTTGCGAGTGGACTACAGCGAATCCTGCTGCTTAGAATGACCATTAAAAGGATTCGTAAGGATATTGTGTTTTAGCAACGCGTGTTTGTAGTTTTCTTTGCATTTTATTTAATGTTTTTGTCACTCTTGCCGGTCTTGTGTTTATCTTTCTCGCAATAGTTCACCTAAGCTTATCTATGGCGAGCATACGTTAGAGTCTCTCGCAAAATGTCCTTAAAATCCCAAATGCGAAATCATTGCTAAAACGTATCTGGCCAAAGGGTTATTCGTATGTTGACAAATGCATAAAATACTTTACGCGACGGTGTGCCACAAAATACCCTGGATTACATTGTAATTCTGGGGATTTTTAGAGAAAATAATTCAACATTTTATCAGATATGGAAAAAATAGTCGTAAACTATGTGCTACATAGAAGGTAGCATCTTATATTATAGCAGGATTTTAAAACGACCAGGGAAGAATTCACACACATCGTTTCAATTGCATATGACACACCAAATGATTCACAAACCAATCATTAATTATCGACTTAATCCCTCATCATCGCTCATCAGCTCTGCATCCCATTTCACATCATTTCATGAAGAATTCGTCAGTCTATTGTCCTACTATGTTAAGCCTATCATTAGAGTTTTCTTTCTCACACTTCCTCAAAAGAAAAACTGACCATGCAAAATTCGACAAAACCTGCAATAAAAAGTCTGCATTGACTGACCAATGTAACCCCATCCTATGCCAACTCAACGGGTAATGTCAAAACGAATTATCTGTCTAATAACTCAAAACACACGCGTTTTTGACGAAAGCGATCCCGTTCATCCCGTCCCGTCATTATTTTTCATTACGTGAGAGTAATTTGAACATTTGTCTACGCTGTTTCTTCAGGTACAATACAAAAGAACTGCGAAGGATCCTCAACCCTTCGGTATGGTCAGATTTCTTGCTGGCCAGTTTACTTTCAATTCCATTCATTTTCAATTCCTTAACGCGAGTCCTTTTGTTTTTTTCTTAAGTGTTTGTACGTCGTGTCCTTTGTGTTCCGTCGGTCACTTTGCATAATCAATAATCCTTGACGCTTATGCATTATGCGAGTGACCAAAATTTTTAGCACGTATAAAAGATAAATTATGGTTTGTAGTCAAATTTAAAAGAACAACCTCAAACAAAAAGGATTTCGTTCCGTTTTCAAGATATACAAAAAAAAATAACTGGACATCTGCCTTCTAATCATTTTTACCGTGGACATATGGATATTTTTAAGATTATACTATACTTTGTTTGTACAATGGATTCCTTCTTCCTGGTGCGATACAGATTTAAAATCAGCATATTTTAATAAAAAAACGTTTCCTTTAATATTACTACCCAACAAGATTTTTGCCATGGACATCCCATGCATCAATTATATATAATTCGATGGTGCTGGTTTTGACCGCATACTTAATTTTTACCTATAATGTAACGTTTTTGATAAAAGTGCAATCGTATTTTAAGCCGATTTCACCCACTACTTGGATAAAAAAATATAATACTGTGGAAAAATAATTTTACGAAAAAACTTAAACGTAATATTCCTTTTCATTGTCAGGACTTACTTTAATGTAAGATAATGGAATCTAAACTCGGAAAATAGTCTAAAAAGTTTATTTATCGAGTTTAAACTCAAATATCTGAAAAACCTACTGGAATAATAACATTTATTGGTATATTGTAATTAGAATAGATAATTGAAAGGAAAATTGCGAATACAGTTTTTTGGAAAAACAGTTGTGTAAGGGACTGTTGTTTTTTAATTCTAAAAAGTGGCTGAAAAGGGCCTAAAAAATCCATAGTAATTTTCTTAAAATCGTTACGTAATAGAAAAAAAACTGAGTATGTAGTCAAAATCAGCAAGAGCAAATTATACACTCAAAATAAAACATGCACACGAAAAAGTTAGTGTATTGTACGAAAATATACGTGAAAATTACCCACAAAAACATTCGTATATAGTACGAATGAACTTTCGTAAAGTTACGAAATATATTTATGTTTAAATACGTATATATTACAATAATAATCTACGAATTGATTCGTACATCTGACGAATAATGAATAATAACTCACATACTCTCTATCTCCCACTCTCAGATATAATTGCCCCCTTGTAATAATTGGAAATGTTTCGACATCGTGATGGCCGATTTCAACTTTGACACACACAGAAAATAGTAAATTTTTTATTTAATAATAATTTTTAATAATTTCACACACTTTGATTACACACGCGATTAATTTGAGAATTAAATTCAATACGTTTACGTAAATTCCGGCGCTGAAAGAAAATTTGTTCTGTTCTGTCTTGTTTTTTTCTTATTGTCTGCTTCTGTTTGCTTTACGAACATCAAATTATAAAATATATGAATGTTAAAATCGGATCGAAGTTAAAAATTACGAATGCTGAGTTGTATTTACTATAAATCGTATATTTTACGAACTTTAAATTTACGAAAAAGTATTTCGTTAATTGTCGCATTGAGTGTATAGAATTGCTGTCGGATGTCCATGGCAAACATTTTGTCTCCTTTTATTGAGTAGTGTATTTAATCGGTTGCACTGGGAACTTTCTCGTCTTGGACAAATCTACCCAATAAATTTAAACAATATGTTAAAAAAAAAATTGTAACATATATTCCATTGAACGAAGTTGCTAATTTTCATACACATTTAGTCATAACACAGTTATTTTATTAATAAAATCATATTTTATATATTTTATATTTTCTCATAATCAAATCCTTCAATGTTCCCTCACAAGGTACAAATATTTTGTCATATCCTGCGCGCAGGAAGTGATCTTTTGATCCGGAAACAATTAAATTCTGTTCACGTAACTAAAACAACATGAAAAATCTGTGTTTTCCGTACGGAAACCAAATAAACAAATATTTAGTAGGTAAATGAAACGAGCCACCTGCGACGGAACGATTAAAAAATCCTTAAAAATTGGTAATATTTATGCTTGTTTTTTGAATGAAACAAAGCAAGGCATTGCCGCCGTGTAGGCAAGCAGGATCACGCAAGAAGTTGCTCTCGGCAAAGGAAATGCATATCGAAGGGTCCTTGCACAAGGATATGTGTGGGAATTTCAGACGACAGTTGAGCGCGCAAGGGAGTGCGGTGATCCGTAACGTGGTTTGCGTGGTTTGTTCGCTACACTTAGATTTGTTCTATTTTATATTAAAAGTTATTCATATATTTATTACAATATTTTGATAGAATTAAATTAATATAAATCTTTATTTATAGAAGATATAAGATCACCCGACCATATTGACGAGAATAAAACAGAAAATCTCCAAAAATATAAATGGAGCGCTAATTTTATGACATGATCTGAGCAGCGATCGTATTACGTTGGGTAAACAAATTAAAAGTAGAAGAAAAGGGGGAAAACGACATGTCAAATTAATTTGACAAAGAGTGAAATTCAGGAATGTCAACAGTGATTAGAGGAATTTGAAGACTTTGGAACAGAAATTTGTCATATGTGCGGTAGTATGTGTGTGGAACTAGTGGCTTTACTGAAGAAAGGGGTGCCAGTTGTTAAATAAATAATACATCACTTAATGTGAATATTTAGACACACACCAAATTGTGGAAAAAGTTGTGTTTATTCGACAGATATACTAAACGGTGGGTAAATTTATGACAGAAATACGTTGTATTTATTACTGGATTTATGTCACATTTTCAAATACTTTTTTTTACTTTCATCGAGCAGGCAAATTAGCTTACATTATGTTGTGCAGCAAACCACAAACCACAAGCACATGCCGAAATTACCACTGTCCGTCGGTTCTGATTTCGATCGCACTCGGTTCTACGTCTACACCTTGTGCCAAAATTGTGCTCTTCTGTGGGTATCACACTGGTCACATTCTTACAAATTGTCGATACCTGCTAGTGTTATTACTATGAATCCCATTCATGTTGACGGTAATTCTACACTCGACATACACTTGACTGACTGAGACTGCGCACGACGCATGTCCACTTCACAATGCTTTGTTCTGTGCTCAGTGCTCCTTGGTGAGTCTATGCTGCACACTTGCTTTTCGGTTGTGCAATTGAACAAATGTCCTGGCGACTTGATTTCATTTAATGCTGTTCCCTTGATTTGCTGTGAAACCGCAGCATGTGCTGCATTTATGTGGTTTTATTCAACCAAAAGGACGTAAGGTGCATTAAGTAGGTCGTGAGAGTTCACCGGAAAGGAAGTGCATTTGAAAAACTTCAAAAAATAAAAAGTATCAATAACAGATATAAGTCCTATTATTTTGCTCTGATTTAATACTGAGCTGTTATTGCGTGGACTTTGTTAAATATTCATGTAGGAAAATAATACAGAGATCTGTAGGTTCCCACCGTAACTTAATAGTCTGTCATGCATCCAAAAAGTAATTACGCATAAATCGTCTAATTTGCTCCATACAGACTTCACACAAACTCCTACTCGCGATCGATTGATCGTACGTACGTGTGTACATCGTCGGATACAAATTGTGGGAAAATACGAAAATACAGAGAACAGAACTGAACTGAAGGAAAATCTGTTCCTCATTGAATTGTAAATTTAGTGTATCCCCGAGGATTTAGGCTACTGGAGCATGTGAGTTCTCGCGGAGTTCATATTACGCCTGCGTAAAACACGCAGTTGTTGTCATACTGCTAACATTTAAATCTATGAGTAGTTTATTTATATCCTTGAGAAAATATATATATATAAATACTTGTATAAAAATCACGAACAGCAATATGCTTTAAGTTTAAAAAATATCAAATCACTACGGATAAACAAAATTGTAAAACTCAAGTAGATGGCAAAGTAGTTGAATTCCTAAAATTATTACGTTAAAAAAATCGTTATTAAATACAACGCATTTTTATTATTTATTTTTCTTTTTTGAATTGTTGTTGTGCCTTTATTTAGTCAATGTCAGTAAATGTAAATTAAAAAAAAATTACAACTGTCAGTACCTTTAAATTTAAAAAAAAATAAAACTGCAATGTTTTTCTATGATTGTAGTAAATACGATGGTTACTGATTGTTTGTAAAATTCGAATATATATTAATTATTATAAATTTGAGCCTACATGCCAGTGTAGGGCAATTATTATTTCAAATAAAAATAAAAACTAACGAATAAATTATTATTCTTCTTTCCAAATAATGAATAAATTATATTATTTGTTTATTCAAAATAAAAAGCTCGATTTTTGTATTTGTCACTTTTTTAGTTTTGTTATTCAAAAATTTGAAATAACGAATAAATTTGGTTTGTATAGAAAACATTTCAAATTTATTTGAAATTTTTATTTAGAATAAATTTTTATTCACAAATAATTAATTTGAATAAATTTGCTTGAATGAGATAAATTTAATTGAAATTTCAAATAACGATGGAAAACTGCTTTTTTGAATAACGATTGAAAAACTAATGAATAAAAATTTGTTTGAATTGTTATTTGAATACAAATTTATTTGAATAATGCCCTACACTGATACATGGTGGATATTCTATAGACAAGGGGATCAATAATAAATTGAGGAAATTGTAGAATTTCGTCACCGATGAGTTGTCTATAATGATTTCGTAATGAAAGATTCGAGGAAATAACCAGTGAAATTGAATATGAGAAACGTTTAAAAGTATACTTGATGAAATATCTTTGCCGTGTATGGCATTATCATACACACAAAAAATGATTTGTTGCGGCCAATTACAAAATTGCCTTACCGAATTATAAAACAACTGATAAATTATTTGCAATAACATCTTAATACGGTTGTGTCAACATTCTAGTGATCAAGCATGAGGTTGTTTCAACCTCAAAGTCAGCAAGCATGAGGTTGTTGCAACCTTCAAGTCGGTGAGCATGAGGTTGTCGAAATTTCGAAATCCACTTTCAATTAAGAACGTTTTTTTATATAAATAAAACTTATCAACAAATGCATGAAGTTAAATTTTGGCAGACCGAATGTGAAGTTACGCACTAACATTTTGGTTATAGCAGAATAACATATTGTTACGAAAAGAGGTAATTTGCCCCACTGTGCAAGCATTCAACAATAATAAATGAGACGCAAGACAATTCAGCGCACTAAACAATGTGTTAGAAAGAGACGGAAGATCATTCAGCGTAATGAGCAATGTGCGAGAAAGAGTTGGAAGATCTGCACATTAAAACTCATGAGTGCGAATGAGATGCCAATAGCATGCGTCATTCACGAAACGAGTAGAAGGTTCTCGAAAAAGTCGAAGCTTGTCGAAACGTGTCGAACTGATGCATGCAGTATATAAGGGAGCCGCAACTTAGGTACTTCACTTCAGTAGTGATTGTAAAGTGGTCCAGTGCAGCTCGTGTGATAAATGCCAAGTTAAATTGTGGATATGCAGCAGTTGTTAGAATTTGTTATTAGTAAAGTTGTTTATTAAAGTGAATTAATAAAGTTAATTGTTATAATTTAAACCAAACATAAGAGTGTTTTTATTTTGTACACAATCCAGCGATACGAACTCGTAGTTTCCGTAGACTGAATTTTCGTAACAATATCATTTTATTTAAAATTAAATGACATGAGGTTACCACATATGTATTTCGGTCACATCAATGAAACCTTGGTTCGGTTGACCTCATTCGATTAACCTCAGGATGTTTCCTGTGTAGACATTCATCGACGCAGAGTCTATGACTGACTTCATGTACATCGTTAATGGTTTTCTATGCATGAAATGGTGGACATTTATATGAACATTTTATCGATGTTTTGCAGGTCGAAATGTTATCGGTCATTGATGGCCTAACCTGGAATATGTGAATCGTAGAGGAATCATTGATGACATTTTTCACTAGGTAGTAATGATGAACTACAATAATTACTTTCGTAATTATTGTAGTTATCGATTATTGAATTTTGTCATGATAAAAATGAAGACAATGGTGCAAATTCATATAATGTATAGCAACTAAAGTCGTCTTTTTCTAAAGTCTACTCTAAATTTAAAGTATATTTTAAATAAATGTTATTCATAAACACAATAGAAGCTAACAGCCAAAATACAAAATTTCCAAGTAAAATCTTTTACATTTTATCGATTTTGTGAAAATATATCATTAAAACTTCAACTGTCAAAAAAATCTGAGTTTTATTTAACTATATGATTAAACTAGCTGGACCCGTGCACGACTCGTGCAAATATTTTGTGAATGCAAGGATATGGAGCAATTTTATTAATATAACAAACATTGTAATGCAAAAACATTTTTATTATTTACATCAGGGACCCGTGATTCGCTGTGAACGTTTTTTATTTGTTTTATAAATGTAGTGACCAAAACAAAAATAATTCTCCGCCAAAAAAACTTTTCTCATAGACAATTCTTTCTCAGACTGTGCTTCCCCGTAGAATGTTTCGCCGTACAATTCTTCGCAGTAGAAATCTTCCCGTAAAAAACTTCCCCTTTCCCGTAGAATTCTTCCCGGTAGAATTCTCTTCCCGTAGATAGAATTCCTCTCGTAATATTCTTCCCGGTAGAATTCTTTCCCGTAGGATTATTCCCCGTAGAGTTTTTCCCAGTAGATGTTTTAGTGTGGTGAGTTTCGGTATGGTGAATTTAGATGTGGTCAATTCTGGTTGTTGAGTTTTAGTGTGGTGAATTTTATAGTGGTGAGTTTTAGTGTCGTGAATTTTATAGTGGTGAGTTTTAGTGTGGTGACTTTTATTGTGGGGAATTTTAGTGAGGTGAGTTTTAATTTTAGTGTGGATTTTATTGTGGTCAATTTTAGTGTGGTGAATTTTAGTGTGGTGAATTTTATTGTGGTAAATTTTAGTGTAGTGAATTTTATTGTGGTGAGTTATAGTGTGGTGAGTTTTAGTGTGGTGAGTTTTAGTGTGGGGAATTTTGGTGTGGTGAGTTTTAGTGTGGTGAGTTTTAGTGTGGTGAATTTTAGTGTGGTGAATTTCATTGTGGTGAGTTTTAGTGTGATGAGTTTTAGTGTGGTGAATTTTAGTGTGATGAGATTTAGTGTGTTGAATTTAAGCGTGGTGAATTTTATTGTGGTGAGTTTTAGTGTGGTGACTTTTTTTTTGATCGAATTAATTTCTTCCTGTTCGGCATGGTTTTGTCGACATGTTACTATGTTAAAGGGACTTCGAAAAATGTATGATTTAAATTTAAATTATATTCGCCGTTTGAATTCTGTTTTATTGGATCCTTATAGTACACGTTAAAAACGTTTTGTATTAAAACATATTTTTTATTTTATAATTTTTTTAATTTAATTTACTACAAAATTATTAATTTTAGCATTTTATGTACCTATAACAGATTAAAAATTATGCATATTTCTTTTTGTGCTGCATATCCAGTATTAGCCTCAAAACAATCACAATTGACAAAAATTAAATTTGGTGCAGCTTTGCTGTTTGACTTCGCGTTGTTTAGTGCAGAACCTAATTCATTCGCTATACAAAAAGATGTTTTAGGCATAGCTATGCTGAATCAGCATACAAGACCGCTGTTGACACTGCATCTAGCCATATCTCATGGTAATGTTTATGACATACAAATGTTTTGTTTATGCTGCCAAAACGATATGGTCCAATTATTTTACAACAGTTTATTAAAAAAAAAACTTAAATTTTTGCACTCGCATCACTCTGTATCACTAATATTCTCACTGCGAATTTATCAAATAAATTACTTCAACGCTATTCGATTTTTATTTTATTTCCGCAATCGGCATTAAATGATGGAATGCAAACCTTACTAAATATTTTTAAAGCTGTCATTGGAAACTTAGAGAGCTGCTGGAAAAGAACAATTTGAACAACTATCATTGCTATCTGGTCACCCTTTATTAATTTTTGGTTGAAATACTTTTTTGTTTGGGTCTAATAATAATTATGTTTCTATTTAAACATACAGACTTTTTTGGCAGAAACATCAAAATGTTTCTGTACATATATTCGTATACAAACATAATGTAAATCAGAGCTCATTACAGCACTGTTTAAAAATGATTTATTAAACAATAACAATCATGTTTATATAAGGCTACAAACATATATGTTATGTCTGCAAAATTTTGTTTGGGTGAACATTTTAGGCAGTATGTACGACTCGTACAATTAACATTTTGACATTTTTTAAATGAAATTTAGTGACAAATAGGTTTTTTTATCTCTGTTTCAATTTTCGTTATATTTCTTGAAGTATTTATTTAGGTTAGTGTAGCATTATATAAAATAAGAACGGAAAAAGAATTTAAATTAATTTACGAGATCAATTTTACTGTCTATTTTTATGGTTTTGAAAATTTGAATGAAGTTTCGGTTTCACATTTGTCATCTCGTTGACTTATAAGGATCCGTGTTGAAGCTGGCTTAAAGTAGATTGCTTTCAAAGAAATAGTTTCAATGCATATATTTTTAATTGGATTGTAATTTATTTAAAATTATTTTTATTGTAACCTCCTGTTAATATATTTAGAGCTAGGAGGGACTGAAATTAATTTTGAGTTACAATGGTCGAATTGTTGCTACTTGGGATATTATATTTTTCGAATTATTTTAAGTTTTGTTACCTCTCAAAATTATAACTATATTAGAAGACCTATAAATTCTCGAGAATTCTTTACATTAAATTCTGTTATTATAGACTTTCAATAACGTCCAATATTCCTTAGAAAAAGACATATTTAAACAAAATATTATTTCGCATTGGTAAATGTGACAACTACTCATGAATGACATTTAATAATATTTTTTTTAACCCCTTAATGGCTTTGGAACAAATTGGCATCATAATAATGCTGACATTATGGGTGACAATTTGACATCACAGTTGAACTATCAAAACAGCATCACAAACAACAGCATCCAGCATAGCTGGCGCACAGAAATATTATAAAATAAAAAGGGGTAAATATTTCACAACAATTTCAATCGAAACATTACTAAAAAGCATTAAAACCGTAAAACACAAACAAGTTCAACGAGTTTGAATTAAATTTGCAGCATCTTCTCTTCTGCATCCGGAAGAGAAGCTTTTGCGATGTACATAGGTAGGTACTGTACGGGGTCAGTGGATATAATCCCAAATACCTAGTGAGCATCATGAGTTAAATGTGAATTAGCGCACTTAACCTTTTGGTAGGCAACTGAACTCATAACCGTTTTCAGACAAATTTAGACTCTTATTGTAATAAAATCCAGCAATTACATTAAAAAGTAAGCGAATGTCAAGAGTCAATGCATTTGGACAAAACATATTATTTTTGTTTGTTTAATTGTCGACATTCACTTAATGATCGTTGATCAAATATACGATTACTTTTTGATTTTAGCAATAGCGCTGCGCTGAATGCGATCTGCAGTGACATTTTCGATCTTCTACTGATGACTATCAACATAATGATGACTCCTCTTCAATGGAACCTTGTTGGCGGCACCACTTGGGTGGTCTTTTTGAAGTCTTCATTGATCTGGCCGCTTTGCAGAGTGGTGCGAGATCACGTTGCGATGATCTCGCAGCAAGCTCGTAATTAAAGGAGCAGCATGAATTATTGAATACCGCATGCGGTGCGTTAAATAAGTCGTTATCAAGCTTAATTCGAATTATGATATTCCATCAATTGCTAAGCAATTAAAATTCATCAATTTCATTAAAATGAAGAAATACAAATTGTATTCAATACGAAGTGAGTATTTTGCATGAAGTAACAGCGCAATGAAGAGTCGCCATTTTCAGAATAAATTTAATTAAAATTTGGTTAAAATCCTGCATATCAAATTTTCGGTTAAGTTCAAAGGTCAAATTAAAATTTCATGCTACCAACATATTTTACCTAAAAAATTCCTGTTTTTCCTTTAAAAAGTGTCAACACAAAACTGGTAAATAATTTGGAAAGAAGCTCTAGCAAAAACCTTGAGAAAATTTTCTATTTTTTGACCTTTGACATCACATGCTCGGACATTAAAATACCACCACCCCAAAAAAGCTGCAAGGCCGATACGCTTGCAAGGCATTATTGCTTGACCTCTCTATCGGATACCGTATACCTCAGACATGGTAGCAGTATATCGTATGCGTGTCCGAGCCGAGATACTGTTTTATGTTTACGCTATTGAAAATATATCCTACAGACTAGTTTATGTGTGTTATTACTGGATTTAGGATTTTTTTTGTATGACAAACATCTTTGCATTTGGTCATTCCAGTTTGGCAAATACATATGGGCAGCTTATAATTACGGTACATTTCTTGCTAGTTGTTGTGCTTCCTTTTTCCGTCATATTCGGACAGACTTAACCTTTCTGACCTCCTGCGAAACCTACAAAGTACAAATTCAGAAAGTTTGCAGTTAGGTTCAGTAGGTATTATATGATGTCAGCTCCATTCGGCTTTGGTTTTTATATTTTGGCGCAGTTCTGCTTCATTTAGTCGAGTCGTAAAAATGATTTTTCCATCACTAGCATGCAAGTTAATTTGCATATTTATGCCCTACACCGTATTTGGTAGACTACTCTCTGTGACAAATAGGGCGAACCTCTAAAGAACTATTTTCTGTTGAGGTAAAGTTAAATTTGTCTATATTCATTTGGTCGCAGTTATTTGAATTAAGTTAAAGTAGTTTTTTTTCGTAATAAATAGCTAAATAGTCATCTCGTCGACGATACTGCAAAACCGCCTAACTACATGTAAAATTATGTCTAATTTTGTCTTAAAAACCGATTTTAAATGATTGGTGATCGGATAAATTTAATAAATGCCATTTTAAGCAATGATATACTTAATTTTGAATGAATTAAGAGCAAAAATGGGACTCAAAACCGTATATTTTCTTCTTTAAAATTAATGTTGTAAGCAATATAGAAAGGCGGTATTACAGTATCACCGACGATATATCGAAATTAAAATATTTTATATTTGAAAACATATTTCAAATTAGTTAATTTAAAACAATTGATTACTTTTCCTAGAAAAACGAAATATAAATTTATCTGCATATTATATAAAATTATAAAATTCTGTATTTACCGACAGTAATAAACTTTAGCATACTATTGGAAATTTAGTCTATTAAAAGAACCGCATGTCTTCGAAGACGGAAATGTTTGCACCGTAGTTAAACCAAATATAAAAATTAAGATCAGTGAATGCTGTTCAATTTCACAATACACGTAAAAAAATCTATATAATTGTGGTAAAACAATTAAAACTGCGAACGTCAGTGCATGATTGATAGGATTCAAGTGGATTGTCATAATAAACCTAATAAAAATGTGCATTGGTATAAATTTTGTTAAATCATTTTATTATTGAATTCTTATTATTAGAAGCTGATACGAATAATATTAAAAAAAAAATGATTGACATATAAACAATATTTAAAGACGAAAATATTGAGGTAATAGTTACAACAATTGAATTAAATTTTGAAGTGCTCGCAGAAAAAATGGTTGTTGTGGAAAACAAGTTTAAGACTAACAAGTTAAGTTTATAGTTGATTTTCATAAATATCGCATAAAACTAATGTTCTCTTATTATTGTTATATTTGGCTGTAAATAAAATGTTACTGTTACGCAAATAAAAAAATATTGGTTTCAAACACAAATGTATTTGGCTGAAATATAAAATATATTTAGATTCAAACACAAATATATTTGCCTGAAACATGAAATATATTTGAATGTAAATATATATTAGATATTTGCGAACATAACATGTTTGAAGTGTAAATATAATATGTTCACAGCCTATATTTCTGTGCACATATTTATATTCCCACGCGAGCATAAATTATATTCAGAGTCAAACACAAATGTATTTGGCTAGATTATACAATATGTTTCGATTCAAACACAAATATATTTGACTTAAACATGAAATATATTGAATGTAAATATATATAAAATATTTGCAAATATAATATGATCACAGTCTAAACATATTATCATTGCCTGTGCACATTATTATATTTAAACTACACATAAGTTATGTTTCCATATGACAGATACCCAAATATATGTTATGTTTTGCATCAGTGCAAATATATTATGTTCATAGCTAAACATTAATTATGTTTCCTAATGACGTATATCCCAAATATATATTCAAACATATACGTATGTTTGGGAGAGCCATTTTTTCCCTGCGTGTAATTTTTGCACAGGTGTTACTTTGGGCTCAGTAGGCAATTGGGGAGCAGAGCCCTCTCTCGACGGACAAAAATTACGCTCTATAAGTCGCTCATCATGCCAGTTCTCCTCTATGACGCTGAGGCATGGACGCTTGCCAACACCGATGAACGTGCTTTAGGAGCGTTCGAGAGAAAGATTCTTCGGAATATCTATTGCCCGATATGCGTTGAAAACGAGTACAGAATCAGATGGAACGACGAGCTGTATGAGCTCTACGCCGACATTGACATAGTCAGGCGCATTAAGATCCAGCGCCTACGCTGGCTTGGACATGTCGAGCGTATGGATGAAAGCGCTCCAGCAAAAAATGTGTTCAATTCTGTACCCAGTGGTGGTCAACGTAGGAGAGGGCGTCCGAATCTCCGGTGGAGCGACCAAGTGCGAGACAACCTGACAACACTTGGAGTGCAAAACTGGCTCCAGCGCGCGCAATGCAGAAGCGACTGGCGAGAGGTGATTGCTGAGCCCGAAACCCATCATGGGTTGTAATGGCCAAATAAGTAAGTAAGTAAGTAATTTTTGCATAAAACTAATGTTCCCTTGATACAATATTTTATGTAATTATATTATCATTGAATTGGTATTATAAATTGTCCATGGAAATATATTGAATTGGATTATTATCATTTTTTGTTTTTTTTTAATTTTGACATTAAATGATTTTTTGCATGAAAACTATTTAAAAAAACAAATAAAAATTACAAAGTATTTTTGTAAAACACCATGGTGCTGAGTTTGACTGCATACTCAACGTTTTTGAGAAATTGCAATAGTACTTTTAAGCCGTTCTCACCACACTACATAAAATAAAAAAATATAATTCTGAGGAAAAATAATTTAACAAAAAAACTTAAACGCAATTTTTCTTTTATTTGTTTAGACTAATTTCGATATACTTATTTATGCTAATATTTTAATACGTTTTTAAGATAATTGGATGTAAACTCGGACAATTTTTATTTATTTAACGAATTTTTTATTATTACGGATTTAATGATAAACAAAAAAAATGATGTACTGTTATCTTGAGCATAGTCCAAACTAACTATCCAAAATACTAACTTTTTTTTAATTTATCCATTTTTTAAAATATTCCTTGAGAACTTAAGAGTATCAAAACTCTTTAATATAATTAATTTTCAAAAAAATACTGATGTCCCTCTTCTGAAAATATAATTACTTCATATTTAAAATATGATTATTCTTATTGCATACAAGTTTTTTAGGATTTTTTAGGATGTAGGATTTTTTTTCGGGTAAAAACTGTTTTCTTCAGTAATTTGTATGTAAAATATACAACTATTTCAAATTTTAATAGTTTTTGATGGAAACTGTGTTCATAGAGCATATTTTAAAAATCAGAATTGATACAAAAAAGTTAGTACTTTTCATCGTTAGTTTGAACTATTCTCTGCATAACTAAAAATCATTTTAATATTTGTACTTAGATCCATAATTCTAAAACAATCGTCCAAAAATAGTCTAAAAAATCAGTATTTTTCGAGTTTAGATTCAAATATCTTAAAAACCTATCGGAATATTAGTATTTGTCGGTATATTGTAATTTGTCTTGACAATTAAAAGAAAAATTGTGTTTACAGTTTTTGGGAAAATTAGTTGTCTAAGAGACTGTATTTTTATAAATCTAAAAAGTGACTGAAAAGGGTCCGTTATTTCAATAGCAATTTTCTTCAAAACAATACGAAATAAAACAAAACGGAATATGCAGCAATCGCGAATTATATATAATTTATGTATGGGCAAAAATGTGTTCTCGTTTTGTTGAGTAGTGTAATTGGTGGTATAATCGGCATTATCGCTTTCATTCTATTAAACGCTTGCCACAAACATAAAAACAAGATTCTCTTTTCACATGTGCTTGTTTTTCTCTGCGTGTTCAGAGTGTTACATCAACTTGTCAGAGAAGGTGTTTCTTGCTGACCACGCGGGTGGCGTTATTGCCGTAGATCGTGGTAAATGTAAAATTTTCTAGTTCAGTGTTTATGGTGCAAACTCATTTCAAGCATATTTTTGCAAAGTCGTAAACATTTACGGTGGTAATAATTTTTGTTTTCATGATTTACGTATACAGAGTATTTAAATATTTATTAACATTTTTTAAACACGTTATATTGTAAGTGTTTTTTTTTTATTTTTATTTAAATAACATCATACTTTCATTCTTTATAGAAATATTATTTGTTCAATGTTATCTCTATTGCTGTTTGTGTTTATTAAGTGCCAAATGCATTTTATTAGAATAGGTGTTTGTTCTTCATGACTACATAATGCTGATAACAATATTTGTTGGATGCGGCAACTACTGTGACAGTATTCACCTGCACCTATACAATTTGTAAACCTATTCACTAACTTCACTAGCTAAAGATAATAAAAATTTTGTTTAAGTTCTCAGCGAACTTCTTTTATGAATGAATGCTATGCATTTAGTTTGTGATGCAAAGGAAGTCAGATGCGTAATTCAGTAAAAACAAACAAAAATGTTAAATCTTAGGGAATTATGTTGATAAAAATTAGGCCATGTTTGAATATGTTATTGTTTTACTTTTTTTTAAATTTTGTGTAAATGGAAAAAGCTAAATAATTAAATGTAATTAACACTATGCAACACTGCATTTAAGCAAGGAATATTATTCTTTTAATTATTTATTACATACAGTCTAAATAAAATCTGTTTAAAATACTTGAAATCGTTCGTAAAAAAATGTCCATCAATAAATATGTATCGAAAAAAAAAAGTATCAGTTCAACAATTGAATTAGTTCATATTGAATGTATATTCATAAAAAATACACTATATATAGATATTATGATTATATTCATCATTACGACGATTAAAATTCATTGTATTGAATATTTCGATATTCACTATGATATTCGATAGTAAGAATATGTTTATTCATCAATATGTGATTGCATTCATCAATATGTCATTTAATGAACAGTATCAATATAATGAATCTGGTAGTTGGATAAAAAATTATTGTATATTGTTACGAAAAGAGGTAATTTGCCCCATAGTGCAAGCAATCAACAATAATTAATGAGACGCAAGTCAATTCAGAGCACTAAGCATGTTTTTTAAACTCAATGTTTTCCTGTTCTGGTCCCTGTGGTCAATTGTACCACGCTACATGTGCTAATATTTCTATTGGATGCACTGAATTTTTATGTTCAGTGCATTCAGGTTTACAGTGGTACTGTCCTACTTGTAGACCCCTTTCTCCATCTGTTTTTTTTGTTAAAATTAAAAACTTTGGTGAAAAACTTAGTATTTTAAATTCAAACTACAGTGAAATATTAAATTCGTTAAACGAATTTAGCTCAATAGTAGAAATTAGTGATACCGCAAATAAGCCAGAATGTGTTGAAGATAATACAGCTATTATTAATAAATCAGTCTCTGATAATGAACCTTCAACTAAAAAAGTTGAAAAAAAACGCAAACGAAAATATAATAATAAATCTTTAAGTCCCCCTAAGGCTAAACGTAGTTCCCAAACAACTTCTGTTACCCCTTCTGTTCCTTCTATTAGTCCACCACTAATAGCAGTTACACTGCCCAAAACAACCACAAGTAGTAAGACACCAGTTAGTTCAACGTTAAAGGCAATCCCAAAATTAAAAAGAATTTTTTTATCTCGGTTGATGCCTGACACAACAACGGAGAATGTTTCCAATTTTATAAAAATGAATAAACTCGTGCCAACTGACACTTACATTTCTTGTAAAAAAATCGGAAACAGGCCAACACATGCATCTTTTACTTTGTCAATTGCGGAAGAACATGCTGCGGCCGTTATCAGTTCAAATCTGTGGACTGATAACATCCTTGTTTCCGAATTCAAAACCAAAAGAAACAATAGACCAACTAAAACAGTCCACCAAAATCCAAAAAACTTAAGCGTATCTCCCTTTACAACCAAAACGTAAGGGGATTGCGTTCAAAGACTCGGGATCTCTTTTTATCTACTCAGAATTTCGCGAACGATATCATCGCGATAACTGAAACATGGCTAAATAAGAGCTTTTCAAATGTTGAATTATTTGATAATTCATTCAATGTTTTTAGAAAAGATAGATTTGACATCGAAAAATCTCCAGTCGGTGGTGGAATATTAATAGCAATAAAGAACAACTTAATAAGTTCCTTATTAGAAATTCCAATAGCTGCTTCATTAGAGCTTATTTGTGTTAGGATTGTACTTCACAATTCCTGTGTATATGTCTTAAACGCTTACATTCCTCCGAAAAGTAGCGTAGAAGTCTATGAGACCTTATCTAAGTCCATAGATTTTGTATTGGAAATGCTTAATATTTCTGATGATATCATACTTTTAGGTGATTTTAATTTACCAGATTTAATATGGAATAACTCTGACGACGACACATATTTCTGTGCGTCTAACTCTAAATCTCGACAAGAACAGATTTTTGTTGACACTATATCATCTGACTTACAACAAGTAAGTTGTATTACTAATTGTCTGGAACGACAACTTGACTTAGTATTTACTACAGATAGTAACAATGTTGTAGTTACAAATTCGACGAATGTTCTAATGGACATTGATGCATATCATCCGCCTCTAACAATATTTTATCAATCTGATAGAGCGAATATCTACTTACTTACTTACTTAAATGGCCCTTACAACCGTGGGTCGGTTTTGGCCGCTGAGATGAAGCCGCGCCAGTCGGATCTGTTTTGCGCGCGCTGACGCCAGTTAGAAATACCAAGCGTTGCCAGGTTGTCCTCAACTTGGTCTTTCCAACGCAGATTTGGACGCCCTCTTCTACGCTGTCCACCTTCGAGTTTCGATTCAAGCACCTTCTTGGCTGGAGTGTTTTCATCCATTCGTTCGACATGACCTAGCCAGCGAAGCCGCTGGATCTTGATGCGCTTGGCTATGTCAATGTCGTCGAATAACTCATATAGCTCGTGGTTCATCCTGATTCGATACTCGTTAGCAAAGCAGATAGGGCCAAAGATTTTACGGAGAATCTTTCTCTCGAACGCTCCCAGTACTCTCTCATCGGTGGTGGCCAGCGTCCATGTTTCTGCACCATAAAGTAGGACGGGCATGATGAGTGACTTGTAGAGCGTTATTTTTGTCCGGCGAGAGAGGGCTCTGCTTCTCAATTGCCTACTGAGCCCAAAGTAGCACCTGTTGGCAAGAGTTATTCTCCGTTTGATCTCCAGGCTGACGTCGTTGTTGCTGTTTACGCTGGATCCCAGATAGACGAAGTCCTTCACAATGTCGAACTTGTGGGTGTCAAAATCAGCTTTTTGTCCAAGACGCACGGACTCTTTTTTGCTTGTTGACACAAGGAACTTCGTCTTGTCCTCGTTCACCGCTAGACCCATTCGACGCGACTCTTTCTCCAATCTGGAGAATGCTGCGCTGACTGCTCGTGTGCTCCTGCCAATGATATCAATATCAACGGCATATGCGAGCAGCATGACACTTTTGTTGAGGATAGTGCCGCTTTGACGGAGTTCGGCAGCTCGAACTATTTTCTCCATCAATAAGTTAAAAAAGTCGCACGATAGGGAGTCACCCTGTCTGAAACCTCGTTCGGTATGAAATGGCTCGGAGAGGTCTTTTCCTATTCTCACTGAGCAACGTGTGTTGCTCAGGGTCATCCTGCAAAGCCTTATAAGTTTCGCAGGTATACCGAACTCAGACATTGCGGCGTATAATCGTTCCCTTATCGGAGTGTCGAAGGCGGCTTTATAGTCGACTAATAGGTGGTAGGTGTCGATCTGTTTTTCTAGGGTCTTTTCCTGGATTAGGCGCAATGTGAAAATCTGGTCTATGGTGGACTTTCCAGGTCTGAAGCCGCACTGATAAGGTCCAATCAGTCTGTTGACGATGGGCTTCAGTCTTTCACATAATACGCTCGATAGAACCTTGTATGCGATATTGAGTAGGCTGATCCCACGGTAGTTGGCGCAGATAGTGGGATCCCCTTTCTTAAGGATTGGGCAGAGTACACTGAGGTTCCAGTCACTTGGCATGCTTTCATCCGACCATATTCTGCTTACGAGCTCGTGCATGCTCTCTATTAGCTCTTCGCCTCCGGTCTTAAACAATTCAGCAGGCAGGCCATCAGCACCTGCGGCTTTGTTGTTTTTCAGCCGAGCAATGGCTGTTCTGACCTCGTCATGGTCGGGTGGCGGAATCTCAACGTCGTCATCAAGTACTGGGGTTGCCGGGTTTGCTTCTCTATCGGTGGAATTGAGGTCATCATCACCGGTCAGCAGTTTAGAGAAGTGATCCCTCCATATTTTTAGTGTGCTCTGGATATCTGTCACTAGATTTCCGTTCTCATCTTTACAGGAAGAGGCTCCGGATTTCGAACCTCCGGCTAGGCGTCTTATTTTCTCGAAGAATTTTCGAGCCTCATTCCTGTCCCCATGCATCTCAATCTCCTCACACTCACGTCTTTCTGCCTCGCTTTTTTTACGCCTGAAAAGACGTCTCTCTTCCCTCCTCTTCTCTTTGTATCGCTCCTTCGCAGCTCGCGTAGCTACTGACTGCAGGGTGGATTTGTACGCAGCGTCTTTCTCTGCAGTGGCCGCGCGACACTCTTGGTCATACCACTGATTCCTCAGGGGGCGTTGGAATCCAAGCACCTCTTCGGCAGCCGTACGCATAGAGCAGGAGATATGATTCCACTGCGCGCTTATATCATCGAGAGGAGGAGTGCTTTGTCTAAGCAGGTGTGAGAGTCGAGTGGAAAAGGCTTGCGTTGTCTGTTGTGATTGCAGCTTTCCGACGTCTAGCTTTCTCTGCGTTTGGTTCCGTACGTTCTTCGCAGCGCTTAAGCGTGTGCGGACCTTGGCTGCTACAAGGTAATGATCCGAGTCCATATTGGCACCTCGGATAGTGCGTACGTCCATCACGCTTGAAGAGTGCCTTCCGTCAATCACAACGTGATCAATTTGATTTCGAGTTTTTTGATCGGGCGACAACCATGTGGCCTTGTGGATATCGAAATGTTCGAATCTAGTGCTACTAACTACCATGTTTCGTGCTGCGGCGAAGTCGATTAGCCTCGTTCCGTTATCGGAAGTGTTGGCATGGAGGCTAAATTTTCCGATTGTGGGACAATAGATGGCTTCTCTGCCCACCTTGGCGTTAAAATCGCCTAGCACGATTTTGATATCGTGGCGGGGGCAGCGCTCGTATGCGTTGTCTAGGCGCTCGTAGAAGCGCTCTTTTGTCTCGTCATCTTTCTCGTTCGTCGGAGCGTGTGCACAAATTAGGCTGATATGGAAATATTTAGCCTTGATGCGGATTGTTGCCAGCCTTTCGTCCACGGGTGTGAACCTAGAGACAAGGTGGCGGAGTCTCTTGCCGACCACAAATCCACATCCAAATTCGTGTCTCTCCGCATGGCAGCTGTAGTAGATATCACAGGACGCTTGTTTCGAACAGCCCTGTCCCGTCCATCGCATCTCCTGGATAGCGGTGATGTCAGCCTTATATTTTTCGAGGACATCTGCCAGCTGGATAGAGGCACCTTCCCTATAAAGGGTCCGGACATTCCAGGTGCATATCCGTAAATCATGGTCCTTAAAACGTTTGCGTGGGTCGTCATCGTTGTAATCGGTCGTTATCCGAGGCTTCTTTTTTGTTTTCATTGGGCGCATAGGTTTTTTCCGTGGTGGGACCCAAACCCAACGCACGAACCCTCACTCTGAGGGAGATGCTCGCCACTCACTTTAGCCGACTTCTACACCGGGTGGTGTAGAGCGCCGTTTCCAGGGACTTCCACGAGGAGGACTTCCACCGAAGTGGAGGTGTCACCATTTGACAATTTGTCAATTCTGGTGACCAGTGAGTTGACTTGAGACGACACCGACAAGGATTGCGCTGGCTTCGCCATGTTGAAGCACTCAGACACGTTGCCTTGTGATAATCGCCCCCATAGTCCCCCGAATATCATTAATAGTAAATCTGCAGACAAGGCTTATGAATTTAATTTTAAAAAAGCCAACTTTTCATTGTTAAATGAATTGCTGTCTGCTAAAATTGATTTAATATCAGACTATATTAATGATAATGAACTTGATGTTGCCATAAACTATTTTTACCATGAACTCTTTTCCTGCATAGCACAATCTGTACCATATAGCCTTAAGTTCACTAAGATCTCATCGTATCCCTGGTACACTAAGGAATTGAAGATGCTACGTAACTCTAGGAATAGAGAATGGAATAGATATGTCAGCAGTCAAGACCCAAGTGACCTAGAAACATACAACAAATTGTTTCTGGAATTCCAGTCTATATCTAAAATTCTTTACACTGAGTATATTGATAAAATGAAGATACAAATTTTATCTGATCCAAAAAAGTTCTGGGGTTTCATCAATACTAAAAAAAAGAGCGATGGTTTTCCTGCTTCTTTTAAAAATAATGATGGATTCACTAGCGACCCTAATGTCATATGTGGCCTATTTGCAAGCCTGTTTAAACAATCATTCTCTAATGATTCTTTTATAACCGATGTTAATTATTTTGATTACATGCGTTCTGCTCCTAAAACTTCATTAGTCTCTATATCATTTTCTCCGGAGCAGATTTTGCAATATATTTCGACGATTGATGATGATTTTAGTTCTGGACCAGACGGTATCCCGGCAACAGTTATAAAGAAATGTGGTACTTCGTTATGTAAACCACTTTGTTCCATATTTAATAAATCAATAAATGAAAGTAATTTCCCAATATTTTGGAAAAACTCATTTATAAGCCCAATTTTTAAAAAGGGGTGTAAAAATGATGTAAATAACTATAGGCCAATCGCTAAATTGTCATCAATACCGAAATTGTTTGAACGTATTGTATATGATCAAGTTTAAATCCACTGTAGAGATGTAATTACCACACGTCATCACGGATTTGTAACCGGAAGATCCACAGTATCTAATCTATTAGACTTCACTTCATTTGCAATAAGTTCAATAGAATCAGGAAAACAAGTCGACTGCATTTACACAGATTTCAGTAAAGCTTTCGATAAACTTCCTCATAACTTAATTTTATTCAAACTAAAGGTACTGGGATTTCCCGAATTCTTTGTTAAGTGGATAGGATCCTATTTATCTGATCGGTCATATCAAATACGATTCAGAAATAATTTATCTTCGCCATTTATTGCAACATCTGGGGTACCCCAGGGTAGTCATCTTGGTCCACTGTTATTTATACTGGCTATTAATGATGTGATATACAACATTAAGTACTCGCATTTATTAATTTTTGCCGATGATATGAAAATATATAAATCAATAAATGACGATAAGGACGTTCATATACTTCAGTCCGACTTAAAATCATTTGAAACGTGGTGTTGTAAGAATAACTTGATTCTTAATCCATAAAAGTGTCAAGCCATGACATTTTCTCGCAAAAGAAATAAACTAGAATACAAATATTCACTAAAAGAGAAAATTTTAAATCGGGTGCACGTGGTGAAAGATCTTGGTGTGTTTGTCGATACAAATTTATCGTTTAATTTACATATTGAAAATATATGTAAAAAAGCCTCATCATTACTTGGTTTTATCAAACGATGGGCTAAAGAATTTAATAGTCCCCTTACAACTTTGACTCTATATTGCACTCTGGTTCGTTCACAATTAGAATATGCAAGTCAAGTATGGTCTCCTTTCTACAAGGTACATAATGACCGAATCGAAAGGATACAGAAAAACTTCGTACGTTTCGCTCTCAAGGGTTTAAATTGGATGGATAACTTACATCTTCCTCCATACGTAGATCGTCTGAAACTACTAAATTTAAAGACTCTTGACGAGCGCAGACAGATTGCCGATATTATTGACATACATCAATTAATAACCGGTAGACTTGATTCACCCGAGCTTCTTAACTATATTAGTTTTAACCATAATCGTAGAAGTAGCAGACATCGTGATGTTCTTTTTTATGTACCTTATAGTAGAACTAATTATGTAGCTGCTTCACCCTTCAATCGAATGTGTAATTTAGTTAATAATTGTCCACAGTATAATATAAATCTGTCAAAAAATCAACTCAAATGTAGATTTAAACTATAATGTAACAAATGCATGTGTTGTTCACGAGCCCAACTAATTTAGTGGGTAAATATTTTCCAGCATTATGCTGTGAAAGTGCAAGCTAGCTGTATTAGCTAAAACTCGATTAAAAAAAAAAAAAAAAAAAAAAAAGAAACGGAAGATCATTCAGCGCACTGAGTGCGAGAAAGAGATGGAAGATCAGCGCATTAAAACACATGAGTGCGAATGAGATGACAATAGCATGCGTCATTCACGAAACAAGGTTCTCGAAACAAGTCGAAGCTTGTCGAAACGTGTCGAACTGATGCATGCAGTATATAAGGGAGCCGCATCAGAGGTACAGCACTTCAGTTGTTAGAATTTGTTAATAGTAAAGTTGTTTATTAAAGTGAATTAATAAAGTTAATTGTTATAATTTAAACTAGAGATGGGCACGTGAGTGAGTTTGAGTCACACTCACTCACGCTCACAAAAGAATATTTCTAATCACGCACACTCACTCACGACATTTTTTGCTCTTCTCACACTCACTCACAATCACGTGAGTAAAATTAAGATTCAATCACAATCACGCGTGATTCACGTGAATCACGCTGAATCACGTGGTTTTTTTGCTATTGCTTTCAGAATTCATAAAAATACATATTTCATTTGTATATGTCGGTGAGATTGGTCGACCGAGCGTGGCACCTCTAATACAACCTACATATTTCAAACACAATAATGATGTAATAATGTTAGGGATCTCTATTTTTAACGGAGATGGAAATGTGAAAGACCTTCAATGTACTGTTCATATAAAAATGTAAAAATTGCCTCGAAGAATAATTCTCCGGTGAAGAATTCGTTTAAAATCTTTGAGAATTGTCCCTGGAAAAATTATCTCTGGAAAAGAATTATCAATAAAAAATAGTCCGGTGTATAATTTACCAGGGATGAATTGACGGGACACCACACGAACCTATGGAACAAACTAAACTTAATAAATGGATAGTTGAAATTGAAAATTCAACTTTTTACAAAAATGGATATATCGAAAAAAAAAAGAGTTATATGTCAATTTTCATGAACGATCGTATAAAACCAAGCAAAAACTATTAACATGGCCCCACAAAAATAGACAAGCCCATACTAATTACGGCCAGTTTGCAGGGGGTAAGATCAATTTTTGACTGAACCTTGTAACTTATTCTGAGTTGAAGAAGGGGTAGGTATTTGACGGTCAGTTATCAAGGGTTTGATTTATTATAGTTCTGAATAGTGGGTAGCCGCTTTCCCAAAGCCTTCTGAGTTTAAGGCATGACCCTACTTGTTATGTAGTTCAGCAAAAAAATAGAAAAATCGCAAAAAATTAAAAGTGAGATTTTTTATTTTATGAAATATTCGACTCACTCACGAAAAAAATGTACTCACGCACACTCACTCACGGTCTTTTTTGGACTACTCACACTCACTCACAATAACGTGAGCAAAATTAGGATTCAATCACAATCACGCGTGATCACGCGTGAGTCATGTGAATCACGCTCACATGCCCATCTCTAATTTAAACCAAACATAAGAGTGTTTTTATTTTGTACACAATCCAGTGGTACGAACTTGTAGAACAGTTTTCCGTAGACTGAATTTTCGTAACAATATGAATAAATAGTATTTCGTACCCAGGCTGAGCAACAGGGTTTTTTTAAACACATTTTTTAAAATTTTATTTAGATTTTAGCTGTTATTTTTATTTATGTTTTAGCTTTTTGTGTTTTCCCGTTTTTGTCTTTGCTATTCTTTTGGTTTTTGATTTTTCCTTTTTTTTTGCATTTTTATATTCGTTTGTTTCTGTTTTTGCAATTGATTTAGTTTTTGAGATTTACTTTAAATTTTTGCGGTTTTGTGTTTTAAATTTTGTTTTTCGACTTTTTAATTTTTGTATTTCTGCTTTTGCGTTTTTGATTTTGTGTTTTGGTTTTTGAATTTTTGACTTTGGTTTTGATTTTGTTTTTGATTTAGCTTTTGTATTTAGTTTTTTTTTCTTTTGTATTTTTGATTTGGTGTTTTGTTTTTGTTTTTGGATTTTTTTTTTTGTTTTATGTTTTTCTGTTTTTTTTTGCATTATTTTCTAAATTCTTAGTTTTTTTTAGTTTTTATTGCTTTTGTATTGATTTTTTTTAATTTTTTAATTGTTTTGCGATTTTGCTTTGGTTTTTGTGTTTTTAATTTTATTTTCGTTTTTATTTTTATTTTTACCTTCCACTTTATTTTTATGTTTTTGCTCTTGATTTTTTTTTTTTTTGCTTTTTTGCTTTTGTGTTTTTTATTTCGGTATCGTATTTTTTGCTTTTGTTTGTACGTTTTAGCTTTAGACAGTTACTTTTAAACATATTTATAAAAACCAAAAATTAATTCTAACTAAAATTTATATATATTTTAATTCCTTGGTTAAAAACGACATTGTTTTTCGAAACATTTATCTGAAATGAAATACAATATTATTGGCAATTTTAGAATTATTTCGATTTTAAATCGATGGTTAATATGACCTGCTTTTTTCATTGCCGACCTTTTTTACAATTATAAAGAAGAAAAAGGGTATCCCACGGGTAAACTGTTGAAATCATTATCATAATTTGCATGTGTTGATCGAATTATCGAATTATAAAATATTAACCAATGCAAACACGCAACTTCACGATTGCCTCAAACAAACTATTATCGAATATTTCAACGTTCCTTCATTATATTCTGCTAATAGGAAATGCTGTAAAATTATCGAGAAGAAAGGGTAACACGTCCACTTTGCAATTATTTATGCACAAAAGTGATTCGGCGCAATAAAACGACATCCGTTCAAATAATCCTATTTGAGAGAATAGGGGAATTCATGAGTAGGGACTACGCATGTAATGAATATCAGTGTAGAGAAAACATGAGAATACGATTTACATGAATTTGGTATAAATGCGTTGTTTATTTGAGTATTTTGTAAATCTTTTGTAACAGAGAACCTATAAATATTAAACTCCGGGTAAACTACACCGATTCCGTAGGTAATTATTAAGTTGATGGAAAATTACATTCATTGTGTAATAAAATCAGCAAGGAAGGTAAGGTCTAATGGGATATTTAGAAGTAGAAACATTTTCATAGATACGAAGACAGTAAGAAGTTTTTAAGTTATAGTCGGTCTGTACGGACTAGTGGTCCAGAAGTCACCACAGTTCATGGAAAACTTGGAATCTTGAAACAATTTTCTTTCATTTGAGAAACCAAACGAAAAGGGCACTAAGGTTCGGGACATAAATTCTGTTTTACCAAAAAGTAATCATAATTTTAACAGACTGATTTAATAACTTACAAACACGTACAAACTTATATAATTTTTATACCTTCACCTTCTGGGTGTTAGCAATAGATGCCAAACTGAATATACCCTTTCACTTTTGGAGTAGGGTATGAAAATGTCATCGTTAATATACAGTTAATTCAAGTATTCTCTGAAATGCTTCGATCCCAAGTGGAATTAGTACAGTTACTCAGTTAAAGATCAAGTAACTTGAGTTCTCACCGAATTCAATATAGGGAGTATTACAGGTACTGACTCAAATAATAATATTAGCCGTCCCCCAAATAATTGCTTGTACCGGTGCGTGTCGGTAATACTTCCTTTTTTGTTTTGTTAACATTACGGTGTCACTTTCATTGATTGTTTTGCGGTTTATCAGTTAAGAACTACCGTGTGTTTGATTGATTCTCTACTGTTTGCTACATTGGTGACCGAAATCAATGTTATTGGTAATTCGATTCTGTTTTGATTCCCCTTTATAAATTCATGAATTTCAGCTAAATGTTCAAGAAAGGGTGCGAATTCGTACTTATTTTCGATAAACGCAGCTAAGGGTTGGGCACTCAATAGAAGGGTGTTTATTTACGAAACATCGAGCATGATTGACCAATAATATTTAATAACAATTATGACGAGCTATCAGTAAATTTATTAAACGGAAAATGTAATTGATACTTATTCCAATCAAGGGGATTTCATTTTTTTATGAATTCTGTTAAATCTCGTATATTGATATTATTAATTCAAATAAAAAAATGTAACTTATTTATATGATTTACTTACGAGAATTAAAAATAACGCATTAAACCTTTAAGTGCACATTTTACGAAATATCTCTGTTTTAAACATTAACGACCTTAACAAAAAAAAAAAAAAAACACTGATAAGATTGTCGATAAATTTGAGATATTCATGGTACGCTTCAATACTTAAGATAATTTTTAGAGCTATTGAACTGTGTTGTTTTTGTTCCTTGAAAGGATATTCAAAAGGTTATCACCTCTTTTACACTTGATGTTATATATACTGTTGAAATTGGAGACGGGAATAGCAATTGAAATGATCAAGTTATCTTTTGTTCGAGAGATGAGCTGTGAAGACAACATCTGATAGAACCCTGCATACGAATAAAATTCTACGTGGAAAATTAATATAGAATTGAAATTTTATTTTATGAAAATATTAAAATTACATAATTATTGTCTTTTTAAAAAAATAGACATATATCTTAATTCAATTGCAGCTATATACTTAATTTGATGAATTTTTGTAGGAAATTAAAACATTAAATCGCATGTGTCTTCGGAATTCGGAACATGTTTTCCATTTTCGAACGATCTCCTTTAAAAAATCATGCTTAGTTTCTGCATATAATTCTCACGGAAATAACGCACATATTTCTGAACATTTTTCCATGACAAATTTATATTCGTCTTGCAGCTACAGCAACTTGTAATTACGACATATACCATATATCCAGGACTAACATGCAGTATACGTATTTAAATACGTTTTTTCGTGTATTTTCAATATCAATTCATACGTATAGCATGACGTTTTATGGAATGCTTGTGAGAAAATACAAAATATGCATTTCTTCTAAATTTGTATCCTTGGACTGAGTTTACGATTTTGTCCAGATGTTAGTCGTTTTTTGTTATGGTTAAACATATCATATTTAAATGCATAAGAACCTTATGAGAATGTCGACGTTCATTTTGTCGCGGTGTGTTATTCTCACACTTGGACTAATTTGTGAGTATTGGTTTTTTTGGTTTTAGGTTTTATCTGAAGTTGTTTGTTTTATGGTCGTTTTAGACTATTTTCCGGCTATTAATTCCAATGGTTTGGTTTATGCTCTAGTGACACTTGCATGATTTATGACATAATGATATATATACATAATCCACCGACGCATCGATTCCATGTGTGACGTATAAAGTAATTTAAAATAGAAAGAATGAATAATACCACTACTAATTTTATTTTATTTAATCTATTTTTTTATAGGTATACTTAAAAAACTCTTTTAAATAATAATAAAATAATAAATTTAAAAATTAGTGTAGAGCAATGTTATTATAAACATTTCTCTACACTCATTTTGGACACTCATTTTGAAAACGACATCAATTACACTACACAACAACCGAGATTTCGGGCAATAACTGTTGTACTGAGCTTTCAAAAAAGTAGTCACATATATTTGTAAATATCTCGCGTTATATAAAACTCATATGCTCAATTGTTATATCGAATGAAAGGTTATCCAATCCAATAAACATTACTAACAATTTTTTTGAATTGGTTCACTTCTTTAAGAGAACTCTATAGAAGAACTCGAAAAATGGAAATTTTTTCGAACAACATTTTTTTCAAAAATGCATTTAAAAAATGGCGAAAAATATCGCGAAATGATGCACAGTTTGTATTATTCCAAAATTAGCCTGCACACTTGTAAAGAAAATGACTTTAAAATAAAAGAAATTTATGAATACATTTTGAGAACAGAAAAAATCATCAATCAAGCATTACAATTGACTATTAACGAAAAAAAATCGCATTTTATGTTTATACCCTATACCCATGGGTTACAAGTTAGAAAATGTATGTGAGGATATTTCAGCGCCTCTTAGTAGGCGTTACCGATATGAAAAAGTATATATTTTCTTGATCAACATCACTTTCCGAGTCGATTTAAATATGACCGTCTGTCTGTCCGCCTATACACGATAACTTGAATATTGCTATTCCGAATGCGACGAAATTTAGTTTTAATATAGTTTAGTAGAATAGTAATTCTAAGTTCAAAAATGAGTCGAATTAGTCAACGTACGCTACTACACGTACGCTACTACTACGAGATATGGGTTCACATAACTTTTTTTATCCTCAAATGTGTTCCATATATTTTTGTCATTGATAGCTCAATTTCTTTAAAAGAGTGTGAACTAATTTTGGAAACTAAAATTTGTATATCATCTTACTTTATCGATTTTTTCAATTTTTTTAAATGATTTTTTTTTTTAATTTTTGTTGATAAAAATGCTTTTTGCAAGTTCTCCCATCGAGTTCTATTAAACTAATGACCAAATTTAAAAATGTTTTGAATAATGTTTATTGGATATTCAATTGCTTTTCATTCTATATAACATTCATATGTGTTATTTAGAACGCGAGATATTTACAAATATATGTGAGCACCTTTATGAAAGGTCGGTTCAAAAGTTATTGGCCCATATTTTGCAAACCTATCCAAAGAAACATTAGTAAACTATATCTTCGGAATCAGGGCGTCATTTTACATAATACAAAAATAGCGTATATTCGACGTAGTGGACATTTCCCACAAGCTATTTCACCTAAGTGGATACTTCACGGAATGGGCATTTTAACGAAACGGATATTTCCCAAATGAACATTTCTCCGAAATTAATATTTCCCCCAAAATGGACACTTCCTCGAAATGGAAATTTTCCCCGATATAGGCACTTCTCTGAAATAAACATTACACCTAAATTTCAAATTTTAACAAAAAAATATTTCATCAATGTGGATACTTCACAGAATGGGTATTTCAACGAAACGGATATTTCCAGGAATGGACAAGTCCCCAAATGAACATTTCTCCGAAATTAATATTTTTCCCGAAATGGACATTTTCCCGAAATAGAGATTTCCACAAAATAGACATTTCAACTAAATTTCAAATTTCAACAAAAAAAATTAATTTTTACTATAAAATAATTTTTGACTGAATATATGCTCATATTTTTTTGTTTATTTTTTATTTAAAAACTATTTTCGGGGAAATGTCCATTTCGGTAAGTATTCTTTTCGAAGAATAATCAATCCATTTTGGAGATATGCTCATTTCAGAGAACTGCACATTTTGGGGAAATGCCCATTTCAGGGTAATGCCCATTTCGGAAAAGTGTCCATTTCTGGGAAGTGTCTATTTTAGGGGAAATATCCAATCTGGGCAAAGTCCATTTCGGGGGATTATCCATTCAGGGAAAAGTTAATTCGTGTAAGTGTCCGTTCGAGGAAGATTCCATTCGGGGAAGTCTTTACTTCAGTGTAGGGATGTCCTAAATACATCGATGTTTCCCGATGCAATATAAGCCTCAAAATCTATTCGATACATCGATGTATTTTTTTAATTAATTATTTTGTATTAATTATTTTGTATAATAAGAAAATGTTTCAAGTCAAACACTTATTTATTTTAATATTTTTATTTTGGTTATTTGACATATAAAATCTTCATCAAAATTTACCTAATAATTTTTAATTCGATACATCGGAAACTAAGATGTTTTTGTTCGATACATCGGAAAACATCGATGTAACGAGTCGATGTATTATATCGATATTTTTTCAGATGGAAATCCCTACTTCGGTGGAGTGGCTTCGGGAAATGCCTTTCGGGAAATTGTACATGAACCAGCTAATAATTGCTGCAACTTTTACTGTATCACTTCAAAATTTAAAGTTTATCAGGCACTTCTAATTGTTCTAAATTCTACCGAGTTCAAATCAACACTTTATTTATTCTTCTCATATTATAGCCATAAAAAATACGCTCTTAACAGATTCGAATAGTATAACTTTTTATATTTCGTTATAAAGAGCTTTTAGTATTTATTAATTACGGGAAACCGAATACAGTGTCTTTTCCTTTGAATATTTTGGGTGATATTACATCCAAAGAAATAGTTAAATAAAAATATATATTTAAAGTGCGCTTTGACTTTTCTCAGTATTTCTTAAATTTTAGAATAGAACACAAAAATATCTGTTATTTAATAATCTTTTGATTACATACAAACCTTTAAATTTCTTTAAAACTAAATTAAATCATCTTTTGATATACATTACAAACCTTTAAATTGCTTTAAGTCTAAATTAAATCATAACACCTTTCCATTGACCTTTCCAATTCTATTTTTTCTTAATGGTTCCGCATGTCACGGCATTGTTCTTTATTTGCTGAATGGCAAACCAAACAATTATCCTATTAGACACCGAAAGTCAACTTTTTGGCTTGAAAGGAGTGGAACGATGACTGCTTCCTTAAAGCATCTGCAAAACTGTTTGGCATACGTCGGGGGCGATACCAAAAAACTATAGGATCAGAGCGTACAAAAATTAGAAATAGATAACTTTGTCTTAAACAATAGAACAATATGACATCAGAAAATGACAAATGCCGACAACGAGCGACACATGGCACTGCAGACGAAAAAGAACAACGTGCCCATTCACTGGCTGGTGCTACTGCTAGTACTTATTCATCCGCCGTGCGCATTTATAGCAAAAAATAGTTTATGGTCAACCTTTCTGTCCGTCGTTTTACACGTTCAACCGACCACTACTCCTGTTTTGGCCCATTGTCCATTTGCGGCACCATACGAAGGTGTTTTTTCTGCTCACCTCAATTGTGTTTCTTTCTGCTCTCTATTCGTCGGAAGGACACCACCTACTAATGCGATAATGTTTTGCCTTTTGTGTCTTCAGCAATAACATCATCATCACAGTCACCGCCGTCTTCTGAAGCTATTTTAGTTTTTGTATCGCCCAACACCTCTGATTTGTGTGCTACTGAAAGAATATTATATCCTGTCTTAAGTAAAAACAAACAACAAAAAAACATCCTGAAGAATGTGCCGTAGACGTGAAGGGACACGCCTTTTACACCTTCCATCGTGTAGTTCGGTGCGCTCTCCCACAAAACAACATTGACACAGACTAGAATAATTGACCATATTTATGGTCATTTTAGCCTTTTATATCCTTCTGATATGCTATTTAAGCATAATGTTCCATTACCTTTAACAACTATTTTAGTTCGATGCTTGCTGTTTATCACATGTTGTATGGTTTTTGTTGAAGCAATGTGCTAGACACTATTCGGACATCCGAAAACAATTTCGTTTCCTTTTTGTGTGTCCCAAATTGGCATATTGTCAGTATGATAACAAAACAAGCCTTACGGTTTTTGGAACAGTTTAAGTCAATGATAATAAACTATTATTTTTTTTAATACAAAACACATAAACAATTTCATAATAGTTTATGAATTAGAAATAAATATTTGACCCCCTAATATGACATATCAAAAGAGATCCAAAATGTCATTAAATCAAAATTTTAAATTTTTTTAGGACCTCTTCCGCCGCTTTTTAGAATACAGTCCCTTCCACAAATAGTTTTTTAAAAAAGTGTAAACGACATTTGTTATTAAATTGTCAAGAATAATTACAATATACCGACAAATACTATTCTTCCGATAGGTTTTTAAAATATTTGAATCTAAACTCGAAATATTCTGATTTTTAGACTAGTTTTGAATGATTTTTTAGCATTTTGAATCTAATGAAAAATAAGAAACTGATTTGTGTTTAAGTAGTACATAGTTCTAGATAATGATGAAAATTACTGTTTAACCGTTCTCATTTTAAAAATATGCCCTATAAACACAGCTCCCGTTTAAAACTCTTTAAATTTAATAGGAAAAAACAGAGTATGCAATAAGTATAAGCTTACTTTAAATATAAAGTAATGATATTTTCAGATTATGGGAATTGGAATGTTTGTTTATTTTGGAAAATTAATTATATAAATTAGCACCAAAATTAAGTTCTCACGGCATATTTAAAAAAGTGGATCAATTAGAAAAAATTTTCAATTTGGACTATGGTCTAGATAACCATAAATTATTTATTTGTTAATTAATAAACCCAAAATGATAAAAAAAATAATAAAAAAATCAAAATTTTCCGAGTTTAGATCCAATTATTGAAATATTAGCATTCTATAGTATACTCAAATTAGTTTAGACAATTAAAAGACAAATTGCGTTTAAGTTTTTTGTTTAACTATTTTTCCACAGAACTATAGTTTGTAGTGGGTTAGAAAGGCTTAAAAATACTTTTGCAATTTTCTCAAAAACTTTACGTAATAGAAAAAATGAGTATGTAGTCAAACTCAGCACTAACGAATTATATTGAATAAATGGGTCATATTAATAAAGAATAATATGTACTTTTTAGCAAGCTAACATTTTTTTAACAAATTTTTTACTTTATTTCTGAATTTTTATAGTTAATGGTCGGTTAACGTTTTTATTAATACCTACAAATATAAATCTTGATATTTTCGAACACCAGCCAATAATTTTTAGCCTTGTAATTGAAGAAAATGCGAAACATTTTGACAATTGCTTAAAGTTTTGAGTAAAGTCAATTTTTATTAATATGACCCAATGTATGGGTCCTATGTAATAGTTCCAATCATCAAATAATGCAGTCAAAAAATTATTGTGGTGATTATGTATTGTCTATGCGTTTACACTAGGGTGGTTCAGAAGCATATGGAAAAAACTCAAGTACACCATACGAGTCAACGTACCTCAAATTATGTGAGGAAGTATCGTTCGTAACATCTTGCCCAAATTTCAACACCCTACGAATATTGGAAGACTGGTATATGTGTTGGCGATCACCGAACAAATCTTCAAAATTTGTATTGTCATATCGCGATGATAACTATATATAATGATAGCATAAATAAATTCAGTAAGTTACATATGGCTATTATGTCCTGAGTTTGTATATGAAGGACATTAAGGACATGACAATATGAAATACGCAAGTAATAAATAAATTTATATCTTTTAATGCACTACGTCAATTTCATCAATATATATATCAAATTTAAGCTATTTTAATTTGCTTTTTAATGGACAATTTCAAGAAATTGATTTTCTTAGTTGTCAAAAAAGTAACTAAGTAGAATTATTCTTGGATTCAGTTATTAATTTCTTGGGTATCAAAAAAAAATAACTAAGTAGAATAAGTCTTGAATTCAGTTATTAATTTCTTAAGTATCAAACATGTTGTTGTTGTTTTCGTCCCAAAATTTAATGAACACTTGTTCATATAGTTGTTGTTTTTCGATCTTGCTTTGTCGCTGTTATGTTTTGTTTTACTTTTTCCGTCTGTCAGCCCCATCTGTTTGTTCGTGTGTCTGTCTGTCGATATGTTGAAAGTAACTAAAAGCAATTATTTTGAAGCTAACATAAAATAAAAAAAAAATATAGTCGAGATAATTTATTGTTTATTTAGAACTTTATTACATATATGCACTTTTGTATATTAAATGACTTCTTTGATTGAATACTTAATGTAATTGAATTGTTTAATTTATATATTTTATTATTAATATTTAATTTAATCTCTTTATATTGTTCTGAAACCGTTTACTTACCTTATACACTTTCTCCTCTTCTGTTGCCACTTCTGTTGGTTATGTATAAACCCTCCGCACGTTACACATAAGCATTGTATAGTGTATTTAGATAACAATGGAATGAAATCAACTTGGTATTTATGCAAAATTGAACCCAAATTTATGTTTACGAACTGAAACCATACCAATATTCGTAGGAAAAATCGTTTTTTTATTTATATCTTTAACATTCATACATACACAGACGCTTGCTTGTCTGGCTGTGCTTTGTTGTTCTATTCGTGAAAACACACACATGCAAACATTGTATATCATGCCGTTTTTTGATACCTAAGAAGAAAAAAAAATTGCAATCCAGACAAATTGTACTTAGTTACTTTTTTGATACCTAAGAACTTAATGTCTGAATATCTCGAAAAATTTGGCTTAGTTACTTTCAACAGACAGACAGGCAGACTAACAAACAGATGGCGACCTCGCAAAACAAAGCATACAGACAGAGCAATATCGATGAAAACAACAACAATACATAAACACGTGTTCTTTTTGCGATCAATACAGCAACAATTTTGCGTGTTATTTTTGGTTTTTAATAATCAATAAATTAACTCCTGATAATCCAGTTGAATAAAGTTTGTTTACTTTTTTGACAACTAAGTAATTTGCTTTCTTGATATCCAGATGAGAAATTCTTGAATTTTAGTAGTATTTTATTGATATTAGTCAAATTCTACTATTTTTTTTCTAACCGAATTCTTCTAGTGTTTTAGAATTTTATTTCCCTCCGTGTACCATATTCATAATACTAGTCATTTGTGTTAATGAGTTGTGTGATCATTGGATACTATTTTTTTAAATTACAGCTATAAAATCACGATGTATCATTTTAAATTCATATTTTGAAATATATTTCAATGTTGAAAAGTGGTTTTATTTATTAAAATTGAACATCTAGTTGTTTCAAATATTGAATTCCGCACCATCTTTTTACATATCCACACGCTGCAAAAAAAAGGGCTCTCCCAAACATAATTTTGCAGGCATTACATATATCTTTGGAGCTTTGTGCAAACAAAAGTATTTTTTCATTTTCAAACATTACTATAATAACAGCCAAACATATTTTTGTTTTCGTTCAAACATATTTATTTCAGAATGAATAATTTTCGGCGTTCTTGCAAACATAAATATGTTTGAATGTAAAAAACATTTTATTTACATGTAAACATATTTATGTTTACATTTAATTTAATGTAAAAATAGTAAATTTACTGCTAATATCTTCTTTACACAATATTCGTTTTTTCCCTTTTTTTAAATTGCATTTTTTTTATTTATATATTTTATGTATAACTTTTATTTTTTTATTACACTTATTTTATTTATACGTAATAATTTGATTTCCATCTATTGTTCCTATTTTGAGTTCAGTGATGGTATTAACAGTAATTGGCGGTACTTAAACAAATTCTTCCACCAAAAAGAATTTTTGAACTATATGAAAAGTATTAATGTGAATGTTACTGAGAGGTAAAAGTAATCAGAGGTTGTTATTTAATTGTGACTTCGTAATGACAAACATACATATAATCAAAATAATGCTATTATTTTTAAATTCGTTGTCACCCAGTAACAATCACGAATAACTAAAAGAACCTTTTATTGACGTTGGGTGTGTTAAATAGCAGAAATATCAAACATAGATATATTAATATCTGATGAAAAATATATATTTCTATAGAAACATTAATATAGTAAATTCATGTAAATCCGCGATTAAAGCAATTTATGTTTAAATATCGTATAATAATATTTCAATCTGACCAAAACAATAATACAATTCAATTATAATGTAATTAGATATTACTCTCAATATTTATATGGTGATTTCGAATTTCGTTATAATTACATTCGAGCATATTCAAACAAATCTTTTCTATCCGTGCACTACGTCAACTAAAATGACATACATAAGTACATTTCAGATTCAGTTTTCAACGTTATACATAGAAAAAATAATCGACGTAAATATAGCAAACGATATTAGTTGCATTCATTAATCGATCCATATTTCAATCATATTCTCTTATGGCCATTATTTCAACTTATTATTGTTAATTAATTTAAAACAGAATTATATTTAAATTAAAAAATAAAATGAATTTTAATATATCGTATTATATTTGGGTTGTACTAGTTTGTAATTATTAAATTATCTTCGCATTTAGTACAGCTAAAGTAAAACCAAGTAACTACTTAGGAGTTTTGAGTAAATTTTAAATTTATATTTACAACTGACTAAAAAAGAAAAGAAAAATATGTTCTAAACAAAAGACACAACAACATTGCTAGTAAAGTTTCTTTTTGCCACGTTCTTTTATTAAATCACCCATAGTTTAAGAAAACCTTGGAATGACAATTATGTCCAGATGTAAGTGTACCAGGTGCTACACTTTAATTATTTTTAAAGTTTTTGTTTTCCAATGTAGTTCAACGCAAAAACTAGAATTACAATAACTAGACTATTGTTTAAATATGAAATTTTTATTTAATGTAATAGGTATATCAAATTACTGTCACGTTTACTATAAATTTCAAACGTTGTGGTAAAATATAAATATATAAGTACTTGAAAACATAGTTATACATGTCCTCAAAAATGGCACGCGATCTATCCAGGGTTAACCATCGTCAAACTACCCCTTTGTTAATACTGTCAATTTTTATGTGATTCTGATTACATTATTAGCTACCGCAATTATTTGACATTGCAGTCAACCGTGTTCAGCATCCATAGCAAAGAATAGATTTAAGATTGTAATCTTGTGCGTTCGATGGTAACCCGATCTCTTTTTGACATTAACGTACGTGAAATTATATCATTGGAAAGGTATCGTATGAACTGCGAAGCAATGTGTTACAGATACTTGCCAAATTACCCACAAAACACCCCTTTTCATTATACTTTATCAGCATCTTCATACTCTTTCCGGACTGTTGTGCTAAACCACAAAAAAATATTAGAAACATTTCTCCAATGTGGCACTTTGTAACTCGGTTTTTATGCGAGTTTAGTAATTAAATTATTTTTCGGCTGTAATGAAAACCACCCGTGTAGGCTCGTAAACTTTATTTTATCCATTGCACGAAGAGACCCTTTGAAAGATATCAATAAATTACAGAAATACACAAATTTTAAAAACCTAATCAAACTAAAAACATTTTCATTTATATTGCATTACATTAAATTGTAGAATTAACAAAGACTTTTTATTAATACTGAATATTTTTTTTTTATTGATTAACAACATAGATTACTATAAAAAGCTATTGGTGTCCGTAGTATTTTTTTTCAAAATGATTGTTCCACCAATCTGTTCCTTCTTAGAACATATATATTTCATAATTTCATACAGTGAATATGTGATATATAAATATAGAATAATAATAACTTTAAAAATAATAAAATTTAGGAACGTGGCTTTAATTAAGTAAACTTTATTATTTGAGTAGATTTTATTCTTAGCTTAACAGAGTTCAGAATTTTGAAAAAATTGTAAAATAAAATTTTTAATTATGGGATTCTCAATTTTAAATTATAGAAATACATTTATATCTGAATAATAAAAAGTTTTCAACCAGTGCAAAATACATATTGCATTTGGTAGACCTAGAGCCTGACAAATTAATTTTTGCATTAGTTTACAAAAACGATATTCCTATCACTGCAGTTTCATATTTAATTTCTTAAAATTAAAAGAAAGATCCGACTTTTCAATTATATTTTAAAGGTATGTTGTTGTTAATAAATGTTACAGTTCCCGATCATAGACAATGCACAGTTGTTCAGAAACGATTTTCATCGTATCTTTTGCATCTGCGTGAGTTTTAAAGATTTGCGCGGAGGTTACATTTTTTTTTAAATTCTGGATATATTTTCTGTATTTTTACAAAAGAAACGATTGTTTCGTTTTGTTTCGATATATAAGATGTCTACTTTTTTATAAATGTCGATTTTTCACGTTCTTAAATAAAATGCACTAAAAGTCTTTAAGCTGGAACTTATTTTATCTTATATTATAGCTGATACAATAGCCTTTCACCTCATATCCACTTTTGCTGCACGAATAGAAAATATTTGTTTGAATATGTTTTAATGTAATTATAAGGTAATTCGAAATCACCATATAAATATTATGAGTAATATCTAATTACATTATAATTGAATCGTATATTTATTTTATTCAGATTGAAATATTATTATAGGATATTTAAACATAAATTGCTTAAACCGCGGATTTACATGAATTTACTATATTAATGTTTCTGTATAAATATATATTTCATTAGATATTAATATATATGTATGTTTGATATTTCCGCTATTTAACACACCCAACGTCAATAAAAGGAACTTTGAATTATACGCATATGTTTATTCGTGATTTTTTCTGGGTGACAACGAATTTTAAAATAATCGCATTATATTGATCATAAGTATGTTTGGCATTACGATATCACAATTAAATAACAACGCTGCCTACTTTTATCACTCAGTAACACTCACATTAATACTTTTAATATAGTTCAAAAGTTCTTTTTGGTGAAAGAATTTGTTTAAGTACCGCCAATTTCTGTTAATACCAGATAGTGGTTGTTTGTGAAAAATAGGAACAATAGATGGAAATAAAATTATAAGTTTATAATTATATTAATATAAATTAAACAAACGCAATTTAAAAAAAGTGAAAAATTAATATTGAGTAAAGAAGACATTATTAGCATCAAATTTACCTTTTTAAAAAAATATTTTTCACATTCAAATATCAATGTTTACAAGAACGCCAAAAATTATTCATTCTGAACATATATATGTTTTTACGAAAACATAAATATCTTTGGCTGTTATTATAATAATGTTTCACAATGAAATAATACTTTTGTTTGCAAAAAGCTCCAAAGATAAATGTAATGCAAAATTATGTTTGAGAGAGCCTTTTTTTGCAACGTGAGCCGAATAGTAAGGAAACTGGCTCTGAGGTAAAGCCCTCTCCGAAGTCAACATAATTTATGTTTCATTCACATGTGTCTTATTCATTGCTCCGGATAATTCGATTATGCAGACAGAAAAATAATGTTATTAGTTTTCTATTAGCAAAATTTAAATACAAACAAAGAGTTTTGCTCAAACCTATCGAATATTGAAAAACTTGTAGGAAGTCCATTCATTTAAGAATGTTTACAGTCAGTATCTTGATTATATTATACTTTTCATTACACTTGTGGCAAACATCTTGTAAATATTAAATTTTTAATTATATTTTAATTATAAATTTTTAATTAAAAGTTTATTTTCAGCTGTGGTATATAGCATACTTACTACAAGGCATACATTTATAATTATACTTGCAGTAAGTCTATCATAAACATTATGTTTATGAGTGCATGACATGCCTACTATACAATGATATAAATTGATACGTTTCTAGAACTTCTACCGTTTAGACATGTTTGAGATAATTTAATGTTATATCACAGATTTATTTCACTGATTTTCTGTTGTGCTACATAGAAAGCATCAAAGGTAAAAGGACTATAAATGTCCACATAAAATACTCAGCTAATAATGTTAAACTCACGAATCATTTTATATTTCTCCACTGAATTTCACTTTCATAATGAAGCATATGCAAGGTCATAAAAGCATAAAAAGAACCCTCACACATTCAACTAATTTGCTTTTATGATTATCACACTTAATCAAATTACACAAGTTGGAAATAACGTTACTCCATATAATCAAGCATTGGAAAAGAAATTCGGAATGGACGTCTGGATCTTTCTATTGTCAACATTTATTTGCAACGCACTATAAACATCATTTACAAGTTGGCGATCGAAATATATTCTATAGTCATTCTAGTGCAGATCATAAATATTTTGAAGAATATAACGTAATTGAACATGAACATAGCTTCACATCTGCAAAGACTCGCCCTTATTTAGAAATGGATTATATCGCTATTTAATTCCTAACAACTATACGAAAAACCTAGAAATAATCATCATATATTGCAGAAACAACACCTGGTCTAAATAATCATTTCAGAGATCACAGAAGACATATATTCTGTAATCAACATAAAAGGCACCCTTTTATTAAACAAAACAACAGAAAAAACATAAGAAATATGCTGATCAAACGTATATTTCTACTTTCCGAGCACTGACCTTAACTGACCTCAGAATGTATTCTGATTTACATTTGCATATTTGCGTCTATATATTGCGTGTACATATTGTATTTTTACATTATATATTTTCAAGACATTTATACCACAAAAGCAAGAATAAGTTATTTTGTGTTAATAACATTGAATTGTTGTTCGTTATTTGAGGAAGGGTAAAAAGAATCGTAATTTTAATACACATTTCAGTAAAAGAATTTGTAATAACTGAATGTTTCGTATATAGTAGGGCTTCTGAAGGATTAGACCGAATTAATAAATTATAAATAACTAATTAATAAATGATGCAAAGATTGGAATTCGTTTCGATATCGTTACGAGATGCATGGTAAGTTTACTCGGTACAAAACATTTTACGAAATCGAATCGATATCAAAATGAATAATAAACCAAATTCAAGATTTCTTCAAAAATGTTTAGATATTGGGTCATATTAATAAAAATCGACTTTACTCAAAAATTGAAGCAAATACTTCGAATTGTCAAAATATTCCGCATATCCATCAGTTTTAATGCTAAAAACCTTTTGTTGAACTTCGAAAATATAAAATTTTAAATTGGTAGATAATAATAAAAACGTTGAACTGATCATAAATCTTAAAAATTGCAAAATAAATTCAAAAATATGTTCAAAAACATGTAAGTTTGCTAAAAAGTAAATATTTTTTTATATTGAATTTGAATGCATGAGATATTAGAAAAATTAGAACTGATTTGGGTACGAGATCGAACTTTTTTTATACTAGGATAAACTCAAAAATAGTTGGTTTGATAATGTAATGTATTTCATTAGTTTTCACTTTTACAACGACGCTTAATGTGTAAAAGAAACTAGAAAATATGTTTTCGGAAATATTTGAAGTAATGTACAATAGTTCAAAGGTGACCCATGCTATACATACGAGAGGAACGCAGAATAATTATCGACACTACGTGCAAAAAAATAATGTTTGGAAGGTCCTTGTTGAACATTGTCGATAGGGTGCGATGCATGTTGAAGTGATCAACAATTTTGCAATCCATAATGTGCGAACTAGATATGCAAAAAGAACAATACAGAACATTTCACATTTAGGTGAAAAAAGGGACATTACGCACTGTTACGCTTGACGCCGATTTTAATATTTTATACTGAAATCATTTAGACTATAGATTTGGGATAAAAATTAAAAAAAAAATCAATGTTGTACCAGTTGGAGGTGATTCTGACAGTTTTGTAACGACATTTTCATATCAAATGCTTTCTCTTAATTGATATTGTTCTTGGGGTGTTTTTAGGTAGATCTGGCCGATTTTTCAGTGAAAATCTGCAATTATTTTATTTTGGTTTTATATGTGTGTGTTTTCAATTTTTTATATTAGTTTCCTGTGTTACTGTGACTAATTTGATTTTTATGACGGTCGAACATGGATTTTAATATAATTCAACGCACGGACAATAGAAATCGGAATTAATAAAATGTTTAAAAAATAGTGCGCTAAATATTGATTGACATTTTGTCAGTATATAAATCACCAAGTTTTACATGTTTTATTTTGCTTCTTGATTAATTTATTCAATGTTATATATTTAAAAATAAATGATAACACATTAAGAATCTCTGATATCTCAGCAAACCAAACGATATTTAACAACTCTGAAACAATATCGTTTTTTGGAACAAATGGTAATTTTTGATTATCTATAATAATACGTGAATGATCAATATCAATCAATATCGATATCGAAGAGATTATTATTTTTGAATAACACATTTTGTTTGTTCAGACAATTTTCTGACAAAAAAAAATAAACAACACACAATTCAAAATTAAAATATTATGTGGATTACATTGAAAATGTATTATTGTAATATCAAAATTATCATCAAATGATTTGCAGTGATATTACGTAAAATATAAGATGGAAATGCACAATTATGATTACTTGTTTTTTAAAAGTAAGAAATCAATTTTTCTTTTAAATATCTAAAAAATTACCTAAAAATTAGTTGCCCTTTAAACTATTTATGTTGTACAAGTAGGGGTTCAAAATGACAATCTTATTAATAATGTACTTAAAAATGCATTCATAAAAATTAGAAATTTTACCCTTATTTCAAATAGAAAAGGGATGCTGCGCAACATTTTCTATAAAAAGTAGCCTTTTCTTTATTAAAAGAAACCCTAATATTTGACTTAACCCCATTTCATCTCTTTAAAGCATCATAAGATGTAGGGTTTGGGAATCTGAACTCGTTGATCTTGTTTGTTTTCTTATGGTTTTTCCGTTGATCTTGTCACCATAATTGGGTAAAAGCCGTTTGCACATTGACCTAATAAAATTATTTTGATGTCAAAAAAAGGATGCTGCAAATTGCGAAATTTTAAACATGTTGATCATGTTTGACAACTATTTATAAACATCGTCAGTCATTGTATTTTGATAGACATTTGACCGTTATTTAAACATTAAGGATAAAAGCTAAAAATGATAATGTCATTTAGAAAAAAAAAATGTAAAATAAAATTGTAGATTGTTAAAACTTTGTTAGAGTAAATTGTTATTTCAAGAATGCATTTTTACCCCAAAAACGATTAATCTTAAATTGAGTATTTGAAATTATTACTTTAAGTTTAATCATGCTTAATATAAAAAATTAACAATTTTATTTATTAAACATAAGTAATTATATTCTTTACTTAAGTACGTCGCGTTTTTGGGATTGTTTTAACCCACATAAATTCTTGAATCAAAGTATAAATTGTTGGCATTTTTTCTGTGTGGTAAAAATAAAAATATTTTAATTGAAAGATATTATTTCAATACTAGTTATTTCAAAATAACGCACTAGGTTATCTAACAAAAAATAGACAAATCATATTTTAAAAAAACGCTTAGTAATAACTGATAACTGTTTAAGTGGAATTATACTCCGTGTTTAGCGATTTAAAAATTGCTAGTTAGTTTGTTTAATGGAGCTCCGTAGTGCCAGGAGCTACTGAAAACATCTAATTCGAAATATGCTGAGCACAAAAAATTATACATGCTTCTTTCTATTCCATTTTTTCCAAGTAGTGTGAAATTTTGTCTCTCGCTTCTTGTATCAAATCTATTTGCTAAAAGAGTACAGATGTTATTTAAACACACACACTGACACAACTTAACACACACAGAGATAATTGCAGTACTTTGAGTGAGTTTTTTCTTACTAGGTATCGAAACTCAACGAAGGCGGAGTCTGTTCTGCAAGTAGCTCAACGAATGTGTCTCTTCTTATTTTTATTATGAGAGCCAGAATGAGTTTCGTTAAATAAATAAATCTAGTTGGCATGAAATCATTCTGGAATTTAGCAGAGCATTTAACAGAGCATTTAACAGAGCTTTTAACAGCGCATTCGTTTTACTCGAGAGCTATGTTAAAGTACATTATAATGTAACGTTTAATAAACATTTCTAAACACACATTTAATGAATTCGAGTTTTTAATTGATTTATTCACTATATTTTACAGAACATTTTACTACACCCAAAAAACTATTCACCTATTTGAAGTATATATGGGATCGATTCAATATTTCTTTAAAACAAATTCAATTTTCTTGTATTCAATGAAAATTTTCTTCAAATCAAAGATTTTTTCATCAAAATCCAAATGTCCAAATATTAATTGTTTATTTTACGAAACTATTCGTAGATGTTATCTACGAAAGCCATTCGTACATAATACGAAATATTCGTAATTTATTGATTATTTGTGTACCTTTTTACAAATATATTTTTACGAAAGTATTCGTACTTTTCACGAAAGCATTCGTACATTTATAAGATATATGAAACATTTTACGAATCTTTCGTAAAATACATGAACACTTTGTAAAACAAATATGAAATATGATACTTTTGGAACTTTTGACACAAACATAACTAACACAAAACACATTTTAAACCTTTCTGTAATTAGAACTATCTATTTTCGCCCAATTAAGTAAAATATTTTGTTTAAAAAAACTCTTAATGAAAATGACGATTCATTCATAAAAATATGAAACATTATAGACTGATTTGATACTTCTGCACTTTTAACTCAAACAGAACTCACAAAGAATACATTTTAAAACTGTTTGTACCCAATAAACATAGTTTCGATTGTATAAAATTTCAATAACGTTTCGAATTCGTAACGATATCGTTAAATATCTATAGTTAAATATCTGTATTGAATTATTTGTCAAAAAAAAGCTGTTCAATGAAAAAATTTAATAAATCTTGAAATTGGAAGAAATTTCGCAACTGTTAGAAACTTTTAAAATTTAGTAAGTATGAAATATTTTTTGCTGGATCAATAAACTAATTTTTATCCCAAACTAGGTAAACAATTTTAACGTTGTGGATGCTATAGAATGCTTGGTGCACAGCTCTATGAAAGATAATTTCAAGGCAAATTAATTTAAATAGTATCGAAATTGAATAAGCTTTTCGAATTCGTTTCGATTTCGAAATTAAATATATTTTCGAATTCATCTAGATATCGAAATTGAATCAATTTTCGAATTTGTTTCGATATCGAGAATTCATAAAATATCGATATCGTTAACGATAGAGTCATTTTTTTCGAGAACGCTATCATTCTCGAATCGTTAACGATAGTCGAAAACGATAACAATGTTCGTTCAAACGATATCGTTTCGAATTCGTTTCGATATCGTTTGGTATGCTGGGTATTTTATAACTATCTCTTGCGATCGTGATAGCAATTAAAATAAAATGCAGTTCAGTTTAAGTTGATATTTAGTTTAAGTTGCTATTTGACGCAACGATTTCTGTTTTTACTAATGATTTGTTGATGTTTTAATTTTACAAATATTGATTCGTAATATATACGAATCGTTCGTAAAAAAAAAAATTGGGGAAAAAAATGGAAATTACAAATGCTTCGTGTATTCTACGAATTATTCGTTTATTTTACGAAATTAAAATTACAAAAATATTTCGTAAAATGTCCTATAAATTTTTTTGAGTGACAGACATTTTGAATTAAAAGTTTAGTTTATCCATGCCCATTTTTTACCTTAGGGGGACAAATGTATTGTATGTATTTAATAAATAGTAATTGAAAATTATAAAATATATTAATACACGCAAAGAAATAATTGAGAGTTTTATTTTAAGAACTGAGATTTTAAGAACTATATTTTTGAAACTCTGATTGTTTTATTTTGTGGTTCTATTCACTAAGAAAATAATATGCTACCAGTTTAAATTTTCGCCTTGTAGCAAATAATCAAACATAAATAAGTTTAAATAAATAAGTTTAAATGCAGAAAACTCTTAGTATAAATGCAGTTGTTCGAGGACTATAACACATTTTCTAAGACGAATACGTTCCCCGACTAGTTTGTGATATTTTACCGATTGCTTCTACTGAATAATTCATTAAAGAGTTTTGTTGTAGAAGATTCATGGTAGTAAAAATAAACTTTTTCTCGGGCTCTCTGTTACAAGCAGTCCTCAAACATTAGAACCGCACAAAATATCGAAATTCATATATTGTTAATTCTTTCATTTTGCAGCCCAAAGCGTCTAATCCAGGCGTGTAGGGTTATAAGTTTAGTCTACATTGACCATATAAAACTAGAGTTCAAATATTAATGATCACAGTTTTATTGGATATATGATAAACGTCGATAGCTTAATAGGTTAATGCGTTGGACTGTGTGCCGAAAGGTCCCATATTTAAGTCTGGGCTGGGGCTAACAGCATCTTTTCATAAAAAACATGTTTCTTTACCGAGCTACATCTAGGCAAACAATGGCAAGACTCAGAGAGTAAACACTGCACTGCCGTTCGTTGTAATTTCAACCACTTGAGAGTCAAATGATGAGAGAGCTTGGCCTAAGTTCTTCAGGACTGTTCTTCCGGAAATTTCAAAACATTCTATGTCCAAAAGTAAGTTTTTCAGACGAATCCTTTAGCGTTTATTGCAATTATTTACAAGACTATAATTAATAGAATGGGGATATTTTACTAAAGAAGTTGTTATTCAAAGTTAAAAATGATAACTGTTTTTACAACAATATGTAAAAATCAGAAATTTCCAAGTAAATATTTACTAAGTATATTTAGCCGGCCTCAGCAGTCCAGAGGTTTGCCCGCTAGACATGTTTTCTAAAGGTCTCGGTTTCGAATCCCGGCTTAGGCATGAGTGCTCATAGTGTTATCAACCACAAAACGTAGGGAATAGATTTCACAGTACAATGGATATAGTTCGTCTGGGTGATGTGGATCTTTGTACATTCCAAAAAAAAAGTTTATATAATCTAATTTGGATTATACGTTTTTAGAAAAGTTAGATGAATGTTGAGTACATTTTTGTTATTGAATATGAATAAGCGTTCGGCACCATAATTTGATAGGATATAAATTCAGCAATATATAGATTCCAAAAATGAAATAATATTTAAAACTCGGAATGTTATAAAATATACTCTAAATTCTTTCATATGATTTTGAAGGAAAAACTAAGTTTTAATAAACAACTTCATTCATTCAAAACGAATTTCAACAAATTGGCACTTAAAATTTAAAAAAAAGTGTTTTTAATTGATGTGAACACTACAACCCTTTAATTTTAAGTTATGCACTAACTTTGACAATTAATCCGTTTTAAGCGGATAAAATTCTACCTAATAAATTTAAAATTAATCTTCATATTTAATGAGTAAAATATATAAAAAAAAAAGGACCGACTAAAAATATTCAAATGTACATAAACATAGACAGTTTAAAATCGTATTTATACTGTTTTTCATAATTTATTGAACACAACATATTTAAAAGACAAAAAATAAATAAAATATACCAGTTCATGTTTTCTAATATCATTCATAACCCTACAAACAAACAATTCATTTATTTAAAATTTTCCATTGTATTGTGGAACTTTTAACCATTTATTATCTAACAATTTAAAAATAAAATCTTAAAATTAAATTTTATATATAACATAGGTTAAGTAGAGGTTATCTATCATTTTTCGTCTATTGTTAAGATGGCAAAGGGTCAATCAGTTGACAAGATGCCAAGAATAATAAAAATCTAGAAATGCCTTCTTCTCATTATGCTATTTCTTACTCGAAAATAAAAGGTGAAAGAGAAATTTGTTTTAATAAGACACAAAAAAAAACATCATTAGTGTAAAACTATTAGATTGAAAACCATTTGACAAATTGTTATTTCGACAGATTTGACGGATGAAAAGGTGATTACAATTGTTGGTACGGACAAACAATTAATAGGAAGAGAAAATTCAGCATTCGGAATTCGAATTTGTGCAAATATTGGCATATTAAAGAAAAGTAGCAGGCAGCAGAATGGTGAGCGAAGGAGGCATCATTAGCGTTCGTAATTTGCTGTGAGAGTTGTCATGTTAAAGAATATTATAAAACTGGCATTTACGGCTGGACGCTCTGAATAAACATTTATGTCTCAAGAAAACTAAGTCCGATCATCAATAGAAATCGATAATAATTGCATAGATGCCTATTTGCAAACTACGTTTTATTAATGACAGAATTACTTTCGCTTGAATACAACCAAATGCTACAATTGATACTGTACCAGGAGGTCCTGTAACTGATTACAACATAAGGCTCTTTTTTTAAATTAGGATTTAAAAAAGAAGGAGTTTTAACTAAGTATTGAGCAGTAAATGTAAACTAATAGTAACCTTAATATTTATAAAAAGCGAAATCGAAACACATATTCATTTAGGTTTCAATTCGGGGTTTTACCAAATCTCTCTTATATCCAATAGTTTCAAAAATTGTTCTGCCTTAATATGATTAAAACATGTTCCCCTAGTAATTATACTACACTCTAAAAACTGAGTTTAAAATTACTACGTAAAAAAGTGTATTTTTTTGTGTAAATTTGCGAATTTTGTGCACATATGCGTATGTAAGTGTGTAAAAAAAGGATTTAGACAATTATTGTTTAATGTTACAACTATTTACGTGTACATATACATTTTATTTTCATTTTTAAACCTTTGTTGTGTGATATTAACACAAAATGTTTAATTTTCATATGCCGAATGTTTAAAATTAGACACGAGTAGTAAATTTACATATCATTTGTTTATTCTTACACTAGCTTTGTTGACTTTTAAGCACATCTTGTTGAAACTTGCGACTATTAGTCTGTAGTGAAAATGACGCCAAGCCATGCTTATTAAATCTAATTAAATTCGCTTGCTGCAAAGACATCTATAAACAGGGGACATCAAATATTAACCAGAAGACAATGGTTTTATAAACCTTTTTAAATGAATTTTGTATTCATAAACATTAAAGAGTTCTTGTTATTATTTTAACCAAATTTCTTTTTAATTTTAGGTTGTGAACGAAATGGAGGAGTATCATTTTTGCTTTGTGTGCATGAAGTACTGCGGACAACGATGCATTTACTTTTCTAATCTTCTGATTTTGATTATAAAAATAATTTAAATAATAAATAAAATCAAAAAAAGTTGTTTCAAAAATAAGTGCATTCATTTTCTCAGAGCAAAATTATACTTAAACATTTCGGAAACCCAACCCTCGTACATATTAAACATTTTATGTTTAATTTTACACATATTTAATTTAAGAAATGCTTAATTTTACACATTTTATGTTTAAGTTTCACACCAGAATAGAGTAATTTTCCACATTTTAATGTTCAATTTACACACATATTGTTGATTCTTACAGTTTATATTTAAACATTAGAGATTCAATTTTAAACGCGTGTTTAAAAATGCAACTATAAAGCGAGGAAACAAGTTGCCTGGCTTTATGATCGTAAAATTGCACAAGTTTTGTTTTGTGTGTATTGCTTTATTAATCATTAAATATTCGAATTCTTTATTTATCACAATCAAGCATATTATTATCTTAATAATTCGTTTATTTATGAAATTATTTATGAAATGGTTGTTTGGATTCTAAAATAATTTTTAAAATTAGGTAATAATAATCAAATAATTATATTAATCAACTATAATCATAGTTTTCACATGATTTCTAGCATATTTTATATTTAAATCGTTCGGAGTACATAACACTGTCCGCACATTTGACAAAAATTTTCGACACCAGAAATGAAAATTACATATTCTTATAGAAATAGAAATCCTAAGAACAAATGCGTTTTTTCCCTATACGTCCAGTTTCAAATATATTCGAAATAAACGAAAAACCACGAATTTAAGAATTATATTGGTTGGATATAAAGTCAGACTTATTTTTTATTTTATCCAAAACTTGCATAAAAAAAAAACAAATTACATGTTTATATCAATTTTCAAACAGGACCTGGGATATGTAGCAAAAACTACTCAATTTTGGGCATTTTTTTCTCAACTCCCAGGTGTGCACCATTGATATACTTTGCATTATCAATTAGCAAATCTCATCAATTTCAAACCAGTTTTATTAAAAAAATTGTAAACGTCGTAATTGGGCATACAAATTAAAAAAAGCGAAAAGTTAAAAAAAAATAAAACTATTAAGCATAATAATTCGTAGAAATAATACTAAACTCGTTTTTCTTTACTCTTTTATAATATTATTGTGGTAAGGGAGATATTTGGGTCAAATTTGTCAAGTCATTGGACCTCTCTAGTACCCAATTCCGGCCTTTTTTAAAGCTTAAAAATAATAATATGGTTTTATTAGAGAATTTATTACTTATTTATCTAAAAAAATTCTAAATTTAAGTTATATTTTAACAGTAAATTGATGATTTATATTAGGGCGGACTTAGGCAAAAACACATCGATAAGTGTTCCTAATTCCGTCCTACGGCTGGAATAAGTAATATTTAATACATTTTTATATTGTAATTTTTAATAATATAAGGTTTAGAAAATTAATAATTGTGGCTTTTAATAAACTGAAAAAATAAGAAAAATGTAGTATTTTCCTAATTCCGCCCTATACATTTCCGAACCAAAATACACTTTTTATACCCTACACCTATGAGGTACAGGGCATATTATTGCATATATTGTAACCCCCCTTAGGAGGCGTGTCCGGTATGGAAAAGTATATATATTCTTGATCAGCATCACTACCCGCGTCCGTTTAGCCATGTCCGTCTTGCTGACCGAATACAGAATAACTTGAGAAATACTGATCAGAATGCGATAAAATTTCGTATTATTATATTTTAGCCAAAAGCAGAAACTGAGTTTGAAAATGAGCCAAATCGGTCAACGGACACGCCCACCTCCCATACAAGTCTCTTTTATATAACTCTTTAGGAACTAATAACTCGAAAAGTATTCAAGATATAGGTATAAAATTTAAAACGTATTTTTATAATTCAAATAAAAATATGTGGTCCAAAAATGGGCGTGATCTACCCACTTTTTTTTCATTATTTCCCGGGTTTTCATAGTGAAAATTTGATCCGTAAATTATTAAAATCAAATCTATGAAATATTAGCCTTTCAAAATTTTAAATATAGACGTTGTCCGCCCAATTATATGTTTCTATTTTTTTTTAGTTAGTTTTTTATACTTTTATATAAATTTTTTAATTTATGGGGATATAAGACGTAAATTTCTGATATGTGAATAATATTCTGAGGGTTCAGCATAATTAAAATTTTTAAAATTAAGGTATGCAATTAAATATCCCACATTAATATCCCCACCAAAGGTGTAGGGTATTCCGTAGTCGGGCCCGACCGACTATAAAAATCCGCCCCGTGTGACCGAACTTACCCATGTGACATAACTTTCCCAACTCGTTTTATTTAAAATAAATTTTATAAAATTATATTTTTCTTAAATCTAGTTTAGATTATACATTGCGAATAATTTATAACAAATTGCAATTTTATTTAATATCAATGGTCTGTTGCTGCATTTTAAACTTGTAATTAATACAATTAAATAGGTCGGAATTAGGAAAGACATTTTTGGCATTTTTCCGTCCTAAGGTATTTTTTTATTAAATACAGAAATCAATTTATATTTATTATTAGAATATTAATTAAAACTAAGATAAAGTGAAAATAAAAATAAAAAAGTATATTTAATATAGATTTAAATAGTTTCGTAATATAAAACGTTTTAATTTTAAAAATGTATCTTCTAATTTTAAATTATAGCATGCATAGTAATATTTAATAAAAAGTGTTTAAATGGAATATAATTCTATAAAAAAAAAACTTTTTAATTGAAATTTGAATTAAAAACTATTTTCTGTTTTTTTTAAAGATCTCTAATTTTTAAAAAATATTGAACTAAATTCAAAAATAAAAAATATATATTTAAGCTTAAAAAATGCATACATGATGTTTTTTTTTACTTTCATTACTTTAAGTGATTTAATAAAATGCATTCATAAAAATAGGGAAGAATTAGAGTTGCGCTAGGGCGGAATTAGGATTTTCAAAAAATATATAGGGCGGAATTAGAAACATTTTTACTTTATGTATATTTTTTTATAAATTATATGAAATATATTTCTATTAAAGTAGTTTTGTTTTCAAATAGTAAAAAATAGCACAGTCTTCCTTATAAAAAAAAAACTGAAATCTCCGTAAATTTGAGCTATAAAAATACGCAAAAGCTGAAAAATCATTCATAGGGCGGAATTACGGTGTTTTACTTTAAATCCTGATTCGTAATAATATTTTACAAATATAGAAACCCATAACTGGTATCAAGTGGTCTAATGAATTGATAATTTGAGTTAAATACCACAATAATATTGTAAAATAGTAAAAAAATACGAGTTAAAAATATTTCAACAAATTTATTACGCTTAATATATATATATATTTTTGTTACTTTCAATTCTGTTGGTAAATGGGTACACACAGTGTAATTGACAGTCGCCTGGAAGTATGTAATGTTTTTGGATTCCCAAAAAATTATAACACACACCTTGAACACTAAAACGAAAGTTGGTACATAATTCCGACCTTCTGTTTTGTTTAATTATTATGTGATTTATTGTTTATATGTCGGCTTAGACCGACTATAACATTCAAAAATCGGAATGTTATGATTAAACTAAAATCAAAATGTCTCTATTTAACAATTTCTCTTGCGACCATACTTTCCTTACTCGTTAGTAGTCATCACAATAAAAACGGGGACAAGCTTTTGAAGAGTCCATTTCAAGTAGTCCGTCAGTCTGTCTGTCTGTCAGTCAGTTAGGGCGAAAAGTCCTGAGCTCAATTCGATGTGATTACTTACTCTGACGACGATTACTTAATGGTTAACCGCGGTAGCTCAGTGGTTAGTGCGTTGGACTGCGAGTCGAAAGGTCCCCGGTTCAAGCCTGGACTGGGGCTAACAACATCTTTTCATAGGAACATTTTTCTATACCGCGCTACCTCTCGTTAGTAAATTGCAAACCTACGAGAGTAAAACCATTGCCTATGAAAAGCTCTTACCCGCCGTTCGGATTCGGCAATAAACTGTAGGTCCCACCACTTTGAGTACAAATATAACACGCACAGCTCAAAATGGTGAGAGAGCTCGGCCGAAGTTCTGTACAGGACTGTAGCGCCAAACTATTATTATTATTATTATCGGGACACCAACTCATTTGTACATATGAATGGAAACTAAAAGAATTTGTCTCACAAGTTGCAATTATATTCATTAATCGTACCCGATTTTGAAAAATTACAATCAATATATATATATATTAAATAAACAAAAAATATTTGTTCTAATATTTAGTTTTAAATACTCAAATTAAATACTCAAAATTCAAAATAGATTTGCTATAATAAGATTAAAAAACGAGTTGGGAAAGTTAGGTCACATGGGTAAGTTCGGTCACTTGGGGCGGATTTTTATAGTCGGTCGGGCCCGACTATGGAATACCCTACACCTTTGGTGGGGATATTAACCCTCAGAATATTATTCATATATCAGAAATTTACGTCTTATATCCCCATAAATTGAAAAAATTATATAAAGTTTAAAAAACTAAAAAAAATAAATTTGAAAAATGTTATTGGGCGGACCACGCCTATATTTAAAATTTTGAAAGGCTAATATTTTATAGATTAGATTTTAATAATTTACGGATCAAATTTCCACTATGAAAACCCGGGAAATAATGAAAAAAAAAGTGGGCGGATCACGCCCATTTTCTGACCACATATTTTTAGGTGAATTCTATCAATATGTTTTAAATTTTATAACTATACCTTGAATACTTTTCGAGTTATTAGTTCCGAAAGAGTTATATAAAAGTGACTTGTATGGGAGGTGGGCGTGTCCGTTGACCGATTTGGCTCATTTTCAAACTCAGTTCCTACTTTTGGATAAAATATATTGAGACGAAATTTCATCGCATTCTGATTAGTATTTCTCAAGTTATTCTGTATTCGGACAGCAAGACAGCAAGACGGACAGACAGACAGACAGACAGACAGACAGACAGACAGACAGACAGGCAGACAGACGGACATGGCTAAACGGACTCGGGTAGTGATGCTGATCAAGAATATATATACTTTTCCATACCGGACACGCCTCCTAAGGGGCGTTACAATATATGCACAAAGTTAATATACCCTGTACCTCATAAGTGTAGGGTATAAAAATAAATAAAATGTGCATAAATATTATGTATAGAGAACATAAAAATGTTGTTCATAATATGTATGTGTAAATTCTAATATTTATGAATTGTACATAATAATGGTGAATCCAAATATATTAAGGACATTGATTTAACAACCAGATACATATATTTTATGTATTATTTACATACAAATTTCTGATTTGGGGTTTCTGAAGGGCTTGTAGAGTTGGTTTGTGTATAAGACATATTTGGTTTGGGAACAAACTATATAATCGAATATTCGAATATCGATATTCAAAATATAATCGAAAATATTTGAAATTGAATATTTTCAGTCGAATATACAAGTGTATACAATTCGTCCGTTTTATTTCGTAAAAATTTGTATTCAAATAAGCATTTTATTGAACATATGTTAAGAAAACGAATGCGTAACAACTGAAATTAATTTATAGAAGCAGAGACGAATTCGATGGAGTCGTAGTGTGAGGAGAAGAACTTGGTGTTGGTAAAATATATGGTATAGTGTAAAGGAAAAAGTGTAAGATAAAAAATATAACAAATTAAATAATTAAATAAATAAATAAATAAAAATTAAATAAATAACAGCTCTGTACAGAACCACCACCACCGCAATACGAAACAATAAAATATATTTTTTTTTTAAATAATATTAAATAATGTAAAATTACATAAATGTTGAGATTGTGTGCATAAAATGTATGAAAATGTGTACACAAAATATATGGAATTAATATATGAAATTAGAAAATACTAGGTATTCATTTTTTTTTATATGAAAATAATTGTTTTTAAATACTATTCAATCAATGGTGATTTCATGGGTTTTTTCTGAGTTTATAAGTTAAATATTGAAGTTAATCTCATTTGAAAGGTGATGAATTGGTGTTTGTAATGGTGTACTTGTTTTCAAAACTTTTAATATACAAATGATAAGGAAGATGGTCAAAAAGGTTTAGATCCTTATTTTTTTATTTTTTGTTTGTTTTTAATTCATACATTATTCTATAGAAACATTTTTCTATACCGCGCTACCTCTCGGCAGTAAATGGCAAACATACGAGAGTAAAACATTGCCTATGAAGAGCTTTCACCCGCCGTTCGGATTCGGCAATAAACTGTAGGTCCCACCACTTTGAGTACAAATATAACACGCATATCTCAAAATGGTGATAGAGCTATTTGTTATTATTATAATAGGGTCTAAAAGTTACATTGTGCTAGAATTTACCACAAAAAATGTGTGCCGAAAAATATTAAAAAAAAATATATATTTAAAAAATATTGAACATTTTGGTGGGTGTTTTCAACTTCAAGGAGGATGCTCGAGCTTAAGACTTTATTCAAAATTTGTGAACTTTTAGGAGAACATTAAAAGATTCAATCCCTAATTGTTTAAGCCTATTTCGATCCAAAACAACTTTATTTAGATGGTTAAAAAAATAAAAATATGGATTTAAAATGATATTTTAACATCATCGTCAATGTACGAATTCATGAATCAAGGACTTTTGTACTCAAATTTTTTGTAGTAAACTCTAGCAGCACAACGTAACTTTTAGGCCTTAATTTACATTATCTTGTTATTTATAGAAAAGCTTAATAAATTAACGCAGTTCAAACGGCAGAAAAAATTAATTGACAAAAAAAATATATTAAATCTATATTTTTTAGTATTGGTGCATTACACTGCCCGACAAAATTCCAATTTTGACATGGTTCAGTAAAAGTTACAGCAAATATTGGATACATATGTAGAGCTATTTCCGAAAATGGCATCAGTTTAGTAAAATTGTCTCTAGTTTCTGAGATATAGCCCGTTTTATTATCTCCCATTATTCTTCTTTTATTTTTAAAATTTAAATATGAAATTATCTTTTCGATATAAGCAAACCTTTCGCCATAAAATACAAATTTGCTTTTATGCGTGAAAAAATTTGTTTGCGAGATACGTTATGTATGAAAAATTTTATTACATAAATGAGGTTTTATAGAGGATGCTTGGCGTCACATAAAAGTAAATACAAATATCTTTTAATATTTTCACCCACTAAGTAATATAGTATTTTATTACCAAAATTTTTAACTTTTTAAACAAATTTTAATTTCTTTTGCTTATATCTCGCAAACAATTTTTTTCACGCCTTAACTCAAATTTTTGTATTGTAGCGCGATTTGTATTGTATCGCGTCTAATATCGAAAAGACATTTTCATTATTTTGTTTTGTTGGAATTTTAAAAATAAAAGAAGACCAAAACAATGTGAAATTGAAAAATGGCCTATTTCTCAAAACTATTGCCAATTTGAAAAAACTGATGCTATTTTCGGAATCAGCGCCACAATGCATCCAATATTTGCTGCAACTTTTTTTAAAATAAAAATGTAGGTGTTGACCACCAAAATCAGCTTTACAACTTTTGGACCATAATATCTTATGAAAACTTTTAAATAATGATTTTCAGATACTTTTCAACTGTGCTGTAGGGCTTTCTTGATATATTTTGAAAGTAAACGCATAGTTTTACTCAGAGAAGTATAAAATTTACTACTTTTGTAATATTATTTCTTAAAAAATATAAATTTTTGACAAAATCATGGCGTCTTAATGGGGGGGCGATCGCCCCCTTCGCCTCCCCTGTGGATCCACCACTGTCAACACTGTGCATTGCATGTATAGGGGCATTCCCTGAGCGTTGGTTAATGTGTTTAAAAAAAAAATAAAATTAACTACATATTGGTTGCTACAATATTTTAAATTTAAAAATATAAACCAGTAAAGAAGGTTGAGTCACACGTGTAATACTTAAGTAGGCAAATTGTGATAAACATATGAGATAATGTGTGCGGTTGCCATTTAAAGTTGTACATAGATCTCCAGGGTATACAAAATTCATTTGATACCCATATGTACAAATGGGTAGGTGTACCGAATGTCGATATTTTCGGGAAGCACAAGTCGGTTCGCGGAAAACATTATTATTATATATTTGAGTATATGGCCAATATATATTTCACAAAAAAAAAAAGTTCTCTTAAGTCGGTATAAACTAAAATTTACCTGTAGAAGCAGGTTTTATATGAAGTATTTGAAGATAAGTGGTCGGTCCACAGATAACAATGGATCATTTTCACTATCAGAACGCGTAGATATATAAGTAATCTATGTTAGGAGTTTCATTGGTCTAACTACTCTAATTTTTCTGTAATTGTAATTTCAAAAGACTCAGGAGGTCATGCTGATCAAGCATATACTTTTCTATACCGGCATACAAAACTAAATATACCCTTTCATTCTTAGTGTAATTTATAATAACATCAATTGCACACCTAACAATCATTTCTGTGAGTGCATATTTGTGTGGTAGCGATGTGAATCTGCATCAATCTCGAAATTTCGGGACTGGCAAATTTTAATCCCGCCTCTCATAATGTAACCTAGATGTCTGTGAAATTACCTAGGCATAAGCATATCATCTTATCAGACTACTACCGATGTTTTTACTATGTTGTAAAAAAACCACGTCGTGCGATAAGACATTACAAACTTGAATATGCATCCGAGCACACATTGGAACACTTCCAATCAGCAGCCAAACAGTTGCTGTCAGTTCTCCATTGAAAACCTGATCATGTCAGTTTCCAACCTCAGTGATGCAGCCAGAACTGCCGCGGTCGGCTGCCGATGAACTAAAAGGTTTTAGTCTCCGTTTAAGCGTTGAGAAATGATAAATGGTGCGACTTTGTCGTGTGTCACCAGTTGAGCCCCACAGGCCATACGCAGTCGTGCCGTGCCACAGCACAACGTCACTCATTGATGGTCAATGTGTGTCGCACAATTTGTCTACGAAGCGCCACTGTGAAGTGCCCCAGCCTCCCATTCTTGCCACTCTTCTCGCATCGTCTGCAATCTCTTATATTGTACCACATCAAACCTGAAATGCTTCTCTGGGGCTATTCACAGCTTTTGTGTTAATTGAAAATAGTTTGCTAATGTTTTTTATCGCATGATTTGCAGGTAGAATTTTTTGTACATCACGTTTCTCGTTGTTATTATTGTCCACGGTGGTTTACCACACCTTCGACCAATTTAGTGCCACTAGAGTTGCCATGCGTACTCTTTTAATTAGTGCATATAGCTTTTAAAGCAACATATTTTATTTAATTGTATTTCATTGGTATTTCAATCCAAAGCATTTTGACATTATCAGGACTTTCGGGTTTAGACAATTATCCCGGGATCCGAGGATTAATCCAGGAATTATTGAAAATCGTATTATACAAAAAGAGAATGTGTACTTATTTTTTTATTGACAATCCAGGGATTTCTCTGTTGATAATGATGTAAATTTTGACATGTCGGAAATATCGACAATAGTTTGCACAGTATATATAATGCTGATAGATTAAAATGGGCTAGGCTGTGCTAGGATAGTGAAGGTCATGCAGAAAATTCTCGAAAATGTCTACATTACCGATAACTACGTCAGGAATTTAATAGAATTCGCAAATGCCCTAAGTTCCAAGGTATAATAAAGTATAACAAATACAGTTATGTTACTTGTTATACTTTTCTAATAGACTTCAACAGTAAATGCTTTAATATTTAGTTTTAATTTCATCCGTTTTTGGCGATCTCGTTATAAAGTATTAAGAAAAAGTACCATTGTAATTTATTAAAACTAAAATAAAGTCACGAAAATACCGAAACGTTTTTAGTTTCCTGGATTTCTGTAATTTCGAAAGTAAGAGCATTGTCAACAAGACTCTAATTTATATCCCTAATATCTCTAATAAAAATGCGATATTGATAATATAGTACAAACAGAAAATAGTATTTATTATTCTTTTAGATTTTTTGAAAAAAAAAATAATTTATATAAAAAATTAAAAATGTTATTCAAATTTGGAACATTAAGAGCATTTAATAAATCTTAAGAATGGATTTTAGAATTGGTTTACAATACTTATTCGTAGTGGAAAATAACTCTAATATGTTGGATTGTTTGGTAATATTTTGGTTTTATATATGGTCGGGACAAGAAAAAAATCAATGATTCCGATCTAATTTCTATTAGAATTATAAATAACGTAGATTTTTAAAGTCTTTCAAACTAATTATAGTTGCCACGGTAAGTATATGGCAAGGCAATGCTTATATGAATTCTACTATAATTCACCCGAAGAAATTCTGATATTTTCCTGATTATACACCGAACAAATTTCTTACTTGATTTCTCGTTTGACGGTATCGAAAAATTAATTTATATCGACTGGACCTTGAGCAAGTCAAGGCAATATTTTTAAAATAATTGAAAATTAATACTTGTTTAACTGACTTGGCACATAACTCGAATAATATTTTATATGTTATTTTGGCAACCCTGGATGCCACTAAACGAATTCCATTTACATGTCTCGAGCTTGAATAAAAATTGAGTACATAAAAAAGTATGAAACGCACTTAGTGTTTATCGCCTGCGACATTTGACAGTGTTTGGCGATGTTCGTAGCACCTCCGGGCAGGTAATCCATGGTCTGTTATGCGTGCTAAGCACAGCATTATTCGATGTAAGCTTTGGAAAGTTATTAAATGATGGTATTTAGCTGTAACTGTGATTGATCATGTGCTACGTACCGGCGCTCACACCAATTTAGAGTAACAGGGTGTATTTTTACTATTTCTGAACGAAATAATTAAACACATTAATAACTTTTATACGTAACTCATTATAATTGAGCTCAAAATTGTATAATGCAATTTGGCAGTGAACAGTTTTAAAAACATTAATGACTAGTTTCTCAGTTACATTTTCCAATTAAACTTAGTTAAAACTAAATGTAATTTCGTCTAGATGTTTTGAAAATGTGGAAAGCTATTATGTATATTTTATAAAATAATCCATTTTCATAATTTAAATACAACAAAATATAATCCACGGTACGTGCAATAAAATCCAAAAAATAAAAATAGCGGCTTTTGATTTCTTCAAAATAATTTTTTCGTTGTGTACTGAATAACATGATATTAAAAAAAGATTTTGCTACACTAATTCAATAAATATTTTATAAATAACCACATTCTTTACAATTTAGAACCATTAAATCGTTAGAAACGTCTATGTTTGACATTAAAAGTTAAGCATATGTTACATAAGGACCTATAAGTTTATATTCAAAATCTCTAAGATATGCTCGTAAGGTTTTTTATGTTATTTTGTCAACTTCAATAGTTAAATGTTTTCTGGATTTGCTCATTATGTTTTAGAAAAGAGTGTGTAACTTAATTTTCTTTACTGGTTTTTGCAATAAACATTGTGAACCTTTATTTAAACTAAGAATAAGAGCTTAGAGAATTGTGAAAAATTACTCTCTTGACACACTTTTAAGGTAACACAAATATATTTTTGATTTTTTGCAAAAACTAATATCTGGACTCAGATATTAGACACAGTTATTCGTAGGCTAATTTTAATATGTGCAGCATGTCAAAATCGTATAATAAATACCGATATAAAGTACCAAAAATAGTGTTTTTTGCAACTTTGAACTGATTTTTGAAAAATCTCGACGTATAGTTAAAATTCTGAGTACGCAGCAAGAATTAGGAACCAGAAATCTACCAAACGGAGAGAAAATATTTGTTTGAGTATGTCTGAATGTAATTAAAAAATAATAGAAAATTACCATACATGTATTACGAATGCAATGTAAATAAATTATAATCAAAATTGAAATTGTTCGGATTGTAATAACATAATACTGTGTATACATTATTATATTGTCCAGCAGAATCTGTCAAATTTACCACAAATATGTTACAATACAAACATATAATTTTAATTACATTTTAAAATACTATTTCTTGATTATAACTGTGTTTCAAAACAAAGAGAAAATGCTTTTCACATCTAATTATAACGTATGATATCAGCGCTCATCTTCACTCGGATAGACAAACGAAGTTGACGACGTTGCTATGTCTCTTTTGTCTTCATTTGCAGTATGTATTGGGTCCTTTTAAACATACTGATGTGTGAAAACATAAATTAGATGTAAATTCTTCTTATATACGAAGTTGACACTCGATGAACGCCATTTTCTGCCTACGTGCCTTTTGTTGTTCGTTTAGAAAACGTATTCGTATCGATAATAATTTTGTCATTTGTAAATTATAAAAATATGCAAATTATGTTCAAAAAGTTTATAATTTAATAGTGCCGTATATATTGTAATTGTTCCTTAATGCTTTTCTAAAAATAAAGCCGAACGTGTTTTTTTTTTATCAAAAAACGACAACTAAAAAAATCACTGCTTCGATTTTCAAACAGTTTTTGGCATGCTTTTTTTACAACAGTCTCCGCGAATTCCTTGTCAACGCTATGTGCTGGACTGAGACCAACGTTGTACTGTAACTGTACCATATACAAAGCAGCCTGGATTGTCTGGTTCAGCGATTGTTGGAACAATTGTGCATTTATTGATGAGTATTAAACCAATTATTTATTTATGCATTTAAAAAATTGTGTATGAGTTAAAATATTATAAATTCCCACTGTGCATGTTTAAAGATTTTTAATAAAAATTAATAAAAGAAAAACAATACTTTATATTAATTTTCCTGATTTCTTTCAAAAATATTTAGATATGTTTTTATGCAAACACACTACTTTTTGTACCGAAACCACTGATATATAGCTCTGGAAACATATTTGTATTCAGGTCGTTCCAAATCATGTTTTGAACATATTTATGTAATAATAATAGTTTGGCACTACAGTCCCATAAGAACTTATATCGAGTTCTCACATTGTGCGTGTTATATTTTTACTCAAAGTGGTGGGACCTACAGTTTATTGCAAAATCCGAACGGCGGTGAGAGCTTTTCATAGGCAATGTTTTTCTCTCTTAGGTTTGCCATTTACTGCCGAGAGATAGCGCCATATAGAAAAATGTTTCTATGAAAAGATGTTGTTAGCCCCAGTACAGACTTGAACCGGGGACCTTTCGGCTCGCAGTCCAACGCACTAACCACTGATTTATGATTCGGTTCAAATATTTATGTTGTTTGTATGCAGTAATTATTATGTATACACTTAAGGGGCAACATTAAAATGTTTCCGTGATATCATAATGTAAATCAGAGCTAATTACAACACTGTTCAAGTCTCAACGCAACCCTGTTTACAAATGATTTATCAGGCAAATTCAAAAATGCCTGCAAAATTATGTTTGGGAGAGCCCTTTCTGCAGCGTGTCCTCTCAAATTCTTAGCTGGGTACAACAAGGATGAGCAGATATATGACATTCATAAAGAAATATTCAAAAACACAATATCAAAAATTGGATAATATCGAAACCTCAATATCGAAAATTTCAATTGTGGAGGTATCCATGTTTGATACAAACTAATTTATATAACTATTTATTAATTGTTTTTTAACTATGGCATCAACTTAATGTAAAAATTAATATTTACGCAACAATAATTGTCTCCGTATGCCTTGTTAGGCACAACGCATCCGCAAGAGCTGCACGAATGCACGACGTCAACGAAAGGATAATTAGAAGCTAAACGGAAGTTTGCCACTGTTGCCTAGGATTCATTACAGGAAGCAATTGTGACGAACGAAAGTTGATGATAGCAAAGGCGTGAGGCGTGACATCCATTGCCACAAAAGGATAAAGCAGCGGATGTGCTACAAGACGAGTAATAAAAGCGCTCACATATGTTCGCAAATACGGTTCGCGTTGGCAGGCCGCCATGTTGCATTGTGCGGCAGCTTGTAGGAGGCAGGAGGCAGCAGCGTATGTCAAATAGCTTTTTACATATTCAAATATATGAAGAAAATTCCAAATTTATAATGGCGTTGCGGTGTGCGAAGGCGGAAGACAACGAGCGACATTAAATCGTTTATTGTTTAAGTAGCATCTTCTTGCGAGACGTGTGTGTGTTGTCTCCTGTGAAGGCGTTGAGACGTTGACTGTTGGCTGCCCTGGAGCGCCATGAAAGTTAAACGCGAAACAAATTAAAATTCATGCACTGTTTTGCTATGAATATGTGAAACGGGATGAGAAGACGAGAAACTTATATCCTGGGAATAAATCCAACATATGCAGCAAAGTGTCAAAATAATTCAAATGTTTTGTGTGTAAATTGAAAATTAATTGTTTGCTTTATTAATGTTTGCTTTATAATGGGTTGGGTGGAACATGATTATTTACACAGATGCTTTCGAAACCTTAATCATTTCATGCCAAATCTTAACTCGCGCATGGCTATGTGTTGCCTTTGCATAGTTTCAGATGGTTGCAGATTTCCCTTTACAACCACTTAATATTACAAAATAATATTTCTCTTCGACATCATCGTTATTATCAGCATTTCACAATCATCATCATCTGACTCACTTCATGCTGACCTCATGAACCCAACCAGCAAGCAATCAAATAATTGTTGCAAAGTGTGCCATAAATAATAAAAATTCCAATGCAACAAAACCAAACACCAGCCGCAGAATCAAATCTATTACAAACGCACCAATCTAAAATGTAAAAAAAAAATTACTCATCCGTTATCGTAAAAAACAAAAATAAATTCTTTAGCGATATCTTTACAACTTCTTACGATGACTTCAATTAATCTGTGAATCGCCTACGCAGCCACAAACAAAGTCTCAGCAGCCCAAGTCAGCAAACCAGGCACACTGCAAACGTTGGCAATGCCATGGCATAGAACAGAAGAAAAGAATATGGCTAAACGTGCGCCTAGCGTGCATCCAACTCTCTTCTCCTGCCCTGAACCAAATGCTATGCAATACGTTGCAACGTAGACGTTTTGACCCGATTGTTTTGGGTTTCGTACACTCAGAAGAAAATGTCCCATTGAGTACTTTACGGCCATTGATTTTATGGTTCATGTATTAATAGTTTTTTCATATTAATTCAAAAGTTTTCTAATTAATTTGATAATATTCAGCACCATTATTTTAAATATTTCAATATTATTATTTTCCTCCTTTTAATAATAAACGTGGAGCAAAAAACATATACACGAATTAAAACATGTTCATTTTGTACGCCTTTCTGCGAGTTTACTCAAAATGGTCGCATGCAGTTTTTTACAGAAAATTAATATTATCTGGAACTTTTATTATGGCAACGGTTTCAAAAATAAATGTAGACTCAAGTAGTACAATCAATTATTGGAATTTGAAGCGAACATTTAATGTGTTATAACCATTAGCAACATACTGTTACGAAAAGATGTAATTTGCCCCACTGTGCAAGCATTCAACAATAATAAATGAGACGCAAGACAATTCAGCGCACTAAGCAATGTGTTAGAAAGAGACGGAAGATCATTCAGCGCACTGAGCAATGTGCGAGAAAGAGATGGAAGATCAGCACATTAAAACACATGAGTGCGAATGAGATGCCAATAGCATGCGTCATTCACGAAACGCGTAGAAGGTTCTCGAAACAAGTCGAAGCTTGTCGAAACGTGTCGAACTGATGCATGCAGTATATAAGGGAGCCGCATCTGAGGTACAGCACTTCAGTAGTGATTGTAAAGTGGTCGAGGGCATCTCGTGTGATAATTGTCAAGTTAAATTGAGGACATGCAGCAGTTGTTAGAATTTGTTATTAGTAAAGTTGTTTATTAAAGTGAATTAATAAAGTTAATTGTTATAATTTAAACCAAACATAAGAGTGTTTTTATTTTGTACACAATCCAGCGATACGAACGCATTGAACAGTTTTCCGTAGACTGAATTTTCGTAATAATACTAAGAGTAGAGTTATAAAATTAGAATCAAAGGATCATATTAAAAACTCCAACCGTCACATAAAATGTGGGGAGAATTGTACAATGGGGCGTGGCATCTCCCATATAATAAATACTTTAAATTTGCTATAACTCCAGACATACTAAGAGTAGAATTATAAAAATCGAATCAAAGGTTCGAAGCAAAGGTTAGAATGTGGACGGGATTGTACAACGGGGCGTGGCATCTCCCATATAACTAAAACTTTAAATTAAATTAAAATTGAAATTAAAAACTTTAAAAATATTAAACATTGTAATCTTCACGTGGAATGTGAGCGGTATTGGACAAAGGGCGTGGCACGTAGACGGGTAAAAATGGCGAAGGCATGCACTAAAATAGGAAAAAAGAGCGTGAATGTATCAACATTTAAAAAAGATATACTTCTGCATTTACAAAAACATAGCGAAGCTGTGCACGGGTCCAGCTAGTGGTATATATATTTTTTCTATTGAAATGTATAAAAACAATGTACATTATTTTCTCTGGGTGTAGTATTCGATTTGTAGGCTGTTGCTAGTAGTACCGCTGTCGACGCTGCTTATGATGAACTGTGGTCACCTTAAAGAAATTCACCCAACAACGGTAAATTACGAAATGATTATATGATATTTCTAAATATTAGCGTGGATTTACCATTTTTTAATGTATATCATATTTGTAGAGGTAAATAGTATACACCAACTATATTTTAACCAAGGTTTGAAACCGTAACCGAAACCGATATACGTTTAAAACCGTTTCAATTTTAAAACCGAAACTGTTATACGAAAATCAGATATAATCCGATATTAAAAACCGAAATAAATGGTTTCATTTTATACCGGTTTCAAACGGTTTTTAAAAAATTATAAAAAGAAATGGAAAAACATATTTTGTTTTATATAGAAGATCTTAAGTACAGGGCATGTTTTAATAAAATTTGGAGTTCCCAAAATAAATTTTTTTTGTTCTACAAAAATGCACATGTTGTGTTGTGAGAAACATTGTGTCCAATACAACGGTCTTTGGTCTAAAATTGTTTGTGTAGCGGTAAATCGAATTAACAACAAAACATCAGCAACTCCAAGCACAATTTGTTAAAAAATTATGTTCATGAAAAGCTTACATTGAGAATATATCTTATTTTCTCAACAAATTTTGCGTATAAGCAGAGAGTATATATTTGTAGCCGAGGTAGCTCAGTGGTTAGTGCGTTGTCGAAAGGTCCCCGGTTCAAGCCTGGACTGGGGCTAACAACATCTTTTCATAGAAACATTTTTCTATACCGCGCTACCTCTCGTCAGTAAATGGCAAACCTACGAGAGTAAAACCATTGCCTATGAAAAGCTCTCACCCGCCGTTCGGATTCGGCAATAAACTGTAGGTCCCTCCACTTTGAGTACAAATATAACACGCACAGCTCAAAATGGTGAGTGAGCTCGGCCGAAGTTCTGTACAGGACTGTAGCGCCAAACTATTATTATTATTATTATATATTTGATATAAAGTTTCCATACAGAGGGTTCGCTGCAACTTTTGTCAAATAAATTCAAACATTGGTTATGTGGAAATTTTGCCACATTTTTGGCCAGAAAAATAATTAAAATTTATAAGGCGTTAGATTGCAATATATCTTGGTAAGTTTGGTTGCAAATTATCCGCGGACATATCCAGTTTTGTGCACTGTTTTCCTCTGTTAACTTCAATCTGTAAAATTCCACTTCCACATACCAATGTTTTCGGCAGCGACGCCAACTCGGAAGGAATCTCTATTATAAATGTATACTCTCTGGTATAAGTCCAATTTTCCGAAATAAACTAGAAAAATGGAAAACCAAAAAATGTTCGACTTTACAATATTATATTTACAAAACCTCATGAGATATTTAAAAACGGTTTTCAGTTTATGATTTATGTGTTAATTGTTTATTATTTTAATTTCATGATAAAATGTACAACCTATGTATAAATATGTCAAGTAAAGTCTCCAAAAATGAAAACAAAAATTCATGTTCAAGTCTATATCTTTAAAACTAATAAGACATTTTCTCAAGTAAGCACATTTTCTTTAGATCTCAATGTAAAATCGGATACTTTTTGGATTTTTTATATTTTTTAAAAAAATTTCATGAAAAAATCTCAACTTTACTGATTTTTATCTCCATTTTTAAAACTTAAGTTCTCTCAAGTTATCTCTGTACAACACTTTTTAAATTTTTAAAATCGGTTGAGTAGTTCCGAAAATACTGAATTTCTCCCGATTTAAGAGCGTTTGGGCACATTGTGCGATGATTGGAAACAATTTAAAAGAACATATAAAATTTCGACAGATATTCCATTTTTTTTAATTTTATAAATAATAGTTGGTTTATTTGTGAAATATATGATTTTAGAAGATACTCTAAATATTTCATATTCATTTTACGGTATATTAGTCTAGTTCAGATTACATAATATTGACTTAATGTTTGATCGCTTTTAGTATTAGTCATCATTTAATAGTATCATTTACCGTTATAGCAATAAGCAGAAAAGCCCTTAACTATTTCTTAATTAAGGAATTCATTTCAAGCACGTAAAACTCCTACTATGTGAAATTTTCTTAAATAGTATAAATTTAAGCAACAATTGTATGAGAATATAATTGCTCAACTCATAAATTTATTTGTCTATTTTTATATGAAAATGATTATAAATGAAATAACTAAAAAGAGTGCAATCAAAATTTTATAAATAGTTTACGCGGAGCCAAATAAAAGTGCGTTCATGGTGTGTAATTTTATTTTTTTTTTATGAGATAAGGAATTTGCAAGTTCTGATATGAATCCCCTTAATACATAGGTATATATTTTATTTTTGTTATGTAAAATTATCAATTTCAATCAAATTGCTGAGCCAAATAGAATGCAATGTATAATCTGAGCTTCAATTACGAACTACTGCAGGTGTTGAAATTGTAACAGATTCGATTTGCATTATACATATTAAGAATCAATAAAGCAAAATTAAGCCACAAAAAAAAAGATTAAGGCCATATTGAGTAAAAAATGCCACAAATGAAATCAATGCCAGCTGCTTCCAAAGGAAAATAAGTGTTTTTATACAATATATGGCAGAGGTAAATATACGAACACGATGGAAAAGGAAAAATGATGTTGCATAGGAGTTGAATTGTCAAAGTTCATGGTTGGTGAACGTGCTGCGTTTTGGTCAAACTGCCTACATAAGTTGAGTCTGCCAAGCAGTAGCGGCTGCAGTTCGGCAGCAGCAATCCGCACCGAACGTTGCACCAGCATTTGCAACATAGAATCTGTGCAAGTAAGCAACGAGCCATCATGTGGTATCGATCGGTGCCATGTTCAAGCCAAAGACAGACGTAAATGACATTTTGAACTTACGCGCGTCGCGATGCGACTCGGCACAGCCGGGCTTTGCTTTGTACGATTGGGTTGCACAAAATGCAATCATTATTCGGGGAATACATATGCAATTTTAGTTAATAATATGTGCTCGAAATAAAATTTTGTGTGCATAACTAAATTTTTAATAAACTCATATGAGTATGTGATTCGCATGATTGGCACGTGCTTTAAGTTTGTCGGCAAATAATTGGATTTTTATCAATTTGAAAATTATTGGTACCCTTTGTGTTGAAATATATTTTTTTTAATTAAAAAGTCATCCATAATAAATCACCCAAGTGTTTAAATGTACTCACAGAATATACTTACTAGAATATAAATATAAAACAAATATATTTACTAAGAAAGTTTTTAGTATGACAAGTAAACATATAATTTACTTGCATATTACTCAGAATATACTAGAGAGAAACATCATACAAAAATGCGAAAAATTCGATACATATTTGTAGTAATCATCTTTTTAAAAATACGTCTGCTTGTGTCAAATATCTTTTAAATATTTCACAAAGAATCTCTCGCACTCCTAATGGAAGTTTACTTCCCACGACCCCTACATATATCTCGGAGCCGATTTACAATAGACTCTTGGCACCAAATCACCATGAAATCGGCTCCGATGTAGACAGTATGTTAACAGAAAGAATGATATTAAATCGTTCAAGCCCTATAAATCCGCAGGACCGGACATTATAATACCAGCCATGTTGATACATGCTCTTCCAGCAATTGGTACATGACTAAAGACAATCTTCAAAAGTTGTCTTAGGCTGCGGTACATACCGCTGAAATGGAAAGAAGTCAGAGTGGTATTCATTCCCAAAGCGGGAAAGACAACACACTCTACTGCAAAGGACTACAGGCCAATAAGCCTCTCATCGTTTATGTTAACAACGCTGGAGAGAATTCTTGACCAAAACATTAAACTAAAACTAAATGATAACAACCTATGCAGCTGTCAACACGCCTACCTTAAGGGGAAATCCGTTGAAACAGCACTGCACGAGGTAGTTACGACAATTAAAAAGAACCTACACTACAGCATTTTTGGATATCGAAGGAGCGCTTAACAACGTAAATGCGGAATCCATAAAAACCGCTTTAGAGAAAGTTCAGGTAGAAACCAAGACAACACAATGGATCTATAAAATGCTAAACAACAGAATAATTAATTCACAGTTGGGTATTAGTAAAGCACGGAAAACAATAACCCCCTTCTGTGGCTTCTAGTAGTTGACGAAATCCTAACAATACTAAGAAATAAAGGAATAAAAGCTGTAGCATATGCAGACGATGTAGTAATTATGGTAAGCGGAAAATACCTTCCTACTATTAGCAGCATTATGGAAACTGCACTGAAAGAACTGCAGGACAAAACGGCCTAGGAGTAAACGCTTCCAAGACTGAACTCGTACTATTCACAAATAAAAGGAAAATTGGAAACTTTGAGCTTCCAAAACTTTATGGCTGCAAACTCGCTCTATCTAGTAAAGCGAAATATCTCGGAACTATACTAGACAGTAAGCTTCGATGGAAACGCAACACAGAAGAAAGAGTGAAAAGACACTATGCGCTTTCTATTCATGCAAGAAAACTGTCGATAAACGATGGAGCATGAGACAAAGTATAATCCACTGGATGAACACAGCGATCGTCAGACCCATATTAACGTACGGTTCTACTGTATGGTGGGAAGCGATAAAGAAGACTACATTTCTTAGTAAAATGAAAAAAGTACAAAGACTGGCATGCACCAGTATTATAGGCGCAATGAAATCGACCCCACAAATAGGGATGGAGATCATGCTTAATCTTCTGCCAGTAGACGACTTCATTAGGAGTACAGCAGCAAAGAACGCGATTCGACTTAGAGAATCAGGATTATGGAAGCAACTCTCATATGGACACACGTCTATCCTGGAAGTTTTCAGCATGATCGAACTCCCAAAAACAGACTATATAACACCACTGATAGAAATAAATCCAAACTACTCCATCGTAATACCTAGTAGAGAACAATGGAGCGCTAACTCGCCAACAAACAGCCACCTTCAAGTCTTTACTGACGGGTCTAAGATGGAAATAGAGACTGGATCCGGCATTTTCTGCGACGCACTGCAAATTCACGAGTCATATAGACTTCTCGACGACTTCAGTGTCTTTCAAGCAGAAATATTCGCGATAGATAAAGCAGCGCAGACCATCCAAACAAGGAACATGGATCCATCGGATATTACAATCTTTGTGGATAGTCAGGCTGCCATCCTAGCAATAGACAATGCGGTCATAAAATCAAACACAGTACTCAATTGTCGCCGATCACTCAACATACTAAGTCAAACCCAAGCGATAACCCGGACATAGCAATATAGAAGGGAACGAACAAGCCGATGAGCTAGCGCGACAGGGTTCTGCACGTAGAATAGAGGATGTATGTTCTTCGACTAGGATTCCATTAGGTGTCCTAAGAATGCATATTGACCTTAAAACGACGGAAAAAACAAACGCAAACTGGTCATCCAGAGACGACTGCATTATCTCACGTCGTCTCTGGCCCACACCAATGAAAAAAGGACAAAAAAGCCTGATAAATAACAGTAAAGAAGCTACCCGCATCCTCATCGGCGTCCTGACAGGACATTGTGCAATCGGCACAATGGCGCACAGACTGGGCATCCCCGCGCCCGACCACTGCAGGAGCTGCAAAGATATTGAGGAAGTAGAATAAATCGTACATCTACTATGCGACTGTCCAAATCTCCAAACGCATCGACTCCAGTACATTGGGAACAGGTTCTTTGGGGAACTGGAACTGGAAGAACTGGAACTGGAATTGAAAATCTACTAGGGCCGCCGTTAGTGTTTGCTGATTAGATTTCAGCAACACCTCCTTAGAAACCTAACCTAACCTTCACAAATATTAAATAAGTTGAGGAATGATTCAAGTATTAGAAAGTTTGCCTTATTTCAATTTATTTAAATTTATGGACATTTTATATTAGAGAAAATATGAAAGAAATATAGTATTTAAAAACAAAACTTATTAAATTCTTCGATTGTAGTTATTATTTGTTTCACGTATTTCGCAGTTGGTTTGAAAGTCACTATATTTAACAAAATCATATCCCACATCTGTACAATACAATTATAAATTAAATCTAATGTTTCCGATAATTGTGACATACATACACGATGCACAGACGAAAATACCTATTTATCTGTACGTATCTACATACATTAATTAATTTAAATCAATCAATTCAATTTATGTACCAATAAATTCAAATGAGAATTTCATTTAAACAAATTAAGGCCGACCCAGATGAATGTCGCCACTGAATGCTGCTATCAAGAGTACACTGAGACAAATTTTGAAGCTATTTAAATTATTTTAAACTTTTAGTTTTAATTATTATTTATCATATAGAGATAAATCTTATAAAGAAAAATTCAAATAATTATAATAAAATATTTTTATTTTTTTGGAAAATCCAAAACTATGCCGTAAATAATACTTTCAAAAACATAAAGAAAAACATCCGCGCACATTGAAATATTCTGTAATTAAACAATTCAAAAATAATTTAAAATTTAAATTATTAGTGTATATCCACACATGTGAAAAGTTTAATCAATATAAATCATTGCATCGTCATTTTGATCTTAATTTTCTACAATAAGTCAAAGAAACTTTGGCTTTGGCTATGCAATGGAAGCTATGACAAATAACAACCAGTTGGGAAGGTTAGATCACATGGGAAATTTTAGAGTAGGTGTAATTATGATAGTTAGGATTATCAAAATTATAGTCGGTCTAAGCCGACTATAAATACCCTACACATATGTGTGGTTACCATTCAAAGTGATATATAGGTCACCAGGGTATACGAATCCTGAAAATAACTACAAACATTCAATCGCTGAAGAATTTCCATTCATTTGATACCCATATTTACAAATGGGTAGGTGTACCGAATTTCGATTTTTTTTTGTGACATTATTATCATGTATTTGAGCATGATATCAATATATGTTTGCCCAAAAAAGTTTACCTAAGCACGTATACATAAAAATTGATCTTTATATGTACATTTTATATGAGGTATTTGAACATAAGTGGTCGGATCATAGGTCACAATCGACCGATCTCGACTTTTTTCGCACATACAGCGTAGGTATATTAGTAATCTAAGTTATAAGTTTCATTTATCTAGCTCTTCAATTTTAAAAGTAGTAGGGATTTCAACAGACAGACGGACAGACAGACAGACAGACAGACAGACAGACAGACAGACAGACAGACGGACAGACAGACGGACAGACAGACGGACATCGCTAAATCGACTCAGGAGGTCATGCTGATCAAGAATATATATACTTTTCCATACCGGAGATGCTTCCTTCTGGGTGTTACAAACGGCGTACCAAACTGAATATACCCTTTCACTCTTAGTGTAGGGTATAAAAAACGCATTTTCCTATTAGATAAAACTGTTTGACACAACTTTTACTCTGCAGAATACTACAGTAATTTAAGAGTCGCTGTAAGTCTTAATTGATATAGAGAACATCGGAAACATTAACCTTAAGTCGTTCTTCTTATTTTAAGCGAAACGATTTTCAGAATATTTTTACATTATAAGCAGAGCTCTTTATTAGTTCGAAATATCTGCGTCAATTTATCGTTTGTCCGTTCGTCCGTTTAGTAAAGGGGGACTGCTAGTCTGAAGTGGATGACTCAAAGTAGGATAAAATCAAAACTCTCCCTTTTTGAAACTAATACTTTTTAAGGGCGAGTTTACACTATAGATAAAATTGAGTAAAAAATCTCAGAGTTGTGTAAACACTACATAGAGCTCCACGGTACGGAGATCTACGGTAGATTTATTTTTCTCTATCTCTAGCTAATTTCTCTATCGTGTATTCGAGCCTTAAGAATTCGATAGTTACTCACCATTTTCTTCAATCTGGCAATGGCAGTTTTTGGTAGAACAAAATTATTTGACTCACTTTTTGTGTCATTTTATAGTCACAGTATATGCCAACTATCGTTTCGCAGTGAACATTTTTTGAAACAAACACAGTTGTATGAAATATAATGTGCTACCTTTAGAACTCTCACTATCGATCTATGCAAAAAAAATGTTCGATTATTATATTCCATTTTTCGCAATTTTGGACCAACACCCAACAGTTCCCACTGGTGTCGGAAAAATTATAAGATCAACAGTTATATGCTTTATAGCACTAATTTTTACTAGTCAACTTGGACAACTCAACATATTTGTTTTAAGAATGCTAATGGCTGGGTTTTAGTAGCGTCGCACAGTGGGGCAGCGAGTACCTCAAAAGTCATATCGACCTCCGGCACTAATTTTTTTTAATTGTAGAGTAATTGAAATTGGCTACAATTGTATCACTCAACTTATGTCATATGTATCCAACTTTTCCTCACACTCTCTCAAACACAGATAATTTTCACAACAATGGCAACAAAAAATATTGCCAAAATTGTCATAAAATTTTTAAAACGTTTATTTTAAAAACCATAAAAACTTTTTATTTTTTGTAATGCAGACATATGTTATCTATAAAGGTTTTGGAATATTGCTGTTTTAGAAAATGTTCATACTTTAGAAAGAAAAAATGCTGGAGTAAAATAACTATTTTTATTTTTTGAAATTATTTTTCGTTTACAAAGATGAAAACAAAAACGTTGCGGGCACGCTCCGGCAATACTGATTAGTACACATAATTTATTTTTCAAAACACCAATGAAAATCGTGCTTTTTTATGCCTTTTCGGAGTTATTCACATTTCAGCAACCGACCATTTATACCCATATTAACAATTTCAACAATTTTCGGTTTGGTCCACTTCTCCAACCAAGATGAAATTTGGACAAGAAAATTATATCAACGAAAAAGTGTATAATACAAAGTTTCATCTCTGTAGATTAATTAATTTCCACTTGTCCAATCAAGATGAAATTTCAAGAACTGTAAAGGGTTTTTCAACAGGGCCGCTACAAAAGTAGATCCCTGTCGCTCTACTTTTGTAGCGGCCCTGTTGAAATGATGCAAATGATGCCATATTTCTTGCCGCTCTTTTGACATTTCTCTTCACTCATTGTTGGCTCTATACGAGTCGAAATTATTAAAATTTACTACGGAAATTCGGAATCAGTGGCCTCAACGTTAAGAGCGCTACGTCTAATTTATGGTCGTCATAATCGTCCTAGCAGATCAACAATTGAGCGTCTAGTGGAAAAATTTGAATCCACAGGCACAGTACAAAATGTTCCCGTGCCAGTGAGACAAAGAAGTGCCCGTAGTATCGAGAAGCCTCAGCTTCAGTTGAAGGAAGCCCATATGTGTCTCTCACACGTCGTTCTCAAGTGTTGGGCATCTCTGTGACGTCCTTGTGGTGAATTTTGCGAAAAGATCTTGGCCTACATCCTTACAAAATCAAATTGACGCTAGAACTGAAGCCGCTTGATCACCAGAAGCGTCGTATGTTCATGAATTGGGCTGAGCAACAACTTGAAAATGATTCGGATTTTCATCGAAAAATCATCTTCAGCGATGAGGCTCATTTCTGGCTGAATGGCTTCGTCAATAAAGAAAATATGCGTTATTGTTCAGACAGCTATCCACACGTACTCCATGAGTCATCATAATATAATAATAGTTTGGCGCTACAGTCCTGTGTAGAACTTCGGCCGAGCTCTCTCACCATTTTGAGCTGTGCGTGTTATATTTGTACTCAAAGTGGTGGGACCTACAGTTTATTGCCGAATCCGAACGGCGGGTGAGAGCTTTTTCATAGGCAATGGTTTTACTCTCGTAGGTTTGCCATTTACTGACGAGAGGTAGCGCGGTATAGAAAAATGTTTCTATGAAAAGATGTTCTTAGCCCCAGTCCAGGCTTGAACCGGGGACCTTTCGGCTCGCAGTCCAACGCACTAACCACTGAGCTACCGCGGCTACATTGCATCCCGAAAAAATTACGGTTTTGTGCGGTTTATGGGCCGGATGCGTCATTGGGTCGTACTTCTTCCGTGATGATCAAGACCGGCACGTTACTGTGAATGGGAATCGCTACCGTTCAATGATAACCGAATATTTTTGACCCCAATTGGATGATATGGACTTGGAGGACATGTGGTTCCAACAGGACGGCGCCACAAGCCACACAACGAATGCCACAATCAATTTATTGGAAACCAAGTTTGGAGAACGTGTTATCTCACGAAATGGTCCAGTCGATTGGCCGCCTCTGTCGTGCGATTTGACACCGTTAGACTATTTCCTGTGGGGCTACGTCAAGTCTATGCCAACAAGCCAGCGACGATTGATGAACTTAGTATGAATATCGAACGTGAAATTGCAGCAGTATCGGCCGATTTATGCGTGAAAACCGTCGAAAATTGGGTTCATCGTCTGGACTTCTGTGGTGGCCATGCAAAAGAAATCGAGTTCCATACATAATGGCATCGAACGTACTTTTACAGGAATAAAGAATTTCATTGATATCCAAAACTGTTTTTGTTTTATTTAAGAGCTTTTGTAGCGCTCTTATTGAAAAACCCTTTATTATATTAACGTTAAACATTTTACTATAAAATTGCATCACTGTAGCTTCCGTACATATATATTAATTTAATTATTTCAGTTGTGTGGGAGGTACCACTCCCAATTTTAATAATCTACACCTACATGTTGATTATTAAATTGTCATACAATATTAGTCAATCATCATACTTTTTTTTGTTAAATAACACATGTGGGCATTTCCTGGGGTTACGGGCGGGACATTCGGTCGCTTAAAACTTTAGTATCTCGAAGGAAAATTAATGAATTTACTTGATTTTTTTTTTTGATTCATGTAGTATTTTTTTGTTAGAGAATTCTATGCGGTAGATCAAAAGATATAAATAAAATAGTGGGAGTTCCTGACGGGACAAAAACGGAAGTGCATGTCGAGGTTCATATGGAAATGCCAAAAAGTCAGCGAATTTTGCGTAATAATTTTTTTTTTGAAATATTTTAGAAAATAGCTGAAATCATGTGCTTTCTTTGTATATTTACACTTTGTTCCTAAATATTATAGTTTTTTCAAAAATCACAGAAAAATTCCGGACGGGACAAAAAATTCCGTATTGAACTTATCAGTCCGATTTTTATTCTAAAAATACTTTTTCGTATAATATATTTTTTGAATTATCTCAGAACATAGCTGATACAATTTACTTTATTTTTGTATATGTATATTTTGTTCCTAAATTTTACAGTTATTTCGTAATAAATCGCAGAATAATTCCGGACGTTCCATATGGAAATTTGCACTACGATTTTTTGATAAAAATAAATTTGTATATGACAATATTAATAATCGATATTACGAAATGAAAAGTGATGTACTATCCAAATTTTCAGATGTTTTTTAAGATTTTTAATTTTTTTAAAGTTGTTTGTTTTTATTCGACCTTAAAATAGAGTAATGCAAAAACTTTGTCAACACAACTACAGTAATTGACAAAAATTAAACTTGGTGCAGTTTTTGCTGCTTGCCTTCTCGTCACTTTGTGCAGAACAGAATTCGCATTCTGTTTATTAAACAAAGTGAAGTTATAGGTTTAGCTAAGCACAAACTGCATACAAGACCGATGAGGAAGCTTGGCTGCTTCCGAAACAGCTGTACGGTCGGCCAACATGTTTTTGTTTTTTTAACCAGTGCAAAATACATATTGCATTTGGTTGACCTAGAGCCCGACGAATTAGTTTTTGCATTACTATTTGTAATTTTTTTGATGTTTACATTTTTGGAAATGCCGAGGAAATTCTGCTTTAGAAACAGCGGATTCAACATAAAAAAATCAGTTTACAATGGTAATAAATGTATCTTTTTGGTTCCGGACGGGACGTCGAAACCCCTTATACAAAAATCGGAATTCTTCCGTTATATTAATTTAACTCATTATTTTTGAGCTTTAGAAATAATTATTAATGTTAAGTAAAAAAAACAGAAAATAATATTTTGTATCTGTATGTCTTGAAATTTATTTATTTGGTTACTCAAAATACATGAAAAATGGGTACATTTACATATTGCATAGCAACGTAACTTTATGAGTATTTTTTTATACGTTACCGTTAACGGAATAGAAATTTCTTTTCAGAGGTTTAGATTCAAATATTTAAGATTCCAAATTCATCTTTATTTCGAAGATTTGAGCATTTTGAATTTCTCGGTCGTGGTTGACGTTTTTCTGGAAATGCCCATATGAGGTTGTCATTAACTTTGGTACTCTCTGCCCCACTGTGCGTCGGTAGCTCAATTGGTTAGTGTGTTGGGCTACGACCGAGAAATTACTGGTACGTAGACTACGAGCCGAAAGGTCCCGGGTTCGAAGCCAAAAATACCTATTTTTCATAGAAAACAATTATCTATACAAAAATGCCGTAATATAAACCTATTACACCGTTCGACAAATCCGAGCAAATCTTTTATATTCATAAAATACGCTAAAAAAAAAAATCCAGTTTTTCTGGATCAATTCGTTAAAGTGTTTTATTTGCATTTGAAAAGCAAGTGCATATCAAATTTTTGGTCGAATATTTGAAATAAGTTGGATGTACTTCATAACTGAAACATGACTAAGTATGAAGATGAAAATGTTTATCCGATATCAATTCGGTTACAGCTTTTATTTACATTTAATAAATTTGTATTGATTTTTAAAATATCTTATAGTAGCATTTGATATGGGAATAAAATCTTTAAATGAATTGAAATTGGAAAACCGTTTTCATACCCACCCAGCAGGAAATATCAATCCTCAATGATTCCCCTATGTCAGGTCAAACGCATCGATGACCGATAGCATTTTCGCCCTGCATAGCCTTGATGATATTTTGATACAAATGTCCACTGATTCAAGCATGATGCAGCATTAACGATGTCATTCACGTCATTCATCAATAAAGGCACAAATGATTGTCATACATATATTTTCTATTTTTTTTTTTTTGTAAAAAAAATATTTTTTTCATTATTTTATTTATATTATTTATTATTTCAATTTTATTATTATCTTCTGTCCTCAGTTGGAATTATATGTATACTAGACTGATTCAAAAACCAAAAATATTAAAATATTTCGCTCCGCGTCGACTTTCTGAAACTAGGACCTCTAAAACTGCGAAGAAGCTTTTAAAACCCAAAAAAAAGTGATCCTGTGATGTTGCGCAATGAGCTTAAAGGACATTTTTGAACTTTTAACGACTATTTTCAATAACATTATTATTACTTCAAGTGTAAAAATATATCACTAAATTTTCTTTTTTTATTTAATTTATTATTGAAATTATGGTTTTTTAAATTATAAATTTTTATTTAACCGTTACAGTTTCATGGCTTGCCAAACACGTGAAATGTAGATATTTACTATAGTAATTTTAACGGTCGAAATTTTTCTAATTTTATTCTAAGGAGTTTGGGATAACATTTTTAAATTATTGCACATACAATTATCTTTAAAGTGATATGTCACTCTTATATTTTTAGATATTTTAGATATTTGGCTTGAATATATTGTGACGAAATTTCATCGCTTTCTGATCAGTATTTCTCAAGTTTTTCTGTATTCGGACAGCAAGACAGATAGACAGACAGACATACATACAGACATGGATACACGGACTCGGGTAGTGATACTAATCAAGAATATATATACTTTTCCATACCGGACACGCCTCCTAAGGGGCGTTACAATATATGCACAAAGTTTGGTGTAGGGTATAAAAAGTCTACATTTTACGTGTTTGGCAAGCCATGAAACTGTAACGGATAACTAAAAATTTATAATTTTAAAAACCAAAAATTCAGGATTTTAAATTAAATAAAGAAAGAAAATTTAGTGATATCTTTTTACACTTGAATATGTCTTCATCAATGACAAATTTTCTAATGTCCTGGATTCATCATTGATGACCCCGTCGTCAATGAGGCCATGTCCTGCTGGGCAAACTCATAGTGATCCCAGCTACAAAATATATGCCGAAAAATAAATAAAAATTAGTATGAAAATATGATATGCATTTGCAATTCAGATGCAAATGCAAAAAAATGGGTACACACAAATTTTTAGAATGATCACTAGTTTCACATGGTCTATTTTTTCATGTGTGCAAAATAATGTCGGACGGTGTTATAAAGTATTATCCGTTGTTTAAGAACTTCCGAAAATATTGCAGCGTAATATTATGAATTACAGTTGATAAATAAAAGTCACTGGAATTACAGTCAAAGGATTAACATGAATTCATAGACTAATACGAATATGATTTTTGTAGTTTTTTTTCATTTTGATATATTTTCAAATGTAGTTGGTGAACTTCAAAATAATTTAATAAATCTTTACCAAAAAGAAAAATGTTTACGCATTTCAGTGCCCACATAAAAATATTTGCATTTCATATTTGTTGCACATAAAAAGTTATATCTAATTTTTAAATACTCAAGGCAAACCATAAGGCATACTGGCGACTATAAAGTGTGTGTCCAATAGGCGATATATTTTACTCTTTTAAACCGTAGATGCATAGAGCTGAATTGGCGTCAAATTCTGACCCAAGATCAGTAGCAGGGCTGCCAACGTTTCAAAAATAAATATATTTATACCCTTCACCTATGAGGTACAGGGTATATTAACTTTGTGCATATATTGTAACGCCCCTTAGGAGACGTGTCCGGTATGGAAAAGTATATATATTCTTGATCAGCATCACTACCGGAGTCCGTTTGGCCATGTCCGTCTGTCTGTCTGTCCGTCTTGCTGTCTTGCTGTCCGAATACAGAATAACTTGAGAAATACTGATCAGAATGCGGAACTGTAGGAACTGAGTTTGAAAATGAGCCAAATCGGTCAACGGACACGCCCACCTCCCATACAAGTCACTTTTACATAACTCTTTCGGAACTAATAACTCGAAAAGTATTCAAGGTATAGTTATAAAATTTAAAACGTATTATTAGAATTCACCTAAGAATATGTGGTCCAAAAATGGGCGTGATCCGCCTACTTTTTTTTCATTATTTCCCGGGTTTTCATAGTGGAAATTTGATCCGTAAATTATTAAAATCAAATCAACGTAATATTAGCTATTCAAAATTTTAAATATGGGCGTGGTCCGCCCAATTATATTTTTCAATTTTTTTTTTTTAGTTTTTTATACTTCTATATAAATTTTTTAATTTATGGGGATATAAGACGTAAATTTCTGATATATGAATAATATTCTGATGGTGGGGAGGTTCAGCATAATTAAAAACTTTAAAAATAAGGTATGCAATTAAATATCCCAAATTATTATCCCCACCAAAGGTGTAGGGTATTCCATAGTCGGGCCCGACCGACTATAAAAATCCGCCCCATGTGACCGAACTTACCCATGTGACCTAACTTTGCCAACTCGTTTTTTTATAAAAATAGTTTTTTTTTCTGTCATAAATAAATCGAAAATTTCGTCGATATTCAATATTAAACAATTTGGTCTCATTTGAATGGTGCATTGTTTTTTCTAAAGGTTTACTCGTTTTTAAAACATCTAATACAAACATAATAAAAAATGATGGTACGAAAGTTATAAAACCGAGTTTGATGGTCAGCACATAAGTAATTTTTTTTTCACCATCACAAAAGTGGAACAATAACATTCATATACGTACAACAATAGGTATTTACAAGTTTATATTACGTGCACATAATATATAAATATTTTAAATAATAACATAGAAAACATTCCATAAAAAAGTTTTACACTTTTTAATAAATTGTAAACAAAAACTCAAGATTTGTTAACTTTTGATTTTTATTAGAATCAATTTAGGTATGTATTTCATAACGAGAGAGGCCCCCAAAAATCCCCAAAAACAAAGTCCAAAACACAGAATCCACAAGTATTTCGAAATGCCCCAAACAAAACATATCTAAACCCTCAGATATTTAATTAAAACTACACTAAAATTCGCATCATATTAAATTGTAAATTTATGTGTACGTTTCGAAAACCAGAAATTTCTGGGTACGTTGGTTGAATTTTCTTTATTTTAATAATATAATAGTTTGGCGCTACTGTCCTGTATAGAACTTCGGCCGAGCTCTCTCACCATTTTTGAGCAGTGCGTGTTATATTTGTACTCAAAGTGGTGGGACCTACAGTTTATTGCTGAATCCGAACGGCGGGTGAGAGCTTTTCATATGCAATGGTTTTACTCTCGTAGGTTTGCCATTTACTGACGAGAGGTAGCGCGGTATAGAAAATGTTTCTTTGAAAAGATGTTGTTAGCCCCAGTCCATGCTTGAACCGGGGACCTTCCGGCTCGCAGTCCAACGCACTAACCACTGAGCTATCGCGGCTACTTTGGTTTATTGGTTGAATTAAAATACCAAAAAGAATATCCCCTCATACTTAAACGTAGAACGAATCGCTGTTCGGACCTATGTAAAAATGGATATGTGTACAGAATCTCGATTTTTTTCCTGGAACCATAAGCCGGAAAACGATTTTATACATATTTGAGCATAAAGGAAAACAATTTTACACATATTTGAGCATAAAGGTGGAAAAATATGTTTATATATTTTGAGCATTTATTTAATTTATATATTTCACCAAAAAAAGTTCACTTAATCCGGTATAAGGTAAGATTCACCTGTAAATGTAAGTTTTATATGAGATTTCTGAAAGTGGACTGTTCACAGGTCACAATTGACCGATCATGTCAGTGTATATATAAATTAATATAATTTAGGAGTTTCATTAATCTAGCTCTTCTAGTTTTTGTATAATCGTTATTTCAAAAGATGGACATCGCTAAATCGACTCAGGAAGTCCTTAAGAAACACTATTTTGCGATTAAAAATGTTGTAAATACCTACTTATTAAAAAAAAATGGGTATTTTGTCTTTGAGACTTTTTGTTCGGATATTTTGAATTTGGGGGGATTTAGAGGTTTTGTGTTTGGTGATTTTGTTTATGGGGATTTTAAGCCCAACCTGTTTCGTCGATGGAGTTATTATCACAAAAATCATTCACCATCAATGTCTGTAACGTGTAAACTCTGAATAAGTGTAAATAATTATTTGGAATATGAATTTTAATTAGCAATTCGGTTTGAGCAAACACCACTTGCAAAGCGAGCGCAAATACAATTTGAAGACTCAGTTTATGACTTCATGGTGTACGACGACCGCCCAACTAAGCAAAGTTAGCGTCACCATGTCGGATGTTCCTCATGTGCTTTGCCAAAAATCGTTTTTATTTTCTATGCAATTTCAAGCTTTGATTGTCATTTTTTTATTAGTCTTTGTATTTTCATGGTATTTCTTTAGTTATTACTTTATTAACGTAGGGCAAAAAACTGGAAACTCTTGTGTAAACATCGGGTCTTCCTTGGGCGCACGTTGCGGTACCGTAGGATACAATGCCAACAAGTTGTGGTACAGCTTGTGTAGTTATTAGCGGACCACCAGAGTCACCCTAACAGAAAATAGCATTTATTATATAATTAAAAGTTTTTATTTTGTTTAACTTACTACACAAGCACCTTTCCCCTTAGCAGCCAAGGCACAAATTTCGTTCTGCGTCACCTTGAAACCTTTTCGCCCACATTCTTCATTAGAAATGGTTTCATAATTTAGCATTTGCAAGTTGTCCGGCAAACCATTGGAGGCTGTTGGAGTGGTTGAACCCCAACCAGTCAATCTTACCGGTACCTTACTTCCTACCCGATTAGTTCCACCCAGACTTATGGTTCCTATGTTACTTTTTCGTATATTAAATGATGGTGTTATTTTGATCACTGCAATGTCATTGATTATAGATGGATTCATGGAAAACTGTGGATGTACCCTTTTAGCTAGAACCTTATGACGTTCACCGCCATTTCTCCAATTCAATGTACCGCATACAACAGTTACTTCTGCAATATTTATTTTATCTACGCAATGAGCTGCAGTTAGAACGTGATAAGGCCCTATAATAGAACCACCACAAAAATGGTTCCATTTACCACGTCGATGTAATTGCATTGAAATTTGAAATGGTACGATCTGCGCCACTATTTGACCACCATTAATACGTGTATTATTCAGATCCAATTCAGTAATTTCCTCACTTTTATCAATATTATAGTCTTCAATGTTGCCCAAGTTATCAATAGTATTGTTAACCAACATATCGTTTTGGTCCTGATAATCAATTGTCGGATTTGTTTCAGTTATCGATGTATATTGCGATCTTCCTCTTCCGAAAACTGTGATATAGATAAACCAAAAATACAAATTAATTAAGATCTTCATTCTTAAGAATTTTTCAAACAAATCATTAAAATTTTAACAACTTCGAACTTTTATACGAAAAAGAAAAGTTAAGTATTTTTATATATTATATAAACTGACCCACATAATTGTTTATAAAGTATTCGATATGCTTAAGATTAACTAGGTTTGATAACGAATGTAGATTGTTAAATATCTGAGTAAATATTGCATTGTCTTCATGATATTGACGTTAATGATAAGATAATCAAAATCTGTACCATTTGCTTATTATTTAAGTGAATCATTTGATGCTGCACATGACATATGAAATTATTACAATGAGTCGAACAGCGGAAATAATGTTTTAAATCTTTCGAAATTTTCTGTATTAAGGAATTAAATTTATTATAAGGAATTAAATATATTATAGCAAGTCCAATTTAACAAAATCAATGATGTCAATAATACACACAGAAAATACATTTTTCGAAAATACACATTTCAAGACAAAATTTCGTGCACTTTTGTGGTCTTTTTATTTTGTCATAGTTAATTGGAATTTTGTAGGAATATTTAAATATAATAATATTTTAAAGATTATTTTGTGGACGAGAAGAACATCTCGTCAGCGAGACTACAATACCGCTCAACTAAAAAAAAAGATCGACTAAATTTGTCTTATTATACGGTTTTAATTGATATTTTGATCAGATAAATTAGATAAATGCCGTTATAAACTATGACATACTTAATTTTTGAATAGAAACACAAAACAGTATTTTTTTCTTCTGTAAAACACATTTTGTAGGAGATATTCAAAATTGTAAATTAGCGATATGTCATCTATATGTAGCTTTTGATAAAATTAGAATAAATGAATTCATTATTCATTTTTGCACGCTGCAAAAAAACGGCTCTCGCAAACATAATTTTCAGGCATAACATATATCTTTGGAGCTCTATGCAAATAAAAGCATTATTGCATTGCCAAACATATCTTTATTTTCGTTTCAACATGTTTATGTTCAGAATGAATAATTTTAGACGAACATATTTATGTTTGAATGTAAGAAAAAATAATTTACATGTAAACATACTGATGTTTTAATTTTATTTTAGAGTAAATTTGGTGCTAATAATTTTTTTACACAATATTCATTTTGTGTTTCTTTTTATAACTGATTTTTTTATTAATACTATAAACTTATAATTATTACACAACTTTGTTTATACTTAATAATTTCATTCGTTTCCATCCGTTCTTCCTATTTTAATGTATATATATTACACTGAAGAGAATATGAAAGTTCAGTGAATGGCGGATGTATTGTATACTAGCTGGACCCGTGCACGACTCGTGCAAAGATTTTGTAAGTGCAACGATATGGAGACATTTTATTAATATAAAAAACATTTTTATTATTTAAATCAGGGCCCGTGCTTAGCTGTGGACGTTTTTTTATTCGTTTTATAAATAAAGTAACCAAAACAAACATAATTCTCCGTCAAAACCACTTTTTTCAAAGACAATTCTTTCTCAAACTGTGCTTGCCCTTAGAATTCTCCCTCGTAGAATATTTCGCCGTAGAATTCGTTCCAGTAGAAATCTTCCCGTAAAAATCTTCCCCATAGAACGCTTTGCCGTAGAATTCTTCCCGGTAGAATTCTTACCGGTGGAATGAGTTTAGGTGTGGTGAATTTTAGTGTGGTGAATTTTAGTGTGATGAATTTTAGTGTGTTGAGTTTAGTGTGGTAAGTTTTAGTGTGGTGAGTTTTAATGTGGTGAATTTTTAATGTGGTGAATTTGAGTGTGGTGAATTTTATTGTGGTGAGTTTTAGTGTGGTGAATTTTTAGTGTGGTTGATTTGAGTGTGGTGAATTTTATTGTGGTGAGAATTTTAGTGTGGTAAATTTAAGTGTGGTGTGTTTTATTGTGGTGAGTTTTAGTGTGGTGAGTTTTAGTGTGATGAATTTTTGTGTGGTGAGTTTCATTGTGGTGAGTTTTAATGTGGTGAATTTTGTTGTGATGAATTTTCGTGTCGTGAGTTTTAAGAATTTGGGGTGGTGAAATATCTTGATATCAACTGTTGACATACACCATCTTGAAAATGTAGCTTCTATAGGGGGTGCCACGCCCAGTGCTCCAATCCCGCCCACATTCTGCGAGACGGTTTATAATAATAATAGTTTGGCTCTACAGTTCTATAAGAACTTAGACCGAGCTCTCTCACAATTTTGAGCTGTGCGTGTTATATTTGTACTCAAAGTGGTGGGTGGGACCTACAGTTTATTGCCGAATCCGAACGGCGGGTGAGAGCTTTTCATAGGCAATGTTTTTACTCTCGGAGGTTTGCCATTTACTGCCGAGAGGTAGCGCGGTATAGAAAAATGTTTCTATGAAAAGATGTTGTTAGCCCCAGTCCAGGATTGAACCGGGGACCTTTCGGCTCGCAGTCCAACGCACTAACCACTGAGATACCGCGGCTACACACAATAATGCTTTTCATATAATTCATAACGTCTTTTTTGTGGATGAATGTGTTAAGTACCGCCAATCTCTGTTAATACCAGATCGTGGCTGTTTGTAAAATCCTATCCTATTCTATTCTATCCTATCCTATTAATATAATAAATCTCTTTTTTTTGGTTTGTTTGTTTGCCGCGGGAGCTCAGTGGTCAGTGCGTTGGACTGCGATCCGAAAGGTCCCCGGTTCAAGCCTGGACTGGGGCTAACAACATCTTTCATAGAAACATTTTTCTATACCGCGCTACCTCTCGTCAGTAAATGGCAAACCTACGAGAGTAAAACCAATGCCTATGAAAAGCTCTCACCCGCCGTTCGATTTCAGCAATAAACTGTAGGTCCCACCACTTTGAGTACAAATATAACACGCACAGCTCAAAATGGTGAGAGAGCTCGGCCGAAGTTCTATACACGACTGTAGCGCCAAAACTATATATTAATGTGTGTGTGTTACTGAGTGCAGCTAAAAGTCAAACATACATATAATTCAAATTAATAAAATGTAAATGTGTGAGAGTAAAGCTATTTGTGTTTAAATTTCGTATAATAATATTACAAGCTGAACTAAATGTGTATAAAATTCAATTATAATGTAATTACATATTATTCCTAATATGTATATAGTAATTTCGAATAACATTATAATTACATTCATATTCTTTTCTATCCGGACATATCCTTTTTTTGTGGAATTATAATAAACCCATATGACTCTGTGATGTGACCATGGTTCCTATTTTGTTTTTTTGTATTTTAATTTTATTGCCGCATATTGCCCTTGAAAAAGTACAGAGTTCGTTCGTTATAAAAATAATTTTAGCTTTAAAATACACATTATATGTATTTGCTATTTTGGCTTCTATGTTGCCACACTTTAACGGTAAAAGAACTCTCATTCAGAATAACTTAAAAAACTACATTCACAATAAGTGTTCTTTTTTATAGCAAACATGTAAACATTTGCAGGTTTAGTTGGACTACGTTGCAAAAGCAACGATTTTTAAACGTTTTTTCTTTGTGTGTATTTTTATGGTTTATAATAATTATCGGATACGAACTTTATCTATACGCAACAAACTATCTAGCAACGAACCAGATATACACTCAAATATTATTCAATTTGGCATATCATAAAATAATTCGCGTGTTATATATGCATGTTCAGAAAATCTTATCAACCTGTTATGATCCTCATTTAAATTTTGTAGCGCGGAAGCCCCTACTTGTTGTCATCAATTAAGTAACAAGCTTACGCCGCTAATATTTCTGCGATGCTTTCATATGGTACCTACCATTTTATCAGATGCTGTAGTTCCAAATAAGCTAAAGTCAGCTAGTGGTTGCGAGTATCATAATTTATGTCCCACTGATTTTAAATACAGAGTTCGGACTGGCTGTAAATTTGCGAGCACCTTGCAATCCAAACTATAATATATGACCAATTTACTGATTATACGAAACATGCAATTAATTTAACTTGATTTTAAGGTAACATGTTTGCAATGCGAAACAAGTTTCCAATTAATCGCTTATATTTAAATTGAACCATTTTAATGAAGCTCTATTTATTGGTTGGGTAAATGAGCATTTTAATAATTTATAAGTAGTTGTTTTAACATTTTCTTCAAAAAAGTTCTGATAACTCTAAGACCTTGATTACGAATGACCTATTTTAGCTTGTGGCTCTTAACAAGATTGAACAAGGATTTTTATAATCATCATTAATATAAAGGTAACTATTTTTCATCTCATATATATATAATCTACTAATAAATTTCAATTTCAGTCGTTGAATTTTTATTTAACTACTGAAATTGAAAAGCATCTTTCAAATTTGACTATTAGATATATTTTTGATTACTTTTACATCTACGTAAATTGATACAATATAATGATACAAACGTAAATTGATACAATGTAATGTATCTTACGATTATATCTTAACTATACAGTATATTTAAAATATATCATGAACAGATATCCCAAATACAATTATTGTTGATTTTGTAACATCTTTATTATATGCGCACAAACTTAAAATACCCTATAACCAAAGTACGTAAGGTATAAAAACAAATTTTATAATATAGAGTCCAATACTTACAAATAACGAAATATACTATGCGTCGTCTGTCTGGAATAGAAAATGGACATATTCAATCAATTGTGACCTGTGAACAGACCACTTATTTTCAAATACCTATTATAAAACTTACATCAATGTATTTTAAATTGGCTTAAGTTAACTTCTTTGTTTATATATATATATTAACTTTATGCTCAACTACTTATATAAATATTATGTTTTCCTGTGTTCCCGAAAAAATCGAATTTCGGTACACCTACCCATTCGTACATATGGGTACTCAAATAAAAGAATATTCTTCAGCGTGTACTAATTATTTTTAGTCATCGTTCATCCTCTGCTTGTAATCCTCTTACATTCGTGACCAATTACTGTTTGTAGAACAATTTTCAACATTCTAAGTGAAATTTAAGTTTTTCGTTTCTCATAAAATTAATATTAAGTTCAATGTTATATGAATTTGTCGCAAAAGTATTTTGGCCCACATTAAAGGAAACCAAACTTTAACTACTGATTCTAAAAGAAACGAACAATAGTTTTTCCTATTAATTCAATAGTTTTTATAGTATTTTGTACTTTTCAGTAGTATCAATAATAATATAGTGGTCAACATTAATTCAATAGGACATGTTATTGTTAAAATAGTAATTATACTATTTTTTTGTACTATTGCAATAGTATTGATTATAAGAAGTATACTTCACATTAAATAAACTATTACAGTAATGTGGCAAAACCTTTTAAAATACAAAGAAAGTACTTTTTCAATGTTGCTTAATAAAAATTAAAAATATTATATAGAGAAAAGGTATGTGAAAAGGTATGAGAAAAGGTATATGATGGCCATTCCACACCAAATCGACATGCGGTTGGACCTCACCTTCTGCGATTTCAATGAAATTTTGGCAACTGATAAAGGGTATCGAGATATGCATTGACAATTTTTTTTTTCGACCACTACTTACACTACTAAAAAAAAATTAGAAAATTATTTTTTAAAATATGGTATTTTAAAGATTTAAATACCATCTTGAAATTTGGCATGAACATTTACATTAAATCAAACAAAATATTTGATTATTTTCGGAATTTTAATAGGGGTTATTTTTAAGGAAATCTATTTTGAAGTGCAAGAATAATGACAACGGGCCACATGTTCAACTTTAGAAGTTACAACGCAATTGCTCTAAAAGTTTGTTCTATTTGCTTTAAAACGAGCCAACGGAGTTTCTAGCAATTTTACTTAAAGAGATATTGAACCAGCAGGAAAATGAGGACATTAGAAAATTTGTCATTGATGAATGTGTCTACAACAATTTCATAAATGACAATGCATTAAAGAGGTATACACCATATGTCATATATACATATATCAATGACATTGTGAAAATCTGTCATTGGTGAAATGTTATTGTTGACGTCATTGATGAATATAAACTTTCACGTCACTTGCCCCTAAAGGTATGCGTTGTGAAATGAAATGTGAAATGCGCATTTATGCGCAAAACTGAAAATCTGTGTTCGATGTCACCCTGCCATATAATTCATAGGCACAAATTTAGGGACCAATTTTTAGAAAAAAGCGAGATAATAAGCAGTAGTAATGTTGATAGATGATGGACGTTAGTGAAGTACGTTATTGACAGAAGAAAATAATAAAATTGAAATAATAAATAAAATAAGAAAAAAAAAATTAGAAAATATAAATTAAAAAATATAAATTAAAAAATATGAATTAAAAAATATAAATTAAAAAATATAAATTAAAAAATATAAATTAAAAAATATAAATTAAATAATATAAATTAAAAAATATAAATTAAAAAAAATAATCGTATTGTTGTATGCATTTCACATTGCATTTCACAACGTAAATGCTGCATACCTTTAGGGGCATGTGACGTGAATTTTAATTTTCATCAATGACAGATTTTCACAATTTTCTTGATATATGTATATATGACATATGATGCATGACGTCTTTAATGTCAATGTCATTTAAGAAATTCTTCTAGACATATTCATCAATAACAAATTTTCTAATGTATTATGGACTCGTTCATATTTATTTAGCTTTCTTATAATTTTCAGTGTACAATCAAACTTGTAAGTATTTAATAAATTTAATAGTTATATCCTTTAAAAATAATGTGATTTTGTATTACTATTAATTGATTTAACGTAGATCACATTAATTTTTAATAGTGCAAATTATTAAATCAGTAGTGTCACGCCACTATAAAATTAATAGTTCCTGTACTATAATATAAATTGGAAAAATCCTATTGACTTAATACTAAAAATCGTTGAATCTATAGACATTTCTCTGGATTTAATAGTTTTTTTTTTCTGAGTGTGGTAAACGTTATTATATTATAGCAATCATGTAGACATTTTGCGAGTAAAGTTGGAGCACGTTGCCGCAATATCTTTTGCCCCAAATGATTTGAACACATATTTTTATTTTGCGTATTGATCCTCAACAGAACCTATCTGCCCATTTCTATTACGTCAGGTTGTATACGTTTTATACTTCAATATTATAATAATGTTTCGAATTTCTGTTCGTAGATTAAAAAAACGTATGCTTCTTTTAATAACGTAAAATGTATAGAATCGTTTTTCGTAAGCAAATTGAAACGTTTAGGTTTTCGTAAGCTGCGTCGGTATTAAGTAGTTTTTTTTTAATGTTTATATCATTTAGGAACGTGAATTTATTTACTGCTTGAAATAATTTAGACACTTTTCAAAAATAAGTATTTTGTTTCAAATGGATATTTTGTGATTTTATTTATTGTAGTGGTGATTATTTGCAAAATCAAGGCAAGAAATGGTAATCTCGCTATAGGAACACATGATTTTGTTCTTACACTTGCAATACAATTCTTGCTCTTGCTGCAAGAATCTTGCAAATTTGACTTTTTAAATTTTAAGTAAAAGATGGTAGACAACTATTTTAAACTGCATATTAATTATGAAAACCAATCAGGCCGATTTTCGGAACACATATTTATAGGTTAAAATTTTATAAGTATATCTGAATACTTTTCGAGTTATTGGTAACTAAAAGTTATATATTATATATTCAAAATCCGGAGCCTCTTCCTGTAAAGATGAGAACGGAAATCTAGTGACAGATATCCAGAGCACACTGAAAATATGGAGGGATCACTTCTCTAAACTGCTGACCGGTGATGATGACCTCAATTCCACCGATAGAGAAGCAAACCCGGCAACCCCAGTACTTGATGACGACTTTGAGATTCCGCCACCCGACCATGACGAGGTCAGAACAGCCATTGCTCGGCTGAAAAACAACAAAGCCGCAGGTGCTGATGGCCTGCCTGCTGAATTGTTTAAGACCGGAGGCGAAGAGCTAATAGAGAGCATGCACGAGCTCGTAAGCAGAATATGGTCGGATGAAAGCATGCCAAGTGACTGGAACCTCAGTGTACTCTGCCCAATCCTTAAGAAAGGGGATCCCACTATCTGCGCCAACTACCGTGGGATCAACCTACTTAATATCGCATACAAGGTTCTATCGAGCGTATTATGTGAAAGACTGAAGCCCATCGTCAACAGACTGATTGGACCTTATCAGTGCGGCTTCAGACCTGGAAAGTCCACCATAGACCAGACGTTGCTCAGTGAGAATAGGAAAAGACCTCTCCGAGCCATTTCATACCGAACGAGGTTTAAAACAGGGTGACTCCCTATCGTGCGACTTTTTTAACTTATTGATGGAGAAAATAGTTCGAGCTGCCGAGCTCCGTCAAAGCGGCACTATCCTCAACAAAAGTGTCATGCTGCTCGCATATGCCGACGATATTGATATCATTGGCAGGAGCACACGAGCAGTCAGCGCAGCATTCTCCAGATTGGAGAAAGAGTCGCGTTGAATGGGTCTAGCGGTGAACGAGGACAAGACGAAATTCCTTGTGTCAACAAGCAAAAAAGAGTCCGTGCGTCTTGGACAAAAAGCTGATTTTGACACCCACAAGTTCGACATTGTGAAGGACTTCGTCTATCTGGGATCCAGCGTAAACAGCAACAACGACGTCAGCCTGGAGATCAAACGGAGAATAACTCTTGCCAACAGGTGCTACTTTGGGCTCAGTAGGCAATTGAGAAGCAGAGCCCTCTCTCGCCGGACTAAAATAACGCTCTACAAGTCACTCATCATGCCCGTCCTACTTTATGGTGCAGAAACATGGACGCTGGCCACCACCGATGAGAGAGTACTGGGAGCGTTCGAGAGAAAGATTCTCCGTAAAATCTTTGGCCCTATCTGCTTTGCTAACGAGTATCGAATCAGGATGAACCACGAGCTGTATGAGTAATTCGACGACATTGACATAGTCAAGCGCATCAAGATCCAGCGGCTTCGCTGGCTAGGTCATGTCGAACGAATGGATGAAAACACTCCAGTCAAGAAGGTGCTTGAATCGAAACTCGAAGGTGGACAGCGTAGATGAGGGCGTCCAAATCTGCGTTGGAAAGGCCAAGTTGAGGACAACCTGGCAACGCTTGGTATTTCTAACTGGCGTCAGCGCGCGCAAAGCAGATCCGACTGGCGCGGCTTCATCTCAGCGGCCAAAACCGATCCACGGTTGTAAGGGCCATTTAAGTAAGTAAGTAAGTAAGTAAGTAAAAGTTATATATAAGTGACGTATGGAAGGTGGGCGTGTCCGTTGATCGATTTTGCTAATTTCCGATGTCAGAACTATTATCCAAACAAAATTTCATTATATTCTGGCCAGACTTTTTCATGTACCATGGCTTCGGACAAACATGGCTACATGGACTCGGGCAGTAAGCTCATCAAGAATATATATATATAATTTTCCATAAAGGACACGCCTATTAATGGGCTTTACAATATCCGTACAAACTAAATATACCGTGTACCTCATAGGTGTAGGTATAAAAAGGAATTCATAAATCATAAATATGATATATGATGATATTGATATGAACATGATTCATAATAGTCATGTACCGAATTTTATCTGTGTAGTTGGTGAGTTTTACAACAACGATATGTAGAATATAAATGCATGTCTATGTCTACAAACTAACGGCGTTTTGGCTAATTTTATATGGTAAAAATTAAAAATCCGTAAAATTGCAATATGTAATGCTTAAAACACACTAATAAAGCATAAAATAATACGTTGGTTGGTATGAATATATTTTATTTATGGCTCAACTCTATTGAAGTCATGTCTGATTTTTCCATGTGCTTTCAAATTTCAGCAATTTCAGTAGCAATAATATTCTCTGAAGTCCTAAACAGGATAAGTGGTCAGTAGCAATATTTTTATAACAAATTATAAAAAATATTTAATTTCAGCAGCCGAGAGTTCAACAAACAAAACATTAGATGGTATAGCAAAATATCCCGTACCTTATATAGTTTCTATACAAGCTTTAAAAGGCAATAACTACGAACATCAATGTGCTGGCACTATTATCGATGATAGTTTTGTACTGACAGCCGCACATTGCTTTCACGCGTCCAGAAATCCTAAAATTCTCTCTATTAAGGCGGGGTCTAATGTATTGACTACAAAAACAACTAACACACTGCGTTATAAAGTGTCCAAAGTTATTATTCACCATTATTATAAACCTCTATTTGGTAGTGATATAGCTCTATTAAAAGTATTTCCAAAATTCAAACTAGATGGTAAAAATATTGCTAAAATTCCTTTTAACAATTCTGACAATAAGCAAAACAGCGCAATGGTCTCCTACCTAATCGGTTGGGGACATAAATACGGAAATGCTATACAAAAGCTAGAGTATATCAGTTTTCGAGCAGTTGACTCCAAAGTGTGCAAGGACCGTGGATTCATATATATTACGCCAACTGAGCTTTGTGCAAGAAGCTATATGGGTCGGGGCGCATGTGATGTAAGTTGGCATAGTTCACAATGTAACACAACTTAATGATTTTTTTTAGGGAGATTCTGGAGGACCTTTAGTGACTGAAGATTTCAAAATACAGCTCGGAATTCTTTCATATGGCCGAAAACCATGCATGCCAAAAAGAATTTACGCATTCACTTATTTACCTCCACTAGTTAATTGGATTAATACAACGATTGCAAATGCTCAAGATTAATGTTTATTCAATATTCTAGAATATAAATTAGACACTGGTAAAACTATTTTAATTCACTTTGTGAGAAAAAGTATGATAGTTAGTGACATATGATATGAAAATATTAGTTGGACAAAGGTTATACATCTATGAGATCTGAACATTGTAGGTTTAGGATTATGCTTGGTTTGCTATTTTGTGCTCTAAATGACAATTCTCATGTTTTTCTACAAATTTTTGAACTAAACTTTATACATATTTCAGTTTTCAATCTGATTTCTTTGAATGGATTTCACCAAAGGTATTACCGGTCAAAGGCTAAAAATATATATTTAAATTTGTACCTATTATTTATTTCATAACATCTATGATTTTCATCTATATAAATAAAAGAACAAGTCCTGATTAATTGACTGACTGATCGATCAACGCCCTGCCTGTATGGGAGGTGTCACCTCCCATACAACCAGAACATTAAAAGTTCTATAACCTACTTTGAGTAGAATTATAAAAATCGAAACAAAGATTCATATTTAAAACTCCAATATTCACGTAGAATGTGGACGATATTCGACTACGGAACGTGGTACCTTCCACATGACTAAAAATACGATAACTCCTAACCTACTAAGAGTAGAGTTATATAAACCGAAAAAAGGTTAATTTATATATTACTGTTTATATATTACTATTTAGGAACGAATAACTCGAAAAGTATTACATATATATTTATAAAATTTAAAACATATTGTTAGAATTCGCTTAAAAATATATTTTCATTTTTTTTTTTCATTTTTTACCGATTTTTTGTAGTGGAAATTTTAGTCATAAATTATTAAAAATTATCCAACCAAATTATACCACTAATATATTCACCAAGAGTGTAGGGTATTCCATAGTCGGGCTCGACCGACTATAAAAGTCCGCCCCATGTGACCAAACTTACCCGTGTGATCTAACTTTCCCAACTGGTTTTCTTTCATTTTCACTATTCATATGCGTCACGAAAATAGTCCCAAATCTGCATTCATTAAAATAAAATGTTCAATATATATTACTACAACAGTCGCGAAAAAACAATATTATCAATTTAAATTTAATAATGTGTTCTGTAGGTTGTCGCATTTTTTATTTTTTCATGTCAAATTTTTATAAATTTCAGTTCAGTCGCTGAGAAGCATTCCTTGACGACGGATGTATATTTGATTTTTTTTAACCCTTTAAAGCCTGCCGAATCAGATAAACACCAGGAGATTACGCAGTGCAGTTTTCTCCATCATGTTTTCCCATAATGCGTACATCAGATGTTAAGAATTTAGTTCGATTTTGCATTTAGCACCACTACATTAAATATGTATGAAATTGTATATCTCTGCGTGCAATTCCCTCCTTTTTAATCAAATATTTCATAAACAAATTTAAAAAAATATACCGAAAAATTTCAGTAAGATAAAGTTTAAAATATTTTTTTGGAATTTTGACAGCAAACACATTGCAAACTGTTTTTAAGAGAGCTTAGAGAATTGTAATAAATTACTCTCTCGATACACTTTTTTGGTAACACAAATTTCTTTTTGAGTTTTTGCAAAAACTAATATCTGGACACAGATTTTTTTTTGCCAATTATCCGTAGGGCAAAGTTCATATTTTATTTTGTGATAAACTTTGCATCTGCAACATGTCGAAATCGTGCGATAACTTGCGATATAAAGTACCAAAAATTACCTTTTTTGCAACTTTGACTGGATTTTTTGCAAAATCTCGACGTGTGAGTACGCAGCAAGAATCAGGAGACCGAAATCTACCAGAAATGATAAGTTTCATTTCTGTGGAAAATTCTTGTAGAACAGTGTAATTAAATAAAACTATTTATTTTATATCAAACTATATTTATAACTCTATGCTTCCTTTGTTTTTGCAAATCACTCCTTAGATTAAAGTCACATTCACATATTCGATTAAAAAATTTAGTTTTTTTTTAGTTCAATATAAACATAAGCCGGAAAATGTTTTATTTAATTTTATATATTTGAAAATATAGTAGGTGATCTTCATTTGACTCTATTGTAGGATACTAAGGCAAACCCTTTGAGGGCCAGTTTTTCAGTGCTAGTTTAAACGTAGTTTAAACTCCGTTTAATTAATCTTCTCTTTAAATAAAACGACGTTTAATTTTGTTAGCAGTTTTTCAGTGATAGTTTAAAATGAACACATACCAAGACAATACATATGGCACCACAGGCTAATGACATATAATTCTCTCGATTTTGACTTATGATAAATGTCATTCAAAATTAAATAAATACAAAAATTGTTTCAGAAAAATAAAATTAATGTAAATTTAAATATTAGCAACAGATCGAGCAACTAAAGTGCACGTGAGAGATTTGTTTAATAAATAGTGTGCAAAAATACAACAATTAATAAAGTGAAACAACGCAGCGAAGAAAATAGTGAAAAGTGTTGTGAAAAAAATTCATGTCAAAACTTTCAAAGTTTAAACGTAGTTTAAACCATCAGCATCGGTCGTTTAAACTAAGTTTAAACGACGGTTCAAGTTCATTGAAAAAATCGATTCTGATTTCAAACGAAGTTTAAACCACAAACAAAGTTCAACTAGCACTGAAAAACTGGCCCTGAAAGTAATACATGTATTCATAGCTGGATTCTACTCGTTAAGGGTTTTGTTGAAATGTACATGAATATTTGAAGGACTAAAAAAATATATATTGATTAAAAAATAGTCCTTTTATGCAGCGTGTACTGGGGCATTCCATTGTGACGGGCGTTTCAAAAAACAAAGTTTACTCCACAAAGTATTAAATTTTAGCTAAAATAATAGTACTATGGAGATGAAATATATCTCAAATACTTCATTAATAATTGGAGTTCTTTACTCTATAATAAAATTCTGCAATGGTTACTTTGATCACTTACTTATAAAGTATCAAAACTTGTGACGGGTGTTACACATTTTGTGACGGGCGTTACCTGTACGAATTCTATACAAATATACATGAAAATTCAAATTATGAATTGCAAATTTTAGTGGTATGAATGGTAAACCGTTATTTTAAGGCACACCGCCCACATATAATTTATATTGACGGGCGTTACAACTCAAAAAAAGTAAAACTGTTTGGTTAATTGTCAGTAATTTGAACCACTTATCACCAATGCAATGTGTGACATACTTTCGCAAACAAATTGCCTTTCAAATTGTACTATTCAATTTTCTTTCGGATTTAAAACAACGAAACTACAGTGTTTCATATAATGCCTCAATTTTCTACTATAATAAATTTAAAAAAAAATATTTGACTTTAATTGAGAAAAAAACACATTTGCCACGAATATTGGTAAATTCTGATCACAGAATATGAAATTAGAAGTATTTCTTATCCTTAAAATCATTAAACGAAATCAAAAGGTTTAAATTTAATATATCACACCTTGGTAACGTTTTCTGTGAAATGACCCTACTTTAAAATAGTAAGATCCAGTAAATCTCCAGCGATTAATGCGTTAATTTGATTACCAAAATGCAGCGTATATAATTGACATCTAATTGCATACTTTTAGGCTTTCTTCTACAGTATGAGTCCGTCCCATAGAAAAGTTTATGCAAATTGATTTGTGATATACGTGGCCTAGCCTGAAACACTTTCAACCCAAAAGTCGCACAATGGTATATTTTTGGAAAAACAAACTATTGTGTAGCAAAAACAACATATATTATTAATCCGTTAGCTGTTTAAAAATATAACGTTTAGTTTTTTTTATAAAAATCGCCAAAGTTGCATAAAATTTGTGTTGTAAAAATTGATGAAAAAATTAAAAAAATGAATAATGTTTTTTTGGAACACCTTCACCTTTTTAAAATATTTTTTTTCGTAAATGATAAAAGTGACCCTTGCACTTTCATATTAAAAGAAAATAATTTTAAAATTATTTGTAAATCTTTATAAAATGCAAATTATTTATAACAGTTAAAATCAAAAAATTCTCAAACTTTAGTAGAATAAATCTTTGTTAGCTATCCTGAGCTATCCAGGCTAATTGGTAACAAAATAAAGTGTAGAATGTCTACTTTATACTTCTGTAAAATGCACTTGCGACCACACAAAAAAAAATGTTCATAAATGGAATGAACGACGTTAATTGAAACACCGTTCATAATATATATTGAAAAAATCATTCTATTTATGAACTATTCTTCGTATATACGAATAACACAATTTGAGCTAAATTTATATAATAAACGCGTTCATAATTGTTATTTCGTTTATTAAGGTATTCATATGACTCAAAGTCATATGAAGTCTCCACGTCACGTTCAATTCAGCCGAGCATAAAGGCGATACTGAAAAATAAAAAAACCAGTCCCCTAAAGGAGAATAGAAAATACAACACAAAGTAGGTATTTGAGTATGGTCGTATGTGTGACCTGCAATTCTGACCATGCTATAAATAGATATTTTTATTTTACTGACCAATCAAAGCGCGTCATGTCGCATGACACGCAGTAATTATTTTGTCGCGACGCGTCGATAGTCGATGATAGCAGATACAATTCTAAGTTTTTATTATTCCTATGTCATTTCGTACAAATAAACCGAATCGTTTCCTTTGTTGTTTACAACTCCAAAGAAACGTGCGCCGCAGGTACTTAACATCACGCAACAACAAACAAAGTTAAAAAATAAATAAATTAAAATAATAAAATAAATAAAAAAGTTATATAATAAAAAAAAAAAATAATAATACAAGAAAATAAAAAAAGTAGTTTTATTTTTATTTTTAAATAGTTTAAAGTTCATAAATATCATGAATTTTTTCATAAATATTATGAAAGCGTTCATCAATTTTATGAACTTATTCATCACGGTTTTATGAACGATTCATAAATTGGATGAATTTGGTCATTGGTTGAGTAATAATAAAAAATTCATAGAATTAATGAACAAATTCATAAATAGTATTAACTTTTTTTTCTGTGCACTTTCGACCCCAATAATTGTTACCAATTTGAGTCTTAACCCAAAAAACAGCCCAATTTTAGAGCATTTTAAAATAATAATATAATAGTTTGGCACTATAGTTCTATAAGAACTTAGGCCGAGCTCTGCGTGTTATATTTGTAATAAAAGTGGTGGGACCTACAGTTTATGGTGAGAGCTTTTCATAGGCAATGTTTTTACTCTCGGAGGTTTGTCATTTACTGCCGAGAGGTAGCGCGGTATAGAAAAATGTTTCTAGGCTTGAACCGGGACCTTTCGGCTCGCAGTCCAACGCACTAAACACTGAGTTACCGCGCCATTTTACTGACCCAAAAAAGGATTGCATAGTTTCAGGCACATCTTTACGGAGTTGAGTTTCTTAGAAAATCTTATAAAATATGCTATGGTTTTTGTGTACAAAAACTGTTAAAAGATTAACAAAAGAAATAGAAAAAAACAAGCAAGTGTCAATAATTAGTTTTGTTTTTATTCATTTTTTATAAAATAAATCAAAATGTTATTATGTTGAGGCCTGTGAGATCTGATCTGACTTTATAATTATATTAAATAAGCTTTTAGAACTTCTCACCAAATTTTAATTGAAGAGTTGATAAAAAACAGTTACGATGTGAATAAATTGAAAGATTTTTTTTAAAGAAAATTATGAGAATTTTACTAAATCGATATGGTTCTTAATGATGTTAAAAAAAGATTTTTCAACGCATTTCGAGTGAAATGGTATAACTCGAGCAGAAATATGAAACCGTTCTTGTTAAAAAATGAAAAGTGGTTAAGATGTAATATACAATTTTTCAAATGTACGCAAATATATTAAAGTCCTTCTTCATGCAGGTGTTTTAATTATTGGCTTGTCTGAAGAGTCTCAACCTGGAACGTCTAAGCGACCGTTATATGGTAGACCGCTTGTACACGTTAAAATACGTTAAGAAAAAAAACTAAAAGAGGTCTATACTTAAAACTTTGTATTTTTAGTGAATAGATATATAAGTATACAATATGTTAAAATGGTTTCATTTTTTTAACGGGTACCCTCACTATGCATCAATTTCACATAATGTCCGTCCGTCCAAAGGATACTGAAAACACACTAAAAAGGAAATTAAAAGAGCTATAAACTTAAAACTTTATATTTTTAGTGAATACATATATAAGTATAAAATATGTTAAAATGGTTTCGTTCTTTTAACGAGTACGCTCACGCATTATATGAAATTGATATATTTCATATAATCTGCGTCCGTCCAATTTTACACGTAAAACAAGTTAAGAAGAAAACTAAAAGAGCTACATACTTTAAACTTTGGATTTTTATTTGATACGTAAGTAAGTATAAAATATGTTAAAATGGTTTCATTATTTTGACGGGTACGCCCACTATACATCAATTTCATATAATGTGCGTCCGTCCGCTTGAAAATAGAAAACAATTTAAGAAGAAAACTAGAAGAGCTATATACTTAAAACTTTGGATTGTTAGTGCATACACAAATAAGTATAAAGTATGTTAAAATGGTTTCATTTCATTAACGGATACGCCCACTATACATCAATGTCAGTATTAGACGTGTTTTCCGGCGGTTATAACATTTTTATGAAAAAATTTAAATTCGCAAAATATATTAAATATGATCCACAATAAGACCAAAAATTATACAAAAAAAACTACATTCAATTATTTCTATTGGTTCCAAAATTATTGACTTTTTTCCGAAAACATTCACTTTTTGACCACTGTGAGTCGTGGGAGAACTTAAATGTTTTAAGAATATGTTTCGGACATCCCACCGAGTATTTTAAGACAAAAATAAAAAAAAATTATTGCAGAAATCGGTAGCAGATATCGTGGGATTCGTAATGGTGCCCTTTGGAGTGGTCCATGCACTCAAGAGGAGGCCAAACCTCAATTTATGACCCAACATTTTGTATTTGGGAAATTGATTGCGGACATCATTAAATGGTAATGGTACACTTTAGAGTGGACCATGAACTCCGAAAAGGGCTGATTATGAACATATATACTTTTAGAAAGTTTTTCAATGTACTCTTTTGGAAGAGAGCCGACATCTTTTTTTTTTTTACAAGTTGGCCAACGCTCAGGGGATGCCCCCTATTCATGCAATGCATAGTGTTGATCGTATGAAAGGATTATAGGTAAGAGGAGGGAGGAAAGATAGAGTAGTGTCGGTGAATGTTTGTTTTGAACTTGCCAATATCAAAAATGTCGGGAAAAACAGACGCAGGGAGATTGTTCCACAAACGTATCGAGCGACTGAAGAACGAATTCTCACGGTAATGCGAGGTTCTATTGAGAGCAGAGTGAACTACGAAGGGGTGGGCTTGGTTCGATGCCCGAGTAGAACGAGAGGAAATGAAATATTTTCATCCCCTATTAAATATATTGCACGTTGTTGGATTCGATCCAGGAACTCCAAAGAAGATTTTGAAGCCCCTGCCCATATGTGCGAATTGAATTCCATCTTAGGCCGAATATAGGTGGTGTAGACAGTGCGCAAGTCAGCAGGAGTGAAGTATGTCTTACACCGTTTTAAAAAACCGAGGCACTTGGCCGCCTCTTTCGACACGTCAAATATGTGATCATTCCAACGGAGATCACATTGAATTGATATGCCCAGAACGTCAAGAGCAGCTGACTCTGCTATATCCACAGCACCCATATTAAGAGGAGGTAGGGTTGAATCCATTCTTTTGTGAGTTAACAGACAACATTGGGTCTTGCGTGCATTAAAATCAACTCTATTTGCAAGACCCCACTCGGAGATAAATACCAGAAATAGGGACGGGGATAGACGGAACCCTGCGGAACTCCAGAATTGATGAAATGTTGTTCCGAAAGAACACCATCCATCGCAACTCGTATTGAACGACCCTGGAGATAACTCGATATCCATCGAGTAAAAGATTCACCGACACCATATGCAATTAGTTTTGAAACGAGGGCTTTATGCCACACTCGATCAAAAGCCTTGGAAATATCAAGAGCAACAGCCTTGCTCTCCCCGAAAAGGTGAACACAATTATTCCACTTTTCGGAGAGGACCGCCATCAAGTCACCTGTGGATCTGGTCCTACGGAAACCATATTGTCGGTCACTGAGCAATTCTTTGTGCTCAAGATAGTTCACAAAGTGGAAGTTAATTACGCTCTCCATTACCTTGGAGAGTGCAGAGCATATTGCAATGGGTCGGTAATTGGCAGGGTTCGTGGCCTCGCCCTTTTTCGGAACTGGCTGGACATTGGCAACCTTCCAACAAGATGGAAAAACTCCTGTCGTGTAGGAGATGTTGAAAAGGTTACGCAACGGACAAGCCACCGTTGACGCGCACTTCTTCAACACATGGGCAGATATGCCATCTGGCCCAGAGGCTTTGTTAATGTTGAGGTTTGCTAAAACCTTTTTAACTGCCCGAGTTCGAAAATGTATCTCCGGCATTGCAGAAGAAACAAAATCGACGACAGGCAGTGGTTGATTACTATCTGGGAGCGTTGAATTATTTGCAAATAATTCTGGTTAGAGATTAGCTTTATCAACCGGGTCAGTGAAGGTCTGGCCATTCATACTAAGAGTTGGAGTAGACGATGTCGTCTGATTCTTCACTCTTTTTACAAATGACCAGAAATTTTTACTACTCCTGTGATAGAGTAGGACCTTTTTGCGCGCGTTTTGTTCGTAAAGAAACTTTTCGCGCGAGATCACGGCATTACAGCGATTCCTAGCCTGTATACGAAATCTTTCAGTCTCAGCATTCTTGTTAGAACGCCAAGTCTGAAAGGCTTCCTCTTTCGACCTGACTGCAATCCTGCAAGTCTCATTAAACCAAGAGTGGTCCTTAGGTTTGATGCTAATTTTTTTAGAAAGTATGAAGGACCGCATACCTAATAAAATAATATTTTGTACCATTAAAGCCGCAGCATTTATGTCTCTGTCAGCGAAACACAATTTCCAATTAAAGTTGCGAAAAAAATCATTTAACGCAACAGGGTATAAAAATGTGTAAATGTGTCTTTTATACTGAATTTTAAAAATATTTAAATTCAAACAGAATCTTATTCAAATCCCAAAATCGGTTGAAATCTCTGATTATAATAATACTAGACATGGTTAATGCCAGTCGCATATATTAACTATTTAATAAAACCATAACCATGCAAACTTACAAAGGGTTCTTTTGTTTGAATGTAGCTTATAGTTAATAACTTCTGTATGATTACAAAGGCAAGGCGTTGCCTCAGGACACAAAGTGAATATGTCATGCGGATTAACTAAATGTAGAGCAATCATGGAGCAAGTAATTAAAAAGTGAAAAAACGGGGTGGTATGTGGTTTATACTGAATTGACAGATGAGATTACTACACACTATCCCAACTCCAATCCACACTCAATTAATAACATGCACCAACCATAAGTGATACAATTTTTGGGTGGCCCAATTAACAGAAATTAAAAACATTGCCACTACGTTGGGCGCCAACGTGGATTGCATGTTGAAATTGGCGGCAACCGGTCGCCTGATCGCAGGCCCAGACGATTCCACTGAGCACCTACATCGCCGTTGATACAGTCGTGGATATGTGTATCATCGCACCACATCGGATGCATGCTAAATGAAGCCATTCGAGTTCCGATTCACCAACAATTAACACAGTAATCCAAAGATCAAGACCTAAAACAATAAAAAAGTCAATAGCAAAAACAAAGCCTCCGAAGGTGTGCATTAATTAATTCGCGATGCCTTCGCACCATTCGTTTACGTGCGCCGGATGGGATTGAGCGTAGTTGCAACAGCAAACAAAACGAAATGATTCATTAGTTGGACCATCACACTAGGTATTTTTAAAGACTTACGCTTGAGCTGGACCCCCAGAACAGCGCCATGCTCCAGACCAAATCGGAAACAACCTGCGTCTCCCATCGCACCTCTCAAATGTGGCTCAACTGATGAATGAATTAGAAACTAAGAAACTGAGACTTGTTGCTGATGCTGAATCTTCACCGATTAAAATTGAAACTCCTTGGCAGACAGGATGTGAGGATTGAGCTGAAATGAATGAAACTCTGTGCACATTAGTATGCGCAGAAATGATTGGAACACAAGGTGTAGGTGTTGTATTCCAAGGATTTGCCATTGAATGCCACCCAAAGTTGGACACTTTGCATAAGTTGGCACGTCGCATATGTGAGAAATGGACTGAATTGATTGCTCTACAATGTTCATGTTATCGTGATTATTTTCTACTGTTGAAATAAAATAAAAGCATTTCAAATATAATGACCACTGAGGCTTTACATGCCATTGAGAAAGAACTGAGCAATACAACATATTTTTTAAAGCAATTAAAACTATGTGCAAACCGTCACAAATCTGTTTGTTTTATTTTGACAATCGTGCTGTAAGTTAAAAATATACATTGAGCAAGTCCAGAAAAGTTTTAACCTTCATGATATTGACATAATGGAATGAATAAAAATGATATGTTGCTTTTATATTTTACATTTTAATTGAATATTGTTAAGAATACTTGAATTAATAAGTCTCAATCATTTTTGAGTTCTTCAATTGCTCTGTCGATTTGCTACATGTGAGAAAAACATCAAAATGTAACTACGGCTTTTGTTGCAAATGTGTAGCTTTTAATTTACCTCTAGCACCAGTGTTGCAAACTAGTAACTTTAGTTTCAAAAGGGTGGCTAAGAACATGTATAGATCATACGCAATAATATGTCACAATGCTGTGATATATAAGTCATACATTCTGATAATTGAACATAAATTTAGTTCCAAAGCGGTGGCTAGGAAATGTGTGGGATAATGCAATAATATGTCACAATGCTGTGATATATAACTCATGCATTCTGATAATGGAACATACACGATAATGGGCGGAGGTAACTTTGATGTTATGACGTAGCTAAATATTGGCAAATTATAAAATGTATTATGTTCCATATATGTTGCATGTATGTAATGAAAAACATAATAGGAACAAGTTTATACATTATATTGCTATAATAATAGTTTGGCACTACAGTCCTTCAGAACTTAGGCCCTCTCACCATTTTGAGCTGTGCGTGTTATATTTGTACTCATAGTGGTGGGACCTACAGTTTATTGCCGAATCCGAACGGCGGGTGAGAGCTTTTCATAGGCAATTTTTATTCTCATAGGTTTGGCATTTACTGCAGGGAGGTAGCGCGGTATAGAAAAATGTTTCTATGAAAAGATGTTGTTAGCCCCAGTCCAGGCTTGAACCGGGTACCTTCCGGCTCGCAGTCCAACGCACTAGCCACTGAGCTACCGCGGCTACAAAAAATTATATAGCTAATTAACTTTAAAATGGTATAAATGTATATTATTATACACAAAATTTTTACTATATCCACCACATATGTCCATGGAACGTTGGGTTGTAAAAAAGGACAGTCGGAATAGTATAATTAAAGAAATAACAGAAATCACTTTTTTTTAAAATTTTCACAAATTTCATTTTTTTAAGTGCGTGTTAAAATTTGAGAGGGTAGAATATAAGCTATTACCCGAAAACTTGAACTGTTTATTAAATTAGATTGCCGATAAATCTGTTCGTAAAGACTTCTATTATTATGCCATAGCATATTTTTGACATTATGTGCAGTTTTATTACACAACAAACATTCATGTAATGGCACTGCGTAGGATCTTTATTATTTTTATTTTTAATCCACACAAGTTCCACATTTAAAATTACAGTTCAAGTTCCAAATAGGTGAACCGACACTTTAATGAGGCTTTTTGACTGGCAATTAGGTGGCAAATAGTTATTTTTGCATGATATAGAACAAACACTTAAATGGCAATTGTGTGGCTACCACTTAAGTTGCCACAAACTAGTTAATTGGGTTGTGTTGTTCTAATCATCACTATTGCTGTGGCTTGCAAGCTATCGCAAGGTGAATAGCCCGAAAAAAGCATTTTTTTTCTAAGACACATCTACAATTCCATCGGAATTCGTTTGGACATAGGTGTGATCGGACATTTATGCAACGAATTAATTTAAAAACATAATGCTGCAATGCAGTATTATTTATCAATGATTTTTTATTGCGAAAACAAAATTTTAACTTATGGTAGAACCATGTGTTCTGACATATTATCGACTGTATCAAGCGCGGCTTTCAAGAAATCATTAATTTGAAATTTTTCATGAACTGATAATACAAGAACAAAGATTTTATGTCGCGTGAATGTGTCCCTAAGATTAAAAATACAGGAGTACTTTAATTGTGAATTTTAGGCTTAAGTGTACAAAAATCACCATTTCCACAAAATAATTTTTAAGATATCATTTCGTTTTGGTCGGAGTTAACTATTTTTAATACATTATGTTATATTTGATCATCAAAATAATTCCTCATCATAATTTATAATATAACAAAATCTATTCCACGGTATGTGCGCTGAAATTCCAAAAAAACTATTATTTTACACATATTATCGAACGTGTGAGGAGAGGCTTTTGAACAATTGTTGGTTTGATTTTTTATTACAAAGTATTGTAATAGCAATGATTTTATGGTATGTTACTTGAATGTGCCCCTAGTATCAAAAATACTGGAGCATTTTAAAATTCTAAATTCGCCTCAAATGTTCAAAAAATAACATTTTCTTCAAAATAATTTTTTCGTTACTTAATTATATGATATTAATCAGAAATATATTGAAATAAAAAAATAATTTAACTTCACATTATCAAAAAAAATTTATAAATAAACAATTCTTTAGAATTTTGAACCAATATAGCGTTACCGACCTCTATCTTTCACGACATTCAGTAAAAGTGAAGAATGCAAACGGATTTATATTATATAAGGGCCTATTAATAATAAATAATAATTTGGCACTACAGTTCTATAAGAACTTAGGCCGAGCTCTCTCACCATTTTGAGCTGTGCGTGTTTTATTTGTACTCAAAGTGGTGGGTGGGACCTACAGTTTATTGTCGAATCCGAACACCGGGTGAGAGCTTTTCGTAGGCAATGTTTTTACTCTCGGAGGTTTGCCATTTACTGCCGAGTGGTAGCGCGGTATAGAAAAATGTTTCTATGAAAAGATGTTGTTAGCCCCAGTCCAGGCTTGAACCGGGTACCTTCCGGCTCGCAGTCCAACGCACTAGCCACTGAGCTACCGCGGCTACAGCCTAGTAGCTTATATTAAAAAAGTGCTAAGATGTGCTCGCAAATTTAAACTTAGTTTAAACTAGACGTAATGTACTCTATTATCAATATATCACACAAAAATAAACGCCATTTTAACTGAATAACTGTATAACTGTCTGTAAAAAATTTAGACTATCAGCTGTTTATATTAAAAATTATAGTCGTTTTATAAATGTGCAATTGTTTATACTAAGTTTAAGATTACACTGAAAAACTGGACGTTACTACTACCCTGCAGGAAAAACGTGTCAATTGCACTAAAACTACCCATCACGTGATCGGTACCATTGGTACCGACTAAGGACAGGATCTTAAAGACCATTTCTGTGATATGTCTAAAGGTCTGCATTAGCGGACAGATCATGTCCACGCTAAACATGGCGCTAGTGAAGCGAAAAGGCACTAGGTGGCGCCATAGTCACGAGACTTATTTACAATGGCTGCATATTATGCGTCTATAATTCGTAGACTGTATTTCAATTTGTATTGATTTAAATACAGTATGTCTTCCAAGTAATTATAACGAACGCATTCATGGGTGAAATCATTAGTGAAATGTGAATGCATGAAGGAGAAGGTAAAATAATATATAATATAAATGTAAAGTCAAATAAAATAACTCAAATTTAAAATATATAAATAAAGTAACAATTTAAATAAAAACCAGTTGGGAAGGTTAGATCACATGGGAAATTTTAAAGTAGGTGTAATTATGATAGTTAGGATTATCAAAATTATAGTCGGTCTAAGCCGACTATAAATACCCTACACATATGTGTGGTTACCATTCAATGTGATATATAGGTCACCAGGGTATACGAATCCTGAAAATAACTACAAACATTCAATCGCTGAAGAATTTCCATTCATTTGATACCCATATTTACAAATGGGTAGGTGTACCGAATTTTGATTTTTTTTTTTTTTTGAACCAAAAGTCTTTTCGCCGGAAAACATTATTATCATGTATTTGAGCATGATGTCAATATATATTTGACCAAAAAAGTTCACCTAAGCACGTATACATAAAAATTGATCTTTATATGTACATTTTATATGAGGAATTTGAACATAAGTGGTCGGATCATAGGTCACAATGGACCGATCTCGCCAATTTTTTCGCACATACAGCGAGGTATATTAGTAATCTAAGTTATAAGTTTCATTTATCTAGCTCTTCAATTTTAAAAGTAGTAGGGATTTCAACAGACAGACAGACAGACGGACAGACGGACAATGCAATCGACTCAGGAGGTCATTCTGGTCAAGAATATATATACTTTTCCATACCGGAAATACTTCCTTCTGGGTGTTACAAACGGCGTACCAAACTGAATATACCCTTTCACTCTTAATGTAGGGTATAAAAAAATGCAACAGGTGCAAAAAATATGTAACAGGTGCAAAAGTACCGGTCACAGAACACTATTTCAATGACTAGTCCTGTGATAAGTCTATAGGTCTAGTTTCATATAAAAGAGCCAGAACTAGGAGCGGTTAATTATCCCCGAGGAACCATTCCGGTTCGTTTCCCCGTAGGGTAGAGACTAAAATCCATTAAAATTTCGGTTCATTCTCGGGTTCCAAGATTTAGAAAATCGGTTCCGATTCCGGTTCCAACTTAAAAAAAAAAACAGTAAAGAAGGTTAGGTCACATGTGTAATATTGAAGTAGGCAAATTGTTATAGTTGGTGTGATGAAGTTTGTAAGAATTATGAAAGTTATACTTCGTCCAAGCAAACTATAAATACCCTAAACATATGTGATAATAATACCATTTAAAGTGGTGCATAGGTCACTAGGGTATATGAAACCTGAAATTAACTACACTACAAAAATTAATGTAATAAAATTTATGCACTTGTTTCAAAAAAAATGTATTTTTAATACCTTTCAATTAAAATTGAATTCATTTTCTTACTTTTTAATAAAAGAAAGTGTACTTGTTTTCTTTTTTCTACAAAATATGTAGTATGTGTTTGTTATTTGTATTTGAATTTCTTCTCTATTATGATACAAAATAGAAAATTTATAAATAATGAACTGCAATAAATTAATATATGAATACTAAATACTTAAACAAATTTTCCATGGCTTTTGTTTTTGCAAAAATATGCCAATTTCCTCCATATCTACGTAGCCGCGGTAGCTCAGTGCTTAGTGCGTTGGACTGCGAGCCGAAAGGTCCCCGGTTCAAGCCTGGACTGGGGCTAACAACATCTTTTCATAGAAACATTTTTCTATACCGCGCTACCTCTCGGCAGTAAATGACAAACCTCCGAGAGTAAAAACATTGCCTATGAAAAGCTCTCACCCGCCGTTCGGATTCGGCAATAAACTTTAGGTCCCACCACTTTGAGTACAAATATAACACGCACTGCTCAAAATGGTGAGAGAGCTCGGCCTAAGTTATTATAGAACTGTAGTGCCAAACCATTATTATTATTATAATTCTCCTATATTTTGAACACATTTTCAAAAATTACCCTCACTTTTGTATGCGAGTCTTGAAGGAGAATATGTTACAAAATCGAAATATTTTTATAAAGTTACTGAATTGAAAGTTTGCTTTTGTATTGGTGAGATTAATTTGAACAAATTTGTAAAATATTTAATATATTTTGTTATGTTTTGATTGAATATAGGACCCACATAACTACGTTCTAATAAAACCCCAAAAAATGCTTTAAATTGTATCCTGTAAAAAATAATACTTTTGAAAGTATTCAAAAAATTTTGAGGATATCGTTTATTGCTTAACAAAAATATGAAATAATACAAAGAAGTGCAAAAAAAACATGAAGCTCTTGAGTAAAATGAAAAAAATATATCAAAAATTCACTTGTTTGAAGTTGACATATTATTTGAGTGAACATTTCAATGGCAGGCATCAAAGTAAATAAAAATCTTAGTATACAGATCGATAGATTAACCATTAAAGAACAATTCATAGAATAACTTTTTTCTGGGAAAAATCACAAACAAATTTTTAGACGTAGCAAAATATTGCATGAAATCATTAGTTTTCTCATGACTATCTGTCTGGCATATTTGTGCAAATATATGACATTTTCTATTGTTTAATAAATTAAAAAAATGTTTAACAAACTTGTTGGTATTCTCGGAAACAGTACATGAATATTAGCTATTAGAGCTATTAGATAATACTAAATTACACTAATGGTCAAGTGAGATTGTCATGAGGAAACTTATGATTTGTTATAATATTTTGCTATGTCTACAAATTTATTTGTGATTTTCTTCCAGAAAAATGTTATTCTATGATTTGTTTTTTAATGGTTGCTATATCGATCTGCATACTAAGATTTTTATTTACTTTGATGCCTGCCAGTCAAATGTTCACTTAAATCATATGTCAACTTCAAACAAGTAAATTTTTGAAATATTTTTTCATTTTACTCAGGAGTTTCATGTTTTTTTTGCACAATCTTTGTATTATTTCATATTTTAGTTAAGCAATAAAAGATATCCTTAAAATTTTTTGAATACTTTCAAAAGTATTATTTTAAACAGGATACAATATAAAGCATTTTTTGGGGTTTTACAAGAACCTGGTTATGTGGGTCCTATATTCAATAAAAACATAACAAAATATATTAAATATTTTACAAATTTGTTCAAATTAATCTCACTAATACAAAAGCAAACTTTCAATTCAGTAACTATATAAAAATGTTTCGATTCACTACTATTATTTTGCACAGAAACATTCGAGACTAGCATACATAAGTGAGGGTAATTTTTGAAAATGTGTTCAAAATATATGAGAATTATACGTCATTTTAATCACCAATTTCCAATATATGTAAATAATAAAAATATATTGTTGTTCTTATGTTGCAACGCGACCAAAAATGTGGCCACTACTATTTTTTTGCACACAGGTGTATTTCTGCTGAAGAGAATTTGACTTCTGCTAATATATCGTGGGAACACAGATATGTATTTTTTAAAGACTTATTTCTTTCTGTATGCAGGAATCTGGCGTAAAAACTAAAGAATAAAATTTTAAATTATTAAATTTGGGTAAAATAGCATTTCCTAAATGTATCTTTAAAATAATGTAATGGCATTTTTTGAGTGTAATGATCCAATGGAATAAACAAAACAAACAAAAAAACCAGCTCAGCGTGCGATCGAAAACAGTTTAAAGGTTACAACACTTAACAATAACTCTGACACCGCTGGAGCTGATAGTGTTCGCTGCACTGTCTGTCGTCCCAATCACCGGCTGACGATCGGTTCGACTGACTGCGGTTCAAGTGCGAACAGACTGTGTAGCCCCCAGTTGCCGGCTTTTGATTCAATGCCCGCGGTTCGTATGACACCCGCACAACAGAGCAAACAGTACACGCGAAAAGTATAAATTCTACCGATTATCATTTGTTATTGTTTTTCTTATAAATTATACAGCAAGGTTGCTCATATTTTAAGCGCTTGGTTACCTTATCAGCTGCTGCAGCAGCAATAGAACGAACCACATGCTCTCCGCGCTGCACAGACGGAACATCATTATGGGATGGGGCCGAACTGCACCGAACGGTGTTTCTTCCGTTTTTGCTTTATTCCCTGCAACATGGATAACATCAGAATTCAACATTTGGCTCAAATCTCAAAATACGGTCCGCAACAATCGTTGCAAATTTCTTAAGAAATTCATGAGACTACGCGTCGCGACGCTGCTTGAAGCTGGACGAGTTTATATCTTCTTTAGTAAAGACTCAGATCAACATTTTCAGAGAACTGCACAATATGGCATGGATGGAACTGCAGCCTTTCGTAGTACTGAGCATTGATGTTGGGCATAATTTTATTACTGTGAAATTTCATGATGATATTTTATTTAGTGTGCCTGCCGAAGCCCTTTGGGTTCTCTTAGATGTGCAGATTAGTGCGGCCTAAAGACACAAACTGCCATCAACGCTCGGGCTCAGTGTGAGTCCTGCTTTGGGTCGTTGGTATTAAGAGATTATGTTTAATAAAAAGTAAATGAATTAAAAACGTTTTAATCATTTTAACCTTAAGTCAGTGTTTCCACTTGATCTTTGCCGACTGCGCCGCGCTACATAACCCGGGCCTTATGATGATTTACTTTTTATTTGTATAGCGATGACGACTACCAACTGCATGTCGGACAAGATAAGCATCCTTTTGCCATTGTTGCGCCATCATTATTATGTCATTTTCTTTGGTTGTGGATTCGTCTCCTTCTGGTTAGCGTATTCTTGTTATGGCCATCAGTTCATCCTTCAATGAAACTGCGTGTGGTTTCAGCTATCTGATGCTCTGCATAACATTTTTAATAAAAAAATGTCACGCCACAGTTTTATTGCCTTGTTTTAGTTTGGCAGTAACATTGGTTTATTTTTTTATGTTTTAAATAAAAAATTCATTCGCACATAATACGAAATATTGTTATTTTATTGAATAAGTTTGATGTTTTGTAGGAATTTTATAAATATTTCGTAAAATACATGAATGAAATATTATGCACCGATTTGATATTTTTACACTTTTGACACAAATTGAACTTACACAGAACACATTTAAGAGCTGTTTATAATTCATAATTATCTGCTACCGACCGCGACACCAATTAAAACAATATTCAATGCGAAAATTAAAGATATACATTTTCGTAAATTTAATTTCGTAAAATATACGATTTATTGTCAATACAACTCAGCATCGTATTTTTTAACTTCGTTCCTATTTTTATACCCTACACTAAAAGTGAAAGGGTATATTCAGTTTGGTACGCCTTTTGTAACACCCAGAAGGAAGCATCTCCGGTATGGAAAAGTATATATATTCTTGATCAGCATGACCTCCTGAGTCGATTTAGCGATGTCCGTCTGTCCGTCTGTCTGTCTGTCTGTCTGTCTGTCTGTCTGTCTGTTGAAATCCCTAAGACTTTTAAAATTGAAGAGCTAGATAAATGAAACTTATAACTTAGATTACTAATATACCTACGCTGTATGTGCGAAAAAATTGGCGAGATCGATCCATTGTGACCTATGATCCGACCACTTATGTTCAAATACCTCATATAAAATGTACATATAAAGATCAATTTTTATGTATACGTGCTTAGGTAAACTTTTTTGGTCAAATATATATTGCTATCATGCTCAAATACATGATAATAATGTTTTCCGGCGAAAAGACTTGTGGTTCACAAAAAAAAATCGAAATTCGGTACACCTACCCATTTGTAAATATGGGTATCAAATGAATGGAAATTCTTCAGCGATTGAATGTTTGTAGTTATTTTCAGGATTCGTATACCCTGGTGACCTATATATCACTTTGAATGGTAACCACACATATGTGTAGGGTATTTATAGTCGGCTTAGACCGACTATAATTTTGATAATCCTAACTATCATAATTACACCTACTTTAAAATTTCCCATGTGATCTAACCTTCCCAACTGGTTTAACTTCGTTCCTATTTTTTATTTTACGGTTCATTCGTATATTTTACAAAATGATATTCGTAAAACAAAAAGATATGAAGAAAACCAGTCGGCATTTGCGTAAATGTATTGAATTTAATTCGCAAATCAAACGCGAGTGTAATAGTAGTGTGTAAAATTATTAAAAATTATTATTACAAAAAAAAATGGATATTTTGAGTGTGTGCCAAAGTTGGATATGATTACCACAATGTCGAAACATTTCCATATATTACAAGACAACAATTATATATAGGAATATGAAAAAAAATGAGACAGAGTATGTAAGTTCATTCTAAGACGTACAAATTAATTCGTGGATTATTTTCACAAATGCTTTTCTTGAAATAATAGAATTTAAACATAAATATATTTCGTAATTTTACGAAAGTTTATTCGTACTATATACGAATGTTTTCGTGTATCATTTTCTCAAATATTTTCGTTAAATGCACTAATATTTACGTGTATTTTATGCGTGTTATATTTTGAGTGTATTGACGCAAAGGTATTTCTTTCATATAGCCTCAAAATTTACAAAAGTTTAGTAATTTATTCGTAAAATGTAAAGCTCTCGTAAAATATGCTATTTCTTTGTAAAAAAAATTGTAATAGAAAATTGTAACGAAATTTTCGTAATTTTTTTGTCGTTTTAATTTAACGAATAATGTTATATACGAATAGATTTTTTTTTAATATCTACTAAGATCACAGCACTCAGACAAAATATATCGATTGTACTGTGAAATCTATTCCCTATGTTTTTATCGTTTTTATTCCAACCCGAGACCTTCATAACCGAAGTTATGAATCTCGAGATTACTTGTATAAATGGTTATAGGTCAGATATAGGTCAGAAAATTTTGGAAAGAAAAGTTGGGTGGGTGATGTGACATGCAAAGTGACTACAATAAAAAAATGTCATTATATTACCTAATTTAAAGATATGTGAAGATTTTCTAACTCTTAGAAGGAAACTAAAACACAGACTCGTCAGAAAAACAAATGTTTTGAGCTCAATCTCCATGTACATGCTTGCTGGATTTCGAGCCGGTCAGGAGCAGGTATATAATATAAATATATATATTATATACATTTGCAGTTATAATAATTTTCTCACATTCTTACGATAAGTTTATTTCTTGGCAATGTATTTAAATAAGTTAAAAAAAACATATAACAACCCGCGATTTACACCTGTATTGAGCCAAAGTGCGATAGTATGGGATTTCTAATTTTCAAACAGAAAAAGAATAGCAATTAAATGCTATCAATAGACCCCCCATTGTTACAGATTGTATACTTGAGTTCCGAATAATGCATTAGGCATAACTTATAGCGCATTTGAAACATTTAATTTCTTTAAAAAGGTGTGTAAGTCGAATTGACGACACAATGTTTTTGACTTTTATAACAATAACATGGGTATCAGAACAAAAGGATTTATACTGTTGGCAATCGTGCTTTCAGAAGTAGTGCTGGGTAAACCCAGGACTGCAATTGATCGTAAGTTAAAAATCCATATTTCCTTCTTTTGATATAAATTCATTTCACCTAATTAAGATTATCATTTATTTATTTACAGTAGACGCAATCTTTGATAATGACAGCAATTCATCTCAACAACGTGTGGTCGGAGGAGCTGATATAAGCGAAGATCAGTATATACCGTACCAGATCTCCATGCAATATCTGACCAAAAACGGCAGACACCAACATTTCTGTGGCGGATCCATCATATCTCCAACGCGAATTTTAACCGCAGCTCATTGTGTTAATGGTCAGGATGCCAAGAAGATATCGGTAGTTGCCGGCATTAGGGATCTTAATGACACCAAAGGGCAACGTTCGCAGGTTGTATCCTATGAAATGCATGAAAACTACGAGGAGTTGGTCACGAGTGACATCGCAATATTGAATATTGATCCACCACTCAAATTGGATGGCGCAAAGGTTGATTCAATCGATGTGAGCGGCACCGAAAAGGTCGATGGTGGACAGACTGTCACGCTCACTGGCTGGGGTGCAATTTGGCATTTCGGGCAGGGACCCTTCGCGAGATACCCAATGCGAATGCAAAAGCTCTCTTACAAAACGTTGACTAACGAGGTTTGCAAAAAGACCATGACTCAGTTGACAGACACTGAGATTTGTGCATTGGAGCGATTCGGCAAAGGCGCTTGCAATGTATGTATTATAAATTCAAACTATTCAACAACATATTTGAGTGAATCTACTTGTAGGGTGATTCTGGTGGTCCACTAGTAATGAGCAACGGCGACAAACTTAGACAAGTTGGAGTGGTTTCCTATGGCACTTCCTTTTGTGCTTCGAACAGTCCGGATGTGTATACTCGAGTATCGATATTTGATGAGTGGATCCAACAGCGTATGGCTTAGTTCGGTTATTATGTTCTTGAATTTTAAAAGAAATCCCTTGATATTAATAAAATTCGAATAATTTGCATTCGTACCAAATCTTTTTGAAAATTATATAAATAGATGTTTTAGATGTTTATTAACAACATTAAAAAATTGGATCAAAATGTGGTTTCGTAAATAAAACTGTTTCTAACACATATCATATCGTCACTGTCATGCCAAAGGGGGAATATGCATTTTGAAAAATGTTGGGTAATCAAATTTTAAAGTTTGAAGTGCTTTAAAAATTAGCAAAATTTATATTTTTTTAAATTTTTTCTTTTATTTTGGTTAATTCATCAATTATTACACTCAGAAAAAAATCTTTTAAAAACAATAGAAATTCATATTGTTTCAATAGGATTTTACTATTGAAAACAGTCAATTAGATTTATCCTATTCAATGGCACGTACGTTCAATGGCACGTACCATTCAATATTAATATGATATCCTATTATTTCTATAGGGTAACAACTAATAATAATACAAACTTTTTTCTCATTGATATAATGTGCGTGATACTATTGAAATTTAATAAATGTACATGAATTGGTGGACCATCAAATTCTTAAATACATTTTAGAAATTTAGATTGAATATTTTTATTTCATATAATATACGATTGTATATGTTCACAAAAATAATTTATATTCCACTGACTACAAATCAAATTTACTGTTTCGTCATTTGTCAACAGTTCTATTGTGGGTTGCTCAATATTTTTGAGTGATTCTCTTAGGTCCAAAACGATGATATCACTTTTTATATAAATTAAATCATTTTCAAAAAATGATTCGTTTACAAGATTATATGCGAATTTCAAACCGTCGCGGTTTTCTTTTATTGCCAGTTGCACACTATATTTTTTGTTTTATATAATTTATTCTACATTCACAACCATTTTCACCAAATTTTTAAAATTTTAGAAAAACTATTGAATTTAACAGAAAAACTATTGAATTTAACAGAAAAACTATTTTGCGTGTTAATATTAATATTTTGCCAAACATTTTTCCTGCAAATAACAAATGGCAAATTATTGTTTGGCAAAATATTATAATATTTATATATAATAATATGCAGATAATAATGATGCAGATCGATAGGTGCTTTGAAAACAAATATTAAATGCCTTCACACCACTATTTTATCTTATACCAATAAAAAGTTATGGCGAAAAAACGAAAAGATTCGCCCTTTTGGCATGACAAGATTTTAAATTTTTCAAATTCTCACTTTTGGTTTTGCTTTTTGTGGCTAGAAATATCCAACAAAATGACACGCGATTATAGCACAGCATTCTTTGGATAAACTACAATCAAAAATGTAAAATTACGCAAATGTCAAAAATTACACATTCACCCTTTTGGCATATCGTCACTATTATGATTTCATATGTAATATCTAAAATATTTGAGTTCATTTGGGGATTACTAATGCCCGCATAAATTTATTGAAGGCTTCGCTTTATATTCGATATCATATCGCCAGTCGATTTAACTAAAGCTGCTACTATATAAATGATCTCAAATCGTATTCAAATGCTTCAAAGCTGCAACATGGAGAACAAGTTATTTTTAATCCTCCTTATATTAATAATTATTCATGTTACATCCGGAAGACCGAACCGTAAGTCCACTATTAGTTATACAGTTATATTTATAGGTGTTCCCAGTTATGATGTATCTCTTTCTTCTGAAACGTAGTCCACGTTTACATCTCTTCACTCAAAAACAATACACATCGTATTGTGGGTGGCTCCAATGTACCAAAAGGACAATATATTCCGTATCAAATATCTATGCAATACCTAACTGGCACCGGAGAGCAAAAACACTTCTGTGGGGGATCTATTATTGCACCGAATCGCATACTTACCGCAGCACACTGTTGCAATGGATTTAATGCCAGTCGCATGTCCATCGTAGCCGGGATTAGAGACTTGAACGATATGGAGGGAGTGCGTGCTCAGGTGTTATCTTATGATATACACGAGAATTACGAGGAGCTTAAGACCAGCGACATTGCAATTTTGAGCATAGAACCACCTCTGATATTTGATGGACAGCGTATTGCCGCAATAGGTGTCAGCGGAAAAGAGGAGATTGGTGGTGGCCAGGTTGTGACACTGACTGGTTGGGGTCTACGTTTGCCCCTGGAGTTTCCGTTCCTTCCCCCCGAATGGGAGACTTTAAATTTTCCTATTACACTTCAGACCATGAACTATATGACTATAACAAATAGGGAGTGCAGGAGCAATGGTCTGCATCAGTTGACGGATACAGAAATTTGCGCTAAAGGTCACATTCTACAGGGAGCATGTTCGGTATAGGTTCGCGAAGAACTACTGGTAATAATTCAATTAATTGGTTATACTTTTAGGGGGATTCTGGTGGCCCTTTGGTGATTTCAACGGGTGACGAGTTAAAACAAGTTGGCATTGTGTCATATGGTTTAATCGTATGTGGTGTATTCGATGTGCCAGATGTTTATACACGTATCTCAATGTTTGATGAATGGATCAGTAATCGAATAGAGTAATAGTTTTTTAATCAATTCAAAGAAGATAGCAATGAATTGTATATAAATAATACGAAATAAAATAATTTAAAAAATATATGATTTTATTTCCCATACAGGTGGTTTCGCTGCTTCGCACTTTTGTCAAAAAAATTCAAACATTGGTTATGTGGAAATTATAAGGAAAATGTTGTCAACAGACACATTTTCAAATCAATATTCTGATGTTTTATGCCACATTTTTGGCCAGAAAAATAATTAAAATTTATAAGGCATTGGATTGCATTGGTAAGTTTGGTTTTTAATTATCCGAGAACAGATCCAGTTGTGTGGACTGTTTTCCTCTGTTAACTTCAATCAATAGAAAGATAGTTGTGGAATATTTGGAAAAGGTACTTCATTAGAATTCGCGGAGTAATTTGTATTCAATTAAAATAAAATTAATCAAATGTATTTTATTTATTCTAGAATTAAAACAGTATTCTGGTTATACATCGCCGTCGTCTTAATAAATCCTTTGAAGTTAAATTTGAAGACATAATTTTCGATCACGTGTTGATGTTTTCAATTCCAGGAAATTTTATTTTTACTTTTACCATTAAAATGTAATATTTGAGTAAACTTTTTTTTACACCATTTGATTTACGTAATTGTTGTAGATAAATCGAGCGTAAAAAATGTCAAAATAAGCCAAGAGTTTTGTTGCAAATATCCAAAAACTCAGGATGTTTGTTATCAGTCAACTGTAAATATCTCAATTTTCATTGCTGTTGTGGCAAACATCTCGCAACTGTCTGCATATATGTCATACTTTAATAATACTAGGAGTTTTGCTGCAAGTTTGTTTAAACTTATGGGATGTTTGAATATTTGGTACAATGAGAAAATTTAAACAGATAGTTGCAGCAGGCGTTTCATAAACATATTGTTTTCTTAGTGTAATCAAACTTTTACAGCTCTGATTTCAACAGACATACTTACAGACAGACAGACGAAGCAACAGACATCGCTAAATAGACGCAGGATCAAGAATATATACTTTTCCATACCGAATATGCTTCGTTCTGGGTGTTACAAATGTCGTACCAAATATGTGAATATGTCCTTTCACTCGTAGTGTAGGGTATAAAAATTAATTGGTTTGCCATATAAAATTATTCTGAAATTAATTTCAAAATTCGACAACATAACAATGGTGAATTTGTAAATATGTTGTAGTAATATTGTGAGAGTATTCGTATTCAGCAGAATTATTTTTAAAAATTTTGAGTATAACTAATTATCCCACAGGGTGTAAGTTACACGTATTTCATATTCGTATTTAGGGTGTGTGCGAATTCGACTAAATTGCTGACTAAACTAAATTAGGTCGGTAATGCAGTGTTCGACTTTTCAATTTAGCAAATTTCGAGCAGACTAAATGGAACTAAATTGGAAGACATCAAACAGACATATGATAATCGATTTATTAGAGACTTTAACAATTACCGGTTACCGAATGGCGGTCGAATAAAAACTTCTACAATTTAGTTTAGTCAGCAATTTAGTCGAATTCGCACACACCCTTAATACGTATTTCATATTCGGGCCCGACAAACGTTATGACTTAATTCCAATATGACTTAACTTTATCATATGTCTCAACTGATTTCAGCAAAGCCTTCGACAGAGTTGATCAGAATCTTCTTTTTGAAAAATTGACATACATTGGGTTTCCACTAGGTATGTCAATCCCGGGATCCCGGGATTTGAGTCAAATCAGTCCCGAAAAACTCATCCCGGGATCATCGTTAAATCCCGGGATTTTCGGGATTACAAAAAACGCTAGTAGATCAATTTTTAATAGTTTATTCAAAAGTCTTTCAATGTTTGTGTACACATTTTGTGAAAAAGTAAATCTAACATTTAATCAAGGTTTGAAACCTAAACGAAAAACGGTTTCGATTTCGGTTTTTTCCGCGTTTTGGTTTCGGTTTTAGATTTTTATTACGAAACGGTTTCAGTATACCGGTTCCAAGTTACGGTTTCGGTTTTGATTTCGGTTTTTGTATAAAATTTCTTTTAATTCCATATTTTTCAAATAACTTAACATTGCACTATGGGACATAAGCTTAGTCTAGCTCGCCGAAAATTGTACAAGAAAAAAATTTTATTTTGGGAATTCAAAATTTTATTAAATGACATTAAACATGCCTTGTACTTAAGATCTTCTATATAAAATAAAATATGTTTTCCTGTTTCTTTTTATGCTTTTTTAAAAACCGTTTTAAACTGGTATAAACCCGAAACGGTTTATTTCTGATTTTCGTATAACGGTTTCGATTACGGTTTCGGTTTTAAATGGATATCGGTTTTAAACGGATTTCGGTTTCGGTTTCGGCTACGGTTTCAATCCTTGGATTTAATGGACTAAAATCTTAAAACACTGACGTAAATAATAATGAATTACATGCTTTTTGACTTTGAACAAATTCACACATTTTTAATAATTACGTCACTTTCAACTAATAACACTGTTCGGCAATCATTTTCTCATATCATGCCTATATAATTTTAATGTACTGATTCGAACTGCGTTTTTAGTTTTTTCCGTATACGTAATGTTTTGGAGAAAAATGCAATTAATTATTTTTGCATTTTTCACTGCATTTAAAAACAAACTTTTTTTTATAAAAAGACTAAACAGCCATTGAATAAAAATTAAAATAGTTATTGCCCATGAACAAGTAAACTTCGTCGTTTGAGATTTGGTTGCAATAACCGGTTAAATCACATACAACTTAAATAATTTTGAAATTAAAAGTTCAAATATTTCAAAATTTGTAAAACTATTTATTTTTTTAAAATTATATTTTTATACCCTACACCTATGAGGTACAGGGTATATTAACTTTGTGCATATATTGTAACGCCCCTTAGGAGGCGTGTCCGGTATGGAAAAGTATATATATTCTTGATCAGCATCACTACCCGAGTCCGTTTAGCCATGTCCGTCTGTCTGTCTGTCTGTCTGTCTGTCTGTCTGTCTGTCTGTCTGTCTGTCTGTCTGTCTGTCTGTCCGTCTTGCTGTCTTGCTGTCTTGCTGTCTTGCTGTCCGAATACAGAATAACTTGAGAAACATTGATCAGAACGCGATGAAATTTCGACTCAATATATTTTAGGCAAAAGTAGGAACTGAGTTTGAAAATGAGCCAAATCGGTCAACGGACACGCCCACCTCCCATACAAGTCACTTTTATATAACTCTTTCGGAACTAATAACTCGAAAAGTATTCAAGGTATAGTTATAAAATTTAAAAGGTATTGTTATAATTCACCTATAAATATGTGGTCCAAAAATGGGCGTGATCCGCCCACTTTTTTTTTCATTATTTCCCGGGTTTTCATAGTGGAAATTTGATCCGTAAATTATTAAAATCAAATCTATGAAATATTAGCCTTTCAAAATTTTAAATATAGGCGTGGTCCGCCCAATTATATTTTTCAATTTTTTTTTTAGTTGTTTATACTTTTATATAAATTTTTTAATTTATGGGGATATAAGACGTACATTTCTGATATGTGAATAGTAATCTGAGGGTGGGGAGGTTCAGCATAATTAAAAACTTTAAAATTAAGGTATGCATTAAATATCCCACATTAATATCCCCACCAAAGGTGTAGGGTATTCCATAGTCGGGCCCGACCGACTATAAAAATCCGCCCCATGTGACCGAACTTACCCATGTGACCTAACTTTCCCAACTCGTTTTTTATAAAATATTGTTTTCCACAAAAAACCAATATCCCAATAACAAATTTTGTTGTTCATTCAAAATTTTAATTTTCTTATATTTGTACTAAAAAATAAATTTTAAACGAGTTGGGAAAGTTAGGTCACATGGGTAAGTTCGGTCACATGGGACGGATTTTTATAGTCGGTCGGGCCCGACTATGGAATACCCTACACCTTTGGTGGGGATATTAATGTGGGATATTTAATTGTATACCTTAATTTTATAGTTTTTAATTATGCTGAACCTCCCCACCCTCAGAATATTATTCATAAATCAGAAATTTACGTCTTATATCCCCATAAATTAAAAAAATTATACAAAAGTATAAACAACTAAAAAAAAAAATTTTAAAATATAATTGGGCGGATCACGCCTATATTTAAAATTTTTAAAAGGCTAATATTTCATAGATTTGATTTTAATAATTTACGGATCAAATTTCCACTATGAAAACCCGGGAAATAATGAAAAAAAAAAGTGGGCGGATCACGCCCATTTTTGGACCACATATTTATAGGTGAATTATAACAATACCTTTTAAATTTTATAACTATACCTTGAATACTTTTCGAGTTATTAGTTCCGAAAGAGTTATATAAAAGTTACTTGTATGGGAGGTGGGCGTGTCCGTCGACCGATTTGGCTCATTTTCAAACTCATTTCCTACTTTTGGCTAAAATATATTGTGTCTAAATTTCATCGCATTCTGATCAGTATTTCTCAAGTTATTCTGTATTCGGACAGCAAGACAGCAAGACAGCAAGACAGCAAGACAGCAAGACGGACAGACAGACAGACAGACAGACGGACATGGCTAAACGGACTCGGGTAGTGATGCTGATCAAGAATATATATACTTTTCCATACCGGACACGCCTCCTAAGGGGCGTTACAATATATGCACAAAGTTAATATACCCTGTACCTCATAGGTGTAGGGTATAATAAAAAGTATTAAAAAAATGTTTGATGATCAACTGGGGTTCATATATTTAGATTTAGTATACCATATTTGAATACCCAACCTGAAAACAGATGCATTTGAATATATGACTTTTGTTTGACTTAAGCATTATAATTGTTTATTATTTAAACACAGATATGGTTATTTTATGTCTTTGCTATTATTTTTTTAAATCCCGGGACTAATCCCGGGATTCAAATTTTTTAGTCCCGAAATTTCGGGATTGAAAAATAGTCCGGGATTGACATCCCTAGTTTCCACACAATAATCTAATTTGTATTAAATCGTACCTAACGTTGAGAACACAAAAAGTTTTTTATAAGTATTCCTTTTCTAATCATTAATGTCACATCTGGAGTTCCCTAAGGTAGTCACTTGGGACAAATTTAGTTTCTTCTCTTTATAAACGACCTGCCTCTTATTATACAATATAGTAAGACACTTATGTACGCAGACGATGTAAACATATTGTTACGAAAAGAGGTAATTTGCTCCACTGTGCAAGCAATCAACAATAATAAATGAGACGCAAGACAATTCAGCGCACTAAGCAATGTGTTAGAAAGAGACGGAAGATCATTCAGCGCACTGAGGTAGTGTGCGAGAAAGAGATGGAAGATCAGCGCATTAAAACACATGAGTGCGAATGAGATGCCAATAGCATGCGTCATTCACGAAACGAGTAGAAGGTTCTCGAAACAAGTCGAAGCTTGTCGAAACGTGTCGAACTGATGCATGCAGTATATAAGGCCGCGCATCTGAGGCACTGTACTTCAGTTGTGATTTGATAGTGAACTAGTGCGTCTCGTGAGTGAACATTGTTAAGCTTAATTGTATAAATTCAGCAGTTGATATAAGTGATTATTCTTTAAGTTGTTATTTAAATAAATAAAGTTAATTAATACTAGTGGAAATAATACTAGTTAAAACCAAATATTAGTGCGTTTGGCTTCATAAAAAGATGAGCTTTGGAATTTAATGACCCATACATTACTAAACAACTATACATAACGCTTGTCAGGCCAATTTTGGAATATGTCTCAATTGTATCTCATCCACATTAATTGACTTTGTGTTGATAACTATGTTTTAAAAAGTCATAAAACAAACATACGTATCCTTTTAACCAGTAAATACATCATCAAAATCAACAGAATGGGGTAAGGGTGAGCCTAGATTGCGCTCCTCAAATTTGACTTGCATCCCAGGAACTATCATAGGTATTTTTTATTTTTATATTATCATGACTACTTGATGTTTTGTCTTTTTTACATATTATAGATCTACAAAATTTGTGGCGGTTTTACATCATAAAGCTGTGCCTAAAAACATATAGGATGTTGATATCCATATAAATATATCATTATACCCTACACTAAGAGTGAAAGGGTATATTCAGTTTGGTACGCCGTTTGTAACACCCAGAAGGAAGCATCTGTCTGTCCGTCTGTCTGTACGTATGTCTGTCCGTCCGTCTGTCTGTTGAAATCCCTACTACTTAAACAATTGAAGAGTTAGATAAATGAAACTCATAATTTAGATTACTACGCTGTATGTGCGAAAAAATTATATCGGTCCATTGTGACCTGTGATCTGACCATTTATATTCAAATAACTCATATAAAATATACATATACAGTTCAATTTTACTGTATACGTGCTTAGGTAAATTTTTTTTTTGGTCAAATATATATTGACTTCATGCTCAAATACATGGAAATAATGTTTTCCCGCGAAACATCTTGTAGTTCCCAAAAAAAAAATCGAAATTCGGTGCACCTACCCATTTGTAAATATGGGTGTCAAATGAATGAAAATTCTTCAGCTATTGAAAGATTGTAGTTATTTTTAGGATTCGTATACCCTGGTGACCAATATATCACTTTGAATGGTAACCACACATATGTGTAGGGTATTTATAGTCGGCTTAGACCGACTATAATTTTGATAATCCTAACTACTTATCATAATTTAAAATTTCCCATGTGATCTAACCTTCCCAACTGGTTTTTATTTCTACTGGTAAAATAAGTGATCACAGTGTAGGGGAGACCGGGACTAAGTCCACATCGGGGCAAAGTCAACTTTTGCTTTAAAACGCGAATGGGATGTCATATCAACTTCAAATTGATACTGTACACGTAACATTAGGTGTCACTATTACCAAAGGAGAGAAATCCATTTTGTGCTTAAACTTCAGTTGTTATGTTATAAAATGTGTTTTTTTACTCCAAAAGTTACATATTCATAATGCAGTAAACTTGTACTTGTTATTAATGTTTTGATTATTTATATATTTTGTTGTGAGTTTTAGTATCACTTATCATGTCGTGTGGATTTTTATTTCATTTTTCCATTCAATTCGCATTTTTATGCCAATAATATTAGACTAAGTCTCGGGGGTACAGTCGACACATAAGCATTTGGTGAAAGTAGATTCCGCGAAAATACAATTTATGAAACTTTTTGTTCTATGAGTTTAACAAAATAGTCCATTCTTACAATATAAGGAGACTTGTCAATCATTTGACCATGATTTAAGAAGTTATTGCAAAAAATAGCTAAAATATGAATAATATGAGCAATGGTCAGCACGAATAGTCTTATCTTGGAATATATAATTCAATCAAATTGAAAGATATCAGCAAAAATGTGCATTCGCGGGAAAAGTGGGTAGTGTTGACTTTACCCCAGCCTATTTTCAGAAGCAGGTTTGCGGTTGTATCGCATTTACATTTGTTTCGTGGAAACTAAATATTATAGATCTTTACAGCTTACGGAACATTTTTAGCTAATGAATCAATCTATTCAACTGTATTATTATTTTTGTCCTATGTCATTGATTGGTGGTCAAAACTAGCATTGAAAAAAAGTCTCGACTTAGCCTCGGTCTCCCCTACTAAACGAATCGTTCTTTGTAACTGAAATATTTCAAATTGTATTTCAAATTACAAATTTATTTCTCCATGCAAGTTGGGATTGATTAGAATATAATACAAGTCTGGAGTTGTCATATATTTAATTCAGAATGCATTCAAATTAGGCTATTTACAACCGTGTTTCAAAATATCAAAATCTGACTAAACCCTTTACGGCTAGAGCCACATTCTGTTAATTTTTTAAAATATTTTGTATTAACCAACCGCAAAAATTTACAAATTCACGATATTGAACTTTGCTCATTTTAACATGCGACATCGCAGGCATAAAAAATAAAAGCATCCACCCTACAGTGAAATTTCGAAAAATACAATGATAAAGATTACAGGCAATTTAATAACATGCTTCATAAAATAAGAACGTATTTTATGACTTTGGGCATGTGAACTTTAATAGAAAAAAGTCAAGTTGACCATGGAAAGGTTACGATTTTATGCAATATTTAAAGATGCATATAAGGCAATGGCAATTCTGTTTTAATATTAAACGATGAGCCAAATTTATAATTTTAAATTTAAAAACATATTATTCTGCGGGTTCAGCGGGAGGATCTTCGGCAGCCTGCGTGGCTTCTGGTTCCGCCGGAATTGCCGCTTCAGGTGCTGGTTCTGGTGCCGGTTCTGCTTGAGGCTCCGGTACAACCTCCGGAACTGGTTCAGGGCTTGTTTCTGGTACGGTCTCTACAGCTGCGCCCGGCTGAGGCTCCGGTTCAGCAATAGGTGGCGCTTCAACCTATTTAAAAAATCGAATTATTGAAAATATACACAAAAATCAATGCTAACCTTCAACATATCCAGTGATGTTTTCGGTGAAGGCTAATAATAAAAAAAAAAAATTACATTTCCATGTCAGAAAATCTTAATTTCTACAAACCATTAATTTTTCACCATCAGGATGTTGATTTAGCGATAATGCAGACTTCGGTGAACATACTTCTTCGGGCACTCCATATTCACCCTCATGCTTAATAAATTATAAGAATGACAAATTTCTATATACAATAAATGTACGTAATATGCCAAACCTCTTCGAAATCCTCCGCTTCATCCTAAATATACATTTTATTCGATTAAATAAGGTTGTGAGGTATGTGATAAAACTTACCAAACCAAAGAAATGTTTGGAGTGCGCTCGGAAAAAGTGCTGTCGAAAAATATATGATCAACATTAAATTAGGTAGTAAATGCTTGAGTCGTACCTGTATTATGCGAGCCGCATGGTCCATTGCGTCCAGCTGTATGCCTTCCATCTAAAATAATATTATTACCAAAGTTCTTAGTTTAATAATGCAATACAACCTCTTTGTCCTGACGCGCCTTCTTGTCCAAAAACATTAATTTTCGCACTGAATAACCGCGAAAAGAGGCCTTCATAGAACCACAACTAATTACAAAATGCAATGATTATATCTACTCAATTATACCTGTATTAAAATAGCCGCTTTAACCTCTCTTTCTATCTCCAGACGTTTCCGTTCTCTTTCTTTGAAGTAAAGATACAAAGCTTCTGTACCCTCGTTTTCCTAAGAGAGTGGTCGAATTTTATAATATACATGAGTCCACGACAATCGTGCGATTTTTCGCTCACCTTTGCCGCGACCATATAGGTCTCCACGAAACTTTGGTAGGCTTGCTCAATCAGAGGTCGTGATATTTTCAGTTCCTCTTCCGAGAATTTGCACCTATTGATGAGCTCATCCAACATGTCTTCCTCGCCAAACTTTACAATTTCCTTTCCCCTGTGATTTTCACAGCGATACCTCTCCAAGAACCTCTTAAAGCAAGCCTCCATCAGTAACGCCATTTCCATGGCATTGGACTTGGTGATATCGCAGATGCACAAATCGGAAATGATCTGGTCCACCTGATGCAGAGCATTGTCAATGATATATTTGGCAGCTAAGAGTGACATCAAATGAATCTCAAGCTGGTCAAGGGTTTAACGCTATCCTAACAGAGAGTAACATACCGCGTGCCTTCTCTCTCGTCACTATCATCGCATGCAAATAGTCGATGATGAATTGACACAAGCACTCAGTGGTTGGCTGGCATCGGAGCACCTCACGAGTTATGTCCGACAAAAGCTCCGGCAGTCCTTCTGGTACATTGATCACCTGTCCGCGCACTTTACCACGTTGTATGAGGTAATTCATGGTTCTTTTTGCACGTAAATAAAATCAATTAAATTCTGATAAAATATTTGTTCAGAAATATAAATTTTCAACGTGATGTTTTCAATACTCTCGTATTTCCAAATTTGAAAGCTTTATGACTAGTTTCCAACAGAGAGGTTGATTGTGGAATTCAATATTAAACTGTTATAAACGATTCATTACGAATCGACTTAGAACATCCCAGTCGATCAAAAGATCATTTAGACGAACTATTTAATTGACGTAAATTTGATTTTGAACAGGAAATATTAATTTCTTTGGAATATTAAACAATATCTTTTGTTTGTTTTCCTGCTTGCAATTAAATTCAAACTTCTTGAACCATTTCCAGAACTTTATTTATAAATGCGTGGATAATACAACCCCCAGTAATAATAAGAAAAGACTTCGGCACAAAGTCCAGATATTTTGATAAGGATCGCAAATTGAATTTGCAACACACTTCAATGTTTGTCATTATTTAAGTTCTCATAATTTCCATTAAAAAAAAATTCAACTTACCCAAGAAACATTTATACGGAGCATACTACACACACGGAATCACAATACCTTCATTGACGGCATGTTTACGGAGCATTGAGCAAGTATCCGTCGTAGTATATACGATTACGCACCGTTAACGTACCGTCAAATCGGACGACTCCGTTAGAATTTCGTTTTGCTCCGTAGTTCCGTATTTTCCGTTTATACTCCAACGCAACGGCACCGATTTTATTCCGTTATTGGTGTACATTTCAATGCATTTGACTTTGTGAACATGAACAATATACTCGGGGGAATCGCAGTCGTTGAATGTATATCTTGCAGACCAAACAAGATAAGTGAGTATTAATAAAATACGCTTTTATTAAAAATATCTTTGCAGAATGTACATATATTTACAGTCCCATAATTTGAGAATTTCCGATGGCTTTAAACGTCTTTCTATTCAAAAAGGACTATATCTAAGAGCTCCTGAAAATGTGGTATAAAGTTTGAGGAAAATGTGCGATGCAAAATTGTCTTGGCTTTTTGGCTGATAAACCTCCGTCACTAAAATTGCAGCATACAAAGAGACTCATTCAAGCCCCATGACAACTACAATCCAGTTAAAGTGATATATCAATTATTATTTTGGTCTTTGTTGACACGAAATCGATGATGGAAATACCATGTGGAATTTCAGTAGAATACAAAATTGTAAACACCAATTATGTTGTTTAGTAAAATTTGTATATTTTATGTTCAATTTTATTCATAAAAAGTTTCTTTCTTGTAAAATAAAAATATGCAAGAGGTCCTTTTGTATACTATTGTATGGTATGAAAACGGTGTTTTTAATCTATTCATTCCGTTTTTCATACAGATCTGCGGTACGTTAACGGACCGTCGAAAATCAATCTCAACGGACTCTTTCCGTATTTTGTCCAGAATGGCTATCCGTTAACGGACCGTCACAACGTAATATCAACGGATTCACTCCATATTTCATCCAGTGTGACGGTCCGTTAACGTACCGTCGAATTATAAATTATAAATTATAAATTGTAAATTATAAATTATAAATTATAAATTATAAATTATAAATTATAAATTATAAATTATAAATTATAAATTATAAATTATAAATTATAAATTATAAATTATAAATTATAAATTATAAATTATAAATTATAAATTATAAATTATAAATTATAAATTATAAATTATAAATTATAAATTATAAATTATAAATTATAAATTATAAATTATAAATTATAAATTATAAATTATAAATTATAAATTATAAATTATAAATTATAAATTATAAATTATAAATTATAAATTATAAATTATAAATTATAAATTATAAATTATAAATTATAAATTATAAATTATAAATTATAAATTATAAATTATAAATTATAAATTATAAATTATAAATTATAAATTATAAATTATAAATTATAAATTATAAATTATAAATTATAAATTATAAATTATAAATTATAAATTATAAATTATAAATTATAAATTATAAATTATAAATTATAAATTATAAATTATAAATTATAAATTATAAATTATAAATTATAAATTATAAATTATAAATTATAAATTATAAATTATAAATTATAAATTATAAATTATAAATTATAAATTATAAATTATAAATTATAAATTATAAATTATAAATTATAAATTATAAATTATAAATTATAAATTATAAATTATAAATTATAAATTATAAATTATAAATTATAAATTATAAATTATAAATTATAAATTATAAATTATAAATTATAAATTATAAATTATAAATTATAAATTATAAATTATAAATTATAAATTATAAATTATAAATTATAAATTATAAATTATAAATTATAAATTATAAATTATAAATTATAAATTATAAATTATAAATTATAAATTATAAATTATAAATTATAAATTATAAATTATAAATTATAAATTATAAATTATAAATTATAAATTATAAATTATAAATTATAAATTATAAATTATAAATTATAAATTATAAATTATAAATTATAAATTATAAATTATAAATTATAAATTATAAATTATAAATTATAAATTATAAATTATAAATTATAAATTATAAATTATAAATTATAAATTATAAATTATAAATTATAAATTATAAATTATAAATTATAAATTATAAATTATAAATTATAAATTATAAATTATAAATTATAAATTATAAATTATAAATTATAAATTATAAATTATAAATTATAAATTATAAATTATAAATTATAAATTATAAATTATAAATTATAAATTATAAATTATAAATTATAAATTATAAATTATAAATTATAAATTATAAATTATAAATTATAAATTATAAATTATAAATTATAAATTATAAATTATAAATTATAAATTATAAATTATAAATTATAAATTATAAATTATAAATTATAAATTATAAATTATAAATTATAAATTATAAATTATAAATTATAAATTATAAATTATAAATTATAAATTATAAATTATAAATTATAAATTATAAATTATAAATTATAAATTATAAATTATAAATTATAAATTATAAATTATAAATTATAAATTATAAATTATAAATTATAAATTATAAATTATAAATTATAAATTATAAATTATAAATTATAAATTATAAATTATAAATTATAAATTATAAATTATAAATTATAAATTATAAATTATAAATTATAAATTATAAATTATAAATTATAAATTATAAATTATAAATTATAAATTATAAATTATAAATTATAAATTATAAATTATAAATTATAAATTATAAATTATAAATTATAAATTATAAATTATAAATTATAAATTATAAATTATAAATTATAAATTATAAATTATAAATTATAAATTATAAATTATAAATTATAAATTATAAATTATAAATTATAAATTATAAATTATAAATTATAAATTATAAATTATAAATTATAAATTATAAATTATAAATTATAAATTATAAATTATAAATTATAAATTATAAATTATAAATTATAAATTATAAATTATAAATTATAAATTATAAATTATAAATTATAAATTATAAATTATAAATTATAAATTATAAATTATAAATTATAAATTATAAATTATAAATTATAAATTATAAATTATAAATTATAAATTATAAATTATAAATTATAAATTATAAATTATAAATTATAAATTATAAATTATAAATTATAAATTATAAATTATAAATTATAAATTATAAATTATAAATTATAAATTTCCAGATTTAGTTTATTTATAAACATTATTAAATATTTCCAGTTACATGGCAATTGGGAGTTGTAGTCGACCGATATTTCCCAAAATATACTCCTAGTGGATTACTTAACTGTGGTGAAAAAATTATTAGTTTTTAAAATTCCTTAGTTTTTAAAATATAGACATTTGTCCAGCTAAATAGTGAAAATCACCGTGAGTGATATAAAAATTTCGAAAAAAAAAAATATATATTTATCTGTTATTTGACAAATATTTATCAAATTATGATAAATTAATATTTTGTTACTATTTAAATAAAAAGTAATTGAAAGTTTAATTTAACTTATAAAATAAAAATAAATAATAAATTAAAGTAGGCATTCACTTCAAGTTTCAATAAAAAGAATTTATTTTAAATTAAATATACTACAGGAGAAAAAACAAGTATTACTTTTTTATTTAATTTTAATTCTACGAAATTTCGACATGGTCTTCGAATAAATTCGATGTGAACTCCGAAAATTCGATGTGACATCCGAAAATTCGATGTGGCCTTCGAAAATTCGTGTGGCCTTGGAAAAGTCGATGTGGCCGTCGAAAAACTCCAAATATATTAAATTAATTTAAATTTAAAAATATGGTTTTAATTAATTGTAAAAGATGAGTCAAGAATATTAATATTTCATTTCTTTCTCCATTCGACCTGTTTTGTACTTAAACATTAAAAAGGTGCGTGGATAGTTACTACTCAATGCGAGCGCCATCTAGTTGTGAAACGTTAACGTTAAATTAATCGTGTATCTTTTAAATAATTAAAAGGGCCAATTTCAACTAAGAGGTGGCGCTGAGGCAATACAAACAAAAACAAAGTCCACAAACACAGCTGTTTCAAAAAACAACTACGTATTTTGTTTTTAGAGTCCCAAGTCGTTATAAATTTATCGGTGGCGCCTAACAGTTTTGTCGTTAAAAAAAAGGGTGGCCGGCGCTACTACTTGATGCAAGCACCATCTACTTGTGAAACGTTAACGTTAAATGACATGTACCATTTAGAAAATTCAAAGTGCTGTATTCAACTAAGAGATGGCGCGGTGGGAATACAAACGAAAACAAAGACCACAAACACACAGCTGTTTCCAGTGCTGTCAAACAAACGACGTGTCAATTTTTTAGTTCCAAGGCGTTTTAAATTTATCGGCGGAAGCTTATTTATATTTATTTTTCATCGGCTCATTCTGGCAAATAGGAAGATAGTTAATGAATATTTGGAAAAGGTCCTTCATTAGAATTCGCGGAGTAATTTTGAATTGAAAGAAAATGAATCAAATGTATTTTTATTTATTCTAGAATTAAAACAGTATCCTGCTACATCCTGGTATACATCGCCATCGTCTTTTTAAATCCTTCGAAAGCAAAATTGTACTATGACTTGAGATTTCTTCGCAGAAGAACCATATCCGACCGGCGACGCTATCATCAAAGTAAAATCTGAAAACAAATATTTTCTATCACGTGTTGATAATTTAAATCACAGGATATTTTATTTTCACTTTTACTATTAAAATGTAATATTTTAGTAGGCACTTTTTTAAACCTTTGAATTTACTTAATTGTTGTGGATAAATCGAACGTAAGGAAAAAGTACGCCATTTTCCTTTTTTATAGTTGTTGAATGTCAAAATACCTCAAAATTTTGATGCAAATGTCCAAGAACTCCGGATGTTTGCTATCAGTCAACTGTAAATATCTCAATTTTCATTGCTGTTGTGGCAAACATCTCGTAAATATCTGCTTATATGTCATATTCAAAAAATATTAATAGTTTTGCTGCAACTTTATTGAAACTTATGGGATGTTTTAATATTTGCTACAAGGCGTAAATTTAAAATGATAGTTGCAGCAAGACTCTCATAAACATCTTGTTTTCTTAGTGTGGTAATGAAATTATAAACATGTGATAGAAAATTATTTCTTTTCAGAGTTTACTTTGATGACAGCATTGCCGGACGGACTTGGATCTTCCGCAAAGATGTCTGAAGTCGTTGTACAATTTTACCTTCAAAGGATTTATAAAGACGATGGCGATGTATAACCAAGATACTCTTTTAGTTCTAGAATAAATATAAATTCATTTTATTCGAATTCAATAAAAATTACTCCGCGAATTCTAATGGAGCACCTTTTCCAAATATTCATCAACTATCTTCCAATTTGTAAGATGTTTAATTTATGTTTGCTATAAATAATCGTAAATTTGAAAGATGGTTGCGAGCAATATTTATCGTATTTGACGAATATTTGAGAGATGGTTGTGTCAAAGACGATCTAAATAATTTGTAAATAACTTAATATTTAGGGCTGTGATATTTCTGGCAATCATCTTTGTTTTCTTAGTGTAGTTAGGCGGTTTTGAGTAACACCGTCGATACATCACTTTATAATATATTCCTAAATATGTTTTAATAAAGGTTAACTTATAAAATTATTATATCATGATAATATATACAAAGTTTGTATTCCATATTATTATATGATATTTTACAGTGATTTTCTTATATTCGCAACGCGGTTTACACTGATTTGTCTTATATTCGCCACTAATTGAAATCTCGGGAGAAGTTAACTTTACCGGCCGAAGCGAAAAAAAAAAAAAAAAAATTGCCACCCCCTGTATTTTTGCAAAAAAAAAATTGCAAAATTAAAAAATAGCGCCGCTCGGACCCGGGCGGCTAGGATTAACAGATCTGAAAAACAATTACAGATTTGGAATCGTGAAAATACCTTTCATTTGAGTACCCATATGTACTTGTAAGTAGGTGCACCGGTTTTTGATTTTTCAAGGTCACCACGGGTCCGAGCGGCGCGATTTTTAAATTTTGGTATTTTTTTTTTTTGCAAAAATACAGCGCGTGACAATTTTTTTTTTTTTAATTTCACTTCGGCCGGTAAAGTGAACTTTAGCCGAAATCTCTTTTTTCAATGATACCAAACACTTTTATATTTAGCATATTTAATAAAATTATGTTTCATCGAAATTTAACATTTTTAAATTTTGTTTTGATAGGCGCTTCTAATCTAACGCCAGTGTCTGACGGCCAAAAAATGACGGCTTTGTAAAACCGTCGCCGTTTAGCCGACGCGACTTGGAAATTCTGGAGAACGAAAGAATTTTATTGTCATCGAAGAAAATAAATAAACTCGAATTAGTGCCAAATGTCTGCGACTAATTTGCTGAACTTAAATGTGGACACGCTGTTCGAACAGCACAGCGTGCCTGAGATCGAAATCGTCCAGAAGAAGATATTGGCCGTGGTGGAGAATAAACGCGAGGAGCTCCGCACTATGGTTGGGTACGTATTGAGCTACATTACATTGGTTGACGCTAACAAAGCCATCAAAAACAGTGAACGCTACCGGGATCTGCTCAAAGCCGCGGATACCATCGCAGCAATGCAGAACTCTTCAGGCACACTCATCATGCAGGTGGACGGCATCAGCAGCAACTGCCGTAGCCTGAACGAACAGCAACTGATCGGTTTTAAGACCAGCGATGCAACTGATCTGCTTCGTACACGTTCCACTAACAAGCAGCTCAATAACTACTTCAGCACCATGGTGCAGATTAAGCTGCTTACTGCGCTGCCGGAGCTGATTTGGACGCATATAGATCAAGAACGATTCCACGCTGCCACAGTGCTATTTATATTTAGTCGGCATGTCAGCACAGGCCTGCAGCTGGATGTGAGCAACGCCCTGATGCATGCGCTACCGGTGGCGCGCAAACAGTGGGAGGTGCTGAAGCCGTTTCATGTGACCATCAAGCAGAGCTTGCTTGCAGTGCTAGAGCGTGAACAACTAAGCGCAGAGCTGGCATCCGAATGTCTTATGAGCCTGCTTCTTCTGGACAAGAGTAACATCAACACCTTACTAAAGACGTTTCTGCAGTTGAGATGCGCTGCCTACATGGGTAGCTTGGCGGATGCCGATTGCGAATCGGAGCATAAGCGGCGCGTGAAACAGCGTATTTTGTGCAGTTTACAAGTATTACACGGCACCGTCGAGTTGATTACAAAGTGCTTCTTGGGTTTGCGCTGCCTTTTAGTATTTATATGTTCACATTTAAAACTTCATTATTGCAGATGGTGGGCTGCTGTTTGAGCAGCTAAACGCACAAGCTGACGCCAATCGACCTCCCAGCATCGCAATGATGGACAACAGCGAATCACATGTGCTGCCGGACATAATCGCCACCTTCCGACCGAAATGTGATTCGCAGGCGCTGGATGAAACGCAGCTGCGCGATGCTGTCGAGCAGTGGCTGACTGACACGCAGCGCATTGCTAATGTGCAGCTGCGCCAACTATTCGAGTTGGTCTCCACGATGAGCACCATCAAGGAGCTGAAACAAGCGGCCAATACGCAGCGTAACGATGGCGATTTTGCGCTACTGGCTAAACGCTGCTGTCTTGCTCAGTCTCTGAACTTCTATGAGGTGCAGTATGCACCGCTAATGCAGCAGCGTGTTCGCGACATTATTCGCGAGAGTTGGCAACAGGCGATGCGCCATACAATCGACACATTGCAGCAAACACTGCGGTCGAGTTGCCAGCCAGGCGAAGATCGGGATCCAGTGCTTTGGCAGGACGTTACCGCGGATTTGCCGAATAGCTTGGCGGAGGCATTGAGTGAACAGCACAGTGTAAAAAAGCTGCTCATGAAGAACAAGGGATACAGCGATGACATCATCACGATTTGCGCTGACTTTAACCAGCAACTGGGCGGCATTGTGTCGGAAATGAATGTGTTGCTCGAAGAGCAGCTAACGCGCGGCGAGGACAAACTGGCGCTAATCGAGTTTTTAAGTGAGACGGCGCAGAGTGAGCTGACAGCATTCATCAGCGAGGTAAAAAGTTTCAATTTGGTAGAACGACCGCAGCTTCTACTGCTGGTACGCCTGCTCGGTGCGCTGGTAGAGCTGTGTCCCAACTTGAAAACATGCTTTTGCCAGACACGAAGTTGGCGTCAACACGTGTCACAGTTGTCGATGTGTGCTGAGCAGTGGCAACGCATGTGTTTATTGATGGAGGAGGAAGCTATGCAGTTCTGGCGGAAAATAGTCACAGGACTCATAGAGGAACATCACTGCGATCAACATATGCCGACAAATATTACACACGAAGTTGTTTTAGCTGATTTTGCGGTAAGTGTACAAATCTACTACAATTTTTTCCAAACCATGGCTTGAAAAACGGACTTTTTTTAAAACGTTGTTTAAATTCTAACAAAATGCTGCACAACTTGTAGGGTATAAACCTATGAGTGTAGGGTATAAAAATGTAAGGCAATTAAACATCCAATAACCATTTCTCTGGTCATTTAAATGTGTTTACTAGTTTAAAAGAACTCGACAGAAGAACTTGAAAATTTTAATCAAAAATGCATTTAAAAAATTGGAAAAATTGAAAATATTGAAAAAGTAAGCTGATGCACAGTTTGGTATATTCTAGTATTATAATTATAAATATATGGGTAACATTTGGGGATAAAGAAAATTATGTGAAAGCATAACTGAGTGCTCTATGATTGCGATATATGATTGGTTTTAACTAATTTTAAAGTTTATTACTTTATATTGAATACTTTACGAGATATAGGTTCCCAGAAGTAAACCATATTTTTATGGAATGTAGTTGTGTACGTTGACTAATTTGACACATTTTCGAAGTAAGAATTACTTTTCTACTATAATATCTTACATACTTATTTGGCCATTACAACCCATGATGGGTTTCGGCCGCAGCTATTACCCCTCGCCAGTCGCTTCTGCATTGCGTGCGCTGGCGCCAGTTTTGCACGCCAAGTGTTGTCAGGTTGTCTCGCACTTGGTCGCTTCACAGGATATTCGGACGCCCTTTCCTACGTTGACCACCACTGGGAACAGAATTGAACACCTTTTTCTGGAGCGCTTTCATCCATACGCTCGACATGTCCAAGCCAGCGTATGCGCTGGATCTTAATGCGCTTGACTATGTCAATGTCGGCGTAGAGCTCATACAGCTCGTCGTTCTCGTATTCGTTTTCAACTCATATCGGGCCATAGATTTTCCGAAGAATATTTATCTCGAACGCTCCTAAAGCTCGCTCATCGGTGTTGGCAAGCGTCCATGCCTCAGCGCCATAGAGGAGGACTGGCATGATGAGCGACTTATAGAGCGTAATTTTTGTCCGTCGAGAGAGGGCTCTGCTCCTCAATTGCCTACAAAATTAAATCTACTGAATTAAATATCATCGTATTCGGAATTTTCAAGTTATGGTATATAGGCGGGCACACAGATGGACATGTATAAATTAACTCGGAAAGTTATGCTGATCAAGAAAATATTTACTTTTTCATACCGACAACTCCTCGTAAGAGACACTAAATTATAGTCACATACATAGTTTAACCTGTAACCCATGGGTTTAACGCAAAAAAAAATTTAGTTTACAGTCAATTGTAATGCTTTCATATGATTTTTTACTGTTCTCAGAATGTATCCAAAGATTTCTTTTATTTTGTGAGTCATTTTCTTTGAAAAGGTTCAGGCTAATTTTGGAATATTACAAACGATGCATCATCTCGTTTTTTCGATTTTTCGCAATTTTTCAAATGCATTTTTGATTTAAACTTTGGTCGAAAAATTTACATTTTTCGAGTTATTCTATAGAGTTCTTTTAATCCAGTGAACCCATTTACAAATGTTGTGAGAAACCTTTCATTCGCACATTTGGGCAGGGGCTTCAAAATCCTCCTTGGAGTTCCTGGACCGAATACAACAACGTGCGATATATTGAATAGGGGATGAATATTTCATCGTCTATTGGTTCTCTTGAGCACCGAAAGACCGTTGGGTGTGTAAGCCTGGTATTACAACGGTAAGTGTTCGAGGGTAATACATGGCCTGATTCCCCCAGGTCGTGTTTTTTCTCGTTCTACTCGGGCATCAAACCAAGCCCACCCCTTCGTAGTCCACTCGGCTCTCAACAGAACCACGCAATATAGAGAGAATTCGTTCTGCAGTCGCACGACATGTTTTTGGAACAATCTCCCTGCGTCCGTTTTTCCCGACATTTTCGATATTGGCAAGTTCAAAACAAACATTCACCGACACTACTCCATCTTTCCCCCTCCCTTTAACCAATCATCCCTTCCTACGATCAACACTGTGCATTGCATGTAAGGGGGCATCCCCTGAGCGTTGGTTAATTTGTAAAAAAAAAAGTTCGCGTCATTTCCCATAATACAAAAATAGTGGCATTTACTGCGAAATTTTTTCTGGTTTTGTTTAGTGTAATTGAAAAGTGTAAAACCATTTGGTTCTCTGCTACGGGACAATTCGGAAGATAAGTAAAAAATAATAATAATTACATTAACAAAGCACAATTTAAATTTGGTTAAAATACCAAATATAAGTGGATTTTTTTGGACTGGAATATGCCAGCCCGGTGGCAAATACTGATAGTTTCCTATATAAGGACCAATAATTTGAAATTCTGACTAGATATAATAACTGCATTATTTTTCATAATTTCAATTTTAGCTGCAACAAATTGTATACGCAAAATAAAAACTTTTGAGCAAGGTAGATTTCTGGTGTTTCTATCCAATAACCAACCGAACGTAAAACTTTGAACAATTTCCGAAAGAGGTGGCTTAGTCACTTTAAAAGTGTTTAGTCAGTACACATTTATCAAAATAAACGGCAGACACAGACAGATGACATGTGGTAGCAAAGACATAAACCTTTATTTATTAATTTTGTATCTTGCCGCTAGGAAAATATTAGCTCAGTTTCTCTCATAATTTTTTCTCCGGATAAAGCAGTTTTAAAAAGAACGATGTTACTCAAATGATATGAAAACTTTTCCTAGCGGCAAGAAACGTAATCAATCAATCAATCAATCTTTGGTACTAAATGTCATCTGTCTCTGCCGTTATTCCGCTATGCTGTAACTTATTAACGACAAATATCGATATCACTAACTAATAAGAATTATAGTTTGGAAAAGCGATTGTTGTGAAAGAGTAATTTTTTAACGATATATGTCGCTAAAAGTGTTTAACGATATCGATTTTTGTCGTTAATAAGTTACAGAATCGCCCTACTGAGCTCCAACTGTCAAAAAGTGAACTGCGTTTATTTATTCGTTCAGGTTATCGAAACCGGTTGTTCAGAACACAATGCATTTTAATTTATCGATCTGGCTGAGCAGTAATCGAAAAATACCATATATCGTGTTTTTGGACACACTTTTGCTTTGTAGGCAGATGTTGTCACAGTCAATTTTTTTTTATATAAAATATGTATAAATGTCCCTATATTAAGTATTCATATCAATTTTTAACATGCCTATCGTCGTTCCCAAGTTGCTTTTTTTGTGTATATATTTCTCGGTATTCAAATGAGCATATCTTTCCGTCATTCCGCTCGTTGGCTCTTACGTTCTATGAAGCCGCTGTAAACATCGAAATATGAAGCGTTACCAAACTTGATACAAAAAAATCAAAATTTAGTCAAAATTACCAAATTTTTGAATTTGGCAGTACTAAAATCCTATTTATTTTAGCCAATATGCAAACCATTCATAATTTTCCGATGATTTGGTTTGGAAAAGAGAAAAACATAGATAGAACGTAGATTTTCGGTAAACAGAAAACAGCTGTACTGAGATAGATGTCAAATATTTGTGTGAATTTCATCATTTTTGCAATTTTTTTCTAATTTGCTTTGTAAATTGATTTTTTTGATGAAAAAAAATGTGTAGTGTATTCAAAAATTATTTGAAATTGTTCTGCATCCTTTTTGCTTTTTTTTGTGAAAATGTTAGTGAACGGAGCCAAAAAAGCTTCCGTCTAATTTGACACAATATTTGTGCGGTTGAGTTTTATGAAATACAAATTATTTCTTTACGTCGGCGTTTTACAAAATACAAAAAGTCAGTCACACGGGCGTGCGTGACTACTTTCGTCAATTATCGATCTGGCTGTAAACGCTAAAAAACAAAAACTTCGAGATAGTGTTTAGTACACTAAGCAATCGTTGTACACTGTTATTTTTCGTTGCGTTATATTCGTAGTGTATTAGTTCACTAAAAAATATAATGTATTAAAACAAATAAAAATGTCTTTGAAATAAATACAATTATATTTGTTTTACGTCCAAAGACATTTACTTTTGTTTTAAATAAATTCATGTATTTGTTTTTGTATGAAAAATATAAAAAGTACATATTTTTATAGAATTTCAGAGCAATTTTCAAATAATTTTGTCTTAAAAATTACTGAAATTATAATTATTTAGCTTATCAGAAAAGTAAAAAAAAATTAATACATTTTATACATTTTTAATACATAAAATGCATTACAAAAAAGTTTTTTTATTCTTTTTTCCAGTCCTTCTTTTTCCTTTCTTTTGTTTCTTTTCACTCGTCTTCTTTTATTTCTTATTTACTTCATATAATTTAAACAATGGAATAAATATGTTTTTTATGTTTCAGTTGCCACAACCTGGCAATGAATTCCTGACTCCGGCGCTAAAGTCCACTGCTCTACCCGTTAGTCTACACATGCATCTCCTATTTTTGCTTCAAAAACAAAATTTGTGTAATGTACATTTTTTTTATGTCATTCCAAAAAAAATCAATTTATTTTCATTTATTGTCGATGCGTCACAAATTTAACTTATTTGATTCAAGATTTTGAATAATTTCTTTGTAACAAATGATGTTGATACCGTAACGTGGAGAACTCAGGTCTTGTACCCGGGAGATGCTGGAATTTTAATTTATAAAGAAAGAAAGGGTTGTCCTTAATAAAAACGCATACGTAGTGAGTTAGGTGACCTTTAAAATATCCTTATAAAATATTCTTATAAATCACTGATCAGGAATCACAAGGTTTCCTTATAAAAACTCACCTGATACTAACGCGATATTTTTTTTTAGTTACGACTAAATGTTCCACTATAAAAAACCGGAAAATAATGTAAAATAAGTAGACGGATCACGCTCATTTTAGAAACGCATATTTTTAAGGGAATTTTAACAATACGTCTTCAATTTAATAACTATATCTTGAATACTTTTCCGAGTTATTGGTTCCTAAGAGTTATGTAAAGGTCACTTGTATGGGAATGATTTGAGTCATTGGAAATGATTTGACTCATTTCCATATTCATGATCATACTTTTGGCAAAACATTTGGGCCCAAATTCCATGACATTCTGACCAGTATTTAACAAGTTTCCGTGTATACGGACAGCAATACTACAAAACAGACAGACGGACATAGCTAAACAGACTGGGGTAGTGATGCTGATCAAGAAGGGGCGTCACGATATATGCACAAACTTAGTATACCCTGTCATCATAGATGTAGGGTACAAATATAAGTAAGATGAATGGGTCTTAACACTTAAATTGTGATAAAAATCTTCTAGTTATCAAGTTGGTCATTTCGGTAAGAACCATATTTTAGAATACTATATTATTTTACTAAATCTGTGTAAGATATTCAGTTCGATGTATTGCTTATTTTATTATATATAATAACAGAGTTATTTATTTACAACACTTTATCTTGAATATAGCAATGGGAGACTGTAACGCTCGAGCAAAAAGACGAGGATGACAATTCCATACAAACCGCATTTCGTATTCCGTCCCAGCCGCGCATTTCTCTTCAAACGTACTTGTTTCACGTCATTCGCTCGCTGAACGACAGCATTCCACAGATGCTGCCCGCTCAAGTGCTGCAACAGTTTAACGCCGAGCTGCTCACTCAACTGCTCGCACATTATGAGCTGCTTTCGCACACGGGTCAAAACGTTTCTATTCAGCTCTACTACGACTTGAAGTTCCTGCTGCAGATCTTTGGTGTGTCGCGTGAGGAACGCGTTCTGTACGACCGGTTCCAGACGCTTATCGCCAAACTAAAGGACACAATCGATCCGTTTGATTTTGAGTTGTTCGAAGAGCACATATCAAATAATATAAAACGTTCTGTGGCAAAACTCAGCTGCCAGTTTGGACTATTGACACCACAACCTGTGGCTGCAGCTGCCGTCAGTGCGGCGGTAACATCTATGCAGGATCGGGATCCGAATGTCCTCTGTTTGAGTTCAAATGGTTCGACTTCAGTTTGGTTTCCACTCTTGCCAATTATCGAGACAGATCGTGGGGCTGTTGTGGAGCAAAAAAGATTCATAACAGAGGCAGAAAAGGTAAATCTTAAGATATTAATTCTTAGCATATATAAATAGCACCAAGTCTACACCAGATATTTGTTTCATGAAGATGCCTTTTATTTTTGCACATATTCCGGAATATCTGAAGTTGAAAAAAGTTCAAAAATTTGTTTTTACCTCATTTTAACACAGAAAAAAACACCTGTTCGAGTTTTAAATTTTTTATTTAACAGCTCTGTTAAATTGTTTGTAAAATTATAATTACATTTTCAATAATCATCAAAAAATATGTGGCGAAATAACTACTTCATGAAACATTTTTCTTGGTGCTGACTGTTTATTTAATGTTTGTATATTATCTTTTCGTATTTTGATTTTATAGGAATTTTTGAATTGTAATGTTTATGACTCTTAACTAATTTATATGCATCGCTAGGTGAGTTGTTGAGATTGCTTATAGCATCGTTAGTTAACTTTACAGTCGCTTCAATGAAATTTTGTTTCGTTAATTAGTTACATTCTAATCGCATGCAGTTATAATAAGTGCTATAACCCTGATTTTAACATATTCTAAATTAATATTTGGATAAAAAAAACTATCAATAAAACCATTATTTTTAATATCAAACATCGTTACGAAATAATATGCTAAAAACCTGCATTTACTAAACAAAAAAATATTTTGACCTGATATTGGGATCCATTGAAATAGTTAAAAAGCTCTAAAGCATTTATATGTTAAACAATGGTGCTCAAAATTATGGTTTGATTTTCTTTCAGTTTCTTTTTTAAGAGTCCTGGAAATACTTCTTTTCTGACTAGGAAATCCTTTTTAATTTTGAGTCTTGGAAATCTTTTTTTTTTGTGGAATGATGAAAAAATAAGTACAAATATCGTCAAAATGACGTCCCAGCACAAATGGGGTTTACAAAAGATTTTTCAAAACCATTCTGTTTAATATCTCGACAAAGACAGATTTAACATATCGCTCATTTACTTCAAGACTATAAAAAAGTCAATTTTTCAGTTAATAATGCAGAATTATTCGTTGTATCACCTTTCATCTTATGTATTCTGTTGTATATAAAATTACGTTTTTTTGAGTTATGACAGTCTTCAAGTAAATGAGCGATACATATATAGGTGATTTTTTGTCAAATAAGAAAATTTGGCTTGCATGCCGATTTCGTCAAATGTTATGATGTTTTGGTTGTGGCTACTACTTGTAGGAATAAAAATACAAAATTTGTGTACCCTAAGTTTGGTATTTTTTGACTTATATGACCAAAACTCCTAAACAAAACCAAAACGCGGATTCAAATAAATGGATCAGAAACCATTCGATTTAAAATTTGTTAAGTTTTTCTGAAAGTCCAAATATATCTCCTTGACGGCTGATATATGACTTATTTTTGTGATTTGTGGCAAACAAGGTTTTACTACATTTCATAAAATGAGTTATTTTGAATAGTCCCCAAAATTTTTCATGAACAGTTTTTTCGAAAATCCAAGAATGTCATCAAGGAGATTTGTTTAGCTTCTTAGAAGAGCCTTGCATTTTGAAAATTCACAGGGCAATTACCGACTTTTTTGAATCCGTGTTTTCCGATATTTAATTCAAATGGTTATTTTGAATTGCTCCCAAAATTTTTCAAGAACATTTTTTTCAAAAATTTATGAAAGTCATCAAGGAGATTTTTTAGACTCTTAGAAGAGCCTTGGATTTTGAAAATCCACCGATCCATTACCGATTTATTTGAGTCCGCGTTTTACAAAATTTCGGAATGAGTATTTTTGAATTTCTCCCAAAATTTTTCAAGAACATTTTTTTCAAAAATCTTAAAAATTTATCAAGGAGATTTGTTTAGCATCTTAGAACAACCTTGTAGTATTAAAACTCACTGATCCATTACCGATTTATTTGAATCCGCGTTTTATGAATTTTCATTTAATGTGTTACTTTCAAATGCCCCTAATAATTTGCATGGACATGTTTTTTTTTTAAATCCAAGAAGATCACCATAGAAATATATATTGAGGCTTTCAGAAAAACTTAAAATTTTTTAAATCGATCGATTCGTGATCGATTTATTTGAATCCGCGTTTTGGCTTTGTTTAGGAGTTAGTGTCACATAAGTCACATAAGAATATATCGAACGTAGGGTAATACAATTTTGATTCCATATATAATTCGGATCCACAACCAAAATGTTATAAAAATTAGAGATATCAGCTTGCGGACGAAACATATCAATTTTCATATTTGTGAAAAAGTTACCTAGTGTAGAGCCACTTTCATATAAACTCAACATTAATTTATTATTATTAAATTATTTAACGATTGAAATTGTCAAGCGCATCAAGATCCAGCGTCTCGCTGTCTAGGTCATGTGGAACGAATGATTGAATTTCCTCCAGCTAAGGAGGCTGTTTTAAATGAGACTAGATGTTAGACAGCGTAGTAGATGTCGACTGGCGAGCTTTTTATCAGCAGCCAAGACCGACACCCGGTTGTAAGGACCTGTCACATAAGACCTTTGTTAAATTTTATAAGTTCATGGCGGAAAGCAATAAAATAAATCACGACAAAATTAAAAAGAGAGATGTTTGCTACAATCCATGTATCATGCTACCTTGTAAATAACAACTTTACGATACAATTTTTTAACTGGTTTTCTCTGCATCCATTTTAACAGGTTACCATTTAAACTTGGTTACTAATTTGAATACTACATATTTATGTTAATAGTTGAGATTTCACTGCAGGGGAACTATTATAAGATTTTTTGAATCAAAGTAAATGAAAATTCTAGTTAAAAAACAAAATTATATATAAAACGAGTTGGGAAAGTTAGGTCACATGGGTAAGTTCGGTCTCATGGGGCGGATTTTTATAGTCGGTCGGGCCCGACTATGGAATACCCTACACCTTTGGTGGGGATATTAACCCTCAGAATATTATTCATATATCAGAAATTTACGTCTTATATCCCCATAAATTAAAAAAATTATATAAAGTATAAAAAAACTAAAAAAAAAATTTGAAAAATGTAATTGGGCGGACCACGCCTATATTTAAAATTTGAAAGGCTTATATTTCATAGATTTGATTTTAATAATTTACGGATCAAATTTCCACTATGAAAACCCGGGAAATAATGAAAAAAAAAAGTGGGCGGATCACGCCCATTTTTGGACCACATATTTTTAGGTGAATTCTAACAATACGTTTTAAATTTTATTACTATACCTTGAATACTTTTCGAGTTATTAGTTCCGAAAGGGTTATATAAAAGTGACTTATATGGGAGGTGGGCGTGTCCGTTGACCGATTTGGCTCATTTTCAAACTCAGTTCTTACTTTTGGATAAAATATATTGAGACGTAATTTTATCGCATTCTGATCAGTATTTCTCAAGTTATTCTGTATTCGGACAGCAAGACAGCAAGACGGACAGACAGACAGACAGACGGACATGGCTAAACGGACTCGGGTAGTGATGCTGATCAAGAATATATATACTTTTCCATACCGGACACGCCTCCTAAGGGGCGTTACAATATATGCACAAAGTTAATATACCCTGTACCTCATAGGTGTAGGGTATAATTATATATATGTACAGATACATATATATTATATTTGCGAATAACACTTTTAAAAGTAACATCATATTTACCTTTATGCTCTTTTTTTATATTTATATATATTATTAAAATATGTTTTTTTAATACTCACAGGAAACAACGCCAACACGAAAATCAACAACAAGTACACGCAAGAGCGAAGCGACGAAAGCAAAGTCAGGAGCTGCTGCATTTTTTGGAGCCATGTCGCAGGAATGGTTCCGATAAACATGAGTTATTAGGTTATAGTTACATTGTGTATACCATTTAAAATGAGACAAACAACGATTAAAAAACAATTATAGAAATATTCCTGATATGTATACTTATATTTCGAAAATATAAAAACGTATTGATTATATATCTGTTCTTTGCTAAATTATAAGTATTTAACATTTTTGAAATTCGTATTAATATTTCCATATAACAACAACGAAAATAAATAAGATCTCAAGTTCGAGCGATACATCTCTATTCCAAAATTATATAATCTAATTTTTTTAATTTTTACATATCGTCGTTGTAGAACGAAAAGTCACCAAATACATTTATATGAAAAACTTTATTTTCGAGTTTGTTGATTAATATTATAAAACGTAATTCACGCATTTTTATAGTTGAAAAATCAACTTATAGATTTACATTTTCTTATTATGTGGTAAAAAATATTGAGATCATCGATTAAAAATTGACAGATTTATAAATTTTTTTTTAAATGAATATTTGGCATTTTGAAAATGTATTTGGTGATTTTTCGTTCTACAACGACGATATATTCATTCAACCGATTGTATTATTTTTTATAATATTTTTATCATTTTTACATTGTTTATTTTTTAAAATTAAATAATACAATTATACTTAAATCTAATATTGAATACAAATCATGTGTTAATAAGTTGAAATTACTTTTTTCCACCTTTTTTTCCACCACCTCCAGAACTGGCGGCAGATTTTTGTTCCTGTGGCTTTTTGGCACCTCCCTTATCTGGTTTGCTGGCGCTTTTGTCGCCCTTATCGCCACTAACAGCAGGTCCTCCTTTTTTCTTGAATTACAGTAAATTATATATTTTTGCTGCTATAAAACATAACATAAAACATTTGGGGTCCACATATCACCTCGTATGTGCGTAGCACTCGTATTTCGTAAAATCATAACATGAAACACATCTTATAATAAATATCTTGCGTATTTTAATTGCGTATATTATTAATTGTCAGAAAAAAAACAAGGCTGAATTGCACTGTACCAGCCGAAGTGAAATTATCCCCCAAATCATGTATATATTATATTTTTATTATCTTGTGACTACGATTCGTTGCCAGTCCCTTTCGTCTAAAATTGGTATAACGTATTTCAAACGTTTCGTTCGTGTCGCTCCTTGAATCGAACGTTTGTTCAATACTTTTGTTTTGCCAACTATTTTGTATATACACAATTTTAATTTTTATTTTTTACTTCGTCGTATGATTTATATGCTGGCAACAAAAAAACTCTCAAAACGAGCGTACTCAACGTTACGTTTGCTACATGTATCGAAAATTGCAGTCACGATTTTCAACCGATATTCAAATCTTGGCATAAAAAAAATACCACCCGAAAATAAATTCGCTCGGAAATCGAAAACCGACACACCCTCTTACAGGCTCATGTGAAAGGTAATTGTCTCACATTTACAAATATGTAATTATTTTTAAGATCGGTGAACTATAGAGTCCTCTAGACCATTTTATGTTCGTAGTATTTACACATTTGTGGGTTGTGTTTATTGCTTTTATGTCCGTAATTTTGTAATTTTGTGTAAAATAAAATTTGTAATTTCTACACTTTATGCACCATACATACATTGTAAGGTACCCAATATACATCAATATATGTTATTCTATATTGTATTCTATGTTTTTATGTTATGTCAAATCTATGTCAAATCTATGTCAAATAAATGATAAATGATAAATGTCAAACAAGGATCAATGTCAAACTAGGATTAAGTATAAATAGAATGTTTTTATAATAAAAAAGCCTATTGTAAATGATCAGCCAACTAATCGGAATCTCTTATATTTATTAAGCAAATCATCGGCTAAAACATTGAGCTTGCTTGCCTTGGCGCTTTTTAGTGCCGACATGCAAGATCATAGGCCAGTGGCGTTTATAAGCGCCGGCAATAATACTAGGCTGTACCTAAGCAATTATATTATCTATTAAAACGTCCGCCCCTAACGTCCATCTTTACAACAATATGAACTATTTCCGGTACAAATTGTCCGCTTTTTTTTGCAAAAAGAATATTCAAATTGGAACGTTCTCTTGCACTCCAGTTTACACAATTTTCTGAAAATTTCAATTTTTTTTAATCTGCTTCAAATTTTTTTCTACATTTATTGATTTTTTAAAATTTTGAAGATAATTTAAAACAGATTTGTGAAAAATATAAAAACTCAAATGCAAATGATGCCATATTTTAGAAAGATGCTGTTGGGTAAAACACGTAGGTCAAAAACCAGTTAAAATTACCCTACGAATTATACCTAGTAGGATACGAACACCAATGGATATCTACTCGTTAAAATGGGCATAAATACAAGAAGTACATACATAAATATATACCAATATTAAACTTTTAATGAATTCATATTTTTCTTATTTTTTGAATTTTGTTGTTGTTTTTTTCGTTTGTTTTTAAAGTTACACTTAAGTCATCACATAAGTATAGGGACTCAAATGAAAGTAAATAGAATGAAAGTAAATTTATATGAAATAATATGAAAAAAAATTCCAAAAAATTTTACAATACAGAATACACAACATCAATACTTGAAATGTGAACCCCATCTTAAGTTTCTAATTTAATTTTTGATGTTATATAAAAGTTAGGATTGCAACTCCACTAATGTTAATTTCTTATTTTAAATTGCTTAGCATTTTTAAATATATGAGGCACTTCACGTCAATTCGCCGAGTTTCGAACCTGACCCCCTCCGATTTGCTTTATATTTTAATATGTTGTTATTATTGGTCAATGAAGTTTAAATTTAATTTTTCAGTTTTCTATTGCATCCCCTTCACCCCATTAGCAAACTGTAAAAACACGATTTTTTCTGTTTTGCACCACAGCATCTAAAAACTGCCTTTTTAAAATTCTGAAAAAAATTACATAAATTCTTGACATTAAAGAACGATCATTCCACTTTGATTTGGAGTGGTAAGAATTTTTATTTTATTTTTTTCTTAACTTTGAATATCCCGTTTTTTAGTTTATAAATCGCCATAATTTTGGATTGGTTTGAGATATATCAATAAAAACTGATATATACTCATATTTCTTAAGTAAAAACCGTGTTACAAAAATGGGCGGTTATTGTCAACTGCCACGCCTAACTGACATTTATAGTAAAAAAAAAATGTTAAGTTTTCAACTTGAATGTACCATAATTTAAACTAAATGGTTGATCATTTAAAATTCATAAATTTTTCAACCATTCAGGTAAATAAAAATCAACCAAGATGGTTAAAAATTTAAAGTTTTCAACTTGGAAAGTAAATAATTTAAACCAAAAGGTTGAACATTTAAATGTAAATGGATTTTCAACTTGAAAGTTTAAATTTATGGACTAGTAAAGTATAGAAAATATATATTAAAGTTTAGAAATTCAATTTTAAAGTTGAAAGTTGAAATACATACATTTTTCAACTATACAAGGTAAATAAAAATCAACCAAAATGTTTAAAAATCGTTTTTAAACCAAAAAAAAAATTGATATAGGTTGAAAAAAGGAACCTGAATTTTTGACCGTGTAGTGATGCTGATCAATAATATACATATATACACACAGAAAATCCTCTTTTGGTATGAGGTTAATTGAACCAACGTTTCAGTGTTTCAACTGAAATACATTTGTTGTAACCTCATGTCATTAAAATTATAATAATATAATAGTTTGGCGCTACAGTCCTGTATAGGACTTCGGCGGAGCTCTCTTACCATTTTGAGCTGTGCGTGTTATATTTGTACTCAAAGTGTTGGGGCCTACAGTTTATTGCCGATCCGAACTGCGGGTGAGAGCTTTTCATAGGCAATGTTTTACTCTCGTAGGTTTGCCATTTACTGCCGAGAGGTAGCGCGGTATATAAAAATGTTTTCTTTGAAAAGATGTGGTTAGCCCCAGTCCAAATTAACGTACCTTATTTTAATATAACCGAAATGTTAGTCCGCGCAACTGCATGTTCGGTTGTCGTAAGCTCATGAGTGGATTTTTCATTCTACCAAAATTGCCTTTCGTTCATTTGTTACGACAACTATGTATCAACAAAATAAATTATAAATGGTATTTTTTTATTTTTTATAACCAAAATAAATAATGGTGCGATTTAATATGATTTATCGGTGCAAAGTTCCCCATATATTTCGTAGGCAATCGAGTTGGGCTACGTCAGTATAGAGGAAACGATTGGAATCTCGGTTCGGACATGTTCGTGGTTAAATTAACAACCAAAACGTATGTATTTGTAGAATTCTACTATTTTTAGATTATTTTTTGATTATTTCAATTTTTGAGATTATTTGGAAATAATCAAAAATATTATTGATTATTTCTATTGTTTTAGATTATTTTTTGGTTATCTGGAAATAATCTAAAAATAGAAATAATCAAAAAATAATCTAAAAATATAGATATAATAAAAAAAGAATTGGAATTGCTTTTATTTTCATTATTTCCAAATAATCAAAATTTATCAAAAAATTTTTATAATCAGAAATAACTGAGTTCCCTCATTGAAGTAGGTTACTTTGTAAGAATCTTTAAAATAATCAAAAACAAGTAATCGAATTATTTTAAATAATCTGAAAATTATCTAAAAAGTAGTGAATATAATCGATTACTTGTTTTTGATTCTCTTAAAGATTCTCACAAAGTTATCCCCTTCAATCAGGGAACTTTGTATGGAGTAGATTTTTTTAAGCCTGTGTCAATTTACTTTAATTTATATTTCTATAAAATTTATAGAAAAGCAAAACAACAAGGGTTTATATAAGGTTATTTACTTACTATAATATAGCATTAGCTTGCATAACACATATATTGCTTACATTTCCACCACCACCAGCACTTCCGCTTCCTCCACCACCACCTTTATTTTTACCCATTATGGAATTTTAATATATCAAATTATTTGATTTCACTGAATTTTATTTTAAACTTTCGTTGCCAATGGAAACTAGCTACTAAAACGATATTGAAAAACAAATGATATTTTCATGACGACAGAGTAAAGAAAGAAAATGCATTTTTAAATGCAAAATAAATGTGAAAGAAATAAATAACACGCAGAGAAAAAATTAATTTGCAACAAACTGTAACGAGCAGTTATATATACGTTTATTTCAATTATATACTTTTAACAAAAATACCTGTTTGTATTAAAAATGTTAAATCAAATAACATTTTATTAATTGTTCAGTTAAAAATATTTTGATTGTGAAAATATTTTAAAATAATTAATTCATTTACGAATCACAGTTTTGAGAACACGTCTTAAATTAAATTAAAATAAATAGTTTTCTTTTTTAAAATAAATCTTCTATTGCGACGCAACGCGTTCGCTGCAAAACAAAATAAAAATTCATGTAAGTTGTTATAGTAATTTTATTTATTTTTAAAAATAATATAAAAAAAAAAATGATTTCACACCATTCTACTCCATTTAATAAATTACTCCTTAAACTCAGAAACTAAATTTACTAATAACCTTTAATGAAATAATTTGAAATTTAGAGCTTGAAAAACGTTAAACCTAATTGTTTTTATATCCAACACTTAGAGTGAAAGGGTATATTCACTTTGGTACTTAGTTCGTAACACCCCAAAGGTAGCATATCTAGTATGGAAAAGTATATTTATTCTTGATAAGCCCCCTGAGTCGATTTAGCGATGTCCGTCTGCGTGTCGGACATAATTATAATACGAAATACAAAAGTACGAAGTCGAAATATGAAATACGGAATTGTCACAAAGATTATTTTTAGTGTAGCGCAAATAAAAGTACTAGAAAAAAAGTTGTCTAATGTATTGTAAACACACATTGTCATACAGTATATAAACAGGTTGGTATTCGCTTGATATGAGTTCTCGTACTTACTTTACTTTTAACAAAAATAAAAATTTGTGTTCAAAAAAATAATAATTATTTGTAAATGAAAGTAGTTAGCATAATAGTTGAGGCGCTTAGCGCCAAAACGTAAATGATCATATTTTAATGTATATAACGTTGTATTTTAGATAAATTAGATATTGGTATATATTTTTATTCTAATAATAGTAACAAGAACACTTATATTTGAAAAAGAACCCTTAAAATACATACTAAAAAAAGTTAATGTGGCTTAGGCCACTTTGGCATTCATTAAAATTTTAAAAATTTGTTTCCGACTGCCTGTTAGGCCAATTTTGTATGGAAATGAAAGAATTTTTATTTATTTTGTGTTATTTTATAATTATATATAGCTTAGATAATCATTCATCCAGCATCATCTTTGCTTGAGAATTTGTTTTCAATTAATTATTAAATGAATGGTTGATAGGTAGTATATAATTTTTTAATTCTTGCAGATCTTAATATTTATTTTCTTCAATATATCATCCGTTTGGATATAGTAAATCCAAGTCAATTTAGATGAACTAGTTTTTGAAATGTCCAATTCTTTGAGCAAGTCCTCTTTCTTTTTGGAATACTTAAATTTTATAATATATGTATTTTCCATTTTTGTTTTTTGTCCGATAAAATATTTCTATTGGTAATATTTTTCCAATGTTCCTTTTTTTTTATATCATGATCTGTTATATTAATTTTTAAGTTTGAATAGTTGACTATAAATTGTATATTGTGCTCATTGTTCTATTTTGTTATATTTCTATTTTGTCCATTGCATAGATCATTGTACATAATAATTTTCTGACTCATAACATATGTTTTTTAAATGATGGATAATACAAGATTCTATTTCTTGTGTTTCCACAATTGTCTTTTCTAAGAGGCTACTCCTGTAGATTATACCGGAGTTGACAACGTCTTCAATATATAACCAGTTGGGAAGGTTAGATCACATGGGAAATTTTAAAGTAGGTGTAATTATGATAGTTAGGATTATCAAAATTATAGTCGGTCTAAGCCGACTATAAATATCCTACACATATGTGTGGTTACCATTCAAAATGATATATAGGTCACCAGGGTATACGAATCCTGAAAATAACTACAAACATTCAATCGCTGAAGAATTTCCATTCATTTGATACCCATATTTACAAATGGGTAGGTGTACCGAATTTCGATTTTTTTTTGTGAACCACAAGTCTTTTCGCCGGAAAACATTATTATCATGTATTTGAGCATGATATCAATATATATTTGACCAAAAAAGTTTACCTAAGCACGTATACATAAAAATTGATCTTTATATGTACATTTTATATGAGGTATTTGAACATAAGTGTTCGGATCATAGGTCACAATGGACCGATCTCGCCATTGCAGCGTTGGTATATTAGTAATTTAATTTATAAGTTTCATTTATCTAGCTCTTCAATTTTAAAAGTAGTAGGGATTTCAACAGACAGACGGACAGACAGACAGACGGCCATGTATGTATGTATGTATGTATGTATGTATGTATGTATGTATGTATGTATGTATGTATGTATGTATGTATGTATGTATGTATGTATGAATGTATGTATGTATGTATGTATGTATGTATGTATGTATGTATGTATGTATGAATGTATGTATGTATGTATGTATGTATGTATGTATGTATGTATGTATGTATGAATGAATGTATGTTTGTGTGTATGTATGAATGTATGTATGTAAGTTCCGAATAAACGTCAAACACGCAGAAAAAAATTGAAATATGAGTTAAAACATTCCCGTGAAGTACTTAAGTCAAGAATAGAAATATTTATGATTTACTCACAACTACATACAATTTACTCTAAAAATGTTTTAAAAATCCACATTTTTATTTTAAAAATTTGTTTCTGAGTGCATGAAATATTTGTTACTGGATTACAATGAAAAATTATTTTTTCATTGATCTTGAAGATCTTAATATTTATTTTCTTCAATATATCTACCGTTTGGATACAGTGAATCCAAGTCAATTTAGATGAATTTGTTTTTAAAATGTCCAATTCTTTGAGCAAGTCCTCTTCCTTTTTGGAATACTTAAATTTTATAATAAGTATATGTATTTTCGTTTTCAAATCGAAGCCATTGAATATTCATCCATTCCATTTTTGTTTTTTGTCCGATAAAATATTTCTATTGGTAATATATTTTTCCAATGTTCCTTTTTTTATATCATGATCTGTTGTATTAATTTTTAAGTTTGAATAGTTGACTATAAATTGTATATTGTGCTCATTGTTATATTTCTATTTTGTCCATTGCATAGATCACTGTACATAATAATTTTCTGACTCATAACATAGGTTTTTTAAATGATGGATAATACAAGATTCTATTTCTTGTGTTTCCACAATTGTCTTTTGTAAGAGGCGACTCCTGTAGATTATACCGGAGTTGACAACGTCTTCAATATATAAAAAATAAAAACAGCATATTCATAGTTACTCGTTTTGGAACTGCTTTCCAGATCTACAGGTTCAGTCATATACTTATGTACATCTATTTTAGTTGTAAGGAGTCGCATATTATGCTCTTATAAGCATATTATCGGCTTAAGAAATTGACAGAACATCAGCCAACTTTTCGTTCAATTTTTATATGTACTATGCATCGGTAGCTCTGAGGTTAGTGCGCTGCACTGCGAACCGAAAGGTCCCGTAACACGGGTTCAAATCTGTGCTGGACTACTAAATCCTTTCTTAGGAAAAACATTTTTCTATAGGTTCCGCGCTACCCCTCGGTAGACAATCACTATTATTATTATGCTTGCAGATGCTTATTATGGTAAAAGCTAACATTAATTAAAGTGTTTAAACAATTAAATAAATTTGGCCTATCAACAGAATATAAAATTGTATATAAATAAATCTGGCCTTATTGACTTAGGCCATTTTGCCATCCACATTTTTTTTAATTTTATAAAATGCCAAAAAAAATTATCGCTTACCAGAGCACAGCCAAAGCTTGTAAAACTTAGCCACTCTTATAGACTTATAGATTTAATAATTGCGAATCGAACTGAATACTCAGCTCAATATTTTTGCAATGTGGGTTAGGCCGTATTGGCGCTGAGCGCCTCAGTTAGCAAGTTTCGGACAACCGAACTGACATGAGGTTATAGTGTGCTCAGTTGTCGTAACAAATACAAGATATGTCACTTTTGGTACAATGAAAAATGTAGTCATGAGGTTACGGAAACCGCATGTTCACGGACTAAAAAGTTAAATAAGGTACGTTCATTTTAATAATATGAGGTTACAACAAATGTATTTCGGTTGTAGCAATGGAACGTTGGTTCGATTATCCTAATGCAAAATGAGGGTTTTCTGTGTGTACTTTTGATTTCAAAATAATGTATATATTTGTATTTAATTTTTTTTCTTTTAGTAAAATTTAATGAAAAAAAAAGTAAGATACTTACACAAAATAAATACATACACAAAATAATATAATTTAATAATTAACTATTTCTTAACTATTCTATTATTCAACAAAAACAGTATATACTAAATATATTGCAAATTTTATCAAATTTTCTTATTCAGACAAAATGTATTCTCTAATATATCAAATTTTCCTGTTAGTACAGACATTGTTTGTTTCTTTTATACATAGTTAACACTTCGATCACTAAAAACATATTTGCAAGATTGACTTCACTAAATTGTTTATTGTTTTTTGTTTCCATATGATTAATAAGACATAATGGTTTTTATGATAACCGCCCAACTATCTTAAAACGGCCCTGTCGGTGCGACTGCACATTTTTAATAGTTGACATTGACAGTGAGTGAATTTTTAGATATATTAAGATAAAGATTCATTGGCATCTATATATTATACGTTTATTTTCGGACTTCTTGTTAATTTGAATGCCTTCAACTTTTTCAAAAATAACACAACATGTCAAAGAATCATTACACGTTGCCAAAAAAGATTTCTCCCAAACATAATTTTACGGGAATAAAATATATATTTTTATTTATTTAAAATAGAGAAAAATTATTTATTCCATTAAAAAAAAACATTGTTATAAATACTACTAAAATTTATTGTATAACTAAAAAATCTTCTTAATGTTGAAGTTAGAAGCATAAGTAAGTAAGGTACCTTTATACGCACAGAAAAACCTCGCATTTCAGCGAATAGTCCAGATTTTTGCCCCTGTGATTGGTACTATTATAAACTTTCAATTTGAGTTTTATAAATATATAAACATATACAAAAGTCATTGCAATTTTCAAAAAAAAAAAAAATATTTTACCGTGGCACAATGTAAATGATATAAATTATTTGTTAATCTAATTTAATGAAATTATGGATACACAGAAAAAACTGCTCTTCATATTGATGAATTTCATTCTTCAAATCATGATTCATTGTATTACAGAACAATTCATAATATTGATAACTACAAAACATCAATGTTATGAATTTATTATCTTTTTGAGGAATGAATGAATAAATACAAATACATATTGAAGAATTCTGTTAATCAAACCATATTTCAAATGTATGTATGTATGTATGTATGTATGTATGTATGTATGTATGTATGTATGTATTTATGTATGTATGTATGTATGTATGTATGTATGTATGTATGTATGTATGTATGTATGTATGTATGTATGTGTGTATGTATGTATGTATGTATGTATGTATGTATGTATGTATGTATGTATGTATGTATGTATGTATTTATGTATGTATGTATGTATGTATGTATGTATGTATGTATGTATGTGTGTATGTATGTATGTATGTATGTATGTATGTATGTATGTATGTGTGTATGTTCCGAACAGACGTCAAACACGCAGAAAAAAATTGTAATATGAGTTAAAACGTTCCCGTGAAGTACTTACTTAAGTCAAGAATAGAAATATTTATGATTTACTCACAATTACATCCAATTTACTCTAACAATGTTTTAACAATCCACATTTTTATTTTAAAAATTTGTTTCTGAGTGCATGACATATTTGTTACTGGATTACAATGAAAAATTATAGCATTTAATATGACAATATGACCATTTTATCATTGTTAATTTTCTACAAATTGTCATTTACATATGTTTAATTTAAAGAAGCAACAATTTCATAAATGTGCGATTTTAAAGTTGCCGATTTAACTTAATTTAAATTAATTTAAAAAAACTTTTTGCTGGTTGCGTTTGAGTGTGTAGGTAAACAATTTTAATACTTTAATTCACATAAAAATATAATCGAAGTAAATATAGCAACCGATATTAATTGCATTCATTAATAAATTTGGCAATTAAATTCACTAATATAAAGAAAACAATAAAACTATTCTTCATTATTTAAGCAATTGCGTTCGCTAATATGAATATTTGTACGTCAATGCAGCAAATAATTTAGTCGGCGCAGTTTTAGCAAATATTATTTCTGAAACTGCGCCGACTAATTAATTTGCTGCATTGACGTATAAATATTCAAACGGAATTATTGATTTAACGAAGAATAGCAAATGTTTTCATTGAATTAGTGAATTTCATTGCTGGATTGATTAATAATGTAATTAATATTCCTTGGTATATTTATGTCAATGTTTTTATACTGTGTTAAAAGAAAATGCTATTGAATTTTAGTGCTGAAATGATCGAAAATTATTGTACGATCGTACACCAAATTATCGTGCTAAACTGATACTATTGTACGCCTGATATTTTCTTCGTTTTAAAGATTTTTTTTTATTTTGGGAAGATTTGTTCTCAGTTTAACCTGGACCAAATCGTACATCATAAACGAAGCCATGACTCTGGTTTGTATCACTCGATTGAAATTTAAAAGAAAAAAAACATTGAATAGCTAGATGTGTTGCTTTTCCAGGAAATAATTCTTTCTGAAAATATCGTACGTACTTAGATGTTGAATTTTAATTACTCAAGCAACCAAAGGGTACGAAAATGGCAATATGTACCTAAAATATGTACCTAAAAAAAGTGGACCTAAAAAGTGATAGAATAATTCTATAAATGGTATTTAATTGTAATCGCAGTTATATTAAAAAATGCTTTTTGGACTTGTACTATTTGTTTCCTAATAAATGCATTATAAATCCCATTTGTATGAATTGCACACGTTTAAGAGTTTAATGGAATTTCACATCTCAAGCTCTTGTCAAAAACTCAGTTGCAGTCTGTGTTGGTTTTATAATATATGAGAGTATCTTTTGGCGACGAAAAAGTTGCATTAGTTTTCATTGTTATTTTATAGAATCGTGGCTGGTGAGACGGAAAAAAGTGTTTCCAAACACATTACAGAGTCCATTAGCTACATTTCTTGGCACGTTACAACATCGAAGACATTGAAGTGGGCGGTATTTTAGAGTTCATTTATTAAATTCCTACATATGTTTTTGCTAGAAGAATTAATTTTGTCTTAAACGTGATTAAATCCCCCGTTTGAACAAAAACTTTTAATATGTCAATCGAGCTTAAATTATTGCCTGTCATTGTACATATTAAGAAATTCATTTTCACTTTACCTTTGGTATTTCTTTTTAATTTTCCAATCCGCAAAATGCAAATGCTACAAATGCTAATGCAATTTTCTGCTACTGCTGATATTTCTATTCATTGCATTGCGTTTCATTTAGTTCAGATTTCGTTTTTCATTTACGTTGCCTGTCAATAACCTTTATTTAAATACCCTGCCGACTACAAAGTTTTCTCAAGACATTTGCAAACATCTGTTTCTGGGCATAGAAAATCCTTAGCTGCCGTTTTTTTTTGTCTCCTTTTTGCGTGTGCTTTTTTGGTAGCTCAATGAGGTTACTTTTCGCGATTTTGAACATGAGCTCTAAATTTTCATTTACATACATTTCAATGCAACCAACAGCATTCCCAATCAGCCCAGCTGCCTTCTGTGTCTACCTCACCCCCAAATCTAACCAAGATTTTTCGTTCATTCGCTGATAAATTTTCTCTGATTTTTCTTTTGAATACCGCTGCTTGTAAGGATGGATCTCGTGCATGGCCCAGCACCACTCACTGAATTCTACTGCATTCATTCAACATTCTTTTTTATTTATCTTCTCTCCCACCTTTTGTGCGCTATTATCCTATTTTGCTTCAATCCACTTCACTCCACTTTACTTCACTTTTTCCGCAAGTCTTTCATTTGTAATTCAAGATGTCAGTCAGTTGGGAAAACCAAACTTAATTAAAGTTCCGTGTTTGTTGTTGTAGTTGGTGTTGTTACTGCAGCTGCCACTATTGCTATTGCTACTGCTACTGTCACTGCGCTACTACTAAGTACTCAGATTTTTTTTATAATTCGCGTCACAAGGTATTGAAATATATTATGATATCAAATTTATTTTTGACTTTGCGATCATGTTTTCAGTGCTTCGGTGCTTAAAATACTATATCATTATTACGCTTCTTGTGTATTCTTTTGTGTAATTTTTACTTTTTATTCTTTAATAAAATTTAAGAATAAAGTGGATACACCGTAAAAAATTGGAATATTTAATTTAGATGTCCTATATCATCATATATATATATCAAAAAATGTGTCATTGATTACATGGCAATTATGAAGAATTCAGTGGAAGACGCATATAAGAAATACTTCCGATTTTAAATAACTATGATTATAGAATTAATGTATGAAAAACCCCGATTTGTCCATGTAAAAATGGACGAAAACGCTTTTCTCGAAATTTATTTTTTGTTACTTACCCGGTTTAATCTACTGGAATCTTCATATCAATAATGAAACATTGTTTGGTCTATGGATGACGTGCATGACAGCGTTAATGGTATGTCATGAAAGAAGTGGTGAACATTGGTATGAAAATGTCATCAGTGCTTAGCACGGAGAATGTATATTCGGTCACCGATGTTCCTGACCTAACATAGGTGGATCATTGATGAATCATTCATGACATTACCACATGGGTAAATTATTTAATTCAATATCCATATCATATGGACGATGATTACAAGCGGAAAATGACATCATTGACGACAGGGCATCAATGATGAATCGAGGACATTGAAAAAATTTGTCTACAACTCTTTCATGAAGGACAGTATTAAAGATGTCATACTCATCATAGGTATTCATCATAGATATATTAACTACATCATGATCATCTTGTCAATTAAGGTATCAATAATGCAGCTTTTTAGGAGAAGACATAAATAATCAAATCAAATGGTGAAAGTATATTCACATACATGACATATTTTTATTCATATAATTTACGAAATATCGTTCTCGATTTCATTTAAGGCTTTTCCATGAATAATGAGCGTTAGTGCAAATGATCCACGGTTATTTCTAAATTTCGTTTTATTTAAATTAATGCAACTGAAAATTCATTAGCATTTAGCTGATGAATTTGGAAGAGCAATTACTCGATCAACAATCTTATGAACAACGAAATTTCCGTAGATCCATGAAGATATCCTCCAAAACTTTTTCGTTTTTAATCATTCTTTTTTGTTTCTTGAGCTCCTAGTGAATGACTTTGACATAAAAATAAAAAAAATAATCAAATTCTGCTATATCTGTCGAATTTTTGTAAGTTAACAGGAGTCCAAAAATCAAGTTTTCTGGAAACTTTCACACTGCACTATGGGACCAAAACTTAGTATAGCTCGCTGAAAATCCAAAATTGAAGTTTGTTGCAAAAAGTTTAAAAATATGTAAATTTATTCAAAATTTACGAAAACCTAAAAACAAACAAAAAATGATACACCCTAGCTAAAGTAAATCGTATCCCCAACAGTGCAAAACTGTTGAAACAGTAACATTCAAACGATTGATCGTTATATTATTCATAGACTCTTTTTCAGATGATAGATGTTTTATAAGCAGTACAAATTTCTTGTTGAAATGAATTCAACAGTGATGTCATTGCTGCTTGAAAAGTGACACTTTTGTTTCAAAATTAATAAATATAATATAGTAATGATGCAGATCGATAGGTGCTTTAAAAACAAACAATAAATGCCTTCACACTACTATTTTATCTCGTACCAATAAATAGTTATGGCGAAAAAGGAAAGATTCGCTCTTTTGGCATGACAAGATTTTCAATTTTTCCAATATCTTCGTTTTTTTGCTATAGCTTTTTATTCGTGCAAGATGAAATAGTAGTTTAAAGGTATTAGCTGTCTGTTTTTAAAGCACCTATCGATTGGCATCATTATTTAAATTTGCCAAAAAAAATGTTCCTTCAAATAACAAATGGCAAATTAATGTTTGGCAAAATATTTTTAAATAATGATGCCAATAGATAGGTGCTTTAAAAACAAACAATTAATTCCTTAACATCACTATTTTATTTTGAGCTAATAAAAAGTTATAGCATAAAAAACAAAAATATTTGCGTTTTGGTCAGGATATAGCCTCACAAAATTCGTATTTATAATTCAGTAAATTGTCCGAATCCAAAGATATTTTATATACGTTATAATAATTCATGAATAAACCAAAATTGAAAAAAAACTAAAATTTTCTAATTTTTAAAGCACTTTAAACTTTAAAATTTGATTTCCCAACATTTTTAAAAATGCACATTCGCCCCTTTGGCATGACAGTGACGATATATTCTTGATCAGCATGAGTCAATGTCCGTCTGTCAGTCAGTCTGTCTGTCTGTCTGTCTGTCTGTTGAAATCCCTACTACTTAAGAAGAGTTAGATAAATGAAACTCATAACTTAGATTACTTATATACCCACCCTGTATAAGCGAAAAAAATTGGAGAGATCGGTCCATTGTGACCTGTGATCTAACCATTTATATTCAAATAACTCATATAAAATTTACATCTACAGATCACTTTTTAGTTCAAATATATATTGACTTCATGCTCAAATACATGAAAATAATGTTTTCCCACGAAACGACTTGTGGATTCCAAAAAAAAAAATCGAAATTCGGTACACCTACCCATTTGTAAATATGGGTATCAAATGAATGAAAATTCTTCAGCGATTGAAAGATTGTAGTTATATACCACTTTGAATGGTAACCACACATATGTGTAGGGTATTTATAGTCGGCTTAGACCGACTATAATTTTGATAATCCTAACTATGACAATAACACCTACTATAAAATGTTCCTACTTTAAAATTTCCCATGTGATCTAACCTTCCCAACTTTCAACATCTAGATACTCCATGTGTTTCGACTGAATGACAGTTTTTGTTATTGAAAATTACTACAAAATTAGATAAATTTGTTTGTAAACTTGATCGGAACCTATCGTTAATAATAACAGTATTAGTCCTATAAGATCTTAAGCTGAGTTCTCTCACCCTTTTCAGCTCTGCGAGTTATATTTGTACTTAAAGTTGTGGGACCTACAGTTTAAAGCCGAATCCGATCGGTGAGTGAGAGCATTTATAGGCAATGTTTTACTCCCGCAGGTGTTCCATTTACAGCCGAAAGGTATAGCAAGATGTTTCTATGAAAAGATGTTGTTAGCCCTGGTCCAGGCTTGAACCTGGGAGCATTCGGCTCTCAGTCCAACGCACTAACCTTGAGCTACCGATGCTACAACCTATCTCTAAATTGATAAACTTCTGGCTCATAACAATTCCTACAAAATAATAAAAAAGGGTATCACACAAATTAACAATGACAGTGCAGCATTCAAGGTATTAAAAAGAATTTTTCCAAAATTGAGTATAGCGAAAACAGAACATTACATTTTTTTATAACTATAGTGTTTTATTTTTTTTTCATTTATTTTTTAATTTTGCGATTGTTTTATTTTTAAAGCTTTTTAATTAGCCATACACAAAAAATATTTAATAAAGAGCTGTTTAGAAATCTGCGAAGTCCAGAGAAAAGTTTACAATTTTTAAATACGTTCTCCGGAACAGAGCTTAAATTATCTTAAAAGTTGGAATATTTTTCCAGTGTACCAGTACACAATGTGTGTAAACCATGGAAGCACCTATACAAAAAGCCATTCAATTTCATGTTTGAATGCAAAACGTTTAGGAAAATCCTGCATTGGAAACCTACCTTTATTTTGTTTCTTTGCACAGGTTGGCTGTGCCGCATATGATGAATTCGCATAAATTGCACTCACTATGATGCTCCAATCAAATCGATTGCGATAAAAAATTCTGAAATAGAAATAAAAATCCATTTTCTTATTTCGCTGCACTTCAGTTTATTGACTGTTTGCATGGAAATAAAAATTATTATTGAATCGCACATCGGAAATGCTATCGAGCAGAAGGAAAATAAGGCCATTTACTGATTTAAATAAATCTTTACTGAATGTTATCAAAATGTTTGTAGAATGCATTTAGTGGATCATTAAATAGGGAAATTGCATAAGTAGCATTTACTAACAATTTCATTTAAGACCAGAGTTACTTAAGCACAAATATAAGTTAAACCAGAAATAATGTTTGTACTGATTAACAACAATTTAGCAAATAATATGAGTCGAAATTATCAGTAATGATAACCGATAATATGCACAACAACTTTTCACAACTACTTGGTCTAAATTAAAATAAATATGACGTAATGCAGATATTTTATTGTCAGAAATAAATGTAAAATTACCGAAAAATTAGACCGGAATTAAGTGTTACAGAATAACATGCGCATTTACGCAAAAGCTGAATTTTGTTCGCACTAGCAATAACTTTGCATATTTCAAGGGATATTTTTCAAGTGCAAATTTTTGTTCAATTGTAGATGGCAAAAATCCTCATTCCAAACCCTCCACGTGGGTGCCAACTGGAAATAACCTCCACAGTGTCCTATTAAAGGATGGAGTTAGCCAAGGTCAGGAAGAATGAATGTCAGTTGACGCCCATTAATGGTTCAACTCCCATCTAATGCTCTCTGACTATAGGTCTGAGGTCCTCTCATCCCTCCTTTCCTCATTCTAACTTTCCCTTCCACCTCCACTATCCCCTGGGCTGGATTGAGGTACCCGTGCTGAGAATCTAACCTGGCAGTGGGCCAAGTTTAAAAACTTGCAGTGTCGCTAGCGGAGGTATCAGATACCTGGCGACCTCCGAACTTAGCTAGCCCCACCCGTATATAGCGGATCTCTGTGCGGGTGGTACTGTACTTTTCCGCAACTCGTGGGACCTAAAATGAACGACAACAACAACAAACAAACGAAAAGACCGAAAGACCGAAAGACCTGGCCTAGTCAGGCAAACTGGTATCGCCCAACCTGACAACCATGGAGGCGATACACCACTGATGACCGACGATGTTATAGCAGAGACGATGGTAAAAGCCCTTCCGTTCTTCGGCACCCTGCACATTGGCAGTGAGGAAGAGGAGTCAAACCCTCCCTCACAGGTCATCGCAGGCCCGGACACGGAAGAAGATTTGCTAGCGGACACTGATGATAACGACACAACGGTCATCGCTGTACCTACACCGGCGACGGACAACAAATTCCGGAGGTACAAGGGGTCAGTGAGGTACCTCAAAAAACTGAATGCTAGGGATCAGGCAAGCCTCACTGATCGAGACTTGGCACTCAAAAAGATGCACAAGCAGATGGTGAAAAGCTACGAACGGAGGGAGCTCAGCAAAGCTCCAGCACTCGCTGCTTCAAGCACCTGCGCCCCTGAAAAACCACCCCTACTTGCCCCTAAAAAGGCGAACAAGGGAAAGGCTTCGGGGAAAAGGAAGGATACTTCCAAATCCAAATCGGGACTCAAATCTCACTAGGTTTTGGACAGCAAAATCTCAGTAGGTGAAAGGGCCGGAACCTCGGGGCTGTCAGCCATGAGGCAAAGGTCGGAGGAAGAACGCAAGGAGAAAACCCCGAAACGGACCAAAAAGTCCACCAGTTTCGAGGCCACTCCAGCGGATCTACAAGTGGCCATCATTGAAGAATCGGATCCTGATGGCAGGATCAATTCGGAAAGATGGCTGCTTGTAGAGAATGAAATCCTCAAGGAGATGATGGTGCGCGTCGAAGTCGGTATTCTAGGAGATTACAAATTCGACGGCGCAGGATGGTACAAAGGGGTTAAAGTCGTAGCATGCGGCTCACAGGGATCAATGAAATTTTTGACCAGTTCCATCGCCGAAATTGGTGAACTTTGGAAGGGGTCAAAACTGAAAGTGATCTCCAGATCCGCGCTACCACTTCGCCTTCAGTATAGGCTATGGATTCCTCATCCTGCAAAACATGAGGATGCATCCATAGTCAGACATGATCACGAAGAAAATGAATAAAGCCTTAAAGTTTTACCCAATCTCTCGCCGTCACAAAACTACCAAAAATTCTTGGTGGACGAGTGAACTAAAAAAGCAGAGAACAGAGGTTAGATAACTACATAACAAGGCCAGGAAAAGTAAGCTTGAAATTGACTGGACCAAGTATAGATCAAAACTAAATACCTATACGAAATCCATAAGGGACGCTAAATTCAACTCATGGAAAACATTCTGTGAAGAAATTGAAAAGACCAATGATGCAGCTAAACTACGTAGAGTTCTATCCAAGGACCCTGTAATACCCAGCTACATCAGACGACCAGACAATACCTGGACCGAATCAAGTCAAGAATCTCTCGCACTCCTAATGGAAGTTCACTTCCGAGGATGTAGAGACCCTGACGACATGAGCCCTACATATATCTCGGAGCCGATTTACAATAGACTCTTGGCACCGAATCACAATGAAATCGGCTCCGATGTAGACAGTATGTTAACAGATAAAATGATAACATGGGCTATTAAATCGTTCAAGCCCTACAAATCCGCAGGACCGGACGATATAATACCAGCCATGTTGATACAGATGGAAATAAATCCAAACTACTCCATCGTAATACCTAGTAGAGAACAATGGAGCGCTAACTCGCCAACAAGCAGCCACCTTCAAGTCTTTACTGACGGGTCTAAGATGGAAATAGAGACTGGATCCGGCATTTTCTGCGACGCACTGCAAAACCCCGAGTCACATAGACTTCTCGACGACTGCAGTGTCTTTCAAGCAGAAATATTCGCGATAGATAAAGCAGCACAGACCATCCAAACAAGGAACATGGATCCATCGGAGATTACAATCTTTGTGGATAGTCAGGCTGCCATCCTAGCACTAGACAATGCGGTCATAAAATCAAACACAGTACTCAATTTTCGCCGATCACTCAACATACTAAGTCAAACCCTTGCGATAACCATATGCTGGGTTACCGGACATAGCAATATAAAAGGGGACGAACAAGCCGATGAGCTAGCGCGACAGGGTTCTGCACGTAGTATAGAAGATGTATGTTCTTCGACTAGGATTCCATTAGGTGTCCTAAGAAGGCATATTGACCTTAAAACGACGGAAAAAACAAATGCAAACTGGTCATCCAGAGACGACTGCAATATCTCACGTCGTCTCTGGCCACACACCAATGAAAAAAGAACAAAAAGCCTGATAAATAACAGTAAAGAAGCAACCCGCATCCTCATCGGCGTCCTGATAGGACATTGTGCAATCGGCACAATGGCGCACAGACTGCAGGAGCTGCAAAGATATTGAGGAAGTAAAATCAATCGTACATCTACTATGAGACTGTCCAAATCTCCAAACGCGTCGACTCCAGTACATGGGGAACAGGTTCTTTGGGGAACTGGAAGAAATAGTTGAAGTTCCAATTGAAAATCTACTAGGGTTCGTAAGAAGATCAGGATGGTTTCGAAGAAACTAACCCATCGTTGTCAACAAAATATAGTTTCCACACAGATAAAAAGGGAACACAATGGACCACAAGGCCCCCGTGAGTGTTTGCTGATTAGATTTAGGCAACACCCCCTTACAAACCTAACCTAACCTAACCTTGTTCAATTCTGTGGAATTGAGAAATTCCAGATTCCTCTTTGGATTGATATCGAATTGAATGACAAACATTGTTTTCCAAACGAATTCAAATCAAGTCAAATGAATTGAATTCATTTGAATAATAAATATTTGTACTAAGACATCGATATCAAAAACGTCTGCATAGAAATCTCATACACACTTTATGGTTTTTTTATAACGGTCGGTACCGTTTCAAAAACGAAATAGTTTTCAACGAATGGTTTGTCAGCGGTTACGCTTTAAATAACTTGTTTTATTGCAGAATTGCTTCTGTTTTAATTCATATTTATACCCTACATACAGATAAAAATAATCGACGTAAATATAGCAACCGATATTAATTCCATGTCATTAATCAGTCCAGCAATTATATTTGGTAAAACTTGCGCCGTTTTACCATATATAAATAATTTGCTGCATTAACGTACAAATATTCATATTAGCAAACACAATTGATGATTTAACAATAAATAGCAAGAAGGGTTTTTTGATGTACTCTTTTTTAAGAGAGCCGGCATCTAACTGACTAATGCCAGGTCATGGCTAAGTTCTATTGAAAGTTTTTGAAGAAACAAAAACAAATTGAAAACACAACACAGGCAATTATCATACGAACCGTTTCGGATACAGCCAAGTATCCTCATCAGTGATCTTTGTGTGATGACTTATTGATAACAACAAATAATTCGTATATACGAATTCGGTGTAGGGGCTCGAACTCCGCCGTCAGAAACGTCGGGAGTTGATAGTCGAGCACGCTAGGTGCTCGGCTACTGAACCACACAACCATCACTCGTCTAAGTTGCAGTTTTGCCTGTTCTATTATTAGAACAGACTTTGTTGCAAGAATGACGAGTGGTACCGAAGATCGGAAGAACGAATACATTAGATTAACGCATCGGTTTTGCTTTCAATGTTGTAGCTATTAATTCGTGTTCCTCTTTTCGCAATGATTCATATTTCAGGCCTATGCTTGTTGTTAGTATAACAACATTCAATAGCTAATGTTTTCATTAAATTACTGAAATTTATTGCTGGACAGATTAATGCATACAATTAATATCGGTTGCTATATTTACGTCGATTATATTGTTCTGTGCACCTATGGGGTATAGGGTTTATTAATTTGTGCAAATATTGTTACGTCATTTAGGAGGCATTACCGGTACAGAAAGTATGTATTCAAGCTACCTAAGTCCATTTAGCCATGTTCGTCTGTCTGTCTGCTGTCTTTCCGTCTTATGCTCGTAACTTCTACCAGTAGATATATAGTGATATTCATACCTAACAGATATCTCTTACCTATCTGGTGTTTTCGCATCTTAACGAAATTACGAAATTTTGATTACACGATAGATAAATAGGCACCAGTTTATATCTATTCGTTGAAGTTACGGGAATTACTGTCCGAATACACGAAAACATGAGAAATACAAAATGCGATGAAATTATGTACTGACCACCAAAATTGGTTTTATAACACGAGTAAACCAATAGAAAGAGCAATGCATTCTCTTTCAAATGAGACAAATTTATTGAATATTGATGGTTCACGTCCTACTGTAGTTTAACTAAACGCAAAATGCTGAATATCGACGAAATTTTTAAATTTATTAAGGCGTAGAATGCCAGAAAAAACACTATTTTAATACAAAAAAAATACATATCAAATATTTTTTGGTACAGAAAATGTCTGTATATAGATCGGAGCTCATAAAGTTATAAACAAAACTTTAAAATTTAGGTATACAATAAAATATCTCGTATTAATAATCCCACCAAGGTGTAAGTACTCCATAGTCGGGCCCGATCGATTATTAAATTTGACACGAAAATCACTTACAACCAAAACTAAATTTTTGATAACAACTGTCATGCATTTGTACTGTTTGGATTAAAACATTTTGATTATACATATCGTCGTTGTACAACTAAATGTCACCAACTACATTTTAAAAATACCTATTGTTCATTTACAAAAATCTTTATATATCTTTTAATTTTTGATCGATCGACTCAATATTTGTACCACATGATAAGAAAATGTGAATCTATCAATTGGTATTTCAACTTTAAAAATGTATCAATTACTTTTCGTAATACTTACGAACAAAGTTGAAATTTAAGATTTTCATAAAAATGTATTTGAGACTTTTAGTTCTACAACGACGATATGTTAAAAAACGAGTTTTAATACAACTATATACAAATTGGAATTTGGATATAAATATTTGATAAAAATTAAAGTGAATGGATCCCAAACAGGTCTATACCTGGACCTGAATGTGTAGCGAATGAATGAAAATGAAAAACGTTAGTGTATTTTTGAGTGCATTACTTATATTTAAAATGGCGAAAACTGAATGAACAATTCTTCCGCGAACATATTAAAAATGCATTAGGGCTCATTAGTGTAGTCAAAATAACATAGCAGAAAATATTCTTTACAACATATGTTGGGAGAACAGAATGTACGTAGACTAGTATAATAAAGAAAATATTAAAACAAAAAAAATATTTAAAATGAGTTAAATTCCAAAGAACAAATACAACAAGCGTTCCGAATTTGGATAACGAGCTGTAATAAGAGACTAAAAACGCAATGTAATATTTTAAGAACTACCTAAACCTCTTTTTTTGTTTTCGTTTTAATAATTCTTATTTAAATATGAAAATTTCTATTTCTCTTTTAGCATGGTATTTGTTCGTACTGTATATTCCGGGCTGTTACAAACAGTCCGAGTCCGAATAAAACTTTTCAGTTTTTTCAAGCGCATTTTTTATTTTTCATTTACGTACGCAAATTTAATTCGCTTGAATAACGCGCGCACAGATGTCTTAGGAGTTCCTCGGTTGCAAAACCACCAACATCGGAGTGGCATCTGAACACCTTTTGCAGACATGGGAAAAAGCGCAAGCAAGTCCTTAACAGATTTTCCACTTTTGTGGTCATTATTTAATGCGTCTGTTGCAGAAATCCGCTGCTTCTCCTTGGCTGCAACAACTTCAACTTCGAAAACTGCTCCATGAACTAAAAACAGAACAAAAAAAAAGTATTGAACAGATGAATCATTTTTCTTACCCGCGGCTCAACTCAAGGATTTCGCTGCGTTGAACTTCCCGAAATTGTCGCTCACTCACTCACGAAAAAAAAATTAGAAAAATATAACTATTGTTAATAACTTCTTAGAAAGTTTTGCGTGCCGTTGTCAGGGAAGATGAAAAGTTATTCGTGAAAAACATGGCGCTGTAATCGACGGGTAAAAAGATGCAAAAGTGTTTAAAGTGGCATTAGAACGTTTTGCAAGTCGATAAATGATTTCTGATGCAATGGCAAAAATAGCTGATTAAAAGTTAGTCGTCCATCAAAATATTTTAGGTTGATGATATTTTTATTTAAAAATAATCAGAGAATAACCTAGTTCACGATATAACATAATTGCGCTGTAGTTACATAACTTTGAAAATCTTAGGTATTAGGTATACCCACAAAATTATAAAACAAGAACTATTAAATTTCGTGTATCGTTCACATATAATTTCCATATAAGTTTTACTATTTGAAATCCAATAACAAAGTTTATTCTTAAAAATTGAAACAACCCCACATAACAAAATGGGTACAAAGACTTAAACCATTACCAAAAATAAAAAAGTTTTCCCAAATAAATGTATGCAAATATGGAGAAGGAAACTTTTCCTAATTCCATGAATAAAAATTATGATCTTTTTATTGTTCGCCACGCGGCAGAACTTAGTAGCAACTCAACATGGTTCCATGACATTACAACACAGACAGATGCACAGACGGACATAGAGACAAATAGATATGGAAGCGAATACATAGACAGACACCAAAATAAGTTGTTAGAAGAACTTTAGAATATATGGCAGAGAAAGAGATAGAAGGGAAGCATCAACATTATTTTCTACAGTGTAAAAACAATGCAAATACGATTTGTTTTTGTCGGGAAATCTTCGATAATCCAGCGCATAATCCTGCTAACAGCAAAGTACAAAAGCAAGTCAAAACTCTTGGCCCTTATTTGTCTCTTATGTCATTTGTTTTCAGTTTATATTTCGTTGACAGAAAAATAAATAGTTGGAGGCGTTATTACGACAGCTAATCATATGGAGAACCAGCAGTTAGGGATGTTAAGAACTGGTTTTATTAATGGTTTTTGTTCCTGTTTTTGTTACTAATCGAAAATCGGTTATTTTTTCTCGATTAAAGCGGTTTTTTTATTAATACTACTCTACAAAACTGGATAATATTTCACCATGGATCCCATACATAAATAAAATTGATGTATGGGATCAATTTTATTTAATACCAGTTGCTAATTTTCAGTGCAAACTCAGTTTTTTTCATTCTGTAAAGTTTTAAAGAACTGCTATCGAACTTTTAGGCCCTTTTAATTCATTTTTTAGAATATAAAAATACAGACCCTTAACCAACTCCAAAAATCTGTAAACGCAGATTTTCTTTAAATTGTCACTACTATTCACAATATACCAAAAAATACTAATATTCCGATATGTATTTAAGAAATTTTAGTCTAAACACGAAAAATTTTGAATTTGAAGACTATTTTTAGAAGATTTTATTAGCATTTCGGATCTAATGATTAATAAGAAAATGCAGAGCATAGCTCAAACTAACATTCAAAATTATTATTATTTTATTGGTTCTCATTTTTAAATTATGCCCTAACAACACAGTTTCCGTCAAAAACTGTTTAAATTTAAAATGTTTGTATATTTTACATAAAAATTACAGAAAAACAGATAATTTTATTCAAAAAAAAAAAAAACATAATAAGAAAAATCTGAGTACGTAATATGAATATGCATACACCCAAAAAACAATTTACCTATTTCAAGTAAATATGGGAATGATTCAGCATCATAGAAAGAATTTCTTTAAAACAATTCCATTTTTCTTGTATTCAAAGTAAATTTTCTTCAAATCAACGATTTATTTCTTCAAATAAAATAAATTTGTGAAAGGTGAAAGAATAATTTTCTATGGAGCCATTTTACATCAATTAGGTACATATTTTTATCAGTATACCGTTAATATGTTAATTTTCAAATGATAGGCATAAGTATTTTCTTTGAAAATTGATTATATAACAAAGTACCATATTTAAGGACTGCGTCGAATAAGATTGTCCGCTACCAAAATGAAAAAATCTAGAAATCTAGTAATCGAAATAGAGTAAAATATTTTATTTTGAAAATTATTTTTAGATTTAAAAAAAAATATAAAAAACCAGAAATTAATATGTTTTAATAAAAAGTTTTAATTTTTCCGGAACCACTTCCATTAAGGTCTTTGGCCACTTTTTTTGTTGTCTTCATCTCCCTTTTTACTAAAGCCCAGTATCTCTCAATCGGCCTGATTTCTGGACAGTTTAGTGGATTGGCTTCTCTAGGCACCAAAATCACTGCATTTTGTTGGATCCACTCTAAGGCCGTTTTGCTGTAGTGACATGAAGCGAGGTCCGGCCAAAAAAAAGCATTCCTTCACATATATTTCGCTATTAATTGTACCCGATGTCACGAATGAGCTGCTCCTTTTTCCACAACTGCAAATTGCCTGACAAACAAGAAATTTCTTTGGGAATTTTGTCATTTTTTTTTATTTGAATTTTTCAGCGACATTTCCTCGAAAATCGGCTGTATAAAATTCCTGCCCAGGTAGCTGAGAAAAGTCCGCTAAAACATAAGTTTCGTCGTCCATTATGCAGCAATCGAATTTTTTAAAAAATCTTGGTTCAGCTTTTTAGCCCGTTGTTTTGGGTTTCATTTTTGACGGCATTTCTATCCGGAACTTTTTGGACCTTGTACGTCTTCAGCCCAGCTTCTTTCTTAGTCATGCGCACGAAAGATTCTGAGCAATCCGCTTTTCTCGCCAATTTCCTTCCGGATATGCTTGGATCTTTCTTTAAAATATTCACAACCTTCTTCGACGTTTCACGATCATGTGGGCCTTTTTTTTTACCAGAACCTTTCTTCCGATCAATACTCAGGTCTTTCTTAAAGCGGTTGACTACGCGAGAAATGGTCTTAGGGTTAGCCCCTACCTCCCCCTACCTCCCCTATCTCGCACTTCGACTTCGTTTGCCATTTTCGCGTTAAATAAATTTTGCATTGACTATAACTGACACAAATTATTTTCTGCCATTTAATTCAGAGCTACTATGATCAAATTTTTTTAATTTAAATCTTGCAATAGCACATTATGGGAAGATATGTAACGGACAATTTTATTCGACGCAGTCCTTATGTTCACAGGGCATATTTTTCTTGTTTATCATTAGATTCTAAATGCTAAAAAAATATTTAAAAAAAAATCTAAATTTGCAGAGTTATGAACCACTTTTCATAAAAAAGTATTGGATTTTATATTTTTATAGTATTTTAATATTAGTCTTAACAATTAAAAGAAAAATTGCGTTTAAGGTCTTTTCAAAAATTATTTTGAAACAATACAATCGTCCATGTTCCGGCTTTCGATCGAATAATGAGATCAATCCATTTACTTGGACTTGAACGATTTCAATTTGTATTGAAAATAATTTTTTGGATTGCGACATTAAATTCAAAACTGTTTGTTTACAAATTTTATATGTAATCCGATCAAAAGTCGGAACATGACCGATAATTTCTTTTATTCTATGTTGTTGTTGAGAATGGCTTAAAATAAAGATTGATATTTCCACAAAAACATTACGTAGAAAAAACTGATAATGCAGTCGAAACCAGTAACAACGAATTGTGTTGAATTGATGTATGGGAAGTCCATGGCAAATTCGTGTTTTTTTTTCAAATTAACAAACTCTCATTCATGCAATGCATAGTGTTGATAGAAGGAAAGGATTATAGGTTAGAGGGAGGGAGCGAGGAAATATGGAGTAGTAGCGGTGAATATTTGTGTTGAATTTGCCAATATCAAAAATTTCGGGAAAAACAGACGCAGGGAGATTCTTCTACAAACGTATCGTGAGACTGAATGCGTGGTTCTGTTGGGAGCCGAGGGAACTATGAACTCCCTTCAAAACTTACCATTTTAATACATATTAAACAGGCTTACACACCCAACGATCATACGGTACTCAAGAGAACCAATAGACAATGAAATATTTTCATTCTCTATTAAATATATCGCACGTTGTTGAATTCGGTCCAAGGAGGATTTTGAGGCGAATTGCATTCCCTTTGCGAATTGTATTAGGCCGAATATAGGTACTGTAAACAGTGCATAAGTCAGCAGGAGTGAAGTATGTCTTACACAGAGTCAGAAAACAGATACACATCAAATATGTGATCATTCCAGCGGAGGTCACAATGAATTGATATGCCCAGAACGTCAAGAACAGATGACTGCGCAATATCCACAGATCCCATATAGAGGGGAGTGAAGAGAGAATCCATTCTTTTATGATATAACAGACAACATTGAGTCTTGCTTCCATTAAAACCAACTCTATTTGTAAGATTCCACTCAGAGATTGTTTTAAGGTCATTATTGAGTGTGTTATTCATAATGAGTCTTTTACTCTCAATCTCCAGAGAACTTCTTGAACGACTATGAATGACAAATGCTGCTGTCATCAGCAAAGGAATGCTTTGAGTTTTGGGTTAATGACAGCCGATAATTGATAAATGCCAGAAATAGGGACGGGGATAGGATATAATTTATATTTTTGGGCTATAATTGAGGTTAAAAAATTACAAAATTTAAATATAAATAAACATATTTATTAAATAATTGTAAAAATAAAAATTAAACCAAAAAGTACAATTAGAATACTTAATAATGGCCACATCCGCATCGGATTCGTAATTTAGTTATGGTAATTTTTCATAACGTTATAATTTTAGTCAAGTATATTAAAGAAATCATTTCTATCAGAGAATTTCATATAAAATTTCTAAATAAACTATTTTGATTTCGATGTCTCAGTAAAAAAAATAGTTTTTCAATTAATTCAATCCGTTTGTTTTGACTTGGACGAATTAATTCAAATATGAAAAACAATTTTTCTTGTATTGTGACATCGAATTGAAATTCTTTTTATAAACATTTTATATGTAGCCTTCTTTTTATAGAAATTTTATTCAAAAATATTTTAATTTTTTATTTTAAATCGTCATTTTTTTACATATCATACGAATCTAAATTCAAATGCATTAAATATAATTAAATAAAAAAAAAATACTTATTTTAAAGGATTATTCATCTGTTAAACATTAAATTAAGCATTTAATATATACTTATCGCACATATTTCTTCTGCACAAGTGTTCAAATAGAATACAGCGAACTATGGATTTTCTGATCCATTTCGCACACAACACGTCGTAAATCACACAGAAAATATGCATAAATTATAGTACAAACAGACTTGCACATGGCAACAAAGAAGAGGAAAAACTTTCCCGAAAAATCGATGCAGACAATGATAAGTTTTGCAAATTCAAAGAGATCGTGAAAGAAATTTAAAAGTGAAACAAATGCACCATAAATATTATACAAATTTATAAATAATTCGATTTTACATATAACATATTTTAGATATTTATTTAACTCTTGCCATCGTTTAAAAACTCCTACAGCGTCGCTTTAAAATTGTTTTATTTCCGTGAAATAAAATTATGACACAAATAATTCTTTATCTACTTTTTAGTTTGGAGTCATAAACTAGCACAGTTTTTATAAAGAACCTTTAACCATAATCACGGAAGAGCTTGTTAGATTACGTAATATCCTGCGAACGCGGCAACGAGCTGGGGACTCAAAGACGCATACTAAATAGAAACCGTAAGAACCGCCGGCATTGGGTGACAGCAACAACTAGGTACTTGCTGCAACAACAAATGTCATACCACCAACAACAAGCAGCTAACAGCAAGTAAGCGCTGTTGCATTCTGGGCCAGTTAACACATTTAAGCTATTTTCACATTTGTTGGTGTTGGTTTAAGTGAAGAATATATCCACAAACCGAGAAAGTAAGTTTTGGGAGGGGGCAGTTATTATTGTATCCTTTTCTGAAGTAGTCACTTGTTTCACAGTTTTAGTATTAAATTGCTTAAAATGTATTTTAAGGTCGTTTTTATTTCAGCTTGTAATCTAAGGCTCTCCAAACATAATTTTGTTCCGCAAGAAAATCTTTATTTAATGCCGTTTTCTGTTTGTACCTATTGAAACATTTTTATAATCAAATAAACTGCTAAGAAATACGTTATTTTAATGATATTATATGTTATGTTTGTTTCGAAATATAGTTTATGGTAAAATAAAATGATTCTGTTAGAGAATATCTAGCAAAAATCTAAACAAAAATATAATAAATTTCGATTAAAATTAATCGTTCAACTTATAATTGCTATCAAACGTATTCAAATAAATATTTTTATATAGACATATAATAGTAAGACATGGTAGACATTTTAAACTTATCTAATATGCTTGCCTTACTTCATTTGAACAATATTTATGTTCGAGATGTCGAGCAATTCATTCAATCTCGACTACGATTTCATATATATACTTTACTACAATTCATTCTATGAGGTACACAGATATCGTAACAAGATAATGAAGTTTATTCGAAACGAGAAAAAACAACGATTCTGGATCGACACATTACGATATCGATGTGATAAATATTTAAATATCGTATGTTCTTCTTAAATTTGATGGTAACAAAAATTTAAAAAATTAGTAGTGACAAAGCAATGAGATCGAACTTTCTTATCGTACTTAGTTCGATCTTCGAAGAGCTCCGAGACATGACAGACTGGGTTCTTTTTTTTTTGAATAATTACTAATATTCACAGCACTCAGTACAGTAGAATCTATTCCCTACGGTTTGTGGTTTATATAACCACGAGCGCCCATGTCCAAGACGAGATACTAACCCGAGACCTTTAGAATGCAAGTCCAACATACCACTTGACGGTTGAAACCGGCTCTAAAGTTCACTTACAATACACAGAAAAACATATATTTGTAAATATAGCAAACAAATTTATCAAATCCATTAACATTTAGTTATTTCATAGTTATTTCATAGCCGATACACACAGTGGTCAAACAGTGTATGTTTTCGGAAAAAAGTCAATAATTTTGGAACCAATAGAGATAATTGAATGAATTTTTTTTTTGTATAATTTTTGGTCTTATTGTGGATCATATTTAATATATTTTGCGAATTTAAATTTTTTCAAATAAATGTTATAATCGCCGGAAAATACGTCTAATTATGACATTGATGTATAGTGGGCGTATCCGTTAATGCAATGAAACCATTTAAACAAACTTTATACTTATTTGTGTATGCACTAACAATCAAAAGGTTTAAGTAAATAGCTCTTCTAGTTTTCTTCTTAACGTGTTTTCTATTTTCAAGCGGACGGACGCACATTTTATGAAATTGATGTAGAGTGGGCGTACCCGTCAAAATAATGAGACCATTTTAACATATTTTATACTTACTTACGTATTAAATAAAAATCCAAAGTTTAAAGTATGTAGATCTTTTAGTTTTCTTCTTAACTTGTTTTACGTGTACAATTGGACGGACGCAGATTATATGAAATATATCAATTTCATATAATGTGTGAGCGTACCCGTTAAATGCAACAATTTTAACATATTTTATAATTATATATGTATTCACTAAAAATCTAAAGTTTTAAGTAATTAATTAATTTTCTTTTTAGCGTGTTTTCAGTATCCTTTGGACAGACGGACATTATGTGAAATTGATGCATAGTGAGGGTACCCGTTAAAAAAATGAAACCATTTTAACATATTGTATACTTATATATGTATTCACTATAAATACAAAGTTTTAAGTATAGACCTCTTTTAGTTTTTTTCTTAACGTGTTTTTACGTGTACAAGCGATCTACCATATAACAGTCGCTTAGACGTTCCAGGTTGAGACTCTTCAGACAAGCCAATAATTAAAACACCTGCATGAAAAAGGGGCTTTAATATATGTGCGTACATTTGAAAAATTGTATATTACATCTTAACCACTTTTCATTATACCCTACACCTATGAGGTACAGGGTATATTAACTTTGTGCATATATTGTATAGCCCCTTAGGAGGCGTGCCGGGTATGGAAAAGTATATATATTCTTGATCAGCATCCCCACCCAAGTCCTTTTAGCCATGTCCGTCTGTCTGTCTGTCCGTCTGTCCGTCTGTCCGTCTGTCCGTCTGTCCGTCTGTCCGTCTGTCCGTCTGTCTTACTGTCTTACTGTCTTGCTGTCTTGATGTCCGTATACACGATAACTTAGTATGCGATAAAATTTCGTTTCAATACTTTTTAGCCAAAATTTAGTTCTGTCAATGTAAATAAGCCAAATTGGTCAACGAACACGCCCACCTCCCATACAAGTCACTTTTATTTAACTCTTTACGAACCAATAACTCGAAAAGTATTCAAGATATTCATATAAAATTGAAAACGTATTGTTAGAATTCACCTAAAAATATGTGATCCAAAAATGGGCGTGATACGACCACATTTGATTTTGTTATTACTCCTCGCTTTTTCATGGTGGACATTTTATTCCCAAATTATTGAAAACAAAATTATGAAATATTAGCCTTAAATCTCTACATATGTTTTAAAAGTAAGCGTGATCCGCCCACATTTATTTTTCTACATGTTTCAATATTTTTTGATTTTTTTTTTTACTTTTACACCATTTTTTTAAATCAATGGTATATACGTCGTCAGAAATTTCATATGTAAATAATATTCTGAGTGTAAAAATGTTCAGCATTATTAAGAACATTAATCCACATTAATATTCACACCACAGTGTAGGGTATTCCATAGTCGGGCCCGACCGACTATAAAAGTCCGTCCCATGTGACCGAATTTACTCATGTGACCTAACTTTCCCAACTCGTTTTTTAACAAGAACGGTTTCATATTTCTGCTCGAGTTATAACATTTCACTCGAAATACGTTGAAAAATCTTTTTTTAACATCATTAAGAACCATATCGATTTAGTAAAATTCTAATAATTTTCTTTAAAAAATCTTTCAATTTATTCACATCGTAACTGTTTTTATCAACTCTTCACTTAAAATTTGGTGGGAAATTCTAAATGCTTATTTAATATAATTATAAAGTCAGATCAGATCTCACAGGCCTCAACATAACAACATTATGATTTTTTTTTTAATAAAAAATGAATGAAAACAATATTAATTATTGACACTTGTTTGTGTTTTTTTTTCTATTTCTTTTGTTAATCTTTTAACACTTTTTGTACAAAAAAACCATATAATTTTTTAGGAGCATATTTTACCATAAGAATTTCTAAGAAACTCAACTCCGTAAAGATGTGCCTGAAACTATGCAATCCTTTTTTGGGTCAGTAAAATGCTCTAAAATTTGGCTGTTTTTTGGGTTAAGACACAAAAGTGGTAACAATTATCGGGGTCGCAAGTGTTCGCAAGTGAATTTTACAGAAATAGAAAGTAGACATTCTACACTTAATTTTGATACCACTTAGCCTGGATAGGTCAGGATAGCTAACAAAGATTTATTCTACTAAAGTTTGAGAATTTTTTGATTTTAACTGTTATAAATAATTTGCATTTTATAAAGATTTACAAACAATTTTGAAATTATTTTCTTTTAATATGAAAGTGCAAGGATCACTTTTATCATTTACGAAAAAACATATTTTAAAAAGGTTAAGGTGTTCCAAAAAAACATTATTAATTTTATTAAATTTTTCATCAATTTTTACAACACAAATTTTATGCAACTTTGGCGATTTTTATAAAAAAAACTAAACGTTATATTTTTAAACAGCGAACGAGTTAATAATATATGGAGTTATTGCTACACAATAGTTTGTTCAGATTTTCAAAACCATATTTATCAAAAAGGGACTTTTATTCCAAAAATAAACCACTGTGCGACATATAATTGTATTGATTAAATATTTAATCATATTAATTAATAAATTAACAGAAAAAAAACAAAAGTCGCATCTATACAATTAAATAATTTGCTGAAACAACTATTGAGTTAATTGCATTAACAATCGCCGTTGCTGAGCACAACTATAGCCTCGGCGCGTCGTCACGATGTGAGCATGAAGCGAATGAACGCCGGCAAACAATAGAATTTTTAGTTTTTACGTTTGGTGGCGCGCATATTATTCCCATTTGGTAAATGCCAAAAGATACACTTACATAATTTTAATATCCGCTAAGTGTGTCGTCAAAAATGGTGATGATGACAGTGGTTGCATATTTAGTTATGCTTCCAACTTCATTAACAGAGAAGTATATGTTATGTACTTGCACAAGAATTTATAAAATTCTTTTTTAATTAACTGAATATGAGAAATACCTTTAAAAAGTCGACCATACCAATTAAATAATTTGCTATTTACGCAAAGTCCTTAATTGGTATATTTTTTGAAGCATAACACATTTTTAACGAATGTGTTTGCTAAATATATTAGAACTCAAATAATTTCATTACTGGAGCAGGTAATGATACATAATTATTTATGGATGCTGTATTTCCTTCGACTATTTTATGCTGTGTATTTTTAGCGTCATTAGGTAAAAGGATTCAAAGTTTTATCTTATATTTTGTTAAATTCTTAGAATATATTCAAGATTTAAATTTGACTACGGCTCTGAAATATTCACTCACAATGTGTGTTTGTTGGTAAGCGGTTGGGTGGATTATAATTGCCGCACGTCATGACAAGAACGTCAGCCAGAGCCCTGTCTAAGGACTACGACTGCACAGGACGACACAGCGCCTTCGTTGATGCCACAGCATTTCATTTCTAATGCAAACCACATGCCACATATTTTTGCATTCGCCTGCACTCACTTCTTCAATAAAAAAAGAGAACAAATAAAAAATAGCGATATTTTCAAGCCGTTTTTAAACATTTATTTTTGGTGTAAAATGCAAGATAACTACTCGAAAAATGTGTCCTTTGTTATGAAATATTGAAGGGTTGAGTGCTACATGTTAACCAAAGCAAATTGCGACTATTGCGTACAAATATTCATGCTGTTGTCGACAGTGATTTTGACAAAAAAAAACTTTGCTTTAAATCGAAGAATTCAACTGCTGCTGACATGATGTTGAACAGTACGACAACTTATCAATAATATAAAATTAAATAAAATTTTGTACTTTTGCACTCCAAAATATCGTCTTCTGATATAGATAGATTTAAGATATAAGATGGTTAAAATGTTAATTAATTTGTAGTTGCAAATTATTGAGGTTAAATATTTGACACATTCTGTGATATTTAGAAAATATTAATATTTTTTTTGCAAAATCATGAATATCTATGGAGTGTGTTAACGCTTAAATGCCCACTGGTTCCGCCAGGAACCAACGTATGAAAATCCAAACTTTGTTCAACGAATTTTATTTAATCTTCCCGCTTCGACATTTAAAATGTTTATTGATCCAAACGCCACCGTTTGCGCGGATTCCCGTTTGAAACAAACTTCATTTGCCGGCTGTATGTCCAGTAAGAGCAACCAACCTTAAGAAAATTAGCTTTTGTAACATTGCGTACTTTCAAAAAAATTGTGGTGAATTTGTCAAAATCGAATCGAAAAAAAATATTGTCGCGTTGATTTTCTTTCTTTCACATACTCAGAGAACGAATCAGTTGAGGCAATCGCTCAACTGATTCAGTTGTTGCATCAACACTTATCAGTTCTCACAACTAATGAATACAATTGACACAAACAAATAATCGGTTATTGCTTAGTTGTGGTAGCCAATTAAAATTCAGCCAATTAACACGAAGAAGAAAAAACTCTGCAGAATAGTCTCTTAAAGGAAATATATAATGAGCATGTAATATACGAACAATAAGAACTAACCGGACCTTAACAGAATTCCAGTTTTTTTTAAACGTGCTGCACAAAAACGAGTGAAAAAATCTAAAGCTTGAGTGTCTGATGTTGTCCTGCTTTTACGTGGTTTTTCTAAAAACAGCTGATTTTGGGGTTTAATCAAATAAATATTGATTTCTACAACCTGATGTTATATCATTTAGCCAAACTATCTGTTGAGCCAATTAAATATTAGTTATGCCTCATTTAAAATTTAGTTGTCGTAGCAATAGAAATAAAAAAATTGGAAATGCATTTAAAGTTTGTTTCCCCACTCAATGGTGCAGTTGCAGTAGTTGGTAACGTTTCATACTATTTTATACCACAAATGATTTTCATAGAAGACAAACTACATTTGGTAAATGCAAATGAATATTCGTTGAAACAACTGCATGTCAATCAATTATTTCTGTGTATGTGGGCGAAACCTTATTCACCAAGTATTGTGCAATACCCTTGTCTTTGGTGAACATGAATTTTTTAGAATTGAAATCGAGAAAAGATCAAACCCGTTAAAATTATCCGAATATGGAAATGTACTCACCGGGTCTTTAAAGTACGCGTTTTGAGATCTACCCAAATCGACAATTTTAAAATTGAATTAAAAAAAATGGGCATGTGAACTGTTAGAAAATAATCGGTTATAAAATAAAGAAGCAGTGATTATTATAACAGGCACACCTCGTATTTTTATTTTGATATGATAATAATATAACAGTCTCTACAGTCGTGAAGAACTCTCACAGTTGAGCTGTGCATGTTATATTTGTACTCAAACTGGGACCTAAAGTTTAATGCCGAATCCGAACGGCGGAGTGCGATTTTTTTATAATATAATAATATAATATAATAAATAATAATAAAATATATAATAAAAAATATAATATAATAAATATAGTTTGGCGCTACAGTCCTGTATAGGAGCTCTCTCACCATTTTGAGCTGTGCGTGTTATATTTGTACTCAAAGTGGTGGGACCTACAGTTTATTGCCGAATCCGAACGGCGGGTGAGAGCTTTTCATAGGCATTGGTTTTACTCTCGGAGGTTTGCCATTTACTGCCGAGAGGTAGCGCGGTATAGAAAAATGTTTCTATGAAAAAAGATGTTGTTAGCCCCAGTCCAGGCTTGAACCAGGGACCTTTGGGCTCGCAGTCCAACGCACTAACCACTGAGCTACCGCAATGTTTACTCTTGTAGGTTTTAATTGACCGCCAAGAGGTAGCGAAGTATAAAAATATGGTTCATATGTTTCTACGCTACTTTTAATTTGAGCAGTAGGGCGGATCGAAATTTTTTTCCAAAGTTGAAATAGGGCTTAAAAGTTTCATTGTGCTGCTAGAGTTTACCACAAAAAATTTGAGTTGAATAAAATAATGTTCAGTGTTCGCGCATTGCAGATGAAGTTAATAAACACTTTAAATCCGTATTTTTATTTTTTCACCATCTACATAAAGTTATTTTTGGATTGTAATAGACTCAAAAATTTAGAGTTTGTATATATTAATATCCTCCTAAAATTTCATCAATTTTGAATAAAATATTATGATCGCGCATCGTCCTTAAAGTTGAACAAGTACAAAGAAATCGACATTTTCTTTGGTTAAACAGTTCTAAAATCGGCATGGGTGGTTCTTTTGAGATATAATTTTTTTATACATATTTTTACTAAAAAAATCAAAAAAATACGATATTTTGCGCAGTCACAAGATTTGTTTTAAACATGATGAAATTTTGGGAGGACGTTAATAGATTTGAAATCTAATTTGTGGAGCTTATTCTGATCCAAAACACATTTTTTTTTTACCCTGAACATAAATTTATGTTACTTAAAGGATTTTTTTTACCTTCGGTTGCAATGCGCGAGTACAGAACGATATTTTTTTTTGACTAAAATTGTATGAGGGAAATTATAGGACCATTGTGTAGCTTTTAAGACTAATAACAACAACAAAAAACTTAAAGCTATATGATGTAATCAGTAAAAAATTGTATTATGGGCAAAGCACCAGACTTTTAGAAATTGACCGTTAACAAATTTCGATTCAGCACACCTAAAGATATACATATATATAAAAAACTACATGTCAAAATAACCACCCATGCCGATTTTAGATTGGTTTAAGCAAAAAAAAATGTCGGATTTTTTGTACTTTTTCAATTTCAAGGACGATGCGCAAGCATAAGATTTTATTCAAAATTAATTAAATTTTAGAAGGATATGAATAGATACAATCTCTAAATTTTTGAGTCTATTACGATTCAAAAATAACTTTATGACGATGGTAAAAAATAAAAAATATTGATTTATAGTGTTTTTTAACCTTTTCTGCATTGCCGAACATAGAACATTATTTTTTTCAACTTAAATTTTTTGTGGTAAACTCTTGCAGCATAATGTAACTTTTAAGCCATATTACATTTTGAAATAAAAATAAAAGTTTGGTTTCGATCCGCCCTATTGAGCTGTATTTAAAAATTCGACAATAGTGTCGGTAGCTCAAGATTAGTGCATTGAACTGCGAGCCGAAAGATCCCAGGTTCAAGCGTGGACTGGGACTAACAACATCTTTTAATTGAAATATGTTTCTAAACCGCGGTACCTCTCGGCAGTAAACGCCAAATCTACGAGAGTTAAACATTACTCATAAAAAGCTCTCACCCGCCGTTCGGATTCGGCATTAAACTGTAGGTCCCACCACTTTGAGTACAAATATAAGACGCACAGCTCAAAATTATGAGAGACCTCGGCCTAAGTTCTGATAGCGCCAAATTATTATTATTATGAATAGAAAAGTTCATATATCTTTGATCAAGGACTACAGTTAGTGGTCTATTTAGTTTAATTAGTTTAAAAATCATATTATGATGAATAAATTATAAAGAACAACAATTGCACTTTTAATAATTGGTGGAATTGAAACATTTAATAAAGTCAGAGTGTGACCCTTATCAAAAATAAAAATACTTTTCTATAATTATTATGGTTCATCATTATCGATCAAAATATGAAAGAAAAACTTAGGGTGTCTGTTAAAATAACCACTGCATCTGTATTTTTAACCCATTTAACACAAAAATTTAATTTCGTTACAGTCGTCATATCCATTTTTGGTTTATTACGTTTGGGAGGCATCATTTCATATTGAAATTTGGGTACCTAAACGATAACTTCGAGGTCCCGGCGGGTCCATTTCCCATATTCGGATTTCGTTAAAAATTATCCATATCGATTTTCTCATCCAATACAGCAATTTGTTGGAGTTGACCTTTTCAATCCAATTCCAAACAAAAAAAATTCAGACAAAGCCTCTGTCAGTCTAGTGTACATTGCCCTATATTATAACATTTAAATGATTAAATTATTAGTCGTTGTTTAGCATTTGCCAAGTTCAAGATAAACATTCATATTGCGCCCTGATTTTTTTTTTATCTTTGATGTATTTCACACGTGCTGGCAATCGAAGCTTAGGCGTTTTCTCATTCATGCATGATGGACAGCTCCTTGCAGCAACGTGATCCTTCAGCCATATAACAGTTGATGTGTATGATTTACTTTGTTGTTCATGTTGTTGCTGGAATATGCCCAACACTCACACAAAAGATGAAACCGCAAATACGGCATCAGGACGGACAGACAAGTTGTGTTGCGGCGGCTGTCGTTGTCCGTATTTATATGACCGTAGCACATTATCGTAAATTAAATGTTATGGTAATATTTTTTATGGGTTTTAAATGGATTTTACGTGTGAATTATTGTTCTTCGTGTAATATGCTTCCATCCAACATTTAACTTATGTATGAAGTAAGTGGTAGAAGTCTGAATAAATGCGTGATTCGTGCGTTTTGATTCTTTTATGTTGTTTGTTTAGCATTTGAGATGCTTCGTTGGTTTAGTTGATATCTGTGCATATTGTGATTAATTAATTGGATGCAGCCAATTACAAAAATATGTAACTATTGCATGCGATCATCTGGGAACAATGCACAATAGAACCATGAGAATGTCTGCAATTTTTGGCAACATGTTTCAATGCATTGTGTGAGCAACTAATTGGCACCATTAAATTGCACATGCCACTGCAGCAACATGCAGCAAATTGTGTTGCCAAAGCGGAGCCCATTCGCTTTAATGTCATTTGAATGGAATCCAAGCGGAAGTGGCGCAGGTTGCATGTAGAGTGGGTGGCACACAAACCTGAGTAACTAAACACGATTAATGATTTAAAATCGAGAGTATCGATTACTTATGCCATTACTGTTGCTGTTGTTTGGTGTCCTATTGCAATGGCGATGCCTTAAACTGTTTGCTTGGTGCCAATTTTGTTGTAACCCATGTTTACCATACAACACTTTACACACACTCACACACATAAATAAGCACACAGATATGCAGATGCAGAACACATTCACAAATATTGCCTACTCGTTAGCATAAACGAAAACTGTTTGAGGACATTAATTTATGCTTACAAAGTTACAAGTTTACACATGCCAACATATTTAGCTTAAATACCACTATTTTCATGGAATGTGGCCAATTGTTGGGTAACCATGCACAGCATTGCCATTAGGTGTGTTCCAGGTCACTGAAACACTTAACTGCTTTTATTGATAACAACGACCGTAACAACAATATTTGGGGTTTCATGGAAGTTAATGATTAATTATGGTAAATTGCGAAATGAAAACTGTACACCAAACAAACAAAACTAGTCTCCGATTCGTAAATTTAGCATGTAAAATGAGGGTTAAGAAAAAAAAGATTTATGACATGTTTCTGTTGAAAAGGTTCTTGTTTAGGCTCGTAAATGAACCATCGAGACTGCAATTCAATATATCTTATCTCTCGGCATAACGGTATTTCCAGTGAAAACAAAATAACACTTTAATAAAATACTTAAAGCTCTGGTACAGAAAACTTTACGTCATGTATAAAATTTACCAGAATTTTAAAAGTTTTTCTTGTATTTAAATTCAGTTTTAAATTTAAACTTCAATCTACCGCTTTTAATTTCAAAATGTTACTTATTAAATACACTCAGAAAAAATACTTTAAAATCAATAGATTATTGCTATTAAAATTAATCAATAGGATAAATTATTATTTTAATAGGTAAATCCCATTAAATACTACAAACTAATATTAAATAATATTAATTTAATTTGTGTTTATATGAACATATTTTTTTTGTATACATACTATTGAATCAATGACTGTCCTATTGACCGATTTTAAGAGGATTTTTTTCTGAATGTATGATTCAAATACACGATACAATATTGTTACAACTTATGATATATACGATGTATATTTCGTTCGTCCATACCTGTTAGCCCAACATACTATACAACATCATTTTAGATAGTACTTTGTGCTATAAACATCAATTAAATACATAAATACTGTTTGAAAAATTACTTTAAACAAATTTATATAACATACAAATATGAATTTGCACTTAAAGAAAATCAATAAAGTTTAATTTAAATGATAAATCAAAATATTGAACATTTTTTAGCATTTTTGATAGTTGTATGATTTCTAGTTAAAAATATTCTGTGTACTGAAATGAGCCAAATCGATCAACAAGAACGTCCCCCTCCCATACTCCCAAAAGTACCAAAAAGTGTATTTTTTTCATTATTTTTACCGAACCTTGAGCCCAATAAAATCAGAACTAAATATTATATATTTTTTTAAAGTAAAATCCATTTTAATATTTTATTGATATCACTCATACGACATGTGTTACGTATGATGAATTAATTGTTGTTTCGATTAAAAAGATAAACGCAGTAGTATTTAAAAGCTATAAATTGTGTGTATTAATATTCTATTTAGTTCAATCTATCATAAATATTTCGTTTATAAAAGACTAAAAACTAGTAATACAAAAATTGTATTGAAATAAATTGTGTGTAGCCGTGATAGTAGCCAATATACAAAATAACGCTCAACCTATGAAGTACAGGGTGTATTAAGTTTGTGCACATATTCAAATGCCCCTTAGGAGGCGCGAGACCGGTATGGAAAAGTATATATATTTTTTATTAGCATCACTACCCGCTGTCTTGCTGTCCGAATACACAAAAACTTGAGAATTACTGATCAGAATGAGATGCAATTTGGTTTCAATTTCTTATAGCAAAAAGTAGGATCTGAGTTCGGAAATGAGCCAAATAGGTCAATGAATATGCCCACATTCCATGCAAATTACTTTAAAATAACTCTTTAGGAACCAATAACTCGAAAAGCATTCAAGATATAGTTATAAAATTAAAAACATATTGAATAGAATTCATATAAAAATATGTGTTTCATAAAAGGGCGTGATCCGCCCACATTTTTTTTACATTATATTCCAGTATTTCAGAGTGCAAATTTTTATCGTAAATTACAAAAAATGTATGAAATAGTAGCCATACATATAGGCGTTGTCCTCCTAATTTATTTTTTTAACATTTTTGTTGATTCGTTTTTTAAATTTTATATCATTTTTAAAATGATTGTAGAGAAAACGGGACTTCTTAGCTCTAACTGACAACGCCAAACAAGAACCAGTAGAGAAGTCAACCGACCATTTAAAGTTAAAGTTCAAGAAGGCGAGTGACTGATTATTCAAATAGCAAAATTTACAAAAATAACTTTAGTTACTGCAGTTAAAATCTAACAATAATAAATCCAACAAAAAAGTAGTTAAAAATACTACATTGGATTCAAAAATACTACGAACGGGATTTATCATACAAAGTGGCAATTATGCTTCATGTTGAATATGTCAAATAATTGTTTTCTAATATAATTTTCTAAATTTTCTTTACTAATATTTCAATTTTCTTAACCAAAAATTCTGGCGTGCGCGCGTAGTAAAATAACTGAAAATATATAATCTTTAAAGTGTTTAACTTAAAGTGTTGTTATGACTTTTGAAGACTTCTACTTTATTTTGTTTCGAACATATGCTGAGTTTAATGAGGAGTTTGGGAAAATTGTTATCGAGGTTGCTACGAACTGAGTGTCATCTGAATTTTGCATTACATATACCGAAAATTAATGTAGTAAATTATATTACATATTTATATGTCTTTGTTTTGAAAAATGTAGTTCTACTTCATTTTGCATTTATTTAACCCAACATTGATACACAATGTAATTGAAATTTGTTTTCAGCATAATGCAGAAACTATATTGTGTTTTTATTTTCTGCTTTTATGTAAATTATTTAAATTTCTTGTGGACACACCACGACGTAGATCTGCTGCATTTTGTTAGTTTTTGAATACATTTATAGTAATTTGACTTATTGATACACACTGTGCACGTCTTTACTTTATTACTTTATTTTCTAATTTGTTAAATAAAATTATTTTTCACTTGTAAATATTACAAACTAGATGGACCCGTGCACGACTCGTACAAAGATTTTGTGAATTCCTTGCATTCACAAAATCTGAAGCAATTTTATTAATATAAAAAACATTTTTATTATTTATATCAGGGACCCGTGCTTCACTATGGACTAGAGATGGGCGCGTGCCTAGCCGATAGGTGACACGCACGAGCACGAGCCTGACGACTAAATTTATAGACACGCACGAGAAGCACAATAAAGCACGGGATTTAAAAAGACACGAAGAAATACGGGAAAACACGGAATAACACGACAAAACACGAAAAAAGCACGGAAAACTATGAAAAGCAGTCAAAACGTGAAAAATAATACCTGAACCGTTTAGATTTTTGGAACTGGAATCGTTATTAAAAATGTTTGGAACCGGAACTGGAATTGGAACCCATGTATTTTTTCTGGTTGAAATCGGAACTGATATTTTAAAAATCTCGGAACAATTTTAGTCCCTGTGAACTGTAATCGGAACCGTTCGAAACCCATTAAATTTTTTGATTGGGGCCGGAACCGGAACCACAATTTTAAAAATATTGGAACCCGAATCGAAACCCATATTCCAAAGGGTTTAGTTCCTGTAATAAATAATTCAAAAATTGAGTTTGATACTGTTTTATTCTCTTAAATCCATAAGTAAAACTAAAACAACAGATTTCCAAAAAAGGGTTAAAATACCACGTTAGTATTTTTTAAAATTGCGGCAGAAACTATAAAAATGGACGCGTGCCTCATTTTGAAGGCACGGACACGATAGCAACTAGCACGCACGAACTCAGATATTCGGGCGCTACACGAAAAAATCACTGCACGCACTCATCTCTACTATGGACGTTTTTTCCTTGGTTTTATAAATGTAGTAAACAAAACAAAAATAATTCTCCGCTAAAACAACTTTTCTCACAGACAATTCTTTCCCAGTCTGAGCTTCCTCGTAAAACATCATTCCCGATGGTTTTTTTTGTGGTGAGTTTTAGTGTGGTGAATTTTAGTGTGGTGAATTTTAGTGTGGTGAGTTTAAGTGTAATGAATTTTATTGTGGTGAGTTTTAGTGTGGTGAATTTCTTTTGTGGTGAGATTTAGTGCGGTGAATTTGAGTGCGGTTAATTTTATTGTGATGAGTTTTAGTGTGGTGTATTTTAGTGTGGTGAATTTTACTGTGGTGAGCTTTAGTGTCGTGAATTTGAGTGTGGTGAATTTAGGTGTGGTGAGTTTAATTTTGATGAGTTTTAGTGTGTTGAGTTTTAGTGTGGAGAGTTTTAGTGTGGTGAGTTTTAGTGTGGTGAATTTTATTATGGTGAGTTTAGGTTAAGTTAATTTTACTGTGGTGAATTTTAGTGTGGTGAGTTTTAGTGTGGTGAATTTTAGTGTGGTGAATTTTAGTGTGGTGAGTTTAAGTGTAATGAATTTTATTGTGGTGAGTTTTAGTATGGTGAATTTTATTCTGGTGAGGTTTAGTGTGGTGAATTTGAGTGCGGTGAATTTTATTGTGATGAGTTTTAGTGTGGTGTATTTTAGTGTGGTAAATTTTAGTGTTGTGCGTTTTAGTGTGGTGAATTTTACTGTGGTGAGTTTTAGTGTCGTGAATTTTAGTGTGGTGAATTTAGGTGTGGTGAGTTTAACTGTAGTGAGTTTTAGTGTGGTCAGTTTTAAGTGGTGAATTTCGTTATAAAATTTGGTTAAAGAAAATTTTGGATGTCAAAAAGAACGCAAGGTCGAAATGACCATTTTACAAAAAAAAAAAATGATTTGACAAAAACACCAATGTTCGAATGTGTTCGAAAAAAAAAATTGTTAAAAAAAATGTTGGTCAACAAAAAGAACGTAATGGTCGAAATCAACATTTTACAAAAAAAAAATATTCTAGAAAAGAAATCATGTTCAAGTCTATCTCTTTAAAACTAAACAAGATATTTTCTTAAGTAAGCTTATTTTATTTAGATCTCAATGAAAGCATTTTATAAACCAATGAATTTTAAAAATCTGATATTTTTTGGATTTTATACAATTTTTAAAAAATTGTTCATGAAAAAAATCTCGACTTTACTGATTATCTATTAAAAATATAAACCAGCTTTAAAACTTAAATTCTCTCAGGTTTTCTCTGTACAACACTTTTTAAATTTTTAAAATCGGTTGAGTGTTTCCAAAAATTCTGAATTTCACCCGATTTAAGAGCCTTTGGGCACACCTACTATCACAATTTCTCTACTTCAAAATTTACTATGACTTAACCTAAACCTTAACTTAAGAACTATTTTTTCTAATAGTTGAAAACAATATTTTTATATTTAGTCAATGAAAATCGTGTATTTAACGTTACTTATAGTTAAAGAATTAAAAAGTTGTATGCAATTTGAGTTAAAACTTTAACTCACAGTTAAAAGTTTTATCTAACCGGCCGTTACAGAGTTATAAAAATTCACATTTTAACTAAACGTTTTCCTTGTAATTAACGTAACTTCAAGTTAATTTTTGTAATAAAAAATTATATATGATGTACTTATTTACCCGAAAGAATATTTTAACGACAACAATGATTTTTTAAAGAGATGTATATTATAAGTAATACCCAACATTTCATTCACTAGTGAGAGAAATGGAAGAGTAGGACATTGCGCATGACCCTCTCCAATTTAGTAAGAATCCCTCTGAGATGCTGTTAAGTCAAAAATTACACAAACTTAACATAATGTTAAAAGTGTACGTAATATTCGTGACCCATAAATAAAAAAAACCGCAAATAATTAAATCATACATATTTCAGCGAGCTACGTGATTGTCATTGTGATTTTAATAATTCACTTAAAAATTCGATGTTAACACCGAGTGAGAAGCAGCATGTCAAAAGGCAAAAGCCGAACCATGGCCCTTATGTAAATACCAGGATTTATTAACAAACACTCCGCTCGCCTGCCGCATTGTCAATGAATAATGAGGCAGTTTTTGTTTTTCTTCTCCGACACTCCGTACGATGCTCATTTGTTAAATTTGTACCTTTCGCGCCGCAAATAAACAAAACGAATAAAAAAATAAAAACAAATACTAATAAGGATAACAGCTGCTACGGCTTACCATGTATTTATGCTATCAAAAGTCATGGTAATAATTTGTCAATATTACGTGATTTGAAATCGAATAAAAACTCAAGAAATACTCAAGAAAACTGAAAATAATAAATTAAGTAAAGCTAAGGAGAGAACAAATTTAAAAGGAATTTATTCTCAGAAGGTATAAATTCAAATATATCAAAATGGTTGAAATTAGCACTTTTAATCTGGCAAATAAATACGCATTTGCAAAATATGTGCATTTGTGATTTTTAGAACGAGATTTTTTCCTTAAAATCATTCTTGAAAATACTGAGATGGTTTTTGTTTTTAGTAGAAAATATTACCGCGGCTTTAATTATAATTGACAAATAAATGTTTGTCATATTTTAAAATACTCGAAAAAACTCTTAAGTTACTCAACACGATACTTATAGATTAAATGGTAATTTTTATTCAGGAATATCCCCAGTTTAATTAAATGCATCAGAATGTTAATTACGCCAAATATAATTTCAAATACCTTTTATTTTTAACTACTAAATTCATACAACCCATTTATAATCGAATTAGAGCTTAAATTGGACTCATATTATCCCTTATGTCATAGTGTTAATTGTTTGTATAAGCGCGAATTCAATCCATACCATTTAAAAGGATTTATAATACATGAATTTAACTTTTGCCAAGATGGCAAGCGTGCGTAGCACGAACCAATCACTGCGTGCGGGCGCATGTGTGCGAGTTATATGCGAGTGATATGCGACTCACGCCGTGCGATCGCATGCGTGCGAGCTATATGCGAGCAATATGAGTGCGAGACTCGCTATGAAACTCGCACGCAACTTGCACGCGTGATGATACAATGCGGGTGCACGGGTGCGACTCATATGACGGGCACATGCGTGAAAAAAAAGTCGCACGATAGTCGCACGCATGATACTGAAATGCGGGCTCTGAGTGCGACTCATGTGATGGTCACATGCGTAGAAAAAACACGCACGAAAGTCGCACGCATGATGCTGAAATGTGGGCACTACGTGCGCGTAAAATGATGGCAATGTGCAAGGTAAGGGCTAATATAATAATAGTGTGGCACAGAAGGCAAGATTGGTGTTTAACTAATTTTAAAACCATTTGCAGAAATGGATCCCGACGGCTTTGTTCCACCCGCTGTAATTGTCGGTCCAGATTTACGCATACGCATTAGTATTGAGAAGGTAACGTGCGCGACTATTCAGCGCGCTCGGATAGTTCTGTCTAGAATGCTACAAGCTGTCGGTTTCTAAGCAAGGCCAAGGGGATATCGCGCACTGGTGCCAACACCAAAGGCAACATTTACAAGAGCAGCGACCAATGGATGAGTATGCATTTTTGTTCGCTGGCGATGCAATGTGTGTCAAACAATTTCCTGTACGCCTCTTCTTCGCTATTTTCTTTTGTTTTGAATATTAATGTCATTTTAAACTGGTTCTAATTTCATTAAACTGAAATGACATACACAAAAAACAGCGTGTTCTTATTTGACATTTTTTAAATGTCGCATTCGTGAGTTTTATATGAGGCTACAAATTTAATTTTTGCGTACTCGTGCGACTATTTTAAGCCTCAAATGCGCCTCATATCTTTTTTCTCGCATTCGTGCGACTAAATTGAGTCTCAAGTCATATTGATCCTCAGGTGCGTATCATAAAATAAACTCGCACGCGTGCGAGCATATTGAACCTCAATTGATGTCGCACGTTTCCCGCACAGTGACATCAGTCGTGTTAGAAAACACGCACGTGTGAGTTCCGTGTGAGCACACAGTTTTTGAAAAATATTTCTTGATAAAAATTAAATTATTTAAATTTTAACTGTTAAAACAAAATTTTTTTTTCTATGCAAAAAATATGTTCAAATTAAAACAATTTATTTTTAAATATGATTCTATCAAAATACCATCTAGAAATTTTAGCATTCACATTTGTATTAAACCAACCAAAATATGTGATTTTTTCAGAATTTTAAAAAGGGTCCTTTCTAAGAACATCAATTTTGAAGTGCAAGGATAATTATCACGGCCCACATTTTCAAGTTTAGAAGTTACAACCTAATTGCTCTAAAAGCTCCTTCTATTAGCTTTAAAGCAATTAACGGAGTTTCTAGCATTTATACTTTAAGAGATATTAAAATTTGAACAACCATACAAAAGAGATTTTTGGCCCATTTTTTGTAACTTTAAAGCTCTGTGTCTCTGGAAGTAATAGTCGAAAAAAAATGGTTAAAGCATATCTCGATACCTCGATACTCGATTGCCCAAATTTCATTGAAATCGAAGAAGGTGAGTTCCAACTGTTGGTGGATTTGGTGTCGAATGGCCCATACACGATAACTGGAGCAATACTGCTTAAAATGCGTTAAATTTTCGTTTCAATATGTTTTATCCAAAAATGTGTTCTGCCAATGCAAATGAGCCAACTAACTCGCCCATTTCCCATACAAGTTACTTTTACATAACTATTTAGCAACCAATAATCCGAAAAGTATTCAAGATATACTTATAAAATTTAAAACGTATTGTTAAAATTTACCAAGAACTATGTGTTCCAAAAATTGAAGTGATATGCTCACATTTTCTTTTTCATTATTTCCCGTATTTTTATATATATATTTTATTCGCAAATTATTGAAAACAAATTTATGAAATATAAGCCTTAAATCTTATGAAATATAAGCCTTAAATTTGCCATATTAATATCCACACCAAGTTGTAGGTTATTTCATAGTTGGACCCGACCGACTTTAATCCCGCCCATGTGATTAAACGTTATTGTAGATTTTTAGGCTTTACTTTCCCGGCCGAAGTGAAATATTTTTTTGGATTCAAAAAATAATTAGAATGCGGTAGGACCTGTGGTACCCTAGAAAATTCGAAAATCTTGTACACCTATCTATATTAACATATAGGTACTCAAATGGAAGGTAATGGTCTCACGATTGTGAATATGTAAATATTTTTATATTCCTATAACCGTAGTAACCTCGGTATCCTTTTTAGAAATTACAATTGGGACCATTTTATATAGTCCAGTGACTATATATTATTTGTGTATATAATGGACTCAGTTGTTAATTCTAAAAAGGGTACCGAGGTCTATCTCGTCCTTTTAATACAAATATTATTAATTTTCAAAGGATCAATCCACATAATCGATCAATGTCATATTAAGGAGTAGAACTATTTAAATTTTAGTCAATCCCTCCAAATCCTGACATGATAGGTCATAAGTTTACAGTACTTATTAATGATAAAAACATTAATGATATTTAAAATGAAGTTGAACTATTGGAACTATTAAAAATGATGTCTATTCCTATACAACGAATCGTTTTAGTTTTTGTAAGTACTTATGAAAAATGGAAAATATATATATTCAGTGCTTAATATAATAAAAAAAAACATAATGTCCAATTTACATTGTATCTTCTTAGGGATACACCGCATCTCCTAGGATTCTTTTTTTCAAAAAATTGTTATTTTTGTATGAACTTTTGAAAAAATGCAACCCTAGGCGATACAGTGTATATCACAGAAGATACAATTTTTTTCACAGTTCATCGTATTTTAGTATGGTATTCGTACCATGTAGTATATATATGATATAATAGCACAGAAACGTCAATTTTTTTTGATGCATCCCTATAAAACTGAAATACCACAAGTGTAGTATTTAAGAGTAGCCATGATGCTTTTTTTGGTGTCGTATTTTGTGAAATGAAGAAAAATTGTGGATTTGAAGACAAATAGTGCACATAATATTGTTACGAAAATTCAGTCTACGGAAAACTGTTCTACAAGTTCGTATCGCTGGGTTGTGTACAACATAAAAACGCACTTATATTTGGTTTTAACTAGTATTATTTCAACTAGTATTAATTAACTTTATTAATTTAAATAACAACTTAAAGAATAATCACTTATATCAACTGCTGAATTACTACAATTTATCTTTACAATGTTCACTCACGAGACGCACTAGTTCACTATTAAATCACAACTGAAGTACAGTGCCTCAGATGCGCGGCCTTATATACTGCAGGCATCAGTTCGATACGTTTCGTCAAGCTTCGACTTGTTTCGAGAACCTTCTACTCGTCTCGTGAATGACGCATGCTATTGGCATCTCATTCGCACTCATGTGTTTTAATGTGCTGATCTTCCATCTCTTTCTCGCACATTGCATAGTGCGCTGAATGATCTTCCGTCTCTTTCTAACACATTGCTTAGTGCGCTGAATTGTCTTGCGTCTCATTTATTATTGTTGATTGCTTGCACAGTGGAGCAAATTACCTCTTTTCGTAACAATATGTTAATTTATTTGTTTTCCTTTTCAAATCAAGGAATATTCATGATAATTTCAAAAAATCCTAATTTTATAAGAATCAGCTGCATTTATTTTACGAATTACTTAAACAAGCAGAAAAGTTGTGCTCACAGCACAATTGCCGTACTGTCGTATTCGTACAATGAAACTGAGTATATGCTAAATGTAAATCGGGCATAACTCGCATGGCCCTGAGATCTATGGCAATTTTTATTGTTTGCATATTTTGATATTTTTCCTAAGACATAATTATACATTTATTAGTTATTCATATAAATTCGTCCAATAAACTGCAGCGATTTTTTAAGGATGATTTAAAGACGAAATAAAAAAATGAAAATGTACTAAAGAAAGGATCCTAAGGCCGATGCCTATAATTGCTTCTCAGTCAATAATCCATATTTAAACCCGTTTTCCAGAAATGTTACTATAAAAATTAAGGATTTATCGGATATTTGGTGGTCAATACCTCCAAATCATGACGTGAACATAAGTTTATAGTATGATACGGTTTTTGACAAATTCAAGATATTAAAAATAAGGACAAATCCTGCACCGATAAAGAATCATGTGATTTTATGCTTAGAAAAACTGTAGTGTTTTGTGAATGTAGATTATTGTAAATTTTAAGGATCCAATAGATTATATTATCTACCGCCCACGTTTCATTTTAAATCATATCAAAAATTTACCTTAAAATATATTTTTTTTCATATTTTTTTATTTTCTTATTTCTTGTGTCAGTTAGATTTTCGTCTGACAGAAATCGAAAGGCCTAATATTATTAAAATTAAAAATATTCATATTTTTTAAAGTGTCTGTAATATGGTAATATGGAACTATGGCTAGAACCACAATAAACCGGATGGCCAGAAAACTATAATATTGTAGTGTTATCCAGTCTGAGTGAAAATTTAAAATCTCAAGTCTGTAACTCATCGCGATGGTAGTTTAAATTCAATTAAAAAATTTGTACTAAACAGACAGAAAAGAAAGCAACCTAATTAAAACATTTAAAAATTAAAAATCATATACCAAAACATATTTTGCAATTCCCAGTATCAGAGAATGTAAAGCTCGTCCGTCCTTGACATATTTGGCCACTTTTAATGTTTTTTTATGCAGAAATTTTTTTCAAAAGACATTATGATACATTTTAAACTCCTTAATATTAAATTGGTCGATTATTTAGAATGATCCTTTGAAAATCATTAATATAGGTATTAAAAGGACAAAATCGTAATTTGATATGTACTACAGATATGAAGTATTGGTTAGTGTCTACATTTAGTTCTTAGACAACAAATCCATAACTACTACAGTTTTCTCAATTAATCAACGTTAATATTGCGACCACTTTTGGACCCTTATGGTCATATATCTCATATATGGGCAAAAACAGAAATTTTTTTAAAATCATTGAAACTGACTTTAATTTATGAATAACTTCCGTAGTTTTTCGATTTAATAATAATGGTTAATAGATTTGGATCAAGTATACCTAAAATCTGTTTTAGGTATACTTGTTTTTGTTTTTGTTCCAAGATCTTCACTTTCGGATCACACTTGCTGAGAAAGAGGTGTTCGGTACACGTGGGAAATCATTTGGTATATGTTTAATTTTATAAATTGACATTTTCAAAATGTCTCTGTTTTTTGGCCAGGGCACGTACTCCTCAATGAAATTTTAATTTGAAAATATTAGTTGAAAGCTAAAATAAATTGATATGACCTATATCTCATTAATGTGCCATTAAGATCCAAAGAGTACGATCACAATAAATGTCGAAAAAAATGAGCGTGAATTTGTTCAAACAGCAGTTTTTCGCGTGGCACATTCCCATTATTATTTGAAATAGTCTAGTATATTGCGTGAACTGAGGTTTTTATTAATCACAAAATCAGTGGCGCATATAAAAAATTTTGAAATGCAAAAATGTTATGGACTTTTTGAAAATTGTGCAAAATTTTGATATATTGTTTTTGCTAGTTTTTATGGTAAATAATGTTTTTAAAGGGTTCTAAGCATTAATGTAGAATGGTTTCGATTCAAAGAATTGATTGCAATCAAAAATGTCTATCTTAAGTCCCTTTATTGTGAAATCGCGACATTTTTGTGAATACGTATTTTATTAAGGCACATCCACAGTACTACACGAAAAAGGTCAAAATATTCAACAATCATAAGTTTGGTCAATGTTTGAACCAAAAAAATGAGACGCATTCAAATTTTTTGAAATTTCCAGATTTTACGCACCTACTTACATTTTCATAATCTCCAAAAGCATCACTATATAAAATTGTATCTCTATGAATTGGTATTGCTAAACCAATAGAGATATTACCATATTTCTTTTTATGCTTTATTTTAAATTGTCTTTAATGACTAATTGCTATATGATTCAAAATAATTTCAATCGTATGTGTCCTTAAAACAGCGAAAAAGTTTTAGTTAAATTCTAAAAAAATTCTGTTTTTGCACATATCTGACGTGATAGGATATAAGTTTGTTCGGTGAAATTTCTTTAGGTTACTCCTTGATGCTAAATTTCTAGCAATATCGTTGGACTATTTTTAGACGGAGGACAGGTTTAATGATGACACGGAATTTCATTTTTGGACGATTTTGACTTCGACCTATATTTAACATTCGTTCAAAAGAGCAGTATTAAAAAATTTATTAAAGAAATTTTAATTTTTATTAAAAATAAAACTTTATGGAATTTCTGTATTATTTGATAAAACTTTAACAGCACACGTTGCATCAATCCCTCGATTTGTAGTATCTTTTTTCATTGTTTTAAGTTCTGCGTTTCTGAACCATGCCATAGAGGTCAATAGGATGTAATAGTAGTAGGAACGACACCACCTATAACAAGGATTCCATAATAAAATTACTCGAAAATCTTGGACAAAAATGCAGCGAAACAAGTTCAAAGAGCAAAATACAAAAAAACTTTGGCTGTAGAATAAAAGAATTTTTTGTCGCATGTTCCGCACAAAACTTTTAGCTCATATATAGCAATAATAAATGTGTGAAATATAATGTTTTGTAGTACGCCAGAGGTGTTTTCAATGATTCATATCTGGAACAGGTAACAGAAGTACCAGCAGCAGAAACTGAAGCATAAATGTGTTTTTGGTCAGGAACTCATTCTATTCTGCTACACAAGTTGGTAAGTCATATTAGTCATTTCGGAATTTCATGGCAGGTAATGTAATCTTATCCTTGTACGGTTATAGACAAGAAAGTTATTTAAAGATAGATTGTATTTGGTTATATTTAATTCCACAAAGTTGTTGTAACGTTTATGAGTATAGCAACTGATATATTCGTTATATTATAAAAGCATTTGTCTACAGAAAATATTACTATATTCAACTTAATAAAAAAGCAACGTTCTGTACTTCGCCACAGCTACAAACAACAGTGTAGGAGGGCCGAAGACCCTCCTACACCACGCACTTCATGCGCCGTGGACCCGGAAACAAAGTTTCGTCCTGAACAACGACATCGTTGACGTTCTCGTTTTGGCGTTGTTTTGCAAAAGTACCATAATAAAGGCAGACAGGCGGCGCAAACAATGCGACATCTTTTTCTACTTCTACGTTCGCACTTTGGAAAACACACACCAAACACATATACAACACACATATATCGACAACAGGCACACATACACATAAACATAAAAACATTGTGAAACAAATTCAAAGGAAACACAACACAACAAATCAAGGATGTATTATAAAAACATCAGTACAAACGGTCAACTTCTGCTTCCGTGTTCTGCAGCCTGTGTGCATGGCACTTCCTGTGCAACCGGAAGTTAAGTTTGGCCAGCGTTGTTACTATGGCACAGCGTGCGTAGTTCTAGTGTTTTCACTACTTCGACTGCTGGTGTCGTGGGTGTCATCAACAACAATATCAGCTAATAATTTATAACTTAATTTTTTAGCAATCAACATTATTCAAATTTTTCATAAATGAAATACTTATGAATATAACGCAGCTTTAATTTAGAAATTTCTTAATTCATATTTAAAGAAGGGTTAAAAACTATTTTTAATAAGATGCAATAACGTTTCTAAACATAGAACAGAAGTGTTTGATGACTCTTAGAAAATCATATAAATTGCGTTTTGGTTTTTTAATTCTCTAAAAAAACACTATAATAAAATAAAATGGTAATCAAGTAATTATGAAAATTAAATGTACACTCAGAAAATAGTTTCCTCATAATAAGGGAAATGAACTTGAAATAGCTTTAAGGAAAAACTTCCTCATATTTAGGAAATTTTCTATATTTTATGGATTATTTTCCCCAATAATAAGGAAATGTTACTACTATTATGATTTTACGACTTTTAGAAAAAGCTATGGATTTTTTTATATTGTATTTTTGCGACACTCTCAATTTGATATAATTGAAATTTATATGTGAAAAATATCAGTTTTAAAAACCGATATTTCATTCTAAGCAGTTTTAGATTAAAAAATTCTGAAATTCTCAATATTACTTTTTTATGGTAAAAGGTACAGTTCCCATTTAAAAATAACGTTTCCAGTTAAAGGAACAGTGCTTTCCAAAATCAGAATATAAATCACCAGTAAAATTGATAGAATATCTGTCGACTCTCTGCAGAATTAAAAATTGTTTAAAAGATGTCATAATATAATAATTGTATTACAATTGTAATTTAAACTCTTAAATGTCAAATTGGATTCTGTAAACATTACAATTTTACATTATTTACAACATATTCTTCAAAACAGGGTGCTATAATATATAAGATATAAAGCCATTCCACACCAAACGGAATTAGAGATGGACGCGTGCCTGTTTTTGATGGCACGGACACGCCCGGGCACGCCGATAGGAGACACGCACGAGCACGAGCCCGACGAATAAATTAATGGCACGCACGAGAAGAACGATAAAACACGGGATATAGAAAGACACGAAGAAGCACGGAAAGCACGGACTCAGATTAAAACTAGGAAAAACGTGAAAAATAATATTATACACAGGGACTAAAACCCATTAGAATTCGGTTCCAGTTATGTTTCCAAATTTTTAAAATGGCGGTTCCGATTCCGGTTCCACACAATTTTAATGACGATTCCGGTTTCAAAAATCGAATCGATTCCGGTTACAACTCCTGTTCTTTGCGGTCCCAGAGTGGGACTAAAATCCTTGCAATATCGGTGCGGGTTCTCGTTCCGGTTCCAATTCCGGTTCCACACTTTATTAAATCGGTTCCGGTACCGGTTCTTTATGGTCCCTTATTATAAATAATTCAAAAATTAACTTTGGTACTGTTTGTCCCTGGTTAAAATGCCACGAAATTTGTATTTTATGATTGTGGAAAGGGATTTAAAATTAGAATAGAAACTAAAAAAAAAAATTGAAAGTTTTTGAAGAAACAACAACAAATCGAAATCACAACACAGGCAATGATAATACGGACCGTTTCGGATACATCCAAGTATCCTCATACCTCTTAAATTACAACAATTAACTTTATTAATTCACATTAACTAACAACTGTAGCCGCGGTAGCTCAGTGGTTAGTGCGTAGGACTGCGAGCCGAAAGGTCCCCGGTTCAAGCCTGGACTGGGGCTAACAACATCTTTTCATGGAAACATATTTCTATACCGCGCTACCTCTCGGCAGTAAATGACAAACCTCCGAGAGTAAAAACATTGCCTATGAAAAGCTCTCACCCGCCGTTCGTATTCGGCAATAAACTGTAGGTCCCACCACTTTGAGTACAAATATAACACGCACAGCTCAAAATGGTGAGAGAGCTCGGCCTAAGTTCTTATTAGTGTAGTGCCAAACTATTATTATTAACTAACAACTTTACTAATGACAAATTCGAAGAACTGCTGCATGTCCACAATTCAACTTGACATTGATTAAACACGAGATGCACTAGACTACTTTCCAATTACTACTAAAGTGCTGTGCCTCAGATGCGGCGCCCTACATACTGCATGCATCAGTTCGACACGTTTCGACAGGCTTCGACATGTTTCGAGAACCTTCTACTCGTTTCGTTAATGACGCATGGCATCCCATTCGCACTCATGTGTTTTAATGTGCTGATCTTCCATTTTTTCTGGCATCCATCTCCGCTGAATGATTTTCTGTCTCTTTCTAAGACATTGCTTAATGCACTGAGTTGTCTTGCGTCTCATTTATTATTGTTGATTGCTTGCACTAGGGGTCAAACTATATCTTTTCGTAACACTATTATTTATAACTTTTAACCAAGAGTCGCATATATTTTCATAAATGGGGTTTTCTTTTGTTGAAATTTTAAAAATAAAAGCAGAGCAATAAATGAGAAAAAAGTTTAGAATGTAAATGTAATATTCCCAAATATTTGTGGAAGTAATTATTTAGAATTTGGCTGAATATCTTTCTCTTGTGTTTCCGAAAATCGGTACACACGAGTACTAAAATGAATGGAAATTCTTTAGAAAATTTTGCAGTTTTTTTCTGGAGTCGTAAACTGAGTTTCTCATAACCATTTTAAACGATTATAAAAACCATAACTTTTATAATTTTTACGACATTACTTCATTTTATTATTTTTGCTTCATTACACCAACTACGACATATCACTACTTCAAAATTTTCCATGAAACCTAACAATCGCAATGGTTTTTCTCAACGTTCCCCATGAAGTGAATTGTATACTGAATAAGTACATGAAAAAAATGAGACCGCGTGTAGCCCTGATTCCGTTTAAACATCAAAGTTCAAACTACTGCCTAAAGAGTAGTTTGCTACAACCTCATGTTCACCGACTTGGATGTTGCCGAATGATGAGGTGGTTGCAAATAGTTTATCGACTGCTACCGAATCCGAACAATTCGCCACACAAAAATTAGTATTAAGTTTGATTTTAACAGAAGGAGTAAAAGAGCCAAACATAGGTACTTGATTTTCGTTTATTTTGAAAATTTTCGAACTATAGATGGACGCGTGCCTGTTTTTGATGGCACGGACACGCACAGGCACGCCGATAGTTGACACGCACGAGCACGAGCCCGACGAGTAAATTTACAGGCACGTACGAGAAGCACGAAAAAACACGGGAATTTAAAAGACACGAAGAAACACGGAAAACACGAGAAAACATGAAAAAAGCACGGAAAAACATGAAAAAGCAAGCGAAACGTGAAAAATAATACTGAAACCGTTTAGATTTTTGGTATCAGAATAGTTATTAAAAATGTGTTGAACCGGAACTGGAATCGGAACATATATTTTTTTTTCTGGTTGGAATCGGTACCGCTATTTTAAAAATATCGGAACCAGAACCGGATATTATAGTCCCTGTCAGGGAACGCAAAGAACCGGAATCGGAACCGTTATTAAAAATGTATGGAACCGGAATCGAAACCATTTAATTTGTTGGTTGAAACCGGAATCGGAACCGGAACCGGAACCACAATTTAAAAAATATTGGAACCCGAACCGGAACCGATATTCCAATAGGTTTAAAAAAAAACTTTAATGGGCGCGCTGCAAAATTTTGGAGGCACGGACACGCACGGCACGACAGCAACTTGCACGCACGGAGATTTGCACGCACGAACTCAGATTTTCGGGCGTGACACGAAAAAGGCACGGCACGCGCCCATCTCTATTTCGAACAAAAACAAATAAATATCTTTTCGAAAGTTTGTTTATGAAAATAATAATTTTATGTTTTTTATTTTACATGTACCTATTCAAGTGACGCGGAGTGTCCTTGCCCATAAAGTACAGGGTAGTGATGGGCGGTTCGGATTCCAATATTTTTAAAATTGTGGTTTCGATTCCGGTTCCACCCAAAAATTCGATTCCGGTTTCAAACATTTTTAATAACGGTTCCGATTCCGATTTTTGCGTTATCTGTTCCGGTTCTGGTTCAAAGATTTTTAAAACAGCGGTTCCGATTCGAACTAGAAATAAATATACATGGGTTCCGATTCCATACATTTTTAATAACTATTCCGGTACCAAAAATCCAGATTCCAGTTCCGGTTCTACACATTTTTAATAACGATTCCGGTTCTAAAAATAAACGGTTCCGGTTCTATTTTTCACGTTTCGCCTGCCTTTTTTTGTTTTCCGTGCTTTTTTTGTTTCTTCCGTGTTTCGGTATGAGATATAAAACTGATTATACCCTACACTAAGAGTGAAGGGGATTTTCAGTTTGATACGCCGTTTATAACACCCAGAAGAAAGCATCTGCGGTATGGAAAAGTATATATATTCTTTAACAGCATGACTTCATGAGTCGATTTAGCGTCTGTCTGTTAAAATCCCTACTACTTAAAAAATTAATGAGTTAGATAAATGAAACTCATAATTTATATTACCCAAGAAACAAAACGTACCGTATACGTACCGTTAACGGCATAGTAATACGGAATCATATTCCGTAAACGTACCGTATTACAAAGCCGTATACGGTGCAGAGAACGGATAAAACGTGACATCGAAAACGATGTTCGACACCGTTTTTCATACAGTGTCGACGCACCGTTAACGTACCGTATTTTCTAAATAAAACTGAGTGATCTCCGTAGTCGACGTAGCGTATCTGCACCGTATACGTTCCGTATTATTCTTATAAATACGGAGTGGACTCCGTTGAGTGCATTAAAAAACGTACCGTTTACGGTACGTTTTTATGCCGTTTTAAAAAATAAATACGGAATGGCATATTTTTCATATATAACTACTTATTTGAAATACCGTTGAATAAATTCCTAACATAAGTTTTATTTGATAATACATACATTTGTATTTAAAATAGACGATTTTTAAACAAACTATCAATTATTACAAAATATATTGGAACAATAAAATTAAAAAAATACAGTATTTGAAAAATAATATTATAAATAAAATGTTTCCCGTGGCATCCTGCTGCAATAGCTGTTTTAACATCTGCGTTTTTCAAATTCTTGATATTAACAACTGAAAAAAAAAGAATTTAACATTTTTAAATTTTTATGGAGAAATATAGAATAATTCGAACCAGTATATACCCACAAATTTTTCATTAAAACCTACTAGAAAAAATTGTGAACAACCAAAATCCCGAGTATATGCAATAAATAACAAGCCACTAAAATTCTTGCAATTATTAAAATTAACACCCCAATCAAGTTTAAATCAGTACACAAATATTTTCTTAATTTAAAAATGACCACAAAGTGTGTGTGAAAATGAATTAGTTTATACCGCAAATTATAGTACAAAATTATATTACAGAATTAAAAATCCCACAAATGGGAAATTTACTACAAAATGACAACTATGCCAAAAATAATAAATTCCCTCAGAATGGCAACCATGGACTATGTCAACTATAATTTCGAGTGTTAATTTTACTTACATTAATTCAACTTCAAATTCAAATGCGCGGCTGATTACGCGAGACGATGTAAGTTGAGTCTCTGCATGTCGCCACCACAGCTCTCCGAAGAAATGAAATTGAAGGAATGGTAATCAACCAATCTCGAACCAATGATGGTTTGAGAATCTTCAGTTTTCGAGTAGCAGCAGCTCATCGCTTGTATGGCGGCAATGCAGAGCAGACGCGACATCATCGGTTTTTTGTTTGCATCTTCGGACTGGAGTAAATGTTCTGCATGCTCCGAACACATGACCATATTTCTTTCCAAATGCCAGCCTTAAAATTTTAAATAAATTTAGTTAATGTTAAAATGCTTATAAATACTTACATTGATTAGTTCTTATGCTTAGCTGCACAACTTCTAATGACACAAAATAAAAATTCTGTGAAGAACGAATGAAAACCGGAAAGAAAACGGCATAAAAACGGTCTATGCTACCCGTACTAAACGGAGTATAAACGGTACAAAAACGGTGTGCTCCGTTGCAAACGGAGTATAAACGTATACGTCGATACGAAGTGAAAACGGAATACAAATATTCGAAATACGGACAACAAACGGCATTTAAACGGAGTGAAATATTTTTACATGCCGTAAATTTTCCGTTTTCATACAAGTATCGACGGATCCGTCTTCTACATACCGTAAACGTACCGTTACAAACGGAATTGTGATTCCGTTTGTTTACGGAGCAACGTTAAAATGTTTCTTGGGTACTTACATACGAACGATGTATGTTCGAAAATCGGCGAGATCGGTCCATTGTGACCCGTGATCTGACCATTTATATTTAAATAACTCATATAAAATTTACATCTACAGAGCAATTTTTATCTATACGTGCTTAGGTAAAAGTTGTTGGTCAAATATATATTGACTTCATGCTCAAATACATGGAAATAATGTTTTCCAGCGAAACGACTTGTGGTTCCCAAAAAAAAAATCAAAATTCGGTACACCTACCCATTTGTAAATATGGGTATCAAATGAATGGAAATTCTTCAGCGATTGAATGTTTGTAGTTATTTTCAGGATTCGTATACCCTGGTGACCTATATATCACTTTGTATGGTAACCACACATATGTGTAGGGTATGTATAGTCGGCTTAGACCGACTATAATTTTGATAATTTTAACTATCATAATAACACCTACTATGTCCCTACTTTAAAATTTCCCATGTGATCTAACCTTCTCAACTTGTTTTTGCTTTCATGGTAATTTCGAAGCTAAATTCATGCCATTATGTATGGATTATCACATTATTTAAATGGCCACCTGAGCTTCGCTGGCAGTGTATAGGGTGTCAAGTCACATGTTCGCTTAAAGAAAAAAAAAACCCTCTTTCGGTGCATTTCGATCAGAATTTTATAAATTAAGAATCCTAAGTTTTAGTATATAGTGAACCAAAAATTACCATTGAACTTCTTAAAACCTACTGATTGTAGTCAGAATTTTAAAAATCTAAGACTGGAATATGCCTTTTTAGATCATTTAATTTAAGTGGTCATGATTGGGAACCAACTAATATTTATAATCCAATATATTATAAATTTTTATTTAAAGCATATCATTAAATAAACTGCAATGATATACATAATCAAAAACGCCAAAGTATTCGCGCATTTTCAAAGTGATGAGGTTCAGCAATTCCTGAAGTACCCACAATTAACTCAAGTTTTACGCAAATTGAAACGGACTAAACACACTAAATGCCTGTTGAGAAAATGCACACAATAACAATTACATATTAAAACCGAAGCGACGGCGGATTGTTGGCACACTCAAAGCATTAATTATCTTTCATTATATGATCCTAATGCTGACGACAATGTGTCATCTTGTGTTTCTTGTGTGGTCGCCATAGCAACCACCCAGCGCGTATTTGAAACTACAAGATGCCTTCTAAATGATATGTCCTGCTGCCTACTGCAATAGCAGTCACTAACGACGACAACAACAATAACAGGAACAACAACTTCAACTACAATAACCGCAACAGTCTGCGTGCACTGAACGGAAGTTCCGTTTACCCGGGCTTGAGTAGTGCCAGCATCAAGTGTCCTCACGACGTCATCAACATTCCGCAACAGGAAATAACTCGGGCACTCAAACTCTTCACATTGCTTTACTTCACTTGACTCGACTTGGGGTTCTCAGTGCAATTGGCGGCTGCCTGTTTACCCTCGTATATGATATGGTATAGGGTAATGTTCACCTCAGCACCAGCTCCTTTGAGCGCACTACGACGGCCGTGAATGGATTCGTTGAAGCGGCCGGCGGGCCCCGGCTGCTTTCGACCTGAAATGCGAATGGCTAAAATTTGCCACAGAATGTAAGAATTAAAGTGGTTGCTCATTTTCAGCCATATAGCTGTTTAGTATGGAGAAATGGTTTTTTGGTTTCATAACTAGTTTCCCTACAGAAAAATAAGCTGGTACTTGTAACAGTAACTGGTTCTAGTTTTAACCCAATCATATGAAAAGTACTTAACAAACGTAACCTTAACATGGCGTTGGCATGGGAGTTGACGAATTGACACCTCATAGATACCATAGGTCCAGTATTCGTAGTGTCCTTAGGGAACCGGTCTTTGACCTGTACTTAGGACAGGTATGTTTTTCGCCTATTAAAATTAACATTGAATTATTTTATAGAGAATTCTCAAATATTTCGTTTAACAAAATATATTTATTAATATTACGCTTGTCACATCAGATACATGGGTGGAACTATAAACATTTTTCGATCTTTTCATTTGGATTTTTAGATATAGCATTTTAGATTTACAATAACAATTTTTAGACTTTTTTTGTTATTTGAAGTTAAAAATGTTGGAGAATAATAAATACTTAATTACTTTTGTAAATAATTTTATATTTGATTTCCCGAGACAACATTTCTGGCATTTTTCAGGAATATTCATAGTATATATGAGAAGGTGCAGAAAATAATCAGTTTTTGATTCACACTCCGCCTATGACTGGTTAAAATCTTTTGAAAAAGTGTTTGGAAACTGCCTCGACTCCGCCAAAAATTTTGTCTGGGGTTAGTTTTTTATTTTTCACTTTCTATTTAATTTTGTTTGGAAATATCAAAAATAATATCGTTGATGATACTGCAAAACCGCCTATCTACATTTTCGAATACCTCTTACAAAATGAATTTTACAGAAGAAAGAAAACTATTTTCAGTCTCAATTTTGCACTTAATTCATACAAAATTAATATAATACAATGGCAATTTTCTAATTTATCCGATCAATATATCGTTAAAAAACCCGATTATTATATAAAATTAGGAGTAATTTTCACATGCAGTTAGGTGGTTTTGCAGTATCAACGATATTATACAATAATAAAATAAAAAAAAAATTTTAATCGATTTCACAATCAATTCTTATATCTGTTTGTCATTTAAATTTTCTTTACCCGGCAGATACTTTAACCGAAAGAACTTGTTTCATGCATGACAGAAAACAATCGTTCTTACTATGCTATCTGTCAGTTAACAAAGTACAGATACATTTTAACGAAACCGAACATTGTAAAAACGGCCCTAAGTAAGGTAAAATACTCTAGAATAAATATTTTATGTTAATAAAAAGAAAAAAACATAATACATTAATATTGATAATGCGCAACAATAATATATTTTTACTAGTAAAAACCATCCAGCTAGCTGACAAATTTGTTTCTAATTGTAAAGGAAAAAGAAGATTATATCGTCACTATCATGCCAAAGGTGCGAATGTGCAATTTTTGACATTTGCGTTTTTTTACATTTTTTAATGTAGTTTATCCTCAAGTATGCTGTGCCAAAATCGCGTGTCATTTTGTTGGGTATTTCTAGCCACAAAAGACAAAACCAAAAGGGCGAATTTGAAAAATTGAAAATCTTGTCATGCCAAAAGGGCGAATCTTTTCGTTTTTTCGCCATAACTTTTTATTGGTATAAGATAAAATAGCGGTGTTAAGGCATTTATTATTTGTTTTCAAAGCACCTATGGAACTGCATCATTATTTAAAAATATTTTGCCAAACATTTTTTCCTGCAAATAACAAATGGCAAATTAATGTTTGACAAAATATTTTTAATTAATAATGCAGATCGATAGGTGCTTTAAAAACAAACAATAAATGCCTTTACATTACTATTTTATCTTGCACTAATAAAAAGTTATATCATAAAAAACAAAAATGTTTGCGTTTTGATCAGGATATAGCCTCACAAAATCCGTATTTATAATTCAGCAGGTTGTCCAAATCTAAAGATATTTTTTATACGTTATAATAATTGATGAATAAACTAAAATAATAGACAAAATTAAAGAAAATATAAATTTTTCAAATTTTTAAAGCACTTCAAACTTTAAAATTTTATTTCCCAACATTTTTAAAAATGCACATTCGCCCATTTGGCATGACAGTGACGATATGATTTATTTGTAAATCCAAAAATGTTCGTAATATTTTTGGATTTACAAATTTTGGATTTACAATATAGAGTTGTTGGTCTGATGACCTTTGTGCTGTAGGAAACATAGTTTCATTTATGTAGTTCGTCAAGAAATATGTTTCTAAAAACCATCCAATGAAATCAAAATTCCAAATTTCAAAAAATCTTTCAAATTTGAATATTTTTACATATTTATTTTTTCAATTACATTGCAATTTTATATTTTTTTGTATTTGAATCACAGTTCAGTTTTTCCTACTCGTTTATTTTTTTATAAATTTATATTAAATAATTTATGTATATTTAAAATCTGTGAAACACTTTTAATATATTTTAAAATTCAATTACTAATGTTATTAAATGTTACTAAATGTTGGTTTTTTTCTTTAAATTTTTTATTAATTTAATTTAAATTGTTGTAATAGTTGTTGGTTATATTTCACGTTTTCGAAATATGTTGTTTTATTAATTTTATTTAATAATTTTTAATGTGTTTTCTGAACGTAATAATTGAAACTGTTTTTCGTGGAGACTTTTTTTTTGCAACTCTCTTATTGCTGTGTAAAACCAACAAAACAACAAAAAACCATGCGACAGAGTTGTTGTTCTTTTGTGTGCAATTCTTTATGAGAGAGTGTGATGCACTGCACTAACCACAGTGAGCGCAGGCTACTGCAGTACTCATTTTCATATGGTTGTTGTAATTTAGATTTTACGTTTTTCTGGCGGTTTTTGTTCTAAAATTATAAAAACTAAGTAGTGGAGACCGGGGTAAGTCGACATCGGGGCAAAGTCATTATTTGCTTTAAAACGCGAATAGGATGTCAGATCAACTTCAAATTTATATTGTACACGCAACATTAGATGCCACTGTTACCAAAGAAGAGAAATCCATTTTGTGCTGGAACTTCAGTTTTCATGTAAAGTAGACACATAAGCATTTGGTCAAAGTAGATTCCGCGAAAATACAATTTATGAAACTTTTTGTTCTATGAGTTTTAAAAAAAAGTCCATTGTTACAATATAAGGAGACTTGTCAATCATTTGACCATGATTTAAGAAGTTATTGCAAAAAATAGATAAAATGTGAATAAATGAATAATGGTCAAACAATTTCGCGGGACCGGAATAAAACAGTACGAATAGTTTTATCTTGAAATATATAATTCCATTAAATTGAAAGATATCAGCAAAAATGTGCATTCGCGGGAAAAGTGGGTTGTGTTGTGTTGCATTTGAATTGGTTTCGTGGAAACTAAATATTTTAGATCTTTACAGCTTATGGAACATTTTTAGCTAATGAATCAATCTACCCAACTGTATTATTATTTTTGTCCTATGTCATTGATATGGTGGTCAAAATTAGCATTGAAAAAAAAGTGTCGACTTAGCCCCGGTCTTCCCTATAGTACGCAATACAATAGATTAATACGAATCGTTTGATACCAGTATCATTAAAATCTGTTTAGAAATACGGCCGGTTAGTGCAAGAGAAAAAACACGTTTTGTTTTTTAATATAGATAGAAGATAGATAAGCGAATAGTAAATATATTTGGAGATTATCTAACTAATAAATAAATTTCGATAAAATTATAAAATTTATTTTTCTTTATTTTCACAAATGTATATTTTTGTGAAATTATTATAAGAAAATATTTCGAAATATATGTATTTCAATTATTTTTATATAGTATTGTTAGAAGCTGCGGTAGCTCAATGGTTAGTGCGTTGGACTAGACTGCGAGCCGAAAGGTCCCCGGTTCAAGTCTGGACTGGGGCTAACAATATCTGTTTATAGAAACATTTTTATAAACCGCGCTACCTCTCGGCAGTAAATGGCAAACATATGATAGTAAAACATTTCCTATGAATAGCTCTCACCCGCCGTTCAGATTCGTCTTTAAACTGTACACGCACAGCTCAAAATGGGCCTAAGTTCTTATAGGACTGTAGTGCCAAACTATTATTATTATTTATTTTTAGAACCCTGATAAAAAAAAACCTACGTATTTTATATTCATACGTATTTATTGGAAATTGGTTTTAATACTGAATTTGTTGATTAAATTGTTTTGAAATTAATGTACTTCCAAATATTTATGATCGCATTTTTATAATACTTGTAAAATCCTCACGTATTTCTTTATTATTAAATGTGTTCATAAATTTCGATTCCAATTTTGAATATTATTTTTAAACACATTATCTACCAAATAAGTTTTAACATATTTTAACAATACTTCAAAAAATTCTCCCTTTTATATTTTTATTTATAAATATATTCATAATTATGTATTTAATTTATATATTAATAATAATAGCAAAAGCTAGGCTAGATTTAATAAATAGCTTCAGTAATGGAACCCATAGTTTTATACAGAATACGACCGGTGGATGAGATCTTTTGATATGCAACGTTTTACACTCGTAAGCTTGCCACTGTTAGCTGTGAGGTAGCGCAGTATTGACAAATATTTTATTTTTTAAAGATGTTAACAGTCCCAGCTCAGATTTGAACCTGTACTACGGAACCTTGTTGACTAACCACTGATCTACCGACACTACAATAATTAATTTTTAATTGAAAGTCGTACAAGTTTTAGTCGTAAATTAAAAGTGCAATTTAAATTTTATTAAACTGCATTGAATTAAAAGTTTTTATTTTGAACACATGAACATATTTTGGACTAGTTATAGAACTATGATTTTTTAGACATTGTTCTCGAACGTCATTTCATTAACGTAATTTAAAAATATTTAATTATTTTTTATAATAACTTTCAAAATAAATTTATTTTATTATTTTCAGGTACGAAAGTAAAAGTTTCATAAATTTTATAAATCATTGGCACCGTTTTGTACAATTATTGAGGTAGTCATTAATTCAACCAATATGACAAAAAACTCTTTTTTTCGTTATGTATAGTTGTTAATTTTTGTTTCTTAATCTAATCAGCCCAAAGAATAATAAAATACTAACCAGTTATGTTTTGACATTTTCAAGATAGTCTACAAAAATCATTCACACACGCTGCAAAAAAAAGGGCTCTCTGTTTGGAATTTTATGTAAACATAATATATAATTGACTGATAAATCATAATCACGACCTGAATATAAATATGTTTCCAGTGAAACATATCAGTTGTTTCAGTACAAAAAGTAGTATGTTTGCATAGAAACATATTTAAATATTTTTGGGAAAAAATCTGAAAATAAAATGTCGTTTTTTATATTTATTTTTATTAAAAATCTTTAAACATGCACAGTAGAAAATTATATTAATAGAATTCATATACAAAATTTTAAATACATAAATAATAAACTGCAAGTACAAGTGCAAGCATCAATGAATGAACAATTGCACCAGCAGACGCTAAACCAGACAATCCAGGCTCGCATTTTATTTGGTACAGTTACAGTTGGTCTCAGTACAGCACATAGCGTAGGCAAGGAATTCACGGAGGCTTTTGTAAAAAACATGCCAAATTCTGTTTGAAAATCGAAACACAGATTTTTATTTGTGGTTTTTTCACATTAGTTTCAGAAATTATATACTGCACTATATTATACTCTGTTACTTTTAGTATTTTTTATAACACAATTTATATATTTATTTAATTTACAAATAACAAAATTATTACCGACGCGAAAACGTTTTCTCAATTAACAACAAAAGACACGTACGCAGAAAATGCCGATCACCGAGTGTCAATTTTATATACAAGAATTCATACATACTTCAAACGACGACAGAAGAGACGTAGGTAGAACATTCTGCTCAACGAGTGCCAACTTCGTATACAAGAAGAATGTTGGAAGAATACATTTATTTAAATCCAATTCCTTTTTTGTTTGTTTTTACACATCAATATGTTCAAACGATTGCAAAAGATGGCGTAGGTAGAAAATGCTGCACAACGTTGAAATTGGATTTAAATAAATATATTCATTCAACATTCTTCTTGAATACGATGTTGGCACTCGTTGAGCTGAATTTTTTACCTACGTCTCTTTTGTAATCGTTTGAAGTATGTATTGGTCCATTTAAACATACTGATGTTTGAAAGCAAACAAAAAAAATTAAATTAGATGTAAATAAAAGTATTCTTGCAACATTCTTCTTGTATACGGAGTTGACACTCGGTGACTGCCATTTTCTGCCTACACGAATAGAAAAGATTTGTTTTAATATGTTTGAAAGTAATTATAACGTAATTTGAAATCAACATATAAATATTAGGTGTAAAATCTAATTATATTATAATTGATTTGTATAATTATTTCGTTCAGATTGAAATATTATTATACGATATTTAAACATAAATTGCTTTAATCGCGGATTTACATGAATTTACTATATTAATGTTTCTGTTGAAATATATATATTTTCCATCAGATATTAATATATGTATGTTTGATATTTGCGTTTAACATACCCAACGTCAATAAAAGGTTCTTTGAATTATATGTATTTGGTTATTCGTGATTGTTATTGGGTGACAACGAATTTAAAAATAATAGCATTATTTTGATTATATGTATGTTTGGTATTACGATATCACAATTGAATAACAACTCTGTCTACTTTTAGCAGTCAGTAACACTCACATTAATAAGGACTGCGTCGAATTAAATTGTCCGCTACAAAAATGAAAAAATCCAGAAATCTAGTAATCGAATTTTTATAGAATAAAATATTTTATTTTGCAAATTATTTTTAGATTTAAAAAAAAATATAAAAAACCTGAAATTAATATTTTTTAATAAAAAGTTTTAATTTTTCCGGAACCCTTTCCATTAATGTTGTAATGGTAGTGTCCGACACCCTCACAGCTGCTGAAGACCACTTTCTTCATCTCCCTTTTTACTAAAGCCCAGTATCTCTCAATCGGCCTGAGTTCTGGACAGTTTGGTGGATTGGCTTCTCTAGGTACCAAAATCACTGCATTTTGTTGGATCCACTTTGCTGATCCGTTTTGCTGTAGTGACATGAAGCGAGGTCAGGCCAAAAAAATGTGGACAGTTCATGTTGGCGTAAAATGGAAGCAATCTTCTTTGCAAGCATTCCTTCACATATATTTTGCTATTAATTTTACCCGATGTCACGAATGAGCTGCTCCTTTTTCCACAACTGCAAATTGCCTGCCAAACAAGGAATTTCTTTGGGAATTTTGTAATTTTTTTTTTATTTGAATTTTTCAGCGACATTTCGCCGAGAATCGGCTGTATAAAATTCCTGCCCATGTAGCTAAGAAAAGTCCGCTAAAACATAAGTTTCGTCATCCATTATGCAGCAATCTAATTTTTTAAAAAAATCTTGGTTCAGCTTTTTAGCTCGTTGATTTGCGTTTTCATTCTTGACGGCATTTCTATCCGGAATTTTTTGGACCTTGTACGTCTTCAGCCCAGCTTCTTTCTTAGTCCTGCGCACGAAAGATTCTGAGCAATCCGCCTTTCTCGCCAATTTCCTTCCGGATATGCTTGGATCTTTCTTTAAAATATTCTTCGACTTTTCACGATCATGTGGGCCTTTTTTTTACCAGAACCTTTCTTCCGATCAATACTCAGGTCTTCCTTAAAGCGGTTGATAACGCGAGAAATGGTCTTAGGGTTAGCCCCTACCTCCTTCGCAATTTTTTTAAAAGATCAACTAGGTTGTTTTTGAAAAATTTTAATTATATTTTCTCGCACTTCCACTTCGTTTGCCATTTTTGCGTTAAATAAATTTTGTATTGACTATAACTGACACAAATTATTTTCTGCCATTTAATTCAGAGCTACTATGATCAAATTTTTTTAATTTGAATATTGCAATAGCGCATTCTGGGAAGATATGTAACGGATAATTTTATTCAACGCAGTCCTTACTTTTCATATAGTTCAAAAGTTCTTTTTGGTGGAAGAGTTTATTTAAGTACCGTCAATTACTGTTATTTTCAGATAGTGACTGTTTGTGAAATATCCAATTCATCCGTAATTCACTGAACTCAATATATGGAAATAAAATTATTAAATATAAATAAAAGATGTGTAATTAAAAAAAATGAAAGTTTAAGTTTATAATTATATAATATAAACAAAAAATGTAATTTAAAAATGGGAAAAAAAGAATATTATTATAGAAGACACAATTTAATTTTGTTACAATAAAATAAAATGTAAACATAAATATGTTTACATGTAAATAACATGTTTTTCACATACAAACATATATATGTTTGCAAGAATGTCGAAAATTATTCATTCTGAACATATATATGTTTGAACGAAAACAGAAATATGTTTGGCTATTATTATAATAATGTTTGGCAATGAAATAATACTTTTGTTTGCATTAAGTTTCAAAGATATATGTAATGCCTGCAAAATTATGTTTGGGAGAGCCCTTTTTTTTGCAGCGTGTACGTGTCTTTTGTTGTTCGTTAAGAAAATGTGTTCGTATCGGTAATAATTTTGTCATTTGCAAATATTAAAAAATATACAAATTGTGTTAAAAAAGGACACATAATAACAAATAATATAATAGTATATAATTTAATAGTGCTGTATATAGTTTAATTGTTCCTGAATGTTTTTCTAAAAATATTGTGAAAAGCCGACACGGAATTTTCCATCAAAAAATACACAACTAAAAAATCAGTGCTTTTATTTTCAAACAGAATTCGGCATGTTTTTTTACAACAGCCTTCGTGAATTCTTTTCCTATGCTATGTTCTGTACTGACGTTGCAATGTAACTTTTCCAAACACATAGCGAACCTGGATCGTCTGGTTAACGACTGCTGGAGCAATAGTGAATTCATTGATGCTGTCACTTGTACTTAAACAAATTATTTATTTATGCATTTAAATGAATGCATATGAATTCAAATGTTATAAATTCCCACTGTGCATGTTTAAAGATTTTTAATAAAAATGAATAAAAAAAAATATTTTGTTTTTAGGATTTCTTTCCAAAAATATTTAGATATGTTTTTATGCAAACATACTATTTTTTGAACTGAAACAACTGATATGTTTCCCTGGAAACATATTTATATTCAGGTCGTTCCAAACCATGTTTTATTTTGAACATATTTATGTTTCGATTCAAATATTTATTTTGTTTGTATATAGTAATTATTGTGGTTCTATTAGAACATACACCATTTTAAGGGGCAACATAAAAATGTTTCCGTGATATCATAATGTAAATCAAAGCTCATTACAACACTGTTCAAGTATCAATACAACCCTGTTTACAAGTGATTTATCAGGCAATTATATATTATGTTTACATAAAATTCCAAACATACATGTTAATTCCTGCAAAATTTTGTTTGAGATAGCCTTTTTTTTTGCAGCGTGTACAAACTTTCCGACTGACGAATCTCTTTTTATTATTTTCCATTCTGTATAAAAATAATGTTCTTATAATATGGAAATTGTTTACACCACCGTCATGAACCGATGGTGAAATTCTATTAACTGTTTTATTATATGCAAATTCTCACCTACTCAATTGATATATTTACTGTCTTAGACATTTCTCGAACCCGGTGATGAATTTCTATAACCGTTTCTTGAACTCAATCGGGTATACTGAAGGTTCGGTCTTTTTCATCACTTCTGAAACCTGATGCAGTACAGCTTTTTGAGTTATACTAGCATTTGTTGAAAGGTACTCCTTTTTTGAAAGATACTATGAAGTTAATCCAGATCATATTTTTAGTGTTACTGAAGAAACAAAAGATTTTAATTTGAAAAAATTTGCATTTGTTACGGATATATCAAACCACCTCGTATAGTTATATCAGATGAAACAACCGTTTTTGTATCTAAAATTACAAAAAAAAAATTTCGTTAAGGAAATCATTTCATATTTTTGTATTTTCTTCAGTACTTTTTAGACACATCATAAGTTTTGAAAATCACTATCACTATTGTTACAAATTTGACAAGTTTTAAGTAAACTTAGTAGCAGCAGATGGTTTGGTATTAAATCTGTTTTATGTGGAATCAGATTTGAATTTTTGCTCACCAAATAAAGGCGAAAATTACATATGCGATTTTAAAAATATATAAAATGAAAGGGACGAAGTAAAATTTTAATAATTGTTGTAATGAAATGAGTAAAAATTATGAAAGTTATAGTCGGTCTTAGCAAAATAAAAATACTATACATATGTGATAATCAAGGATTGAAAAACGAATAAACACTTTTTTGTCGATTTTTCTTTGAAGTTGCGTGTCTTTTTGTAGTTGTATATGATTTTCCGCTAAATACGTGATGGAAGAAAACAACCAAACACATGCATAGTGGACTACGAAAGATACTAACGTAGAGAAGAATAAAAAACAAAGAGCTTTGTCTTTTGTGTGCTTGAAGTTGCCAGTGTTTTTATACCCTGCACTAAGAGTGAAAGGGTATATTCAATTTGGTACGCCGTTTGTAACACCCAGAAGGAAGCATCTCCGGTATGGAAAAGTATATATATTCTTGATCAGCATGACCTCCTGAGATTTAGCGATGTCCGTCTGTCTGTTGAAATCCCTACACTCAGAAAATTTTGACAGTTAAATTTTTAACACGGCTCGTATTAAATACACATGATTAATTTTTCTACAGAAAACAAAAACAATTTTGAGAATTATGAAGATATTTTTTACATGGTTCATATTGTTAAAATAACACGGGCTGAATTCAGCATGATAACATGATCACAGTGTTAAATTAACGCATACAAGTGTAAAATTAATACGATATATTGTTATACGTATACCAATGGCATTCGAAAATTTCAATATTTTATTAATTGGACTTATTCAACATTTTTTTGGTAAGCATCATTAATTTAGTTTGAGTAATTTTATTAAATTTTGCATTTATAAACATACTAGCTGGACCCGTGCACGACTCGTGCCAAGATTTTGTAAATGCAAGAATATGGAGTGATTTTATTAATATAAAGAACATTTTTATTATTTATATCTTCTCCGTTAAACGCTTTCCCGTAGAATTCTTCCCGATAGAATTATTTCCCGGTAGAATTATTTCCCGTAGAGTTTTTCCCATTAGAAGTTTTATTGTGGTGAGTTTTAGTGTGGTGAGTTTTAGTGTGGTGAGTTTCATTGTGGTGAGTTTTAATGTATATTTTTTTTTATTTGAGTTTTTTTGTTTTATCTTTTTAGTTTGTGTATGTGCTGAGATATGTCGTTTGCAATGTTTAGTTTGTACGGGAGGTACCACGCCCCTTTGTCCAATCCAGCCCATATATAGCCTATGACACCCTCCGGACTTCATAGTATCCTGTTACAAAATTTCAGTTAAATCGGTTCAGCGGTTTAGACGTGATGCTGGAACAAACAGACAGACAGACAGACAGACAGACCAAGAGTTTTATATATTTAGATTCCATAGACTGACGATGGATTTTCAAGATTTCAAATTAATGTGGAGAATTTTCTTCGGAAGCAGAAGATGGGAAATGACCGACAAGGACATCATACTTCACACCAAAATCGACAATTTCAAAATTTAAATGAAACGACGTCTTCTATAGGTAATAATCTAAAAAAGTGGGTAAAAATGCTGATACCATTTTCTCCATTCTTTAAATCTTATATTTTGCAAAATTATATTTTGCAGCGAAATGGTTCAAAATAGCGATTAAAGGAAACTTTGCATCCTAACGTTTTACCAACATCTTAAATGGATATCTCATAACTAATCCTGCTAATGAGTTATACCCGTAGAAGAAGTGTGAAAACTATCATCATGTCTTCGGAAAAAATATTCGTCTCCAAAGAATTAAATTCCCCAACACGTACCATATGTCTAACACAACGGATATTAGTCTCAACTAATAGTTTTGCTCCTGTACTATTTTGAATATTACAACCAATGACAAGAAAAATATCTTTTTTGCATTAGACACGAAGTGCCTTGGGCTATAATACAAAAATTCAAAATCAAAAATTTCAAAAAATGCAAAGGAAAATTTAAAGATTACAAAAAAATAAATTAGCAAAAAAAAGGTTGATTCAAAACGGTAAAAAGTCTAAAATGTTTGTTATGGATTTTTGATCGGGGCCTTCTTTGAATGATATGGTTTAAAAGTTAAAAATTTAAATTAAACAAATCAAAATGTTTATACATGTTATTATTTTACCTATCACAAAAAAATCAGTATAACGTACAATTCACAGGCAGATGTTTGTGTTATAATGAAGTATTTTAACATAAGTGGACAGGTCACAATCGACCGATCACTCATATTTTCAATCCCAGACAACGTAGATGTCATTTATCTAGCTCTTTTAGAATTCCCGTAAATGTGAGTTCAACAGACAGTCTTTCTGAGTGTTACAAACGGTGTACCAAACTTAATATACTCTAAGACACTTCTAGGGCATAAAAAAATTTCAAGAGCAAATCAATGTGAAAATAAAAACGAGCTATAACGCAAAAATTAGAGCCAATTTAAAAAACCGATGCCATTTTCACTCCACCATAATTATTCTAATATTATATTTCGAAGAAGACCTAATTCCAAATGTATGTAAGGACTAATATTCGATATTAGTGGGCCAACACATCAGAAACGGTACGTGTTCAGGAATTTTATTGTTTTGAGAGACGAATATTTGCTCCCATGATTTCAAGATTTAATATGAGAAATCCATTAAAAATTGAGGTAAAATTTAAAAAAACAAACTTACAATATTCAGTGGAGGCTACATAGCTGCTTAGACGTCAGAAACGCACAACGAACCACCCCGCTATAAAGTAAGGAAATATATTGGATATCCTTTGAATCATATCGGACCCCATAGCGTCTAAACCAGACGTGAAGGAGTATACATTTTTCTTCATTTTTAATGCAGTGTAGGTCAGTGCAGTAAATCTAGTATTATCAACGGAAGTAAATTGTATTAATTATTGTATGTATATAAAATAAAAAAATAATAAATTAATCACGAAATTTCGTTTCATTTAATATTTTTATGTAGAGTTAATATAATAAGAGTATTAATGTTAATTTAACACGGTTTATTATGTAATTTTAACATCGTGATACTATTAAATTAACAGTACACAAAGGTAAAACAAAGCGATAAATCATGTCAAATTAACATTTTGCAATTTTAATTTAACAAGACATCAAACGTAAATTTAAACCGATAATTCATGTTCAGTTAATAGTTCATACTGTAATAATTAACATTCTGAAATCATGTTAAATTCCTGTATCTTGTTAAAAATTAACACTATGAATCTATTTGTAAAAAAACAACATGAAATCTGTTTAATTTCTGTTTAAATTTACATGATTTTTTCCCTGAAGAGCTAGATAATTACTTATATACCTACGCTGTATGTGACCTGTGATCTGACTATTTATATTCAAATAACTCATATAAAATTTACATCTACAGTTCAGTTTTACTGCTTAGGTAAACTTGCTTAGGTAAACTTTTTTGGTCAAATATATATTGACTTCATGCTCAAATACATGGAAATTATGTTTTCCCGCGAAACGACTTGTGGTTCCCAAAAAAAAAATCGAAATTCGGTACACCTATCCATTTGTAAATATGTGCATCAAATGAATGGAAATTCTTCAGCGATTGAAAGTTTGTAGTTATTTCCAGGATTTGTATACCCTGTTGACCTATATACCACTTTGAATGGTAACCACATATATGTGTACGGTATTTATAGTCGGCTTAGACCGAGTATAATTTTGATAATCCTAACTATCTCCAAATTTAAAATTTCTCATGTGATCTAACCTTCCCAACTGGTTTTTTATGAATTCTAATTTCCGCCACTCAAATGAAAAAGAATAACAAATTTTTGGGATTTTTTTAAACAACATGTAAATGTTTTTGTACAACAAGAAGTTTGTATATTGGAAATCACACATTTTATTAAACATGTCTTGTACCTTATCGCTTCTATAGTAAATAAAAGTGTTTTCTGACTGTTTTCATACTTTATTAAAAACCGTCCTAAAGGCTTATTTTTTATACTTATATTTATATTTATATTTATATTTATATTTATATTTATATTTATATTTATATTTATATTTATATTTATATTTATATTTATATTTATATTTATATTTATATTTATATTTATATTTATATTTATATTTATATTTATATTTATATTTATATTTATATTTATATTTATATTTATATTTATATTTATATTTATATTTATATTTATATTTATATTTATATTTATATTTATATTTATATTTATATTTATATTTATATTTATATTTATATTTATATTTATATTTATATTTATATTTATATTTATATTTATATTTATATTTATATTTATATTTATATTTATATTTATATTTATATTTATATTTATATTTATATTTATATTTATATTTATATTTATATTTATATTTATATTTATATTTATATTTATATTTATATTTATATTTATATTTATATTTATATTTATATTTATATTTATATTTATATTTATATTTATATTTATATTTATATTTATATTTATATTTATATTTATATTTATATTTATATTTATATTTATATTTATATTTATATTTATATTTATATTTATATTTATATTTATATTTATATTTATATTTATATTTATATTTATATTTATATTTATATTTATATTTATATTTATATTTATATTTATATTTATATTTATATTTATATTTATATTTATATTTATATTTATTATTATTATTATTATTTTTATTATTATTTTTATTATTTAATCCTTAAAGTTCCTTTGTTTTACAAAAAATACTAGCCCGAACAATAAATAAACGTTGACAGAGTTTTAGGATTGACTTTATTGTGAAGAAAATTAAATGTTGCATATTAGAATTATATTTTATTTATTTGTTAGTTGCATTTATTAAATTTTCTCTGTACATATTTAGCAATGTAGTACTGCACTGTGGTCAATAAAATATTTGTACTTCTTTTGTTATGTTTTGAGTATTGAATCTGCACTAATTATGCATGCACAAATGAATGTCTGCACATCACTATCAATTAATTCTGTTGGTTTTATTGTCAATCAAATTGCAGAAAACCACTACCAAAAGTATACAAACATGTAAAACATAAGTAATTTATCAAAATTGACAGAAAACACAAATGATTCAAATGTAATTAATGCAGAAATTTGTTTACCAATATTTACAAAATAGTATGTTTTCAGTAGAAACCGCAATTGAAAACAATAAAATCTAATGAGCATATTTTATGCAACCAATTGAGAAAATATTAGTAAATTGTCATATGTCAACCGAGAATATAGAGATATTAATTAAAGAAAAAGTGTAAATTACAAAACTAAAAACCTATCATTTATTTAAGATATCGTCTTGGGTGCAACCATTATTTGTTAAATCTCCATTTTATTGAACGAAAATCGGGTTGAAATATTTAAAACTGATTTATAATAATATTATATTGACTTAATCAGCAATAAAAATTATTTAAATATATAGAAAATTTTATCAGTGAAAATATCATACAAGGAAAATGATTAATATAGCCCTTTATATATTTATTTATTTATTTATCGGATTAGAATTGACACTCAATAGCTTTTTTGATTATCATGCATATTAGACATTTTGTTATGTAAATACATCGACAATTGTAGATACAGCTTGCAATTGTTCTGATTTGATTTCAGTTTCTTCAAGTGTATTAACAGATTTTCATACAGTTGCAACTCAATGACTCAGGCATTCACTTGGTGTCGTAAATTTCTGCGTATACACACAGTGACACAACGACAATACCAACAAATATTTAAATTGAGTTTTCGTATAAATGGTGTAATTTTCCTAAATTACATTTCAGTGCAAGAGAATGCTGTACAATGATTGAAATGAGCAATGATTGAATGAGACCGAATGTATGAATAAATGCATGAAATATTTATTTACTATTTACCATTAGGGATGTCTTTTGTACTATAAAGTTGTAAGGGATTTCGACAACAAAATTTTCACGGGGTTTAACAGTAAAAGCCGGGCATTTCCTTCATTAAAGGATGTCTTTCGATAGGTAATTTAATATTTTCATTCTTTATATTATTTGTGCAATTAAAAACATTGTCCCTATATTCCAAGATTAAAAAATTAGGATTGCAAAAACAAAAAACAATCCCGAATAAAAATAATGTTTGCAATCAAATTTTCTCAGCATTCAAGAGACTTACAGATTCTTTTAGAATAATTTTCTGTGAAGCATTTTCTATTTGCGTAATGCCATTTCCTAAAATTTTAACACTCATATTACAACATATTAATATCTTTGTAAATGTAGCTAAAAATCATTAATTTTAGTTTTGAACATAATCAATGTAGTATGTAAAAAATACGTTTGGAATCAAAACGTTACATTGTTTATGTTAGAAGTTAATAGATTTTCTTTCTAATAAACCAAATTCGTATTGTCATTTTAGTCCATTACTATATTCAATTATTTATTTTATTTTATTAATGTTTTTGAGGTGACTTTGGCCAGAGCCAAATTTATTTGGAAATATAAAAAATAATAATGGACACATAAAAATGGATTAATTCAAGAGTTGTGTTTATTTATATTAGTCTTAATTCATTTTTATACCCTACACCTATGAGGTACAGGGTATATTAACTTTGTGCATATATTGTAACGCCCCTTAGGAGGCGTGTACGGTATGGAAAAGTATATATATTCTTGATCAGCATCACTACCCGAGTCCGTTTAGCCATGTCCGTCTGTCTGTCCGTCTTGCTGTCTTGCTGTCTTGCTGTCCGAATACAGAATAACTTTAGAAATACTGATCAGAATGCGATGAAATTTCGTCTCAATATATTTTAGCCAAAAGTAGGAACTGAGTTTGAAAGTGATCCAAATCGGTCAACGGACACGCCCACCTCCCATACAACTCACTTTAATATAACTCTTTCGGAACTAATAACTCGAAAAGTATTCAGGTATAGTTATAAAGTTTAAAACGTATTGTTAGAATTCACCTTAAAATATGTGGTCCAAAAATGGGCGTGATCCGCCCACTTTTTTTTTCATTATTTCCCGGGTTTTCATAGTGGAAATTTGAAAATAAATTAAATTATTAAAATCAAATCTATGAAATATTATCCTTACAACATTTTTGAATATAGGAGTGGTCCGCCCATTTACATTTTTCTAATTTTTTGTATTCGTTTTTTATACTTTTATATCAATTTTTAAATTATGGGGATATAAGATGTAAATTTCTGATATGTGAATAATATTCTGAGGGTGGGGAGGTTCAGTATAATTAAAAACTTTAAAATTAAGATTAAATATCCCACCAATGGTGTAGGGTATTCCATAGTCGGCTATAAAAATGCCGACTATAAAAATCCACCCCATATGACCGAACTTACCCATGTGACCTAACTTTCCCAACTCGTTTTAATTAATATTACATATATTTTGACTATTTTACTTGTTTCAATTATTTTGTGTTATTGTTCTTTTTAAAAATACAAAATCTTGTTTATCTTTTTCATACTTATCCTTATTACCATGTAATTATTCGAAATATATGAATTCCAACTGTACTAGCTTTTCAGTAAAGCATTATCATCTTATAATTCCTTAATAACATAGATAAAATTGGTCAGTAATATATCTGTGTCAAAGTCACCTCACCGAGGTGACTTTAATCCATTTCTTTCTTTAATTTTTTCGTAATTACTATTAATACATAATGAAATAATTATTCATATACAGTTTTTCGGGTCAAAGTCACCCCATTTGATGGTATACAAATTAATGCGTACTTATTTATGAGACTTTTAATACTTCTAAAACATTCATATTCGTATACTAAAAAGAGCCCAAAAAGCTTCCGATTCCTGGGTAGAGGGCACCACTTTATGAGCCCAAAAATACTCATTTTGATGAAACTGTTATTACCCCTAATAAACTCATATATGAGTACTAAAAAGATCCCAAAAAGACTCGCAACCCCTGGGTAGAAGTCACGATTTTATGAGCCCAAAAACATTAATATTGTTACGAAAATTCAGTCTACGGAAAACTGTTCTACAAGTTCGTATCTCTGGATTGTGTACAAAATAAAAACAGTCTTATGTTTGGTTTAAATTATAAGAATTAACTTTATTAATTCACTTTAATAAACAACTTTACTAATAACCAATCCTAACAACTGCTGCATGTCCACAATTTAACTTGACATTTATCACACGAGCTGCACTCGACCACTTTACAATCACTACTGAAGTGGTTTACCTCAGTTACGGCTCCCTTATATACTTCAAGCATCAGTTCGACACGTTTCGACAAGCTTCGACTTGTTTCGAGAACCTTCTACTATTTTCGTGAATGACGCATGCTATTGTCATCTTATTCGCACTCATGTGTTTTAATGTGCAGATCTTCCATCTCTTTCTCGCACATTGCTCATTACGCTGAATGATCTTCCGTCTCTTTCTAACACATTGCTTAGTGCTCTGAATTGTCTTGCGTCTCATTTATTATTGTTGAATGCTTGCACAGTGGGGCAAATTACCTCTTTTCGTAACAATATTTATGAGTACTAGAACGAGCCCAAAAAGGCTTCTAAAAGACACGCTTTTAGGAGACCTAAAATCATTATATATATGATAATTTTAAATATTTCTAAAAAAAACATATTTTTCAGTCTTTTTAGACACCACAATTACTTAAATTTCGGAAGTTTCCCCACTTTAAAAATATATAAAGTGTCTTAAATAAGTCCAACATCGCACATGTTCATGTTTTTCTTAGTCTTGATATCTGAGAGAAAATCCATGAAATATAGATGTTTGTCTGTTGGATTTGATTTTAAATTTTGATTTTAAATTTAAAACGAATATAGTAAGTATATCAATTTTATTTAAACAGTACAGGAGCCAGCATAAAAATTATACTTTTTGTGACTCACTTTTCTGAGTGTTCCTAACATACTTTTAAATTTGATGCTTTTATGAGTTTCATTTGAAAGGCTTGCAAAAGCGTTCACGAATAAGACTCTTTTATGAGTGAAGTTTTTGGAGCGCTCCTAAAACCATCTAAAATACATAACTTTTATGAGTCTTGAGCACTCTTAAAGAATTATCAATTCGATGCTTTTAAGAGTACACTGACACATACGGAAATAGTGTAATGGCGGAAAATAAATAAGATGCCGTGCCGTGAACGTGTTAAACTACTATAGGTTTTCTATTTCTTATTCTGATCAACAAAAAATAAAATAAAATGAGCAAATTTTATCAGAAAGTCGTGCTTTAAGATGATATTTAATGAGCATGATATTCAAATAAGACATATGTTTCAATAGTTATTCCGAAATTCGCAGTCAAATTTATTTCATGAATTAATTTTATTATAAATTTATTGTATAATTTTGTTTTATTTAATTACTATTTAATCAAAACCATTATAAATATTATGAACGAGTTTAATAAATAGCATTTGTAATATTAACGTACACCGTACTTCAAAATCTTTCAATGTGTTAGTAATTCTCGATTGATTAACACAATACGTAATATTGACGAACGCGATCATCGGTTGACATTTGATTAATTTGTTTTTCGTATTGATGTACATCGTATTATGTACAACGTATTATTTACATCACTATTTGGTTCTATGTATTATGGAGAGTTTCGAAAACTGTCTTAAATCAGAGACTTGTATGAGTCTTTTTTCTGAGGGCTCATAAAACTCTCATAAATTGTCCTCCTTTATGACTCCAATTTCTGAGCGCTCATAAATTGCTTAATGGGACGGAATATCCAATATATATACAGGAAAAAAATGTTATCTAAAATAAATGGAAATGGTGATTATATATAATATTTTAAAAGTCATCTAAAATGATATTGTAATTTTTAATAATAACATTTCAAAAGATAATATAATGACATTTTTTTGTTTTCTGATAAAGAAAAAGGAGGTATTTCATATTAACCAATGAATACTCTTTTTTTTTAGAAATGCAAGAATCAAATAAAAAATATTATTTTGTAAAAACTAAAATATTTAATTTCAATACATGTTCATATTCTTATTTTAATTAACTACAATAAACAACAAATAGAGGCCTTTTTTATTTATCCACGTTCTCAGTGTGATTTTCCGATGGACTTCAAGATTTTATACTAATTTTATAAAAATTTCGCATTTCTTTAAATCCCGTGATGAACACTTTGCAATACTAAAATCCCAGGATCGATAAATAATGCGTGGTGAACATCTCTACTTGATGCACATACACATACAAATGTATAAATGGAAATAGTCAAACTTAATTTCACTTTACACACAGAGCCATCTGTGTTTGTCCTGTATATTTTGTGTATTCCTGTAACACTATTGTACTACAACAATTGGATTTGGAAAACATTGTGCCCAATAACACATATATTTGAGCATGCCAACAGAAAAAAATATTTGCAGAATATGTTATGTACAATAAAGAAAATACATTTGACAAACTTAGATTTTTTTGATTCAATTAACTGTGATTACGGGTGTTTTACGAAAGATGCTGTGCTAAAAACAATCACAGCAAGCATTCAATAGATAAGTAATTGCTATAGTTTTGTTTATAGAAAATGTTAATTTTAAAAAATTATTTAAATTTCTGCAATTCAATTAATTTAATTGACTGACTTAATTCGAAATAAATGTCATGCAAAGTTTCCTCAGATGTCGTTACAATCATAGATGTTTGCGTGATATCATCGATATAATGCACTGGTTGTTGCATACGGATGTCATTCATCTCTGTCACTCCACAATGAAATCAAAGGAATTCCTCATATAATTACACGAAAGTGTCTTTCGATACACATTGACATCAGATAGCTGTGCATGTTTACGGCTGTGTTGTGAAGTATCATGTGTGGCCTGACCTCGTAACTAAAACTTTAGCCTGTAAATGTTTCAAACTTTCCTGAATGCTACCAAGCAACATAGATCTACAATCATCATTATCATTAACACTTTAATTATTACATAGTGACGCAGAAACTGAGACTTTGCTGGGAGTTACACAGCAAGAAATTACACAAATTGGTTGTAAAAAATATTCAATTTAAATAGTTTAAGTAAAAGTTCTATAAAAAATAAAAAGAATAATATTAGATCTATAATTTGAAAAAATATCATACAAATTTTGGTTTTTACTATTAAATTTAATCAATAGGATAAATTATTATTTTAATCGGTAAATACATTTTAATACTACAAATTATTATAGAAACATCTTTGAGTTTACATGAAACTACTTTTATTATTATTAAGCTAAAATCAGAATATTGATGCAAAGGATCAACTGTCAACACAATATTGTCAAATATCAATACACTCAGAGAATTTTGACAGACAATTTCTTAAACAGATTCATGCTAATTATACATGACACTTTTAATTATGGAAAACAACAACAATTCTAAAAATTAAACAAATAAAGTTAACATTTACATTTTCAACTATTAAAATTTAGTATCACAAAAATCACATAACATGTTCAATCTGTTTAAAAAAAAGAACATGAAATTTGTTTAATTTCTGTTTAAATTTACATTATTTTTCTCTGAGGGTAAATTATGGAAAATTTCCTGTTGATGTAAATTTGTATCAACGGAAAATTTTATTTCTATCTCAGTTTCAAAAAAAAAAATAAAAAAAAAATAATATATTTAAATTATAATGTTTTCCAGTAAAATATAATAAAATTCAAAACACAACATTTTCGAACTGCTCATTAGGATGGAGCGATTATATATGGAATGTTGTATTTTACCGTTTCGGCTACGATATAAACAAAGCTCAATTTTAGATGGTTGTTCATATTAAAATTTCTCTAGACTGTGTCGTGGTCTCTGTGTAAAGCAACCCTGCGAGGAACTAGACTAGGCACTTGAATAGTTCCTCAAAGATCGTAAACCGGTCCAAGTTCTGTATTTTTATATGAAGCCTTTTACATGGCGTTGTATCAATGGTACCGGTCACAGAAAGCGCCCTCTTATTAAACGGTTAATAATAATAATAGTTTGACGCTACAGTCCTGTATAGAACTTCGGCCGAGCTCTCTCATCATTTTGAGCTGTGCGTGTTATATTTGTACTCAAAGTGGTGGGACCTACAGTTTATTGCCGAATCCGAACGGCGGGTGAGAGCTTTTCATAGGCAATGGTTTTACTCTCGTAGGTTTGCCATTTACTGACGAGAGGTAGCGCGGTATAGAAAAATGTTTCTGTGAAAAGATGTTGTTAGCCCCAGTCCAGGCTTGAACCGGGGACCTTTCGGCTCGTAGTCCAACGCACTAACCACTGAGCTACCGAGGCTTATTAAACGGTTACAGCCGCTTAATTAGGGTCACCATAGCAACCATTCAGAGATCCATGTTAGCTATTTAATTAACTTTTTGTTGTTAACTCTAATTCATAACAAAAAAAAGTGTTTCATATTTTTTATTTCTTTAACATTTTTACTTTTTATATACAGCTGTGTGAAAAATAATAGCAGCGCTCTCCCATAAATTATAAATTCGATATTTTAGAAGTGCTGCGTAATAAGAACAATCAATTATTTTTATGATTAACATGTATTGGAATTATGTCATTACAATGCCGTCTTATTTTTTCATATTCTTGACCTATTTCAAAAAATATGGTATCTTTTGTAAATGAGTCTTGAATTTAGGTGTGAAAAATAGTAGCAGCGATACAAAATTTGTTACAAAATCCATTGATTTCTTCAAAGTTTTTAAATTTAAAACTGGTATTTATATTAGTTAGGCTAATTTGAACAGTATTGTTGAATATTTGAAATATTTTATGTTGCTTTGATTAAATATGGACTATACAAAACCTTGTTTTAGTAAATCGCGCAAATTCCTTAAAAATCCTTAACATTTTTTAACAGAGCTTTCAAAATTATACAGCATATAGTTTATTTCATAACTAAAATGTTAACTAAAGCAAAACATTTGACAGCCAGCTGCCTTCTACAGTCCGATAAGAAGTCGCCTATACGCCACCATGGTGAGCTGCACAACTCCATCACAATGGCACTATCTTCAACAAGAGTTCCATGCTGCTCGGGTACGTTGATGATATCGACATCATTGGGCAGAGCGTACGAACAGTCAGTGCAGCATTCTCCAGTTTAGAGAGGGAATCGCGTCGAATGGGTCTTACGGTGAACGAGGACAAGTCGAAGTGCCTAGTGTCAACAAACAAAGAGTCCCGGCGTCTTGGACAACACGTCACTATTGACAACCACAACTTCGAAGTTGTGAAGGACTTCGTATACCTAGAAACCAGCATCAACAAGGAAAACAATGTCAGCCTGGAGATTAGCCGAAGAATAACTCTTGCCAACAGGTGTTACTTTGGGCTTAGTAGGCAATTGAGGAGCAGAGCCCTCTCTCGACGGACACAAATTACGCTCTATAAGTCTCTCATCATGCCAGTCCTCCTCTATGGCGCTGAGGCATGGACGCTTGCCAACACCGATGACCGATGAGCGAGCGTTCTCGAGAAAGATTCTTTGGAAAATCTATGGCCCGATATGCGTTAAAAACGAGTACAGAATCAGATGGAATGACGAGCTGTATGAGCTCCCGACATTGACAGGCCCAGTTTTTATTTGAAAATGTCCACATTTTTTTCGAAATTTTTACGTCTGTAACAAAATTGTTGCAGCATTTACTAAAAAAATAGCACTTTTCTATAATAATTTCACGTATAAAATGCAACTTCGAATGTAGTTAAAAAAGAAAGGAGCAAATATAATGAAGTACAACAACAAAAAAGATATTCTTCTTTTCTAATAAAAATATCGTTTTGTTCAAAATTTCATCATTTTATTCACCGTGCGACGTCTGTTATTTACGACTCGATTAACGTTATTTGAAAGATAACGGCTGTAGCATATATTTTCTCAAAACTGAATCTGTAGACAGCATTCAACTATATTTCGTTTAAAAGAGAAAATCAAAATAAAATAAAGATGCATATTTTCAGGTATTTCAAGGTTGACCAAATCAATACAAATATCTAATTTTTTTGTTTTCTACCTTAACTTCAAAATAAATGTATAATCATGGAAAAAAACAAATATGATTTTGGACCCGAAATACTACCAACTACATTTGCAACAATTTTTTATCAGTGGTCTTCCAAAAACTGGGGACGAATGGAATGTGCAGACAGACCATGTGCTTTGGCATTAATTGGCAATAAGAAATTAGTCAAGTAATGAACTGGATAATAAAACTTTATTGGTCTGCTGAAATACGAAATTGATGAAATTAAATGCACAAATACTTTGACTTTAACAGCAGCTTTATTATGATCAGCTTTCTAAGTAATGGGCAGAAAAGGAAAATATTTTACTAAAACACGCAATTTGCCAAATTAATGTTACAAAATTTGACACAATTTAACAACCTTCAAAAAGGGCATCAACAACAACAACCACAGCAATAACGAGCACCCAAAGGAAGAATAAAATAGCACCAAGAGCAACAGCAGGAGGAGCAGCATTTGTTGAACAATAATGTCAACAACATGCAAAGCAGGAAACTAGCAGCAACAAATGCAGGCAACGGCAGCAACAGCAGCAGCAAAAAAGTGTCAGCAGTGCATGCAAAATGAATGAGTTGGCATTTGTTAATGCGGAAAAAGGTCAACTGAAGCCAAAACTGGCAGCAACTAGCGTCAATGCGAGCAACAAAACTAACGCCAGCAGTCAGCAGCCAGGGAAATGCAAACCCAACGGAAGTGTGCGTCCATGTGGCAAATTCAGAGCCAAGTTAAAGCGATTTTTTACCTCAAATTTAATGCCAACAAAAGCAACAAATACGAATTTCCGCGACAAAAAACAGAGCACAGCGTAGCGTGCGCACAATGCAATTAACAATTTATTTAATTTTTAATTTTAAAAGAGCTGAATTCACCAATTAAGAGTTCACTTGTTCCTGCGAATTAATTCTGGAGATTTTTGCATTAAGATGACTTTTTAATTATGCTCCAAATGTATTTCGCGCCTTGGCAGCGCATTGTAGCAACAGCTGAAGTGGCAAGAACAACAGCGGAGAATTAATAAAAAACAGAAAATGATGAATGAGCACGAAGTGTTCTTCCGTTCTTTCGTCCGTCCGTCCGTCCGAACATTTGCGCTTTTTTCTCTCCTTCTGTCAGTTGGCGGAACAAAGTTATTTTTGCGCAAAAATGTTGATTCAAAACATTCAAGTTTAAGATGATGCCGTAGTTGATGATGACGATGCGACTGCGACTGCTGCAACTAAGACACAGCAATGCAACTGTTAAGTAGAGCAGAGCACTTGTCGTACCCGCAGCACAACACAGAGTACAGCAGAAAAATTAATTTAATGTAAATATTTAGAGAAGAGTGGGATGGCATAAGCAAGAGCTCGTGATACGCAGACGTATGACGTACATGCTTCGGGCCACATCTTACGCACTCCAACGCCGCTCCCTTTGCGATGTTGCTTAATTAAGACTGCGTTTAGCCAACTACTTACATCGTACTGACTACGAGGTTAACCCACTCAATTGAAGGCTTATTTTAGGACGTTTAAATTAATAAACGTGCGAGTGAAAGAAACTCAGATTGATGGCACTGCGAAAATAGGCCACCGTGAATAGTTTACGCAAAATTGCATTCAAATGCAAATTCTAAAGAAGACGATTAAGGGAATTAAAACATGATTTGTTGCTGAGAAATATTACTAAGTGCCGAGAGCAACTTTTAGTTCCAATGGAGTGGCATTCATTTTATATTTCATATATTAAAAAGAAAAATCTTATAAATTAGCAAACCAGTATACTGCAGTATTGAAAAAAAGTTCAATGTAAAAATATGTTTAAAGAATTTCTCTAATAGTTATATACTAGTGCCTTCTTAGAAAAAAATCAAAAAAAAAACATTTTTATCAAACTTTCGTTTTGAAATATATTTTTAATAATTAAAACTTTTTATTAATAAAAAGTTGTAATTATAAATAAATATATTACAAAACATTTTACTAATTTATTCACGTCGAGCAAGCATTATATAAGAATTAACCAAGGATTGAAACCGTAACCGAAACCGATATCCGTTTAAAACCGTTTGATTTTAAAACCGTGACCGTAACCGAAACCGTTATACAAAAATCAGAAATATACCGATATCCAAAACCGGTTTCGGTTTTATACCGGTTTAAAACGGTTTTTAAAAAAGTATAAAAAGAAACGGAAAAACATATTTTTTATTATTTTATATAGAAGATTTTAAATACAAGGCATGTTTAAATGTCATTTCGTCGACGATACTGCAAATCGAAAATTACTCCTAATTTTGTCTTTCAATACAGATTTAAATGATACGAACATTGTTGTAATGACATTATGATATCACGGAAACATTTTGATGTTGCCCTTAAAATGGTATATATTCTAATAGAAACATAATAATTACTACATCCAAACAAAATAAATATTTGAACCGAAACATAGATATGTTTAAAATATAACATGATTTGGAACGACATGAATATAAATATGTTTCCAGAGAAACATATCGGTTGTTTCAGTTCAAAAATTAGTATGTTTGCATAAAAACACATATAAATATTTTTGGAAAGGAATCCTGAAAATAAAATATTGTTTTTTTTTATTAATTTTAATAAAAAATCATTAAATATGCACAATGGGAATTAATAATATTTGAATACATATACAAATTTTTAAATGCATAAATAAATAATTGAATAAATTAATAATTGCAAGTACAAGTCTTAGTGCAGCACATAGCGTTGGCAAGGAATTCGTGGAGTCTGTTGTTGTGGGTTTTTTTAATGAAATATCCATGTCGGCTTTTCACAATATTTTTAGAAAAACATTAAGGAACAATTAAATTAATTACTGCACTATTAAATGATATTATTTGTTACCATTTGTACTTTTTGTAGCACAATTTGTATATTTTTAAAATTTACAAATGACATCGTATTACCGATACGAATATGTTTTCTCAACAAACAACAAAAGACACGTATGCAGAAAATGACCGTGACCGTGTGTAAAATTCGTATTCAAGAAGAATATTGCCAAAATACTTTTATTTACATCTAATTTCATTTTTTTTTTGTTCGTTTTCAAACATCAGTATGTTTGAAAGAACCAATACATACTTCAAACCTTGACAAAAGAGAGGTTGATAGAAAATTCTGCTCAACGAGTGCCAACTTCGTATACAAAAGGAATGTTGGAAGAATACATTTTTCTAAATCCAATTTCTTATTTGTTTGTTTTTAAACATCAATATGTTCAAACGATGGCAAAAGATGGCGTAGGAAGATAATGCGGCGCAATGTTGCCAACTTCATCTGTAGATAACTAATCGAATGAAGACGAGCGTTGCGAAATACGTTATAATTAGATTTGAATAGCTTTCTGTTTGTTTTGAAACATAGTTATAACCAAGTAGACTGCCAAGAAATAGTATATTCAAATGATATTCAAATTTTATGTTTGTATTGTAAGATGTTTATGATAAGTTTGACAGATTCTGCTGGGGAATATATAAAATGTGTACACATAGTAATATGTTATTACCATCTGAACAATAATTTAATTACACTTCATTCGTAATACACGTATGATGATTTCGTATTATTTTTAATTACAATCAAACATATTCAAACAAATCTTTTCTATCCGTGTATGTATATTAAGGATAAAACATTATAATATGGTAATAAAAAACAATGGTAATGCTAGAAAAAATTAAAAAACTTTAAAATTATTAACATCTCAGTAACTACTTAAGAAGATTACTTAAGATTATTAATAAAGATATATCAGTTTTAGAACTGAAAGATTTTTATTTTATGTCTAATTTACTAAAAATATTATATTCATAATGTACAGTTTTTATATAATATAAAAAAGACCTAATGATTTATCTTTAATTTGATATACCACTTTCTTACACCAGTTGAAATATTTAACTAAATTATTTAAATTAACTCAAATGAGCCACTCCAAACAAATCAACCAAAGACAAAAAAAAAAAAAAAAAATCCCAGAACTTTCTCAGAATTGGATGAAATTCGTAAGTATGTTAAAATCTCAAAATTAAGATATTGGCCAATATTCCAGTATGGTGTCGTTTCATATATTTGATGCTTTAATGGCATGAATCATTTGAGTTATTATAAATAATTTTAATTAAATATTGCAACTGGTGGTAGAAAGTGGTATATCAAATTAAAGGTAAATCATCAGAGCTTAGATTTATTACATAAAAACTATACATTATGAACATAATATTTTTAGTAAATTAGACATAAAATAAAATTATAAACCTATTTTATTCTTAAACCGCTATATATTTTATATTGTCAGGCCAATTTTGTTGCATTATAGTCCATTAAATAGGAAATTAAAATAGTTTAATTTGGTACACCCAGAAAAAAATAATGTATAAATAATAGTTTTTTACTATTAAAAATAGTCAATAGGATAAATTATTATTTTAATCGGAAAATACCATTAAATACTAGATAATACCATGACATTGCCATTGCCATTGATTTTATATGAAAAGATTTATTTTTTGTATACTATTAAATTAATAATTGTCCTATTGACCAATTTTAATGGGATTTGAGGGCATTTTTTTCTGGGTGTATATATATTGATAATATTGACGAAGTGTATCAAAACATATACATTTATTTGTTACTTACGTATTTCATATTGTCATGTCCTTAATGTCCTTCATATACAAACCCAGGACATAATGGCCATATGTAACTTACTAAATTTATTTATACTATCATTTACATATTTGGGTAATTCCACATCAAATCGACAGGGTTTTAAATTTTTTTCTTCGATTTTCATGAAATTTTGTTTACACCTTTGAATAGATAAAAAAAAAATAAAAGTTGATTTTTTCTTCGGAATTCGAAAATTTCACAAAATTATGATGCTTCAAAAAATCACAACTTTTCTTTATAAAGGTAACTTCGAAAGCAGTTATCTGGGTCAATAAAGTTGCAAAATGTATATTTTTGGTGTCCGTTATTCTAAGAATTGAATGTAGTTTTTGATTCTGGTTTAAAATATTTTTTTCTAATTCGGAAAAAGTTGATGTCATATAAAGAAGCACTTAACAATTGGTTTTCTTTTTTAAGTGCAAAAACATATCCACAAATTGCGAATTCCTACATTACCCCATGTCCCACTTTACCACAGGTTTTTTGTTGAAGACATTGAAAAATATGGAAAAAAAAGAAATATTATACAAAATACGAAATTAAAACCAAAACCGTAACTTGGAACCGGTATACCGAAACCGTTTCGTTATAAAAACTTAAAACCGTGACCGAAACTAAAACGCGGGAAAAACCGAAAGCGTTATTCGTTTAGGTTTCAATCTTTGGAAATAACATACTTCTTAAGAACTGAAAAGTATATCAAAAAATGAACGAAAAATAAATATTTTTATTGAAATTTGGTTTGATGTATCATATTTTTAAATAGTATGTACATAAATGTTGTATTTTATGTATTTGTTCATTAATATGATGAAACGTATTCTTCACCTACAGTTCATCATATTGAAGAACACTTGTTCGTTCATCATATTTATGATCGCATTTATAACATTGATGCCTTAGTCATTAATGTAATGAATAGTTTTTCCATTTGATTAATATTATCATGGTTTGAAGAACAGAATTCATCAATATGATGTACATATTTTTTCTGTGTAATTTATGCAAGTCGGAGTGTAATTTGAGGCCAGCGCTACATATTTAATTTTTTTTTAAATGAAATCTGCGTTACATCCATTCAAAGTAAAATAAACATTTTAAAGACGAATTTACTGAAGGCAGAAAATGCATTTACGCGTTTGTGACATCTGCAGTAACAATATAGATATAAAATTTAAAGTAAATTTTATAAAGAATTGCTACAACAAAATGAAAAATATGTATACAGCATTTCATGTATTGAACACGACTCAACAGACGCGTCCGGATAACAAGCAGCACCCGGCGACAACGTTTGCACTGAAGTATCCAGTCAGCCCACAAGGATTTATATATGTAGGTATATATTTATTATTTTTATAAAAATACTATATACTGCGCACACATACACACTCCTGTCTCTTATATGCAAAGTCTCTGAGAATTCGGTATGGCCGCGAAAGTATGACGCACAGCTAACTCTACAAAATACAAAAATGGCATAAAAAGGATTTCAATAAAGGATAACGAAAGCGCTAGTATTTTGTTTCGGTTTTTGTGCGTTTTGTTATTTTTTTGACGGAAACTGAAAACTGAAACATGTGCAATAAAAATATATGGAAATATTTAAACAAAAAAAAAAATCAGCTTTTGTTTCGATTTGCGCTCAATATGGACTGAGGTTTAAAAAAGAAAATATGGCAGAAAATGTTAAAATACGCCAAGTGGAGAAACAATCTCGTTTTGAATAACGAGCAAATTTCAAGCATTGTTTTATGACGCAGAAAATCAAGGCGCGCTTCCAATATCTATCGTACTTTATTTTGAATATTCACACAATAGCGAAATATTTGAATGTATGATGGGTGGTTAACAACTATATAGGGGGCAGGAGGGGTTTATTTGACGGTTTACCATAATAAAATTTTAAATGGCCATTTTATGTATAACACAAAATTTTATTCGCTTGTTTAAAATATTTTATAAATCAATTTTACGTATTTTAAACAAATCAAGTGAAATTTAAAATTTTTGTTACTGATTTAATTCAGAAAAGTTTACAGATTAATGAGAATTTTAAAACAAAAATATTTATTTATAAATAAAATTAAATATAAAATATATATTTAATATACAACCTTTTTAAAGTGAAGTTTTTAGTAAGATTTAAAATAAAAACTTATGGCGCATTCTACAGTTTTATCTTACACCACACTTTCTTTCGTTTTAATTCTTACACTTTTTTTTATTTTATATGAATAGTTATTATGGGCATTTTAAAGTACATTTTTTAAGACACAATCTATAATGAGGACATAATATTCCAAAGACCTTCATAATAAAGAATTTTATAATTTAGTTAATGTCGCATTGATTAGTTTGAGTATATATATGACATATGGGTGTTTAGTCAAGGAAATCTGTGCAAAGGTATGAATGTGTATATATTAGAGATGGGCATGTGAGCGTGATTCAGCGTGATGCACGTGAATCACGCGTGATCACGCGTGATTGTGATTGAATCCTAATTTTGCTCACGTGATTGTGAGTGAGTGTGAGTAGACCAAAAAATACCGTGAGTGAGTGTGCGTGAGTACAAATTTTTCGTGAGTGAGTGTGTGTGAGTCGAATATTTCATAAAATAAAAAAAATCTCAGTTTTATTTTTTGCGATTTTATATATTTTTGCTGAACTACAGAACAAGTAGGACAACCCCTTGAACTCAGAAGGCTTCGGGAAGGCGACTGCCCACATTCTACCCCGAACTATTCTTTTATTGATATCGATTGATAACGTGCACGACTCGTGCCAAGATTTTGTGAATGCAAGGATATGTAGTGATTTTATTAATATAAAGAACATTTTTATTATTTATATCTTCCTCGTAGAACGTTTTCCCGTAGAATTGTTCCCGGTAGAATTCTTTCCCGTAGAATTCTTCCCCGTAGAGTTTGACCAAAATTTCATTAAATTTGCTATCTTAATTGCTGATATAGTGTGTTTTTAATTTTTCGGATATACGGGAGGTGCCACGCTCAGTCCACCAATCCCACCGATATATAGCCTATACTCTGCCCAGACCCAACATACATATTGTGTCAAAATTTTATTCAATTCGGTTCAGCCGTTTAGACGTCTATTCGGAACATACAGACATACATACTTACATTCACAAATAACGACAATTCTCAAAGATTTTAAACGAATTCTTTAACGGAGAATTATTCTTTGAGGCAATTTTTACTTTTTTATATAAACAGCACATCCAAGGTCTTTCACATTTCCATCTCCGTTAAAAATTGAGATATCTTTTATCAAAATCCCTAACATCATAACATCATTATTGTGCTTTAAAGATGTTGGTTGTATTGGAGGTGCCACGCTCGGTTGACCAATCTCAGCAACAAACAATAGCAAAAAACACGTGATTCAGCGTGATTCACGCGTGATTGTGATTGAATCTCAATTTTACTCACGTGATTGTGAGTGAGTGTGAGTAGAGCAAAAAAGGCCGTGAGTGAGTGTGCGTGATTAGAAATATTATTTCGTGAGCGTGAGTGAGTGTGAGTGAGTGTGAGTGAGTGTGAGTGAGTGTGAGTGAGTGTGAGTGAGTGTGAGTGAGTGTGAGTGAGTGTGAGTGAGTGTGAGTGAGTGTGAGTGAGTGTGAGTGAGTGTGAGTGAGTGTGAGTGAGTGTGAGTGAGTGTGAGTGAGTGTGAGTGAGTGTGAGTGAGTGTGAGTGAGTGTGAGTGAGTGTGAGTGAGTGTGAGTGAGTGTGAGTGAGTGTGAGTGAGTGTGAGTGAGTGTGAGTGAGTGTGAGTGAGTGTGAGTGAGTGTGAGTGAGTGTGAGTGAGTGTGAGTGAGTGTGAGTGAGTGTGAGTGAGTGTGAGTGAGTGTGAGTGAGTGTGAGTGAGTGTGAGTGAGTGTGAGTGAGTGTGAGTGAGTGTGAGTGAGTGTGAGTGAGTGTGAGTGAGTGTGAGTGAGTGTGAGTGAGTGTGAGTGAGTGTGAGTGAGTGTGAGTGAGTGTGAGTGAGTGTGAGTGAGTGTGAGTGAGTGTGAGTGAGTGTGAGTGAGTGTGAGTGAGTGTGAGTGAGTGTGAGTGAGTGTGAGTGAGTGTGAGTGTGAGTGAGTGTGAGTGAGTGTGAGTCAAAACTCACTCACGTGCCCATCTCTAGTATATAAACAAAGACAAAGATGTATCGGATCAAAATCTAACGCTATTTCCTGCGCTTATGAGTGCACGTATGACTTTTATTATCAGTACATGATGAACTTGTAAATTCAGTTAATTAATCGTTGTATGTGCTGCAATAAACTATGTACATAGCTCACAAATTTGCATACAAAAAAATGAAATCCTCATACAAACAATGTGCTGGCACACAATTATCAATATTGCCAAATTGCGGTATACGGAAGTAAATTTGGCTTGTAGCTGAGCACACATATCGTCCGAAATATAGTATAACAAAACTAGAAAAAATAGTGTTAGAATTATATGCTTTACACACCAACCCTTTAGGAATATAATTAAAATAATAATAATTGAGTATTTCCTGGAAAATGTCAACCACGACCGAAAAATTCTAAAACATTGATATAACATTAGAGTTGAAATCTAAATTATAAGAATTTTCACGGCATTTTCAAAAATGTTTACTTCGATTTCTTAGTAATTCTAGAACATATTTTATAACTCATTGAAATCGGTCACGTCTCGAAGATTGAGTCTCAAAAGTGTAGAAGAACAGTATTAATATTCAAAAATTGTAAAAATTAAAAAAACTTAAAAACCAATAAGGAATTTAAATCATACATTTCGTAATTATAATTAATAATATTGTCAATTATAAAATTATTTTAAGAAAAAATAATCGTATTGAAAATTTTCATACTGAACGTTTTATTCTGTCCTAAAGTTTTCTGTGATTTCTGATGTAATAACTATATTCTATATCACTGTTAATAGATTCCCGTCATCATCCTGACAGGAAGAGGGTCCGGTCATTAAACTTCCGGTCAGGCGTCATATCTTCTGAAAGAATTTTCGAGCCTCGTTGCTGTTGCCATGCATCTCAATATCTTCACTCTCGCGTCTTTCTAATTCTCTTTTCTTGCGCCTAAAAAGATGTCTCTCCTCCTTCCTCTTCTTTCTGTATCGCTCCTTCGCGGCTCGCGTAACTACCGACTGCAGGGTGGCTCTATATGCAGCGTCTTTCTCTGCAGTGGCTGCGCGACACTCTTCGTCATACCATTTGTTCCGTAGTGGGCATTGGAATCCAAGCACCTCTTCGGTAGCAGTACGCATTGAGCGGGAGACGTGTGTCCACTGCTCGCATATATCATTTGCGTGGGTTTCCGTGCGTTTTTCGCAGCGCATAAGCGTGTGCGAACCTTGGCTACTACAAGGAAGTGATCCGAGTCGATATTGGCATTCGGATCAAGTGTACATCCATCACACTAGAAGCGTGCCTTCCGTCAATCACAACATGATCAATTGGGTTGTGCGTGTTCTGATCGGTGACCGCCACGTGGCCTTGTGAATATTGAGATGCTTGAACCTATTACCACTAATTACCATGTTTCGTGCTGCGGCGAAGTCGATCAGCCTCATTCCATTGTCTGAGGTGTTGTCGTGGAGGCTGAATTGTCCAACCGTTGAACCAAAGATACCCTCATGGCCCACTTTGGCATTAAAGTCGCCAATCACAATCGTGACGGGGGCGCTCATAGGCTTCGTCGAGGCGCTCATAGAAAGTCTCTTTAGTTTCATCGTCCTTCTCATTCGTCGAAGGTGCGCACAAATTAGGCTTGATGCTAGTCGTTCGGTCACGGGTGTGAACCTAGAGACAAGGTGGCGGAGTCTCTTGCCGACTACAAATCCCAACCAAATTCATGCCTCTCCGCATGGCAGCTGTAGTAAATGTCACAGGATGCCTGTTTAGAGCAGCCCTGTCCTGTCCATCGCATTTCCTGGATTGCGATGATGCCAGCCTTGTATCTTTCGAGGACATCAACCAGCTGGATAGTGGCACCTTCCCTATAAAGGGTTCGGACATTCCAGGTGCATATCCGTAAATCATGGTCCTTTGCGTAGGTTGTCATCGTGTTTTCGTGTCGATATCCGAGGCATTTTTTCTGTTTTCGTTGAATCAGCTTTTTTATATGGCGGGTCACAAGCCCAACGCACAACCCCCATTTTAAAGGGCCAATATCCCTTTTTATAAAACACAGCATTTGTGTATTTTACGAAAGATAGTATTCGTGTTTCGTAAAATTCCTACAAAACGTACAAACATATCAAATAATATACGAAAAAATAACAATCTAATGTGCGAATGACTTTCGTAGATAAAATCTACAAATAGTATCGTAAAATTCACAAATAATTTTCGTAATTTAATCATAAATTTACAAAAGTCTTTCGTGTATTTACAACATATTTTGTTATACATTTTATCATAAATTTACGAAATATTTCATAGATAAATTTTTCGTAAAATACACGAACGATTTCGTGTATTCGCAGATTTTATTTTGAGTGTAGCATCTGTTCGAAATTTTGGGAATGTCCAGGTGCAAGCTTGCTGTAACTACAAAAAATTCAAGCCGATGAAGATCACGCACATTCAAATGTATGTTAGTCTATCTTGGAGGTTATCGTTAATGAATTAGTTTTTAGTTTTCTGAAGTTTCTTTAGTCTTTTTTGACACACATTTTAATTATTATTTTTTCTTAAGTTTAATTTTTCACCTAAATTACGTTTATTATTGGAAATTGAACGTTTAAATTAACATTTCGTTTTGAAGTTTTAATTTGCGATTTTATAAATTATAACATTCCTCAAGCCATGCTTAGGTTTCTATAGGGTAGTCAATGTACAAACATTGCCCAACATTTAATCCGCTCTATGGCCCTAATCACCAAACCAAATGAAAACAGTTTGGCGAAAATTAAACTAATCGATTTTTCGCTCTTTTGCATTGCTGCCAACCGCCACCACAGCGCTATGTAATATGTTCAACATCCACACTTGACAGCTCTGGACCCTAGAGTCCAGTAGAACGTGCATTAAATTGCGTCGATTGAAGCGAACTTTAAACGTATATGCGGCGCACGTTCTGCAATTTAAATTAACACTTTTTTTGAACGTGCCGCGGTTTATGTTGAAATCTTGTTGGCGGAAATGCCAGTGTAGAGCTACGTGTGAATATTAGGTATTTGAAGGACTTTAATTTTTGTAACCAATTCTATATTTATAACTATTTCAATTAATTCTAACTTCGTTGCAGCGGAAATTTAAGCTGTTATTGTAGGAATTATATTATAAATTATTATCTTAAATTCCATTAAAAATAATTGAATTTTCTCTAAAACACAACCAAAATCATTGAATTGATTTTTAAACGTATCGTGATTGAAAAAGCAATTTAAAGAAAAGTTTTAATCTACCGCAAATTATTACACATAGCAAACAACTTACAGCAACTGAACCAATTACCACCGAAAGACCTTAAATAATTTAAGTTTTTTTTTTGCAATATCTATTTTCCACTATTTTTTGTCTGCACATGATTCTTACGTAGCAACGGTTCACTCTCGCTGAAACAAATGACTTTTTGTGAGTTCGTATGTTTCAATTCCGTGAGAAAATGTGAACCTGTACCATAGCAAACATCACCTCAACTAAAAACAACAAATATAAAATAAAAAAATATATAACTACACGTACATATGCCACGTTGATGACCACATTGTCATCCTTGGAAAACAGCTTGGTTCACCTATCGTACAAAAAGCTGTAAACTTTAAAGAAAATATAAAAATGGGAAAACTAAAAGAAGAAGAATAAATACACAAAGTAGTAAGTACTTTTTCATCGATGTAAGTTAACACTTGTATTAAATGAATTGAATGTGATGTGAATTAAATACCTAACTTTTCATGTTAGGTTCTATATAAACACAGGTAGGAGAATTTGTAAAAGTGTAAGTAATTTGTAAAAATTACATATTTTGTATAATTTAGAAAATGTTTCTTATAAACACCACAAAAGTTGGAAAATTTGATAGATACTAGACATCTGCACAAATGTATTTGAAGTTCCTCTGCAAAATATGCTATACTGCACTCTACAGTATTTAGTGCATTTATCATTGACAGTCGACGGTATTATAGTGAAGTCTCTCCACTATAATACTGCAGTATTTGTTTCATTGGTATCAAGTAGTGTCAAAACATTTTTTATTTAAAACATTCAATGTTTTGAAAAACAAAACCAATTGACAATACTATTGCTGAACATGCAACGAATACAGTGAGTGCAGCGAGGGAGCGCAACGAGTGAGAAGACGAAGAAACAACAAGTCTGCCGCTCGGCGTTTGATGGCAGTAATTTTGTTGTCGGTATTTATGTGTTTATAAAAAAGATTTATAAACAATATTTAAAAAAAAAATGTTAAAAAATGTTTGTATGACACTGATCAAAAAGCAATATATCCAACAACAAAAAAATATTTTTAAAGAAAATTAAATAATGGAAAAGATGTTATTCGGTAAATAAAAATTGTAATATAAAATTATAATATTTTGATTTTCTTATACCTTTTAATTTTTTTATATATTTTAATATTAATGAAAATTCCTTAGAATAAGAATGATAAAAAATGTAAAATGCACTAAGTACTCAATGTCATAAGTTGTTCATTTCAGTATTATAGTCCCCTTCACTACAACTACGTCTAGTTTGTTTTGTTTTGATATTACTTGTGCTTTGTTGTTGTGAGCAACAAATTCCATTTATTGTTGAGCATAGAGCTGACGGTATAGTAAATGTTTTGAAATAAAATGAATTTTTTGAAGTGGGTTTCAAATGTATTTGTGCAGTAATAGAATAGATATCCTTGCAGCAAATAAACATATATTCCATATATAAATTATTTTGCAGCCAAACTATTAATATTTTTCAAATATTACAAAAAGGGTCGACTTGAGCAATTTGCAAGTAAAATGGTGTTGTTAAATTTTTCAAATATCTTTGTTTACTTGGTGTATACACACTGAAAAAAAAACTGTTAAAACTCGACAGTTACCAACTGTTAATTTGTTTTGAAAGAATCAACACTTTTACTTGTCGTTTTTTGTTATTAAAAATGTCACTTTTAAAAATTGAACGAAGACATGATACAACTATAAGGTACTAGAATAAAAAGAGAAATTTATTCTTGTTCTACTTCTGTGCCTACCGAAATGTCAGAAGTCCCAAAGTACTGTCAAACTATTTTAAATTTTTTTTATCAAGACTTTTGTATTTTTTCAAACTTCAATAATTATACCCTACACTAAGAGTGAAAGGGTATATTCAGTTTGGTACGCCGTTTGTAACACCCAGAAGAAAGCATCTCCGGTATGGAAAAGTATATATATTCTTGATCAGCATGACCTCCTGAGTCGATTTAGCGATGTCCGTCTGTCCGTCTGTCTGTCCGTCTGTCTGTCTGTCCGTCTGTCTGTCTGTTGAAATCCCTAAGACTTTTAAAATTGAAGAGCTAGATAAATGAAACTTATAACTTAGATTACTAATATACCTACGCTGTATGTGCGAAAAAATTGGCGAGATCGGTCCATGGTGACCTATGATCCGACCACTTATGTTCAAATACCACATATAAAATGTATATATAAAGATCAATTTTTATGTATACGTGCTTAGGTAAACTTTGTTGGTCAAATATATATTGACATCATGCTCAAATACATGATAATAATGTTTTCCGGCGAAAAGACTTGTGGTTCACAAAAAAAAATCGAAATTCGGAACACCTACCCATTTGTAAATATGGGTATCAAATGAATGGAAATTCTTCAGCGATTGAATGTTTGTAGTTATTTTCAGGATTCGTATACCCTGGTGACCTATATATCACTTTGAATGGTAACCACACATATGTGTAGGGTATTTATAGTCGGCTTAGACCGACTATAATTTTGATAATCCTAACTATCATAATTACACCTACTTTAAAATTTCCCATGTGATCTAACCTTCCCAACTGGTTTTTGTTTATGTTTAATTATTTTGAAAAATTAAATGAAGCTGCTTTTCAATTCGTCATCGACCATCGCATGTATTTCAATACATTGGATCGTTTGGCACTATATTGCAAGTGCCCTTCGTTAGCTTTAATAGCCCTGGAGAGAAATATTTGCGCACGAAATGATTACCGTTTCATCATTGCTTTTGGGGCTGGTTCTGCAATTTGTGTTTTTGAAACACGGTCTCGAGTTTGTGCTTTTATATTTCGTGACCCGCATGCATGTAGGTCCCGGGAAAACTGCAAGGCCGAGCTCGTGACGAAGGGCTTTTTGTAAAAAATTGATGTAAGTGTGCAGCTAGTTGTATCATGGTTCCCCACTATAAAATTTGGAAGTTATCCAAATGAGTTTCAGGGGGAACTTCGCTGAGAAGTTCAGTTAAATTTAGATTTGTATTTATCATTTCTTCATTTGTTTATTCATTCCTTTTTAGATTGAGGATATTGGCAGAGTTAATTGTGAGTTTTCAGATGGTCTGGTCTAAGTAATTGAACAGATTGCAAAGTCCTGATCAAAGTTTTCTTCGTTTGGTGTGGTATTTGAATTGTGTATTTCAAAATAAGTTGTTAGTATGGCTTTAATTACTAAAGATTGGCCTACAGTAATACTTTGTACTGTTTTCCAGAGTTCTTTGATCCTAAAATCATCTTATTTCCTGGTATATGTTTTGGATTCTAGTGAACCGGCGTTTTGTAGTCTAGTGAACAGACAGTTCAAATAACATCACGATGATCTGCGAGCTGTAATGTTTCTGATAGATAGTGTGTGGGTTTTTTTGGAATTCAGTACCTCTTGGTTGTATTGCGCGTGTGTTTGTTATTTTTTATTTACAATGTCATTTATTTTTCCAAACTTGTACGTTCATTTGTGATTGCAGCGCTTTACAATGGTCCGATGTAGGTCGTACAATTTATTGTAGTTTTTTTAGTTCGATGGTAATTAAAATTGGGGGTTATTTAAATGTGACTTCTGCGGTACAGGTTATTCTTGCACCCAGTCTTTTGAGTTATTCAGGAAAATATATTTAACGATACACGATTGCTAAAACTGCAATTGTGGTTCTTTGCAAAAACTTTAAGAATTAAATAAATAAAACTACTTTTAATTCTAAAAACTGTTTCTACTTTTAAATTGGTGCCTTTGAAGAAATAATGAAGAATCAATGTAGAGTCGACAAAATCAACTGTCGAGTCAACAGTAGCAACTTGTATCTATAAATATGACACTTGTGCTAAACGACACTTTATAAAGTTGAATTTACAGTTTTCCAACAGTAACTTACTGCGGGCTCCATTTCTGCACTGAAAAGTGTCGAAAAACAGCCCCAACCGACAGTTTTTTTCTGTGTGTGTTGGTATTGGATTGGTTATATAATGCCGTACACATTTTCGGAATGATTGGAATCCGAACGCCAGTCCAGTGATGAAATGTTATTTTATTGTTTTCAAGTTTTGCGTTTATCGTTGTGAGATTTTGAGACGAGAGATTTTTGATGTCGTGGATGAATGCACTACTTTCGCCTCATTCAATACTTATTTATTAGTAATAATATTGTCGTTATTTCCATTTTGTTTTACCTTTCTCAATCGTATAGTCGGAGACATTCTTACAATCTCTTTGCCCAGCTTGGTTGTGGTAGCTCGATGTCCACCATTCCTTGAAGGCTATAGCCTATTACAATTTTGAATGTAGTTTTTCCTCAAGTATGCTGTATCAAAATGGTGTGAGGTTTTGTGGACATTTCTAGCTACAAACGAGTTGGGAAAGTTAGGTCACATGGGTAAGTTCGGTCACATGGGGCGGATTTTTATAGTCGGTCGGGCCCGACTATGGAATACCCTACACCTTTGGTGGGGATATTAATGTGGGATATTTAATTGCATACCTTTTAATTATGCTGAACCTCCCCACCCTCAGAATATTATTCATATATCAGAAATTAACGTCTTATATCCCCATAAATTAAAAAAATTATATAAAGTATAAAAAACTAAAAAAAAAATTGAAAAATTTAATTGGGCTGACCACGCCTATATTTAAAATTTTGAAAGGCTAATATTTTATAGATTTTATTTTAATAATTTACGGATCAAATTTCCACTATGAAAACCCGGGAAATAATGAAAAAAAAAGTGGGCGGATCACGCCCATTTTTGGACCACATATTTATAGGTGAATTCTAACAATACTTTTTAAATTTTATAACTCAGTTCCTACTTTTGGCTAAAATATATTGAGACGAAATTTCATCGCATTCTGATCAGTATTTCTCAAGTTATTCTGTATTCGGACAGCAAGACAGCAAGACGGACAGACAGACAGACAGACGGACATGGCTAAACGGACTCGGGTAGTGATGCTGATCAAGAATATATATACTTTTCCGTACCGGACACGCCTCCTAAGGGGCGTTACAATATATGCACAAAGTTAATATACCCTGTACCTCATAGGTGTAGGGTATAAAAATAATACCAAAAGGGGAATTTGAAAAATTGAAAGTCTTGTCATGCCAAAAGGGCGAATCTTTTCGATAGACATCATTATTGTTGTATGTTAGTGTTGTAAACGCATTAATAGTTTGTTTTTAAAGAACCTATCGATTGTCGTCTCATTATTAAAAAATATTTTGCCAACATTTTTCTTGCAAGTAAATGTTAATGTTTGGCAAATTATTTTTAAATATTGATTTTAATCGATAGGCCCTTTAAAAACAAACAATTAATGCCTTTACACCACTATTTTATATTGCTCAAATAAATATTTATAGCTACAAAACAAAAATATTTGCGTTTTAGTCAGGATATAGCCACACAAAATCCGTATTTAAAATTTAGTATGTTTTCCTTTTTAAAGATATTTTATATGCGTTAAGATAATTGATGAGTAAACCAAAATAACAAAAAAATTACAAAAAACATTATATTTACTCATTTTTAAAGTACATTAAACTTTAAAAATTTGATTTTCCAATATTTTAAAAATGCACCTTCGCATGTTGCCAGTGACGATATCTGATGCATATTTGTTTTAGGCTAAGTAAATACAAATTATAACAAAACAGAAAAAGAATCCTTAAAATTAGCAACTGCTCTTAATTGATTTACGCAAGGTTGTCTCTTCTTTCACCAACATTTTTGACAGTTAAATTAAACAATATACTATACATGAAAATTAGATTTAAATCTTAAGAAATAAAAATAATACATATAATATAAATAATATATGCTACACTTATTGCCAAGAAATTCAACAAAAATAAAAAAGTAAATGCGAAACATGTCGGTAATTCACAATGCTCTGGATGCTCGAGGAAAGACAATCTGGCCAATAAAAATCAAATAAACAACCGTCAAAGAATACATGCAATACAGTGTTGATGCCTTGCACCATAAATTGTCTGTGTGAGTTGAATATATTTACCTTTATATCGTTCAACTCTTATCTCAGACTACAGATGTCTGCATATGAAGACAGTTTGCAGTAATTCAAGGAAAAACCATACCAAAATAAGGATTTATATTTTTACTTTTGAAATATAAAACTTATATGTGATTTTTTTTTTTATTTTTACACCAAACTGTTTTCTAGATTAACATTTGGTGCATTATTATTTATAGTTTTTGGTTAAATTTTGAATTTTGAAAAATCAAAAATATTTGAGTTAAATACAAATTATTGAAACCGACTTGTAAATTAGCATTCGCAAATTCCAAAGAAATGACGTATGTAATGCTCATTGGAAAATCGTGTTGAGTAGTGATATAATCAGGGCTAATAATTACATGGACGAAAAACAAGAAAAATATGTATGGATTATGGACTAAAAAACTGGATGAATATGAATCAAAAACTTAAAATATGGATATAAAATTTGTTTTATTTTAATTATTCAGCCTTCTCATAAAATATTTCCCTTGAGAAAAAAATTAGATTTCAAAAAAAAATATATATTTTTTGAAATACAGGTGGAAAACTTATTCATGATTTGGTTGATTGATTAATATTTTTCGTATATGGGCCATTCCACACCAAATCGACCAAAAAAGTCAAATTTGAGATTTTACCTTTTCGATTTTAATGAAATTTTGGCAACTGATAAAGGGTATTGAGACATGCACCATTTTTTTTTATTTTTTCCGACGACTACTTCCAGAAATACAGTGGCTCAAAATTGCAAAAAGGGCCAAAAATCACCTTTTTATGGTTGTTCATATTTAAATATCTCTTGAACTAGAAATGCTAATAGAACAAGCTTTTAGAAAAATTAAGTTTTAACTTTTAAACGTTAACATGTGGCCCGTGGTCATTATCTTTGCACTTCAAAATTGTGGTCCTTAAAAAGGACCCTTTTGAAAAATCTGAAAAAAATCCTAAATTTTCGTCAATTTATTGTAAATGTTCATTCAAAATTTCAAGATGGTATTTTGATGGCATCATATTTTAAAAAATAATTCTCTAAATTTTTTCAATATTTTTTGTATTGAAAAAAAAAATTATATATATTTTTTTCAAAAGTAAAATTTGGAATAATTTTTAAATGGATTTGTAACTCTAATTTCGAAAATGGCGTTAGTTTCATCAAATTGTCTTTAGTTTTTAAGATATATACAATTTTTCGAAAATCGTAAAAATTAGATCCCAAAATCATTATCTCAAAACCTAGATTCAATATGATAAAACTGACGCCATATTAGAAATCAAAGTTACATATATATTCAGGAATTATTACATCTTTTACTGTATTCTATAAAAATTCTATACTAAAAATAAATAAAAATTTAGAAAATTTTTTTAAAATATGATACCATCAAAATACCATCTTGAAATTTTGCATGAACATTTACAATAAATTGATGAAAATGTTGTGCTGTTTTTCAGAATTTTAAAAAGGGTCCTTTTGAAGGACATTAATTTTGAAGTGCAAGGATAATGACCACGGGCCACATGTTCACGTTTAGAAGTTACAACTTAATTTTTCTGAAAGCTTGTTTTATTAGGTTTAAAACGAGCCATTAATGAAATTTCTAGTTCAGGAGATATTTAAATATGAACAACCATACAAAAGTGATTTTAGGCCCTTCTTTCCAAATATGAGCCACGGTATCTTCGAAAGTACACTCAGAAAAAAATTACCTTAAATCCCATAAAAATTGGTCAATAGGACAATTATTGATTTAATAGTATAAAAAAATAAATCTTTTCGTATAAACTCAATAACAATGTCATGGTATTTTGTAGTATTTAATGGTATTTTCCGTTTAAAATAATAATTTATCCTATTGAATATTTTTAATAGTAAAAAACTATTATTTATATAGTATTTTTTTCTGGGTGTAGTGGTCGGAAAAAATAGTGCATGTGCATGTCTCAATACCTTTTATCAGTAGGTGAAGAAGAAGAAAGTGAGTTCCAACCGCTGGTCGATTTCGTGTGGAATGGCCCACATAACAGTTCGATATCAAACAGGACAATATGACTTTGATTTTTCTTTACATCAAATCAAATTTGTTATAAATCACAATTCTTTGTGTCCTGTAGTGTCAAAGTGGAAATTTGTCAAAAGTAAGACATATGAGTTCGTTTTTTTTATCAAAAATATGGATTTATTGAAATATATTTATTTTTACCGAAAATTTCTTATAATATGTATTTAAAAATTGAATATGTAAATCCATATAGAAGCGACACCTATAACCATACATTTTTTAGAATAACTGTTTTGAAATCTAAAATTACTAAAATTACTTGTGGTACAAAAATTACAATTTCCAGAAATAGACTTTAAAAAAACTCTGTTTAATATTTGGAATCCAAAGTAATTATTAATCGATTTGTTTACTAATATCATTTTCAAATACCATGCACGTGAATGAATCGCATTTAGTTAAATTTCCTCGTTTTATCGGGCACAAAATGCTGCAACCGTTGCACAATTTATTTTGGTTTAATTGGTTTTTCGCACAAAATTGCATACGGATAAACGAGCGCATTCAGGTTTATTTTTTCAGGACATTCCATGGTTGTCGGCAACCGTCAGTGAACCATTCATCTATTGTGGCTCACGAACCGTGGTGACCACTGTTAAACGTAGTCTTCGTCACGTTCGTTAATAAATTATTTAAATTAACAATAGGTCAATGGATAATTTAAGGGCGGTATGGGAATTGAGTGGACATGATAAAACGTTAGCGAAATTTTACATTGTATACACACAGAATACAGATTTGTTGCACCAACCAACTCTATGCTCAACCAACTAATTCGGTTCTCTCAAACACATAGTCCGCTAATAGTTCAAACTAAATTGAGTTGTACTTAAGACAACAAAAAATTTCGAACTCTTTTAAAATTATTTAATGTGTGTTTAGGCAAATATTTCAAGCGCCAACCGAATATGACAGTTTCACGAACAAATTTCACCGTCCGACAATTCTTTGAGGAAGCCCTATAAATTCTTAAAGTACGCTAAAAATAAAATACACGTGTCTCGCAGTTTTTCTACATCAATTCGTTTAATATTGAAAAACGCATTAAAAATGTTTACCAATATCACTCATACGACCCGTATGTCATATGTCATATTTTGTTTATAAAAATGATAAAATTTAAAATATTTCATAGATATACTGCTCCGATTTTCGTGTAACTCAACTTTGGAAAAATTGTTTTTAATAGCTTGAACGCTGTCCTTCTCAATTATTTCTACAAAACTCCGAACATGACCCAGTTTGATATGAAAAGGACGTGAAATTATTTCGTTCGACTCTACAAGTGGTATGTGATCAATGCAGAATTGAACCAACTGAAAATTTATGCTAGGGTCCCATTCGAAATTTGTAAAATGGAGCTCTGTCGTGCACACTACGAAATGCACAAAACAACAGTGATTTCTTGAATAGCTTTTCTTCACTCCCGTTAGCAGTGATCAAGATCACTTCATATCTTCCAATTGTACATAAATATAATAATTAATAACATCTATAACACTACATGGATTTTAATCTGGAATCAAACCTATCATTTCTGGTCGATTTCGAACTTCGTCTTTTTTTGCGGACTTTATATCGCAGGGTTTTGATTGTAAAATGAAATTTATGTTACCTAAAAGTGTGTCGAGAGATTAATTTAAAATAAATCTCTAAGCTCACTTATTTTTTATAAGATAAGTTCTCAATGTGTTTGCTGTCAGATTTTCGAAAAAACGTTTTAAACTTTATCTTATACCAAAAATAAAATCAGCTTAAAATACAAGAAATCGTACAAAAAATTCATGAATTTTATCCACGAAATATTTCGTAAAATACACGAAAGCACTTTCGTAAATTTATGATAAAATTACGAATATTAATTGTTTATTTTACGAAACTCTTCGTAGATTTTATCTACGAAAGCCATTCGTATGAAAGATACGTAACACGAAAGACCTTTCATAAATATACGATAGAATTATGAATATTAATTGTTTATTTTACGAAACTCTTCGTAGATTTTATCTACGAAAGCCATTCGTATGAAAGATACGTAACACGAAAGACCTTTCATAAATATATGATAGAATTATGAATATTAATTGTTTATTTTACGAAACTCTTCGTAGATTTTATCTACGAAAGCCATTCGTACGAAAGATACGTAACACGAAAGACCTTTCATAAATTTATGATAGAATTACGAATATTAATTGTTTATTTTACGAAACTGTTCGTACATTTTATCTACGAAAGCCATTCGTACATAATACGAAAGATACTTAAAACGAAATAACTTTCATAAAGTCATAATAAAATTACGAAAATTAATTGTTTATTTTATAAAACTGTTCGTAGATTGTATCTACGAAAGCCATTCGTACGAAAGATACATAAAACAAAAAAAAACTGTCGTAAATTTATGATAAAATTACGAATATTAATTATTTATTTTGAGAAACTGTTCGTAGATTTTATCTATGAAAGCCATTCGTACATATACGAAAAATACGTAATTTCTTGAATACTTGTGTACCGTTTAACAAATTTATTCGTACATTTATGAAAATATTCGTACTTTTGACGTACACTCTATGAAACATATGAAACATTTTACGAATCTTTATTAAATACACGAATACGTTGTTTAAAAAAACTGACAATGAAAATGACGATTCATTCAAAAAAATATTTACGAAAGTTTAATATGTAAAAGTTAATTCGTAAAATTTAAAGCTCATTCGTAAAATATGTTATTATTTCGTAATAAAATTGTAATAGAAAATAATATAACGAAAGTTTTGTAATTTAAACGAAACATTCGTAATTTTGTTGTTGATTTAATTTTACGAATTATGATTTGTTATAAAATTCGTAAAAAATATTTTGAAAAAATAGACACTACAAATTCTTGGTATATTCTACGAATTAGAGCTTTTACAAAATTTAAAATTACTAAATAATATTTCGCAAAATGTCATAGAAATTATTTTGAGTGTAATGACATTTTTCCTGAATTTTTATAAAATTCTTTATATAATATGTTTAATTTAAATGTAGGGAAATAGGCAGCGGTCCTAGGTGCAAAAACTGTTTTCAGTACCAAAATACTGTTCATACCATAATCGCAATCTTTATAGAGATCTATGATATAATTGTTTATCAAAATAAATAAAATTATATTAACATTACAAAACACTTACCTTTTGTATACTGAAATTTCCATACAAATTACAGCTTTATGTCTTCGAATAGGTTCATTACAGTTAACTCCATTTATATTAAATCATGAGCAATATAGCGAAGGAAAAGGGTTCAAGGGTTATGTCAAAACAAAAAAATACTAAGCAGAAAGTATGGCACAGACAAGCGAATAAACCAGAAAGAACTTTTATCATTAGGCCTTTGGGAAATTTTCCGGACACTTAAGTTTCGGAGTATTTTTTGTGTTGTATATTTTTTTTTCTTGGTTCTCTACTAGGTTATTATGTTGTCTTTTGTGAAGTCCATGATTGCTGAATCTCGCTGCAGTTGCCCCAAGTTTACAGCTTAAATCAACGACAAACAGAAGGGATTTCTTAAGTACGCGATGTGTAGGATTTCATCTCAAGAAAACAAAAAATGTAGAAAAAAGACTAAAACTAATGTAATTTATAAAAACCCGCATATTGTTGCATTTTTTTTGTTCATTATTTTGATTGTGTAAGGTTTTTAATGTTTTGTTTAATTTTAAGACTTTTTAAATTGCTGTTGCTTAAAACTTTTTCGATTTGTGTGAATGTTATAACATAATGGGTTTGGTTTTTGTAATATCGGTGTAATCATAAATAAGGAGACCCCTGTCCAGTATTAGTTATTTCAAATAAATATCAAAAAAAGTGGAATAATAAAATGAAATAAAATGTATTTAATTTGCATTTAAATATTTTTGTAATAAAAAAAACTTAATATCGCATACAAAAGTAATTACGAATGTAGGTTATTTCAAAGAAAATAAAATATATTATACTAGCTGGACCCGTGCATGACTCGTGCCAAGATTTTGTGAATTCATAGATATAAAGCGATTTTATTAATATAAAAAAAACATTATTATTATTTTTTATATCAGGGGCCCGTGCTTCGCTGTGGAAGTTTTTATTGGTTTTATAAATGTAGTAACCAAATAATAAATCTCCGCCAAAACAACTTTTATCAAAGACAATTCAGACAGTATAATATTTCGCAGTAGAATTCTTCCCAGTAGATTTCTTCGCCGTATAATTCTTCCCCATAGAACGCTTTACCGTAGAATTCTTCCCGGTAGAACTCTTCCCGGTAGAATTCTTCCCCGTAGAGCTTTTCCCAGTAGAAGTTTTAGTGTAGTTAGTTTTAATGTGGTGAGTTTTAGTGTGTTGAATTTTTAGTTTAGTGAATTTTTAGTGTGGTGAGTTTTAGTGTGGTGTGTTTTAGTGTGGTGAGTTTTGGTGTGGTGAGTTTTAGTGTGGTGAGATTTAGTGTGGTGAGTTTTATTGTGGTGAATTTTTAGTGTGGTGAGTTTTAGTGTGGTGAGTTTTAGTGTGGTGAGTTTTAGTGTGGTGAATTTTTAGTGTAGTGAGTTTTAGTGTGGTGAGTTTTATTGTGGTGAATTTTTAGTGTGGTGAGTTTTAGTGTGGTGAGTTTTATTGTGGTGAATTTTAGTGTGGTGAGTTTTAGTGTGATGAATTTTTAGTGTGGTGAGTTTTAGTGTGGTGAGTTTTATTGTGGTGAATTTTTAGTGTGGTGTGTTTTAGTGTGGTGAGTTTTAGTGTGGTGAATTTTTAGTGTAGTGAGTTTTAGTGTAGTGAGTTTTAGTGTGGTGAGTTTTATTCCATTAAAATTTTGACATTTCAATGTTTGGAGTGGAATGGATAAAATCAAACAATCCCTCTGCATAAAACCATATCTGGATAATAGGAGACAATAGATAGTGATTCGTAGCAAATTTGTTTGGGTGTAAAGCAAAAGCAAGGTCACAGTGATCAGTTTGATATAGAAAGTTCATTTCCATTATACAAAAGATTTTTGAAGAATTAATGGCGTTCATTTTTTTTTGTAATTAACTCAAACACACAATGGTTCAGTAGAAGACATTTGTTTACATACGAAAAATACGATACAATAAACATCAGGTTGAAATATAACCTTATTACCGATCTTCTGTGAGAAACACGTATCGCCAAAGGTTGAATTTTTTTCTGTTTTTTATGGCACGTACCTCTCCGAAATCGGAACCTGTCGGGGACCGCAAAGAACTGTAAGCGATATTCCAAAGTGTGTTTGTCCCTGGTTAAAAAACCAAGATCTTTTTATTTTCTGATGCTGGAAGTAAATGGTTTTTTAAATTGACTAGAAACTAAAAAAAAATCTTTAATGGGCGAGTGCCTGATTTTCAGCATAATTAAGAACTTGAAAATTAAGGTAGGTATATTTTTTGATCCATATTTCAAGATTTTTTAACCATCTTGTTTTTTAGTCCATAACTCCTAGTTTTTCCATCCAAATACTTGTTAGCCCTGGTAATAAGAGTTTGACGTTTGAGTTCTGAAGAACGTTAGGATAAACTATAGGTTCCACGGCTTGAGTACACGGAAAAATATATAGTAGTATATAATGCTACCCTCACGCACAGAAAAAACATGTCACAATAATTATATAATCTAATCATACAATTTGATCATAATATGATTGCAGAAATCATTTAATGAAAGACTCAAACATTTTAAAAAAGTGGAAATGATTACGACAATCAGGAATGATAATAACAATCATACTATTATTGCTATAACCATAGTTTTTTTGACACAATCATGTATCAATCATGTTTTTTCTCTGCGTGCTTATGTCTTTGTTTAGAAAAAATGTAGGTCTACTAAAATTTGTTTAGTTTTTTAATACATTTGTCTTTATTTGACTTACCATTGACTACACCATGTATTGAAAATTCGGTCTCAACATATTTCAGAAACTGTAGTATTTTTTTATTTTTTGCTCTTTTTTTATTATTTCAAATACGACAAACGACCTTTCGTAATACGTTCGTTGTGTGTTCACACGAATTTGAAATAATTAAAATAACAGCAAAAAGTACAATAAAATAATACAGTTTCTGCAATCTGGTATTAACGAATTGGTTGACTACATATTTTAGAAAGAGGTACACGATCAGACACATGACGGACGACTGCGAAAGTGAGTACGAATAAAATAAAAACACAACCATCTGACCGAACAAGAACTAGTGCTGCCAACTAATAGAACTAAATGATTGAATCGACTGAATCGTTTTGGTTTTGAAATTAAAAACATGAACATAGAGGTTGTTAATTCTGTAAAGAGGGTAATATACATATTATACTCTCTCATTTTCCGACTGATTGTTATTGGCAGACACATGATGAAGGTGCTGAATGGAAAATTTATTGTTGTTTTCAATGACTATTTTTCTCTCACCGCCTGTATTCTGTTCAGGCATAATATGTCATCAGTAAAATGCTAACTTTATAATTTTACCGTGGAATAGTTTTACTATCACTTGCTTTTACCATCGCATATTATTTATATGTGTTTTAACTGAAAAGCAAAACTTAGGTGCTTGTCATTCTTTTTAATCGACAGAACTGATGATGCTTAGTGTTGATTTCATCTTATCATCTGGAAAATATTAGGTATATATTAAAGGTATATGTAGTAATGTCTCCTTACAATTCAGAACGTATAAATAAAGACAAAGTTTAGAATTTTTAATACAAATGTATTAAATTTTTGTATAGAAATGTAGTAAAACTATGTGAAGCAACTACATCAATTTAGTGAAATAATACATATTCTTTTGGAAGTAAATCAAATACATGTATATTTATTTAAAACACATTTTTATATATTTATTAAAATATACTATATAACATGGAAGATATAGAAATACAAATTGTTTGCAATGAATTTTGTTTTTGTCTCATAAATTGGATTAAACAGAAATTTCTTTTTGTTCAGTTTTACATTTAACATTATATTTTTCTATCTCTTACGCACTCAGTATTTAAATATTTAATTAATTAATCATGAATATATAATTTAATTAACTAAATAATGGCATTTGCTTATATTTTCGGTACTCCATTGATATGTTTCTGAAATGTTTACTCTTTTTTGTGGCAATAACAATAAAAACAGCTCAGGTGTCAGTTAAAAAGCAGCTTATTAACAGAAATTAGTAAAAGACGCAATTAAGATCAGCACCAGGTAACGTAAACTAATTAAAATTATTCATTCAGCAATAAAAGCAGGGAGTTGTATTATTCCCGGACACCAACTATCAAGACCTTAAGTCGTCGCCACTCCGACAAAAACAAAGCCAGGCACCTCATAAATAATATTTATAAGTTGACAACATATTTCCGATGCTGCCGGTATTTTTGCTGTCGCTGCTGCTTTCTTTATACTTCATTGAAAATAATGCTTAGCATCCACCAGCTGCAGCAGCTTTACCGTGAGGCACAATAATTAATTTCCATATCGCGCTTCGCTGCGATGTCCTCTCATAAAACACTTCGCAGAACCCTTGCGATGCTCCACAAATCGCAAAAATATTAAATATACAGATATCTGGCTGCTTGCAATTTATTATACGTACAATTGTCAACGCGATTTTGGTACCAGTTGTCAAAAATATGCGACGACATTTTGTTGAATAAGGAAAATCAAGTTTTGTCCCGGTTTTTTTTTTTTTTGTCGAGATATTCAATTTTTCATTTGCGTGCTTTGCAATTAAAATAACGTCTTTCGACGCAATTTTGCGAAGAGCTCGTGAAATTAATTACCCGACGCTATCTTTATTCTGCACTTTTTTTAATCCGTAGTAGATAATAGAAATATTCCATTGGTGCATAGGAAATAATTTTGAATTATGATATAAGTTTGAGCGGAGCGGAAGAATTTTGGAATGTTATCAAATTTAGATTATTAAGCAAAACAGTCAAAACTATTCGCTAAATTTTATAATATACTTCAGGATTTTTAATTAAATTAAGAAGTCAAATTGGCACTTAACTATTTAAATTGAAAAGTTTGTTGCTTTTTCAAGGCGACAAAAATGTGTATAAACAAATCAATAAAAATAAAGTTACACAATATGTGTCAGAAGGAAAAACAATACAAACAAAATTAATATTGAACCGAAACATAAATATGTTCAAAATAAAACATGTTTTGGAATGAATATAAATATGTTTCAAAAGAAATATATTAGTTGTTTCAGTAAAAAAAAGTAGTATTTTTGCAAAAAAGCATATCTAAGTATTTTTGGAAAGAAATCCTGAAAATCATTTTTACATATTAATGTACTATATATTTGTGAATGAAAGTATGTATGTATGTACGTATGTATGTATGTATGTATGTATGTATGTATGTATGTATGTATGTATGTATGTATGTATGTATGTATGTATGAATGTATGAATGTATGTATGTTCCGATTAGGCGACAAAACGGCTGAACCGAATTCAATAAAATTTTACACAATATGTATGTTAGGTCTGGGCAGATTCACCACATCGGTGGAATTGGTAGACTAGACGTGGCACCCCCCACCACACCTAAATTCACCACACCTAAATTCACCACATCAAAATTCACCACACCAAAACTCACCACACTAAAATTCACCACACTAAAATTGACCACTCTAAAATTCACCACACTAAAATTCACCACACTAAAACTGACCACACTAAAAACTCACCACACCAAAATTGACCACACCAAAACTTACTACACTAAAACTCACCACTCTAAAATTCACCACACTAAAACTCACCCCACTAAAATTCACCGCAATAAAAATCACCACACAAAAATTCACCACACTAAAAATCACCATCACCACACTAAAATAGTCATCATACTAAAACTCACCACACTTAAACTAACCACACTAAAATTCACCATTCTAAACCTCATCAAACTAAAATTTACCGCACTAAAACTCACCAAAACTAAACTGACCACAACGAAACTGACCAAACCTAAATTCACCACACCGAAACTCTTCACACTAAAACTCACCACACTAAAATTCAGCTCACTAAAACTCACCACACTAAAACTTCTACTGGGAAAAACTCTACGGGGATGAATTCTACGAGAAAGAATTCTACCGGGAAGAATTATACGGAAAGCGTTATACGGGGAAAAATTTTACTGGTAAGAATTCTACGGCGAAATATTCTACGGGGAAGCACAATCTGGGAAGAATTGTCTCTGAGAAAAGTTGTTATGGCGCAGAATTATAAAAAAACGTCCACAGCGAAGCACGGGTCCCTGATATAAATAATAAATATTTTCTTTATATTAATAACATCACTCCATATCCTTGCATTCACAAAATCTCTGACGAGTTGTGCACGGGTCTTGTTAGTTTTTAATAAAAATCTTTAAACATGCACAGTGGGAATTTATAATATTTGAATTCATATACAAATTTTTAAATACATAAATAAATAATTGGTTTAAAACAGCAAGTACAAGTGACAGCATCAATGAATGCACAATTGCTCCAATAATCGATAAACGAGACGATCCAGCCTGCTTTGTATTTGGTACAGTTACAGTACAACGTTAGTCTCAGTATAACACAGATCAAGGAAACTCATAATTTAGATTAACTATATATCTACGCTGTCTGTTAGTGAAAATGGGCATGATTGGTCTATTGTGATCTGACAACCGATCACTTATGTAAAAGTATCTCATATAAAACATATATCTACAGATGATTTTTACGTTATACGCGCTTAAGTGAACATTTTGGTCAAATATATATTGAATTTATGTTCAAATACATGAAAATAATATTTTCCCGCGAACATAATGTTTTTTTTAATAATTTTTATAATTCTTACTAACTTCATCACACCAACTTTTACAATTTTGTGGCTTTTCAGTATATTATAGTTGTGGCTTTTCAGTATATTTTTAGAAAAACATTCAAGAGCAAATAAATATATACCGCACTATTGAATTATTAATATATAATACTTTGTTACTATTTTTACTTTTTGTAAAACAATTTTTATATTTATTTAATTCAAAAATGCCAAAATATTACCAATAAGAACAATTTTTTCAATGAAGAACAAAAGACTCGTCGCAGTAAATATCAGTCATCAAGTGTAAATTTCGTATGCAAGTGTTTCAAGAATACTTTTATTTACATTTAATTTTTTTTTGTTTTTTTTTTTTTAAACATCAGTATGTTTAAAAACACCCAAAAAATACATCAAACCATGACAAAAGAGACGTTGGTAGAATATTCTGACTACCGAGTGCCTAGTTTCTATGCAAGAAGAATGTTGCAACAATACATTTATTTGAATCTAATTTTTTTTTTGTTTTTGGGTAGAAAATGGTACTCAACGTTGCCAACTTCGTATGTCGATAACTTACCAAATGAAGACGAGCGTTGCGAACTACGTTTTTTTATATTTGATTGGCATTTTGAAACATAGTTTTAACAAAGTAAACTGCCAAGAAAAAGTTTATTCAATTGAAATTTATATTTTATGTTTGTATTGTAACATATTATTATAAATTTGACAGATTCTACTGGACAATATAATAATTAATATAATAATTAATATAATGTTATTACAATCTGAACAAAAATAAATTCAATTTCGATTCCTACATTCCTAATACATGTATGGTAATTTCTCATTGCTTTCAACATTGCTTCAAACATATTCAAACAAATTTTTTCTATCCGTGTACATATTTAATTTATATATTTATAAATTACTAGCTGGACCCGTGCACGACTCGTGCCAAGATTTTCTGAATTCAAAGATATGGAGCAATTTTATTAATATAAAAAACATTTTATTATTTATATGAGGGGCCCGTGCTTAGTTGTTGAAATTTTTTTATTCGTTTTATAAATGTGGTAACCAAATAATTCTCCGCCAAAACAACTTTTCTCAAAGACAATTTTTTCTCAGACTGCGCTTCTCCGCATAATTATTCCCAGTAGAAATCTTCCCCGTAAAATCCACATAGAACGCTTTCCCGTAGAATTCTCAACGTAGAATTCATCCCGGTAGAATTCTTTCCCGTAGAATTCTTTCCCGTAGAATTCTTCCCCGTAGAGTTTTTCCCAGTAGAAGTTATAGTGTGGTGGGTTTTAATGTAGTAAGTTTCGGTGTAGTGAGTTTAGATGTGGTGAATTTTGGAGTGGTGAGTTTAATTGTGGTTAGTTTTGATGTGGTGAGTTTTTGTGTGTTGAGTTTTAGTGTGGTGAATTTGAGTGTGGTGAGTTTAAGTGTGGTGTTTTTAAGTGTGGTGAGTTTTAGTGTGGTGAATTTTATTGTGGTGAGTTTTAGTGTAGTGAATTTTAGGGTGGTGCGTTTAAGTGTGGTTAATTATAGTGTGATGGGTTTTAGTGTGGTGAATTTTAGTGCGGTGAGTTTTAGTGTGGTAAGTTTTAGTGTATCGAAATTTGAGTGTAGTGAGTTTTAATGTGGTGAGTTTAAAAGTGGTGAATTTTAATGTGGTGAAATTTTAGTGTAGTGAGTTTTAGTGTGGAGAGTTTTAGTGTGGTGAAATTTTAGTGTGGTGAGTTTTAGTGTGGTCAATTTTAGTGTGTTGAATTTTTGTATGGTGAGTTTTAGTGTGGTGAGTTTTAGTGTGGTGAGTTTTAGTGTGGTAAGTTTTAGTGTGGTGAGTTTTGGTATGGTGAGTTTAAATGTGGTGAGTTTTAGTGTTGTGAATTTAAGTGCGGTGAGTTTTAGTGTGGCGACTTTTGGGTATAGTGAGTTTTAGTGTGGTGAGTTTTAGTGTGATGAGTTTTAATGTGGAGAAATTATAGTGTGGTGAGTTTTAGTGTGGTGAATTTTAGTGTGGTGAGTTTTAGTGTGGTGAAATTTTAGTGTGGTGGGTTTTAGTGTGGTGAATTTTAGTGTGTCGAATTTTTGTGTGGTGAGTTTAAGTGTGGCGAGTTTTAGTGTGGTGAGTTTAAGTGTGGTGAGTTTTAGTGTGGTGAGTTTTATTGTGGTGAGTTTTAGTGTGGTGTGTTTTTGTGTGGTGAGTTTTTAAGTGGTGAGTTATAGTGTGGTGAGTTTTAGTGAGGTGAGTTTTAGTGTGTTGAATTTTAGTGTGGTGAATTATAGTGTGGTGGGTTTTAGTGTGGTTAATTTAAGGGTGAATTTTAGTGTGGTGAGTTTTAGTTTGGTTAGTTTTAGTGTGGTGAGTTTGTTTTTCTTTTTCTTTTTCTTTTCTTTTTTTGTTTTTCATTTAGTTTGGATTGCGGTTTTATGTGATTCGTTTTGTTTTTGTATTTTTGCTTTTGTTTTGTGTTGTGCTTTTGCTTTTTTGTTTTTAATTTTTTTTTTGTATTTGAGTTTTTTGTTTCATGTTCGTAGCTGGTGAAAGTGCCGAGTTATATCGTATTGAAAGTTTAGGTTGTATGGCAGGTGCCACCCCTCTTTGTCCAATCCCGCCCATATATAGCCTATCATTCCTTCCAGACCATACCACATCTGTGGTAAAAATTTCAAGGAAATCGGATCAGCCGTTTAGACGGAGAAGCGGAACAAACGTACAAACGTACAAACGGACAAACGTACAAACGTACAAACGTACAAACGAACAAACAGATTTATTATATTAATAGGATATGTTTAATTATACCCTACACTAAGAGTGTTGCGTCGGTCGCACGTCTGGGTAGCGTCGGTAGTTCGTCTGGTTAGTGCGTTGGACTACGATCGAAAAGTCGCTGATGCGTTCGCGCGGTTCGATCCTCAGCCACTGCCAACATCTTTTTCATAGAAAACATTTTTATTTGCGATGCTACCTTTTAGCAGTAAATGACAAACCTACGAGAGTAAAACATTGCCTATGAAAAGCTCTCATCCGTTGTTCGGATTCGGCAATAAACTGTAGGTCCCACCACTTTGAGTACAAATATAATACTCTGCCGAAGTTCTAGGACTGTAGCGCCAAACTATTATTTATAAGTGGGAATGGGTATATTCAGTTTTGTACGCCGTTTGTAACACCCAGAAGGAAGCATATCCGGTATGGAAAAGTATTTATATTCTTGATCAGCGTGACGTCCTGAGTCGATTTAGCGATGTTTGTCTATCTGTTGAAATCACTACTACTGAAAAAATTGAAGAGTTAGATCAATGAAACTCCTAATTTAGATTACTTATATACCTACGCTCTATGTGCGAGATCGGTTCGTTGTGACCTGAGATCCGACCACTTATATTCAAATATATCTTATAAAATTTACATCTACAGATCCATTTTATATTATTCTGGCTTAAGTAAACTTTTTCCCGAGAATCGACTTGTGGTTCCCAAAAAAAAAAATCGAAATCCCGTACACTTACCCATTTGTAAATATGTTTTCTTGTTTGTGGTGCCATTTTGTGATCAGAAAAAATAATTTGTTGTACACTTTCACAAAGATTTATATCAATTATTATAAGAGAATTTATGCTTTGTATATACTTGTAAATGTTTTTAATACATTAAGCAATAAAAATAAATGAAGATGTAAACATGTAGTAGATTTTAGAGCCATTTTAATAAATACATAAAGTAGTAAAAATATGTCAGTTTAAATTTTGCATTTAAATTTTACTGTTGAATACCTTTTTATAATTTAAGAAAAATATCTATCAAAATTTGATGTAGAAAAAAATTTTGAAATTTTTTAAAATTTCAATTAAACGTGGTCGGACCCAACCAATTTTTGCCTTAGTTTCCTAACTCATTTTTAATATATTTTGTTATATTTCTTCGTTAAATATAATTTCATATACATTGCATTTAATTTCAAACATATTATGGTTAATCTATAACAAGTCTAAATCTACATGTTCCCACATGTCCATATTCGTCTGTATAACGGACAATGCACAATTACAACTGTTCCTTTCATTATTTACATCTATCAGCAAATGCTACCACTGTCAACTGAAAAGTAATAATAATAATAATTTGGCGCTACAGTCCTGTATAAAACTTCGGCCGAGCTCTCTCACCATATCGAGCTGTGCGTGTTATATTTGTACTCAAAGTGGTGGGACCTACAGTTGATTGCCGAATCCGAACGGCGGGTGAGAGCTTTTCATAGGCAATGTTTTACTCTCGGAGGTTTGCCATTTACTGCCGAGAGGTAGCGCGGTATAGAAAATTTTTCTATGAAAAGATGTTGTTAGCCCCAGTCCAGGCTTGAACCGGGGACCTTTCGGCTCGCAGTCCAAAACACTAACCACTGAGCTACCGCGGCTACTTATATAATTCTAGGAACTACATTTCATTTGGACTGAAATGGAAAACATTTCTTCAAAAACAAACGTAAACAATTTTTTCCGTATTTTGAGGTAGTAGCATTATATTGAAATTAAAAAAAAAATCAAAGTGAAATAAATTACAAATATTTTTAAAATCCGATAATGTTAAATACAATTTTTTGAAACAAGTGTGTTTTGAAACAAGATAGTGTTACTATATGAAGTACAGCTTCATTGGTTTCTGTTTCGTACATTTGACATGTGTAGACAATATTATTCAACCCTCATTAGAGTTCAACATGCAGAAGTAGGTATCAACATAATTATGCCCATATATTGGTGTGATCTCAGAGCCAAACTGAGCCATGTCAAAGAGCACGAATGCCATTTCGAGCACAAGTACCATAGACGGGCGGTAGGTGGTGTTGTCGAAACGAAAATTCAGCAGAAACGCTAAGTAAATTCATTGCAGAACCAATTAATAGCAGTCAACATTATTGGCAATGCTGCATGATCCGGGAACAGCAGTCATAACGGCCCACTGAAAAAAGATATTAATAAAACGGCAACACCTAGCAGCAAATGCAACAACATCGTCGGCATACAAATGCACTCACAGTCCTCTGTACTCTAGGACGAGAGTAAGTTTCACCAGCAGCTACAACAAATAAATACAGTCCAAAAAAAAAAAATGCCTTGAGACAAAGTGTGAAATTGTGTATGTAAGGATACTGAAAAATTGTCATAGCCAGTAGAAAAGTAAGGCTATTATTAAAATTATAAATTTCTAAAATGATTTTAAAAAAAGACTTACTTAATTTATAGCACCTAACTAAAACTATTATGTCAACCATTTTAATATCTTACTTTTTTGGGTAAACTTTTTCTAAAGAGTTTATAAAAGAAAAAAAAAACATACTATTTACGAATTTGTTCATAAATATTATGAATTGCCATTACGTCAAATTCATGCCATTTATGAATTGTTCATAAAATCGTATTGATAAACCCATTCATAATATTTATGAAAAACTTCGTCGTATTTTAGTGTTTTATAATAAAACAATAATAAATTATAAAATCTTTGAACGAAACGTTTTTTTATTGTGAAGTTATAAAATTTTAACACAAAAGTGGATTGGAGAATTTTCCATTAGACTTATAATTAGAATAACTATTTCAAAATTAAAAAAAAAATTATATATTTTTTTAAACTAAATAACTTGTATAATAACTTGTTCTTTATATTTTTGCCTACTAGATCGATCAAAATTCTACCAACAACCAGTGTTCATAATATTGATGAATTCATTCATTGAATTGGAATCGTATTTTTAATTTAAATGTTTTTCATTTTTAATATTTTTTTACAATCAAATTACAAACTAAAATTTGTCTTCATTTACACATTTATGTATTTATAATTCTTATAAGTTTGATAATACTTAATTTCTAATTATACACAGACTCCATTTCATCATATTAATGAACAAATGTACATCAATTTATGAATTTTGTTCATCAAACCATATTTATTTAAATATCATAAATTTTGTCAGAATTATAAATATATAAAAGTGTAAATTATTTTATAGTAGCGATTTTGAGTAAACGCAGAGGAATATGGTAGGATCACATTCCGTAGCAGGAATTTTCAATGTATACAAATAAGCAAGGTCCCCAACGCATATTTTACGTAGGAAACTGGTTATTTTAGCCTATCCATGCAAAAACTTTGTTTTGGGTTTTGTTTTTGAAGAGCTTATTTATAGGAACCAATTGGAAAGGATGGGTAGCCGATCTGGAATATACATTTATATTTTTAAGTTTTAAATAGTAGCTTTAGAGCTGGAAAATTGTGGGGAAAGATAATGTTTAATAATACATTTAATGTATACTAAAAATATTGAATGTATATTCTTGGATGTTTATTGACAACATGCGCAGCTTTTTGTTGACATACTTTGTGTTTGTAAGCGTAATAAAATACAATATTTTTCGTCTTTTCGTGTTTCCTGCCAGTATTATGCCGAATATTTCTAGCCAGTATTTTTATTTTTATCCGCCCACAATTAAAACACAATATTCTGAATATGTTTTTCTAAAACAATAATCCGTAGAACGGATACATACATTTTTGTGGTCCGCAATTTCCATTTGTTTTGTTACTGTTTGTTCATCACTTGTGCAGCGATTAATCGAACGAACTAAAAGCTATAGGTGATGCGGAATTTTCTGGGCACCTAAGATCTAAATTATATGTATTTATGCCCCTGCCGATTGCATTTCATACCCTCTATTGCCTGCCAGTTCTATAGGCTTTTTAAAATATGTGATTTTCTTAAAAAAAAAAATGGTTGTTATTTACTTTCAGTTTTCATTGCTATACACATAACATGTATCAACCTCCTAGTCAGCAAGGCTGGGGTTATGCTAACCTCTTAGTCAGCAAGCATGAGGTTGTGCTAACCACCTAGTCAGCAATGTAAATTTTAAATGCGTAATATATCACGCATATAATTCCCTGAAAAAACTATTTCTAATGCCACATATGAACATTTCCTGGGGTTCCGGACGGTACATTGGTACGATTAAAACTTTAATGTCTCGAAGGAAAATAAATGAATTTACGTGCTTTTTTTGTGCATGTATTATTTAAATAGGACTAACCATCTGCAAAAAATTATAGAATTCTATACGGTAGATCAAAAGATATAAAAAAAATAGTGGGCGTTCCGGACAAAAACGGAGGTAAATATCAAGGTTCATATGGATATTCCAAAAAGTTAGCGAATTTTGCGTACAAATGTTTTGTTTCGGAATATTAAATAAAATAGTTGAAATTATGCGCTTTCTTTGTATATTTACACTTTGTTCCTAAAATTTATTGTTTTTTTCATAATAAATCATAATGCCGAACGGGACAAAAAATTCCGTATTGAAATTATCAGTACGATTTTTATTCTAAAAATACTTTTTTCGTACAATATATTTTTTTTTAATTATCTTTTAACATAGCTGAGACAATTTACTTTATTTTTATCTATGTACATTTTGTTCCTAAAGTTTACAGTTATTTCATTACAAATCGCAGAATAATTCCGGACGTTTCGTATTCGTATATTTCGTATTTTCACTACGATTTTTTTACATTTGACTTAATTTATGAACTTACTATTCTCTACGACTTGTGAAGTTTATTTATTTCTGCACGTATCCATAATTTTTGGCCAGGTATTGGCAACCGAACTGCTGATAGACACGAAGTAGTCGTTTGTCATTTATTTTGTTGATACAATAACGTACTCAGTTGCCGTAACAAATGCACAACTTCAAATATTTGGCAGAATGAAAAATGTAATCAAGAGGTTACGACAACTGAGCGTGCAGTAGCGTGGACTAACATTTCGGTTAGAGTAAAAAATGGTACGTTCATTTTAATGACCTGAGGTTATAACAAATGTATTTCGCTTACAACACCGAATCGTTGGTTCAATTAACCTCATGCCGAAAGAAGATTTGTCTGTGTGTATATAAATCAGCATCTTGAATAATTTTTCTGTAAAAGTCAAAGATAACGGATTTTCCTAGTGTCATCTTACACTGGCCAATAATTTTAGTCGGGATACCCAGAGGTCGTCTTATATTATCGTACGCTTGCTTAAAGTCGACTTGAACCACACGAGCTTTCTCCAAAATCAGAATCTAAAGTGGATTTATATGGTCGAAAGTTGCCTTGATCCATGACATCCCGCATTCCTTCTTGTCACCTTACTTACAGATAGGGCAAATAAGACTTAAATTTCATTTGCCCGGAATATGCTGCCGTTACTCTCTTGTTTCAAGAGATGGAAGAGGTGCATAATGATCGGGTCCGTTGATTTGATTACTGCCACAGGTATTATAAATTAATGAATATTTTTTTTCTGCTGGGGTTTTATGTATTACATGTGTGTGTGTCGCTATACCCTGTGTTTGTAGTGCACTTTCACAAAGATAAGCTCAATTAATTCAAATTTATTTGACACTGCGTTGACCTCACACTCACACATATACATGTGTACAGGGCACGCACACACTGTTATACTTGGGCAATACATTGCGCAATTTGTAAACTTGGTACAGCCACTACCGCCACCGCTGCTGCTACTGCATGTGGAGTGCGAAGGTCTTTCATGTGGCCGAGACCACATTAGCCACAAGTGTGCTGCATGGCAGGCACCACACCACGGCTCGCTTATTTCCATCATACATCGCCTGTGCAATTTAGCGATTAACATTGTGTGAGTTTTTGAGAGCATGTGTGTTTTGGTGACCACGCTGTAGTGCGCACTAAAATTTTTGCGAAATTTCTCACCACTAAAAGTCATGTCAATGATGTCACGTCATCATCAGCCAGATATCTGTTATTGCCGTCATCGCACAGTTGGTCGCAGTACGTTGGCCATTTAAAGCATATGTGATGTGGCAAAAGGATACGCATTCGTCAATCGAAATTGCTACCAGTACTACCTTATTGCCAGTTTTAACTGTTTTTTTGAGATTCGATTGGTTAAAGAATTGGTTTAAAATATACGGTTTTGAAGTCATATACGATATACTAATTCAATGTATAAGTTATTTATTTTAAAAATGTATTTAACGCAGGTATGAATTTCCATACTCTAATAAAATCCATGTATGAACTGCCGGACTGCTTAGTCAAGTTTGGGTGGCCAAGGCTTGGTGAATAAGTCTTCGCCCGAAACTGGGCCAACCATAAGATTTGTCTTCACCCAAGACTCGGCCAACCTTGACCTTGCAAATCTTGGCTCATTGACTCATCCAACACTTAACTGTTAAATCTTGGTTTATTATACTCACCCAGAAAAAAATACTATATAAATAATAGTTTTTTACTATTAAAAATAGGATAAATTATTATTTTAATAGGAAAATACCATTAAATACTAGAAAATACCATGACATTGCCATTGAGTTTATATGAGAAGATTTATTTTTTTGTATACTATTAAATCAATAATTGTCCTATTGACCAGTTTTAATGGGATTTGAATGAATTTTTTTCTGGGTGTATGTATACTTGGGAAACGGGTAACACGTGCTTGACGCCAATCAACTGAACAGCATTGGTCCTGTTCTGGACCTATATTGTTTTCCGGTGTTGGACCAAACTTTACACGCCTGTAAAGACACGAAGTTATCATCTTAAGGTTTGACCAGACGTGGGCCAACTCAGTATTTTGTACTTGGCCCAGAGTTGAGTACTAATGATGAAAGTCTGGGCCAATCGTCTGAACAGCTTTGGTACAGTTCTGGGCCTTATTGTTTTCTGACATTGGGCCTTACTTCACACGCCACGCACGAAGTTATCCTCCCAAGGTTTGACCGGATTTGGGCCAACTTTGGGGTTTCGTAATGAGCCCAGAGTTTGATACTAATGGCGAAAGTCTGGGTTAACCTTTCTGGATTTCTGGCACTAGTAATGCTTTTTCAGTTTGTATACATATTACGATTACTTATATATTTAATAACTGGACCCGTGCACAGCAGCGCCCGTGCTAAGTTTTTGTAATTGCAAAAATATATCGTTTATAAAGTGTGGATACATTTACGCCTCTTTTTCCCTTTTTAGTGCAAGCCTTGTCACTACCACATTCTATTTAACTATTAAACATTTTAAAATGATATTTCGTTTCGATTTGTACAACTCTGCTCTTAGTAAGTCAGAAGTTACCATTTTTAGTTATATGGGAAGTGCCACGCCCCATTGTCCCATTCCGTCCACATTCTAAGTGACTATTACAATATTTAATATAATCTTTTGTTTCGATTTTTATAACTCTGCTCTTAGTAAGTAAAGAGTTGTAGAAATTTTAAAGTTTTGGTTATATGAGAAATGCCACGCCCCGTTGTGCAATCCCGCCCATATTCTACGTGACGATTGGAGTTTTAAATATGAACATTTGTTTTCATTATTATAACTCAACTCTTAACATGTCAGGAGTTATAGTGATTTTAAAGTTTTGGTTATATGGGAGGTACCACGCCCTTTAATCCAATCCCGCTCACATTCTACGTGACGATTGGAGTTTGTAATATAAACCTTAGTTTCGATTTATATAACTCTAATCTTAGTAAGTCAGAAGTTACAACATTTTTATAGTTTTAGTCATATGGAAAGGGACACGCCCTTTTGTCCAATTCCGCCCACATTTGTAAAAAAGGTAAAGAACTTCAATATACCTCACTGAGCCAAATTTCATGACTGTGCTTATCTTAATTACACCGATATTTTGAATTAAAAGTTCAATTTTGCCACGCCCATTTGTGTATCTTAGGAGGCAAATTTCAAAAAATCCCTTTGTAGTGCACACATACGTCAAGAGATGAACATCCTGCCCAAATTTCATAGTCCTAGGGTCAAATTTAGATATTTTCGATTTTCCGGCTTTTCCTTTGGGTTTTTCCGACCTTTCTTTTTTCCTAAACCATTCTTGCATTGACACGGACAAAATACAAAAGGAATTAGGCAAATCCGTCTGTTCGTTCTCATTTTTATATATATAGATATGAAACCAGTTGGGAAGGTTAGATCACTTGGGAAATTTTAAAGTAGGTGTAATTATGATAGTTAGGATTATCAAAATTATAGTCGGTCTAAGCCGACTATAAATACCCTGCACATATGTGTGGTTACCATTCAAAGTGATATATAGGTCACCAGGGTTACGAATCCTGAAAATAACTACAAACATTCAAACGCTGAAGAATTTCCATTCATTTGATACCCATATTTACAAATGGGTAGGTGTACCGAATTTCGATTTTTTTTTGTGAACCACAAGTCATTTTGCCGGAAAACATTATTATAATGTATTTGAGCATGATGTCAATATATATTTGACCAAAAAAGTTTACCTAAGCACGTATACATAAAAATTGATCTTTATATGTACATTTTATATGAGGTATTTGAACATAAGTGGTCGGATCATAGGTCACAATGGACCGATCTCGCTCTAGCTCTTCAATTTTAAAGGTAGTAGGGTTTTCAACAGACAGACAGACAGACAGACAGACAGACAGACAGACGGACAGACGGACAGACAGACGGACAGACGGACATCGCTAAATCGACTCAAGAGGTCATGCTGATCAAGAATATATATACTTTTCCATACCGGAGATGCTTCCTTCTGGGTGTTACAAACGGCGTACCAAACTGAATATACGCTTTCACTCTTAGTGTAGTGTATAATGAATATACCCTTTCACTCTTAGTGTAGGGTATAAAAAAGATTTTTTTTTGATTTTTAAAAAGGATTCGTCATTTTAATTTAGTAAAAACATATTATTCATATTTTTATTATAAATTTTATTAGAATCGAGTATCGAGTTTAGTCTGAGCTATATTTATTATCATGTTTATACTATTTTAAATAATGAACCTATTCAATCGATTTTCGTTATTTGGACTTTTTAAATTCAACAATGAGCATTATAAAGATGAATGTTTTATGGAAAGTAAGTGGCAACAAATATTTATACTACTAAACCAATATCATAATTCTCGCTTCATTACCATTTAATAGAATAAATGTTTTTAACTAACAATTTTATAACTATGTCTGGCATGTCTGTCAATTGAAAGTAACTAAGCCAAATTATTCTAGATATTAAGACATTTTGTTCTTAGGTATCAAAAAAGTAACTAAGTACAATTTGTCTGGATTGCAGATGTTTTTTCTTAGGTATCAAAAAACGTCATGATATACAATGTTTGCATGTGTTTGTTTTCACATATAGAACAACAAAGCACAACCTGTGTCTGTGTATGTATGAATGTTAAAGATATAAATAGAAAAAACGAATATTGGTATGGTTTCAGTTCGTAAACGTAAATTGGGATTAAATTTGGCATAAATACCAAGTTGATTTCATTCCAGTGTTATCTTAATACAAAACACCAGGCATGTCAAACACGCGGCCCGCCAACATTTCCGTGCGGCCCGCGAAATCTTTTTAAATAATATAGGAAAAATATATTTTTAAGAATTGAAAAATTTTAAAAATATTTTATTTTCAGGCGTTAAGATGATTATTATATTAAATAACGGTGGCATAATCAAGATTACCATTTATTCTTGGTTAAAAACTTATTAATTTATTTAAAAAAAAAAAACAATATTTTTATATTTTCCAAAATTTAATAATGAGAAATTGAGACTCGAGTCTTAAATTACTTTCCTAATTTTCATTTTAAATATTATACATGGCGTTGAACAAATGGCATAACAATAATGTTTATCTTTTTTCATCAAGTTATATTGTTTCTTATTCATAAAATTTTAAATTTAATGTAAAGTTTTGAATTTCCCTTGGCTTTAGTTCACCGGCATAAAAGGAGAAAAAAATAATTAAAATTTAAAAATCTTAAAAACTAGACCCTATTTAACAAAACCGTTTTCGGAATTAAAGGGTTTTCCAACAGGGACGCGACAGGGACAGCAAACGACGCCATATTTCTTGCCACTCTTTTGACATTTCTCTTCAGTAAGGTTTGCCATTTCATTATGGAAAGATATACGAGCCAACAACGAGTCGAAATTATTAAAATATACTACCGAAATTCAAATTCGTATATCTTTCCATCATGAAATGGCAAACCTTACTGAAGAGAAATGTCAAAAGAGCGGCAAGAAATATGCTGTCGCTTTTTTTGTAGCGTCCCTGTTGAAAAACCCTTTAGCACCGGTATCCAATAAAGGCGCAATCAAAATAAAACAAGAATCAAAAATTTGTAGACAAGAGTCTTGCATTGTAAAAATTGGAATTGTAATCATTTTAACATTTTTTTTAGTAAGTAATACTTTTTGTTTAGAGACATTCCACACCAAATCTATCAGAGTTCCAGACTCACCTTCTCCAGAGATACAGTGGTCCAAAGTTTCAAAAAATTAATCAATAATCACTTTTTGTGGTTGTAGAAAAAAAATACTTGACCGTAGAATGCTGTAAACCTCATTTTAAGGATAATAAAATAAACTTTGTTATAACTCCTAAATCCGTACATCTCTAATCAATGGATTGTCCTGGCAATTTAAATTAGTTTTGCAAAAAAAGAAACCCTTTTCAAATTTATATAAATTTCAAATTTATATAAATATCAAATTTATATACGATATTTAAAAAAAAAACTTTTCAATATGTTTGGTAATGTGATTTATGCATCGAAGTTTGTTTGATTGTTAGATCTGTTTTACAAAATTGTCTCTGGTGTTTGAAATATACTCTATTGTATATTCCCCTGACAAAATTTTTGGCAGGATTAAAGAAATTCGAACATTTTTTTGGATATATTTCAAACAGACAAAAATCGCACCATTTTTTTACAAAATTTTTGCCTGCGGCGCTTTTAACGAGTTCAATGGAAAATGTTATCATCTTAACATTATATTTTATTTTCCAACAAATATAATACCACAAATAACCATCTTGAAATTTTCCATGAACATTTATAATAAATTGACGAAAACTTACGATTTTTTTCAGAATTTTAAAAAGGGTCCTTTTTAAGGACATCAATTATGAAGTGCAAGGATAATGACCACGGACTACATGTTCACGATTAGAAATTACAACTTAATTTTTCTGAAAAATTTTTCTATTAGCTTTAAAACGAGCCATCAATGAAATTTCTAGCATTTCTAGTTCAAGAGTTATTTAAATATTAACAACCATACAATAGTGATTTTTGGCCCTTTTTTTAAACTTTGAGCCACTGTATATCTGGAATTAGTGGTCACAAAAAAAAATGGTTAGTGCATGTCTCAATATCTTTTATAAATTCCAAAATTTCATTTAAATCGAAGAAGGTGAGTTCCAACCGCTGGTCGATTTGGTGTGGAATGGCCCATTAATAAAATTGCTCCATATCCTTGCATTCACAAAATCTTTGCACGAGTCGTGCACGGGACCAGCTAGTAGGTAATAAAATTCAAAATAAACAATAAATTACCTAAAATATATATTTTTTTATGTTAGCTTCGAAATAAATGCTTTTAGTAGCCGCGGTAGCTCAGTGGTTAGTGCGTTGGACTGCGAGTCGAAAGGTCCCCGGTTCAAGCCTGGACTGGGGCTAACAACATCTTTTCATAGAAACATTTTTCTATACCGCGCTACCTCTCGTCAGCTCTCACCCGCCGTTCGGATTCGGCAATAAACTGTAGGTCCCACCACTTTGAGTACAAATATAACACGCACAGCTCAAAATGGTGAGAGAGCTCGGCCGAAGTTCTGTACAGGACTGTAGCGCCAAACTATTATTATTATTAGTTACTTTCAACATATCGACTGGCAGACACACGAACAAACAGATGGCGCTGACAGACGGACAACACTAAACAAAATAGCGGCAAAGCAAGATCGAAAAAACAACATCTATACGAAAACGTTTTCATTCAATTTTGGGACGAAAACAACAACAACATGTTTGATACCTAAGTAACTAATAACTGAATTCAAGAATAATTCTACTTAGTTACTTTTTTTGATACCTAAGAAATTAATAATGCAACGCCCTTTTCATTTAACCTACACTCAGAAAACAAAAACTAATAGTATGACTATTGTTTCTAAGGGAAACGAAAAAAATGTTTTTCCTATTTACTCAATAATTTTTATAGTATTTTGTAATATTATTTAGCTAAAAAGATGATAAACATTATTTCAACAGGACATGTTATTAATAAAATATTATTATTTTTTAATAGTTTATTTTGTATTGCATTACTATTGATTATAAGTAGTTTGAGTCACTTTAATTAAACTATAACACTAGTTTAATAAAACAATTAAAAAAAAAATGTATCACGTCTTTATTAAATTGAGCATTATCAATTTATTTGGTTAAAAGAGTCTGTCTCAAAATGAAATTACTTAAACCACAAGCAATACAAATGACATTACTTTAGTATGACTAAAAATTCTTTATCATTATATTAAACATTATTTTACGTTCCCAATATAGTAGATAATTATATACGCAATAATGCAACCGTTGCTTTGCCGAATGTCGTGTTATTGTAAAATTTGTTACTCTTACTCTTTTATCGATCATAACTTTGTTGTTTCTTATTAAATTTTGACAAAGCAAAAGGTTTTGAATAGGTTTTTGAATTTACTTTTAATACTTGTAAAATGTGTAAATTTTTAACGACTTTTCAAAAAATGAAAAATGTAATAAATTTGAATTTTTATCAATTTTTTTATATTTATAACTCAGGTTTTATAAACCAATTTTAATAAATTCAAATGTTTGGCTAGGCTAAATATATTGGTTTTTTTAAATGGTCTTCAGTCTGTTCATATGTTACGTAGATGCTGAGTGTTAATTACATAAGTAAATCAAGGTATTTGGGAATTTGCACAAAATAGTGGAAATTATAAAAAAAACTCAAAGTGATATAGGAATTCTGTTAATGAGGATATGCATTGTTATTTGATGCATATTCAAAAATAAAGTTTGGAGTGCTTGTACATTTTTGGTGTCGTAGCGTTTAATTGTTGTGGATATTTCAAGCGTATGGTAAAAGAACGACTTCTGCCTTTTTATAATATCCAAATATCGAAAAAAGGCCAATACTTTTGCTGCAAATATCCCGAAACCTTGGATGTTTGCTATAAGACAACTGTAAATATCTCAATTTTTATTGTTGTTGTTGTTGCAAAAATCCCAGAACTGTCTGCAAATATATCATATTATAAAAATATTAAGAGTTTTATTAAAAGTTTATTAAACATATGGATATATGTAATAATTTCGTACACTAAGAAAAAAGTGACGTAATAAAATAAAATATAATTTATTTAAATTTGATTAAAATACTTTTGTAATAAAAAACGTAATACTCCATACAAAACATGTTACGCGCGTATTTGATTCCAATTTAATTAAAAAAGTATTTAATTTTATTATGTACGCATTTAAATTCATAAAAAAATATATTATAGAAATATTTTTAACAATATTTAAGTATGTTTTTTTAAAAGTAACCACTATAAAATTATGTAATATATTTAAAATATATTTTCTCGTTTTGCAAAAATTAAGTTCAATAATGCATGTGTGGCAACCCTAATAAAATCCGTGTCGTGTTAATAATTTATGTGTAAAACCATTATATTTTCTATATATAATTTGCTATGATAAAATTTATCAATTGACTTAATGGAAAATATTCAAATTTAAATTTTTATTATTACAGAACGTATTTAACATGTTATGTTAATTGTGCGCTGCAGCGAATAAGTCTCTCGTTCTCTTGCTCTGCTAAAATATATTTCCGGCTCTTGTGTGCGACTCTCAAATACTCTCAATTTTTCTTATCAGTTGAATATGAACGAACACCGAATGCAACGCAACATTTTCATTATCAACGACGAGAGCGCGTCCTTCGGCAGAGCCACTCGTTCGGTGGCACGACGAATTTTGACTCCGACGGAAATGGAAGACAAAATATTTGAACCTCATTGACATTCAATGTAAACCGTTCAATGGTTTAGTTTGATATTTGCCGGTGTAGCGTAACGTAGTCGACGCGCATTTGGGATTCCAAGGATAATCGTGCGAATTTAATATAAAACCTAATTAAAACAAGCTTCATGCAATATAATATAACAAAAATGTTTACAAATTAAAGTAATAATAATATTAATTAATTTTAAATACACTCATCTGTGAAAAACAAAACGTAAATGTGAAAATGTGTGTAATTGAACCGTGTTCGAAGGTCGAAAGTTTGCATGGCCGCCCGTGGCACAAATCAGACCCTCATTAAAACGAAAATGAAACCTAAATTCGCATTGGAAGATTAGCCTAGATTTGCAAATCCCCACATTCAAACCCATCGTACAGACAGACATATCTACACTATTTGAGTACCTACCCCAAAATCATTTTCGATCTCACATACACTCTCATTCAATATTTATTCGTCCAGAACATTTTATTTGTTTACTTTATGTTTTTTGCTTCATTGACTTGGGTCACACTGACACACACTTTAATCCACAGCAATTTATATACAGTCAAATCAACGTAAATGTTCGTTCAGCATGAGTGCATAAAGCGCATAAATAAATGCAGACCAACCAACAAAAACAAAAAAAAAAAAAACAAAAAGGATAAATAACTCACGCAAACAGTCGCAGCAAATAGTACATAAAACATGTTTGATAAGAAAATAAATTTAAAAAACACTCGCACAATTTTCAAAGTTTACGTAGCAGCACAGACGGCATCTTTTCATAAATTTTTCTCCTCGATGTAACTTGCAAAACTTGCATTTTTGGCAAAAACAACCAGTTCAAAAACTATGAGGCTACGAAATATTTAAAATATTTTCATGCAAATTTGCCTTGGAATTGGCTTTGGGTAAGCCGTACACAAAGCCACAACGCATCCCGGTGGCGTATTAAAACTTTAGACTTTATTCTACAATTACAACAGCAGCATAAACACTATGGATTGTAGCAAAAAGCTGTCATTTGTCTGTCGGATGTTCATAATGATTTTAATATATATTCCTGGTAAGTTTTATAAAATAAAACTGAAAAATACATTGTACAATACATTTAATTATTTTTTTTTTTTTTTTTTAAATACGAAGTACGAAATAACAATTGAAACAATATGGCCCATATTCACTATACAGACAATGGAATTTCATGATTTAAAATAGAGTAGAGGGTAAACCCCTAAAACTGATCAATTAGATCAGAAAAAACGTGCTGATGTAACATCTGTTGGCAAATTTAATTGGTATTTAAACAAATTCTCAAAGAGCAAAAACGGATAAAAAATTTAAAGCAGTGATTACACTATGAGAAAAAACTATAATTTTTTTAATTGAAGTCCGTTTTTTTTATTTTGTGCTCTATAAGATTTACTGATAAACACTGTAGGTCCCATCACTTTGAGTACAAATATAACACGCAATGCTCAAATGGTGAGAGAGATCAGCGTAAGTTCTTCAGGACTGTAGCCCCAACAATAATAATAATAGTTTGGCGCTAAATTCCTAAAGGAACTTTGGCCGAGCTCTCTCACCACTTTGAGGTGTGCGTATTATATTTGAAATCAAAGTGTTGGGACCCACAGTTTAATGCCGAATCCGAACGGTGGGTGAGAGCTTTTTTATAGGAAATGTTTTACTCTGCCATTTACTGCCGACAGGTAACGCGGTATAGAAAAATGTTTTCTATGTAAAGATGTTGCTAGCCCCAGTTCAGGCTTGAACATGGGACCTTTCGGCTCGCAGTCCAACTGACTAACCACTGAGCTATCGACGCTACTGTAGCCCCAAACTATTATTATCATAAACTTATACACCTTTCGTCTGGATTGGACATTATGGGGGTCCGAAATAATTTCAAAAACAAGACTAAAAACTTGTTATTTATTTATCAACAGATTATACTTTATAATAAATTTTCTTGACTAGCTCAGTAATATGCATCTCTTACACACTCTGTATCTTAAACTAAGTGCAAAATTAGACATATTTTATATAAACCTAATAATAACGAATATTAGCTTTAACTTAAATTATGGATAAAGTATTAAAAATATAAGGGAACCTGGGGTAAAGTAGGACACATATTGATATTTTTCCAAAAAATTACATTTTAATAAGTTTCTATAAATTGGTTCATAATCTATTTTTTTCATTAACAAAAAACAATTTATATGCCTTTTAGTTGATTTTTGAGCGATTTTTGAAAACAACTTCTTGAACATTTTTGTGGTAAAGTGCGAAACTTCAAAATGTTTACCAAAATGATATTTTAGTCTTCCTTTTTCATGTTTTTTTTGCATAACAAAGTCAAATATATTAAGGATGTAAACATTACAATAATTAATAATCCAAGAAGAAAAAAAGTTTAATTTCATAAACATATCAGTAGTTATGTTAAGAAATTACTAAAAAAAATGGCATTTACTCCCAGTCAAAATATTCTGAGAGTGATGTAGACAGGTGAGGCATATAACTTTTTGAAGCTCTCAAAAAAACTTTCAAAAACATTTTTTTCACTTGTTTCGAATTGCTATCAAAATGTCTTAATTTGATTATAACCATTGTTACATTTTTTTTGTTATTTGGTTTTAAAAATTATATAACGTTGAAAGTATTTGAATGCAGCATATCGTCATATCTTCTTTATTCGATGTCCATCATCAAGTTTTATATATCGTTGAAAATTTCTCGGCGGTTAATATATCTGTCACATAGGTTTAATTGGCGACCGAGATCACACTTTTTTTTTTCTTTTACGACTTTTGCTCTCAGTTTAGAGGTGGATTTTTTTTTTGTTTTGTATGCAGACCGACCCGACCTTTGCATATTTAAGTTTTTATTTGTTCAATAATTCAGCTTCATAAAATAGATTTTCTAAACTTATTCGTGAAGTCCTGATGTAGTTAGTCCGAGCGGTAGTTGGCGCTATTTTTCATTATCAGAATACTTCAGAATACTTTTAATATACTCAGAATACTTCTATTAAACTTTGACTTTGGGTAAATTTGAATGCATTTTTAAAAGTCATTAAATATGTGAGTCTAAATTTCTGAAAAAAATTGTATTCCTTTAACAGTAACGTTTAAAAAATACTCATAAAGTTACATTACTATACAACTTGTAAATATACCAATTTTTCATGTACTTTGAGTAACCAAATTAACTAACTTTTCAGACAAAACTAATATACATATTTCAGACAAAATTAATATACATATATAATATATATAAATCTTAAAAATAATCATTCAAATTAAAATAACTGTCGAATTTTTGATTTTTGTATATGGGTGTCTTATTTTACCGTCCGGAACCAAAAAGATATATTTATTATCATATTAAACTACATTTTTTTAAAGAATTGAATCCTCAAAATTTCCTCAGCATTTTCAAAAATTGCAAAATCGATTTGTAGTAATTCAAGAACAAGAAATTATCTTAGCTATATTTCTAAGTAATTAAAAAATGATTTCTATGCAAAAAGTATTTTTGAAAAAGAAAAAAAATTGTCCCGTCCGTAATTTTTCTGTGATTTATTATGAAAAAGGTATACATTTCAGAAACAAAGTGTAAATTACAAATTATCAGGTATTTTTAAAAATAATTAAATAATTAATGAAATAATTGGATGCTAAATTCGTTGACTTTTTGGAGTTTCCATTTAACCTTCATCACACGGAGGGAAAAAAGTTCTAAAATCCAGAAGGAATCAAGATGTATACGGAGTGATATACAGCTAAAAAAATTCTTAATTTCAAGAAATGAATTTTCTTAGTTGTGTAAAAAGTAACTAAGTAGAATTATTCTTGGATTCAGTTATAAATTTCTTAGGTATCAAAAAAATAACTAAGTAGAATAAGTCTTGAATTCAGTTATTAATTTCTTAGGTATCAAAAATGTTGTTGTTGTTTTCGTCCCAAAGTTTAATGAACACGTGTTCGTATAGTTGTTGTTTTTTGATCTTGCTTTGTCGCTTTATGTTTTGTTTTACTATGTCCGTCTGTCAGCCCCATTTGGTTGTTCGTGTGCCTGTCTTTCGATATGTTGAAAGTAACTAAAAGCAATTATTTCGAAGCTAACATAAAATAAAAAAAAAATATGGTCGAGTTAATTTATTGTTTATTTAGAACTTTATTACCTATAAGCATTTTTGTATAGTAAATGACTTCTTTGAATACTTAATGAAATTGAATTGTTTATTTTATTTTTATTATTATTATTTATTAATCTCTGTATACCGTTTACTTACCTTATACCCTTTCTCCTCTGCTGTTGCCTCTTCTGTTGGTTATGTATAAACCCTCCGCACGTTACCCATAAGCATTGTATAGTGTATTTAGATAACAATGGAATGAAATCAACTTGGTATTTATGCAAAATTGAACCCAAATTTATGTTTACGAACTGAAACCATACCACTTTCGTAGGAAAAATTGTTTTTTCTATTTATATCTTTAACATTCATACATACACAGACGCTTGCTTGTCTGGCTGTGCTTTGTTGTTCTATTAGTGAAAACACACACATGCAAACATTGTATACCGTTTTTTGATACCTAAGAAGAAAACAATTTGCAATCCAGACAAATTGTACTTAGTTACTTTTTTGTTACCTAAGAACTTAATGTCTGAATGTCTAGAAAAATTTGGCTTAGTTACTTTCAACAGTCAGACAGGCAGACTAACAAACAGATGGCGACCTCGCGAAACAAAGCATACAGACATAGCAATATCGATGAAAACAACAATAATACATGAACTCGTGTTCTTTTTGCGATGAATACAGCAACAATTTAACGTGTTCTTTTTGGTTTTTAATAATCAATAAATTAACTTCTGAAAATCCAGTTGAATAAAGTTTGTTTACTTTTTTGACAACTAAGTAATTTGCTTTCTTGATATCCAGATGACAAATTCTTTAATTTTAGTAGTATTTTATTGATATTAGTCAAATTCTTCTATTTTTCTTTCTAACCGAATTCTTCTCGAGTTTTAGAATTTTATTTCCCTCCGTGCATGCATTTTCGTTTTTTTCCCGTCCCACAGTGTTGTATTCGATTAAAAAAGTTGGCCAAAATTATGATTTTTCATGTGGATAAATAGTTTAATGACACCGTATTAGAATTCCATGGACTCCATCAATTTTGAAGAAGATACGCACACTTATTCACTAAAAAAAGTTCTGAAAGTACTTTTGATTTTGATGTTTGTTATCATTTAAACGGTGTATAAGTGTACCTGGTGGTAATACCTAATACAAAAGTAATAATCAGTGGAATTTTAAGATGCCACGCCTACTTTTTTGTATAGCCTGTATAAATTTATCTATGTTTTGTGAGTTTGTTTGATTATTTTGTTAATTATTTAATAATAATTTTTTTTATAGTTTTTGTTTATTTTTAATAAATAATTGATTAAATGACAAAAAAGTCAGTCGAAAGCGGAACCATTCTTATAAAATAATATTAATTATATTTATTTGAAGAAAATATATCTCTTAACAAATTCCGTAAACATTTTATATTATATTACCACGCTTTAACACAAATTCCATACCAGATTTGAGCATGGGACCTTTAGGCTCGCAGTACAACGCACTAATTACTGAGTTACTAAAAACAATTTCTATTTTGTTGTTGATACGACCCGGGACCTTTCAGCGCGTAGTCCAACGAACGAACCATTCAAGTCACCTACGCTCGATTTTTACAATACCTAATTTTGTTACCAAAAAGAGTGGAAAAATGCCAATTTTTGAGTATTTATCGGTACAGAACAATTCATCTACTTAAACTTTTCTATAAGAAAATTACATTAATTTCATAACTGACGTTTTTGAACGTAAAGTAATAAATAAATATTATATTTTTTTATTATATTATTCTTTTATTACTATTTAATAAATTGTTATTGTTTTACTTTATAATAATGATGTAATTTGCTAAAACCTGGGGAGTATTAAAAATTGACTGAAATGAGAAAAAACGTTGGAAAGTTTAGGTCACATGGGCATTTTTGAAGTCGTAAAATTTTGATAGGTGGTGTTAGTGTGATTTATGAAAGTTATAGTCGACTAAAGCCTAAATATCCTACGCATATATGTGTTTATGTATACGGTTACCTTTTAAGGTGGTCCCTAGGATTTACAACTCTTGAAAAGTCGTTTCGTGGGAAAAACATTTTTTTTTATATATTTGAGTATAACGTCAAATTAGGTCTTACCCAACATATATATGGGCATTTCCTGAGGTTCCGGACGAGACAATGTGCGCTTTATAAATTATAGAATTCTATACGGTAGATCAACAGATATAAATAGTGGGCGTTACGGACGGGACAAAAACGGAAGTAAATATCGAAGTTCATATGGATATTCCAAAAAGTCAGTGAATTTTGGGTACAAATAAATTGTTTGAAATACTTTAAAAAATAGCTGAAATCATGTGCTTTCTTTCTGTATTAACACTTTGTTCCTTGAGTTTATTCTTTTTTCAAAATAAATCACAGAGTAATTCCGGACGGAACAAAAAATTCCGTATTGATATTATCAGTACGATTTATATTCTAAAAATATTTTTTTTCGTACAATGTATTTTTTTTTTGGATTATCTTTGAATATAGCTAAGAATATTTACTTTATTTTGTATATGTACAATTGGTTACTAAAATTTACAGGTTTTTCGTAATAAATCGCAGAATAATTCCGGCTTTTCTGTATTTGCACTACGATTTTTTGCTGAAGATAATTTTGTATATGACAATATTAATAATCATTATTACTCAAATTTCCAGACGTTTTTTTTTTTTTTTTAATTTTTTTTTATATATTTTTTATACTGTAGTTTTTATACTTTTGGTACTCAAAGTTCCGGACGGACAAAATTTCAATTACCTGTCAAAAATTTTCTAGAATTACCAGAAAAATGGAAAAATTTTCCGTTATATTATTTTGGATCATTATTTTTAAGCTTTATGAATAATTACTAATTTGACCTGAAAAAACAAAAAATAATATTTTGTATCTGTATGTCGCACGGTGAACAAAATGATGGAATTTTTGAACAAAACGCCATTTTTTTATTTTTAAATTTTCAAATTTTTTTTTTTACTCTTACATACATAAAAGACCCACTAAGAATAATCTGTAACCATTTTTCTTATAACATTAACAGATTAAGAGATATGAGCTTCCAATTTAGGAAAAAAATTGAATTCCATACAAAAATATATGGAAATACATATTGGAACATAACTAAAATATCCTTGCATATCCTCTCTAATCGTTAAAATTGTATTTAGGCTTTTACAAAATACACATTCTGAAAAAATAGCTTCCGGTTTGTTTACAAGAAAATTGTTGTGAAATACTACCATTTTCATTAGAAATTTACTTATTTGATTTAAAGCGTTTAGTGTAATAATTTTATATCAATTAAACCTACAGATATTCTTCACACGTGCTAACTTTTTTCTCATCATTATTAATGTTTTTTGTTTTTTTTTTTTAAATTCATAGCGATATCTTTCCCGGATTAGGAGAAATTACGTGTCAAAAATTACCTTTTTTTATTCTAATTTCATACATTTGTTCCTTTTTGTAAATTTATTCCAAGGACTGTAAGCGATATCCTCTGTTCGCATTATCTTTTCTCTAATCACCATCAATGTGGTAAAAAATAAAAAATATATCATTCCGATATCGTTCTCGGATTAGAAGAATTTACATGGTAAAAATTACCATTTTTTATACATTTGTTCCTCTTTTTGTAACTTTATACCAAGGACTGCAAGCGATATCCTTCATTTTCACTAACTTTTTTCTAATCACAATCAATGTGGTAAAAAATGAAAAATATACCATCCCGATATCGTTCCCGGATTAGGAGAAATTCACTTGGCAAAAATTACCATTTTTCATACATTTGTTCCTTTTTGTAAATTTATTCTAAGGACTGCAAACAATACCCTTCGTTCGCACATACATTTTTCTAATCATAATCTATGTGATAAAAAATCAAAAAAATATGATCCCGATATCTTTCCCGGATTAGAAGAAATTACATGGCAAAAAAAAACAGTTTTATTCTAATTTTTTTGTAAGTTATATAATTTTGTTTTGAAGTTATATAATTTTGTTCAAAAAATGTACTTTTTTGTTCACCGTGTGTCGTATGTCTTTAAAGTTAATTAATTTGGTTACTCAAAATACATGAAAAATTGATATATTTACATATTGTATAGTAACGTAATTTTATGAGTATTTTTTTTATACGTTACCGTTAACGGAATAGAAATTTCTTTTCAGATAATTAGATTCCGATATTTCAGATCCATCGTTATTTCAAAGATTTGAGCACTTTGAATATTTAGGTCGTGGTTGACGTTTTTCTGGAAATGTCCATATTAACTAATTCCATAATAATTAATTTTACCTGACAAAATCAAAAAATAATATTTTGTATCTGTTTGTCTTTAAAGTTAATTAATTTGGTTACTCAAAATACATGAAAAATTGGTATATTTACATATTGTATAGTAACGTAACTTTATGAGTATGGTTTTACACGTTACCGTTACCGGAATAGAAATTTCTTTTCAGATAATTAGATTCAGATATTTCAGATCCATCGTTATTTCAGAGATTTGAGCATTTTGAATATTTAGGTCGTGGTTGATGTTTTTCTGGAAATGTCCATATTTCAACAGACAGATAGATGGACATACAGACGGATATCGCTAAATCGACTCAGGAGGTCTGTTGATCAAGAAAATATATATACTTTTCCATATCGGAGATTCCTTCTGGGTGTTATAGAAGTTGTGCCAAATATATCTTTTATTTTACATTTAATTTACAGATTAAAAGATTAAATTAACCAAACTATTGAAATAATACCAAATATCTATTATCATATACATGTCTTAGAAAATGAGAATACATATTAACGAAATTTTATTATATATTTCATATTATACATACATATGTCTTTTTATAGGCCTTTTATAGTTAAAAAATAACAAAACTTTTTATAAAACATTGTTCGATTTGTGAATTTTCAACTGTATTTTTGTTTTTGATTCAACTTTTACTGATGAAGTAATGTTCGTAAAACTCATTGAACTACAGTAGACAAACAGAACAATCATAAAATTTGTAATAATAACGCGCAAAGTTTTCATTCTGGATAATAAAATTTCATATACAAATGTTGTTCTTCTGTGTTGTTTTTCAACTCTTTCTCAACAATTTGAATTATTTTATACATGATGTGGTGTTGCCTGTGCTTTTATTAGGCAGCCTGATAAACCTTCATATTTGTCCCTCACCTAGTTAGATTGTTCTCTGATTTCGCTTTATTAAAGTTCATTGTAAACATTTTCCCATGAGACATCTACGAGGTTTTATATCTAATGTTGTGTTCAAAGGAGATTTACTCGGTTTCTGAATTATGATTGTTGTAGTTGGTGGTGTTAACTTTTTGCAACAGTTTTCCTAATTAAGATGACTGCTGAACAAGGAACATAACCACTTTTAGAGCTGTCAAATTATTGTTGACAGCAGCAAAGAACAGGTAAGCTGAGCAACACGATTAGGAAATTTTAGAGTTAGTTATTTTGAGGTCGCTCTGTCAAATAATTTATCCCTATTAATATCTTATGAAATACATTTTTTGATATTTGAATTTAATTTTTATTTGATTTTATAAAATTATAAAAAGTATTATCAAAATTGAACAAATGTTTTTAACTTACAATTAAAATATATTCTTTTAATCTATTCTAGGTTCGGCATTTAATACTATTGAGTCTCTAAACGTGACAGCAACGACATCCTCTTCAATTAAGGATACAAATGCAACAAGGGATCCATTATTGCTGCGGAGCTCTATAAATGACAACACATTTCTAAGGACTAAATCGACTACGGAGGAAACATCGTCGACAGCATCATCATCAACAACATCATTACCAACTTCACTCAATTCTCGAATATTCTATGCCATAACTTTAATGCCACCAACAACAAATGATGCTTTTGAAAGAAAGGCTACAAATGTCAACATTTCAATGGGCACAAAAGATTCATTAAACCCATCAATGACATCCATACAGAGGATGGGACTGAGAACAACATCCATGGAAATAACAGAAGCTACAACGCAGGTAACAATAGCTACCCTATTGAGTGAATCAGAAAGTGGGACAGATTTTGGCCCTCGTAAAAGTTTGAACAATGGCGCATACGGAAGCAATATCGATAATAACAGAAACAACAAAAACAAAACCACTAATACGACACTGAACAACAATGGCCACCGTTCAGAAAGTAGTCAAACTATTAGCAGCAGTACTGAGAAACCAGAAGAAAACTTACAAGAGTCTAACAGCACTGAATTCAGTGAACATTTCAGGAGCCTGAACGGAGCTTTTGCAGGCATTGTTCTCTCTATACCGTTTGAGCAACAGGCGTTATTGACGACATCAACAACAATATTGGTGCAAAGTGCAACGAACCGCATTATAAAGGATAATAAAGTCGATGTTAATAATGTAGATGAGTTTCAATTAAATAAGTCCCATGATGAAACAGTCATGAACACGTCACCAAATGAATCATTAATTGAAAAATCTACAATAGTTCAACCGACAGCAACAACATCACCACGGCAGCAAGTTAAAACCACCTTAGCAGTAACAACATTGTTGCCACTCGCCGTAGACGGCTATCAGACTATTACAAGTCAAGCTGGTACACATGCGTATTTACCCTGCAATGTAAGTGAATTTAAACTTTTAGTAATCGCTATAATAACCATGTAAATCAGTTCCTAACCGGTCACATTGGGAATTTTTCATAATAGGAGTAATGTTCTGGGCAGTCTAAACTCGTGGTTCCCAACGTTTTTGGTGTCGCGACCTCCTTTTTAACTCCATATGTCTCCTGTGGCCCTTTTGAAATTATAAAATAGTGTTTTTTATTTACACTGTTCTACAAATTGAGGGTTGTTGGATTCCACCGAAATGAAACTTTAATTTCTAGTAGATTTTGATCTCCTGATTTTTTCTGCGTACTCATTATTTAGCCATTTTTCAATAAATTGAGTCAAAGTAGCAAAAAAGCCCGTTTTTGGTACTTTATATCGCAATTTCTCGCACGATTTCGACATGCAACAGATGCAAACTTTATGACAAAATAAAATATGAACCACGGATAATTGGCAAACAAATATGTGTCCAGATATTAGTTTTTGCAAAAAATCAAAAAGAAATTTCTGTTACCTAAAAAGTGTTTCGAACGTAATTTAAAACTTTAATTTATCTCTTACTTTTTTTCTTTAAATATAGGTTCGTGTTGTTTTGTTGTCAAATTTTTAAAATTTTTTTTTAAATTTCTCGGCAGGCTTCATAGGGTTAAAAAAAATGTTTTACACACCCGCCTTTAACGAATGCTTCGGAGCGACTGAACTGAAAATTTGGACATTTGACATAACAAAATAAAAAAATTAAATTGGGAAATATATACTGCATATTTGGTATGGAAATAAATTTCGTGACATATTATTGTGTTTAGAATTAGGTTTTAAATTGAGAAAATTACAAATGAAATTGAAATATTTGATTTTAAATTGAGAAATTGTGATTTTACAATTAATATTGCAAAAATGCGAAATAAACTTGAGATTTTTCCATTCGAAATTGAAAAAATTCCAAATAAAAATCAAGATTTTTAAATTTAAAATTGAAAAAATTCTAAATTGAATGAAATGAAGAAATTAGATTTTGAGATATTCCTTATGAAATTTGTAACAAATAAAATTTTGTTTCGCACGCCGACAGTACATACATCAATCATTTAATAAAGAGGAACATAAATAGGAACCGGTTTCAATTTTATATTCGGAATAGGAACACTTTTAAAATGTATATGTGTTTCGGAAATCGCTATTATAAAGATCTTGAAACCAGGATCGGAACCGTTACCCCAAAAGGTGTTTGTTACTGAAATCATTTGCAATTTTCTCAATTTTAATTGTGATAAATTACTCACACACTTTTTAGGTAATACACATTTCGTAGAAGGCAAATTCTTAGTACGCAGCAATAATCAGGCGAAATAAATTTAAAAATGAGAAATGAGAGTTTTCACTCCATATTAAATTTCTTGTAGAACATTGTAAATCCGAATGTTTACTAATTCTTCTCGTTTATAGAGTTTTGGAATATTGCAATTTTTCTTATATAAAAATTAAATTCGGCTTGATTTTACCACAATTTTAGATTAGAAGTATTTTTACAAAATTTAATACCTTCACAATTTAATGCTTCATACTGATATATTTAAAATTTTATTTAATTCAATTTTTAATTAAATTATTTGAAAATCTAATACCTTTGCGACCCTCTGAAAATAGACATAGGGAATATTGTGTGAAGATATGAAAATAAAACGCGATGACCGTTTATAAATGAATAAAATATTCGTATTAGAGAATCGTAAATGCTTCGAAAAGTTTTAATTTTTCCATCCTAACGAGGTATCATAAACCAACTAAAAACGCTCATATATGATAAATGTTCGATCGCTTATGATCATAAAATACGAATATTTATTCGTTATAAATGATATTTTTTGTTCGTAAATGAACTAGTTTTTTTCGTAAATGATAATTGTTTTAAACACTTTTACGAATTTTATCTAACATTTTAACGATACAATAAAACATTAAGTAAATGCATTTTTTTTATATAAATGTATTAACTAACTTCGTAATTGCGGCCAATGGTTTATATTTTCAACATATTAAAAATATTGTCATCAATGACAAATTTTCCAATGTCCTCGAATCATCATTGATGACCTTGTCATTTCCTGCTTGGATGGTTGAAGTATATACACCCAGCTGGAAATGGCATAGTAAAGTACGTAATTGACATTAGCAAGTATACCTACAATTCCAAACAGAAGAAAATACTAAAATTGAAATAATAAATAAAATAAGATAAATAAAAAAAAATTAAAAACTAAATTAAATAATAAAAAATAATATTTTATTACTAAAAAAATTATGTATGATAATCATTTGTGACTTCCTTGATGAATGACGTGCATCACATCGTTAATGCTACATCATGCATGAAACGAAGGACATTTGTATGAAAATGTCATCAATGCGTTGAAGGGCAAAAATGCTATCGGTCAACGATGTTTCTGACCTAACATAGGGGAGTCATTGTGGAATCATTTGTGACATTTCCTGCTAGGATAATATTAACCTAAACAATTAAAATTTAATACATATTTTCTATAAAAATCTAACATGAATGTTATCGAATATAAAGTTCCATATTCGTTTGACATTTAAAATGTCAAATTGGTATAAATTTGGTATAAATTTTTAATGAACGAAAATAAATCCAGTTGCCCAGTATGAGCGCGAGACTCATATTCCTTTTCACTCCATATGTCTTGGAAAGTATTTATTACAATTTCTATATTTGTAATCCATCGCTGTCTGTCGTGTTATGTTGTTCTTCCTAATATACTCCCTATTTCCTTATATACATACAATATACATTATTAAAATAAATACCAAATAAACATCTTAGCTTCAAGAAGAATATCAAATCAGAAATCACGAGTCTACGAAAAATCCAGATATGACAACATATCGTCGATGATACTGCAATACCGCTTCTCTACAAGTTCGAATACCGCAAACAAAATAAATTTAACAGAAGAAAAAAAAAACTTTTTTTGTCTATATTCTGTACTTTCTTCATCACAAATTAAATATCCAAAATTATAATAACTTTTATATATTGAATCTTATAAAAATATCAATTAAAACTGTATTACAAGACAAATTTAGGCGATATTCAGATGAAGTTGAGAGTTATTGCCTCGACGATATGTTTCGTTTCATTTTTTTAAATAAACAAATATTCTTTCTTAATATTAAGAAGATTATTTGATTTTTTTTTAATATCTAATAAGATAAACATCACTCAGACAGACTTTATCCATTGTACTGTGAAAACTATTCCCTACGTTTTGAGTTAATATCACCACCCGTGATATTAATTCCGGTTCCGGGATTCGAACCGGAGACCTTTAGAATGCAAGTCAAACGTATGTTTTAGTTATGAAAATTGTCTCAAAAATCATCTTTGATTTTTTTTTTGTTTCAAAGACTTTAACCCCAGAATTCAGGAAATTATATGGCAAAGATACATCATTTACTAATAAAAAGTTTAATAATAAAATAAAACAACGTTATTATTTATAATAATTTATTTTTGCATTAGCTAAGTCAAAAATATGTAAAATAAGTTTTAACCAAAAAGTAATAATAACTTCAAAGAAGATTTTCCACAGATATCATCATCAGTGTCCTATGTTAAATTTCTTTGAACCACAGCCGGTCATTGTAATATACAAGATTTATACGGCATGATAACTTCTGCCGACGCAACATTAACGGAGGAAAAAAATAAATTAGATAATTCCCGCTTACGCGCCATGAAATATTTGTCACCAAACATCTAAGGCGACCTCCACATCATCAGTATTCTTTTTGTCTGTTTTCTTTTTATTCTGCTAATCCTGATGTTGATTATGAACATAATGATAATGATGGCAATAATGACAATGTCAGTAATGCACCAATTTTACAAAAACTGCCACCCAGATTTCTTTCCTCGAGACCAAATTTCGCGTAGTTTCCTATATTCAAGGATGATGATGATGTGAGGTTATAAAAATCTTATCGCTTTAATAAACGAGCACATAAAGGAAGCATTTATTTAAACTTTGTTGAGTAGAGATAAAAATCAAGAAATTGTCCAATTAATGTTAGAAAACCAAGTGGTCAAAGAAAATAAGAACACATCGGGGCTTCTTGAACCCATTTCAATTTATAAATCAAAATTAATTTCAATACGTGTTTTGTCTAGTGATTTTCTGATAAAATTTTTTGCTTTATTAAAAACATTTCATATTCAAATATAAAATGTGCAGTGGTATCGCAGAAGTAAGACAAGTTCATAATGTTGAGCAGATTGAAATATAAGTCAAAATATAATAATTTAAAAATAAAAATAAAGTTCAGTACATAAGAAACAGATGTCAAAAGTATCAAATAATGCTGCAGTCTCACTAACTTTGTCTTTGCAGGCGTATTCACCAATTTAAAATATATTATTTTCCCATACACTTTAAAGAATCTCTCTTCTTTTTCGTCATTTTTAGTATTGCAAAATATAACATTTTCGTGAAATGGTTTATATCTTTTGTTCAGGTCCATATATGAATCGTGTACATAGCCAGGGATCTGTGATAGAATGTATTTTCAGGAACTCTATCTTAAAAATTAATATAAATTTTATACCTCATAAAATAACAAGCATAATCATTTTCATTTTTAAAGTAACATTTTTAAATAAATTGAGTAAGTTTATCGATTATGTTCCGACTTTCGATGGAATCCCATTCGATGTTCTTATAAACTATGTAAACAAACGGTTTGAATTCGATGTCTCAGCACAAGAACTGGGGTTTTCAATGAATTTCAATCCATTTGCTTTGACTTCAACTCATTATCGAATAATTTCCTAAAAAATGTTCACGTTTATTCATAATTCGTCTATTCCAAGTCAACCCGGACATGTTATATGTACAAAAAATACATGTTAAAAAAATGCTGAAATTCAACATTTTGCATTCCGTTAAACTATTCTCAAAATAAAATCTGTTTAAAATACATGAAATCGTTCGTGTATTTCCGTGTAATTTATATACGAAATATTTCATAATATAACGAAAGAAAATTCGTAAAGTTATAATAAAATTTCGAATTTTGTTGTGTATTTTACGAAAATATTAGTAGATTTTATATTCAAAAGTCATTCGTACATAATACGAAAGATTGTTATTTTATTTGTAATTTATTGAATAGTTTTGTACGTTTTTAGAAATTTTACGAATCTCTCGTAAAATTCACGAATGCTGTGTTTAATACTGACGATGAAAATGACGATACATAAAATATGAAATATTATACACTGTTTTGATACTTTTGCACCTTTGACACAAACAGAATTTACACAGAACACATTTTAAAATTTGTTGTATCGTGATACCAATGAAAACAAAATGCAGCTCCAAGTTGCAATTTCACGCAAAGGTATTTCTGTTTTTACTAATTATTCGTAAAAACCACGAATGCATCGTACAAATATTTTGTTATTTGTTCGTAATATGTAAAGCACGTTCGTAAAGTATGTTATTCCATCGTAAAATATCGTATTATTTCATAAAAAAATAAATTAAAAATAATATAACGAAAGTTTTGTAATTTAAACGAAATAATTGTAATTTTGTTGTTATTTTAATTTTACAAATATTGATTCTTATTAAATGGGAATCGTTCGTAAACAATATTTTGAAAAAAATACATAAACTACAAATGTTTAGTATATTCTACGAATCATTCGTGTATTTTACGAAAAAAATATTTCGTAAAATGTCCTAAAAATTATTTTGAGAGTACTGCAGTACGTGAACCGCAAGAACTGATTAATATCATTTGAAAAGTAGTGAATTGTTATTTTTATGTTATATTTTTTATGTTGATATTGAATGGTAATCAACAGAAACAACAACTATTTTGTTAAAAAAAATCGTGTCAAATATATTTTTAAGACAGAAAATATCTGTAAAATTTTCTAAAAAGCGGAGTTTATAAAGTCATTTTTATTATCGAAAAGCGTCCGACATGACGTGGAATAATTTCTTCATGCATTTTATTTTTTTTTTTTTAGTGTAGTTTATGAATCCTTGCTGCCTTCTTCTCCACAAAGAAAGATTTTTATTCAGTATTTCAATTTTTTACTGACGTGACGGTCTTTCCTATATATTATGTTACAGTCTTCTATTGTTCTGTCTCCTCAGGAAGAAGCTTTACAAAAATAGTTGATACAATATTATTGCTTCGTTATTGACATAAATTTAATTTCGTTCACTGTCGCATATCTACTCTTTCTAATGCAAGCACAATTATATTTTATAATATCTTTGTTTTTATATTTAAATTACAAAATAAATAACCTTTTAATATTGCAATCCTTTGTTAATCCATTGATTAACTTTTCCACGCAGGTAAAACAACTCGTGAAGAAGCCAATTTCATGGTTGCGTGTTCGCGACGGTCACATCCTGACCGTGGATCAGACCACATTTATTGCGGACCAACGATTTCAATCGATTTACACAGCCAATCCAGAGCGATGGTCACTGCAGATTAAGTACGTACAGACAAAGGACGCAGGCACGTATGAATGCCAGGTGTCGACGGAGCCGAAGACAAGTGCCATTGTCACGCTGAATATTGTTGGTAAGTGTGGGACAGTGCGTGGTACAGGAAAATGGAATTAATATGAATGGAAAAATCGTATGGCTGTGATTTCCGCTTAGTTGCTTATTTATTATAGACTTTTAATTAAATGTTAATAAATAAACATCGAAACCATTAGCTTAAATAAATATATTGAAATCAGAAAGAAACGGAATCGGAACCGTTTCGATATTAGGTGATGAACATTAAACCGTGTTCCGCTGACTTTTAGAATACAATCGTGGTAGTTATTCGCCAAAATTGTCATTGTAAATCGTTTAAAAATTAGAATGCACCTTTGAAGATCATGAATGGCGAGGAATATTGGAATTATGCATATGAGCCCGAAACTAAAAGAAAAGAGACTATGGGGAAGATTAGTCTAGCTCGTCGAAAATAGAAAATTAAAGTTTGTGAATGTGAAAACCCAGAGAACAAACACAAAATGATACATCCTAGTGAAAAAGTCCTTCTGTATGCTTGCTTAAAGTCAAAAAATTAAAACAATTGCTTTTTAAAAATAAAAATGGGTTACAATAAATATATAATATATTCAATATACACTCCATATGCAGAGTGTTAGTTTTATATTATTGGGATTTGAGGGAAATTATTTGGTAAAAACATAAAACAAAAATTACATATTTTTTATACAAAAGTAGACATGAAAAAAAGCTTCCAAATGTTCTTATCTTTTACAGGCATAATGTCTGATATGTCTTCTTTTAAACGGTGTTAAACATACCTACATTAGTTTGTCACACGTCATTTAAAATGACGTGTGTGATGAGAAATATACGAAAATCGTAAAATAATTTAACTAAATTTTGTTATTATAATATGTCAGTTTTGCCTTTTCTGTCATTATATTTGACAAAACTGGATCATATTTGGTATGGTTGTTAAGAATTGTGATATGTACCATAGTCAAGATATATAGTTTAATTAGAATGGTATTCGTGGCAGTTGGCCAATCACGTCCATAAAAAAATGATCATGTCAAATTATAGTATGTATCTAAATACCAATTATAAACAGAATATCTCATTCCAGACAAAAGTTATAGTCATTTTACCATTTCAATTATATGATAGGTGGGCGTGGCAATGGACAAATCTTGTTCATTTGCATATGCTATCTCTTTAAATAAAATAATGAAGAATTCTTTAGTATTTATTTGTAATAAATAGCAATAATAACCAGTGAAGAAAATTAGGTCACATGAAAAATTTTGATAAGAAATAGGAAAGTTATAGTCGATTTATAAATACCCTACATATATGTGATAATGTCTGTGGTTACTAAATAGAGTAGCCCAGAATTATCCAAGGTATACGAATCCTAAAAATACCTGAAAATACACTTAGGCTGGTATGGAGTGAAATTCACCCGTGGCCCAGTTATATTCAATATCATAGGTATAAAATTAATCTAACTTCTAAGTTTCCATGATCTATCTCTTTTTTGATTTCAACGTACATACAGAACACAGACAGACGGACGGACAAATAGATGAACATACTGGCGGAAAGACAGGCAAACAGCCTGACCGACGAACATCGTTAAGTCGACACACTGATCAAGAATAAATACTCTTTTCTATACCGGACATGCCTCCTTCTGGGTGTTGTAATCGGATGACCAAATGGAATATACCCTTTCAAGTTTAGTGTAGGGTATGAATAACAATTAAAAATAGCAATAATGCCCATAGCTGATTTGACTGTATGATGAAATGAAGTTAGGGGAATCACAAAACTAATTTTGGTGATTTATAATACTTTTTCTGATGGTTTTCTAATATAATTTTATGACAAGTGGTAATAAACAATTTCGAACACTTAATGAATAAAGCAATTGATTTATTGCGCATTCAAATGTATATATTTTTAAATATTATATTTCCAAAGCATTATATCCAAATAGTTGTAAAAATAGGTTTACTTTGATTTTTTTTACGAAAATATAGTATGGACCAAAATGGTTTATTAACCTATGATTCGTAAGTTTTTTTTAACCCAACAGCAGGGTTAAAATGGATAGGTCAACGTTTTGCGACTCCTGACGAAGCGATTGGTGCATTTGTTCGAAGTAGAAAAGAGCTTAGAGAATTTGTTAAAACACCATGCAAAATTGTATTGATCTTCATGGATTGTATTTTTATAAACAGTAAAGCCACTTTAAATGATGAATATTTGGTCCTACTTCTTTTGTTTCCAAAACAGTACAGTGGAAACCATTAAACTTCCATTAAAATCATCGACATTTATGAAAATTTAGTTCTTTTTTAAACACCTAGGCACGTTACTATAATAATAGTTTGGTATAGAACTTAGGTCGAGCTCTCTCACCACTTAAGCTGTGCGTGTTATATTTGTACTCAAAGTGGTGGGACCTACAGTGAGAGCTATTCATAGGCAACGTTTACTCTCGTAGGTTTGCCATAGAATGCCGAGAGGTAGCGTCGCATAGAAAAATGTTTTCTATGAAGAAGATGTTCACAGTCGCTGGGGTTCGAACCGGGGACCTGTAGGCTCGTAGTTGAACGCACCAGCGACTTTTCGCTCGTTGACCAACGCACTAACCAGACGAGCTACCGACGCGTTACTATAGTCATTTTGAAACTCGAGTTAATTTTAATGTATAGCTTCTTGACATTTATGTTCATAGGAAAACTATCCTAAAAACCGTAATTCAATTTAAGCTCCAAGTTCATTTTGACTATAGTTACGGGCCCTAGTATTGTTTTCGTATATCATCCAGTTGTCGTTTTGTAGTAACAGTCAAATTTTATTAAAATTTACTTTAGAGCACCGACACTCTCTCACTTGTTCGATATTTCCTGTAGTCAAATATGCAACCTGATATATACAATTCTTATTTACCACTTACCAGAACCGAACAGGATGTTTAGAATTTAATAATAGTACTGTGTGGAGAAAACCGTATGAATGAGATAACCGATTTGTAATTTGTTGTTAATAAAGTTTTATTTAAATAAAAAAATATGAATAGACAATACATTGTTTTCGATTTCATACCCATTACCGGGTGTTTAAGGCACTTGAAACTTTATCGATGACAATACAATATTCTGTCATAATTGTAATAACACTGCACTTAATCATCTGCAGAACCTAAAACTGAATTAATTGGTGAGTCAACGCGTCATGTGAAGGCCGGAAGTCAAGTTAAGTTGCACTGCATCATCAGTCAAGCGCTGGAGCCTCCGCTTTTCATTAATTGGTTTTACAATCAGAAGCAAATTTATTTGCATAATCGACGTGGCTGGCGAACGGAAATTGAACGCAAGGATATACCGCCAGAAATGTCCGCATTAACAACAAAAGCAACAACATTGAGCTCAAAGAAAGTTGGCACCGCTCTATCGTCCACACTATCCGCAACAGGAAAAAGGCGTGCGACAGCAATATTATTTGCATCAACAGTGACAGCAGCAGATGTTAAACAGATTACTGTAAGTGAATTTCGCATGTATTTATAATATTTTTATATATTCGGCAGTAAAATACGAGATTAAAGAGTGCACAATTTTTTGGTATTTCATTTAAATGTAATTTAAATACATAAATACGCTGAAAGAAAAAGTACAAATTAAACATTAAAGTTCTCACTTTTAATTCAGACGTTTCCGAGCAGCATTTTTAGTTAAAATTTATTTATTTAACATTTTAATAAAAAAGTTTTCTTATTAATACAATTAATATTTATGCCACTGCAAAGCTTATGACCGTTTACTAAAGAGATATCGAAAGTGTTATGAATCTAACAATAAACCTACACTCTAACAAAAAATGGAGGGAATTTACTACTATTATAGTTGGCAATAGATAACCTACAATTATAATAGTAAAATCCCGTCACAATGAAATAGAAAAAAATCACCCTAAAAGTGCGTAAAATAAAAACTACTTATCCCAGCAAGACATGCCTTACTGAAACTCCAACACAAAGACAATATTATATTTTCTCACTCATACATAAATAATTTGAAATACATCTCTCCAGGATCAGTGATAGATAAATAACGTTTTAATAGAAAATTTTGTAATGCAAACATGTTGAATGTAATGCGCATTATATTCGCAATAAAAATGAAAACTATAGAATTTTGGGTTTTTTGGTTTTATTTGGTCTAATTTTGGTTAGTTTACTATTAATTTAACCGTCCATAACCGCAAAATTAAAACAGTTTATGTTACGTAAAATATTTCGTAAATTTACAAGTAATTTAATCGTCACTTATTACCAACAGAACAGTGATAAACATATATTCAATTGTATCTCATTTCAGATGAGTGAGAAAGAGATAAAATTTCACACGCATACAAAAGTTTCGGTCAATTTTATCCCGACGCTCTTAACAATGTTATAGAAACTTTTACTGAAACTTTCAGTTTTGATACTTATAATATTACTGTTCATATGACCGGTAGTGTTCTTGCTGGGATATAGCGTTATTTCTCGCTAGAAAATGAAACAAAAAGCCATTCATTAGGTATTTTTTTTAGTACTCGAAAAAAACTCATCACTGTTTTCAGTGAATGAGTGAAAAGTAATTTATAAATTGGTCGATTTTCATAGCTATTCTTAGCATGATAATCGATATTGATACTTTACTTTTATTACGTATTGCAAAGTAAATGAAACGTAACTGCTAATTTATGTTTTTTACATATTCGGCGACATGCAACATGTCCAGCGCAGTCACATGTCACATGACCGCTTCAGCATGTTTTCGGAACACTTGCACACATTTCGAAACATTTCCACAACTCAATGTGGCCAATAATTGTGGAAAGTTGCGTGAGATCCATTTACTTTGCAGTACTAAATGAAACACGAAACAAAATTAAACTTTATTCATTTGTATTAATCTTATTGTCTGCACCATTTAAAAACATTTTATCGAATGAGAAAATGTATATCTCCTAACGCTCATACATGTGTAACAGCATGTAAAACACGTTACTTTCAACGTTTTGTAAAAATTCCACGAAAGTAGCGACAAAAATTACGCGAATTTCATGAAATTATTAAAAACACACTATTTATGGAGTACATTTCAAAAACACGCTCTGCAGCTGTTTTTGCAATACTTATTTTAACATATCACCAAAAAAGCGCGAAATTTACTACAATTATTGTAGTAATATTACAATCATTTTTTTGAGTGTACACAACAGCCATTCTGCGCAGCATTCAAGACTATTTTTGTATTATGTAAAATTACTCCCTGATTCCCTAATGTAGAATGAGTCCCTGATGCAAAATTACTCCCTGATGCTTTAAAAATATTTCTTTGCATAGGTTTACAAAATATCGGCCAATATCTATTAAACCTAGTTTTCGAAAACGGGGTACATATATTTGTAAATATCTAACGTTCCGAATAACTCTCATGATCAATAGTTATATCAAATTTAGGTATTTAAACATCTAATAAACATTTCTCACAATATTTTTAAATTTATTTACTAGTTTAAGAGAACTCGATAGAAGAACTTGAAAAAAGTATTTTTTCGACAAAAATTTTAATTAAAAAATGTATTTAAAAAATTGGAAAAAAATCGTGAAAATAAGATGCTACACAGTTTGTAATATTCCAAAATTAGTCCACATTCTTCGAAGAAAATCAACGACAAAAATGTATAGGAAATATTTGCGTATAAAATAAATTATGTGAAAGCCTTAAAATTGATTGCTTATAAATAGGCATACAAATGTGGGCCAATCACTCCATTTTTTTGAGGACATATTGATAGATGATTGTTTGTAACTAATTTTAAATTTTATAACTTTATTTTGAATACTTTACGAGATATGGGATCCTAAAACTCATATCTTATATGGAATGTATAGGGTTTTTCAATAAGGGCGCTACAAAGGGGTTTTCAACAGGGACGCTACAAAAGTAGAGCGACAGGGACAGCAAACGACGTCATATTTCTTGCCGCTCATTTCTCTTCAGTAATGTTTGCCATTTCGTGATGGAAAGATATACGAGCGAACAACGAGTCGAAATTATTAAAATTTACTACCGAAATTCGAATTCATATATCTTTCCATCATAAAATGGCAAGCCTTACTGAAGAGAAATGTCAAAAGAGCGACAAGAAATATGGCGTCGTTTGCTGTCCCTGTCGCTCTACTTTTGTAGCATCCCTGTTGAAAAACCCTTTAGTTAAGTACGTTGACTAATTTGATTCATTTTCAAACTTCAAATTAATTTTCTACTAAAATATATTTAAATTAAATTTCACCGCATTCTAAATATTGTTTATCAAGTTATCCTGTATAGGCGGACAGACAGACGGCCATGTCTAAATCGACTCAAAAAGTGATGCTGATCAAGAAAATATATACTTTTCATATCGATCATTATACACATAGTATAACCTGTAACCCATGGGTGTAGTGTATAAAAACACAACATGTTTTATGCCTCTTTTCTGACCTCAAAATGTATCCATAGATTTATTTTATTTGTATGTAGTTTTTTTTAATGTAAAAGGTGCAGGATAATTTTAGAATATACCAGACTGTGAGTCATACGCTTTTTAGATTTTTCACAATATTTTAAATACATCTTTGATTTAAATTTTTGTCGAATTCTTTTAAACCAGTAAACCATTTTCAAAATGTTGTGAGAAATGTTTATTGGATTTTGAATTATATTTTGTTCAGTATTAAATTAAATGAAATCCGTTATTTAAAAAGCTGAATATTTGGAAATTTATGTGACCACCTTTTTGAAAGCACGGTTCAAAAGTTATTGGCGATATCTCGTAAACCTATGCATAGAAATGTTTTTAATTAATATATTCGATTTTACTGCGCAAACTTTTTTTCTCATTTTGATGTGTAGTGTAATCAAAGAGTTCTTATGTACGTATAGATGTTAATGTACGTATACCGTACATTCAGGAAATGGCAATATGTCTAATATAATATAATATTATAGTTATGCGTTGGTACTGATCGAGAACTGATCATTATATTTTTGTACCTTGTTTTAACCAGACCAGAAAGGTCATGAATATTTTTTTCCTAATAGGGAAATCGGACCTACGTTGATCGTTTTCATCGATATTCTTGACATGTCGACACCATATCCATACCAATCGGTGTAAAACTCATTCAACGCATCATTTTGTTTAATTCGATACTCATTTTCAACGCATATTGGACCATCGATCTTCATTATTATCTTTCTCTCGACCAATTCTTAAACTCATTGATCATTGTATTGCCAAGTGTCAATTTTTCTGCAAAACATAACAATTGTAAAACGTTATATTTGTCCGTCGATAGATTTTACTCAATTACACTACTCAACAAAACGACACTGTTCTACAAATTGAGGGTTCTTGGTTTATTCTGGAAAGATACCTATTAATTCTGGTTGATTTCGGTCTCCTGATTCTTGCTGCGTACTCAGAATTTACCATAGACGTCAATATTTTGAATTTGATAAAGTTAAAAAAAAATATTCAGAAGAATTTCAGTAAGATAGAGTTTATAGAAATTTTGAACGCAAAACATTGCGAAATTATATATAAAAAATAAGAGATATTCGAAAATTGTGATAACAAAACTAATATCTGAACTAAGGCTTATTTAATGGTGGAAAAAGTAGTACCGCCAAATAATAGTTGGACAGATTCAACTATTTTTTCTTTTCGTTAATGCTTGTTGTTCCAGTATAAATTTGCAAGATGATCAAAGAAAGTCCCAGAGTGCCCATCGCCGGTCTTCTCATTTCCTTCGAGGTTCTTTACGGCCACTTTTTATAGGAAAAACTGAGTATGCAGTCAAAATCAGCACTGTCAACACAGTCAATTTTATAGAATTGATAAAAATGATGTCCAATACAAAAATCGTGTTGGGTAGGGTTATTAGAGGAACCCAAAGTGATTGAAAAAATTATTATTCGGATAATCTCAAGACATAAATATTTTTCTTTACTCAACATACATAAATACAGAAGTAGTTTAGTGTTCTTTTTTTCTTGTATTTTCATTTGTAAGTATTTCAAAAATCATCAATAGATATTGAATTGTATATATTTTTATCAGAGTCACTCACTGAATTTATACAGGAATTTATTTTAGGATAACGTCGTTGAAGAACTAAAAGTCACCATACATTTTTATGAAAACCTTAAATATAAACTTTGTTGATAATTATTAGGAAATGTAATTGACACTTTTAAATTTGAAGTGTAAATAGTTAGCTTCATATTTTCTTATCATTTGATACACATATTAAACTGTAAGATATAACGATGTTTGTAAATAAAAAATTTGCATTTTGAAAATGTAGTTGGTGTCTTTTACTTCTACAACGACGATATATGTATACAAAAACACGATAAATAATGCTGATCAACATCTTTCAAAATTATTAAAAATATGATTACTTGTAACAATTATGAATTTAATGTCTTACAACTATTTTTATACTTAAGGAATAATTGGCGGTTTTCTTAGTTTATATATATATATATATATATATATATATATATATATATATATATATATATATATATATATATATATATATATATACATAAAAGTATACCATGTTATTAAACTCAAAAATATATTTTAAACATTTTTAAGGAATTCTATACAACCAATTTTGATCCAAATATTTTAAACATGCATAATTTTTTATTTTCAACGCACTAATTTTGAAATCGAAATAATACCATAAACTCAATTTATTTAAATAGCGAATAACTTTTTAGAATATAATTAATATAAATTTTATTGGATATACATTTTTCTGTTAAATATGTAATTTTAAATTTATTTATTTTAATGAATTCTTTTATGGAGTTAACATCGTTAATTATTTAATTCTATTTACATACTTCATTAGTCATTTTGATATTTATATATACATATGTGCCTACATAATTTTGGTGTGCAATATGCAAATATAATCTGGATTTGGATGGACAGTTGACATTTTGCTATATGCCTGTAGACTCCACTCTCAATCCACTGTCCACTCTTTTTATTATGTTCAATCACGATGCATGTTGTATACTTTTCAATTTCAATTACAGACTGCATCATTAATTATACCATCGGTGGAAAAACTGGACTCTGGCAATTATACCTGCAGCCCCTCGAACAGTGCTCCAATGACTGTGGTTCTTCACGTGCTAAATGGTAAATTGAAATAAAAATATAAAAAATATTTAAATATATTTATACTTAAAGTGGTGGGGCCAACAATTTATTGCTAAATCTGAATGGTGGGGTGAGAGTTTTTCATAGACAATGTTTAACTCTTGACGTTTGCCATTGACTGTCGAGATGTAGCTTCGTATATGAAAACAATTTATATTTTTTGATGAACAAAATATTAAAGTAACAGAGATATCTAAAATGAAAATATCGCCGTTATAATAGATTTTAGTATATATAAGGGAGCCTGGGCTAAAGTGGGAAACGTTTTGATTTTCCTCCAAAAAAGTACAATAGAATAATTTTTTAAATTCTTTTGAAGGGTCTTTTCCATAGACTGTAGCATTACTACAATACCATTTATATGATTTTTGATTGAGTTATGAGTGATTTTTCAAAAGTGCTCAATTTCGAATTTTTTGAAAAATGTTGCGGTAAAGTGGGAAACGTTAAAATGTTTACCAAAACGCTACTTTAGTACTTCTTTTTCACGCTTTATTTTTTTTTTCTCATAAAAAGTTAAATATATTAAGTATAAAAAAATTAAAAACGGTAATAAAAAAGAATAATAATGAATGTAAAAATAGGAAGAAAAAAGTTTATATTCATAAAGATCTCAGTATTTATGTTAAGAAAATATGAAAAAACTGGTGCATTTACTCATAGCAAAGTGGTCCAGAATCCCATTCTACCGAATCAAAATTAATACAGTCTATATATAACTTAGAATTGGTACTAAGCTTAATATTTAGTTTAGACCTCAATACATTTTTTTTTGTAACACAACCAATCCAACTTAATACTGACACATTCTATTAGAAGCTATGATATTTTCTCAACAAAGTAATAACATATATAATAATTTTTTTAATTATTTGAATTCACCATAAAATATTAAGCAAATTCCACACACAACATTTTTATCTAGCACATTCCGTTGTCACCGTAGAGTACTTTAGTTGGAAAATTATCGAAATATCGAAAAACCGATAACATGTAATTTTCTTCGCAAACAGTTCTAGGCGGTTGGTTACTCAAAAATTAATTTCGGAATAGTCAAAATATCACCTAGTACAATTCTGGATTTAGTATAATTCAATGTTTTCAGTGTCCGGACAGGTACGTGTTTGCGTTGTTAAAAGTTAAAAATAATTTGCAAAGCTTATTTTTTACTCTAATAAACAATCCCAGCGTGTGAGACATGGGGGTTAAAAAATGAGTAACATACTAATATATAGCTATTGTCGTTTTCTATTTTTTTGTTATTTCGTAGCATTATATTAAAAATTAATAAAAATATAAGAGAAAAGCAAAAAAGGAAAGCCAAATATATCTTAATCAATAGTCAAATAAGGCACGTCAAATACATATATAGACACGTTTCGTCAAAATGCGTGAAAATTTAGTATCAGTCTAATGTATCTCAAAATTACAATAAAAAAGTAAAAATAAAATTTGTACAGCACATAATAATAATAATAGTTTGGCGCTACAGTCCTGTATAGAACTTCGGCCGAGCTATCTCACCATTTTGAGCTGTGCGTGTTATATTTGTACTCAAAGTGGTGGGCCCTAAAGTTTATTGCCGAATCCGATCGGCGGGTGAGAGCTTTTCATAGGCAATGGTTTCTATGTTTCTATGAAAAGATGTTGTTAGCCCCAGTCCAGGCTTGAACCGGGGACCTTTCAGCTCGCAGTCCAACGCACTAACCACTGAGCTACCGTGTACAGCACATAATAGTATTTTATTTATTTTTATATATTTATCAGTTACCGTAACATCCTATGCTATACAAAAACTAATAAAGGATTTATGTATATAGTACAACTAATAAAATTTAAACGACAACAACTTCTCAATTAAAAAAGATAACAATAAAGAATAAAATAAGAATAAAATTATTCATATAACACAATATTTGCATTAAATTTGCAACAAACATTTCATAAATTACGTTTCCCACTTTTCACCAGAAAATGGTTCCTAATTACCACAATATGAACACATTTTGAACATAACCCAACACCATATTAGCAATGTCAAATTATTTGAAAAACCCGTTTGTATTACAATAGATATGTGAAATGCGATCATTTTAAACATACCGTCTTATTTAAAAACGATAGAAATTCTCACTTTTTGATACAAACATCAGCACTGTACACAAATTGCAATTTCACACATTACCCCATGACACATATTTTTATCTCTATAACCAATCTCCAATAAATAGTCCCGTTATAAATTCTTCAGTCTTCTATTCTCAATTGGAAAGCTATGTGTACTTGCTAAAGCCAATAACATATTTTAGTAACAGCCATCATGTATCAACATTAATATCGCTTATTATGTGTTCCTCAAAAAGGGTCTACGAATTATATGACGAGGTGACATCGAACACAAAGTTTCAGTTTAACGCGTAAATGCTACCTCTATACGTATGCATTTCAAATGTATGCTACATACCATAAATACTGCATACCTTAGATAAATGTCTCGATTTTAAAACCAATGTGATTGAATTAAATACAATTTGGCTTCATTTGAAATGTATTCAATTTTATAACATTGTGTTTAATATCAGTTTTAAAATTGTGTACTTAATTTGCACATACATTTTTTACCTCAATGAATTAAAACTTTGATGTACCTGGAAGAAGTCAACGTAAATATGAGGTTATCTAATTTAAAATAGAACCACTGTATTTGTTATTAAACATTGTATATGGAACATAATTGACAAGAATATACACTTTGTAATATATTTAAGTTAAATGCAATCAATTCTTGTCAGATAAAATTACAGAGAACTGAGCCCATTTCCTAAGAGACACATTAAACCGAATTAACACTTATTGACCACATACGGATATGACATCCTGATAAATTTTGGTTTATGCTTTTAACATGTTCAAAAGCTATTTGAATATATTTCAATTGCCGCTCATTAATGATTATCACTTGCATATATTTATGGTGTATTTCATTAATATACATATGTTAAAATCATGAATTATTTCAAAATGTCATCTGCAACGGGCATTTATTCATTGTAATTTTAAATACATTAAATTTATTATTGCCATATGTTAAACCAAATGCCGAAACAACTTATGTACTGATAAAATAACTCAAAGCCGCACGATAAACTCTGCTCTGAACTACAAATACTTAATTTCACTGGACTGAACTGAAAACAAATTATCTCTTTTGTAATTGGCTTTTTATGTCCTGCACAGCAGTTTCAAAAATACAAATTAAGTTAAATACAAATTAAATGAATTTTTAAATTTACAACTCGTATTGTAGATGAATAAAAAATTTTAAAAAATAAATACTTTGCGATATATTTACGTTTCGTGTGGTCCGTTTTAAACTCCATTTTACCATTCCATTTTAAGTTTCAATTGGGATGGTGTCAAATAAATTTAAAACATACTAATTTCAGGGATTGAGCTAAAGATTTTCAAAAAATAATATTGGGCTTATTGTTAAGCCTGGGATTTTCAAATTTTACCTACCCAATTTAATCCCCCCAAACATAGTTTTGCAGTCATCACACACATGGAACAAGTATATAATTACATTAGAAACATCATTACCAACAAATGCTGGCAAACATAATTATGGTAAAAATAAAGAATATTCGCCTTTAAAAATGAGCTGGGGTCTTCATATAATAAATTCACCAACTCCTTCCATTTTTGAAATAAACGGCTTATAAATATTAACTCTAGTCCTAATATTAATTTGGAATTAATTTTTAAACATATTTTATTACACTTATTTAAGTGCAGTGAAACAATTAGCAATACTTGGTAAAAATTGAGACGCAGATTCCGAAAATGGATTTTCCTATAATCGCTCCTTAGACGTCAGAAACGTACAAAGAAATAATTCGCAAAATGCTGAAACATATTTGTTATCATTTGAATTATTTAGCGCCCCATATTAGTAGACTACATGGAAAGACAAAATCAAATCGGATTTCCATTAAAAAGTGCAATGGTTTGCTAATAATAATATTAAACAATTACACGATGCGACAGTAAAAATATACAAGAAGTTCGACCTATATTTTTGGATACACTCAAAATAAAAAGTCTGCTTTTAATAGCAAACTCTGAATGCCAAATTTTAGCAAACTTTAAATTGCATTTCCAGCATACTTTTATTTGCAATAGCGAACTATTTGCTGGGAATCTTTGTTCTGCTAGTGATCAAGATCGTGCCAGTATCACTGGTGTGCATGTCGCTAGTGTAGCTAACATGCACTAGATGGCGCAAAAGTCACGAGACGCTGCAGCTAATACGTCTATAATTCGTAGACTCTTATTCGACAACATTTTATTTAAAACAGATATTTATTGTATGTAATAATGCACGCATGCAAGAATGAAATGAAGATAGAAGGTAAAATAAAACGAGTTGGGAAAGTTAGGTCACATGGGTAAGTTCGGTCACATGGGGCGGATTTTTATAGTCGGTCGGGCCCGACTATGGAATACCCTACACCTTTGGTGGGGATATTAACCTTTAGAATATTATTCATATATCAGAAATTTACGTCTTATATCCCCATAAATTAAAAAAATTACATAAAGTATAAAAAACAAAAAAAAAAATTTTGAAAAATGTAATTGTGCGGACCACGCCTATATTTAAAAATTTGAAAGGCTAATATTTCATAGATTTGATTTTAATAATTTACGGATCAAATTTCCACTACGAAAACCCGGGAAATAATGATAAAAAAAGTGGGCGGATCACGCCCATTTTTGGAACACATCTTTTTAGGTGAATTCTAACAATACGTTTTAAATTTTATAACTATACCTTGAATACTTTTGGAGTTATTAGTTCCGAAAGAGTTATATAAAAGTGACTTGTATGGGAGGTGGGCGTGTCCGTTGACCGATTTGGCTCATTTTCAAACTCAATTCCTACTTTTGGATAAAATATATAGAGATGAAATTTCTTCGCATTCTGATCAGTATTCTCAAGTTATTCTGTATTCGGACAGCAAGAAAGACAGACAGACAGACAGACAGACAGACAGACAGACGGACATGGCTAAACGGACTCGGGTAGTGATGCTGATCAAGAATATATATACTTTTCCATACCGGACACGCCTCCTAAGGGGCGTTACAATATATGCACAAAGTTAACATACCCTGTACCTCAGGTGTAGGGTATAAAAATGAAGGGGGAGATCAAAAAATAATAATATGTAATGGCCATTCCACATCAAATCGACAAGCGGTTGGAACTCACCTTCTTCGATTTAAATAAAATTTTGGGAATTGATAAAGGATATTGAGACATGCACTTACAATTTGGATAAAATAGCCAAAAATCACTTTTGTATGGTTGTTCATATTTAAATATCTTTTGAACTAGAAATGCTAGACGAACATGTGGCCCTTTGTTAATATCCTTGCACTTCAAAATTGATGTCCTTAAAAAGGACCCTTTTTAAAATTCATGCAAAATTTCAAAATTGGTATTTTGATATTTTAAAATATAATTTTCTAAATTTTATTTATTTTTTGTATAGACATTTTTTTTCTGCAGTATAAGTTGTAATAATTCCTGAATATATATGTAACTTTGATTTCTAAAATGGCGTCAGTTTTATCATATTGAATCTAGTTTTTGAGATACTGATTTTGGGATATAGTTTTTACGATTTTCGAAAAATGGTATATATCTCAAAAATTAGAGACAATTGGATAAAACAGACGCCATTTACGAAATTAAAGTTACAAATCTATGGAAAAATTATTGCAAATTTTACTTTTGAAAAAAATATATTTTTTTTCAATACAAAAAATATTGAAAAAATTTAGAGAATTATTTTTAAAATATGATGCCATCAAAATACCATCTTGAAATTTTGCATGAATATTTATAATAAATTGACAAAAAATTACGATTTTTTTCAGAATTTTGAATTGCAAAGACAATGACCACGGGCCACATGTTAACGCTTTAAAACGAGTAATTAACGGAGTTTCTAGCATTTCTAGTTCAAAAGATATTGAAATATGAACAACCATACAAAAGTGATTTTTGGCTGTTTTTCCAACTTTGAGCCACTGTATCTCTTGAAGTAGTGGTCGATGTCTCGATACCCTTTATCAGTTGGCAAATTTCATTAAAATCGAAAAGTTAAAATCTCAAATTTGCATTTTTTTGGTCGATTTGGTGTGGAATGGCCCGTATAAGAAAAATAATAATAAAAATAATAATAATATATAAAAAAGAAAAAGTATGTAAAAAATATAAAAAACCGGAAAAAATTGTTTTTTTTTTAAGAATTGGTATAACAGTAGCCGTGGTAGCTCAGTGGTTAGTGCGTTAGACTGCGAGCCGAAAGGTCCTTGGTTTTAGCCTGGACTGGGGCTAACAACATCTTTTCCTAGAAACATTTTTCTATACCGCGTTACCTCTCGTCAGTAAATGGCAAACCTACGAGAGTAAAACCATTGCCTATAAAAAGCTCTCATCCGCCGTTCGGATTCGGCAATAAACTGTAGGTCCCAGTACAAATATAACACGCACAGCTCAAAATGGTGAGAGAGCTCGGCCGAAGTTCTATACAGGACTGTAGCGCCAAACTATTATTATTATATTATATAACAGCAGAAATTTAGTTAAAATAGCTAAAATCGTCTGCTCTTATAACATAAAAAAAATTTGTTAAACAGCAAACTGTCATTTGCTTTTTAGGGTAATCCGGCGCTTTAGTCTTTTCAACAAACAGTTTTGCTATTTTAGCAACCGTTTTTACTATTGTTACAGACTTGTTATTTTAAGTGTAGGTATCGAAAATCAATGAAAATCATAATTTGCTGAATTTCTATATCAGTTTGATTTTTGTTTTTAATTGTGTGCAAAATCGTAGATTCCTACTTTGAGTTACTTATGTAATTAAAACTCAGCTTCTACGTAAGTTATTTAAAAACTATAAAATTTTTTTTAGCTTAGCAAAATTTTTTAATTTATTAAAAGAGTTTTGTAATAACCAAAGTTATAGGTCTTTACGATGAAAAAAATTCAAATTTGTATACGTTTTATCCTATTAATATAATAAATCTGTTTGTTCGTTTGTACGTTTGTTCCGCTTATCCGTCTAAGCGGCTGATCCGATTTTCTTGAGATTTACCACAGATGCGGAATGGTCTTGCAGGAATGATAGGTTATATGTTGAAGCGATTGGACAAAGAGGCGTGGCACCTCCCATACAACCTGAACTTTCAAAACGATATAACTCGGCACTTTCACCAGCTACGAATATGAAACAAAAAACTCAAATACAAAAAAAAATGTAAAAGCAAAAACACAAAAGCACAAAACAAAAGCAAAAAAATCTAAACTAAACAAAAACAAAAAAAAATTGAAGAAAAAGAAAAACGAAAAAAAAAAATTTAAATCAAAAACAAAAACTAAACCAAGAGGAAAAACAATTTTTTTCGACATTGTTTTTGGTGAATATTTTTTTTGTTCGAAATTTTTTGAACATTGTTGTTTTTGTCGTCCAAAAATTTGTTTAACAATTTTTTTTTCGAAATTTTTTGAACATTGTTTTTTATGTCGATTATTTTTTTTTCAAATGATGATTTGTCCTCCAAAAAAAAATTTGGACTACATTTTTTTTAGAAAATTTTGGCACAATATGTATATTGGGCCTGGGCAGATATACTATATCTCGGTAAGATTGGTGGACTTGGCGTGGCACCTCCCATATAACCCACAAATTAAAAAACATTATATCAGTAATTGGGATAGCAATATTTATGAAATTTTGGTCAGCGTTATTTTTAACCATTCTAAACGTTATTTATTTTAACCCTCCATAGAAGATACATTTTAATACATGATATCAAGATATTTCACACCAGGTTAACAACCACCCAAAATTCTTTAAACTTACCACACCAAAATTCACCACATTAAAACTCACCACGCTAAAACTCACCATACAAAAACTCACCACACTAAAACTCGCCACACTAAAATTCACCACACTAAAATTCATCACACTAAAACGCACCACACTAAAACTCACCACACTAAAACTCACCACAATAAAATTAACCATACAAAAATTCACCACACTAAAACTCACGACAATAAAACTCACCACAATTAAATTCACCCCACAAAAATTCACCACACTAAAACTCACGACAATAAAACTCACCACAATAAAATTCACCACACAAAAATTCACCACACTAAAACTCACGACAATAAAACTCACCACACTAAAACTCACCACACTAAAACTCACCACACAAAAATTCACCACACTAAAATTCACCACACTAAAACTCACCAAACCCATACTCACCACACCGAAACTCACTACACTAAAACTCACCACACTAAAACATCTACAGTGAAAAATTCTACGGGAAATAATTCTACCGGGAACAATTCTAATGAGATGAATTCTATGGGGAATTTTATGGGGAAGAATTTTACGGGGAATATTTCTACTGGGAAGAATTCTATGGCGAAATGTTCTACGGAGAAGTATTCTAAGGGGATGTAAAAATTCCACAGCGAAGCACGGGTCCCTGATATAAATAATAAAAATGTTTCTGCAGAGAAATATCGCTGATGAAGGGGCTTGGCTGCCTCTGAAACAGCTGTACGATCTGCCAATCAATGCATTTTGCCAATTGTTTGTTGTTTTATTTGTTGGTACAAAACACCCAATTTGTACCGACTGGACCTTGAGCACGTTAAGACAATATCTTAAAATAATCAAAAGAGGTCGTAAAAAAAAAACTATTTCACGTATATTTTAGTGATCGTAATCGGTTAATAGTCATTGCAAAAGTTGTCATTACTTTTACAGCTCGGGCTCTGATTATAAGTGCAACCGAATGTGGCTTAACATTTTTTCTGTTTTTAGATTCATCATTGAGAAATGGTCTAATACCACAACCATTTGAAAATATTATTAATTTGATCTACAAATCTTAAAGTTTCTGATTAAATTTAATTTTGTCAGAAATTTTGATTTTCACACTTTAATAAATAAACATGATAAATAAACATGAAAACATTTTAATACAAAAACATGTCTTTAATTTTTTTTGTATTTACACAGGTGAATACTCAGCATCAGCAATTACATCTGGAATTAGAAGTCACTGCATCTTTCTACGTGAATATGGTGGCGGAAGATACTTTCAATGGAATCTTGCGTTAACAACGATGACAATGATTTGTGTAATGAGCTATTTAAAAACAATATAGTTCGAATCTGTGACAACTAATGGATTGCAACAATAAAATAAAATGGAGTTTTTCGAGAAAGAAATGCAAAATAAAAAGAGGAAAACCTATAATAAACTTTTTGTATATGATTCGTTATAAAAAAAGTACTAACAAGAAACCAACCCAAATGACTAATAACAATTTGTGAAAAAACAAGGGTTTCTGATTGCAGATCTGAAAGATTTATTTATGGGGAATGAAATCGTTTTAGTGTCGCAACAACCACTACCTATGTTTTTAAATCATGCAATAGAGAAACTAATTTATTTATTGCTCCCCTCTGGTATCATTGTATACATTGTTTCATCTAAATTAAATATGAAAGAAATTCTGCAACGTAATATGAAAAGAAAACTAGGAAATCACATTTTAATCAAAATATATTTTCTAAATTTATGGATAATGCTTAATAAGTAATTAATAAATAATTAAAAATTAAAAACTTTTTTTAGAGGAAAAAAATGTTTTCTTACCTTAGTTTTCGCCTTACATCAACTTCTTGAAACATTATTTTGACCAAGATTATTCAGAAACAGTTATGACATCTGCAATCAGATTTTGTTGTTTTACAGTTAAATTATAAACTAAGTACTTTATAATATTTCGACCGATAAGAGTCACTTAATATTGTAAACTACAGTATTAATAAAATATCTATATAGAATAAAAGTAATACTAATAATAGTTTGGCGCTACAGCTCTTAAGAACCTAGGTCGATATATCTCTCCATTTCCGCTGTGCGTCTTATATTTGGACTCAAAGTGGTGGGACCTACAGTTTGATGGAGAATTCGAACGGCGGGGTGAGAGCTTTTCTTAGACAAGGTTTATTCTCGTATATTTGCCATTGGCTGCCGAGAGGTAGCGTCGTATAGAAAAATATTTTCTATGAAATGATGTTGCCAGTCGCTGGGATCGAACCCGCGACCTTTAGGCTCGTAGTCCAACGCACTAACCAATCGAGCCACCGACTCTACATTATAAGTAATAAAATATAAGTCATTTAATTAAATAAGAGTCTTTTGTATAGCTAAATGCGTATTTTAAGTTTATAATATTTTCTATAAAGGATAACCTTAAAGCATATTAAGTTATATTAATAAACGTTCATTGATGAAAAAATATGATATTAACCTAATAATATTTATTTCGATTTAAGTAATAAAATCTTTGTAATGAAAATCCTACTATCGAATATAAGAAATATTAATTTAACCCCCTAGTATTGTTTATTAGGGATAATAAAAATATTGCATGTGTGATTTTTTAGAATTAGAACAATGGGAAATTTTTAAAATATAAACAACAAATATGCTTGCGGCATGTGTTTTCGTTGTTCAGATTCTAAAACAAAAACTTTTTATGACTTACTTTTTGACCATAATAAACAATTCAAGTGGGCAGAAATGTAATAATCTAAATAAGTGTAAAAAAATGACACCTTAATATATATTACTAAATTATTATATTTTATTACTATTTTTTCTCAAATGCTACACCTTCGCATTAACCAATTCGACTGATATTTTTAATTAGATTTTAAACCATACAGATTATGAATAAATAATTGATAAAAAATGTACTTGCCGAGTTTAAACATATAAAACCTATTTCTAAACACATTCTGTTTCAAACTCCACCACTTACATTGATATTTCTATAAGTTCAAATACGTCGGGCTATTTTTTTAAACAATTTGGGTTTGTATGTTTGACTCGAACTACGTGAAAAATTAAAAAAGTATTTTAAAACATTCTAATACATGTTGAAGTACTTTCCGTATAATTCTGCGGGATTAAAAGTATTTATTTAAATATTTTAAAGTTTATTCCAAGCGGTAATAAAATTGAAACCCACACAGAAAAAAGTAATCGAGGTAAATACAGCAACAATAAATAATTGTATACCATTAACTGTTCTAGCAACGAGTTCTAATGTAGCTAGTAAATACATTTGCTAAAAATGTGATATGCTTCCAAAAATATATCAAGTAAGGACTTTGCATAAATAGCATACTATTTCATTGGTATGGTCGACGTTTTAAAAGAATTTTCTTTAATATTCCTTTATAATTCTCATTCAGTTATTTAAAAAAGAATGTTATAAAATCTTGTAAAAGTACATAACATATATATCATGGCATATACCAAATGGGAATAATATGCGCGCAACCAAACACAAATTCCATCGTTTGCTTTTTTGCAGGCGTTCATTCACTGCAAGCTCGCATAGTGATGTCGCGGCGCATCGGCGATTGTTAATGCAATTAATTCAATAGTCGTTTCAGCATATTATATTATTGTATTGATGTAATTTTTTGATTTTCTGTTCATTTATTAATTAAGATGATTAAATATTTAATAAATACAATTAATTCCATAGTCGTTTCAGCAAATAATTTAATCGTATTGATGTAATTTTTTTGTTTTTTTTTCTGATAATTTATTAATTAATATGATTAAAAATTTAATCATTTCAATTAAAGGTCGTTTCGGCGATGAATCAATTAAAAATTAATTGTATTGATCAAATTTACACATATATTTTTTGCTGTGCAATAAGTTCTTATAAAACTAGAGAAATCATGATATAACATGATAATAAACTATTATATTTTAAAAAGTAAGGCCTAAACTCATTTGTTTTAATCTTTATGATTTAATTTAACTTTTTATGGTTTAAAATTATCACTTCAAAAATCATAAGATATTTGCATTTAGATTATCTTAAACATAAAACGAAACTTAGACGAGTGATGGTTGTATGGTTCAGTAGCCGAGCACATAGCGTGCTCGACTATCAACTCCCGACGTTTCTGACGGCGGAGTTCAAGCCCCTACACCGAATTCGTATATACGAATTATTTGTTGTTATCAATACGTCATCACACAAAGATCACTGATAGGATACTTGGCTGCATCCGAAACGGTCCAGTGTTGTGTTTATTTCCATTTGTTGTTGTTTCTTCAAAAACTTTCAACGAAACGAAATTTGTTTCGTCAAAGTACGTTAAACAATATCAGTGACAAAATTATTTTCAATTAAGTAAATTTAAAACGACGATAAAATGATCAAGTAAAAAATTCTGGAATTTCTTACGTAACGAATTTCATTTCGTTTTACTTTATATGGCCATATATATCAAAATTTTAAAATAATTTATTTTTCTTTTATAATAAAAAATAGGTAAATTTTAATGAAAAGTTGTAAAGAATTGATAAAAATTAAATATTATACCCAGATATATTAAAATATTCTGAAATCTAAGGAAGTGTTTAAAAAATATCTCAAAGTTCTTACCGTGCAAATGTATTCACATATTGTGCATATCATACCAATTGATATATAATAATTACAATAAATTTACGATTTTCCGAGAGTACACCAAAAAATTATTCAAAAAAGTGATCCTCACGATAGGGCAGATTCTTTATAATTATAGATGTGTTGTTAATACGAACAGTAGTATAGTAAAACAACATTTGTAAATATTTCTTTGTTTATATTAACAACATGATACTGCAGTATCTATTTCATAGAGTTGATATAATAGTCCAAAACAAGTAATTGCCATATGTACGACAACACTGAAAAGTATACAACACTCAAAAATATTGTATGAATCATATTTTATGTTTGTACACAGACAAAAATAATCGAAGTAAATACACAGAAAAAAATAATCAACTTAAATATAGCAGCTGACATTAATTGCATTCATTAGTCAATCCAGCAATGAAATTCACGAATTTATTGAAAACATAGGTTTGAAAATATACTTTTGCTATATTTAAGTCGATTTTTTTTCGGTGTATACCAACCGATATTAATTGCATGCATTAATCAGCCTAGCAATGAAATTCAGTAACTTAATGAAAACATTTGCTATTATTCGTTATATAAGCAATTGAGGAGCTCATTTCCAAAACGTGCTATGTGAAACGAAGATAGGTTTAGTAACACCTGAATTACTGGTACTCAATGGTAGAATCAAATTGGATCAAAGGTATTTTCCATTCCTAGTATTTTCTTTATCTCGATAGTATATTCAATTTTTTAAAATCATTTTTTTTTGGACCGTATATTTTTAAATAAAGACATTTTATTTTTTAGTGGATAGCACGTTTTGGAAATGAGCTCCTCAATTGCGTTCGCTAATATGAATATGTGAACAACAATGCAGAAAATTATTTAGAGAAAATTATAATTATCGACTAATTAATTTGCTGCATTGACGAACAAATATTCATATTTGTTAAGAAACGACAAACATCAAAGAAAGAAACGACAAATATCAAATGTTTTCATTATATTACTAAATTTCAATGCTGGACTAATTAATGACATTAATGTCGGCCTCAGCAGTCCAGAGGTAGCGCGCTGGACTTGCATTCTGAAGGTCTCGGGTTCGAATCCCGGCTTGGGCATGGGCGCTCGTGGTGATATTAACCACAAAATTGTAGGGAATAGATTTCACAGTACAATGGATATAGTCTGTCTGAGTGCTGTGGATCTTAGTAGATATTCCAAAAAAAAAAAAAAAAAAAATTAATGGCATGCAAAATGACAAAATCGGTAGCTATATTTACGTCGATTTTTTTCTATGTGCTGTTGTACACAGTACATAAAATATATCAGATATTTGCAGTTAACTGACAGCAAACATACTGAGTTCCGGGACAGTTGCAGCAAAACTATTGGTTTATTTTGACATTTAGGCTAATATACAGAAATTCATGTGTCCTACTTTTTCTGTACGCTCTAATTTTCTATAGTAATTAAAAAAATCCAATCTAATGACGTCAACTAAAATATTAAATTTTAATGGTAAAAGTGAAAAAAATTCCTGTAATTGAAGTTTTCAACACGTGATGGAAAATGGTTTTTTTTCTGAGTACACCTGACTGTGACATGACTGCATCACCTCCGGACCTGGTTTGTTCACGAAAAAGTCTCAAGTCGTTTACTGAACTTACTGACTTTACTGACTTTATAAACGACATGCCTAATTCTAAAATTAAAAAAGGCATTTTCTTTAATTATTCAATAAAAATTACAGCGCAAATTATAAAAGTCAGCTTTTTCAAGTATTTCTCAACTATCTTCATAGTTTTAATGCGTTTAATTGATATTTGCCATACGTATTCGTAAATTTGAAATATGTTTACCAGCAATATTTAACGTTTTGTTAGATCTTTGAAAGACTCTTGGACTCGAAAACGATTTAATTAATTAAAAATATGATTATCCTTTGTTGATATTTTTGGTAAACATTTTTGTTCTTTGAAGCCCGTTTGCATAAAACTTTTACCTATGAATTAAAATTAATCGATGAAAACCAGTTAATTAAAGTGGCAATTTCAATATTGAAATAAAAATAAATAAATAAATTTCTCTGTCAAATATAATTTTAACTACTAGTTAATTTTTTATGTAACCGCCGTTAGTATATAAATATATTTTCATACCGGACTCATTTTAAGTTCAATATTCTAAGTAGCAATAGTCAGAAAATTAAAATGAGCACATAATATGTTATTCATCTTTGTAAACTATAATTGCGAACAACCATTAAAATTCATGTAGTTCTGTATATAAATTTGCTTTGGTAATTAAATATAAAACAAAAATGTGTAGAATTGAATTAAATTAAGAATGCTTTCTTAATTTAAACATTTTTTTTAGAAAAATGCATTTAAAATATTTAAAATGACTTAAAATTGTATATAATAAAAGGTTTAGACATTTTATTTCTAAGTGTGTATTAGAATATTAGGTGTAATATGAAAAATAAAGATGTGCTTATAATATAATTATTAAATTTGAAGCTAACCTACATTTTCTTATACAAATTGATAAGAAGAATTGGATGCAAATATTCTGTAAATAGTATTTAAATAAATTGTCAAGGTAATAAAAAATATTTAACTGAATATCAAATAAAAAGGCGATTGTCAAAGAAGAGTTTATAATCTAGCAGTATAAAATACAATAATATAAGCTACTTAATTATTCTTGTGGTTTTTACAAATAAATAAAAATAAAAGTTATTAAACTAACTAATTATATGTTTTGCTGTTTTTATTTGCATTTAGTATAATTATATTTATTAAAATGCAAGTGGCTTTTTTAAAAATCAACAAATTAACAAAAAATTTACTAATTTTATAATGACATGGCTACATTTTACAACAGTTAAACAAATGAATGGGTACGGATTTTTGGCTACAACGCGATAACATGACGACTTGGCGTCAAATAACTGTCGCAAATAAAAATTTAGTTGTAATTTTACAGGTGACAATCGATATTTTTATTCGTTTTGAGAAATGTTTGTGCTTTTTTTCTGTTATTTATGGTGATAGATATTAGAAACTATAAATTAAGGTTTTAATGTACATAATCCAAGGTGTTTTATAGACATATCATTTAAAATAAAGTGAGAAAAATATTGTCGTTGCATATGTCGAAAGAATTAGTTGCCGTCATGTAGTCTTGCCGCAGTCTATTTGTTCAAATCATCATTGTGTCTTTAATTAAAATATAAACAAAAATATATTAAAAAAAAATTAATAATAAATTAAACAAGTGTCTCATTTATTATTATTCCTCAATCGGCTTTCTCAAAAATCATACAGAATCAGATAGGTAGTCATTATATGATCACTGATCATGAAGGTTGTGTGAAATCTCAATATGATCACTACGGAATCCTAATATGACATATCGTCGGTGAAACTGCAAAACTACCTAACTGCATCTTGAAATTACGCCTAATTTTGTGTTATAATCGGATTTTTAATGATATGTTGATCGGATAAATTAGAAAAATGTCATGATAATGACATGACATGCTTAATTTTGTATGAAGTAAGTGCAGAATTGAGACTGAAAATAGTTTTGTTTATTCTGTAAAATTCATTTTATAAAAAGGAATCGAAAATGTAGACAGGCGGTTTTGCAGTATCACCGACCACATTATTTGATTGCCATTCAACAATTTTTATTGACAACTAACGATGATAGAAACTTTTTTTTAAGGAAACTAAATTCTATGAAATGACGATAATTACACACAGAAAAATCCTCTTTTGGCATGAGGTTGGAAGAATTAAAAAAGTAGTTCTACTGGTGAAACTGCCATATTAGCCTATACACATGTCAAAGTCTATAAACACTTCTAATGGTTCTAAATCTGTACTAAATGGTTCTAAAACAGTTCGAAATTGGTTGCAGTACAAACTACAACTCTTTTTATTTTGATAATAACAACCGACTAAGCGGTTGGGAGAACTGAAGAAGTTGGTTGGGCAAAGAGTTGGTTGGCGCAACAAATCTCTATTCTGTGTGCAGGCAAATGTCAAACGAACGACATAGTATCGAGCATTCTTCAAATAATTATTATTTATTCAAATAATTTGAATTATTATTTATTCAAATAATAATTCAAAGTAAATTTTATTCATTATTTTTTCAATAGTTATTAAAAAAAAACAACATTACAATAATTTAGTCGTCATTCGAAACTTTATTCATTTTATTCAAACAAATTTATTTAAAATAATTTATTGCTGAATAAACTTTATTCGAAATGAAAATTTAAGTAACGAAATTTTAAATGCTTCTCATATAAACCAAATTTAATAGTTATAACCAGGGCAAGTTTTTTTTGGCACAAAATATAGTTAAAAATGGCACAAAAAAACAGTATAAATGGCACAAAAATAGGCAAAAAAGGCAAAAAATGGCACCAAAATGGTCAAAAAATGGCACAAAATAGTAAAAAATGGCAAAAAAAAAACTTTATAAAATTTTTCAATGAACTATTTTTGTTGACAATCATAGATTTTTTCTTTTACATGGTCTATTATTTATTTCGATAATTTCATTCACAACATTAAGAACATACAAAAATAAGTACACAAGAAAAGGACGTCATATATTTTTTAATACAACCAGAAAATCGAAAATAATATTTATAAAAGGTTTGCCAGAGTGTAAATTTACAAAATAATTGAAAAAAAAGGCAAAAATTGCATTTTTTTGGCAAAAGCCAAAAAAACTTGCCCTGGTTATAATAAGTTTTTAATAAAAAATTGAAAAAAAAAAATACACAAATAAAAGTTTAAGTTTATAATTATATAATGTAAAGAAGATATTAGCACTAAAATTACTATTTATACATTAAAATTTAATATAAACATAAAAAAGTTTACATGTAAATAAAATGTTTTTCACATTCAAACATATATATGTTTGCAAGAACGCTGCAAATTATTCATTTTGAACATAAATATGTTTGCACGAAAACAAAAATATGTTTAGCTGCTATTATAATAATGTTTGGCAATAAAATAATACTTTTGTTTGCATAAAGCTCCAAAGATATATAATGCCTGCATAATTATGTTTGGCAGAGCTCTTTTTTTTTGCTGCGTGTGCAAATTCCATAGTAAAAATATATGTAAGCAGTTTTAAGGATGATTTACGTAGCTTTTACTCTTACTTATTATTTTCCCGGCGAAGTATATGTACAGGACAGCACTTTTTCCAAAAATACATATTTTTAAAAGAACTTGTCATATCTTTAATCTGCACACGATATTTTCTGAGCACAGTTTCTTTATATATTAAATAAAGCTTTTTATAAACAAATAAATTTTTAAATTTGGATGATTTTACGAGTCTTTACATTTTTTGAAAAATTTGTCATGAAAAATCTAATTTCTACTAATTTTTATCTCCATAACCATTAAAGATACAATATTCAATTTCTAAACTTAAGTTCTATCAAGAATTCTCTATATCACTTTTTAAATCGGTTGAATGGTTCCGAAAATAATGAATTTCACCCGATTTAAGAGCATTTGGGCACACTGTGCAAAGTTGCGTTTGAAGCAGATGTCAATTCGTATGATACGTGGATGATACGGAGGACCTACAATTTAGCCATATCCATTTAAATATTATATTATTTGATATTCAAATACAATATATGCATTTACTAATGGAGCTTGCATTATTTTAAAATAAGAATCACAAACAAGATTAACGAAGAATTTAATAATAACAGAAATACATTTTTAACATGTAAATAAATAATAATTCGACCTGTGTAAACCAATTACTCAAAAAATTACAGTTGATCAACACGCCTAGCTTGAAACACTATCAACCCAAAAGTCGTGGGAGAACTTAAATGTTCAGCGTAATTAATAACTTAAATTAAGGTATACAATTAAATATCCCACATTAATATCCCCACCAAAGGTGTGGAGTATCCCATAGTCGGGCCCGACCGACATAAAGTCAGTCCAATGAGACGGAACTTACCCATGTGCCCTAACTTTCCCAACTCGTTTTTTGATAATTTTTTTTTTGCTCAAACTATTAACTATAGCCACTAAAATAACCCATACAAATTTCAGAAATATCCAAATATCAGAACTTATGTCAAATACGGCACTTAGAAGTTATGACAGCATAAAAAATTAAAAAAGAAAAGGCTGTTCACGTGATGGCCAAGACGTAAATATACTTATATATTTCACACAGTTGCGCAGAAATTAAAATCATCCACAAAGTAAATTCTTGAATAAACAATGAACTATGCCAACTATGCCAACGTGACTGGCATATTTATCTTAGCTAATTATTCAGCCGGCATATAAAACAAGGTCTCCTTAGAGATAGCTTATATGGCCCCGGGAAAGAGCGGCAAGTATGTACGTAAACATATTCAACTTAATTTTTAGCAATAAATTGCTTCAGCGTATTAGCAGGATTGGCCCCCTGGGCGCGACTCAACGGTCGCCAGTTCTTGCAATCAAATACGGATGCTGGAGCCCATAGCCAGCCAATGATGTATCTTCATCATTATTGCAGCTGTTAATATTACGTTTTTCCCTATAAATCAAACAAAATTTTATCATCATAAACTCATAATTCAACAACAATTGATGGCGTTAACAGATGTTACACGGTTTTCGAAAAGCAGATTTTTTATTAGTTATATTTATGAACTCTTTGGAGTTTATGAGTGAAGACATCTTTTTTGTTTCCATCACAAAAAGGTTTCATCAGGAAAAGTTGGATAAGCGAAAACAAAACACACACACATCGTCCTGTGGACGGTATCGGTTTTTAATATTTAAAATAAAATATGCTGATATACATAAAAACATGGACAAGCTGACGGACATGAAATTAAATATGCAAAACTGTAAGAAACGCAATGAAATGATTTAAAACCTAACGAAAAGATTTATTTTGTTAAATATTATATCGTTGACAGTATGTTGCATATATGCATCAATCATGGAAGTTGGTATTTTGACTAACTTTTAGCATTTGATTACATTAATTTGATTTATAATTTAACTCCGACAGATTAATTTTCTTATTAGATTATTTTAATTTCTGACAACATTTTCAAATATAGTGATGGGAGATTTTTTTTGTTACATAAAAGGACTGTTATTGGAACCTATTGTGGTTCTGATGCCAGAATTTTACGAATAAAGTATTAAAAATTATAAGAAAAGTTTAATTACAATGTTTAATTCAATTATCATCATTCATCAATGATAAATAAAATTAACTAAAAAAGTATACAAATTTTAATTCTACGTACGTTTCTAAAATTAATGATTAATCTTCGAATAATGTTCAGACTAAAAAATATTATACAATTTTATGCACACTGAAAAAATTATACATACAACATTAATGTTTTTGTTTTGAAAAAATGTAGTTTATTGTATTTTGTTAGTTTTTAATTACATTTGTATTTATTTAAAGATATTTTTTCACGCCATATATTATAAATTCATTTTCTACATATTGCTGTTTTATTTTTTTTTGCTTTACGAATGTATGTTCATCGTGCAGGTAAAAACGTGATGTTATTCATATCATGATAGTGAATTATCCGAATAATAAGAAATTGTAATAACATCTAAACAAAATGTAAACGGCCATGTTGTAAGGGGACTACAAACGTCAATCGTTGCTCAATGCGCTAAATTGCACATTGTCAATGATAATAATTTGTGTATTTTGAAGCTTAATAACTTTCTTATGGTTAGCGATTTGTTCGCATTTTTGCTAACTAAATAAAGTTCTGTAAATATACTTTGGAAAACAGTGAAACTTTATTTTAAAAAATTAAAAAAATATTTCAACAATCGAATTGAAAACAGTAGTATCAATTGTAAGTATTCTGGAAAGGGTGGCTTCTGAGGACGTTTACTTTCTTGTAACACATTATACAGAAGTTTGATTACAGAATATTTTTTATAAGACGTATATCCCAATAATTTAAAAATTGATATGAAAGTAAAAAAAAAACAACAAAATTTAAAAATAAATGTGGGCGGATCACGCCCATTTTTGGACCACATATTTATAGGTGAATTATAACAAAACTTTTTAAATTTTATAACTATACCTTGAATACTTTTCGAGTTATTAGTTCCAAAAGAGTTAAATAAAAGTGACTTGTATGGGAGGTGGGCGTGTCCGTTGACCGATTTGGTTCATTTTCAAACTCAGTTCCTACTTTTCATAACATTCTGATCAGTATTTCTCAAGTTATTTTGTATTCGGACAGCAAGACAGCAAGACGGACAGACAGACAGACAGACAGACAGACAGACGGACATGGCTAAACGGACTCGGGTAGTGGCCTTTCAAAATTTTAAATATAGGCGTGATCCGCCCAATTATATTTTTCAATTTTTTTTTTTTAGTTTTTTATACTTTATATAAATTTTTTAATTTATGGGGATATAAGACGTAAATTTCTGATATATGAATAATATTCTGAGGGTGGGGAGGTTCAGCATAATTAAAATCTTGAAAATTAAGGTTTGCAATTAAATATCCCACATTAATATCCTCACCAAAGGTGTAGGGTATTCCATAGGCGGGCCCGACCGACTATAAAAATCCGCCCCATGTGACCGAACTTACCCATGTGACCTAACTTTCCCAACTCGTTTCAGATAACTTGAATATTTCTGGATCACAGACTGAAAGAAAAAATAAAAAAACATTTTTTCGAAACCAACATTTGTAAACAAATATTTCACATTCGACAAAAACAACAAAGTTAAAAAAATGTTGAGTCAAAAATAACATAAGTTCGAAAACAACATTGTTTAACAAAAATTAAAAAAATTTTGCTGGGTCCTTGAACAAGTTCATAAACAATATTTAATTAATTCATTTTCTTAACATTAACTACAGAAAAACAAAACATAACTGTGAGACTGTCGAAACAAATGGGGTATCTAGATGTGCGTAGATGCCCCTGGTCTTAGCCCACACCATTCAGACAAATCTGGATATGGTTACTGCATGACCATATAACAAAACGAGTTGGGAAAGTTAGGTCACATGGGTAAGTTCGGTCACATGGGGAGGATTTTTATAGTCGGTCGGGCCCGACCGCCTATATTTAAAATTTTGAAAGGCTAATATTTCATAGATTTGATTTTAATATTTTACGGATCAAATTTCCACTATGAAAACCCGGGATATAATGAAAAAAAAAGTGGGCGGATTACGCCCATTTTTGGACCACATATTTTTAGGTAAATTCTAACAATACGTTTTAAATTTTATAACTATACCTTCAATATTTTTCGAAATATTAGTTTAGAAAGTTCAGTTCCTACTTTTGGCTAAAATATATTGAGACGAAATTTCATCGCATTCTGATCAGTATTTCTCAAGTTATTCTGTATTCGGACAGCAAGACAGCAAGACGGAGAGACAGACAGACAGACAGACAGACAGACGGACATGGCTAAACGGACTCGGGTAGTGATGCTGATCAAGAATATATATACTTTTCCATACCGGACACGCCTCCTAAGGGGTGTTACAATATATGCACAAAGTTAATATACCCTGTACCTCATAGGTGTAGGGTATAAAAAAACTTATAAGATAAACTTAACAGATAAATCTCTGCTTATAATTTTGATTCATTCCTCCACCTTTCAAAAATAAATTTAGTCACTCATATGTAATTTCGTTTCAATTTTCATTTAATACATTAAAATTTAATATTACACTCAGAAAACAAAAAACCTATTATTGATCCTTAATACAAAAAAAAACAATAGTTGTTCCTATTAATTTAATATTTTTATAATATACTATTTTTTAGTACAAAATTAATTCATAATGTCATTGACATGTTATTGATAAAATAGTAATATTACAATTGTTTTAATAGTTTATTTTATAGTACAATAATATTTAGTTTATGTATTTAATAATTTTAAAAAATAAAATGTAGATCCGGTACCTATACACACAGACAAATCCTCTTTTGGCATGAGGTTCGAAGAATGAAAAGTTAGTTGTACCAACTAACTTCAATCGGTTAAATCGAATGGTTTACAAATTTGCTGGCGGAACTGCCATATTAGCCAATACACATGAAATATTAGTCCATATACACTTCTAATGGTTCTAAATTTGTACTAAGTTGTTCTAAAACAGTTAGAAATTGGTTGCAGTACAAACTAAAATTATTTTTATTTTGACAATATCAACCGACTAAGAATTTGAGAGAACCGAATGAGTTGGTTGGGCAAAGAGTTGGTTGGCGCAACAAATCTCTGTTCTGTGTGTAGGCACCGTCTATGTTTACATAGACGTACGATTGCTTCAGTGACGTCATGTGCTCGTTTATTGAAAATTATCTGCGTTTAGTGGCGATATACGCGCAATGACGGAATATTTAAAGTGAGTACTTCTAACTTCCGCTACGATATAGTCCGCCACTATTTAATGACGTCATAGATTATGTGTACTCAAGAAGATGTGCACGGATAATTGCTGGATGTTAGATGCGTTAGTGCAAATGCGTGATTTTGATAAATGTCCGCTATTGTTTAGCCGCACGCCTTTTAGTTAGATGTAATATTTGTTCTCAAAATATTTCCAAAGCGAGCAAACAAATCTTTTGTGATTAAAAAGAAAAGTCTGATTTATACAATTTGTATTTTCTCAATCCTCTTTTTCATTTTTAATTTGACATTTTTTTAGTATTTTTTTGTAAGGTAGAAAATAGTCAAGTGGAGATATTTGCCCCAAGGTTAATAGTTATTTCTTATCTCTGTTGGCAACTCCCAAATTGATTTTAAAAAAATAGCTCCTAAAATGAAACTTAAAGAAAGAAATAAGAGTATCTGTAAGTTTGTTATTCTATTTATTTGTTATTTATTATTCAAATAAAAACATATTTCAGAATAAAATTTCAATTTAATAAAAATTTTAATAACAAAAAAAATGGTTTTTATTAAATTTGAATAAATTTTAAATAAAAGTACAGCATACTACATGTGACCAATTCCAAGGAGAATAACACACTTTTCGATAGATTGTAACAGCATTAGATGGAGTGACTTTGACGCAGGCCAATTTTTATACCCTACACTAAGAGTGAAAGGGTATATTCATTTTGGTACGCCGTTTGTAACACCCAGAAGGAAGCATCTCCGGTATGGAAAAGTATATATATTCTTGATCAGCATGACTTCCTGAGATTTAGCGATGTCTGTTCGTCTGTCTGTTCGTCTGTCTGTCCGTCTGTCCGTCTGTCTGTCTGTCTGTCTGTCTGTCTGTCTGTTGAAATCCCTACTACTTTTAAAATTGAAGAGCTAGATAAATGAAACTTATAACTTAGATTACTAATATACCTACGTCTGTCTGTCTGTCTGTCTGTCTGTCTGTCTGTCCGTCTTGCTGTCTTGCTGTCCGAATACAGAATAACTTGAGAAATACTGATATGAAATTTCGTCTCAATATATTTTAGCCAAAAGTAGGAACTGAGTTTGAAAATGAGCCAAATCGGTCAACGGACACGCCCACCTCCCATACAACTCACTTTTATATAACACTTTCGGAACTAATAACGCGAAAAGTATTCAAAGTATAAAAGGTATTGTTAGAATTCACCTATAAATATGAGGTCCAAAAATGGGTGTGATCCGCCCACTTTTATTTTCATTATTTCCCGGGTTTTCATAGTGGAAATGTGATGCGTAAATTATTAAAATCAAATCTATGAAATATTAGCCTTTCAAAATTTTTTTTAGTTATTTTTGTTTTTGATGATAAAATATTTTCGTTCAGAAATAAAAAAAAAACATGCTAAGTTGTAGACTCATTACCGAAAACTATTTTGTTTAAAATGACATTGATTATGAAAATAATATACGACAAATTAATATAGAGTTGGAGCAACTGACAGAAAATAAAATGCAATGGAAAATGCTGATGGTAATTGTAAAAAGTAATTGTGTTACGAATTGAATTCAAGGGAATAAAAAAAAATTAATGCAATGGATGGACCATGACTATGATGCGAAGGACGTAATAGAAAAAATAGAGAGATAGTTATAGAAATTTCTTATTGTTTTTTTCTGTTTTTTTATTGTGGATGACATATATAGATGACGCACTTATTTAAACCGATCATAAAGCCCCATTCTGTCGACAAGAGCTTCTAGAATGCTTCGATTTTGAAATAATACTCGTAACGAGAAACCTTGATTATCTCGGTAAGTATTTTTTAGTTTTAAAGATATAGACATGCATATATTATATTTATACATAATAATAATAATAGTTCGGCACTACAGTCATATAAGATCTTAGGCCGTTTGCAGTATATTGCCGAATCCGAACGGCGGGTGATGGCTTTTCATAGGCAATATTTTAATCTCGTGAGTTTGCCATTTACTGCCGAGAGGTAGCGCGGTATAGACAAATGTTTCTATCCAGGTTAGTCCAGGCTTGAACCGGGGACCTTTCGGCTCGCAGGCCAACGCACTAACCACTGAGCTACCGCGGCTACATATTTATACATAGATTGTAAATATATCATGAAATCAAAATATTTGTATGTGACTTTTATAAACAATTAAAACATAGATCATAAACTAAAAACCATTTTTAAATATATCCAGTCGTTCAGTATATAAAAAATTACAAATTCGAGAATCGAAAACTCGACTATACGCAAATCTCCGTAACAAATTTTCTTCTTCAGTAACATTTACTATTGTTATATTTTTGATAGATATCATTACTGAGAATTTTTTAAACAATAAAAATTATTCAAAATATTTTATTAATCTGACAACACTGGTAAAAGTTTTTAAAACTTAAGTTTTCTTAAGAATTCTCTATACAACACTTTTTAAAAATCGGTTATGTAGTTCCGAAAATAATTAAATTCAACCGATTAAGAGCCAATTAAATAATGTTTACACATCATAATTTGTTATTACAATTTGAACAAGAAAATAATATATTTCGATTATAATGTAATAACATTTCATTCCTAAATTATTTACATTCAAATATATTCAAATAAATCTTTTCTATTCATGAAGCACAGTATTGAACAGTTATTTGCGAAGTGATCTTATTCTCTAGCAATTCATAAATATAGTTAATATTTTTAAATGCTGCTCTTAATGACGGTCTATTGAAGCGATAACATAATTTCTCGTATTTTCTTGGTTTAGTGCAATCAAACATGTTGGACACAAATGCTCAGCCATACAACATATTGCTTCAAACCAGACTTAAACTCATCATTCCAACTACAGTTTTTGCTTATGCTTTGTGTGCTGTCTTCCGTTTCTTCAATTTCTGCATGTTTGCAGCAACTCTTAAGTTTCTTTCAACCTGCATCTAAAATGGGTCACGCTATATAAAGCCAAGTTCAAGGCGATCGGAGTTTCAGAAGAAAGAAATTGTTGCTAGAAGACAGACCAAACTGCTGAATACAGCTCCGATATATTGTGTAGAAAAATAAATTCAGGTGTTAACCGCTCAAGAAAAGTGCAGTGAAAATATTTGATTTCAAAAACGAATTCGTTGGTGTAAAACAGAATGCAATAAACCCAATTTAATTTTTAACATAATAAAAAAAAAGATATAATATAACATTATTCTGTTAAATTGTGATTTTATAAATAATATTGATTGACTGAAGAATTGACAACGAAAAAAGCAGGTGAGAATTTATGACTTCAATGTGTACTATTCTAATGAGGCAAATCGGTGTAACCTATTTGTAAGAATTAAATTAGAACACAGAAATAGTATGGCGTTTATACGTTCAATAAATAAATATTATTTACAATAAAAAAATGTATTATTGCTACATATAAATTTAAAAATTAGTGGATAAAATTTTCATATTCAGAAGTGTACCTATTATATAGGTATTTCTAATTTTGTCATTAAATGTTTGAAAAAATTTTATTTGTTTAAATTTAAATCCGTTTTTATAATAATTAAGTGAATAATATGGTCTTAATCGTAATGATCTTAAAATTTATTTCATTGAATGTATAATGTATGCTTAATGCAAAATGAATAATGAATAATGAAAAAAATATAAAATTTTCTGATTTTGTCATTTTTATTCAGCAAAAGAAAAGTTCGTGAAATATTCATATCCAAAACGCTTATTAAAAATTTTTAAGTACTCATATTTAAATAGTCTATGTTATGTTTGGTATACCAAAGTTTTCAATAATAATAACATTATATAATAAGAACACTTTTAGAAACACCTAGTCCAAACCTATAGGAAAAACAATTCAATCAGTGAAGCTTTGAATCGTCAAGATACGGTAAACAAAACTCTTTTGTGAATATGTCCTACTTTTGGAAAGACAGTTCTTCTTTTTATCCCATTGTCTGTGTTAAATATTTCCTTTCATTTGTGCTTCTTTTGTTTAAATTGTGCTTCTTATAAAATTAAATTTTTAATATTTTTGAAATTTTTAATTATTACTACAGCCAGCTTCCGAAAAAACAGAAAAAATCCACAATTAAAACTTTTTAGGATAACAGCGTGGTAATTAAAATAAATATGTTAAAATGATCATTTTAATTATCTATGAAATACCATTAAATATTTAACATTTAAGATTATCAAAACTGATTTCAGACGTCCCATTAAATAATAGTCAAAAATCTGGTTTTACAAACCGCTGCAGAGGTTCGTTTTTTTATTCCCAGAAACCGAAACCGTCTAACCGGTTTTTTACACAAAAATATACCCGTTTTTATTACTCTCGGTTTAACCGGTTTTTTTTAATAATTTAGCATTTCTCTGAAGAAAAAATCTACTCTTCAAAATACTGTTGAAAACCACCCAGCAAACATTAAAGCTCTAAAATGAACGTTTTTCAGTCCCCAGTCTGCCATGTCTCAGAGCTCTTCGATCTCGTTGCTTTATCACTACTATTTATTTTTTTCGTACAATAAAAATTTAAGAGCAGATACGATATTTAAATATTGATCACATTGATATCGCAATGTTTTTCGAATCAATCGTTTTTTTCGCGTTTCGAATAAACTTCATTATTTCGTTTCGATATTTGCGTACAATTGGGACGAATTGTAGTATTATTTAAATACGAAATCAAAATCGAGATCGAATAAATTCGTCGACAATTTTGAAACAGTCTCGAAGCAATTTTGAATTTCAGCAGACTGGATCTCATTTTAAGATCCTGAGTTGCTATCTCAGATATATTTAAAACATAGTCTCAACTTATACGGTTTTATCGAAGATTGTCATTTAACTAAAAGCGTTGATGAAATTATCTATTTTAAATCATGAAATTAATCTTATGGAATATTTAAAATTTAAATTTAAAAATAGAACTGATAACTAAAATAATTATAAAAATAATTTTATATTTTTAAACTGATTTAAAAATTATGAACCTAAACTGGTTTCAGTTTTTTAAATCAACTAACCGAAAACCGGGTTTGTGATAGTGCCGATTTTCTGACATCCATATTTAATAACGTTAATAAATGTTTAATTTACAAACAATTTATTCACAAAATGTATGATCAAAAATGTAATTGGGGTATGTTTTAGCTTAAGTTGGATTTTATATTAACATCACTATTCAATTGATTTAAAAGCGGTTTCTCAAAACTACATATTGTTTCCTTAATAATTAAAATTACTTTATATATCCTGTACGATTAGAGTTCATTTCTAAAACAGTTTTGATTGTATAAAAAATTAAATTCAAAATAGTTTTCGATAGCTGGAACACATCAAATTTAAATAAATGGTATAAACTGAGCTAAAGTCAGGATCGTAGCCCGATCATTCTAAAACTCGACCAACTACATCCCTTATAGGTAATTTTTAAGCATAATATTGGCGAACGTTAAATTATATCTGTAAATGAAATGATTTGATTTTTGGCTTATGTTAATTAATGTCATATTAATAGATGGTGTTGGTGTTGGTGTCAAAAATTCGATCCAATAGTCTTTAGTAGAAAGTTATAATATTAGATTTTTTTATTATCCCGATTTCCCTTTAATTTGACATGAATTAAAGTAGGTCACCCAAAGGCAAATATAATCTAATCAGAATCACACATTCGAGTGTCTAAATAAGTCGTGAGTGCCTAGGTAACAAACAATTTGCATATAAGAAGTAATGCTAATAGGTTAGTCACGAGTTTGGATATAATGCCGAGGCACGCATTCGAAATGCTCATTGAAGCGGTAACAAAATAAAAACTGGATGGCTCTAAGTTGGTCGTCATACTCAGATACCGTTGCTTGAATGTTACTACTAACCCAGTTCTTAAATGTGTTCAAAAGACATTTTTTCACGTCAGAATGTGGCGTTCATAATTATTCGTTAATACAAATTGTTTAAATTTCGATTTCATTTAGTACCTTTGCATATTTCCTCATATGCGATGAGTCGTGCATAATAAATACTATTCCCTTTTTTTTGAAAATGGTCAACAACCAGATTCGTATTTGGATTAGCTTAATTAATTAGAGTTTTACGTATAGCGTTATTTCAATACGTAGTCAAGTGTAAGTGTTGTTTATTTTATTTTTATTTTCGTTTCTTTGTTGTGGTTGTTTATATTGTTGTTGTTGTTGTCAACTTTCATTCATTCACATCTTGCGGAGGAGAAAGTTTTTCTGATTTCGTCTGATATTTTGTATTTTACTTTCTTGCTATGAACCTTTTGTATTGCGTTGCTTTGAAAGAGGTTTACACGATGAGTATGGTGTGCTTTATTTTCTATACATTCCAAACATTCTTTTGTAAGTAAGCTGTGATTTAAGCCATGTTTTTCAATGATACTCGTAGCTACTTGCATAAATATCTACATACTTAATATTTCATATTTTGAAATCGTCTGTGAATAATATGAGGCGTTGTGAATCAGAAATGACTAAGTCCATGCCAAGACATATTTAAACGAAATACGTTTATTAGGAAAAAAATCTAAAATAGCAAATAGGATTACGAAACATTTTAAATTTAAGATTTAAACAAATTTCCGCAAAAAAGGGTTTTTAATAAATGAATCATGGCCAATTTTATTTAATTTATTTATTATTTAATTTAGTGGGTAAAAATTTAAAAATCTGCAAATGTTGAAAATACAATACATATATGTTTATAACAACAGTTCTGGAATACGAAACCGATTGTTACATTTTCTTTCAATAAATGATCTTAACCATTATTGATAACCGATGCACAATGGTGCAGAAATGTTTTTCATCGGCCACAACTGTGATACCCAATTTATTGCCAAATGTTTCCAAACTTATCCACTAGAGTTGTTATAGCGATATTAACTCTAAATTTTTAATGTTGATTACTAAAAAAATATCACAAATTTGATTACTGATCAGTATGTAACGCCTCTAGCGGCCATGTTTGGAACCATTAAAATTGGGTATGGGATGAAAGAGTATTCATTCAGCTATAAATTAAAATTAATTTCACTTTAAAGATGTTTAAGGATTTTGAGTTATGAATGCTTAAATTAAAAAACTTAGACTTAACTCAGCTCTAGCTGTCAAGATCTATAGTATTCGGTAGTAAAAATAAATATGGTGTGAATGGGTAAATATACAGCTATGAGTTAAAATCAATTTAAACGTAAAAGTTTTTCGAGTCATACCTAATTCAGCTCTAAAACCTCTAGCGTCGGAATATCCTAATAGTAGGAGTGAGTATGATTTAAGCTTAACCGCTTTTTACACGCAGATGCTATGAACGTTCAACGAATTTTCTTATATCTTCCATAGCCTCCAAAATAAAAAAATGTGGACATTTATCGTTTTTGACAAATACAGATAAAATATCCAGTATTAAAAATAAATACGCAGATATTATAACTCAATTTGAGAAAACCAAATTAAAACCAGTTAAGGAGGTTAGATCACATGGGAAATTTTAAAGTAGGGACATTTTATAGTTTGCGTTATTATGATAGTTAGGATTATCATAATTATAGTCGGTCTTAGCCAATTATAAATACCCTACACATATGTGTGGTTACCATTCAAAGTCGTATATAGGTCACCAGGGTATACGAATCCTGAAAATAAATACAAAATTTCAATCGCTGAAGAATTTCCATTTATTTGATACCCATATTTACAAATGGGTAGGTGTACCGAATTTCGATTTTTTTTTAACCACAAGACATTTTGCGAGAAAACATTATTTTCATGAATTTGAGCATGAAGTCAATATATATTTGACCAAAAAAGTTTACATATGCACGTATACAGTCAAATTCACCAGTAGATGTATGTTTTATATGAGGTATTTGAACTTAAGTGGGCGGTTTACAGGTCACAATAGAATGACCATTTTCACTGACAGACAGCGTAGATATATAAGTAATCTAAATAAGGAGTTTCATTTATTTAGCTCTTTTAGTTTTTCTGTAATCAAGATTTCAACAGACGGACAGACAGTCAGACAGACAGACAGACAGACAGACTGACAGACAGACAGACGGACGGACGGACGGACGGACAGACGGACGGACATCGCTAAATCGACTCAGGAGATCATGCTGATCAAGAATATATCCATACCGGAGATGCTTCTGGGTGTTACAAACGGCGTACCAAACTGAATATACCCTTTCACTCTTAGTGCAGGATATAAAAATCGAACTTTTTAAAAATTGTCAGAAATGTTTAAACAAAATATTGTCAATCATTCTAAATAGTAATAACAAAAAGTTATTATAACAACAAAAATGTTTGTTGTATGTACTAAAATGAAAAAACCAAAAAAAATGCATTCAAAAATATTCACCACAGATCAAAAAAAGAAAGATTTTTGGCCGATGAAAAAGTTTCTGAACCATTGTGCGACTCACGTTTAGGTACTGCAGGTACTCGCTGACTGGAGTACACAAAGTTGACAAACATCTCAAATAAAAAATTTACCTCAGGCATAATTTGGTTGAATTTGAAAGTTTTTGCTATACCACTGATTAGGAAAAACCTAATTTTTGTTTAACCAAAGTGTATTTGAAAAAATAATGTTATTTCGCTCTTTTCATCAGAAGATATTAAAAATGGAATTCGGATGTTAAATTTTGGCAACTTTTTTATATATTTTTCCTTATCCCTACAAACTATTGAACAAATAAAATTTGTTTATCGACAATGAAATCTATTTCAATATCAGCACGATATCTATAACGCAAAAAAATACAGATATCATTCAAGATAGGTTCGTTTTTATGGAGAACCCTATCGTTTTCTTTTATTGATTATGGAAATTGATAATTTGGGCCTATAAATGATATCGATTTGATATCGTAAATATATCGTTTGGTCTGCTGGAGTGTCTCAATATGCGGAGACGTATTGATCAATAGCAATAATAAGTAATATTTTTATGAAATTAAACATAAGTTTAAGTTTACAAATGTTATATAAGCATTGACACTTATTCACTTTATTACAACACACTATTTCTAACCTAAATAAAGCGGAACCACGTTGGCCTACAACGAATTAGTAACATGCGTCAAGTACATTTAAAATTCACACAGTTGCGCCTGTGACAACGTGATTCGCATTTATTTAGGATGCAAAGAAATACTCAGGAAGTCACTTGCATGTAAATAAGGGTCAGCGACCAGCGAATCAGGTTTTAATTAATTAACTTTCATTCGACTCTTGTCCAAACCAGTTAATTTTATAGTTGTAATTATAATAGGACAGTATGACACAAAGAGAAATTTAAATGTCACAATTAGCTAGTCAGCTATAATATTTTGTATCATTAGTGGAAATCATATTTTTTACAATTATCATCAATGAAATCTAGTAAAATGAAATTGATTTTATTTTTAAAGTATATAATAGCATTAATTAAAAATCAAAAATGTTTTTCTTAATTTCTGTACATTTTTCGTAATTTCTTTTGCTATCATTTTACGTTCAATATTCATGCTTCAATAATTTTAGTACCTAAAAAAACTTTGCAAATGTCTTTTTATGTAATTAATATTATTTATTATAATTATGATTATAATTAATGCTTTAGAAAAGAAAGTTAAACTTTGAGAGATTCCTTTTTTTTTCGTGAGTGAACTTTGTTTCGTGCTACACAAAAATAATAAAAATGATGGGGAGAATGTAAAAATTATTTCGACGATTTCACTTTTATTATTTAAGATGATGATGAATTTTCGCTCAATTTTCTCTAATTTATACTGGTTAGTAATAACGCATTACAACCAATTTCAAACTGTCAAATGACTTCTTTTAACATATATTGCATATCTTATATAAAGATAATGTTATTTTAAGCAAGGTTCAACGTTAGAAATACTGCTTTCCAAATTTACATTTCTATTATTTAAACAATAAAATAATAAACAATGTAAACCGTAAAAATTGTGTCAGAGAACAAAACCGGCAGCAACAAACAGTTAACTTGGTCAAGAATGTAAACACAGCTATAACCACAGATGGGAAACAGGTACGCACACGAGTTATCGAGTGGCCAAAGTAGCCCATAGTTTTGGTTGGTTTATTTTGTTTCTTTTTTTCTTTTTTTTTTTTAGATGGCAACACAGTGTTAATAAAAGCTGTTAGTTCGAACGTGTTAATTCATTCATTGCAGTTTTTTTAATAGTCTTTCACAGCCCAATAGAAAAATATATGAACTAGTTCTAAAGTAGTTATTAAGCATCGAAGTCTATAAAAAAGAGAATAATACAATTATCAGATTTGACAAAATTTAACGAAATAAACCGATACCGATACCAAAAATTAATTTATTTGCGATGTGTTTTCACAGATTAATATTGCTATTTAACCATTGCAAACATATTTATACCCAACACCTTATATATTGCAGTTTTGGAACCAATAACTCGTAAAATAAAGTCATAAAATTTAAAACAAATTGTTATGTATTTTAAATATTATCGTGATCAGCCCAGTTTTTTTACGATTTTCCATTAATATTTTAGTCATAAATTATTGAAAACCATTGAATTATTAATATTGCATATAGATTTAAACAATGGGCGTGATCCGTCCACTTTTATTGTTCTACTTTTAGAAAATTTATCAGATATAAAATGCGGCGAATAGTCCAGAGATTTGCCCTTTTGATTGGTGATGATAATAAAAACTATCAATTTTAGTTTTATAAATTTATTTCCTGCATTAAAATAGTTATTGCAATTTTCGAACATATTTTTAACGCACATCATAATGAAATTCTGGTTAAATTTTTTAATTATGAACATTTTGACTTAAATTATTTTAGTCAAAATGTATATTGATAATTTTAACCAAATTCAAGAATTTAATAATTAATTAATTATTATACACTAATATCCCCACCAAGATGTATTCCCACCAAGATGTATTCCCACCAAAATGTAGGATAGACGGGGCAGACCGATTTTTAGTTCCACCAATGTGACTTAACTTTTCCCACTCGTTTTAATTTTTTTTTAATTTTAGATTTTGTGTAATTAAATACCAGAACGCAAAGAACGAATCAGTTGGGGCAACCGATTTATTTAGTTCTATCAACATTCTACTGATACGCCGGGTATCAGTTTACACAACTAATGAATACGATGGATACAACCATTTTGCAAGAAATGGGTCAATTTACACAAAGTCAGCAGCACAGCGACTTTTCGGCAATCTCCGATCTGTACATACTAAATCGGGAATTACCGACAACTCGTTGTGACGCTGACTTCGTGTTTGCAACACGTTGGAGCGCAATAGCAAGTATGTCACTTCTTGAAGAATGTATATTTGGTAAAAAATATAGAACAGTACCAACGAACAAGCTTTAACACAATTTCAAATTTTGTTCACACGTGGGACGCGCTGTCTTCAGCACAAAAAAAAGATTGAAAAATCTTAAGCTTGTGCGACTGATGTTGTCCTGCTTTGGCATCCCTTTCATACAAGACGACTAATTTCGCAGTTGAATTAAATAAATATTGGTTGCTACAACATAATGTTATATCATTTAGTCAATATAACCAACTTTCTGTTGAGTCAACTAAATATTGGTTTTGTCTCGTTTTGTCTAATTTTGAATTTAAATGGAAAAAAAAGTTGGTTTCCCTAATTAATGCTTCATACTATTGTTTACTACAAATGAATTTCAATAGAGGCTGACTGCATTTGGTAGATTCAAATGAATATTAGTTGAAACAACTGCATGCCAAGCAATTATTTTTTGAGTGCGGGGTACTAGATAAAGTTCAGAAAAAAAATATATCGATCGGAACTACATAAAATTTAAAATGAAAAAAAAAATATTTAAAATAATATAAAATTGAGTGAAACTTTATTTTTGAATTGCAAAATAAAGTTCGTAACGAAACTTTCTTTTTCAATTTTTTTTCTTTATTTTTTTCAACAAAATATATTTTTTTTTAACAAAATATTTTTTTTTTGAAAGAAAAACTTTTTCGTTTTGTTTGAAACTAAATATTTGAAAAATGAGTAGATATGTTTTTTTCGTTCGTTCTAAAATAAATTTTATTTTTAAAATGTATTTGAAATTTGAATATTTGAAATAATGATGCCTTAGGTTTAGCGGCCGTACTTTTTTTCATTAATTTAATGGTAACATGTTGCAAAGTTCATTAGTATTTGTTCATTTCATAGTAGAATCATCAAGAGTGGAAAAATAGCAACCTCAAGCCAAAAGCAGCAGCATTTATCAGATGTTATATCTGAATTTTGCACACAGCACTTGCAGCGAATGAATGTTCTGTATTTTATTTATTATATGAACTCGTACATGCACTCATGCTGTACAGCAGGTTGGTTGTATCCCAATCATATGTGGTTGGCAATTGTTATAACAGTGAAAACGGTGCGAAATGAAAGTAGAGTTGGCAAAATTGGAATTGCATTTGTGGTAACATTGCAAACTAGTCTGAGCGAAGCATGTTTATGTTCTTGATACACAGCAGGTATATCTTCCGATTTTATTTAAAGCAACTTGTTTTCATCAACAGGTAATTGCGAATTTCCACAAAGTTAGAGGTGTTTATTAAACCGTTTTCTTTGTGTACCAAAGAAATGGAAAAAATATCTAAATAGTAAAATATATCAGGCAATGTAAAAAATCTATGTAATTAAACCGTATATATAAAATGAAGTGTAGTTTACTATGTATAACCCCCGGTTTTTTTTAGAAATCTATTCAAAAACTACTATTAGACAGTGTTTGCGTAACTGTTTTCCTAAACCGTAACTTTAAACTGTTACTTCGAAACTTTATACTAAAAATATAGAACATATTATCTAAATTAATCGAATTTCATTTTTATCATAAAAATTCTATTTAATCAATCAAAACTTATTAATGTTAGATATTGTATATTTGACAATTTATATTTGATAATTATATATAATTCGCTGTTGCTGATTTTGACTGCATACTCAGTTTTTTTTTTATATTACTTAACGTTTTTAAAATAATTGCTAACGATATTTTAGGCCCTTTTCAGTAATTTTTTAAAATTAAAAAAATAAACTTTTACAAAAACAATTTTCCCAAAAAAATATAAACGCAATTTTCTTTGAATTGTCATGAATAATTGCAATATACCGGTAAATTCTATTATTCCTAAAGATTTTGAAGATATTTAAATCTAAACTCGAAAAATATTGATTTTTCCGACTATTTTTGGACGGTTTTTTTAGCATTTTGGATCTAATAATAAATAAGAAAATGGGGTATGGTTATGTAGTACATAGTTCAAGTTAACGATGAAAATTACTAATCATTTTTAAAATATGCTATATCAACACAGTTTCCGTTAAAAACTGTTTAGATTCAAAATGCTTTTTACCAGATTTTTTCTCAAAAACTCAACGTAATAGAAAAAAACTGAGTAAGCCATAAGAAAAAGCATACTTTAGATATGAGGTAGTAATATTTTTAGATTACGGGCTTTAGCAATTTTTTTTTTTTGAAAATTGATCATATGAATGAGTATGAAAATTAAGTTTGCAGGGCATATTTTAATAAATGTATCAACTACCAAAAAGTTAGTAATTTTGATAGTTAGTTAGGACCACGCTCTAGATAACCACACAATACTTTTTTTGTTAATTATTAATTCCCTAATATTAAATATTAAAAAAATTCTAGTTTAGATCCAATTATCTTAAAAAGTTATTGGAATATGTCTAGACAATTAAAAGAAAAAATGAGTTTTAGTATTTTTCCACAGATCTATATTCTAAGTTTACCCACTACTTTGAAAAACGGTTGAAAAATAAATTTACAAATTTCTCAAAAATGTTACGTAATAAAAAAAAGAGTTAAACTCAGCACCAGCGAGTTATATAGAATTGATGTATGGGATTTCCATAGAAAAAATCGTGTTGGGAGGTGGTTTTGAGCAAAAAAGTAGTTGTATTTTTTTAATAAAAGTTTAGGGTGAATTTGAAAAAATCTGAGATGTAGGTGGGACGCTTCAGGAATAACATTTGAATTAACTATTTAATATAAATACTAACGACATTTTTTTTTTAATTCTAGTATGCTGACTCAACGCAAAATTAATTCGTACATTCTTCTCACCATTGTGGTGTCCAACTGCCTGCTACTTACGCTTGCGTATCCGCAAACTGTAGAAGTTCCAAGGCGACTCAGTTCTAGAAGACAAGCCCAACCACAACAGCTGTCTCCAGTATATCGAGCACAAACTTCAGATGTTGACCAGACCCCACGAGATGCTCGTAAATTCGCCGTGAAGCCAAATGCTTCGAAGAAGGTTGCGCTAGATGATGTTGAGGACAACAACATTGACGGAAATCAAATTCAGGAGACTGGAGGTCTTGGTGGTCTTGGCGGTCTCGGAGGTCTTGGAGGTCTAGGTGGCCTCGGTGGATTCTCGTGGTCCAATATGTTGGGTACAGTCATGACAATGTTTTTTAATGGAGCCGGAGCAGCACCGACCAAATCAGATGATGTTGACAATTCAATTGGATTCGGTGGCTCACCATGGGCTAATGTAATATCTATTGGTAGGTTTGAAAAATATTTGTTAACGTTAGTGATTACCTTTAGTAATCTCAACTTATGATTTTAGGCTTAAAAATCGTAAACACCCTGTTGGGAGGTGGCGCACCCAGTGATGGTATTGACAAGGTCGACAATGGCGGCTCACCAATGCAGGTAAATTATTGGAATATTTAATACAATTTTTGTTGCCACACTGTGTATCAATTATTTGCACTTTTGATTATTTTTGGATTGCTTATTATGTACATTTAGAAAAAAAATTGCAATGTTTTTAAATTTTATAAAACGCACAAATTTAACAAATTAATGTAATTGCTTTTAACGCTTATTTTTTAATAAGTAATTGTATGTATGAGAAATGTTAGGTGGTTCAAAATTTATAATTGATTGCTTACATCTTGAAAAATATTACCCACTAAATAATACACAATGCTAAATCCTACTTTGATTAGAAAATCAAAAGCTATTTGTAATAACGGACATTTTTTTTGTTAAAGCGACATTTACAATTGATGAAACTGAAATATTTCATAGGAAATATTTCCTGAGACACTCACCAAATTATTCTATATTTTAAATTTTTTAAATATTTATAAAGATCTCTATTAAAATATAAAGTTATTTGTTTTACGGGCTTAAGGTTTAATTGAAAATACTTGCGACGAAGTCCGAAATCGGACATAATAAAAACAAAAATACTAAAAATGGGTTATACATATTGGGTTATCTAGTTTTTAATAATACAGCACAATACAAAAAATCGAAATCTAAGTATAATTTTTCCGAAGGATGTCAAGATTCTAATCACTACCTCATACTCAGTTTGCCTCAAGTTTTTGAGTTAATGCATAATGCAAATATATGGAAATGCTCGTGTTTTTCTACATATTTTAGACTTTACCTTTTCATAAATTTTTTGCAGATCAATTCGAATTTGATGTGGTTTATCTCCAAATGTTAGCTAAAGCATTCTTAATTGAATACAAAATAAATCAGATCGAAAATTTGAAATTGTAAAAAGTTAAAACTCAAATATCGGTCATTCCACGTCAAACCGGGCGCTTTTCGACAAATAATTACTTTATGAGCTCCGATCTTTTTGAAATTTTACAGCCACGTTCTTTGCCAAAAAATATTTGACACGTATTTTTTTTAATTAAAAAAAATCTTTTTTCTGGCAGTTTTACCCCTTAATAAATTAAAAAATTTCGTCGATTTTTAACATTTTGCATTTAGTTAATATACTGTAGCACATGAACGATAAGTTCAATATTGAACAATGTAGTCTCATTTGAAAGGTAATAAATTGTTCTTTTTTCATAATTTGCTATTTTTAAAAAATTCTGGTATAAACATAATAAGAAATGATGGTTCGAAAGTTATAAAACCGATGTTGGTGGTCAGCACATAAGTTTATTTTATTTTTTTACACCATCATAAAACTGCATTCAAAATGCACCAATACTGAACAATATCGGTCTATAAATACCCTACATATATGTGATAATATGTGCGGTGACCACTTAAAATGGTCACCAGGGCTTACAAATCCTGAAAATAACTACAAACTTGAAATTGCTGAAGGATTTCTTCTGATTTGATACCCATATGTACAAATGGGTAGGTACACCGAATTTCGATTTTTTTTTTCGAGAACCACACGTCAGTTCCCGAGAAAACATTATTTTCATATATTTGGGCATAAAAGCAATATGTATTTGAAAAAAAAAGTTCACTTAAGCTCGTTTAAAGTAAAATTCAATGGTAGATGTAAATTTTATGAGGTATTTGAACATAAGTTGTCGGTTCGCAGGTCTCAATGGACCGATCATGCTTCTTAAGACATTCTTGTTAAGACAGCGTAGATATATAAGTAATCTAAATTTAATAAAAATAAATCATTGATCTAGCTAATATAATTTTTCTGTAATCATGATTTCAACAGACATACATGTAGAGTGCAATATCCCTAGTAGAAATTTTCCCGATGCGCCATCGGGAAATGATCGGGTTTTCGTTGGGTAAGCCCTATTACCATAGCAGGGTTTACATTATCTGAACAGTCAATGTTCCCGTACATTATTTGTTCCTCATAACGAAATTAGTATCAGGCAATGATGGAGATTAATGAGAGAAACCCTATTATGCTCGGGCTCAGACAAGGCAATTGTCGGGTAAATATTAAAATGGGGAATTGCCCGATCAGTACATGATCATGGCCTGAGGTCAATACATGATCAGGATACTGCGTTACAAGGACATTATGGGCCTCGTCATATCCCGATCACCTCAAATAATGACATGATCACTTCATGACCATGGCCCTACCAAAATTTCTACTAGGGATAAGGGTATTAAGGGGGTTAAAAAATGTTAGTCAAATTAATGAACAAATATCTAATATATTTATATTAATTATATTTAGATTGTACTAGTTTATAAAAAATAACATGTCAACATTTACAAAACTGACACTTTAAAAAACTCACGAAATTTCATAATAATAATGAATAAATTAAGAATATCCCACATTTGATGTCGCTTCGAGACTGTTTCGAAATGCCGAGGAATTCATTCGCACTCGATTACGATTCTAGTATCTTATTACAATTCATTCTAAGATGTACGAAGATATTGTAACGAAATAATAAGCTTTCTCGTAATTAGAATTATTTCTAAAACGAATCGGTAAATAACCTTATCACAGCGATAATGGTATGATACAACGGTAATGGTATAATAAAATACGCAATATCGTACTGAAATATCCGAATATTGTTTATACTTGTAAAATTAAATTTTTCTGATTATAAAAATATTAAATCTACTTGTAAAAAAATGTTGCCTTTATTTGATATAAATTCAAAATAGATCTATTAGTAACATGAATTCGGGAAAAAAAAAACTTCAACCGATGTGATAACAATATATGAAATTATTTTCAAGGTTAGATCGTGAGCTATTTGAGGCATAGAAAAGCTTCGAGTCATGGCACACTGAGTTACTACTCATTGAAAAAATAATAATACAAGTCTTTTCAATAAAAGGTATAAAAGCGATTCACAGAAAATTTTAATTTGTCATGTGCTTGTTTTATGTCATTCGTAATTGCGAAAACCCGAAATGACAGAATTAGGTTTGGGTGATGGAAGTGGTATACTTACGTAAATATTATACTTGAGTAAATATTATATTTTTATTTACAATTTACAATTGTTCAGTGTTATTTGAGTTTGTATATTTCAACATTTCTGAATTAATATTTAATACATTATTATGTTAAATAAAGTACACCAGTTCCATATATTTTTGTTTTTATTAGGTAGTTAATAAAATACTGTTTATTGTTGAGCAATGAAATTTATGCTACCCTTAATAACATTTTTATGAAATTATTTGATATGCAACTAAATCTACATAAAGTCAAAGTAGCATTTGATGTAGTTGGTGGTTTTGTGATGTGCTCATTTATACTATTATATCAAAAAATAACAAGCAAATACATAAAAAGCAACATTTCTCGTACGAACACATTCTAATACAATCTTTTTTTTTATACATTTTTCTTTATATATGTTTTTTGTGTATATGGTTTATGGGTTCTCGCTTGCAACAGGGCATATTAGCGGCAGTGCTCTCGTCCGTATTGGGCACCAAAGATCCAGAACAAGTCAATTCGATGGCCAAACAAGCAGGAGAGGTAAAACAATAATGACATTAAAACTGTAAAAATTATTTATTAATGTACGCTAAATATTTTGCCAACCCTATGCTTAAGCGGTTACACTGTTTTCTTATTGTTTTTGTAGAACTTAATTTTATCGTGAACCCAATAAAAATTGCCTACTAAAAATACGAATTTTATTACAGTTCATTCAAATTGTCATGAATCTTTTGGATGCATTGAAAACGTCGTTTTCACATCGTTCATTGACCGCCCGCTCCCTAGGCAAACGTGATTCGGTGAGTGATGCAACCGTGGCCGGAATATCCATGTTGAAGGGCTATGTGCGCACCTATCGCAACGCAGACGAGAAGTGCATGCAGCGCTATGTGTGCGAGGCAAACACGGATTGTGTGCGAGAAATTGGCCCCAGTATATTCTGCCAATTGGGATCGTAAGTGTCGACATTTTCCAATCTTAAATTTAGTACGCGAATTATTAACATTGTCAATTTCGCAGATACGCCACCAGCTTCGTGTTGGGACGCACCTCTAACAGTAAATTCGAACCCATTTACGATGCCGGTCGCAGAGGGCGTGCCGGCTTTGACTGCAGTCAGTATTTGGAATGCAATGAAATCTAGACTGGCGAGCATGTCTGGATGGTTCGCAGATTCGACTGGATTAACTTATTTTGTATTTTTAGTAAACTATTATTAAACGAATATTTATTAGTGTAGCATATTATTTATGTATTAATATATTTAAAGAGGATATATTTTACGCAAAATCTTTTAAATATAAGGACAAAAAAAGTGTGTTTATTTATTAAAATTATAGAAAAAGTAATAAAATCATAATAACATATTTAAATAATGTAATTTAAATTATATCGTAGAGTGCAGACTAAATGTTTAATTGCGGAAAGTTAATTTTGAGGACATTATTGAACAGGGCGTATCGTTCTTAGGGGGTCGTTCTTAGGGGGGCCGATACTTGCAGTGCTCAGTCTTAGAGACACTACAGTTCATACGGCTTTAACCTAATTGGCCATTTTTTTATGTTTTTTATGCTGAATATTTTATCCATGGACAATATGATACATTTACAACTCCTTAATATGAAATTCGTCGATTATGTAGATTGATCCTTTGAAAATCATTAATATTGGTATTAAAAGAACGAGATAGAAATTTAATATGTACTACACATATGAAGACTTGGATAGTGTCTACATTTGGTTCTCAGACAATAAATCCATAACTACTACTGTTTTCACAGTAAACCAACGGTAATATTGCGGTCCCTTTAGGACATTTATGGTCATATATCTCGTAAACCTGACGTGATGAAGGTGAAATTTCTTCAGGTTTCTCAGGGACTATAAAAAAAATTGTCAAATTTCTGGTTAAAAGTGGCCTTTTGCTGCACTGTGTAATTTAATATACAAAGAAAGATGGTCAGAAAGGTTTAGTTCCTTATTTTTTTATTTTTTGTTTGATTTAATTCATCCTACTTTTATAAAATTAATTCATGAACACTGAAGATTTAGAGTGACACCTCATAGGCTTACTATTTTCGAACATTTTCTCTTTAATTTTTTTTTTAGGTTTGAAGTACGTAAACCTTCTTAAATTGCGTAGATATAACATGCTTGTTTACGAAAAATACCATGAGAAGAATGTAATAATTTTTCTTTATAAAAATATTTGTATTCCAGTTTGGTTAAAAATAATTCAATACATTCGAATACCCATTACTTCGATGATTGACATATACATAACCAAAATTTTATTTTTATTTTAAAATGTAATAGGGCCTAAAAATTACATTGTGCTGCTAGAGTTTACCACAAAAAATGTGTGCCGAAAAAAATAAAAATAGGGATTTAAAATTTTTTTTTTAACATCATCTGCAATGTGCGAATACAGAACATTTTATTTTACTCTAGCAGCACAATGTAAATTTCATTATCTTGTTATTTATAGACAAACTTAATTAATTAAAGCAGTTCAAACGTCAGAAAAAAATAATTGACAAAAATAATATAGTAAATCTATATTTTTCAGTATTGGTGCATTACACTGCCTCATTTATTAATAAAATTTTGCATACATAACTTTTGCATATATCTCGCAAATAAATTTGTTCACGCAATATCTCAAAAACTATAGCCAATTTGACAAAACTGATGCAATTTTCGGAATTTTCGGAACTTTTACTGCACCATAATGAGTGCAGAGCAGTGTTATTAATATAGAACTATTAGGTGTTGACCACCAAAATCAGTTTTATAACTTTTGGACATAATTTTTCCATAATTAACTTATGGTTTACATGCAAAATGTTGAATTTCAACGAAATTAACCGATGAGTGCTAAGTTTCAAGTAACTCAAAAATAGTAGTGGATTGCCCAAACTTATTTGCACACATTAACCTTCAACAAACGAAGGTGAAGCAAAATAATTCGTTATTTCTAAAGTTTATTTTTCGATGTTGCTGATACTTCATGGTTTCTATTTGTGCCATTTTTAAATTCAAGCACTTTGAAGTATATGTGTTGTCATATCTAATAAAAGATCGATGACAAATTTTAAATAATGAATTACAGATACTTTTCAACTGTGTTCTTGATATATTTTGAAAGTAAACGTACTCATAGAAGTATAAAATTTACTACTTTTGTAATAATATTTCTTAAAATATATAAATTTTTGACAAAATCATGGCGTCTTAGGGGGGGGAGATCACCCCCTTCTCCCCCCACCCGTGGATCCGCCACTATTATTGAACTACGTAATCTCCTGGGACGTTTTTTCGCGAACCAAATTGTGGCGAAAAAAAATAATAAAACAATATTCTGTACACTTATTGCTTTAGCTCTTCTAGTTTTTTTCTTAATACTGATTTCAACCAACAGACGGACATCGATAAGGAGGTTATGCTGATATATTATATATTCATATACATACCCAAAAATGTCTACTTCGGAGACCAACGTGAATAAACACAGACACATTTTTTTCGGCTTGAGGTTAATTGAACAAACGTTTCATACGTGCAACTGAAATACATTTGTTGTAACCTCATTTTATTGAAATGAACATACCTTATTTTACTATAACTGAAATGGTAGTCCATATAACGGCACATTCGGTTGACGTAACCTCATGATTTCAATTTTCATTCGGCCAAAATTAACTTTCGTGCTTTTGTTGAAACAACTGAGTGCGTTGCTCTGTCAACAAAATAAATGACAAATGTCTACCGGTTCGGGTAGCAGTATCTTGTTAACTATTATGGATACATACATAACTAAAGAAACATCAAAAATATTCATAATTTAGAAAACAATATTTTTTATTCATTAATTAAGTAAATATTAGTAAAATAATACATTAATTCAATAAAAATTGAAGGGTTTGGTGCAATAAAGGGTCAAGTCTGAAATTGAGTTTGATGACATGGTAGTTTTTAAAATTTCGCGTCGTTTGGTACCAAAATCATCTGTATTCGAAGTATATACACTGAGATACCATGATTTAAAAGGAAAATCGCAATATATCCGAATTAAAAACTAATGGAATCACTATAAATTTTACAAAATTATACTATTAATGTTGAATTTCATAATATTATCATTGCCAATCAATAAAAATAAAGTTGAACATACTTTACCGTTGAAAAATAAATATTTGCCTATGATGAATATCTGTTTTTACCACTTCCTAAAACACGCAAATATCATTGGTATGAGAATGACATTACCACCACGCATCTGAAGGTTAAAACCAAGAATTTTAATATTTTTAAGCCAAGTTACATGGATAATTTAAGTTTTTTTTTGCAAACCCAACAATACACACGTAGTTTATAAGATAAATATTTTTTAAACAAAAAATCTCAAAATTAGCTAATTTAAACAGTTTTTTATTGATTTTCCAGCTAAGTGAAAAAACCCTTAACCCTTAAGCCTTTTTGTGCACCAAACCTTTCAATTGCTCTCCTGCTAGTGAAATATAAAAAAAATAGTACCGTGTAAATGGAAATAATTTTGTTATGTTTTATTATGAACAAATTTAAATAATAAATGTAAAAACCACCTCATACTTGCTGACTAGGAGGTTGTCACAACTGAATTACGAGGTAGGACAATTTAGTTGGTTGCCGCAACAAATGCATTTTCTGTTTGTTTATGTATATACTCTTCCACTTTTAGGATGGGCTATAAAAATATATTTTTATATAAATTATATTAATGTACTTCTCTTTTTCATGCACATAACGGTCACCGTAACTATAACCAATTATAACCAAAAATTGGTATTTTAGCTTAAAAAATTATGTATCCGTAAAATAACGAATTCTCCACCGTGGCACGTTTTCGATGTTGTGCTTTTCAATAATTAATAATTATTGTTTTACATCCGTTGTTGCCCCTTTTTATTTGCATATCCGTTTGGCGCGTGACTGCATGCATTTATTGCTTTTATTAATTTGGGTTGCATTTTCAAAATTAAAGTTGTATTTACATTATATCCAACAAATAATTGCATTATATGAAACACTCCTGGCGCCATTATCGGAAGCAGTAAAACATATTTGCCATCATTTTTTATGTGCGCAATTGTTGAAATTAAGTACGAAATATAGTGAAATTCAAATACATTCACATGTGGGTTTATTCCATTTTATTATTTTTATTGCAATCAAATTAGTAGAATTATTTTTTCAGTAACAGCTACAACTAAAACGCGGAGCTTACAATGCGATTATAAAATTATGACAAATTGCTAAAATAATAAATTATATTATCGAAAATACGAAATGAAAGTTTAATTGTTGTACGCAATGCGCAAATTTAAGAATAGGTTTTAATTTATTTTGTTGAATGAATGTTTATACATTTTATGGTAGTCTTGCTGTTACTATCAGTTTAAATTTTTGCCTTATATAATAAACTGGCACCAAAACCCTTAGCCACAGCTTTTTAGCTGTAGTTTAAACTACGTTTACTTCAAAATCTTATGTCGTTTAAATATTGGAACAGTTTTCAGTGCTAGTTTAAGTTTAATTCAACGAATTATCGAATATTGTTCTCATTAGGAACAGCTGATATTTGATTTGCGAGAATGGTGAAAATTACAAGAAAATAGAAAGCGAATTTAGAAAAGTATAATGCACAAAATAATAAATATCAGTGAGAAATATGGCAACATTAGTGTGTTCTAGATTATACAATGAATATTGGATGAAAACTAATAAAATGTATACTGATGAACAAATAAATAAGCACACAAAACACCAAGAGAATGTATTGCAGACCATAAAAAATGCATCTTACATTTTTCTTACAAACATTGAGAGTTTAAACGTCAGTCGGTTGGTTAAACTAAGTTAAACTGCGTTTAAGGTTCACTGAACTGCTCGATTTTGAGTTTAACAAAGTATAAACAAATTTTAAACTACAAATTAAGATAAACCAGAGCTAGGAACCGAAATTCTATTGTAAAACCATTCGTGCCGGTTCCAGTTCTTTCATTATTTTTTTATTTCCGTTTCAGTTACGGTTTTGGTACCGAACATTTTTTGCAAAAATACCAAACAAAAAGTAATATATTTTTCCGAAAAGATATAATTTGTTCCATTGTGCAAGAAATGAATGAGCGTAAATGAGACGTAAGATAATTCAGCGCACTGAAGCAATATGTTATACAGAAATAGAAGTTCACTCAGCGCACTGAGGCAGTGATCGAGAAAGAGAGCGCATTAATACCCATGAGGTACTATGTGGCGCCATAGTCACGAAACTTATTTACACACTGCGGCTAACACGTCTATAATTCGTAAACTGTTTTTTGACAACATTAAATTTAGAATCAGTATTCTTCTATGTGAATGCTGGAAAATATAATGTAATATAATGAAAAGTAAAGAAAAATAAAATAAAGAAAATTCAAAATATATAAAAAAGGTTAAGTTTTAAACAAAATGAAAAAAAAAATAAATATACATTTTTGTATTTTTATAAATTGGAGTTAACAGCAAAAAAGTAGTTAAAACAGCTTAACTGAATCTTAGACTGGTTGATTTGATACCAGTTATGAGACCGGTTAATTCCGGCCGCTTTCTGGGACTGCCATTGGAACAGGATCTGCATGAGGTGTTAAATTCACCACTCTCCATGACAACAAGATGTAAAACTTGCCGATTTCTTTCAAATAAAAATGCAGAACTTGGAACGGTTCAATATGTCCGAGGAACCAGTCACGTACCTAGTTTAGTACCTAGTTTAGGACCTCAATTAATATCGAGTCTGCTGAAATTTTCTTTGTAAAAATATAAATGCAGATCACTTTAATGCCCAAAAAGATTCGTATAAAGAAATAGCTCCAAAAAATGATATTTTACCCTATGAACGATTTTTTATATATTGTTGGATTAGTAAGCAATATCTGTTGAGATATCTGTTGAAATTTTTAAATACTTTTTTATTTTATTAAATTTGAAATTAAATACTCGCGTAATATTATTTTGTATGGAATATTACGATATTATTACAAAAGTATTTAAATAAAATTAAAAAAAAAATGATTTAAAACCTTATTCTTAGTGTACATTTGCAGCAGTAAATATGAACAAATATATTATATTAAAAAAATAAAATTTTAAATGTGATCAAACACCTATGAACTCCAAATACGGAACTGCGTGAACTCTAAATTGCATTCAAAATATCTAAAATACGGTTTTAAAAATTAATACTTTAACTTTTTGGGGAAACTTTTAGTTTTTATTTTCTCCATACAATTAAGGACCAAGTAAGTCTAATATATATATTTAACATATTGCGGACATGCAATCAATGACACAAATGTGGTCGTAGTAGAGATGACAAATTCAAGCATAGATCTGACACGCAGTGATGTTGGCATCCTCGAATTCCCTCTTCGCGGTGTCACAATTTGTGGTGCATGTTAACCGATTTTTGCCTTTTTCGATATCGTTACCGTTGTTCTGTGGCAATGCGCATCATAGCTTCTACTGTGCGTTCAAATCCCAAAATCTTTAAATCCCAGGATACACAATAAATATGCGACTTTTTATTAATATTTTTAAAATACTCAAATCGTCGAAATATTTTGTGCGATTTTATTTTTGTTAGTTCCAACATAAATTGTATGAAGTAGAAAAACAGTTTCACTTCGGCTAATAAAATAAAAGTATTTTTAATATTTCGGAGTTATCTGTATAGATTTTGGATACCCTTTTTTTCCAATGAAAGTCATTAAAGATTATTCTATTTCTGACATTGTAAATCTGAAAATTAGTTTTTATATATACCTCGTATGTATATGAATTATAATTAACTAATTATGCCTATGACAAGACCGGTTCAAAGCAAGGCAGAAATGGATCAAGAATGAGGTGCCTCGGCTTATGAACGATTTAAACAACTATTTTTCTCTGTATCCCGAATAACCGGGAATCAAAAATGCTTTCTAATTCGGAACCCTACTACCTTCCGATGAATTCGAATGCTTGTTTCAACATTTGTTGTTGTAGTTTTCTAGTAGTAGCTTTGGTGTGTTGTATGTCAGCCTTGCTTTGTTTTAGCATTCAGCCACTCGCATTCCACTATTTGCATCACTTTAAAATTTTGCATTCTCGCTGCTGCTTTTTGACTGACTTCTGGTCGAGGCGTGTTCAATAGTTGGATGAATAATTCAACTTGCATAGCAAAAAGTGGGCCACAGGAAGTGCTTGTGTCTCTAGGTATTGCTGCAACCACCAATGCAAGACTCACATAATGACACTCTGCTGTCATAGCATACAACACTGGCAACATTGGCAAAATGTACTTTTATTCCTTTTCGAATGATTCAACATTTTTAGTGCTTTAACTTACTTGCACCTCAACCGCCTGTGTTGCATGGGGAATTTCAAAGTGATGTGGAATATTTTATTTGTCAAATATGTAAATTTACAAAAGCGCCCAGAACATCAGCAAAAATGAATTCTACAAACATGCAAAATGATTTAAGCGCTTCGCAACAATTTATAATGGCTGCATGCATTGCACAAAACCACTGAGATAACAACTTTTTTGCATGTTTAAGGCAGCAATTGCAGCGTTCCCTGCAATCAACATAAAACACTCATCAAGGCAGCAATTTCAAGCCATACATAAAAGTATTTTTCGATTATTGCACAATTCAAATGCTGCATCATATATTATTGTCGCAATGATACCTTCACCATTTGGGAAATTATTATGAAAGCTAAGAAATGACGCTACCCAAAGCCATTTGGCAGTTTCTGCCACCAACAACAAAAGCACATTCATTGAAATATATTCTCTGTTTCAGCTGTATGCGTTTTAGCAGCACAGCACTTCCGGTGACGGTGATCAATCTTCGACTGTACAACCCGTAAATAACTTCCGAGAACGGACTCCAAATATTTGTAGGTGTTTTTGCTTTTTGCATGATCAAATTGACACCTCTAAAACCTATGTGTTATTGGATATTTAGGATAGTGTACGGATGAGACTTCTAAATTACATTTGTAGTTGTCAATTCCACAAGCGACTTCACCACAATAAAATTTTTGGCTCCGCATAATCTTTTTCAAATATTTGATAACATTTATTTTTTAGATATGAAGGCTTTATATTGATGGACTTTAAATTGATTTACAAATGTAGATATAGTCTGTGGACCTTGTCCGTTTAACAATTAACATTACGTTAAGGCAGACATTATGTATGTAGACTTATTGTCATTCCACACAAAATATACAGAAAAACAGAACACACTGCATTGTGTTCTGTTTTGTGGTGTAAATATTTTAGGAATCGTCTTATTTCATGCCAAAATTGTTCTGGAGTTGGGACGTATCTGGAACACCCAATGATATATCGTGTGTTTTGTTCTAGAAAAATTGTTTACAATTATTTTTTAAACCATTAAAATAATGCAAGTAATAAAACATATCTCAACATAAACTAAGGAAAGAGTCCGTTACTTCTAAAAAACAACATTTTTAAAATTTTAAATTTTAACTATTTGTTTGATCAAATTTTATTAAGAACTAGCTGCCAAGATTTTCTGAATTCAAAGATATGGAGCGATTTTATTAATTTAAAAAACATTTTTATTATTTATATGAGGGGCCCGTTCTTAGCTGTTGAAGTGTTTTTATTGGTTTTATAAATGTAGTAAATAAATAATAATTCTCCGCCATAACAACTTTTCTCAAAGACAATTCTTTCTCAGACTGCGCTTCCCCTTAGAATTCTTCCCCGTAGAACATTTCGCCGTAGAATTCTTCCCAGTAGAAATATTCCCCATAGAACGTTGTCCCGTAGAATTCTTCCCGGTATAATTCTTCCCGTAGAATTCATTCCGGTAGAATTGTTCCCTTTAGAATTATTTCCCGTAGAATTTTTCCACGTAGAGTTTTTCACAGTAGATTTTTTAGTGTGGTGAGTTTTAGTGTGGTGAGTGTGGGTTTGGTGAGTTTTAGTGTGGTGAATTTTTGTGTGGTGAATTTTGTTGTGGTGAGTTTTAGTGTGGTGAGTTTAAGTGTGATGAATTTTAGTGTGTTGAATTTAGTGTGGTGAGTTTTAGTGTGGTGAGTTTTTGTATTGTGAGTTTTAGCGTGGTGAGTTTTAATGTGGGGAATTTTGATGTGGTGAGTTTAAAGAATTTTGGGTGGTTGTTAACCTGGTGTGAAATATCTTGATATCACTATAATAACTGTTGGCATATACGTAATGTAAAATGTATCTTCTATGGAGGTGCCACGACCAATGGACCAATTACTCCCACATTCGGCGAAGCCATTTAGAATGGATAAAAATAACGCTGACCAAAATTTAGTTAAATTTTTTATCCCAATTGCTGATATATTGTGTTTTTAATTTTTGGGGTATATGGGAGGTGCCATATACGTCTTGGTGCCTTGACATCTATTCGGAAACAATGTTCAAAAATGTCGAAAAAAAAAAAATTTTAAATAAAAAATTTGGACGACAATAATAACGCAATGGTCGAAATCACATTTTTACAAAAAAAAATATTCGACAAAAACAACAATGTTCGAAAATTTTCTAAAAAAAATGTTGTTAACATTTTTTTTTGGAGGACAAAAAGAACGTAATGTTCGAAATCACCATTTGAAAAAAAAATAATCGACAAAAACAACAATGTTCACAAAATTTCGAAAAAAAAAATTGTTAAAAAAAATATTGGACGACAAAGACAATGCAATGGTCAAAATCACCATTTTCCAAAAAAAAAAAAATATATTCGTCAAAAACAATGTCGAAAAAAAATTATTTTTACTTTTGTTTTTGATTTTTTTTGTTTTTTTGTTGTTTTTCCTTTATCTGAATTTTTGTTTTATGTTATTGCTTTTGTTTTTGTTTTGTGCTTTTGCTTTTGTGTTTTTGCTTTTACATTTTTTTTTTTGTATTTGAGTTTTTTGTTTCATGTTCGTAGCTGGTGAAAGTGCCGAGTTATATCGTTTTGAAAGTTGTATGGGAGATTCCACGCCTCTTAGTCCCATCCCGCCCATACATAGCCTATCATTCCTTCCAGACCATACCGCATCTGTGGTAAAAATTTCAAGAACATCGGATCAGCCGTATAGACGGAGAAGTGGAACAAACAAACAAACAAATAAAAGGACAAACCAACAAAGAAATTTATTATATTACTAGCTGGACCCGTGCACGACTCGTGCCAAGATTTTCTGAATTCAAAGATATGGAGCAATTTTATTAATATAAAAAAACATTTTATTATTTATATGAGGGGCCCGTGCTTAGCTGTTGAAATTTTTTTATTGGTTTTATAAATGTGGTAACCAAATAATTCTCCGCCAAAAAAACTTTTCTCAAAGACAATTTTTTCTCAGATTGCGCTTCTCCGCAGAATTATTCCCAGTAGAAATCTTCCCGGAAAATCCACATAGAACGCTTTCCCGTAGAATTCTCAACGTAGAATTCATCCCGGTAGAATTGTTCCCGGTAGAATTCTTTCCCGTAGAATTCTTCCCCGTAGAGTTTTTCCCAGTAGAAGTTTTAGTGTGGTGGGTTTTAATGTAGTAAGTTTCGGTGTGGTGAGTTTAGATGTGGTGAATTTTGGAGTGGTGAGTTTAATTGTGGTTGGTTTTGGTGTGGTGAGTTTTAGTGTGGTGAGTTTCAGTGTGGTGAATTTGAGTGTGGTGAGTTTTAGTGTGGTGTTTTTAAGTGTGGTGAGTTTTAGTGGTCAATTATAGTGTGGTGGGTTTTAGTGTGGTGAATTTTAATGTGGCGTGTTTTATTGTGGCGTGTTTTAGTGTAGCGAGTTTTAGTGTGGTGATTTTTATTGTGGTGAGTTTTAGTGTGATGAATTTTAATGTGACGAATTTTATTGTGGTGAGTTTTAGTGTAGTGAATTTTAGGGTGGTGAGTTTTAGTGTGGTTAATTATAGTGTGGTGGGTTTAAGTGTGGTGAATTTTAGTGCGGTGAGTTTTAGTGTGGTGAGTTTTAGTGTATCGAAATTTGAGTGTAGTGAGTTTTAATGTGGTGAGTTTAAAAGTGGTGAATTTTAATGTGGTGAAATTTTAGTGTAGTGAGTTTTAGTGTGGTGAGTTTTAGTGTGGTGAAATTTTAGTGTGGTGAGTTTAAGTGTGGTGAATTTTAGTGTGTTGAATTTTTGTGTGGTTAGTTTTAGTGTGGTGAGTTTTAGTGTGGTGAGTTTTAGTGTGGTAAGTTTTAGTGTGGAGAGTTTTGGTATGGTGAGTTTAAGTGTGGTGAGTTTTAGTGTTGTGAATTTTAGTGCGGTGAGTTTTAGTGTGGCGACATTTGAGTGTAGTGAGTTTTAGTGTGGTGAGTTTTAGTGTGGTGAGTTTAATGTGGTGAAATTTTTGTGTGGTGAGTTTTAGTGTGGTGAATTTTAGTGTGGTGAGTTTTAGTGTGGTGCAATTTTAGTGTGGTGGGTTTTAGTGTGGTGAATTTTAGTGTGTTAAATTTTTGTGTGGTGAGTTTAAGTGTGGTGAGTTTTAGTGTGGTGAGTTTAAGTGTGGTGAGTTTTAGTGTCGTGAATTTTAGTGTGGTGAGTTTTAGTGTGGTGAGATTTTGTGTGTTGAGTTTTAGTGTGGTGAGTTTTAGTGTGGTGAGTTTTGGTGTGATGAGTTTTGGTGTGGTGAGTTTAGGTGTAGTGAGTTTTAGTGTGGTGAGTTTTAGTGTGGTGAGTTTTTGTGTGGTGAATTTTAGTGTGGTGAGTTTTAGTGTGGTGAGTTTTTGTGTGGTGAGTTTTAGTGTGGTGAGTTTTAGTGTGGTGAGTTTTAGTGTGAAGAGTTTTAGTGTGGTGAATTTTAGTGTGGTGAGTTTTAGTGTGGTGAATTATAGTGTGGTGGGTTTTAATGTGGTTAATTTAAGGGTGAATTTTAGTGTGGTGAGTTTTAGTTTGGTTAGTTTTAGTGTGGTGAGTTTGTTTTTCTTTTTCTTTCCTTTTTTTGTTTTTCATTTAGTTTGGATTGTGGTTTTATGTGATTGGTTTTGTTTTTGTATGTTGGCTTTTGTTTTGTGTTGTGCTTTTTTGTTTTTAATTTTTTTTTTGTATTTGAGTTTTTTGTTTCATGTTCGTAGCTGGTGAAAGTGCCGAGTTATATCGTGTTTAGGTTGCATGAGAGGTGCCACGCCTCTTTGTCCAATCCCGCCCATATATAGCCTATCATTTCTTCCAGACCATACCGCATCTGTGGTAAAAATTTCAAAACAATCGGATCAGCCGTTTAGACGGAGAAGCGGAACAAAAGTGATTGCTTTTGTTTTTGTATTTTTGCTTTTGTTTTGTTTTGTGCTTTTGCTTTTTTGTTTTTATTTTTTTTGTATTTGAGTTTTTTGTTTCATGTTCGTAGGTGGTGAACGTGCCGAGTTATATCGTATTGTAAGTTTAGGTTGTATGGGAGGTACCACGCCTCTTTGTCCAATCCCGCCCATATATAGCCTATCATTCCTTCCAGACCATACCGCATCTGTGGTAAAAATTTCAAGAAAATCGGGTCAGCCCTTTAGACGGAGAAGCGGAACAAACGTGATTGCTTTTGTTTTTGTATTTTTGCTTTTGTTTTGTTTTGTGCTTTTGCTTTTTTGTTTTTATTTTTTTTTTGTATTTGAGTTTTTTGTTTCATGTTCGTAGGTGGTGAAAGTGCCGAGTTATATCGCATTGAAAGTTTAGGTTGTATGGGAGGTGCCACGCCTCTTTGTCCAATCCCGCCCATATATAGCCTATCATTCCTTCCAGACCATACCGCATCTGTGGTAAAAATTTCATGGAAATCGGATCAGCCGTTCAGACGAAGAAGCGGAACAAACGTACAAACGTACAAACGTACAAACGTACAAACGAACAAACAGATTTATTATATTAATAGGATTTTATTAAGAACTAGCTGGACCCGTGCACGACTCGTGCCAAGATTTTCTGAATTCAAAGATATGGAGCAATTTTATTAATATAAAAAACATTTTATTATTTATATGAGGGGCCCGTGCTTAGCTGTTGAAATTTGTTTATTGGTTTTATAAATGTGGTAACCAAATAATTCTCCGCCAAAACAACTTTTCTCAGATTGCGGTAGAATTCTTTCCCGTAGAATTCTTCCCCGTAGAGTTTTTCCCAGTAGAAGTTTTAGTGTGGTGGGTTTTAATGTAGTAAGTTTCGGTGTGGTGAGTTTAGATGTGGTGAATTTTGGAGTGGTGAGTTTAATTGTGGTTAGTTTTCGTGTGGTGAGTTTTAGTGTGGTGAGTTTCAGTGTGGTGAATTTGAGTGTGGTGAGTTTAAGTGTGGTGTTTTTAAGTGTGGTGAGTTTTAGTGTGGTCAATTATAGTGTGGTGGGTTTTAGTGTGGTGAATTTTAATGTAGCGTGTTTTATTGTGGCGTGTTTTAGTAGCCGCGGTAGCTCAGTGGTTAGTGCGTTGGACTGCGAGCCGAAAGGTCCCCGGTTCAAGCCTGGATTGGGGCTAACAACATCTTTTCATAGAAACATTTTTCTATTCCGCGCTACCTCTCGTCAGTAAATGGCAAACCTACGAGAGTAAAACCATTGCCTATGAAAAAGCTCTCACCCGCCGTTCGGATTCGGCAATAAACTGTAGGTCCCACCACTTTGAGTACAAATATAACACGCACAGCTCAAAATGGTGAGAGAGCTCGGCCGAAGTTCTATACAGAACTGTAGCGCCAAACTATTATTATTATTTATTTTTTAGTGTAGCGAGTTTTAGTGTGGTGATTTTTATTGTGGTGAGTTTTAGTGTGATGAATTTTAATGTGATGAATTTTATTGTGGTGAGTTTTAGTGTAGTGAATTTTAGGGTGGTGAGTTTTAGTGTGGTTAATTATAGTGTGGTGGGTTTTAGTGTGGTGAATTTTAGTGCGGCGAGTTTTAGTGTGGTGAGTTTTAGTGTATCGAAATTTAAGTGTAGTGAGTTTTAATGTGGTGAGTTTAAAAGTGGTGAATTTTAATGTGGTGAAATTTTAGTGTAGTGAGTTTTAGTGTGGTGGGTTTTAGTGTGGTCAAATTTTTGTGTGATGAGTTTAAGTGTGGTGAATTTTAGTGTGTTGAATTTTTGTGTGGTTAGTTTTAGTGTGGTGAGTTTTAGTGTGGTGAGTTTTAGTGTGGTAAGTTTTAGTGTGGAGAGTTTTGGTATGGTGAGTTTAAGTGTGGTGAGTTTTAGTGTTGTGAATTTTAGTGCGGTGAGTTTTAGTGTGGCGACATTTGAGTGTAGTGCGTTTTAGTGTGGTGAGTTTTAGTGTAGTGAGTTTTAATGTGGTGAAATTTTAGTGTGGTGAGTTTTAGTGTGGTGAATTTTAGTGTGGTGAGTTTTAGTGTGGAGAAATTTTAGTGTGGTGGGTTTTAGTGTGGTGAATTTTAGTGTGTTAAATTTTTGTGTGGTGAGTTTTAGTGTGGTGAGTTTAAGTGTGGTGAGTTTTAGTGTGGTGAGTTTTAGTGTGGTGAGTTTTAGTGTGGTGAGATTTTGTGTGGTGAGTTTTAGTGTGGTGAGTTTTAGTGTGGTGAGTTTTACTGTGGTGAGTTTTGGTGTGGTGAGTTTTAGTGTATTGAATTTTTGTGATGTGAGTTTAAGTGTGGTGAGCTTTAGTGTGGTGAGTTTTAGTGTGGTGAGTTTAAGTGTAGTGAGTTTTAATGTGGTGAGTTTTAGTGTGGTGAGTTTTTGTGTGGTGAGTTTTAGTGTGGTGAGTTTTAGTGTGGTGAGTTTTTGTGTGGTGAGTTTTAGTGTGGTGAGTTTTAGTGTGGTGAGTTTTAGTGTGGTGAATTTTAGTGTGGTGAGTTTTAGTGTGGTGAATTATAGTGTGGTGGGTTTTAATGTGGTTAATTTAAGGGTGAATTTTAGTGTGGTGAGTTTTAGTTTGGTTAGTTTTAGTGTGGTGAGTTTGTTTTTCTTTTTCTTTCCTTTTTTTGTTTTTCATTTAGTTTGGATTGTGGTTTTATGTGATTGGTTTTGTTTTTGTATTTTTGCTTTTGTTTTGTGTTGTGCTTTTGCTTTATTGTTTTTAATTTTTTTTTTTGTATTTGAGTTTTTTGTTTCATGTTCGTAGCTGGTGAAAGTGCCGAGTTATATCGTGTTTAGGTTGCATGGGAGGTGCCACGCCTCTTTGTCCAATCCCGCCCATATATAGCCTATCATTCCTTCCAGACCATACTGCATCTGTGGTAAAAATTTCAAGACAATTGGATCAGCCGTTTAGACGGAGAAGCGGAACAAAAGTGATTGCTTTTGTTTTTGTATTTTTGCTTTTGTTTTGTGCTTTTGCTTTTTTGTTTTTAAATTTTTTTTTGTATTTGAGTTTTTTGTTTCATGTTCGTAGCTGGTGAAAGTGCCGAGTTATATCGTATGTAAGTTTAGGTTGTATGGGAGGTGCCACGCCTCTTTGTCCAATCCCGCCCATATATAGCCTATCATTCCTTCCAGACCATACCGCATCTGTGGTAAAAATTTCAAGAAAATCGGATCAGCCGTTTAGACGGAGAAGCGGAACAAACGTGATTGCTTTTGTTTTTGTTTTTGTATTTTGGCTTTTGTTTTGTTTTGTGCTTTTGCTTTTTTGTTTTTATTTTTTTTTGTATTTGAGTTTTTTGTTTCGTGTTCGTAGGTGGTGAAAGTGCCGAGTTATATCGCATTGAAAGTTTAGGTTGTATGGGAGGTGCCACGCCTCTTTGTCCAATCCCGCCCATATATAGCCTATCATTCCTTCCAGACCATACCGCATCTGTGGTAAAAATTTCATGGAAATCGGATCAGCCGTTCAGACGAAGAAGCGGAACAAACGTACAAACGTACAAACGTACAAACGTACAAACGTACAAACGTACAAACGTACAAACGAACAAACAGATTTATTATATTAATAGGATATATTTCGGACATCCCTACCGAGTATTTTAGGACGAAATAGAAAAAATCGTTGACTGATTTTTTAGAATATGGTGGTTAATTTCTTTTTTGCGGATTCTGAAAATGGTAATATTTTAGTAAACCATGAATAATTGAGCATTAAAAAAACATAAAATAATTATTTTTTAACTGTTATGTTCGAAAATATTATTCATGGTTTAACATTTTCATATGAAATTTTCACGAACATTTTATTTTGAGTTGTAATATTGTCTTAACTATTAAAGACTAGCTGGACCCGTGCACAACTCGTGCACGACTCGTGCCAAGATTTTGTGAATTCAAAGATATGGAGCGATTTTGTTAATAAAAAAAATTTTTTTTATTAATTATATGAGGGGCCCGTGCTTAGCTGTTGAAGTTTTTTATTAGTTTTATAAATGTGTTAATCAAATAATAATTCTCCGCCAAAACAACTTTTCTCAAAGACAATTCTTTCTCAGACTGCGCTTCTCCGTAGAATTATTCCCAGTAGAAATCTTCCCCGTGAAAAGAACGTTTTCCCGTAGAATTCATCCCGGTAAAAATTTTCCCGTAGAATTCTTCCCCGTAGAGTTTTTCCAAGTAGAAGTTTTAATGTGGTGAGTTTCGGTGTGTTGAATTTTGGTGTGGTGAGTTTAAGTGTGGTAAGTTTTAGTGTGGTGAGTTTTGGTGTATGGTGAGTTTTAGTGTGGGAGTTTTAGTGTGGTGAGTTTTAGTGTGGTGAGTTTTAGTGGTGAATTTTAGTGTGATGAATTTTAGTGTGGTGAGTTTTAGTGTGGTGAGTTTTAGTGTTGTGAAATTTTAGTGTGGTGAGTTTTAGTGTGGTGAATTATATTGTGGTCGGTTTTAGTGTGGTGAATTTTAGTGTAGTGAGTTTTAGTGTGGTGAGTTTTAGTGTCGTGAAATTTTAGTATGGTGAGTTTTAGTGTGGTGAATTATAGTGTGGTGAGTTTTAGTGTGGTGAATTTTAGTGTGGTCAATTTTTTTGTGGTTAGTTTTAGTGTGGTGAATTATATTGTGGTGGGTTTTAGTGTGGTGAATTTTAGTGTAGTGAGTTTTAGTGTGATGAGTTTTAGTGTCGTGGAATTTTAGTATGGTGAGTTTTAGTGTGGTGAATTATAGTGTGGTGAGTTTTAGTGTGGTGAATTAAGGTGTGTTGAATTTTTGTGTGGTGAGTTTTAGTGTGGTGAGTTTTAGTGTGGTGAATTTTAGTGTGGTCAATTTTACTGTGGTGAGTTTTAGTGTGTCGAGTTTTAGTGTGGTGAGTTTTTTTTTCTTTTTCTTTCTTTTTTTGATTTTCCTTTAGTTTGGATTGTAGTTTTATGTAATTGGTTTTGTTTTTGTATTTGTTTTGTGCTTTTGCTTTTTTCCTTTTAAATATTTTTTTTTTGTATTTGAGTTTTTTGATTCCTGTTTGTAGCTGGTGAAAGTGCCGAGTTATATCGTATTGAAAGTTTAGGTTGTATAGGAGGTGCCACGCCTCTTTGTCCAATCCCGCCGATATATTGCCTATTATTCCTTCCAGACCATACCGCATCTGTGGTCAAAATTTCAAGAAAATCGGATCAGCCGTTTAGACGGAGAAGCGGAACAAACAAACAAAAGGACAAACCAACAAACAAACAAAGAGATTTATTATATTAACAGGATAGTGGATTGGTTGTTGTTTTTTTTTTTTTGTACATATTTGTGTGCACTTTAATCCGTGTATTGACCATGTAATGATATTCAAGGATATAATACTAAAAAAAAAGAACTAATTTTGAAAAACCTTATATTTTGAGCTTGTTACCACTAATTATGACCCATATCGGTGGACAAATTACGTCAAATTTGTATGGGTTGTTTTAGCAGCTAAACCTTATAGTTTAAGCAAAACAAAATTGCATTCAAAATTATTATAAAAAAAAATATTTTCAAAATCCACAAAACAGAAGTTAATCGCCATATTCTAAAGAATCTGCCAACGATTTTTTTTTTATTTGGTCTTAAAAACTCGGAAGGTGTCTTCGAAATATATTCCTAATAAAAGTTGACCAAACAAATAGTTGAAACAAAAAAAAAAATGATTAATCACAGTATTAAAAATGTTTGTTTTTTCGCCTAAAAAAGCGTGAATGCTGTTGTTTTCGGTCTCAAAATCTTCCATACACCGTCCAGAAACAATATTCGTTTGCTCATTCGAGTAACACCCAAAATGTATTTAAATTTTCTCCAGAGCACCGCTAGAAGCATACATTTATAAAAAATAGTAAAAAAATAGTTAAAAGTATTCAAATTACTTAATGTACGTTCAGAGAAATTTATCTTGAAATATGTGCATGAATATACCCTAACAGCCTGCGCTTTGGTCCATATTATGATTCCTTCTGAGTATGCATATTTGAAGTTATAAACTAAAAATTATAATAGTTTGTCACTCCAGTTCTGAAGGACTTGGACCGAGCGCTCTTACTAGTTCAGTTGTACGTGTTATATTTGTACTCAAAGTGTTGGGACCTACAGTGTAATGCTAAATCCGAACGGTGGGGTGAAAACTTTTCATGGGCAGTGTTTACTCTCAGAGGTTTGCCATTGCCTGCCTAGAGGTAGCGTCGGATAAAAAAAAATATTTTTATAAGATAAGATGTTGAGAGTCGCTGGGATCGAACATGAGTTCCTTAGTCTCGTAGTCCATCGTACTAACCAATCGTGCTACCGATGCATCATTTATAGATAACATGTATATAAGTCTAAATTTAATATATTTAATGAATATAACATTTAATATTTAGTACAATCCTTTGTTTTTAATATAACTATATGTAATCATTCATGTTTCAACTGTGAATTTTTCATCATCATCATCAAATATTAAATAGAGATAGGTCGATGAAACATTTTAAAACCACTATTAGCTGAACAGAAAATTTGTACTGTCTTTTCTTGTTTTCTGCTACATTTCGTTTTATGAATATCCAATTGTAAAATATACACTTAGGGAAAAATGAAATGAAATTGTGTTAACTTAATCACAAACAACGACAAAAGTGAGCTTAAAACAATTGTACTTACATTTTTTTAAACTATAATTTGTTTTAACACAAAATTTAAAACTATTGCATAATATTTAAAACAATTGTTTTTTTAAAACATTTTAAATTTTAGTACCAAACTAAATTTATTTACTTACATTTTGTTTATAATTTGCTTTAGATCTAATTGTCTCCTGTTTTCGGTTTGTATGGCATGTGTACTTGCTAAAGCCAAGAACCTTTTTTAGAATTGGACATCATCAACATAATTATTCATTATTATTTATCTTAAGTAAAAAAAAAACTTTAAAAAACGCCAGGAATTATAAGACGTGCAGGGTGACATCGAACACAAAGTGTTTTAGATGTATTTAAGCATTTATTAATAATGCCACATTCCTTAAATGCTGTATACCTTTAGGGGCATTTCAGGAATGCTCGATTTGTAAAATAAATGTGATTTAATCGAACATAATTTCGTTTCAATTGAAAAAACACAATTTCGTTTCGTTTTTAATTTTAAAGTATTTTCGTCAAAAATGTCGAGTTAAATCCTATTAATATAATAAATCTGTTTGTTCGTTTGTACGTTTGTACGTTTGTACGTTTGTACGTTTGTACGTTTGTCCGTTTGTACGTTTGTACGTTTGTTCCGCTTCTCCGTCTAAACGGCTGATCCGATTTCCTTGAAATTTTTACAACAGATGCGGTATGGTCTGGAAGGAATGATAGGCTATATATGGGCGGGATTGGGCAAAGAGGCGTGGCACCTCCCATGCAACCTAAACACGATATAACTCGGCACTTTCACCAGCAACGAACATGAAACAAAAAACTCAAATACAAAAAAAAAATAAAAACAAAAAAGCAAAAGCACAGCACAAAACAAAAGCAAAAATACAAAAACAAAACCAATCACATAAAACCACAATCGAAACTAAATGAAAAACAAAAAAAAAAAAGAAAAAGAAAAACAAACTCACCACACTAAAACTAACCAAACTAAAACTCACCACACTAAAATTCACCCTTAAATTAACCACACTAAAACCCACCACACTATAATTCACCACACTAAAACTCACCACACTAAAATTCACCACACTAAAACTCACCACACTAAAACTCACCACTTAAAAACTCACCACACTAAAACTCACCACACTAAAACTCACCACACAAAAACTCACCACACTAAAACTCACCACACTAAAACTCACCACACTAAAACTCACCACACTTAAACTCACCACACTAAAACCCACCACACTAAAATTTCACCACACTAAAACTCACCACACAAAAATTCACCACACTAAAACTCACCACACTAAAATTTCTCCACATTAAAACTCATCACACTAAAACTCACCACACTAAAACTCACTATACCCAAAAGTCGTCACACTCAAACTCACCGCACTAAAATTCACAACACTAAAACTCACCACATTTAAACTCACCATACCAAACCTCACCACACTAAAACTTACCACACTAAAACTCACCACACTTAAACTCACCACACTAAAACTCACCACACAAAAATTCAACACACTAAAATTGAACACACTAAAACTCACCACACTAAAATTTCACCACACTAAAACTCACCACACTAAAACTCACTACACTAAAATTTCACCACATTAAAATTCACCACTTTTAAACTCACCACATTAAAACTCACTACACTCAAATTTCGATACACTAAAACTTACCACACTAAAACTCACCGCACTAAAATTCACCACACTAAAACCCACCGCACTATAATTAACCACACTAAAACTCACCACCCTAAAATTCACTACACTAAAACTCACCACAATAAAATTCATCACATTAAAATTCATCACACTAAAACTCACCACAATAAAATTCACCACACTAAAACCCACCACACTATAATTGACCACACTAAAACTCACCACACTTAAAAACACCACACTTAAACTCACCACACTCAAATTCACCACACTAAAACTCACCACACTAAAACACACCACACCAAAACTAACCACAATTAAACTCACCACTCCAAAATTCACCACATCTAAACTCACTACACCGAAACTTACTACATTAAAACCCACCACTCTAAAACTTCTACTGGGAAAAACTCTACGGGGAAGAATTCTACGGGAAAGAATTCTACCGGGAACAATTCTACCGGGATGAATTCTACGTTGAGAATTCTACGGGAAAGCGTTCTATGTGGATGATACGGGAAGATTTCTACTGAGAATAATTCTGCGGAGAAGCGCAGTCTGAGAAAAAATTTTCTTTGAGAAAAGTTGTTTTGGCGGAGAATTATTTGGTTACCACATTTATAAAACGAATAAAAAAATTTCAACAGCTAAGCACGGGCCCCTCATATCAATAATAAAAAAATGTTTTTTATATTAATAAAATCGCTCCATATCTTTGAATTCAGAAAATCTTGGCACGAGTCGTGCACGGGTCCAGCTAGTACACAATAAAGTGTATATAAGAATTTTGTTAACTATTTTTATATTATTGAGTGTGAGATCATACGTAATATTAACGAACGCGATCATCGGTTGACATTTGATTAATTTGTTTGTCGTATTGATGTACAAGTTCGTTGTATTTACGTCACTTTTTGGTTCTGTGTAATATTGTATGTAGACTGTACGAACTAAATAGTTCGTTTTACAGGAATTTTTATTTTGCGTGGATTGCTTCTTATTGCAAGCTAAAAGATCCCGGTAACGAATTCATGTTCATAAATATAAAGATTCTTATACGGCGCTAAATTTCGGCAGACAATGGTAAACCCATGAGAGTGTACTCCCCTTACCAATGAAATGCTACACTTACGGCGACATATCAAAAAATGAAACGATTTATTTATCATAACGATATAGCACCAATTTGAGTTAATATTTAAATTTTAGTTTATTTAGTGAGTTCTCCTATTTAGAGAGTTTCCTAACTGTTAAATGAATGTTTATTTTATTTTGCGAATTCTTTAATTTGTTTATCTAGACCTTACTATAATTTGCTTGTATTGTTCTTTTGCAATACACCTAATTTAAAGTGTAACACACTTCTTCTCAATTTAAATTATCGTAATCACATATTGATAAAGTGTATTATTAATTAAATCACAATATAAGTAGAAATCTGTACATAAAATCTTCACAAAATACGTCAAATCATTGTCGTGATCCGCCTTTATTACTGAAACAAATCTAAAATTATCAAAAACATTTGATAGGCGTAAAACTTAAGGGCACACGTACGGTATATATAACGTTGAAAAGCTGACGAATTCAAAGACAGTGAGTGACTGGGAGAAACGCATAAAAAGTACGATGACAGGGTGAGTGAAGTGTCAAAAGGAGGGTGGTGTCAAGCAGAGTTGCCGTTTATCTGGTTTAATATAGACGACTATTGCTACTTCTGTTATATACGTCATTTCTTTCTGCTATTGAGTTGTAGTGAAATGCAGTTTTATAAATAAAAAAACATTATTAACAAAAACAACAAATACCTATTAAATGTAATTTTTATTTATGGGCCTTTCCACACCAAATCGACCAGCGGTTGGAACTCACCTTCTTTGATTTCAATGAAATTTGGGCAGCTGATAAAGCTTATTGAGATATGCATTGACCATTTTTTTTTAATTTTTTCGACATCTACTTCCAGAGTTACAGTGCTTCAAAGTTACAAAAAATGGGCCAATAATCACTTTTGTATGGTTGTTTATGTTTCAATATCTTTTAAAGTAGAAATGCTAGAAATTCCATTGATGGCACGTTTTAAATCTAATTGAGCAAGCTTTTAGGGAAATTAAGTTGTTACTTCTAAACATGAACATGTGGCCCGTCGTTATTATCCTAGCACTTCAAAATTGATGTCCTTAACTTATTCTAACTTATTTATATTTAGAATGAAAAATTTATGACGTTCTTGCAAACATATATATGTTTGAATGTGAAAAACATTTTATTTATAAGTAAATTTGGTGCTAATAATTTTTTTATACAATATTAATTTTTAAATTTAATATTAAATAAAATTTAATATTAATTTATTCGATCCAAGCGGCTGTGTCATCATGAAAGCATAAATTATTTTTGCTATTCGACGCTACGTCTCGGCAGTCAATGTCATACCTACGAGAGTCTTAAAAAGGTCTCACCGCACTCAATACTACAATAAATGAAGGCAACATTTTTTACATGTTAAATTTAAATTTGCAAAATTTATAAAATCAGAAAATTAAAATTTAGTATGTGCACAATTTGGCCTTTATTTAATATATTATTTTTTACTTTTTACCTAAGAGTCTTAATACATTTTCTTAAATATCGTTTTAATGAATTTATATGGAAATACATAAAAATGCATAATAAACATTTGTAACATATTTTCCACAAAGTAATAACCCATTTATTTCATATTTTTTATACTCTACGCCATGTCCGTTTGTCTGTTGGTCCGCCTACAAGGTAACTTAAGAAATACTGGTCAGAATGCGATTAAATTTTATTTTATAATATTTCACCCAAAAAATGGTTCTGTGTATGGAAATAAGCCAAATCGGTGAACGGACACGCCCACCTCCCATACAAGTCAGTTATATATAACAACTAGCTGGACCCGTGCACGACTCGTGCCAAGATTTTGTGAATTCATAGATATAAAGCGATATTATTATTATAAAAAACATTATTATTATTTTTTATATCAGGGCCCCGTGCTTCGCTGTGGAAGTTTTTATTGGTTTTATAAATGTAGTAACCAAATAATAATTCTCCGCCAAAACAACTTTTCTCAAAGACAATTCAGACAGTAGAATATTTCGCCGTAGAATTTTTCTCAGTAGAAATCTTCGCCGTAAAATTCTTCCCCATAGAACGCTTTACCGTAGAATTCTTCGCGGTAGAACTCTTCCCGGTAGAATTCTTCCCCGTAGAGTTTTTCCCAGTAGAAGTTTTAGTGTAGTTAGTTTTAATGTGGTGAGTTTTAGAGTGTTGAATTTTTAGTTTAGTGAATTTTTAGTTTGGTGAGTTTTAGTGTGGTGAGTTTTAGTGTGGTGAATTTTTAGTATAGTGAGTTTTAGTGTGGTGAGTTTTATTGTGGTGAGTTTTAGTGTGGTGAGTTTTAGTGTGGTGAGTTTCAGTGTGGTGAGCTTTATTGTGTTGAGTTTTAGTGTGGTGAGTTTAAGTGTGGTGAATTTTGGTGTGGTGAGTTTTAGTGTGGTGAGTTTTGGTGTGGTAAGTTTGAGTATGGTGAATTTTTAGTGTGGTGAGTTTTATTGTGGTGAGTTTTAGTGTGGTGAGTTTTAGTGTGGTGAATCTTAGTTTTTTGTTTCATCTTCTTAGCTTGTGTATGTGCCGAGTTATGTCGTTTTGAAAGTTTAGGTTGTATGGGAGGTGCCACGCCCCTTTGTCCAATCCCGCCCATATATAGTCACCATATATGTCACCCTCCGGACTCCATAGCAAAGACTATAAGACGTGCGACTTCGCAAAAAACATATTCAACATAGCAAAATCCTGTTTTTATACCCTACACCTATGAGGTACAGGGTATATTAACTTTGTGCATATATTGTAACGCCCCTTAGGAGGCGTGTCCGGTATGGAAAAGTATATATATTTTTGATCAGCATCACTACCCGAGTCCGTTTAGCCATGTCCGTCTGTCTGTCTGTCTGTCTGTCCGTCTTGCTGTCTTGCTGTCTTGCTGTCTTGCTGTCTTGCTGTCCGAATACAGAATAACTTGAGAAATACTGATCAGAATTCGATGAAATTTCGTCTCAATATATTTTATCTAAAAGTAGGAACTGAGTTTGAAAATGAGCCAAATCGGTCAACGGACACGCCCACCTCCCATACAAGTCACTTTTATATAACTCTTTCGGAACTAATAACTCGAAAAGTATTCAAGGTATAGTTATAAAATTTAAAACATATTGTTAGAATTCACCTAAAAATATGTGGTCCAAAAATGGGCGTGATCCGCCCACTTTTTTTTTCAATATTTCTCGGGTTTTCATAGCGGAAATTTGATCCGTAAATTATTAAAATAAAATCTATGAAATATTAGCCTTTCAAAATTTTAAATATAGGCGTGGTCCGCCCAATTACATTTTTCAATTTTTTTTTTAGTTTTTTTATACTTTATATAATTTTTTAATTTATGGGGATATAAGACGTAAATTTCTGATATATAAAAATAATATTCTGAGGGTTAATATCCCTACCAAAGGTGTAGGGTATTCCATAGTCGGGCCCGACCGACTATAAAAATCCGCCCCATGTGACCGAACTTACCCATGTGACCTAACTTTCCCAACTCGTTTATGATATTTTTTGGTACACGGATTGTGTACATGAGCTCTGCCGCATCTCTGCTTGCATTGTTGTTGTTTCACCGTGTAAAATTTTCGACAACACAAAACAGCTGTTTATTAATTCAGATGCTGAAAATTTTGTGAAATTTGCCAAAATTTACACATTTTTTGCAACCGAACTACTCAAATGCAGAAGTTTTGAGTTACACGTAATGAGTCTAAAAATTAGTACTATTTTTTTAAAACTATGCCTAAAATTCATAGTCTAAGGGAAAAGTGAAAAAATAATTAACATTTTCTGAAAAAATTGTAAAATTTACGAGAAAAAAATAGCAATTTGGTGAATAAAACCAGTGTGTCCCCCTTTTCATTAGTTTAGGGAAAAAGGGACAAAACTTTTGCAAATATTACAATATTAAAATAAATTTATTATATATTATGTTTATCTTAATATTTATATTATAAATCGTTTTTATAATGAAATTATGTGTATGTTTATATCGCTGTAAATACCAAATATGGAACAATATTGCGCTTAAATATAATGAGGACGTTAAATAAAATAAACTAAAATTGTGAATTTATTTACGGCCGGTTGAATACAGTTATCAGTTAAAAACAATCTGACAAATAAATTTAATTTTTTGTTTTAATATCAATATTGAAATTGTCAGATTAACTAATCGATTTCCATCGCTAACTCATGGTTAAAAGTTGTATGCATCCGGGCATTAAGCAATTAACAGTCCGATAACCCCTTTCCGTAGAGATATTTTAAAATTTTGTCCTAGTTGACAATTTCGTACGCTTGTTCAGCAAAATATAGCTCTTCATCATGCCTGACAACGATATCATCCATAATTCGTATCAAAATCGGTTGAAAATTGTACTCACACGATCAATTTTTGAATGAAACTAAATATATATAAACTAAAACGTTGTCTACGTATGTTTTGAGTATTTTTATGTTGTCAGAAAATGAATTTGTTATTAAATTTCTGTTTGGCGCAAACTTCAAAAGCAGTGGTGAAGATGTTGAATATAAAGGGGGAAAAATGTCTAAAATGAGAAAATCTGTGGCATTATTGTCCAAGTTGAATAAAAGTTGTCGAAGTTGAATAAAAAGTTGTCCAAATTGCGACTGCGACGCACACTAACAAAACGATTTTTACATCTACATTGACGGAGTTTCATGTCTTGTGGTCTATGCTCCATAGTATCCTGGTGCAAAATTTCAGATAAATCGGTTAAGCGGTTTAGGCGTGATGCTGGAACAAACAGACAGGCAGACAGACAGACAGACAGACAGACAGACAGACAGACAGACAGACAGACAGACAGACAGACAGACAGACAGACAGACCGACCGACAGACTGACAGACGGACCAAGAGTTTTATATATATAGATTTAGAAACTAATAACTCTAAAAGTATTCAAGATAAAGTTATAAAATTTATAACGTATTGTTAGAATTCACATACAAATATGTGCTCCAATAATCCGCTCAAATATTTTTTACTTTATTTTGCGATTTTTCATTCATGGACATTTTAGTCATAAATTATTGAAAACAAATCTATGAAATATTAGCCTTACAAATCTGCATGAATATTTTAAAAATAGGCGTGGTTATTTATATAAAATTTTAAATTATGGGGTTATGAGGCGTTTTTTTAATTTATTTATTTTAATTTCTTTTGCTTATATCTCGCAAACAACATTTTTCACGCATTTAAGCCAATTTTTGTATTGTGGCGCAAGGTTTTCTGCATCTATACCGAAAATACAAAAATTGAGAATTTGAAAATTTTTCAAAATCTAGGAAAAAACTGCCACTTTCGGAATACCACAATTGTATTAAATATTTACTACAGCGTTTAGTGCACCACGTCAACATGTGAATTTTGTAGGCCAGTAATGTCCTGTGTGTGCCAGAGCATCACGGGAAAACGAACCAACGGATTTTCCTGATTCTTTTTGTAATTTGTTCGTGTCAATGCAAGAGTGATTTAGGAAAAAAGAAAAATCGGAAAACCCACAAGGAAAAGTCGGAAAATCGAAAAAAACTAAATTTGAAATTTGAACAGGGTGTTAATTTCCCGACGTAAGCGCTCACAACGAATGGGAGTTTTGGATATTCGCCTCCTAAGGTACAAAAATGGGCGTGGCAAAACTGAACTTTTGATTCAAAATATCGGTGTAGGTAAGATGGCACAATCATGAAATTGGTCTCGGTAATGTATATTATTATTGTTTATTTTTTTGCTAAATGTGGGCGAAATTTTATAAAGGGCCGTGGCATCTCCCACATGATCATTAATTTAAAAATGCTCCTATGACCACCTATGAATTATACAAATGAAAACAAAGGTTCTTATTAAAAAGTACAATCTTCACGTAGAATGTGGGTGGGATTGCATACAGGGGCGTGGCACCTTCCATATAACCAAAACATTAAAAATGCTATAACTTCTGAAATGGTAAGAGTGGAGTTATAAAAATCCAAACAAATGTTCATCTTTGAAACTACGATAGTCACGTAAAATACCTATCATTCAACCAAAACCTTAAAATTGCTATAACTCTTTATCTACTAAAAGCAGAGTTTTAAAAACCGAAGCAAGGGATCAATTAAACATCAGGGATCAATTAAACATCATCACGAGATTGTACAAAGGGGTGTAGCACTTTAAAATTTGTTATAACTCTTTACCTACTAAGAGCATAGCTATAAAAATCGAAACAATAGATTATATTAAACCTTGTAATCGACATGTAGAATCAGTGCTGGAAAATAACCGTATTTTTTTTTTAAATCAACTCCACAAGATTTATTTTTGGGTTTTATTGGATTTTATATGATTTTTTTGGATTATTTATAAATAACATAATAATTACATAATCAATATCATTTATCGGTTTTTAAAGTTATTACTTCCCACCATTTAAGTATGTTGTAAAACATTGTATGTTTTAAAACATACTTTGTGTAAAAATACACCGTTTCGAATCTGGAAGCCGTTTTCTTCTATATACTGCATTAGTCATATGAGCGAGAAAATGAAACGGCCTACGTGCCTGATCAAAACTGTTTTGAATGTCTTCTTTATAACAGGACAACTTTTCAGAACCTATACATTCCATCATCGCTTTAAAAATTGGCTTCATGGATTATTTAAAGTGAATTTTGAAAAAAAAATTATAGTCACGTGAATGTGAGTGGTATTGGAAAAAGGTGCATGGCAATATGTGAAATGTATGCGGTAACACGTAGGCATACACTAAAAAGGGAAAAAGGGGCGTAAATGTATCCACACTTTATAAACGATATAGTTTTGCAATTACAAAAACTTAGCACGGGCGAAGCTGTGCACGGGTCCAGCTAGTTATTAATATAATTTAATAATACATTTTTAAAATTTTTCTTCCTTATGATAATTTCTTTTTGGTAAACGGCAACACTGCTCGCAAGATTGTTGGAGAGTCTGCGGGCTGGTAGTGATTGGCATGCATGCATTTGAAATAAACTTTTTTTCAAATGATGTTTAAATTCCTTTTGTACAGAAATGGGTACACAAATGCTCATGCACATATGTCACAAGAAAGCACAGTATGACGTAACGATAAAGAGTGACAAAATATAAAATATTGCAATTATTGGATACATTGTTTTCTATAAATCTGTAAATGGCATCAAGTTTTTGAGATTATATAATATTTTCTTAGTTTCGCTATTTTATAAATTATATTATTCTAACAATTAAATTCAATTCATTTACGCAGATGACGACATTTAATAGAAAATTTGATCTGTTTTCTACTCTTTTGTTTCTTTTTGCTTTACGAATATCAAGTTGTAAAATATACGAATGTATCGTAAAATAAAAAAATGGAACGAAGTTAAAAATCTCGAATGCTGAACGAAATTTTATTTTACGAAAAAGAATTTTATTAATTATCGCATTGATTATATCGAGTGCAGACAGGTTGAATAAACCAAGAAAAACTAAATATGAAACAAAAACTAAATAAATAAATTCAAAATTTTCAAATTATATTTGTTTACGAAATCCCTTTTGGGAGATTCGCCACACTGTGCTAAGTGAGCAAGTGCGGAAAACAAAAGCAAGAGAGAACGATAAAATTCAGCCGAATGGAATGCAATTAAATTGACATAGCAAATATAAAGGATGTGGACGCAAGGATGATAATATGATGTGTTCTTTTGTGACAAGAAAATAAGTCAATTTCATGTATAGGACAGTTATTATAGCAACAGAATATTGGCAAAAGCATGAACAAAAAAGAATTTATTGCAGAGATTTATTTAGTACTGCAGGATATTTTTAAATATAAAATGTAGGTATATTGCATAGCCAAAAATATTTTTTAAAATTTCATTATTCGTTTTTTTTTTGTTTTTTTTCTCATTTATAGTCTACGCTAGCAAGCAACCATTCGATACGTAATTGCCGGAATACCGCACATATTGGACCGAGTTATCAAAAATTGGACCGACTGCTCGAAGCACTACCAGCTAATATAGCTTCAAAATAATTCAAAAATCAATTTGATATATTTTATATCAAATTGATTCTCGATTTATTGTTTTTTTGTGTTGTTTTATTTAAATATCTTTTCCCATAATTATTTTTTGGTCACCCTGTTCTGAATTAAAATATTATCTATACTATATAGTTTAATAAAAATATAAGTATGTTTGATAAACCGTCAAAAGCTAGCATTAAATGCAAATTAATTTTTAAATATCAGAATAAGAAAGAACAATAAAAGTCGGTTACTGCTTTAGAACTCTGAATAGTACAAACTAAGATTGGTATAAAATCTAAATAGTATTCCAAAATATAGCCTATGATCTAAGAATATCGTTAAAGTTAAGATAAGTTTTATTCTATATCTACTGATGTCCAAACAAACCATAAATTTTGTCCATTACACTTAACAAAATAAAATTAAATGCATTCGCTTCTGATTGATGTAGCGAATTTTCCGGCTAGAATCACTCCAAACCTTTTTCCCAACATTTTCCAATCATCACACATTTGCGTTCATTTAAAAACCTCCACTATCCGTAGTTTTTTATATTCCATGTATTTCATTTACCATGCCATTCAAGTTTTCCATGTTGACTCGAAAATCTGTCTGTCTATCTATCTGTATGTCTGTCTATGCATATGGATCTGTGTGTGTACTGTGAATGTGTCAAACCGAAACTAGACACATGCAGCTGAAGCCTTTAATGCTGCATAGACATAGGCGCTCAAGAGATGTCGACGTGGCTGATGTTGCCTCCATTCTAATCAGCTTGACATAAATTGGTATCCCACGATTGCGCTTGTTTCGTGATTGTGCAGCATACTGTACAGCGTACACTGGGCGTAATCAGAGCTGTAGCAAATTAAAAAATTTGAAGAAATTATGGCGGATGTAGGAGGTTTTTTTAGGTACACCACCGTGGTAGATGGTATACAGAAAAAAATCTAATTCATATTTATGAATTTCGTTCTTCAAACCAAAAAAACCTGTATTATAATGTGTGCTTCAGATACTCCCAACTCTTGAACAATTTTTATACCCTACACCTATGAGGTACAGGGTATATTAACTTTGTGCATATATTGTAACGCCCCTTAGGAGGCGTGTCCGGTATGGAAAAGTATATATATTCCTGATTAGCATCACTACCCGAGTCCGTTTAGCCATGTCCGTCTGTCTGTCTGTCTGTCTGTCCATCTTGCTGTCTTGCTGTCTTGCTGTCTTGCAGTCTTGCTGTCCGAATACAGAATAACTTGAGAAATACTGATCAGAATGCGATGAAATTTCGTCTCAATATATTTTAGCCAAAAGTAGGAACAAGTTTGAAAATGAGCCAAATCGGTCAACGGACACGCGCACCTCCCATACAAGTCACTTTTATATAACTCTTTCGGAACTAATAACTCGAAAAGTATTCAAGATATAGGTATGAAGTTTAAAACATATTGTTATAATTCACCTAAAAATATGTGGTCCAAATCATTATTTCCCGGGTTTTCATAGTGAAAATTTTATCCGTAAATTATTAAAATAAAATCTATAAAATATTAGCCTTTCAAAATTTTAAATATAGGCGTGGTCAGCCCAATTATATTTTCAAGTTTTTTTTTAGTTTTTTTATACTTTTATATACATTTTTTAATTTATGGGGATATAAGCCGTAAATTTCTGATGTATGAATAATATTCTGAGGGTGGGGAGGTTCAGCATAATTAAAAACTTTAAAATTAAGGTATGCAATTAAATATCCCACATTAATATCCCCACCAAAGGTGTAGGGTATTCCATAGTCGGGCCCGACCGACTATAAAAATCCGCACCATGTGACCGAACTTACCCATGTGACCTAACTTTCCGAACTCGTTTTTCATGATCCAAGGAATCGGCTCATAAATATTACCATCATGAAGATGAATACGCATAGTAAAAGTGAATATGTCATTTCATGATCTATGAGAGGATTGTAGGGAAATGCTGGGAGTATTTACAAAAAAATAAAATTAAAAAAAAACTTATTCCGCGAAGAAAACCTATCATTTTTCAAATGCATTTTTGAAAGTAAAAAATGCATTTGATTTTTAATTTCATAAAATGAGTAAAACTCGCATATAATTTAAATATTTCTCCTACCGAAATATTTCTCCTACTGAAACGGTGAAAAATCTCCGAAATCACTGCTATCCGTACAAAACACTTAAACTGCATGTCCTTCTCCGCTGAAAATATTGGAATAAAAACAAAAAAAAATCAATAGGATGACTACTCGTCTGCAAACTTTGAATGAATTGGAATTATTTTTTAGGTATACTTGAGTAATAATAATGTTTCATATCGAAGAGATTTTGAATTTATATTTTAAAAGTCATCATCATGAAATCGCGAAATTTTGCAAGTGGGCAACCAATTTTTGTTGTTGTGAGAAGAGTTTGATCAACTCTTATATTTATGTGATCTAAAAGTGGAAGAATGTGGAAACACTTACTAATAACACCTCTTAATTTTTAAAACATCACTATTTAAATATGGGTGATTTTTTGTCAAATAGGAAAATTCGGCTTGCAAGGCAATCTCGCCAATTGTTAGGATATTCTGGTTGCGGATACTACTTATGTATAGGAACAAAAATACAAAATATTAGAACCTTACGTTCGGTATTTTCGGACATATGTGGCTCTAACTCCGAAACAAAGCCAAAACGCTGATTCAAATAAGTCGGTAACGGCTCGGTGGATTTTAAAAATCAAAGCTTTTTAAAGAGACTGAACAAATCTCCTTGATGACTTTTTTGTGATTTTTCAAAAAAATGTACTTAAAAAATTTAAAAACATAAAATTTTTTAAATTGATCGGTTCCTGATCGATTTATATGAATCCACGTTTTGACTTTGTTTAGGAGTTAGTGTCACATATGTCGGAAAATACGGAACGTAGGGTTATAATTTTTTTTATTTTTGTTTCTATACAGATCCAAAACCAAAATATCATAACAATTGGCGAGATCAACTTTATTCCTATTTGAGAAAAAGTTACCCATATAGATTAATATTCCTATATTAAATTATGATTTGAGCTTAAACTAAATAGACTTACAAAAAACTATTATGTACAAAATGAAATTTGTTTAATTGCTTAAAAAGTTTACAGTCTTAAAAATATTAAAATATATAAACTTATAAACCACAGAGCGAGTGATTTGGAGTTACGAATACTTGCGTGTTCAAAAATGGTACGTTTAAAAAAATTATCAAGTTTATGTGCCGTTTTCGTAGAAACTATTTTTTTTTTAATTTTATTGCATATTCATTTTCCGCTTATGGGACATTTTTCTACTAAATACGTGAAAAAATAAATCAATTAAAAATTCTGTTTCTTTTGCATTTCGATATCAAAAATATAACACTTTGCAGCGCTTTGATAAAATGTTGTTCCTGTTCTACCATACACTTCTTTGTTTCAAAATGGTCTGTGTTTTGATCTGCAAGTTTTTTAATTCGGCGTGTATTGCCAATATCTATTTTTATTTTAATTTATTTGTACCTATAACTAATTTTGAAAAAAAAAAATATTCCACTTATATTTCCATTAGGTGTATAGGATAAATGTTCTTTATAACTGTTCATCAAATAATGAAAATTTTCTCATTGTTAGATAATTATGAGATTTTGTCAGTTAATGGAATATTTTACAACTCTGTAAAAATATCGTTATTGGGGTTTATTACTCTCAAATAGAATTGGCACACATTTTTTTTTTTGTGTAGACTCTGGAGTGTATCTGGCGATGTGCGTTGCGATGCATTCGTGATGTATTCGTTCGTTACATGCTTGAAATCACACTTCCGCGTTCATTTGTGAAATTTTTCTTTTGAGTTGTTTTCGTTTGTCAATTTTGGAAATAATGTTGCAAGTGCCTGCTGCAATCGTTGTGCATTAAAGGATTTCTAAGGCAATTGAATTTTAATTAACGTTAACGTTTACATGTGATAACCGTGCATTAAATTCGAAAAATGTAAATTATAACCTAATGCAAAATAAATTTGTATGCTAAATGTTTTGTTGTATATTTAGAAAAGAAGTATGCTAAAAACGGACCACAATCGTCAGATTTCTAAGTGAACGCTAACACATTAACAATCATACATTGACAAATGTATGATTGATACTATTTGTTCTGAAGATATCAACAAAATAATTTATAACAATATACGTTTGGAAATACCAAAAGTAGTTACTGTAACATTAACTGTGTCTTTTCTATATCTTTCATTTTTTTATATATATTATAAATTTTAGATTTATTCTCTTTTACCTTCATATTTCATTTCACTAATGAGTGCACCCTTGTATGCGTACATTATAATTAATTGGAAGACAAGCTGTATTTAAATAAATTATTTTTCGAAAAACAGTCTACGAATTTTAAACGCATTAGTTGCAGCGTTTAAATAAGTCTCGTGGGACTATGGCGCCACCTAGTGCCTTTTCACTTCACTAGCGAAATGCTTAGCAGGGACACACTCCGTCTCCTCATGAAGATCTTAGGCTTATCACTGAACTGGTCTTCAAGATTCTGTCCTCAGTTGGTACCATTGGTACCGGTTGATATAGAATTGTCTCCTTCCTGCATACCTTTGGACTTGAACAGTGACAAGTCCTCTTTTCATCAGTCACATGATATGTGATTTTAGAGCAATTGACAAATGGTAGTATTCAAAGTAAAGCAAAATTTAGAAAAGTGAAATTTATAAAAGGAGAAGGAAAACAAATTATTGTGTAGTCATTAAAAAATAATAAATTGTTGTGCATATTATAGCTTTCGATTTCTATTATTTTTAACTACAATTGTGATTAATTATTGGCAATCCAAGAATTGCCCGTTCTGTGTTTTTACAAATGTCATATGCAAGAAACATCTTCTCAAAATGTTCAACCACACCAAAACAAATATCGTGACATCAAATCACTCGCTTGTTGGCACTTAAAAGTAATGCTGCAACATGACTACAATTATGTTGACGTTTTGAGTTGTGCATATCTGAAAAGTTGCATCTGGAGTTGATGTTTGCAAAAAAAAGTATTTACAAAAAAAAGTATTTAGATCGACCTATAATTTTATCGAAACGTTTCAGACTTCTGAGTTACACTCACTAAATTCAATTAATGCTTTTATCATTAAATGCAGCCCCTTTTTATAAGTTGAATATAATTTTAAATCGAGTCAATTTTAAAAACAGGTGGTGGATATTTGTAAATTAGCTAATAACTTCTGAACCCGTTGAACTACGCTCAAAATAAAATCTGCTTAAAATACACGAAATCGTTCGTGTATTTTACGAAAAAATTCGTGAAATTTATCTACGAAATATTTCGTAAAATACACGAAAGAACTTTCGTAAATTTATGATAAAATAACGAATATTAATTGTTTATTTTACGAAACTATTCGTTGATTTTATCTACGAAAACCATTCGCACATATATGAAAGATTCGTAATTTATTGAATACTTGTGTACATTTTTACGAATATATTCGTACATTTTATGAAAGTATTCGTACTTTGACGATACCATTCGTACGTTTATGAAACATATGAAACATTTTACGAATCTTTCGTGAAATACACGAATACTTTGTTAAAAAATATATAAATAATATGAAATATGATACTTTTTAACTTTTGACACAAACAGAACTAACACAGAACACATTTTAAACCTTTTTGTATTTATAACTATCAATTTTCGCCCGCGATATCAGTTAAATAAAATATTTTGTTTAAAAAAACTCTCGACGATTCATTCTTACAAATATGAAACATTATGCACTGATTCCCTAGTAGAAATTTGGGTAGGGCCATGCTCATGAACTGATCATGTCATTTTTTGAGATGTTCGGGTTATGACGAGGCCCAAACGAGATAAGAAATCATGGGAACGAAGTCCTTGAAACGCAGTGCCCTGATCATGTACTCACCTCAGGCCATTATTATTATTCGAACATACACTTTGTAACAGTCGAATTGTTGAATTTACAAATGTATAATTATTTAAATTATAAATATTAATTTAACAATTTGGCTCAAAAGTATTGCTATTTACGATTAAGCTACAATCATCACTTAAAATGTAGGAAACAAATGAACCATTTTTATTGTTATATGAACGGAAATCACTAAACGTGGACATACTTTTTTATAACAAAACTTGAAGGATTTTAATTGCTTTATTTGTTTAAGCTGTAAGATTATCGTGTATTTATAAACTAAAAAATAATAATTCGGTTAAATTTTCGATTTTTGTGTGCTCTGCCTACATCCGATTTGCAGCGGTAGATAAATTTTGATCGACAAGATTAAATCGACAGATTAAAATTTATAAAATCATGCATCGTATAGTAATACAAATTACTAATATTGAGAAATGCAATTTCTATTTATTATTTTATTACATTGTATGTAATATATTTTCATTACAATATGAATTTACATGTGGAGGAGGATAATTGTGTATATCTATTATTGTTGTCAGTTGAAACAAATATGACCCAAAACGCAGCCTATCACCTGCCATTTTTCAACATATATTGCTCCGAAAACATATGAAATCAAATACTTTTAATATTTTTTATAAAAGTATCTTAAAGTACTCTTCTGTGGTAAGATTTTCTATATTAATAAAAATGTTTGTATAGCTTGTTGTTTAGGAGTAATGAACGTTTAAAATTGTTTGCTACTTTTCATCGTACGATGTTGCTATTTACGTATGGCAGGTGATAGGCTGCGTTTTGGGCCATATACAAATTCACATTTTTCATATAATGTATTTTAAAGTTGTTCGTATATGCTGCTGATGTTTATTGTTACTCTACAAATATTTAAATGAGCTTTATGAAAATGGATTCTGCCATTTTTAATATAATGCACTACAACTGATAACATGATCATTTCAATGATGATATTTGCTATAATTTTAAAACATTATATATATATTTAGAAAATAAAAATTTATATATTAAATTTAAAATAAGCTAATGAAAGGTATAAGATAGGTAAAGGGTGATCAATTTATGTACATATGGTGCAACATGACATTTAAATGTAAAGATTTCATTAAAATATGTTTAATAAAAAAATGTTTAGGGTTTTCCTCATTAACTCCTGACCATGACCCGATGAAAATTTCCTTAAGAGAAACAAATAATGTAGCTATGGTCGGGACCACTCACTATTTAGATAATGGAAACCATGGTACACTGAAAAATTCTGTTCATAAATGGAATGAACGCCATTAATTGAGACACCGTTCATAACATATATGGAAAAATCCTTCTATTTATGAACTATTCTTCGTATATACGAATCGCACAATTTGAGCAAAATTGATATAATAAACGCGTTCATAATTGTTATGAATTGCGTTTATTAAGGTATTCATATTCATTTTTTGACGCAAAACAGCGCTGCCTCCACGTCACGTGCAATTCAGCCTAGCAGAAAGGCGATACTGAAAAATAAAAGACCAGTCCACGAAACGGAGCATAGAAAATACAACACAAAGTAGGTAGGCATTTGAGTATTTGTGTATGTGTGCAACTGCAGCCATGTTGAGAATTCTATAAATAGATATTTTTATTTTGTTGACGCGTCATGAGTCATACCGCATGTTGGGCAGTGATTATTTGCACTATTCGTCGTTACGCGTCGATAGTCGATGATAGCATATACAATTCTTAGTTTTGATTATACGTATGTCATTTCGTACAAATAGACCGAATCGTTTCATTTGTTGTTTACAACTCCAAAGAAACGTGCGCCGCAGGTACTTAACATCGCTTAACAACAAATAGCAGCAATAGGCAGCAACATCAAGAGTAGATTATAGATTTAAAATAAAATGTAATTAGTTAAAAAAATAAATAAATTAAAATAATAAAACTAATATGATAAAATAAAAAAGAAATAATAAAGAAAAAAAATAATTTTATTTTTATTTTTTAATAGTTTAATAGTTCATAAATATCATGCATTTTTTCATAAATATTATGAATATTAAGAATTTTTTCAATACGGTTTTATGAACGATTCATAAATTCGATGAATTTGGTCATTGGTTGAGTAACAATGAAAAATTCATAAAATTAATGAACAAATTCATAAATAGTATAAACTTTTTTTTCTGTGTATGGTGAACATGATAAGATCAGGACAAGGCAATGACCATGTTGCTCTAATAGGGCTTACCCAATAAAACCCTACCATATCCTGATTGCGCATCGGTAAAAATTCCACTAGGGTTTGATTTTTTTGCACTTTTAGCATAAGCAGAACTCACACAGAACACATTTTAAAACTGTTTGTTTATTATAACTAGCTGCTTGTGACCGTGATACCAATTAAAATAAAATACAGCTCCCAGTTGGTTTTTGATGCAACTGATTTCTGTTTTTACTAATTATTCGTAAAAACTCGAATGTTTCGTAAAATTCTACATATAGCCTCACAATTTACAAAAGTTTAGTAATTTATTCGTAAAATGTGAAGCTTATTCGTAATATATGTTATTCTTTCGCAAAAAAATTGTAATAGAAAATAATATACCTAACGAAAGTTTCGTAATTTAAACGAAATATGCAATATTGATTCGTAATATAAACGAATCGTTTGTAATAAATGATTTGGGAAAAATGGAGATTACTAAGGTTTGTGTATTCTACGAATTATTCGTATATTTTACGAAATTACAAAAAATTACAAAAAAATATTTCGTAAAATGTCCTAAAAATTATTTCGAGTGTACCTAATATATTAAATAATTGATAAAATCTCAACCATCAACACATAATCATTTAAATTTTTTAAAATAATTGCTTTTTAAAATTTGTAGTCAATATGGTATGGAATTGTAAGTAATATTTTCTTAAATTTTATTATCTTTAAAATGAGAACTTAGTGTTTTTTTTTGCTGTACTATTGCTTAATTTACGTTCAGTTGTTTAACATCATTTTTGTGATTTTTATACAGTTGTTAGAAGTTTAAAAGCACCAAATCTCTAAAAGCTCCAAATCTTTGGGAAGCTTAAATTTTGTGAATATTTTAATTTTATATTGTTTCCAACAACCTCACAGTGGTCCAGATCGAGTTATACTGATTCAAAATTAATTCTGTCTATATCTGTCTTACAATTGATAGTTTAATATATATTTTAGATTTCAATACATATTTTTTGTTTGTCACACACCCACTCCATTCACCTTTCACTTCGCACCCCCACACCATAATGTTTATGAAATAATAGTTTCCGCTTCACAAATAAAATATTTCATATAAAGATTCCTTGAAATATTAAAAAAAAAAATTGTTCTAGAGTAGGGCTGTATCTGCAACATCTGTTATCAAAATTGGATTTATAAAAGTAGATACTATCAAATATTTAGTTATAACTTCTACAATTTCAATCTCAGAGAAATTATATTACATTAATTTTAAAGATAATCGTTGAAAATTCAAAGAAAAATTATAATATGTACAAATTCTAAAAGGGGCAACAAAGTAAAAAAAAGTATTTAATTTTTTTTTTTCGTAAATTAGGTTTTTCCAATTTTTTGGTGAACATTTTTAAATTTTGAAACAGTTCTAGAAGATTGCTTATTCAAAACAAATTTTCGGAATAGTTAATTTCTAGTAAATTTCTGAATTTAGTACAATGCTAAGTTTTCAGTGTCTGTACAGGCAAGTGTTCGCATTCTACAAATTAAAATAAAATTTGCACAGTTTAATTTTTTACATTAATAAACAATCGTAGTGTGTGAGACATGGAGGTTAAAAAGTGAATAGCATACTAATACACAGCTTTTGTCGTTTTCTAATTTTCGCCACAAATGTTATTTCGTAGCATTATTTTAAACATGCTACTAAGGCCAAAAATGAAAAAAAAGGCAAGCCATATATATCTTAGTCAATAGTCTAAAATAGCACCTCTAATATGTAACGGGTTTTTCAATAAGAACGCTGCAGATGAACTTCAACTGGGACGCTACAAAAGTAGACCGAGAGGGACAGCAAACGACGCCATATTTCTTGCCGCTCTTTTAACATTTCTTCAGTAAGTTATGCCATTTCATGATGGAAAGATATACGAGTCAACAACGAGTTGAAATTATTAAAATTTACTACCGATTTTCGAATACGTATATCTTTCCATCATGATTGATTTTCATCGTCAAAAAAGTTGTTCATTACAACAATTTTATGTACAAAATATATATTTTTTCACCTTAATTAAAATATTAACTGTAAGAAAATTCACTTTCATTGCTTTAAACTATAAAAAATGAATTTTGACTCGCTAGAATTGTTTTCTGGACCAATGTTCACTTGGTGGTTTCATATCGAATGACTCATATGTAGAAATGTGATTTCTGATATACATATACATCAACAAATTTCGATTATTTATATAACTTGTTTTCTTTATATCGAACAGTAAAAGCTTCAATTCCACACCACTTTAAACCCATTAAAATGTTTCCCAGATGAAAGTGTCTGAAAACACTTGTTGCTTTGTATTTAATAAAAAAAATTGCTCTGAAGTTGTTTTAGTTCATATTTTAGTGAAACAGATATTAGGAAGAGATAGAGAGAGAGTGTGAAATGGAACTTTGAATTAGTGGGAACAGACATGCGCAAATTCAAAAACTTAAAGTAGCGCGAAATATAATATATTCTAAAGTACTTGAAGTATTTCTACCAATACTCAAATCACGAAACCATAAGTTCAATGAATAATAGGATTATTGTTCATTTCTTATTTCTTTTAGTGTCTATTTCTTGGAACTTCTGCCTAATCGAAAAAATAATGAATTAATGTTATCTATTGTGAAATTTACCAATTGAAGCATTTTTGTTTTTTGTTTTCTTTTTATGCGAACGATTTTCGCACATGTAATGTAACAGTTCGAACATTTTTGATTATATACAACTCAAAAAGAAATGTTGTTCAGCAAAATTAAATTTTTATTTGTTACTTTCTAAAGCTTAGAAATTATGAACTGTAAGTTGAAAATAGTTTAACAGAAAACCAGAAACGTAATGCAACTACTAGTTACCAAAAATGTAACAGTTCATTCTGATAATGCTCAAAACTCCTAAACAACAAGGCATACAACAAATGTTATATACATATGGGCATTTCCAGAAAAACGTCAACCACGACCGAAAAATTAAAAATGCTCAAATCTTTGAAATAACTATGTATTTGGATTTCTTAAATATAAATCTAAATATATGAAAAGAAAATTCTATTCCGTTAACGATAACGTATAAAAAAAATAATCATAAATTCTAAAGCTAAAGCTTAGAAATTATGAACTGCAAGTTGAAAATAGTTTACCAGAAAATCAGAAACGTAAGGCAACTTCCAATCTACTTACAAAAAATGTAACGTAACAGTTCATTCTGAGAACGATTTCGATCGATTTCCCAGTAATTCTAGAAATTATTTGACAGCTTATTTAAGTCTGTCACGTTCGTAACTTTGCGTAACAAAAGCGTAAATAAATATAAAAAAAATTACAACAAAGGAAAAAATTTACACCTTAAAAAATCTCTGGATATTCAAATCGTAAATAACTTTTTATTTCGTAATAATGATTACACTGTGCGGCACTAAAATTTGAACTCCACTATTTTTTGATTTACACGTTCTCTATAGTCAGTGGAACAAAAATGTAGTATAAACTTATACCCCTACACGTCTGCGTTAGGCGCTATTGGGTCCTAAAGGGTTCAAAGGATAACCAATATAGTTCGTCATTTTGTAGCGAAATGGTTCAAATGGTTTTCTTTTAACAATTTCGTTAAGGAGTTATAACCAGTAGAAGAGGTCAGAAAACTATCATAATGTCTCTGGGGAAAATATTCGTCATTAAAATTGAGCTAGAGTCTCTAAACAACTAAATTCTCCAACACGTACTATTTCTGAAATATAAGCCTACTAATAACGAATAATAGTTCTTACTTCAATTTTGAATAAAGTTTGAATATTACAATTATTTTAGTGCAGTGAAAATTGCATCAATTTTTAGTTAAAATTGTGACGCTGATTCCGAAATTGGCATCGGTTTTTTATTATAAGCTCTGGTTTATGAGCCCATTTTTATTTTCTCATAGTTTTGCACTTTTAACTTTTTTAATATTCTAACCAATGACAAGAATAAAAATATCTTTTCTGCATTAGACACGGAAAACCTTGCGCAAAAATACAAAATTTTACTTTACGTGAAAAAAACTTAGTTTGCAAGATATAGACAATAGAAAACTCAAAATAAACAAAAAATTATAAATTTTTTTAAGGAAAAAAAAAATAAATTCTGGAATTCTAGATTGTTCTAGAATGTTGTGCCTTGTTTTGTAGCACCATATCTCTTCTTTAAAATATTATATAAAACAAATAAATTGTGGCGTTTTCTTAGGAAAAAATCAAACATTTTTAAATGCTTAATTGAAATATTGGAAAATTTTGGCTTATTTGAATAAAGTATTATTCATTTTTTAATCAAAGGCATAAATGCATTTTCTAATATAACAAAAAACGAATATACGTAGAGCTATACAAAAAAGCATTATCGTAATTTTTGACATTTATTTTGACCAAGTAATAATTTTTTTTATAATAAAAGTTTATAATTTTTTGTCAACTTTTAATTTTCTTTGCTCCATTTGTCGCAAATAAAATTTGTCACATGTAAAATTGAATTTTTGTATTATAGAACAAGGTTCTGTGTATCCAATGCAGAAAACATATTTTCATTTTTGTCATTGGTTATGATATTAAAAAAGTGATATGAGCAAAAATATGAAAAAATAAAAAGGGCTATATCTCAAAAACTAGAGCTAATAATAAAAAACCGATGCCATTTTTGAAATCAGCGTCAGAATTTTAACTAAAAATTGATGAAATTTTCAATGCTCTAAAATAATTGTAATAATATATTTCTACGACTTTGTTCAAAATTGAAGCAAAATTATTCGTTATTAGTAGGCTTATATTTCAGAAATAGTACGTATTGGAGAATTTAGTTGTTTAGAGACTCTAGCTCAATTTTAATCACGAATATTTTCCCCAAAGACATAATGATAGTTTTCTGACTTCTTCTACTGGTTATAACTTCTTAACGAAATTGTTAAAAGAAAACCATTAAAAACAGTGGTAAAAAAAAACTATAAACTTTGGAAACAATATGTAAATATAAAGCACATGATTTCAGCTATTTTCTAAAATTAAATTTGTATGCGAAATTCGCTGAGTTTTTGTAATACCCATATGATACACAAAATGCACTTCCATTTTTGTCCGGTCCGGAACGACAACTATTTTTATCTTTTGATCTACCGTATGGAATTCTCCAATTTTTTGCATATATCCTATTTATATTCAACTTGTACAAAAAAAAATCAAGTAAATTCATTAATTTTCCTTCGAGATATTAAAGTTTTAAGCGTACGAATGTGCAGTTCGGAACCTCAATAAATGTCCAGATATGATAAAACAGAAAATAGTTTAAGAAATACGCGTTTTTTTCCATTCAGATAATATGAAAGGCTCTTATATATTTTAGAATTGGAATATTTGAACATTTTTAGAATTAAAATCGTTTTCATATTCCTACTCAGAGAGCTCAGACACAAAATATGTGCCGCAAAAAATTAATAACGAAATAATTCTACGTATTTTTTTTCAGAAGGCACGCGTGTCAGCTTCACAAAAAACGACTTAAAAATCCAATGTTTGTGCCCGATTTAATTTCGAATTTTGCTGGAAATTCATTATTTTAAAAATCGACTTACGATAAAGAAATTACGATAAAGAGATAAAGAGACAAGAAGCATCATTGCACTTTCAAGAATATGCAAATTGAATAGCTAAATAAAGTCAGAGTGTGACATTGATCAAAAAAAAAATATATTTTTCTATATGGCACATTCCACACCAAATCGACCAAAAAAAAAAGTCAAATTTGAGATTTTACCTTTTCGATTTCAAGGAAATTTGGGCAACTGATAAAGGGTATTCTCGATACCAAGGAGTTATAACCAGTAGAAGATGACAGAAAACTATCATGTCTTTGGAAAAAAATATTCGGCTTTAAATATTTATCTTTACACAAAAAAGCAGAACAGCTATTTTCACTTTTTTTCACCAAGTAATAACTATTTTTTAGAAAATTTGTTCAATTATTTTTGAAAAGTTGTTCAAGAGATATTTTAATATGTTCATAATAACCACAAACAATGAGACCTTTGAAATTTTGTTAAATCCAAAAGTTCTGAAAAGGCAGTTGAATTTATAAATGTGTTTTTCCTTCAAATAGCTTTGAGTTACCTTACGTAGATACTCAGTTTTAATTACATACGTAACTTAATGAGCGGAAAGGATAATTTGCGAACCTGAAAAATAAAATAAAATTTTAAAATAATCAATTCTTAAAAATGTATTTTTATTAACATAACTTATAAGAGTCTTTGTTTGACATGCCCGGTGTATAGTATAAAGAAATTCAAATTATCTGATCGTCGCACAGTGTCCCGTTTTGACATTTAGCTTTCCGAAACCAAACCAGAACACATTTAATTTTATTGTGCACAAATTAAATATTTATAATTTTTTTTGGAATTGTTTGTCAAAGTTAGTTTTCATTTATTACAGGCTAAAAAAAATATCTTCTCACCAATTTAATGCTTCTCCCAAGTTATAAAAAATCGTATTTTTTCAATAATATTCCTTTAATATACATTACTCATATCTTCAAATATCATTACTTTTATTTTCCCGGTTTCTGTACCAATGAAAAAAATGCTACAATTAAGAATAATTACCATATAATTCTTTAATATTTTGCACAATGGCGTAGCACGTGGACGAATGGAAGCCTCATATTATTAATATGTTTTATTTATCTTAATTGTTGCATAATAAAACTTTGATTGTTGTTGCAGAAGTCTTATCGTAATACACATTAATTTAATTATTGTACATTTATTTATAGCAATTTGTCTCGGTTCATTTAAATAATTTTGAGCGCAATTATGTATGATTGCAATTATTATAATTGCTACATACCTACGATGACCATACCTACTTCATTATGGAGTTCAGAATATTTTTTCCAGCATGTACTTCGCGATTAAAAAAAGAAAAATGAAGTACAGAACAATGAACTTCATTTTGTAGAAATTTACTGCAAATATCCTTCATTTGGTGTATACGTTACGCAAACAAATTTAATTCAATTTACTTGTAAATTACGTAAATTGTATTAGAGACAAGGATTTATATACTTTAATATACCCTGTACGACATAGTCATATCGTATAAGAAATTCAAAATCATATATACATAAGTGATCATATATTATTTTATTAGTATAATTTGGAATAAGTGAGTTTATTGGAAGGATAACACATTTGCTTCAAACTACCAAAACTTCTATGACAGAACCAATATTAATTTAAACTAAAACTCTATTATTATTTCTTAGTTATTAATGTAGTGCATATTATAGCTTACCATATATTATATCTTATTTTTAATTTTACTCGGTTTTCAAAATTTAATTATTTATATGTATTTTTTTATGTTGTAGCATATCCTTACATCCAATATAAACATAATGACACTTTTGGAATCATTGCATTCTAATTAGTAAGACAAAAATATTTTTCTCAAAGTTCGAAAAAATAAGGTCGGGAGGATTTGAGTAATATTTAAAAAAATGTTCAAAAAAGCTGATAATGGAATTATGTACCTATGTTGACGGACCATATACTACTTCTATGATTTTAATTAAATTAAGATATTTAAGAAGCTCAGAATACAGTCTACCCGTTATTAATTGATGTATGTAAGTTATATCGGCAATCTGTCGGCAATCTATCGGCAATTTTCGCCAAACGACTTTAAATTTAAATTTTCGGAACCACTCAACCGATTTTAAAAATTTAAAAAGTGTACTATGAAGAAATCTTGAGAGAAATTAATTTTTGAATTTGGATCTTCAATAGCTATGGATATAAAAATCAGTAAAGTTGAGATTTTTTCATGAAAAATATTTCAAATATTGTGAAAAGTCCAAAAGTTATCCGATTTTTATTTTTTATGGAAAGCTTATATTGAGATCTAAAGAAAATGTGCTCAGTTGAGACAATATCATCTTTAGTTTTAAAGATATAGACGAATACTCATTGACGATTTGAAGTCGACTTTATAATTAAATTCGACTCTTTTGACAAATTTTGTATGAAATAAATTTAAAGTAAACTTTTAATTGTCTTTGATTATGCGCCATAGACGTGAGCATGATTTTTTTTATTTCTGAAGACTTTACTTTACATATTTATACATAGATTGTACATTTTATCATGAAATTTTACCCATGAAATGTATAAGTTGTGCAAAATTATATTGGAAACGATTTCTTTTATTATGGTCTTAAAATTCTCGGGAGGGTTATACAATTATATTCAAAAAAAAAAAAAAATTGGGATGCAGGTATAGAAAAGGTATATTCATTATCAGCATCAGTCTCCGAATTGATTTTGCCATGTCATATGTTCGTCCGTCTGTCTGCTGTCTGTCCGTAAAACTATCTGTCTGTCCAGATATACAGTAATTTGAAAAATAATTGTTCGAATGCGAAAAAATTACGTTTCATTAACTTTTATTTTAGTCAAAAAGCAGTTTTGAATTAAAAATCAGACATGCCCACATCATATACAGGACACTTTTATCACCCATCATTGATTTCGCACAATCTTTTGCTTTGGAGTGATGAAGACATTGTTATCGAACTATATCTGAGTTAAATCATTCATTGACCTTAAGCTTATATAGTTTATTTTTTAATTTTTTGTTATGTTCCAAAAAACTATCCTATATGTGGATATAATATCTATATGTCAAAACCAATATCAGCTAGGTATGACTTGTTTTTCGAATTTTTATTTTTTAGACCACCATAATGGATATCGACTGTTGGGTTGAAACTGTTGTAGTATATTAAAATAAATTATTTTCTACGTCCCCATAGAAAGCTCTAACTTGTGAACGCTTGGATGTCTCACTATGAAATAAACTGTATTGAGAAGTACACAGTTATCAATATTTTGAGGTATCTTTGATTAAAATCGAGAGTGATCAAAATTTGAAAAATATATATGAAATGAGTTATTACCAAATAATGTCTATTTTTCCATGAAATCTAGTCAAATTCAAAGAATTTTTAAAATCAAATATTTTTCGGATTTTTTACTATTTTTAAAAAACTTTTAATAAAATAATCGCAGCTTTTTTTGAGGATGGGTATGGTATGGTATCCAACATAGAGTAAAAACGTATAATATAAACGAATTAAAAAAAAAATTAAACAAAACTTTAATTCTAAATGAAAAATGAAATTTTTATTGAAAAATTGCTGGAAAAATCTTTTTTTTATAAACAATAATAATTACAAATTAATAAGAATTTTTAGTGCACAGTCTGTTATGTGATTTTTATTGTTCATATATTCATTAAAATACAATTTACGAACACAGATTTAAACTTTTGTTTGAGTAGATTTTAGCCGCGGTAGCTCAGTGGTTAGTGCGTTGGACTGCGAGCCGAAAGGTCCCCGGTTCAAGCCTGGACTGGGGCTAACAACATCTTTTCATAGAAACATTTTTCTATACCGCGCTACCTCTCGTCAGTAAATGGCAACCCTACGAGAGTAAAACCATTGCCTATGAAAAAGCTCTCACCCGCCGTTCGGATTCGGCAATAAACTGTAGGTCCCACCACTTTGAGTACAAATATAACACGCACAACTCAAAATGGTGAGAGAGCTCGGCCGAAGTTCTATACAGGACTGTAGCGCCAAACTATTATTATTATTATTGAGTAGATTTTATACTGCTAGATTAATAGAATTCAGCTCTATTCCCAATCAACTGAATTTTATTTGATTGCATTTTGATATTAATAAAATAAATTTGTATCGGTTTGTAGACCCAATATTCCATTCACTGCAATTTCATATTCAATTTATAAATAACATTGACAATTTTTAGAGTACTCTTTTATATTTTTTACGTTTTTTGTTATCAATAAATGTAACTGTTTCCGTTCATAGAAAACGGTTACAGATTCAGATTTAATTCCGAAACCCGGAAAGTATTAATTCGTCAGTTGATGGAAATCAAACGACTGTCTTCAAAATAAAAATTAATTTAAAATAAGGCCGTGATAATATTTTATTTGTTTACAATTTTTAATTTATTTTTAGAAGTACTTTTTCAAGAAATGTGTATACATTTGATAATTTTAACCGATGACAATATCTTCGATTTATCATTGATGTCATATTAAACCTTAAACTAGAGATGGGCACGTGAGTGAGTTTTGACTCACGCTCACTAAAGAATTTTTCTTATCACGCACACTCACTCACGGCGTTTTTTGTTCTACTCACACTCACTCACAATCACGTGAGTAAAATTTAGATTCAATCATCGCGTGAATCACGAAATAATGATGTAATTAGGGATTTTGATAAAATATATATCAATTTTTAACGGAGATGGATATGTGAAACCCTTTGATGTTCATATAGAAAGGTAAAAATTGCCCTGAAGAATAATTCTCCGGTGAAGAATTCGTGTAAAATGTTTGAGAATTGTCTCTGGAAAAAATTATCTCTGGAAAAGAAAAGAATAGTCCAGAGGAGAATTTACCTGGGATGAATTGATTTTGTGAAAAACTATTTTTGACGCGATTTGTTTGGTTACTACAGTTATAAATTGAATAAAAACGGGACCCCACTCGAATCCCTGAAACAAACTAAACTTAATAAACAAAAGAAAGTCAATACAGAGTTTTTATATACATATGAAATAAAAAATTAAACTTTTTACAAAAATGGTATTCGTATGTTAATTTCTATGAAACCTCACAAAAATTGACTAGAAAAATCGTAAAAATTAAAAGTGAGATTTTTTTAATTTTAAGAAATATTCGACCACTTAAGCTAGAGATTCCAAATTTTTAATTTTGCTTAGTTTAATATAAGAGAACATTCATGCAAAATTATATCAATTTAAAAGAAGATGTCGTCCAAAATGCTTATATTTCTTTCGTTGATTTGAAATGGAATATCCGTATAGCATTTTTGTGAGTAACGGCAGCAAAGGAACACAGACTCATTGCTTATCACAGCTTTGCCAGCTGCGTATTTTGAGATTTATTGTGTCGCAACATTTTACTTTATGTTACTACTGAAGTTTTTGCCTTTGTTATTGCAGTCTGTGTCTTCTTCATTTGTGTTGGCACAAGAAATTCAAACAAATTAAAAAAAAAACTTTGTTGCAATTTAAAGTTTTGCTTACAGATGAAGAGGCCGCTCATGGGAGTAAGCAGGAAGAACAAACAAAAACTCTAAGATTATTTTTCGGACTCTGAGATAACTAAAAATGCATTACATTTGTTTTTTTTACCCAGATAGACAAGCATACAGCAATTTTACTTAATATCTATATAATGTATCATGACAATCATTCTCAGCATCAGTTAATCGCTTCCATACGGAAATATTATGAAAACCTCATGCATACCATTAGACCTATCACTGAACTGGTCATCAATAGGGAATTGTAAACTGAATCACATTCTCCAACTGAAAACCAATTCAGTGATAGGTCTAAAGGTCTACATGACATTGAAAACCAATTCAGTGATAGGTCTAAATGTCTGCATGAGGTGTTAATTCACCCCTTTGTATGGCAACGCCATTTTAAAGTCACGGAGTTAGTTAAACTAACTATGAATTATTTATAACTTTCGAGATAATGGTTATTATTTCCAGAAAGTATTTCTTATTTGAACAGTATTTACTAAATTTAATTTTAATGAAAATTGTGGTAGGATAAAAATATGATTTAAAAATGATTGTTTTTATACATTTATTTAGTCACATTTGAGTCATACAATAAGCCAGAAATTTTATTATTCAAAAGTACAACATAATGTTATTAAATTTTAAAAATATTATATATTATTTTTATGTATTTTTAATTTATTTCATTAATTAATATTACTTGTCACATGCTGTCATTACTCGTTTAGTTACGCATTATATGCATTTGCCCACGCTGGGCTCATGTTGTACATTCATCACGTGCGGCGAACCCATCAGCATGTGGGCTCGCCTCAATGGACCAAGCTGGACACGCACGCAGTGGCAGCTTTATTTTGCAGATTGTACACGCATTATTTGTTGCAATAAATTAAAATAAAATTGATTGTCAGTGGACTGAAATTGCCAGAAGTGTTTCAGCCGTTTTTATTTTCTGTTGTCAACATATTCCAAATGAATTTAATTATTATGTGTTCAAAAGCTAAAGTGATATTTCCGATCTGACTGACACCGGAGCTGACTGCTACTCCAGATACCCTGAATGGGAACTGGAAGGTTTTAAAATACGTAAAAATGCCGTCTTAAAAGGCTGTCTTTTCACAGAAGTGTTTGTCGCTAAAGTGCTAAAGAAAGTAATAAATAAAATGTCGAAGCAGCAACGAGAATAAACCTGTAAGACCTACACATGAAAAAATAATCTACCAACAACCAGTATTCATCATATTTATGATTTAATTCATTGAACTAAAATCGTATTTTTTCAAATGATTTTCATTTTCTCTATTTTATATAACATCAAATGTCAAACTAAAATTTGTCTCCATTTACACATTTATGTATATATATTAGAATTATAGTTACAAAAATGTGTAAATAGAGGCACATTTTATTTTGAAATTTGATGTTAAAAAAATATTGAAAATTAAAAACATTTAAAAAATACGATTTTAATTCAATGAATAAATTCATCAATATGATGAATACTTTTTTATGTTTGTAAATTCTACCATCCCATAGTTTTCCAAAATTCAAATTGAGGAGGTCATAATTATTTTGACATCCAAAGAAAAAAGAAACCGAAAAATATATTCTAAATTAAAAATGGTTTAAGAACGACCTGAATATATAAATATTTCCAGTTTTGTCAGTCCAAATATCAGTATTGTTCGCATATAATCATATATCTATTTAAATTTTGTGGACGTAAATATAGATATTTTCGGAATAAATGTTTGTATTGTTTTAATTTTTGTATTTATTTAAAAGCGATACAAATTATTTTATTGATTCTCTCAAAAAAGATTGTCCTGATAATGAAATTGGAAGAATAATTTCTAGCACATTTTACAAAATATTTTTTTCGTAATTGTTTTACTTCTTAAAGTACACGAATAATTCGCAGATTTTACGAAACATTTGTAATTTATATTTTTTTTTCATAAAAATGTTTTTTACGAACGACTCGTATATTTTACGAATCAGTATTCGTACAATTAAAATAACAACAAAATTGCAAATATTTTTTAAAATTACGAAACTCTCGTTATATTATTTTTAAAAGAATTTTTTACGAAAGAATAGTATATTTTATGAATGAGTATCAAAACAGTGCATAATATTTCATATTTTTTGAATGAGTGAATGAATAGTCATTTTCGCCATTTTTTTTTAAACGCAACATTTATGAATTTTGAGAGAGATTCGTAAAAAATTCCTAAAAAATTTACTAAAATATTTAATAAATTATGAATAAAAATACTAATCTTTCGTATTATGTACGAATGACTTTCGTGGATGAATTAACGTATACACGGTCAAAAATTCAGATTCATTTTTTCAACCTATATCAATTTTTTTTGGTTTAAAAACGATTTTTAAACATTTTGGTTGATTTTTATTTACCTTGTATAGTTGAAAAATGCATGTATTTCAACTTTAAATTTGAATTTCTTAACCTTAATATATATTTTCTATACTTTACTAAAAGTCCATAAATTTAAACTTTCAAGTTGAAAATCCATTTACATGCAAATATTCAACCTTTTGTTTTAAATTATTTACTTTCCAAGTTGATAACTCGAAATTTTTAACCATCTTGGTTGATTTTTATTTACCTGAATGGTTGAAAAATTTATGAATTTTAAATTTTCAACCATTTATTTTAAATTATGGTACATTTAAGTGCAAAACTAAAAATTTTTAAACATATTGGTTGATTTTTTTTACCTGGATGGTTGTAATAATTTATGCATTGCAAAATTTCAACTTTCAAGATGAATTTCTTAATTTTAATATATATATTTTATACTTTACTGGACCATCGATTTAAACTTTGAAGTTGAAAATCCATTTAGATTTAAATGTTCAACCTTTTGGTTTAAATTATGTACATTTAAGTTGTAATTTATCATTCACTATTAGTGCTATATAAACAAACTCCCGTCGAAAAGGACGTTTCGAATTATGTAGCGAGCATACGAGTGAATGTTACTGATATGGTGAGAACGAATTTTGTTGAGTATCGCAGGTTCGAATCTCGGCCAGGGTGATATTTTTTTTTTTTACTTTTTATTATTTTAAATTTATTATTTTTATTGTTGATTAAGAATTATAAAAAAATCAATAGATAGAAAATAATAAAAAAAATAAAAAATAATTATCACCCCGGCCACGATTCGAACCCGCATTTCTCAACTAACATTGTTCTCACCATATCAGTAACATTTACTTGTGTGATCGCTATATAATTCGAAATGTCCTTTTCGACGGAAGTTTGTTTATATAGAACTAATGGTGGATGATTTATGATGATAGATCATGACTGTTCTTCAAATAAGTTATTGGTTGTGCAGAATTCTGGAAGTAGCGGACAAACAAGGTGTGTGGTGAAGGTGCAAAAGGTGCTGTGCAAAAAAAATATAAATGGTAAAATATAAAATAAAATAAATATCAATCGAAAGCGACGAGAAAAATAAAATGCTTAAATTATGTATACAAAAATTAAATAAAGAAAATAAAATAAAATAATATATGAACTTATAAAAATAGTATGCATTTTTTTTTACTAAAAATAGAATAACCTTGAGAATGAGTTTTCAACTTCATAGTTGATATTTTTTACTAATGCAGTTGAAAAATAATCTACGTGGTTGAATATCCTAACCATACGGTTTAGTTTTGGACTCGCGAACAATTTTTCAACATAATAGTTTATAAATGTAACCCATAGGTTTATTATGTTCAACGTGTACCTATAATTATTGAACTTTTTAGTTGAACATTTTTATGTAAACTCTTATATACTTAAAATCAACTTTAAAAGTTAAACAATTCAACTCGTTTTGGTTAGGATAAATATTTCAAACTTACAAAGTTGAAAAAATGAACCTACATTTTTGACCGTGTAGTTTCGTAAAATACACAAATAATATTCGTAATTTTATCATAAATTTACAAAAGTTCTTTCGTGAATTTTACGAAATATTTCTTAAAAAAATTTGGTCGTAAAATTACGAATTTCTTTTGTGTATTTCACGAAATATTTCGTTGATAAATTTCAAGAATTTGTTCGTAAATAATATATTCAATAAACTTTCCTAGGTTTGCCATTTAGTATCGAGAGGTAGCGCGGTATAGAAAAATGTTTTCTATGAAAAGATGTTTCGGCTCGCAGTACAACGTACTAACCTCTGAGCTACCGACGCTATAGTTGACATTTGTTGACCGGTAATTTTTCTACGTACGAAAGGACAAAGGCATACGACAAATAATTATATGCGGGGCGTAGTACCTCCTATATAACCAACACTTTTAAAATTTTATAACTTCTGACTTATTCAAGTAACAACTATAAAAATCAAAACCAAGGATCATATTGAACATACTAATAGCTAGGTAGATTGTGCGAGTTATTGTACGAAAGGGCCATCAATCTCACGCTTTTTATTTAAATTCTCCAATTGAATATATACAAAATTCGCACAGACAAGGTTGTGCACGGGTCGCGCTGTACGTATGTATGTATGTATGTATGTATGTATGTATGTATGTATGTATGTATGTATGTATGTATGTATGTATGTATTAGGGCTTCCAATTCCGGGATCCCGGAGAATATTTGTACCGAAAATACCGAAATGAAATCCCGGGATTGCCAATCAAAATAACGTGTAGAAAATATTAAAACTATTAAATTTTAAATTTGCAGTCGTTAGCATTTTTTAATAGACTTGATAACAAATGTTTGATTTAATGTAAGGATACCGCTGCTGGTATTTTTCACCAAACTATATGTTTAATAGTGCGGAACGAAATCAAACTTATATATTAATATCAAATTGTAATACGGCCTAAAAGTTACATAATGCTGTGAGAGAATACAACAAAAAATTTTCCTGGGCTTACCATAGCAGATAAATTTAAAAACAAATTCATATATGTTTTTTTTTACAATCTAAATAAAATTGTTTTGTATCGGAATAGGCTCAAAAAATAGAGTTCGAATATATTAATATCCTACTGAATAGTATTCCGGTTTTATCAAATAAAATGAAAATATGCAATGCGCGAACGCCAATAAAACATAAACAATATAATGTAATCAGTAAAAATTTAATTATTTGCAGACTTTAGGATTTTTTTACTATACGTCACAGAAATTAATCGTAAACATATTTCAATTCAGAACTACAAAGAATGTACAAACACAATTATATTTGTGACAAGTTACTAAGAAAATGTAAAATTTTCGTTATTTTTAAACTTCAAAGACGATGCGCGAACATAAGACAATAATATATTCAATCACTAATTTTTTAAATCTACTTCGGTCCAAAACAGCTTTATTTAGATGATAAAATATTGATTTAAAGTGTTTTAAACTTCATCTGCAATACTCAAGCACAGGAAATTATTTACCGGCTCAAATTTTTTTGTAATAAACTCTAGCAGCACTATGTAAATTAAGACCTTTTACAAATATGCCGATCCGATTTAATGTGTAAAATTTACTTACCTGTAATACAAAATTCAATCATTCCGGACATAATCCGGGATATATCCCGGGATTATTTTTCTAATCACGAAAGTCCCGGGATTTCCAAAATGCTTCGGGATTGGAACCCCTAGTATGTATGTATGTATGTATGTATGTATGTATGTATGTATGTTTATATGAATACCAAAGTTAAGGATAAACAAAGTTAAGGATATTCCATAGTTAGCCCCGGTCGTCTTCAAGTCTCTGCCATGTGAATCACTCATTTGAAAATATGAGTATCACCGGTTTTTCCTGACCAAGATTGCCCATTTTTTATCACCACGAGTTCTGGTGATCTAGATCTTGTTTTAATTCTATATATGTATATAGTATATAGTATATATGTATCAAATATTTACATGTGTACTCTCTCACATTTAGTAGGACGTTATCAAAATAAAAATGTAGGCTTTTAATAAAATTAGGAACAGACATGCGCTGTAATAAACCACGTGTCAAAAAAGCTTTGAACTCAAATTTACTCTCTGAGAAAGCAGAAAAAATCGGGTGATTAAACACCAAACAGAACAGACAAAGGAAGACACACATAAAATAGATGCATGAAAACTCAGCTCTACGCAGCTCCGAAGGCACTGACTTTATTTAAATGAAAAATCAAGTCAATTGCGAAGGCGAAAGGATAACTACATGAAAGCTTCTCTATCAGCATTCAGTTCGAAATCATCAACGGTAAAAAGAGCACGGATTATTTGGGTAGCGGTCAACAAGAAGTGCATAAAATTGAGCATATGGTGTGAAAAGTATCTAAAAAGGCGGCGGCTAAAAAATATATCGAAACATGAAGTGTTATCAAATATAAAAAAAGTGATTAATTTAGAATTTTAATTATTTAAATTTATTCAACGAATCAATTGCATTGCTGACAATAATCATTTAAAAATACACAACAAATTTAATAAACAAGACTATTGTGCAATCCACATTTTGTATAACCAATAGAGTTCAAATAAAATATTTAACACTACGGATTTGAAATAATAGAATATTTTGGAACAGAGGACATATAACAATATAAAAAATAATGTTTTTTTTTTTACTTTTTATTACACTTATTTTTTTTTTTTCACTCGATTCGTATTAGACAAATTTTTGGATGTTGTCAGCCGATAATAGACATTATTTAATATTAATTCACATTATTTAATAAAAAATATTCAAACTCAATTTTATAACAATTAGAAATTTAATGCACGCTGTATAAAAGAATGTAGTGTGTAAAAAATCAAAAAAAGAAAAATGGACATGTGTATTAAATTTGGATGTTATTGATTTTATTTTTAATTAAGTTAATCTACCCGTTTGAAAACTATTACACTCAGCAAAATTCATATACACCTAAAAGTTTTGTTTTACTTATTGTTTTTTTCTATAATTGCTGTTATTACAATTAATCAAAACACGTAAAAAAAGCGATAATCAGAAAAAATAAATAGACAGTTTGTGGGATTATGTAGCGGAAAATGACACTATGTTCACCTAAATCATTTTTAACGTTAGTACAAATATTTTAATTTTTTTTTTTAGTTACATTTTTATGTACTTTTTTAATTATCTTTTTTTATATTCAAAATAGTTCGAAGAGGTCTTATCCTATTCTCACAGGTATCGATTCCAGACGATGTGACGTTCAATCGAAATAAATAGTTTACTATTAATGAATGCTAAATTTTAGCAAACTTTAAATTGCATTTACAGCATACTTCTATTTGCAATAGCACAGTAGAACAACTAAGATTTCTAGCGAACAGGATTCTCAGTTGTGCTTATGTGCACAAGATCTCGCTAGTGTAGCAAACATGCACAAGATGGCGCCATATTTATGTTGTTCCGTTGAAATTAAACGCAACACAGACTATTTAAATGTCAAAACGATTACTTATTATTTAATATAAAACTCAGTCCTTATAATTATGAACAGGGCTCGGATTTTGAAGACCTAGAAATACGTTAAAATTGCCGATTAAATGACCTTAAAAACGACCAAAAATGACCTGAAAATTATTCATACAAAGCTTAAATAACCGAGTTTTAGCTTATACTTTTTTTTTGGATTATCTACTAAGATCCACAGCACTCAGACAGACTATATCCATTGTACTGTGAAATCTATTCCCTACAATTTTGTGGTTAATATCACCACGAGCGCCCATGCCCAAGCTGGGATTCGAACCGAGACCTTCAGAATGCAAGTCCAGCACGCTACCTCTGGACTGCTGAGGCTTATACACTTTAGTCAGTTGTTACATAAATTATACATTCTATTGAAAAGTATTGCATTATATTAAGTAGTTCTACTATATGGTATATAAAGAAGAGTATTCGCATTTCTACTACATCTACGATTATGAGCTTCCTAACTATGTAATGTACTTAGTTAGGAAGCTCTGGTTAATCTATTCTACCCGTTATTAATTGATGTATGTAAGTTATATCGGCAATCTGTATACGTTCACCAAGAGACTTTAAAGTTTCAGACGATCTTCGTATGGGGAAGATGTAAGTTATCTAACCAATTAAAACCCTTGAGAGCGAAGCGTGGGATTTTTGACTGTATTCCATGCGTCAATATGTACACGGAGGGAAAACAGTTCTAGAATCCAGAAAGAATCAAGAAGTATACGGAGTGATATACAGCTAAACCGTGATATACAGCAAAAAAAAAGGATTTACTTAGCTTTCAAATAAGTACCTTACTAAGTAGAATTATTCTTGAATTCAGTTTTTAATTACTTAGGTATCAAAAAAGTAACTAAGTAGAATAAGTCTTAAAGTCAGTTATTAATTTAGGTATCAAAAAAATAACTAAGTAGAATTATTCTTGAATTCAGTTATTAATTGCTTAGGTATCAAAAATATTGTTATTGTTTTCGTCCCAAAATTTAATGAACACGTGTTCGTATAGTTGTTGTTTTTTCGATCTTGCTTTGTCGCTATTATGTTTTGTTTTGCGTTGTCCGTCTGTCAGCGCCATCTGTTTGCTCGTGTGTCTGTCTGTCGATATGTTGAAAGTAACTAAAAGCAATTATTTCGAAGCTAACATAAAAAAATATATTTTAGGTAATTAATTGTTTATTTAGAATTTTATTATATGTATTTTTGTATATTACATGACTTCTTTGAATACTTAATTTAATTGAATTGTTTATTTTATTTGTATTATTATTATTTAATTTAATCTATGTATATTATTCTGAAATCGTTTACTTCGGCTGCCTCTTCTGTTGCCTCTACTGTTGGTTATGTATATACCTTCCGCACGTTACCCATAAGCATTGTATAGTGTATTTAGATAACAATGGAAAGAAATTTACTTCGTATTTATGCGAAATTGAATCTCAATTTATGTTTACGAACTAAAACCATACCAATATTCGTAAGAAAATTAGTTTTTTTTTTATTTTTATATCTTTAACATTCATATATACACATACTACGGTTGCTTGTCTGGATGTGCTTTATTGTTTTATTCGTAAAAACACGCAGATACATGAACACGTGTTCCTTTTGCAAAGAGTACAACAACAATTTTGCGTGTTCTTTTTGGTTTTTAATAATCAATAAGTTAACTTCTGAATATCCAGTAGATAAAGTTTGTTTACTTTTTTGACAACTAAGTAATTTGCTTTCTTAATACTCAGATGACAAATTCTTGAATTTTAGTAGTATTTATTTGATATTAGTCAAATTCTACAATTTTTCTTTCTAACCGAATTCTTCTCGAGTTTTAGAATTTTATTTCCCTCCGTGTACATTGTAGAAAGGAGTCTTTTCATTTCATATATTAACCAATGATTAAATAATTTACTTTATTCAATTGCATTGGTATAGGTAATGAAGAACATTCTCAAGTTAAACCATGACTTTGAAATAAATACAGTATGTAGTAAAAATTATTACGTTTTAATATTTTAATATTTAGCTTGAAGTTAAATAAATAACAACAATCTATTTTGGCAGCTTTATATTGTTAAGTTGAATGAGTATGTAGTTATATTTTAACTACAGCTTGATGTAAAAAAAAAATCTTTTTCTAGTAAAATTTAAAACAGGTGTAGTAATTTGTCTACATATTTGAGGACGTATAAATGAAAAGGAAATTTAGTCTATATAAGTATATAAAAGAACAAGTCCCGATTGACTGACTGACTAATCGATCAACGCCCAGACCAAACCCTTAGACCTGGGAACATGAAATTTGGACAGGGTGTTCATCTCCCGACGTAGGCGCGCATTAAGGCGGGATTTTTTGAAATTCGCCCCCTAAGGTACAAACATGGGCGTGGCAAACTTGAATTTTTAAATGCAAATATCTGTGTACATAAGATAGCCACAGTATTGAAATTTAGCTCAATGATGTATATTGTGGTTGTTTATCATATTTCCAAATGTGGGCGTGGCTCCTCCCATATAACCAAAACATATAAATTACTATAACTTCTGACATACTAAGAGTAGAGTTATAAAAAACGAATCAAATGTTCATATTTAAAACTGCAATCGTCACGTAGAATGTGGGCGAGATTAGACAACGGGGCGTAGCACCTCCCATATAACCAAAACATTAAAATTGATATAACTCCTGACCTACTATGAGCAAAGTTGTAAAAATCGAAACAAATGATCATATTAAACATTGTAATGTTCACGTAGAAAGTAAACGTGATTGGACAAAGGGAGTGGCACGTGATCGGGCGACGTAGGCACTAAAAAGGAGAAAAGGGCCGTAATTTAAAAAGATATAATTTTGCATTTACAAAAACGCTGTGAACGGGTCCAGCTAGTTATTTAAATATATATGTATTTAAAAGTAAAATTATGTAGTTATATTCCATACAAAAATGTTTTTCGAAAACATCAATGTAGAAAAAACAAATAGATATAATTTTAACACAAATTTAATTCAAATGTATTTATTTTAAAGACATTTTTATTTATTAAAAAAAAATGTTTTGTTCGTTCCAGACATATCTTTTATATGCCATATTATTTTATGTACTAAATAAAAGCTATTCATAAGTTTATTACTTGCGATGCCATATTTTTGACTTCAACTCCACTGCAGGGTTGAAAATATTAAAAACAGAAATAGTATTTAGTAAAAATTAAGACCAAAGTTGTTTCATGTTCGTTTTAAATCTACTTCAGGATTGCTTAATATCAAAAAAAATCTACGAAATTCTACAAATAATGACCTAAAATTTTAAAAAATTAACTAACGAAAAAAGACAAAAATTGACTGCCATTGCAAATTGAACTATTTTTACCAATAATTGCATACATTGCAATTCAAAATGACATTTAATTTAAACACATTGAGCGTACGTGCAATTCCCCTAGAGGTATGCAGCATTTATGTCATAAACAGAATAATGTTGTGTTTCGTTTAACGCGCTAAACTATACTCTTTTTCAGAGAATGCAATTTATTAAATAAATAAAGTAACAAATATTATTTATTACCTTCAGTGCTTCATTCAAAGTTTTTTGTGAGAAATAATAAACCAATAAGAAACTGACAACATGTTGACAATATGATGAAAAAGTACAATAAAAAAGACAATTCTGGGAACAACATATTTCAAAAAACTTAAAAAATGGCTTGTTGTTTTTTTATTACATTACTCTCAGCAGTCATTCTCGGAACAGGTAAGTGTCAACAACAACAAAAAAAAACAAAAACAAACCAAGTCTACACCAGGGGGTGATTTTAGACAAAATTTCCACAAAACATAGCTAAAATTCCCATTTTTTCCAAATGTAAAACCAAAATTTCAACAGTTTTCTCATACATTTGAAATAAAAATATATATTTAACGATTTTTGAAATCATTCAAAATCACAAATAGTGAACGGTAGATTTGAAATATGTTGACAATCATCACAAAATAAACCATAGTTAATGGCATATGGATATATGTTTAAATATTTGATACCTACTGTAAACTAGTTTAATTCTCAACATACACATTATAAATATCATTGGGTTACATAGGGCTCAATATTGGGTCCGGTCTTAGTTATAATATATATAAATGATGTATTTGAATGTTTTTCTTGTTGCACATGTCACCAATTGGATTAAAAATAATACAAAAATCCTTTAATTTTATTGGCCTTTTTTCAAAAATTCACTATTGGCCACAGCTCAAAAAGAGAGATGTCGGTCTATAGGCCAATATACCTATAGGTACATCAGAGATGTTGCATTATTATTAGTGTAATTATTATTCGAATATATAAGCTTATTCTTGTTGATATCTATTAGTTTTTTGTCAATTGGTCCTTCCAACTGATTTATTTATTTTTCAGATATAAACATAATAAAGGCGGAATTTTTACAACAAATGTTCACTTCAAAATCGGCGGAGTATTTTGAACGTACAACAATCAATCATATAACTACAAAGTCGACGTTGCCTACCATAACCGAATCATATAGAAACAATACATCAAAACCCGCTAAAATTCCACAAACATTAATATCAAAAATTGTTTCGACACATTCAACAAAAGCCGATTCAACAACATTTCCATTTGGTACAATAGTATCACTTACTGCAATTCCTACATCAGAAACATCTCTTGTTGTTCCCGATTCAGAATCCTTAACAAAAGGGTTCACAATACCAACATTAACACCATCAACTGAGTATTTTCCGACCAGAAGCACACGAGTGGAAATCTCAACACCGTCCATATTGAAAACAACACTTTTGCCACATATATTGCAAAAAGAACAGGAACAATTATATTTGGGTTCCTTGGACAAGAAGTCGTCAAAAAAAGAGTACACTAAGCCAGAAACCAACGTCACCGTGCAAATGGGCAACCACGCATATTTGCCGTGTCATGTAAGTAATATTACACTGTCCGACAACATTTTACAAACATGGTCAAATCCTTTATATTCTGAAATATGAATAAAAATATAAAACTTCCCATAGAAATAATGTATAACACTATACACATTTAGCCGCGGTAGCTCAGTGGTTAGTGCGTTGGACTGCGAGCCGAAAGGTCCCCGGTTCAAGCCTGGACTGGGGCTAACAACATCTTTTCATAGAAACATTTTTCTATACCGCGCTACCTCTCGTCAGTAAATGGCAAACATACGAGAGTAAAAGATTGCCTATGAAAATCTCTCACCCGCCGTTCGGATTCGGCAAGAAACTGTAGGTCCCACCACTTTGAGTACCAAATATAACACGCACAGCTCAAAATGGTGAGAGAGCTCGGCCGAAATTCCGTTAGGACTGTAGTGCCAAACTATTATTATTATTATACACATTTGGCAAAATTCTACATCGGAAATAAAATGATATTCTTCCAAATGTAGGTATTATTAAATGTCAAGGATATTAGACAAAATTGCAAAACGTGTTTTTAGGAATACTCTTGCTCAGTAGGCGTTAGATGCAAAGTTAACTTAATATTTCTTAAATCTAAAATATGTATAGAAGCCCACATGTCAAGTTTTGTATCAAGTTTCGAAATACTTATTAGTGTTCCAGAGATATGATTAAAAAAAGATCGAATTATTTGAATTGTTACGATTTTTATTTTTCGTGATTTTTTAATGTGGTAGTAAATAGTAAACATACCTCTTTAATTAATAATATGAATTCCAAAATATTTCTTTCCTCCTTGCTTCAAAATGGTTGCATTATAATTGTTAAATGCAAATCGTGTTTAATAAAATATTTGCATTCTACGAAAAAAAAAATGTTTTATTATTTAACTGCATTTTTGAAAGTAAAAAATACAATAAATTTTGAAATTCAAAAAATGAGTTAAACTTGCATAGTATATTTATTAGAGCTGCATTAAAAGAATTTCATTATTCCTTTCACCGGATAGGTGAAAAATCTCCGTAAAAATGCTATTCATACAAAACTGCATGTCCTTCCCCGCTGAAAATAATAGAAAAAAAAAATCAGCAGGACACCATCAGATATGACTACACATTCGAAAACTTTGAATACAATTGGATATATATTTTTGGGTACATATAAGAAATAATGTGCCATATCAAACAGAATTCGATTTTTATTTAAAAATCCATTTTCTAAAATCGCGATATTTCGCAAGTGCGCACATATGCGCAGCCAATTTAAGTTGTTATGAGAAGGATTTTGACCAACCTATATATTAAATGTAATCTGAAACAGGAACAATGAGGAACAATATTTAAATACAACTTATCGTATTTAAATATTGCAATTTAAATACAATTTTAATACTCATATATAAAATTATGATTTGAGCCCAAACTAATTTTAATGGCTTTAAAAGTTTGCATTCTCAAAAGCGGAAAACACTTTAACTTGTAAAGCATGGAGTATGTGATCGTAAGACACGAATACTTGTTTATTCAAACCATTTTACGTTTGGAAAAATTATCAAGTTTGTTTGACGTTTTCGTAGAAACCATATCTTTATACCCTACGCTAAGAGTGAAAGGGTATATTCAGTTTGGTACGCCGTTTGTAACACCCAGAAGGAAGCATCTCCGGTATGGAAAAGTATATATATATTCTTGATCAGCATGACCTCCTGAGTCGATTTAGCGATGTCCGTCTGTCCGTATGTCTGTCTGTCCGTCTGTCTGTCTGTTGAAATCCCTACTACTTTTAAAATTAAAGAGCTAGATAAATGAAACTTATAAACTTTAAAATTGAAGAGCTAGATAAATGAAACTTATAACATAGATTACTAATATACCTACGCTGTATGTGCGAAAAAATTGGCGAGATCGGTTCATTGTGACTTATGACCTACGACCACTTATGTTCAAATACCTCATATAAAATGTTCATATAAAGATCAATTTTTGTGTATACGTGCTTAGGTAAACTTTTTTTTGGTCAAATATATATTGAAATCATGCTCAAATACATGACAAAAATGTTTTCCGGCAAAAAAACTTGTGGTTCACAAAAAAAAAAAAACGAAATTCGGTACACCAACCCATTTGTAAATATGGGTATCAAATGAATGGAAATTCTTCAGCGATTGAATGTTTGTAGTTATTTTCAGGATTCGTATACCCTGGTGACCAATATACCACTTTGAATGGTAACCACACATATGTGTAGGGTATTTACAGTCGGCTTAGACCGACTATAATTTTGATAATCCTAACTATCATAATTACACCTATTTTAAAATTTCACATGTGATCTAACCTTCTCAACTGGTTTAATTTTATTTCATGTTCATTTTCGGCTTAATGAGACATTTTTCTATAAATATGCGGAAAAAGAAATCAATTGAAAATACTTTTTTTGCATTTTGTCCCTTTTTTTTTTAAATATGATGCCATCAAAGTGCCAACGAATTTGAAATACAAGGATAATGACAATTGGCCACATGTTCAAGTTTAGAATTTACTACTTTAATTTTCAAAAACATGATATCAACTAGACATCTGCACAAGTCCATTTGAAACCCACTTTAAGACATTCACTTCGTTTCAAAACATTTACTGTCGTCAACTCTATGTTTGAAAATCAAATGAATGTCTTGCTCACAACAACAAAGAACCAAGTACTGTCAAAACAAAACATAGGCAAAACAAAACTGAAGTGAAGTGAAGAGGAGCTTATGACACCGAGTACTTAGTGCATTTTTATTTTTTTTTATCATTCTTACTAGAGTAAGGAATAGAGTAAGAATTTTCATTAATATTGAAATATAGAAAAACAAAACAAAAGGTATAAGAAAATCACATAATATTTTATATTAAGTTTTTTATTTATCGAAAAACATTTTTTTCATTATTTAATTTTTTCATTATTTAATTAATTTTTTTTTTGGATATATTGCTTTTCGACCAAAGCGTTGTTTTTGTCGTGCAACATTTTTTTTTAACAACTTTTTTTTTTTTTTAAATATTGTTTGTTGTATTTTTTATTAACACATAAATACCAATAAATACCAATAACAACATTACTGCCGTCGAACGAGCGTCAGATTTGTTGTTGTTTTCAATGTTCGTCTTCTCACTCGTTACTCGTTGCGCTCACTCGCTGCACCTACTGTATTCGTTGCATGTTCAGCGACAGTGTTGTCGTTTGTTGTGTTTTTCAAAACATTGAATGTTTTGAATGGCTTGATGTTTTGACAGAGCTTGACACCAATGAAACAAATACTGAAGTGAAGTCGCTCAAAGAGACTTCACTATAATACTGTCGATTGTCATTTGTGAAATGAATTCAAAACTGTAGAGTGCAGTAGTGCATATTTGCAGAGGAAACTTCAAAACCATTTGTGCAGATGTCTAATATCAACAACACAAATGTGATTTTTGGTTAAATTTTTGCAACTTTGAACCACTGTATCTCTGGAAGTAGCGGTCGGAAAAAATAAAAAAGGTCAATATATCGATACTCGTTATAAGCTGCCCAAATTTCATTGAAATCAAAAAGTTTGGTGTGGATTGGGCCATTTGGGCATTTTCTGGGGTTCCAGACGGGACATTCGTACGCTTAAAACTTTAATGTCTTGAAAATTATGGAATTTACTTGATTTCTTTTTGCTCAAGTAGTATTTAAATATGAATAAACAATTTCAAAAAATATAGAGAATTCTACATGGTGGATATAAACTGAAATTTTAGAATATTTCCGGACGTTCCGTATGTAAATTTGCACTACGTTTTTTTGCTAAAAAATAATTTTGTATATGACAATATTTATAATCATTATTACGAAATCAAAAATAATCTTTTTTGTTTTTACAAATTTTGTTAAAAAAAATTATATTTTTATACTGTAGTTTTACACTTTTGGTACTCAAAGTTCCGTACGAAAGTTTCTTATATTGGTTACTCAAAGTACATGAAAAATTGGTATATTTACAAGTTGTATATTAACATAACTTTATGAGTATTTTTTTTTTAACTTACCGAGTAGAATTTCCTTTTCAGATTTTTTAGATTCACATATTTAAAATTTCAAATCCACCGTTATTTCAAAGATTTGAGCATTTTGAATTTTTCAGTCATGGTTGATTTTATTCCTGCCCATACATGGTTTGTGAATATTATATTCCTATTTTAATGGGACGATGAATCGAATCGGCATATTATAAATAAAAAACGTATATTTTGTTTTGAGTACGAATTCAACACAGATCATGCATGTATTAGGCAAATTTACATTTTTACATTAAAATGTACTGTTAACAACAATGTGTTTACATGCAAATAAAATATTTTTCACATCCAAACATATATAAGTTATCAAGAATATCTAAAAATTGTTCATTCATACTGTACCGGTTTAAAGATATGGCATCGGTGTCGATTTTGCTTAAATTTAAATATAAACTTAAGTTTTTGTATTATAATCCTTTTTGTTCGTAATTTCAATATCTTGAATATAAAAATATAATGTTTAACTAACAAATGAACTGAAAAACCAATAACTTCATAATTTAAATTATATTTTTGAATTATGCAATTAAAATTTACAGATTTACTTATGGATATTTATTAACATTCTAATGATATAAACAATAATTAATGAAATATTGCGTTATAAATAATTTTATGTAAAGTCGGTTTCCGATTTTAAGCGTAAATGTGGAATCTATTGCAGTGGCTTTAGTTTTCAATTTTATACTAGTAGTTAGGAAATTTGGTACACTCAGGATAAATCATGTAAATTTAAACAGAAATTAAACAGATTTTATGTTGTTTTTTTTTTCAAACAGATTCATATCGTTAATTTTTAACAAGATACAGGAATTTAACATGATTTCCTAATGTTGATTATTAACAGTACAAACTGTTAACTGAACATGAATTATCGCTTTGATTCGCCATGCTATATTTTTAAGGGTTGATAATACTTGATTTACATCGTCAGTGGATCAAAAATAAAGTAGAAACTTAAACTCCTTCACGCCTGATTTGTGCGTTTCTGACGTCTAAGAGGTGATTGTGGGGAGAATATTGTGAGTTTGTATCATAAAATATGACCACCATTTTTAATGGATTTCTCATATTAAACAAGTAGAAGAAGTCAGAAATAATTCATAATGTCTTTGGAGAAAATATTCGTCTCTAAAAACAATAAAATTCCCGAACACGTACCGTTACTGAAGCGTAGGCCTAATAATAACCAATATTAGTCCTTACATAAATTTTGAATTGAGTCTTCTTGGAAATATATTTACAATAATTTTGGTGCAGTGAATATTATAGCAACTCTTGATTAGAATTATAGAGCTGATTCGGTATTTTTATATTGCATCTAGTTTATGTGTGATCGGGCATTGTGACCTATGTCCCCTCTACGTATGTTAATGCCTCATATAACACAAACATTTGTGTGAATTTTACTTTATACTGGCCGAAGTGAACTGTATTTAAATCAGGGGTAGAAACCGGAACTATTAAAAGAACATTTGGCAATCGTTCCGATATTGTTTCGTTCCGGAACGAACGAAAATCAAAAGTTCCGAGCGCAAATGTTTCAGTCGAAACTTTTGCTCAAAAGTTCCTCTAGGAACTTTTGCATACAAAAAATGTTCGAATCGTTCCTATCGCCATAGGCACGCATACTGGTGCGTAAGTGGAACTTTTTTTGATGAATCTGTTCCTGTGGGCCTAGATACGCATACTGGTGGGTCATTGGAACTTTTTCGGGTGAATCTCTTCCTGTGGGCCTAGATACGGAACCAGGTGTGTCATTGGAACTTTTTTGGGTGACTCTCTTCCTGTGGGCCTAGATACGGAACCAGGTGCTTTATTGGAACTTTTTTGGGTGAATCGCTTCTTGTGGGCCTACATACGCAACCAGGTACGTCATTGGAACTTTTTTGGGTTTATCTCTTCCTATGGGCCTAATTCACGATTCACCCAAAAAGTTACAAATACGCACCAGGTTCCGTATCTAGGCCCACAGGAAGAGATTCACCTGAAAAAGTTCCAATTACGCACCAGGTTCCGTATCTAGGCCCACAGGAAGCGATTCATCCAAAAAAGTTCCAATGATGCACCTAGAAGTGAATCCACCCATTGGAACTTTTAAGCGGAACGAATCAATCGTTCTTCATCAGAACGTTCTTTGTCGGAACGATTCAAACGTTTTTTGTATGCAAAAGTTCCGAGCGGAACTTTTGAGCAAAAGTTCCGATTGAAACGTTTGCGCTCGGAACTTTTGCTTTTCGTTCGTTCCGTTCCCAACCCCTGATTTAAATTAATGAAACTTTACAATAAATAACACATTTTGTTAATACAAAATATTTTACTTAATTTTTATGCATTTTGACTTGTTTAAATTTTCAAAAATATTGTTGTTTTTAATATAGATTAATAACTTTTTAACCATTTCATTCAAAGAAGATACATGGCCAAGATACAGGGACAAAAATGCATAATATTTTACCGTTTGGAATCAACCATTTATTGGCCAATTTAATTTTTAGAAAAGTTTAAATTTTCTTTTTTTTTTTTTTTTTTGCAAACCAAAATTTTGTATTATAGCGAAAGGCTCCTCATGTCTAATGAAGAACAAATATTGTTTGCTTTTAATTGGTTGTAATATTAACCAGTTGGGAAGGTTAGATCACATGGGAAATTTCAAAGTATGTGTAATTATGATAGTTAGGATTATCAAAATTATAGTCGGTCTAAGCCGACTATAAATACCCTACACATATGTGTGGTTTCCATTCAAAGTGATATATAGGTCACCAGGGTATACGAATCCTGAAAATAACTACAAACATTCAATCGCTGAAGAATTTCCATTCATTTGATACCCATATTTACAAATGGGTAGGTGTACCGAATTTCGATTTTTTTTTTTGTGAACCACAAGTCTTTTCACCGGAAAACATTTTTATCAAGTATTTGAGCATGATGTCAATATATATTTGACCAAAAAAGTTTACATAAGCACGTATACATAAAAATTGATCTTTATATGTACATTTTATATGAGGTATTTCAACATAAGTGGTCGGATCATAGGTCACAATGGACCGATCTCGCCAATTTTTTCGCACATACAGCGTAGGTATATTAGTAATCTAAGTTATAAGTTTCATTTATCTAGCTCTTCCATTTTAAAAGTAGTAGGGATTTCAACAGACAGACAGACAGACGGACAGACAGACGGACAGACAGACGGACAGACGGACATCGCTAAATCGACTCAGGAGGTCATGCTGATCAAGAATATATATACTTTTCCACACCGGAGATGCTTCCTTCTGGGTGTTACAAACGGCGTACCAAACTGAATATACCCTTTCACTCTTAGTGTAGGGTATAAAAATAGTGCAGAAGTATAAAATGGTACTTGTTGGGGAATTTAATTCTTTGGAGACAAATAGTTTCTTATTACCGGTATTATTTATGAGAAATCCATATAAGATGGTGGCAAAACGTAAGATTACAAACTTACAGTGTTCAGTGGAAATCGTCATCAGAAAATTTGCTACTTACACGTCAGAGGCGCACGGTGAACCATTTCGCTGCAAAATGACGAAGTATTAAATGTATATAATGGAGATAATACACATTTTATCTGTATTTTTACCCACTTTTGAATTTTATTGCCTTTGGAAGACTTTAAATTTTGAAATTGTCTATTTTGATGTGAACTATGATGTCCAGGCGAGGTCCTTTCCCATCTTCGAATTTCGATGAAAATTCTCCACATCAATTTGAAATCATCAATATCCATCGTCAGTCTCTAGTATATGTATATAAATGCAAAATTAAATAATATTAATTAAATAAATTAATTAAATTAATGATGCTTTCTAAAGAATTGTTGAATAAGGGCCAACCAATAAAATATTTATTTGAAAATTACAAATGTCATTGTTATACGTATAACAATATATCGTATTAATTTTACACTTCTACGCGTATATTTAACACTGTGATCATGTTATCATGCGGAATTCACCTAGTGATATTTTAACAAAATGAACCATGTAACACGAAGCGTGTTAAAAATGTATCAGTCAAAATTTTCTGAGTGTATACTTAATAGTTTTTATTTCACAGATTCGCCGCCTAATGAATAATCCTGTGTCCTGGGTACGGTTACGAGATGGCCACATACTTAGCGTTGACCAAACAATTTTTATAGCTGATCAGCGCTTTCAATCAGTCTTCAATGGAGAAAACGAACATTCGTGGTCATTGCAAATCAAATACACGCATGAAACAGATGATGGGTGGTACGAGTGTCATGTGTCTACGGAACCAAAAACTAGTTCCAAAGTTTATCTTAGTGTTGTAGGTACGTGTTGAGGAAGGCAACAAAGAAATTGTGCATATATAAAAAACATATTTTCCTACTAACTTACAGTACCGAAAACTGAACTAATTGGAGATCAGAATCGATTTATAAAAGCAGGCAGTAAAGTGGCGATGCATTGCATAGTTCGTGGCACTCTCGAACCTCCATCGTACATTATGTGGTTTCGTGGCAAAACACAAATAACCAATTCCAACACATTGGGTTGGTACACACAAATTGATCGTAACATATTCGGTAATAGCAGTGATCAGCAAAATACGGTAAGTTTCTATACTTTTATCTATTTTTTTGAAATATTTGAAACTCTTATTATCTAAACTGATGTGTGATATAGATTGGGTCATTAATTATTCCGTTCGTACGTAAAGAAGATTCCGGGAATTACACCTGTCAACCTTCGAATAGTGTGCCAGTTTCAGTGAATTTACATGTTTTAAGCGGTATGTATACTACATGATTTGAAAGCTATTATACTATTTATAGATAGTATCAAGTATATATATTCTCATCTATAGAAATGTGTTTCTAGTTTTATATAAAATATAGTCAATAAAAACGCAAAATCAGATCACAGATTTACCACCCCTCCCCCATTATTCATACATGCAGAGAAAAAAATTGTTTTTTTTTTTTTTGCAATCGTAAATTTGATGTCTTTAACTGGATTTTACTTTCAATTCCAATTTTTTTTAATTATTATGGTATTGATTTCATGACTTTGGTCATTGGTTATTAACATATTTTTTTAAATCCTGGAAATTCATGTATGTAACGTTTAACATAATATGTTTGCTGCAAAACATAATTTTTCCCTGTGTGTACATATATTAATTTTAAATGATTTTTTTTTTGCTAATAGTTCACTCATATTTTAGGAAAATTTAATAATTTACATTCCAAATAATTTTTATGTCGTATATAATTTTGTTTGCTGGCAACATTCATTAATCAAATTTCGTTTCTTTTACTTTTATTTAGGTGAATATTCAGCATCGGCCATTATGTCAACAGCTTCAAGTACTAAGCATAACATTGATTGCATTTATTTTATAATACTGATAGCTTCATTACATAGAACGTGACTGTATTATTCTTCTATTGTCTAGTTTTATGGTAGTATAACTACTTATGTACACTAAACACTTGCCTAAAACGCACAAATATTTCAGTGTATTTACGAAAATATTTGTGAAATATAAACATGAAATAATCGTACATAGTACGTATAAATAATACATGAATTTATAAAAACTGTACGAATAATATTCATGCATTATGTAAAAATTATTTCAGAAAGTGATCTGCAAACTATTTTTTGTAATGTATTTTAAAATATTATTTTAAAAATTTACTTATAAAAAACTCAAAGTTGTGAACATTCAATAAATAAGAATAGATAAATGTACAATACACGAAGTATTTCACATAGTTTGATCAATATCCTAATTACACTACCCAACACGATTTTTTAATGGGCATTCCACACATCATTTCCATATAATTTGTGGGTCTTGATTTGACTGCATTATTAGATTATTCTATTTAAAAAAATTACAGTCGAAATTTTAGATCGGCTCCCACAAATGATATAGGAATGTTGGAATAGAAATGAATAGGATGTCCACTCTATTTATTTTTACTCGTAAAATAGAGTAGTGTTATACAATAATACAAGTAGGGGAAACCTGGGCTAAGTCGACACTATTTTAGAAATGCTAGTTTGACCACCATATCGATGATAATACAGTTGGATAAATTGATTCATTAGCTAAAAATGCTCCTTAGGCTCTAAAGATCTAAATTATTTAGTTTCCACGAAACAAATGCTATACAACATCAAACTTGCTTTTTGAAAATAGAATGAGGTAAGATCGCGCGTATTTTAATTTTTTTTGATATCTTTAAATTTAGTAATTCAATATATTTATATATCATAAAATAAAACATTTGTATTGGTTCATTCCGGTCACACGAAATTGTTTAACTACTAAGGACTGCGTCGAATAAAATTGTCCGTTACATATCTTCCCATAATGTGCTATTGCAAGATTCAAATTAAAAAAATTTGATCATAGAAGCTCTGAATTAAATGGCAGAAAATAATTTGTGCCAGTTATAGTCAATACAAAATTTATTTAACGCGAAAATGGCAAACGAAGTGGAAGTGCGAGAAAATATAATTAAAAATTTTCAAAAACAACCTAGTTGGTCTTATAAAAAAATTGCCAAGGAGGTAGGGGCTAACCTTAAGACCATTTCTCGCGTTATCAACCGCTTTAAGGAAGACCTGAGTATTGATCGGAGGAAAGGTTCTGGTAAAAAAAAGGCCCACATGATCGTGAAAAGTCGAAGAATGTTGTGAATATTTTAAAGAAAGATCCAAGCATATACGGAAGGAAATTGGCGATGAAGGCGGATTGCTCAGAATCTTTCGTGCGCAGGACTATGAAAGAAGCTGGCTGAAGACGTACAAGTTCCAAAAAGTTCCGGATAGAAATGCCGTCAAGAATGAAACCGCAAAACAAAGAGCTATAAAGCTGAACCAAGATTTTTTTTTTTTAAATCGATTGCTGCATAATGGACGACGAAACTTATGTTTTAGCGGACTTTTCTCAGCTACCTGGGCAGAAATTTAAAACAGCAAAACGGCCTTAGAGTGGATCCAACAAAATGCAGTGATTTTGTGCCTAGAGAAGCCAATCCACCAAACTATCCATAACTCAGGCCGATTGAGAGATACTGGGCTTTAGTAAAAAGGGAGATGAATACAACAAAAAAAGTGGCCAAAGACCTTCAAGACTTTAAAAGAAAATGGTCTTCAGCAGCTGTGAGGGTGTCGGACACTACCATTACAACAATAATGGAAGGGGTTCCGGAATAATTAAAACTTTTAATAAAAAAAATATGAATTTCTTGTTTTTTAAATTTTTTTTTAAATCTAAAAATAATTTGCAAAATAAAATATTTTATTCTATAAAAATTCGATTACTAGATTTCTAGATTTTTTCATTTTTGTAGCGGACAATTTTTTTCGACGCAGTCCTTACTCTTATTATTCACATTTGAGTTTTAAAGCAAAAATCTACACTGCCCCTGTGTCGAATTAGCTCCGTTCTCCTCTACACAGCAACAACTTTCATCGAAATCTAATTTTTAATATTATATTATATTTGTAATACATATTTAATAATTAATGTATTAGTACTTGTATATATAAATATATTATTAACTTAAGAATAAAATATCTAAGAATCCAACAATTTTACTTAGTTTTTCTATTGAACATATTTTTCTTGATTGATTCATAATTTTCTATCTATTGACTTTTTTTTGTTTGGTTTGTATTAGAGGTGGGCACGTGAGCAGATTATAGCGTGATTCACGTGAATCATGCGTAATCACGCGTGATTGTGATTAAATCTTAATTTTTCTCACGTGATTCATATGGGTCATGTCAATAATTTTATTGATGTGTTTCAATTAGAGATGGGCATGTAAGCGTGATTCACGAGACTCACGCCTGATTGTGATTGAATCCTAATTTTACGATTTTATATATTTTTGTTGAACTACGGAACAAGTAGGATCGCCCTTTGAACTCAGAGGGCTTTGTGAAGGCATCTTCCCACTATTGAGAACTATAATAAATCAAACTCTTCTTCAACTCAAAATAAGTTACACGGTTTCAGCCAACAATTAATCTAACCCCCCGTACTTAGTATGGGCTAGTCAATTTTTTTGAGGTCATGTCAATAGTTTTTGCTTGATTTCATAAAAATGAGTTTCAATTTTTTTTTATTCACCCATTTTTGTAAAAAGTTTAATTTTCAATTTCAAATATACTTTAAAACTCTGTATTGACTTCCTTTTGTTTATTAAGTTTAGTTTGTTCCAGGGGTTCATGTGGGGTCCCGTTTTTATGCGAGTTATAAATGTAGTAACCAAAAAAATCGCTTTAAAAATAGTTTATTTTTTCCAAAATGAATTCATCCCTTTCAAATTCTACTCCGGACAATTCTTTTATTGATAATTTTTCCCAGAGACAATACTCAAAGATTTTACACGAATTCTTCACCGGAGAATTATTCTTCGAGGCAATTTTTACCTTTCTATATGAACAGCGCATCGAACGTCTTTAACATTTCCATCTCCGTTAAAAATGTTGATATATTTTATCAAAATCCGTAACATCATTGCCACGCTCGGTCGACCAATCTCACCAACATTACAAATGAAATAAAATCCAGCTTTACTATCGGCATGATTTCTCTAATTTACCTACATTCACAGACATCATTTTTTTTCGTGCAGTTGTTTCAACGAATATTTATTTGCGTCTACCAAATGTAATTTGCCATCACTGAAAATCAATCGTGACAAACAATAGCAAACAAAAGCGTAACCAACTATTAGTTGAAGCAACTGCAGCATTGATTGGGGAAACCAACTTTTAATTCATTAACAATTTTTTTATTTCCATTGCCACGACAACTATATTTAAAATGAGACATAACTAATATTTAGTTGGCTGAACAGATAGTTGGTTATATTGACTAAATGATATAGCTTTAGTTTGTAGCAACCAATATTTATTTTATTCAACCGCGTTACCACCAATATTTAGTTGGTTGAACAGATATTTGACTAAATCATATAACATGTGGTTGTAGCAACCAATAATTATTTGATTCAACCAAGAAATGAGCTGTTTTGTGATGCCAAAGCAGTACAAAATTAGTCGCTCAAGCATCAGGTTTTTGACTCGTGTTTTATGCTGCGGACAGCACGTGCCACGTGTAAAAGAAACTTGAAAGTGTCTTAAGGCACTGTCATTTCTTTCTTTTAGGTTTTTATATACCCAAATATACTCAACAAGATATTCAACAAGATACATACTTTTCTGCAAAGTTTATAGCGCTCCAATGCGGTACAAACACGAAGTCAGCGTAACAACGAGCTGTCGGCAATTCCCGAAGATGTATGTACAGATCGGAAAATTCCGACGAATCGTTGTGTAGCTGATTTCGTGTAAATTGGTTGATTTTGTGTACTTAAATTGGCCATTACAACTAAACAATCCCTGATTAGTTGGTCAAGTGACCTTTGATCAGGCAATAAGTTTCACATGCCCTTAAAGTCATCCGGTATCCCTGTATGAAGGCATAGGTGCTCCAAGAGGAGGGAGAGGAATTGTGAGGGTAATTTTTCCACCACAATTCTCAAGTTCTCCGGGGTGATGCTAGTTCCGGAGGACTGCATCCTCTGCCTTCAGGCTCTCGTTTTGCCTCTTGAATAAGCTTTGACCCTTTGTTGGCATCCTGTCCTGGCTGGAGGTTTTTTACAACGCCCATACCCCAGTTTGTTCAGTCGTTGGCGTCCAGGTGATTTTATCGATCGATCGGAAGGCAGCGCGTCGATCCATGTATGACACTCTCCCGGACGCAATTTGCTGAGAGCTCTAGGCCGATTGCTAGACGTGTCCGGGGTTTAACCATGAAGCTTGGACCAGACTTCATGGTTAATGTATTCATTTGCTTCAATGCCGTGTTACCACTTGGCAAGGTTTAAACACCAATGTACTGGTGGACTTGCTGTTGGAAGCGATCTCAGGGGCCAATAGTCGTACTCTTTGTCAGTGCCGTTGTCATTGTTGTCGTTTGTTTTTGTAGTATTTGTTGGTATGTTGTTGTTTGTTTGCTTGTTCATATTGGTTCCCACGAGTTACGGAGAAAGGAAAAGATACCATCGGACATGGATCCGTATATGCGGGCAAGGCAAGCTTGCCAGAGGACGCCTGCTATCAGCATAATGCAGCTTGCGACTGTGCTATTTTGAAACGGAGCCCACAGCCTAGTAGATTATCCAACTTGAACCCAGCCAATGGAACCGATAAAACATTAATATTTAAATAGTCATCCCGCCAACCACAATGACAATGCTGACTGCATACTTCAAATAGTCACTAATTAAATTAATTGAATGTTAATTTCAATTGCAAAAGAAATGTATTCGCGGAACTATTGTTCCAGGAACTCATAATACATAAGTGATTTTCGCTCATCTGTGGGCTCGCAAACAACTATGTAGTTGCTATGGGATTATGTTTGCGGTTGCATTGTTGGTTTGTCGAGCGTCGTAAAACACCCTCACATAATGACAATGACGAGCTCCATGCTGTGAAGCATGTACTAATATTCCTTAAATACAATGATGTAGAACAGACATGTTAAACTTATTTGGCGTCACGGGCCCTTTTGACAGTGCAAATATGTTGAGGGCCGCATTTGTTCATCATAAAAAGGATAATAATAATTAATATTGATATATAGTTGTGCATTTGTTTTAGTCTGTAAATAGGTTGGTGTATTTTTTAAAGCAGTAATTAAAAAAAAATATTTTTATATTTATATTTTTATATAATATGTATTGCAAATAAAAATTGTACAATAAAAATTGCAAATATAACACTACTTTCGTCTGAGAAACAGTCTAGGAATTATATAACGAGACTTCGTTTTTGAATAGTTTTACACTGTTGGGGAAAAGATTTACTATTGTGTTAACAGCTTCCCAGCAGGAAATGACATCGTTGCCGACAAGGGCATCAATGATGACTCATAGACTCATATGACATTTCATTAAATATGTCATACATCATATGTCATATATACATATTTAGTGACATTGTGAAAATTTGTCATTTATGAAATGTTATTGATAACGTCATTAATGAGAATTAACATAAACGTGACATGCCCCTAAAGCAGTAGCTATAGGCAGCAACAGCAAGAGTAGATATAAAATAAAATGTAAGTAGTTAAAAAAGAAAACAAAAATAAACTAAAACCAGTTGGGAAGGTTAGATCACATGGGAAATTTTAAAGTAGGTGTAATTATGATAGTTAGGATTATCAAAAGTATAGTCGGTCTAAGCCGACTATAAATACCCTACACATATGTGTGGTTACCATTCAAAGTGATATATAGGTCACCAGGGTATACGAATCCTGAAAATAACTACAAACATTCAATCGCTGAAGAATTTCCATTCATTTGATACCCATATTTACAAATGGGTAGGTGTACCGAATTTCGATTTTTTTTTTTGTGAACCACAAGTCTTTTCGCCGGAAAACATTATTATCATGTATTTGAGCATGATGTCAATATATATTTGACCAAAAAAGTTTACCTAAGCACGTATACATAAAAATTGATCTTTATATGTACATTTTATATGAGTGGTCGGATCATAGGTCACAATGGACCGATCTCTCCAATTTTTTCGCACATACAGCGTAGGTATATTAGTAATCTAAGATATAATTTTCATTTATCTAGCTCTTCAATTTTAAAAGTAGTAGGGATTTCAACAGACGGACAGACAGGCAGACAGGCAGACAGACAGACGGACGGACAGACAGACGGACAGACAGACGGACAGACAGACAGACATCGCTAAATCGACTCAGGAGGTCATGCTGATCAAGAATATATATACTTTTCCATACCGGAGATGCTTCCTTCTGGGTGTTACAAACGGCGTACCAAATATACCCTTTCACTCTTAGTGTAGGGTATAATAAAATGTAAGTAGTTAAAAAAGAAAACAAAATTAAACTAAAACGAGTTGTGAAGTTAGGTCACATGGGTAAGTTCGGTCACATGGGAAGAAGTTTTATAGTCGGTCGGGCCCGACTATGGAATGCCCTACAATATTGGTGGATATATAACTGGTATAATTATGGGCGGATTACGCCCATTTTTAGAACACATATATTTAAGTAAATTTTAACAATACGATTAAAATTTTATAACTATATCTTGAATACTTTTTGAGTTATTGGTTCCCAAAAAGTTATATATGAGTGACATGTATGGGAAGTGGGCGTGTACGTTTACCGATTTGGTTCATTTTCAAACTCAGAAACATTTTTTTGGCTAGAACATATTGAAATAAAATTTTATCGCATTCTGACAAGTATTTTTCAAGTTACTCTCCGGTCAGACAAGACAAGCGGACAGACAGAAGGGCATGGTTAAACAGACTCGGGTAGTTATGCTGATCAAGAATATATATACTTTTCCAGACCGGACACGCCTCCTAAGGGGCGTTACAATATCTGCACAAACTTAATATACCCTGTACCTCATAGGTGTAGGGTATAATTAATTAAAATAATAAAATAAAAGAATAATATTAGAAAATAAAAAATATTATTTTATCTATCCATTTATCGGTTAACTTTGTACTAGTTTTAAAGCAGGTTTATTTACTTCATACTCTTTACTGGTACTGATACAGTACGGAGATTGGGCTTCAAGGCAAGTTTGGTAACTGGTCCCCTAAGGACAGTACGAATACTAGGTTAAAACTAGAACCAGTTACTATAAGTGTAAATATAAGTGTTGAAAATAGTTTAAATTAAAAATAAAATGTTGTTTAAAGTTTTTTGAAATTAACTGATGTTAGAGAATCTAATTATCCTAAAAAGTCTATGCACTACAATTTTGATAGCTACAATTTTGATAACTCGAAAGTTATATAGAGTTGATGTAAGGCATACCCATGGATTTCTTATTTTTTGTTTTCCCATGTAGGAAATGGAAGGCCTGACGATGGGCTGAAGACTGAAAAGTTGGCAGACCAGTGCTTTGTCCAAGACTCAGGCAGAACTGGGAGACCAAGGCCTGGTAAGTTAGTTCTCGCCCATGACTCAACCAGAACTGACAAATAAAGGCCTGGTAAAGTAGTTCTCACCCAAGACTCAGCCAGAATTCACAAACCAATCCTTGGTTAAAATACCTTTGCCCAAGACTCAGGAAGAAGTGACAAATTCAGGTCTGGTTAAGTAGTTCTCGCCCAAGACTCAGACAGAACTAACAGACATATGCTTGGGTACCCATGTTGGAAACAACCGGCTTGACTACGGGCGTAAGACATAGCCAATCTTGGCCGACCAAGGCATGGCTGAATAGACGTTACCCAAGTCTCAGCCATGATTGCGTTGCCAAGTTTTGAATAACTGATACTTTTCCAAGAGTCACCCGAGATTCATTAAATATGTCTTGGTGAATGGAGATTTAGCCAAGTCCAAGTAGCTAAATCATACTTCAATTTAAAAAAAATATATATATATAAAAAAATTCCACTTGGGACCGGAACGAATTTCCAGTCCCAAGCGAAACGAAAATCTTGAATTTTAGAATTTAAAAATGTCTGTCACATCAGCGTAAAATTTTCTAATTAGAAAAAATTTCAAAAATGTTGTTTTTGAATCTGAAGGGGAGAGCAATGGATGTTAACTTCGGAGGCATGGAAAAAATGTAAGTTGTCACAAGTTGGAATCGAATGCAGGAATTCCATAAGCGAGGATATACGTGCATTCATGCGTCCGACGAACTGTCAAAAGTAGAAATACATGCAAATATATGAGAGCGAGTACATACACGAACGTATTCGCCGCACAAAAGTTAAGTTATTTCAACTTTTGTGCGACGATTGCGGTGATTTGACAGTTCGGACGGATGAATGCAGGCATATCTCCGTTATGGAACTCCCGCATTCGATTCCAGCTTTGTGACAGTTAAAAAATTACTTAAAATTGGAAATCGTATAAAATAAATGAGAAATAAAAAATGGTAGAATGGAAGAAAAGGAAATAAAAGAAATATATTTTTTGAATTTTTGAAATGGTCCAGTCCTGGTCCAATATTGTTATGTTATATTGGCCAAGTACTTTTTGCTAGTCTTGGACGAATACTTAGAGCCAGTCTTGTGCCATTCTTATCATTGCAAGGCTTAACCAGCATCCAGCCAGTTCTGACTCAGAACAATGCATTTTTTCCATCGTTTTTTCCTACATGGGTTGTAGAGTTTAGGAAAATTATTTTTAATATATAGATAAATTTTTTTCACTCGATATCAATCACTCCATAATACATACATTTATGAATTGTATACCTTGTCTAAATGTATTTTGAAGATTGCCTACATGCAATTGTCTATATATAGACAATCGTGAAATCTACATTTGTAGGAAATCTCTCCCTACCCTGACAATCTTGTCAAGTCTTGACAATTAAAGAACAAATTACATATACAGTGTTTTGGAAAACTAGTTGCGTCAACAATTTTGATAGACATTTTTTTAAACACGCAATAGAAAAAAATGTTAGCATTCAGCATAACATTTTTCTCGTCATGTTTAATAGTGCTATGATGTAAATCACCCTCAGACCTGCATTAATGAGATAATGTTTTATTTTCAATTTAGAAAAATGTTGTAATTTGCAAAAAAGTTTTAGGTTGGCAACCATCACAAACCATAAGCTTTTCAGATGATTCCACAAAAGCAACATTTGCTATAAGAAAAGCTTATTATAACACACCGTAACTAATGCACACATATGGAACGAAAGCTCATAGAAATTATGCTGAACATAAAATGCCATGTGGGATGTGACACGACGAAATGCTTCTCAATGGATTAAGTATTATGCAGTGTCACAGTATCGAAGTTTCATTATTATAAAATTTAATAGTTTTGGCAAACAGTTTTTATTTATTAGATTGTTAATTAATATGTAGAGGAAGCTGGGGTAGAGGAAACAAATTTGTATCTGCCTCCAAAAGAGTTGATTTGAGAATATTAGAATTTTTTGACGAGTATAGATTCAATAGATTGGCTGGTGATAAAACGTTTGATTTTCACGAAAGTTTGATTTTAAGTCTAATATCTACTCAACTGTCAAAAGTAACTGATTGATTTTTTTCTTGTTTTTTTTAGTGCTTAAAATCAAAAGTTTAAACAATAAAATTATGATATTCAACTTATTATCAAAAAAATATTTTCAAAATCTGCAAACAAAATTTTAACCGTGATATTTTAAAGAATCTGTCAACGATTTTTTTTTATACCTTACACCACGCATGTCAAACACATTTGGCATCACGGGCCGCATTGGCAATTCAAAAGAAGAGGCGGGCCTTTGTTACCATAAGAAAAAAATTCGCTCGTTTTTGTTCGGTTTAAAATTAAAATATAATGTTAAGATGATCAAATTTTTTATTGATCTGCGTTAAAATCGCCGCTGGCGAAATTTTTTTGAAAAAGTTGCTGCGATTTTTGTCTGTTTGAAATATATATAAAAAATGTCTTTCTTCTTTGATCCTGCAAAAATATGAGGTATTTACAATGACTAGAGAAAAATTTATAAAAGAGACACCTGAAAATCATCCAAAATAGTTCCAACTTTTAATGTCGTCAAAATCGTACGATATCGAATAAGATCTTGTACTAATATCGAAAGGCCAAATCGTACTAAAACTGCAAAAATAGTTCAAAGCGATATATCTCAGTTTTGCATCAAATAGTTCAAATATATCGAGATTTATTTGAAATACTTTGCGAAATCGATGTCGAATATGTTTAAATATCCTAACATAAAATTTTACTCCTCGAAAATTACGAAATTTAAAAATTAGCAACATGATTGGAATTTTTATATCCAAGATAGTTCGAGAAAACTTCGAGGCATAAATCACATGGCAGACTGGTAACCAAATTTTTTAGATTTTTGGTACAAATAATACTTAAACTATTGAAAAAGTTTATTTTTTAAAATACCGTGTATAAATTTGATATTTGAATAAATTTGAAAAGGTTTCCTTATTATGAACAATTAATTCAAATTGCTAGGACAATCATAATTGATTACATGCTCGGATTTAGAATTTATGACGAAGTTTGTTTTATTATCCTTAAAACGAGGTTTGCAGCATTATACGTTCTAGAGTTTTTTCTACAAACACAAAAGTGATTAATGATTAATTTTTTGAACCTTTGGATCACTGTATCTCTGAAGAAGGTGAGTCTTCAACTCTGGTAGATTTGGTGTGAAATGTCTCTAATACTAAAAGTTTTACTTACTAAAAAAAAGTTTTACTTACTCAATTCCAGTTTGTGCAAAGCAAGACTCTTGATTAAAAACTTGTAGATTTTTTTAATAAAAGTCAAAATTTTTATTTATTATTTTATTGTAATTCCGCTTTTATTTGATACTGGAGTTCATTCCGAAAATGGTTTTGTTAAATAGGGTCCAGCTTTCGAGATTTTTAAGTTTTAATAATATTTCTCTCATTTTGTTTTTAATAGTCGAACCAAAAACAATAATATAATTTTCTTTTCGGTGTTAGACGTACAATACTATACACTACCATATATTTTATACATATGCCGGAGAAATATAGCCGAAGGAAATTCAACTTCACAATAAATTTAAAATTTTATGATTAAAAACAATATTAATTGATGAAAAAGGGTAAAAATTATTGTTATGCCATTTGTACAACGCCATGTATAATAAATTAAGACTCTATATTAAAAACTTAAAAAATTTTTGGAAAATAGTGTACCTACAAAAATAATGATTTTGTTTTAATAAGTTAATAAGTTTTTAACCAAGATTAGTAATTTAATTTCTCATATGGCATGATAAATTTGATACATGGCGCTGCACAAAAATGCACAACAATACAAAATAAACATTTTAACGCCTGAAAATAAAATAAATTAAAAATTTTTCAATTCTTAAAAATTACATTTGTTTTTAATATTATTTAAAAAGTCTTCACGGGCCGCAGATGAAAGATGTAAATTTTATATAAGTTACTTGAACATAAGTGGTTGGTTTACAGGTCACATTAGATCGATAATGAACATTTTCATTGTCAGACAACGTAGGTATATAAGTTATATAAATTATGATTTTCATTGATGTAATCGTGATTGCAAGAGACAGACGAAAATCGCTAAATCGAGGAGGTCGTGCTGAAACTTCTGTTACTGGATGTGCATACTGCTGGGTGTTACAAACGACACACCAAACTGAATATACATTTTCACTCTTAGTGTAGGGTAAAAAAATAACTCTGGTTTATTATAATGGTTGTTTATAATTTGTTTTACTCAATCAAAATAAATTTTAAAAATGTATTTATATAAATAAAAAATATATATTTTATGTTTTTGTTTTTTTAAGAAGTGAATAATATATTTTATATTAATATATTTCATATTCCAAAACAGCTGTACGGTCAGCCAACAATTTTTTGTTTTTGTCAATTGTTGTTTTTATCAAACCCCAGTACAAAGCACTTTGTATCTGCTAGACCTTGAACCCGCAAAACTAATATTTTTGCAATAACTCTATTTTAGGTCGTGAAACAAACAGCAATTTATTTTATATTAATTTTATATATACAGGCTTAAAATACAACAAGAGAAAAAATTGTTAAAACAAATATTTTTAGCTGCTATTATTATATCGTCACTCTCCCAAACATAATTTTGCAGGCATTACATATATCTTTGGAGCTTTATGCAAACAAAAGTATTATTTCATTGCCAAACATTACTATTCATTACTAAACATTACTATATTACTATTCATAGCCAAACATATTTTTGTTTTCATTCAAACATATTTATGTTCAGAATGAATGAATTTCGGCGTTCTTACGAACATATATATATATATATTTGAATGTGAAAAACATTATATTTATATGTAAACATATTTATGTTTACATTTAATTTTAATGTAAAAATAGTAAATTTAGTGCTAATATCTTCTTTACACAATATTCGATTTTTCCTTTTTTTTAAATTACATTTTTTTATTTATATGATATAATTATATACTTAAACTTTTATTTTTTATTACATATATTTTATTTATACTTAATAATTTTATTTCCATCTATTCCTATTATTCCTATATTATAAGTTCAGTGAATTACGGATAAATTGGATATTTCACAAGCAGCCACTATCTGGTATTAACAGTAATTGACAGTATTTAAACAAATTATTCCACCAAAAAGAAATTTTGAACTATATGAAAAGTATTAATGTTAGTGTTACTGAGTGCTAAAAGTATGCAGCATTGTTATTTAATTGTGATATCGTAATGCCAAACATAGATATAATTAAAATAATTCTATAATTTTTAAATTCGTTGTCACCCAGTAACAATCACGAATAACCAAATACATATAATTCAAAGAACCTTTTATTGACGTTGGGTGTGTTAAATAGCGGAAATATCAAACATACATATATTAATATCTGATGAAAAATATTATTTCTACAGAAACATTAATATAGTAAATTCATGTAAATCCGCGATTAAAGCAATTTATGTTTAAATATCGTATAATAATATTTCAATCTAAACAAAATAATAATACAATTCAATTATAATGTAATAAGATATTACTCCCAACATTTATATGGTGATTTCGAATTACGTTATAATTACATTCAAGCATATTCAAAAAAATCTTTTCTATCCGTGTGCCAAAGGGGCGAATGTGCAATTTTTGACATTTGTGTTATTTACATTTTCGAATGAAGTTTTTCCTCAAGTATACTGTGCCAAAATCGCATTACGTTTTGTTGGATATTTCTAGCCACAAAATACAAAGCCAAAAGGGCGAATTTGAAAAATTGAAAATCTTGTCATGCCGAAAGGTCGAATCTTTTCTTTTTCGCCATAACTTTTTATTGATACGAGATAAAATAGTGGTATAAAGAACATTTAGTGTTCGTTTTTAAAGCACCTATCAATCTGCATCATTAATTAAAAATATTTTGCCAAACATTAAATTGTCATTTATTGGCAGGAAAAAATGTTAAGCAAATTATTTTTAATTAATGATGCCATAACTTTTTATTGATACAAGATACAAGTGTTCTTACGATCAACACTGTGCATTGCACGAATAGGGGGCAACCCCTGAGCGTTGGTTAATTTGTAAAAAAAAAAAAAAATTTTTTTGTTTTTTATGCTATAACTTTTTATTAGCGCAAAATAAAATAGTAATGCAGAGACATTAATTGTTTGTTTTTAAAGCACCTATCTATTGGCATCATTATTTAAAATATATTTTGCCAAACATTTTTCCTGCAAATAACAAATTGCAAATTAATATTTGGCAAACTATTGTGCGAAACACAATTTCCAATTAAAGTTGCGAAAAAAAACATTTAACGCAAACCAATTTGCTTTTTCGTAAAGCCATACAGTTCTCTTCGGGAAACTTTAAAATTTGATTTCCCAACATTTTTAAAAATGCAGATTCGCCCCTTTGGCATGACAGTGACGATATGTTATATGAAAATATTTGCTACGAATTTTTCAATCGAGAATATGTCATGCACACATTTTTTTATCAATCTAGAAACTTTAAAAGCTACGTCGCTGTTTATTTAATTTAATAAAAATTTTTGCTGCATATAAGTCATAATTCCTCTGAAAAATTGTCTATGAATTATATAAGGTTTAAATGTTACTGTTTTTCAACAGTTTTGCAGTATAGGGGGAAAAGATTTACTTTTGCGTGAACAGCGAATGTTTTCTTTTGATAAACTTGAAATATGTGAAAGAAATGTTGTTAGATCTTGGCTAGTTTTAAGTATGTTGTTGGCTTTTCAGGTATAAAAAAAAGTTCCAAGAAGCGGGGAATGAACAGAGAAATAAAAAAGAATGAGAGTGTGAGTGAAAAATAATTAATAATGAAGAAAAACCTTTTTTTATTTAAAAATTTCACGCAAAAGAAAAACAACACTTTCAACTGTGAATCAACAGTAAATACCTTTAATATATCAATAACGTCAGCATTCTTAAAAAAAAATATGTAGAGTTGTTGGGTACGAAATTACTAATCAAAGTTGTTGTTAAGAGGTACAAAAGTGTTGACATAACAATTTTTGATTCAGTATTGGAAAGCTAATTTAAAATCTTCCAAATATTTAAATAATTCGTAAATAATACACAAGACTTGAAACAAGACTTCATGTGGCAACCGAAATACATTTGTTGTAAACTCATGTCATTAATATTAACGTACCTTATTTTTCTAAATTTTGGAACATTTTTACTTTTTAAAAGAGTAAAAGTTATATTATTCATACTATGGATATCTTTTAAATCACGCAATGATTTTAATAAGCTAAACAGATATATTATATACCTAATATGTGCACAACAAGTTATTTTTATGAATAATGAGGACAGCTGAAAAAAATCTACAAACAGATTCCCGTAGGCGTTTCTGCGCTATAGCAAATGTGTTCAAACTCACACCACGAAACGGCAAATGAATTAAAATAACAACTGCTAAAGCATTTCATTAAATATTTATTATATATATTTTTTTGTAGCATTCATGTTTTCAAAACGTACACATATAAATGAAGAAATATAAAAAAGTAAATACGTATTGTGTATACGAAAATGTTGAATTATATATTAAAAAATCGTCTTAACATAGAACTTTGACTGCACTCTCTAGTTTATTGTATTAAGAGCAAAAAAAAGACGAATTTAGTCACCGAAGAGTTTCTTGCCCAAGTCCATCATTCGGTGATTGCGACAGACGCGCAACGCATCAGCCTTCTTGAGAACCGCTACGACAGTTGAATTAACCTCGACCAGCTGTGACAAGAAATCCTCATAAGCGGACTTAACATTCGGTGGAAGCGTTCCAATTTTCACCTTCTTCAGAGTCTGCACAATGCCCTCGGCCCAGCCGGACTCGATAGTAAATTCTGAGATCCATGGAACGAGCGGTAACACACCGCACATTGTTTGCATGCCGAGGAACCATAGCTCGGATATTTCCATCCAGTGCTCTTTGTATGCAATGGATACGACTAAAGCAGTTGGATCATTGGATTCGTCGATGTTGTAGGCATCCCAGAGGAAACGAATGGTTGCCTGTATGTAACGACAGATGGAGAAATCATTTTGCTTGACTTTCTTCGACTGTTGTTTCAACAACAGCAGCCCCAGCACAGACAGATTGCCATGCACGACGAGGTTATCGGGCGTGTCTTTCAATTCCGGAAGATTTTCGACGACAAATTTCAGAACGTTGGCGAAAAGTGGCGCATCTTCAGCCAACTTTGGCTCTAAGACCGCAAGATTCATGAGAATGTTGGAAAGGGCTACAATAGCGTTACGTGCTTCCTTCATCTCCTCCAATTGCTTGGGTGTTGGAACAGGATCTGGCTCATTCATGCGTTTCAAACGTTCAGCTCGAGGAATGGGCGGACGCTTGTAGTGTGCTATGCTGAAGTAGAACTCAATTTGCTCCAACAGAATTTCATCCTGTTTAGTCGTAAATATCACCTTGCGAGCATCATCTTCCACGGCCAGATGGCATAGGGCTGGAAGCATGACACGCAGTATGTCGACTGGAGATTCACCTTCCCGATTGCCACTTCGCCAGGTTTTTAGTTCATGGAACGTTTCATTAGAGACCTTAAACATGAACGGCATTATCTTGTAGATTGCCGGACGCATAGCGTTGGTCTCTTGCGCTAACCAAGCGGAGAGAATACGTACTATCGCGTAAATGAAAGCCTTGTCACGAGGATTGGTACTGTCTTTCATTTTATCGTTTGAGACACGTGTCAACACAGCCAGCACCTGGTTAAAAGCTCCCTTGAGAGCTGTGTATGTAGTTTGTTTCTCTTTGGGTTCTAAGTCGACCTGATCACCTGCCATGTGCTCAATGCATAGCTCCAAAATGACAAAGCAGCATGTTAGAAGATCGGCATTCTTGAAAGTGCTTTCCAGTTTCTTCTCGTCCATTTGCATCCGTACCTCAATGGCTGCCAACTGAAGTAGTAACAGAAAGAACTGCTTCTGATCATCCATGAAGGCCCACTGAATGCCGAGTACCTGCAGAGTGGTGGCAATCAAATGCAGTGTTGGATCACGTTGCTTAGGTCCGATCTTACTCTTCAGGATATCGCTGCAACCTTTAAAAATGCTCTCCGGCCAAATTTCACCCTCCAAGGAGTTCACAACGACCTCTCGACGACAAGTAATCAATATCGATGACAAGATTTTGCACAGTTCATATTTACGATCGCTGTGGTCCGTTTCCATATCCAAAGCGATGCGCTGAATCAACGCATGGAATGGTTTTGTATCATCGGTCCAGGAAGCAGAACCGAACTTTGTGACCAACAATACGATTAAGTGCAAGGCCTCGTCGGTTTGAAAACTTTGCGCTGAGTATATTTGCGACATCTTTGGTATGGCGCTAGTCGACAGAAGAGCATTTTGGCCCGGTTCGTATGTAGCAATAGATTTAAGGCAGCTGTAGGCCTCACTAACCACAATTAAATTGTCGTCGTAATCATCGTCATCTGCCTGTTCGACGATCTCCAGCAGTGTTGGAATTGCATCGATCATGTCCTTGTGTGTGGCCAACTCTTGCTCCTGGCAGAAGCAGGTCAGAATAGATAGAGCAACACTTTTGTAAACTAGCGGTGGACAATCATTTGGTAGATCTTTGGAACTCAGCAGTTTCTTCAGGAAACCAAAACCAATGGCTTCAAAGAGTAATTTCTTTGCAGCAGGATTACAATCTTTTCCTTTGACCAACTTGGTCACCATGAAGAGCGCCGCAAACTTCTCCGTGTCGCTTTTTGTGGCCTTTAACATGGCCGCACATTTTTTAACCGCCTCGGGAATTTCAGACATTTCGTTGCGCTGTTACTAGTTGCAACTTATAAAGTTCAGTGCGATCTATTTCAAGTATCTAATAATGTATAATACACACAGATGTTTATTTCGAATAAAAAAAAATAATCTTTTGATTTTTAAATGATTTTCAGTTCTGATTTAATTACGAACAACACTCGCCGACGCACTCTCACCAACTGATCGCAAAGATATTATATTGAAAACCATAGACCTTCGCTTTCTATGCAGTCACCTATTTAAACATATTCCTGTCTCCGTTGGCTCCGCTTTGGTGGATGGATTTTCCAATTGAACGTATCGTTCTTCTTGTTGTTGTAGTTTATACTAACAAAACTTTATTTTTAACCAAGTTGATTTTATTGTTTTTGTTTGAAATGTCTCAAGAAAATGAGAATTTGTTTTTCTTCATGTAGTGATCGTCAGCCGTAGATTTTACGTACCAACCGGCAGGCACGGTCAATCAATGCAGCGCTTGTGCGCTCCTGCGCTGGTAGACGATTCGAAAGAGAGAGTGAGTCGCATGTTTAAAATTAGAAAATTATTTTCCTTTTCTTTGTTATTTTCATTTCAGATTTCCACTTGGAAAATGTTTTGCTTGTACACGAATATGTGTTCCAAAATTGTTTCATTGCTTGGGGTATGAATGGTGCACGAGTTTAGAATCGAATTGAAACGAATTAAATGCATTTCGAAGTATATTATGTAAATTTAATTTTAAATTCTGTTACATGCATTTCACATATGCACAAGTCTTTATTGAAATATATTTTTAAGTATATAATTTACCCAATACAGATTTGGTACATTGACTTTTGTGATGATCATCATAATTAGATATTTGTTGTGATGTTAATATTATTTCGACGAATTGTAATATTATTTTAACTGATTTAATTTTTTTAATGATAAAAAGCACATTCATCGTTTCATCACGAAGAAGAGCATATTTTATTCGATAAGGTCATCCCTTTAGACTGGGGTAAAGTGGTACACGTTTTGAACATTTTTGAAATTCTTTTCAATAATATTTTCCATGTACTGGTTCATGATCTAACTTTTTGCAGAATGTCATTTATATGCCTTTTAATTTATTTTTGATCGATTTTTTAAAACAGCTCAATTTCGGACTTGTTGAAAAATGTTGGGGTAAATTGAGAAGCTCAGTCTTCATTGTTCGTGTTTTGTTTTTTACATAACAAAGACAAACAACTATTTTTTTGACGTATGTAGCTTATAGTAAATATCTGTAAATTGTGTGATAACTATAAATATGTATTATAGCGATTTCTTCTACAAATTATTTTATTTATTTTTGTTTTTATTTTGTTTTTACTCACACTAAGGATAAAATTATTACAGTAAGTTAAAAAAATAAGTTAATGCAAGAAAAAATAAGAAGAAAGAAAAATATGGTAGTTCATTGAATTTCAGATGTTAAATTTTGAATTGTTCGGAATTTCATTCAAGAAAATTGTACAAAATTCTTCATCTGATGGAGTTGAATAATGTTTACTGATGTATTATTTTTGGTCTTGTTAAAAGTTCGTTTTTTGAATTTCTTCTGCAATTCAAATCTTATCTCAGGTGAAGTCAAAATGTTGCTTTTCGCAGGTTTGTGGCTAAAATTTAAGATTTTTCTTGGCTAAAGTAAAACGAGTTGAGAAAGTTAGGACACATGGGTAAGTTCGGTCACATGGGGCGGATTTTTATAGTCGGTCGGGCCCGACTATGGAATACCCTACACCTTTGGTGGGGATATTAACCCTCAGAATATTATTCATATATCAGAAATTTACGTGTTATATTCCCATAAATTAAAAAATTATATAAATTATAAAAAAATAAAAAAAAAATTAAAAAATATAATTGGGCGGACCACGCCTATATTTAAAATTTTGAAAGGCTAATATTTCATAGATTTGATTTTAATAATTTACGGATCAAATTTCCACTATGAAAACCCGGGAAATAATGAAAAAAAAAAGTGGGTGGATCACGCCCATTTTGGGACCACATATTTTTAGGTGAATTCTAACAATACATTTTAAATTTTATAACTATACCTTGAATACTTTTCGAGATATTAGTTCCGAAAGAGTTATATAAAAGTGACTTGTATGGGAGGTGGGCGTGTCCGTTGACCGATTTGGCTCATTTTCAAACTTTGTTCCTTCTTTTGGCTAAAATATATTGAGACGAAATTTCATCGCATTCTGGTCAGTATTTCTCAAGTTATTCTGTATTCGGACAGCAAGACGGACAGACATGGCTAAACGGACTCGGGTAGTGATGCTGATGAAGAATATATATTTTTCCATACCGGACACGACTCCTAAGGGGCGTTACAATATATGCACAAAGTTAATATACCCTGTACCTCATAGGTGTAGGGTATAAATATAATTTTCACTAAAAATACAACGAACATTGTTTAAATGAAGTTTTCCTCTTTACCCTTGAAAATGTTTCCTACTTTAACCCAATATCGCTATTTAAACAGAACTTAGCACCATTAAAGCAATGTTTTATTATTTTCAAAACCTGTTTGTATTTCAAAAGATGAACAACATCCGATAAATTTAACATACTTTCCTAATTGAAATCTATAAAATTCTCATTTTTTGATCACCAGGGGGCAGATTCTGGATCGTGAAGGGAAAAGTTTTTATCATCAATTCACCACATTTGTGATTCTTATTGTGCTGTGAAGTGATAAATATTGTCAAAGTTTTACAAAAATTAAAACAAAGTTAATGCAGACAAAAATGTTGTGATAAAATTGTGTGAAATTATTTTTAAATATTTTGCTAATATACTAGCTAGTATGTAACATTACTATTTACAGTTTTATTAATGTTTTTGATTAGGAAGATTTAAATAACGATGGAAAATGAATTATTTTAAAAAAGTATTCACACGATGAACCAGAAACGCATTTCGACCTGAGTGAACTGAAAAAAGGTGGAAATGTTCAATGAAATGGTAAGTGATAAGTATCATTATCACTTCACGATAACGTAGATCCAGAATCTGCCCCCAGCACTCTAAAAAAAACGTTCAAAAACATATTTTTCATATGTTCTCGAAATGCAATAAAAGGTATTAATTTGATTATAATAATGGATGGAAAACTTGATGTCATATTAAGAAGTACTTGACAATTGTTTTTATTTTCTAAGTGCAGAAACATATCCAATAATTGCAATTTCCCACATTACCCCATGTCCCACTTTACCACAGGTTCATCTTTTAATTAAATTAAATTCTCCTTTCGTGATTTTTTGTTCATTTATAAACTTTAAGTATTTTAAAACGTTAGCCCTCTTTATTGTCTGTCTGTTCGTTACAAATATTGGAATTCATGATTGTAACAATTAATACTATTATTCTGGCAATCATTCATATTTAAATAACATTTTTGCTACAATCATTAGCAATTCCAATCATTGAATTTAATCATTCTTTGATTCTAGAAATCATTAAATAAATGAAAAAATCATTTTAAAAAATTGAGTATGATGGTTGCAATCATATATGATATCAGCAATCATTTTATGACTACTCCAATCAATGTTTTGTTGCAACAATCATGCTACAATCATATTTTTTCTCTGCGTGTAGATAAAAAATGATTAAATGTAGTTTCCATTGCATCTTTTATTTTCATATAAACTTAATTAAGCTTAATACTTAATTGGGAACAGATATTGAACCAGAGCTGTTAAAGTTAGTTTACGATTACTTTTGATTACGATTCTTACTAGTCGTAATCAAAATTTTTGATTACGATTAGAAATAATCAAAAGTAATTTGATTCTTCGTACATTTTTTGATTATTTTCACGACTACTTTAAAATAATCAAAAACTAGTAATCCGACTACTTTTTTTTGATTATTTGAAAATAATCAAAAAAAGTAATCCGACTAATATTTTTTGTGATTATTTGAAAATAATTATAAAAGGTAATCCGACTACTTTTTTTTTGATTACTTCTATTTTTTGATTATTTTTTGATTATTTGATAATCAAAAAATAATCAAGAAAAATAGAAATAATCAAAAAAAGTAGTCGGATTACTTTTTTTTTTGATTATTTTTAAATAATCAAAAAAAAAGTAGTAGGATAACTAGTTTTTGATTATTTTAAAGTAGTCGTAAAAATAATCAAAAAATGTCCTAAAAATCAAATTACTTTTTGATTATTTCTAATCGTAATCAAAATTTTTAATTACGACTATAAGAATCGTAATCAAAATTTCTGATTACGACTACTACGAATCGTAATCAAAAATTACGAATACTAAGAATCGTAATCAAAACTTTACAGCTCTGTATTTGAACAAATTGATTCCGTTGAGATGTGCCAAAAACCCAACTACGTCATTGGATATTTTTTTATACCATACAATGCCTGTAATTCCTACCTAGGTGTCTATCGTTAGCGCAATTTCAGAAATTATATTTGCTTAAATCGCAGCGACTAATTCATTTGCTGCATTGACGTACAAATATTCATATTAGCTAACGCAATTGCTGATTTAACGAAAAACATGGCAATAAAACTCTCTAGTAGAAACAAGTCTTAAATGTTTTAATTTTGTTTTAATGTAATACGTTGTTTTTAATTATAAATCTGATCTGTAATTGTTTGTTATAGTACAAAATTATGGATGTAGTTCAAAATAATCCAATATCCCTGATAAAGTTGGAAAAAAGCCAACGAAACGTCGGAGTAAAATAATGGAGTAAAAGGTTTTACTTGCATACAACCCCATACAGACCAAAACAGAATCTAATGAATTCCAAAAGCAATTGTTTTTCATTAAATTATTAATGTCATTGCTGGACTGATAAATGAATGTAATTAATATCGGTATCTATATTTACATCGATTATTTTTCTGTGTATGCAAAATTTCAAAATTTTAACGCATAATAAAGCAGCAAAAACACCGGATATGTAACGGTAGCGATATAAATCCGCCCATTCGTAGATATGGAAGAGCGTTTTTTTTTATACGACAACTCATGAAACCCTGTTGTCTTTCTATCCTTATTCTGGAGATGTCTGACCGATAGTCGAATGTGCGAAATATAACAGCGACAATGGATTTTGCAGAGATAATGAGATATAGAATCTTTTTTTATTGATATCGTTTTCTGTAATATTCCATATATTTCTGAGGCTCAACAAATGATACAAATTTATTGAAAATATATATGAACCAAAACGCAAAAAACAAAAACAATAATTTCAATGAATAACTCTAATAGCTTTTTTCTAAACTAAAATTAAAAAAAAAATCATTTAAAACGAGTTGGGAAAGTTAGGTCACATGGGTAAGTTCGATCACATGGGGCGGATTTTTATAGTCGGTCGGGCCCGACTATGGAATGCCCTACACCTTTGGTGGGGATATTAATGTGGGATATTTAATTGCATACCTTAATTTTAAAGTTTTTAATTATGCTGAACCTCCCCACCCTCAGAATATTATTCATATATCAGAAATTTACGTCTTATATCCCCATAAATTAAAAAATTATATACAAGTATAAAAAAATAAAAAATTGAAAAATATAATTGGGCGGACCACTCCTATATTTAAAAATTGGAAAGGCTAATATATCATAAATTTGATTTTAATAATTTACGGTTCAAATTTCCACTATGAAAACCCGGGAAATACTGAAAAAAAAGTGGGCGTATCACGCCCATTTTTCTCCCACATATTCTTAGGTGAATTCTAATAATACGTTTTAAATTTTATAACTATACCTTGAATACTTTTCGAGTTATTAGTTCCGAAAGAGTTATATAAAAGTGATTTGTATGGGAGGTGGGCGTGTCCTACTTTTGGCTAAAATATATTGAGACGAAATTTCATCGCATTGTGATCAGTATTTCTCAAGTTATTCTGTATTCGGACAGCAAGACGGACAGACAGACGGACATGGCTAAACGGACTCGGGTAGTGATGCTGGTCAATAATATATATACTTTTTCATACCGGACACGCCTCCTAAGAGGCGTTATAATATATGCACAAAGTTAATATACCCTGTACCTATGTACCCTGTACATACATAGGTGTAGGGTATAAAAATGGAAAAAAATCGAGAAAGTAGGATGATACACAAATTTTAATTTTCCAAAATTAGTTCATACTCTTTCGAAGAAATTGAGCTATCAATGATAAAAATATATAGGTAACATTTGAGCATAAAAAAAGTCAATATAATTGATTTACTGCTCAAACTTTTTTTCTCATTTTGTTGTGTACACCCAGAAAAAAATACTATATAAATAATAGTTTTTTACTATTACTATAAAAATAGTTAATAGGATAAATTATTATTTCAATCGGAAAATACCATTAAATACTAGAAAATACCATGATATTGCCATTGAGTATATATGAAAAGATTTATTTTTAGCATACTATTAAATTAATAATTGTCCTATTGACCAATTTTAATGGGATTTGATGGATTTTTTTCTGGGTGTAGTATAATTATAGTGTTGTTGATTCCTTTGAATTCCATGTCAATTTCTTGGAATTTTTCGAATACCTAATCGTAGAAATAATGATTTAATATTATCTAATGTGAAATTTAGCAATTGTAGGATTTTTAATAATTTTTTAAAACTGTATGAAATATTTTTTGTGAAACATTTTTGCTTCCACATTTATACTCCCGTTAAACTTAAAAAATTTTGTTTTAGTGTACTTAAAATTTTATGAAATTACTTTTATTTTAAAGCATAGAAATTATGCAGACTTTTTCAACAATATATGACAACTTCAAATCTTCTTCCAAATAATGTAATGTCTACTCTGAGAACGTTTATAACTTCTAAACAATAAGGCATACCAAAAGTATTATATACGAATGAAATGATACCACATAAGTATACTTTTAGATGCATGTATAAAAAATTTTAAAAGTATTCAACTTAATGTGATTTCAGAAAAATACATGTTGAAATATGCGAACGAACGTAGTGTAACAATCGGCATTTTGGACCATATGGGAATTGACAGTATATAAATTCACATAGTTTTCTAGTCGTACTTAGGTTTTATTCACGGGATATTCGACATAATTATACATAATATCCAGCTTTCACCGTTTTTTTTTTCTTTTTGTAAACTTTTTTAATAATGTTTTAAAAATGGTCACATACTACCCACAATGATGAACTTAAATAGTTGTTTTCTGATGTGTCAATAAAAAAAAAGTTTCACAGATTTTGCAGAAAAAGTTTCTTCCAACACTGATGATGCTATCTACGAAAATAATTTATTATGTTGCCTTTAGCATATAGTAAATATGAAAACAAATAGTTGAAGAGACCAAGAGAAACTTACAGTAATCTTTACAAAATTGACTTTAAATGTATGTGGATGATGTGAGCACAGACATAAGAAAGGCGATATTGCTTCGGTCGCCTTCACAAAAACTTTAAGCATATCACTCATGTGTTAAGGTTACTATTGCTATTTTTGTTTTTATAAAACTATTTTTAACCCAAATCCTCCAGACTTATTTTTCCAGAATTTTGAGATAAAACTTCACCAACATACTAATTGGATCGTGAGTATGTCCTTAATTTATTCGGTGTAAGGATATGCTATAACGAATGGAGACCATATGGACACACACGAACGTTCAGGAACCAAGTGTTTTTAATATTTCCCAGATGCACCATTAAAATATAAATTTGACAAAATTTAATTATGATCCATAATTTGAAGTTGGATATTTTAGTGGCGAAAATGATGCTGAAAAAGGTAATGGAGCATATTTGTCATATTACGTCAATAAACATACATTAATGGGAATTGACAATTCATAATTAAATTTGTTCAACTTTATATTTTAATGGTGCATATGAAAAATATAAAAAAATACTTGATTCCTGAACGTCCTTGTGTATCCATATGGTATGTATGTTTATTGACGTAATATCACAAATATGCTCTGGTATACCTCCATTACATTTTCAGCTTCATTTTCGCTAATAAAATATCCAACAACTTCAGGTGGTTCAATGTAGATAGTCCAGTAGTAAAATTCTTGTGTAAGAAGCAATGTTTCACACTATTCTTAAGCAGACCTTTAAGATTTATCTTTCTTTTTATATGAAATGAACATGCAGGCCTACACTGGCCTAATTTGTTAAAAGTTAAAGTCATTCGCATTGTTCCCCTAAATATTAATGCAGTTTTGTTGCCAAATGTAGGAGCATTTGGCATCTGTTTTTATATTTTGCAAATAATTGCTTTTCCGGAATAAAAAACTAATAGGATTTTTTAATTTAAAACTAAAATGTATGTGGAAGGGAAGACTGAAACTTTTGGAATTATTCATACATCCACACATCTTCATACAATCATCCTCTCCATCATCTGCGTTATCTTTATTTATTTTAATACTGTTTCTTTTAAATGAATACTTTTAAACGAAATAAAATAAAAATTGTCAGACCACTACACTTTTTATATTCTTGACGTTCTTCTGGGTCAATTTAGCGAAATCACTATTGTAGAAAACTAGAAGATATATGAATTTAATTTCATACAGAAATCAGAGAACTTTTTTGATAGGATATATTACACGTATATAAAAAAATCTATATAAAAAATAAAGACCGACTATAACTTTTATAATTCTTACTAACTTATGACACAATATCACAATTTTCTACTTAAAAATATCCCATGTCACCCAACTTCCCTTACTGGTTTTCTTTGTAAAGAAAATTACAAACGATTCGGAGAATATTACGAATCCATATTCGTAAAATTTAAATAGCATCAAAACTACAAATATTTCGTTTAAATTAGGAAACTTTCATTTTTTAACGAAACTATAAGCTTTAACTTTTACGAATAAATTACTAAACATTCGTAAAACACGAAAAAACAAGAATCATTCGTGTTTTTTACGAAAAATTAGTAAAAATAAATATGTTTTCGTTAAATGGCAATTTGGATTTTTTTATTTTAATTGGTATCGCGGTCGCAAGCAGATAAGTTTTAAAACATAAATTTTAAAACATATTCTGTATAAGTGCAAAAAGTATTAAATCGCTGCATGGTATTTTATATTTTTATGATTGAATGAATGAATCGTCATTTTCATTGTCAGTTTTTTTTTTAAATAGAGCATTTGTGGATATAGCGAAAGTTTCGAAAAATTCCTACAAAATGTACAAAATTATTACGAAATTAATTACGAATAAAAATGAAAATCTTTCGTATTATGTACGTTTTTTTGCAGATAATATCTATGAATAATTTCGTAAATACACAAATAATATTCCTAATTTTATCATAAATTACCAAATTGCTTTCGTGTATTTTTCAAAATATTTCGTAGATAAAATTCAAAATTTTGTTTTCGTAAAATATACGAACGATATTTTAGGCAGATTTTTAATTGAGTGCATGTATGTATAGAACATTGTCAACATCTTTGCACAATCTGCTTAAAATAAAGATCTTACATTATAAAGATCGATAATGAAAATAGTACAATAAATGTATATCTTTTGCAATTTTATTATTTAAAAATTTAATTATGAACAGTTATCAAAAATAGCTTAAAATATAGGAATAAATTACCACAGCCATTATGTAAACACAAAAATTAATAAATAAAATGCGAAATAAACAGCTAAAGAGTATCGTAAATAGTAGCGTAAAGAGTATCGTAAAGAGTATCGTAAATAGTATCGTAAATAGTATCTAATTTATTTATTTAAGTGGAATTTTTCATAATGAATAGTTTTTACAATTTCTATATATGGGCCATTCCACACCAAATCGACCAAAATAAGTCAATTTTGAGATTTTACCTTTTCGATTTTTATGAAGGCGAGTTATTAATGGAGTTTCTAGCATTTCTAGTTCAAGAGATATTTAAATATGAACAACCATACAAAAGTAATTTTTGGCCATTTTTTTCCAACTTTGAGCCACTATATCTCTGGAAGTAGTGGACGGAAAAAATAAAGAAAAAATGGGTAGTGCATGTCTCGTTACCCTTTATCAATTCCCAATATGTCATTGAAATCGAAGAATGTGAGTTCCAACCGCTGGTCGATTTGGTGTGGAATGGAATATACTGTTGTCTCTATAACAGTGGACAATCACTAAATAAATAAATAAATAAATAAATAAATAAATAAATAAATAAATAAATAAATAAATATATAAATAAATACAATATTAAAAAAGAAAGTGCTACGTTTTTACAGAATATAAATAGTTTTTCTATACATTCAATTTTCAATACATTTTTGCACTAGTTTTAACAATTATAAAATAAAGGCTTATAACTCATTTAAATCTATGTTCAAGATTTTCGAACTATTATCCACCATCAATTGCGAAATTAAACAACTGGACCCAAAATTTAAATTACCTTTTAGAATTTTGTTAATAAGACGGCATTCTTAAAGGAATATAAACAACTTAGCAAAATTCCAATTTTCGCACAAATTTTTGAAATCACATTTGAATAAAAATAATTGTCCTCTACCGGTAATGCCATAGAAGGTTTAATTAGATCTGGTGTATCTTTTTTTTCAATTGTCTTTCGATTATTACACTTATTTACCACATTACCTGTGTTTACATTAAAGCAAATAAAATCATATCTTCGAAATAGATCCCAGGCTCCCCCTATTTAAATATCGCAAATACGCCACTGAAAAGTGGTCGGGTTGTGACCAGTGTTGCCATTGCCCAAAGGCCAAAAATGGCTAAAATTTCTCAAAAAATGGCTAAAAATGGCTAAATGTTATTTTATCTAATACAAAACACCATATTAGAAACTCTTCTGTCAAGTGCCTCACTTTTAGAATAATTTTGCGGATTGAGCACTTAAATAATCGCGTTTAAATTTCCTGAAGTACTTTAATATTCATTCGTTAACCATTTTAATGCAAATATCATATATTCGGGATCCATGTCGAAACCTTAAAATGTTGATATTTTTATGCATTTGCAGTATAATCACTTTGATTTAATAAAAAAGGGACATTTTGAAACTACTCATTTCACAATGATATCATGTTTGAAAAAGGACGCAGTTTATTTTACTGAAAATATTCAGTCCTTTTGTCTAATTAGTATAAAACAAAGTTTCTTTCATTACTTACTTACTTACTTACTTAAATGGCCCTTACAACCATGGGTCGGTTTTGGCCGCTGAGATGAAGCCGCGCCAGTCGGATCTGCTTTGCGCGCGCTGACGCCAGTTAGAAATACCAAGCGTTGCCAGGTTGTCCTCAACTTTGTCTTTCCAACGCAAATTTGGACGCCCTCTTCTACGTTGTCCACCTTCGAGTTTCGATTCAAGCACCTTCTTGGCTGGAGTGTTTTCATCCATTCGTTCGACATGACCTAGCCAGCGAAGCCGCTGGATCTTGATGCGCTTGACTATGTTAATGTCGTCGAATAACTCATACAGCTCGTTGTTCATCCTGATTCGATACTCGTTAGCAAAGCAGATAGGGCCAAATATTTTACGGAGAATCTTTCTCTCGAACGCTCCCAGTACTCTCTCATCGGTGGAGGCCAGCGTCCATGTTTCTGCACAATAAAGTAGGACGGGCATGATGAGTGACTTGTAGAGCGTTATTTTTGTCCGGCGAGAGAGGGCTCTGCTTCTCAATTGCCTACTGAGCCCAAAGTAGCACCTGTTGGCAAGAGTTATTCTCCGTTTGATCTCTAGGCTGACGTCGTTGTTGCTGTTTACGCTGGATCCCAGCTTGATGAAGTCCTTCACAATGTCGAATTTGTGGGTGTCAAAATCAGCTTTTTGTCTCTTCGTCTTGTCCTCGTTCACCGTTAGACCCATTCGACGCGACTCTTTCTCCAATCTGGAGAATGCTGCGCTGACTGCTCGTGTGCTCCTGCCAATGATATCAATATCGTCGGCATATGCGAGCAGCATGACACTTTTGTTGAGGATAGTGCCGCTTTGACAGAGTTCGGCAGCTCGAACTATTTTCTCCAACAATAAGTTAAAAAAGTCGCACGATAGGGAGTCACCCTGTCTGAAACCTCGTTCGGTATGAAATGGCTCGGAGAGGTCTTTTCCTATTCTCACTGAGCAACGTGTGTTGCTCAGGGCGATCCTGCAAAGCCTTATAAGTTTCGCAGGTATGCCGAACTCAGACATTGCGGCGTATAATCGTTCCCTTACGGGGTGTCGAAGGCGGCTTTATAGTCGACTAATAGGTGGTAGGTGTCGATCTGTTTTTCTAGGGTCTTTTCCTGGATTAGGCGCAATGTGAAAATCTGGTCTATGGTGGACTTTCCAGGTCTGAAGCCAATCAGTCTGTTGACGATGGGCTTCAGTCTTTCACATAATACGCTCGATAGAACCTTGTATGCGATATTAAGTAGGCTGATCCCACGGTAGTGGGCGCAGAAAGTGGGATCCCCTTTCTTAAGGATTGGGCAGAGTACACTGAGGTTCCAGTCACTTGGCATGCTTTCATCCGACCATATTCTGCTTACGAGCTCGTGCATGCTCTCTATTAGCTCTTCGTCTCCGGTCTTAAACAATTCAGCAGGCAGGCCATCAGCACCTGCGGCTTTGTTGTTTTTCACCCTCCATATTTTCAGTGTGCTCTGGATATCTGTCACTAGATTTCCGTTCTCATCTTTACAGGAAGAGGCTCCGGATTTTGAACCTCCGGCTAGGCATCTTATTTTCTCGAAGAATTTTCGAGCCTCATTCCTGTCCCCATGCATCTCAATCTCCTCACACTCACGTCTTTCTGCCTCGCTTTTTTTACGCCTGAAAAGACGTCTCTCTTCCCTCCTGGATTTGTACGCAGCGTCTTTCTCTGCAGTGGCCGCGCGACACTCTTGGTCATACCACTGATTCTTCAGGGGGCGTTGGAATCCAAGCACCTCTTCGGCAGCCGTACGCATAGAGCAGGAGATATGATTCCACTGCGCCCTTATATCATCGAGAGGAGAAGTGCTTTGTCTAAGCAGGTAGGAGAGTCGAGTGGAAAAGGCTTGCGTTGTCTGTTGTGATTGCAGCTTTCCGACGTCTAGCTTTCTCTGCGTTTGGTTCCGTACGTTCTTCGCAGCGCTTAAGCGTGTGCGGACCTTGGCTGCTACAATGTAATGATCCGAGTCCATATTGGCACCTCGGATAGTGCGTACGTCCATCACGCTCGAAGCGTGCCTTCCGTCAATCACAACGTGATCAATTTGATTTCGAGTTTTTTGATCGGGCGACAACCATGTGGCCTTGTGGATATCGAAATGTTCGAATCTAGTGCTACTAACTACAATGTTTCGTGCTGCGGCGAAGTCGATTAGCCTCGTTCCGTTATCGGAAGTGTTGGCATGGAGGCTAAATTTTCCGATTGTGGGACAATAGATGGCTTCTCTGCCCATCTTGGCGTTAAAATCGCCTAGCACGATTTTGATATCGTGGCGGGGGCAGCGCTCGTATGCGTTGTCTAGGCGCTCGTAGAAGCGCTCTTTTGTTGCCAGCCTTTCGTCCACGGGCGTGAACCTAGAGACAAGGTGGCGGAGTCTCTTGCCGACCACAAATCCACATCCAAATTCGTGTCTCTCCGCATGGCAGTTGTAGTAGATATCACAGGACGCTTGTTTCCAACAGCCCTGTCCCGTCCATCGCATCTCCTGGATAGCGGAGATGTCAGCCATATATTTTTCGAGGACATCTGCCAGCTGGATAGAGGCACCTTCCCTATAAAGGGTCCGGACATTCCAGGTGCATATCCGTAAATCATGGTCCTTAAAACGTTTGCGTGGGTCGTCATCGTTGTAATTGGTCGTTATCCGAGGCTTCTTTTTTGTTTTCATTGGGCGCATAGGTTTTTTCCGTGGTGGGACCCAAACCCAACGCACGAACCCTCACTCTGAGGGAGATGCTCGCCACCCACTTTAGCCGACTTCTACACCGGGTGGTGTAGAGCGCCGTTTCCAGGGACTTCCACGAGGAGGACTTCCACCGAAGTGGAGGTGTCACCATTTGACAATTTGCCAATTCTGGTGACCAGTGAGTTGACTTGAGACGACACTATGGGGGCGATTATCACAAGGCAACGTGTCTGAGTGCTTCAACATGGCGAAGCCAGCGCAATCCTTGTCGGTGTCGTCTCAAGTTTCTTTCATTAATGTATTTTAATACTCACAAAAAATACCTTTTAACAGCGATTTTGTTCATTCTTTTTTCAATATTTGTTATGTTAATAATCGATATTACTATTTTTTCGTTTAACTAAAAATATATATTTTAATTAAGTTTTAATTAAGTATTTAACTAAGTATGAATTGAGTATTTTTGAATATTCGCCACATGCAAATAAAAATATTATAAAAAATTGCTGAAATGGCTAAAATAAAAAAGTGGCTAAATTTCCGGCTTATAGTATTTTAATAATTTAATTGCTAAAAAAATTTAAAAAATGGCAAAATCTAGCCATAAAATGGCTGCTTTGGCAACACTGGTTGTTCCAAGAAAAAAATACAATGATCTGTTCCCTATTTGTATAGTTTTTACTCTGTTTTTTGTTTAATTAAAGTCGATTTTCATAACCAAAATATTTCATTTCATTCAAAAAAGAATTTGATATTCACATCTTTTTATAAATCACTGATTTCAATTCTGCAAGTTTTTTATAGCAATGCCTAAAAGTATACATTGGAAACATGGTTTAATATGTTAACGCATTGAATATAAAATGCTCAAAAACAAATGGATATATTTCGATTACTGTAACCTTCTGAATTACTATTGAAACTGAGTTGTCACGGATGTCAGCTATTTCATCAGGAGCGCACATTTCTTAATTAATTATATATTTATCATCTATATATTTAAAAATTTAGTATTATATTAAAAAATGTATAATTACACTGTGCGAACCCATTTTACCACCAGAAATGAGAGTTACATATTCTTACGGATTTGGGCATTCTAAGAACAATGGCGTTTTCAGTTTTTTTTCCATACACGTCCAGTTTCAAGTATATGCCGCAAAAACGAAAAACCACGTTTTTGAGGATATTATTGGTTGGTAAGCGTTAGATATAAAGCCCCATTCATGTACTTTACATTATTAATTAGGAAATTCCATCAATTTCAATTACGCTGTTCACAATTTTATGGGATAAACAAACTTGAAATTGATGCGATTGACTAATTGATAATGTATATAAGGTGTATACCTGGGAATTCAGTAAAAAATGCCCAAAAATTTACCTTTTTTAACCCAAAAATGAGTCCGTTTATCTCACATCTCTGGTCCTGTTAAACAAATTTTTAAAATTGATATGTACACTAAGAAAACAAGATGTTTATGAAAGTCTTGCTGCAACAATCGGTTAAAATTTACGCCTTGTCGCAAATATTAAAGCATCCCATAAGTGCAGCAAAACTAATAATATTTTTTAAATATGACATATATGCAGACAGTTACGAGATGTTTGCCACAACAGCAATGAAAATTTAGATATTTATAATTGACTGATAGCAAACGTCCTGAGTTCTTGGACATTTACAGCGAAATTTTTGTTATTTTGACTTGACAACTATAAAAAAGGAAAATGGCGTACTTTTTCCTTACGCTTGATTTATCCACAACAGTTACGTAAATCCAATGGTGTAAAAAATGTCAACTCAAATATTACATTTTAATGGTAAAAGTGAAAATAATATTTCCTGGGATTGAAATTATCAATACGTGATGGAAAATATCTTTTTTGCAGAGTTTACTTTGATGACAGCATCGCCGGTCGGACTTGGTTCTTCCGCGGAGAAGTCTCAAGTCGTTGTACGACTTTACATTCGAAGGATTTATAAAGACGATGGCGATGTATATCCAAGATACTGTTTTAATTTTAGAATAAATAAAAATACATTTGATTCCTTTTATTTTAATTCAATAAAAATTACTCCGCGTATTCTAATGGAGTACCTTTTCCAAATATTCATCTACTATCTTCCTATTTGTAAGATATGTTTAATTGATGGTTGCTATAAATAATCGTAAATTTGAAAGATGGTTGCTAGCAATATTTATCGTATTTGACGGATATTTGATATATATATGATAAATAACTTAATATTTAGGGCTGTGATATTTCTGTTAATCATCTTTGTTTTCTTAGTTTAAAACGATTTGATGATTGCCAGTAACTAAATTTTTTTTTGTTGATTCGATTTTGATCAACACTTTCTGTAAACTCATACAGAATTTGCTGTCTTTCAAAATTTCTCGACCCAAAATAATGTTGTAAGACATAGAGTATCCAACACATATTTCCAGGCATACTGCTGATTAGCAAGTCCAACAAAATACCGTTGTGTGTTCAGCAACATTTCATTTTTCAACTATTTCAATTGTCTTCATTAAATTGAAACAATTCTCAGTCTATTTGCAACTCAAACTCATAGGACCTTTGCATTCAAATGGGCAGTTACCAGATTTTGACATTTCATTTTTTCCAAAGATCCTTGTTGTGGATTTGGTTTGACTTATAATTGTTTGGCTTATATACTTGGCTTGGCTTATATATTGGCTTATAATGGTTTCCTTTGCTTTCTTATCTATCGTTCGTATCTTTTCATATTACATGAATTTGAGTTCGTTCAAATTTGCAGCTCTGTCTATTAACAAATTATCAATGGAAATCCACTATTTTTCATATTAATTTGATTGTAACTGTTATTTTTGAATATCCAAAAATATCTACTAAAAAAATCAATTGCTAAAAATATAAATACTTCTCAGTGTAATTGGAAACACATAGTGCAATTTTAATTTTCTCATTGATGGAAAAGCTGCAAATTTCAACAGCCCTCATTGGTGTAATCTATGCAGGGCCGTTTACCTGTTTTACGATGGTTTCTAAAAATATTAAAGTACTTTTATTTTAATATATTTTTTGTTACTTACTTGGTCCTTCCACTGGAGTCATGAAATTACAAATGAATTATTTTTCGATGTCAAATTTAATTGCATTTATCACTGAACCGCAATACGATGTGTGAAACCAGAATCGGAACCGCTATTTAAAAAAAAAACTTGGAACAAGAACCGATATTTAAGTCCCTGTCAGGAATCGCAATGAACTGGAGTTGGAACCGGAACCATTTAGATTTATGGAACCGGAACAGATATCGGAACCGTTTTAAAAAAATGTGTGGAATCGGAATCGAACCAATATTATTTTTTTGGTTGCAAATCTTGGAAAGGGTTTTAGTCTCTGGTCCATAAGTAATAAAATTTAAAACTTATGATAATTTTGAATACTCATAAGATTCGGAGTTGTAGCTAATTAAAAAATGACCGTATAGTATCAATTCCTAGATCTGTAATTTAGTTACTAGGAGACCGAAATCAATTGAACATGTAACCATTTTTAGTAACAATTTCTAAGTTTTGGTAACTTGGAAGTTAATTTATTTTTATGCCCTACACCTATGAGGTACTGTTTCGAAGCATTTGATATTATATCATTTTGTAAAGGTATCATATTCAGCTTTTAAATTGCACTATTAAAAATTAAAGAATTTTAATTGGAATTTTAAAACTTCTACTTTGGTTACAGTTTTAACTATCACGCTGTTCCTCTCCGAAAGAAATTTTAATGAATTTGTATATACAATGTAATGATTATTTATAAAAACTAAAGGAGAAAGTGTGAATATTTCCGCATTATATGTCAGAGCCAAAAATGTAAAACGGGTCTAAAAACCAAATTTTGATTTTTGGCAAAAAAAAAAAATCAAAACTTAAAAAGGTTAATAGATATAGATTATGATATAGATTATAATAATAATAATAAGTCCTGAGAAAACTTATACACTGAACTTTGATATATGAAAAATTTCGCTTCCGCTAGTCCAATTACTTCCAAATAGTAAAATGCTATCAATATTTAACTTATATAAAAAACTCACTCATTTTTCTCACGAAATACAAAAGTTACAGATAAATGTGTGGATTTACATTTTTCCAATAAATTTGAATTTTAATATTTGAAATGTGCCACTCCCTGAATTCAAATTCCACCCATTTTTATAGTGGTGTAAGGTACATCCATAAAATAATTTAATTCAATAATATTAGACTATTTGTCTCTTAAAAGAAAATGTTACAGGTATATAAGTGTTCAAAACTCCACTTTTAATTTTCATATACAAAATGTGCCAGTCCCATTTTTTACATGTTCTCTATTTTCCACAGCAAGATATGTATAACTATTAACTATACGATTATATTTATCTCTGTTAATAGACATTGAACTTTACATATCCCTTTTTCCAATTCCGCCCATTTTTATAAAGAGATAATGTATTACATTATAAGCTAACTCTGTTCAAAGTTTCGTTCATTTATCTCTTAAACTACAAAAGTAGGCTTATAGTGCGAACATTATTTGTATAACATACATACATTTCCGACTCCACCTATTTTTATACTATCGCAAGATACAAACATTGAATAAATAAATCTAAAGTTTCATCTATTAACTTTTAAAGTATATAGTTATAGGCATATATAATATCATTGAACTTTCATAAGTGAATAGTACCACTTCCTTTTCTCAAATCCGCCCATTTTATCACATCACCAAATACTAACAGTATTCAAAATTTTGTCCATTTATCTCTTATACAACAGAAGTTACAGAGTTATGAAACGCAAAAGTGCCTTTTGACCCACTGAGCGTCGGTGGCTACAATGCTTATAACGATGAACTATGAGCCAATTCGCTGTTTCGAACGATCTCTGGTTCATCAAGAAAAAGAAATTATTTTTCTATATATGTTGCTATCGGACGAATAAAGGCCATTCCACATCAAACCGGGCACTTTTGCGATTTACTATTTTTCATTTAGAAGGTTTTTTCGATTACTCTTTTGGAAGAGAGCCGACAGCAAACTGAATAACTCCCAGGTCATGGCTAAGTTCTATTGAAAGTTTTTGAAGAAACAACACAACACAGGCAATGATCATACGAACCGTTTCGGATACAGCCAAGTGTCCTCATCAGTGATCTTTGTGTGATGACGTATTGATAACAACAAATAATTAGTATATACGAATTCGGTGTGGTTGGGGCCCGAACTCATGCCGTCAGAAACGTCGGGAGTTGATAGTCAAGCACGCTAGGTGCTCGGCTACTGAACCACACAACCATCACTCGTCTAAGTTGCAGTTTTTCCTGTTCTATTTTTAGAACAGACTTTGTTGCAAGAATGACGAATGGAACCGAAGATCGGTAGAACGAATGCATTTGATTTCGTTGAAACTTTGCACTAGTGTCGAAAAATATTTTACACGTGTTTCATGTTTTATAAAAAAAAATGTTAAATATCGACGAAATTTATTAAGGGGTAGAACTGCCAGAAAAAAATATTTTTTTTAATTAAAAGAAACATGTCTGTAAAATTTCATAAAGATCGAAGCTCATACAGTCATTTTTTGTCGAAAAGCGCCCGGTTTGACATGAAATGGCCGATATGCAATATGCTAATCGGCATGTTGGCAAAAACGGCCCTGTATCGAACAGACGTTGGTTGCAGCCTACACATGTGTCGTTAATACATAGCTGATTAAGTGTGTGCACTGCATCCGAAGGGTTCGTACGCTAAGACGTTAAGTAAATGTATCGTGCTCTTAGTTTAGTTATCCAGTGAATGTAATGAGAGGTGCGTGTGTCTACCAATAAGTGTTTATGCGATATGTTAGATGACGATATATCGCAAAGCTTTGTCTAAGTTAACTCCGTAAATTCGTCGATGTAATTACGCGCTAAAATCTATAAAAGTAACAAATATCACAAGTTATATTTTTTATTCAGAGAATCTCAGGAGTATTTGCACTCACATCGTCAGTTTTGGTGTTTTTTGTTATTTTTTTTTTTTTTTGAATTTGTTACAAAGATAGAACATCTTCTTGGAAAAGGTAAACATCAAAACGTTATTTATTACACAGTGTGTGACAAAACAAATCAAATTTCATGCGCCATTTCACAGTTTTTCAGTACTATTTAAGAATGATCCAAATACTTAGTTGATATTTGGAGTTAAAATGTTTAGCGGGTTGCTTTAGTATTGCTACACATTGTCTAGGTCTTTAATTAAAAGTATCGTGGTTACAAATTTAAGTGAAAATACTTTACTGTAATGAAAACATTGCGATAATGACAAAATATTCTATTGGTTTGCAAATTGAAAATAAACTGTTATATTCAGAGAAACATGTAGCAGTCTATCTTTGAATTAAGATTACCTTTAAATTAACGTTGTTTGAGATAGAAATGGGCGTGCCGGTGTATCTGAATACATATAGGCTCTTAAGAAAAAAAAATGTCCCACGTATTTGTTTTTTTTTAATAATAAATAAAGTCATAAATTTGTTTATATTTTTAAAACATTCTTTATGAAGCTAATTTCAACTAATAAAATACCAAAATGTCACAAATTTGAACTGAATGTGTGGTCACTGAACGCAGCACACACCGGTCTATAGACAGATATAAAAATATACTTACTGACACCAGCCACATATGTAGAAAATATATACTTAAACTCATGTAGTCTAAAACAGACGGAGACAGACATTTAGTTGTAGACAAAGCCATGCACAGTTTCAGGAATACATATAGAAACAAAAACGCACGGGCAATAATTCCAATACGAATAAAATAAATAAACAAACTGCTAAAAGTACCGATGAGCGCTTCAAAAACTACAAATACATTCAGTACAAATCAATACCATTCAATCGATGGCAAATGCACGTTCATTCTTCTTTGTGTTTTTCTATTTTCCATATTCACGAGTTCAAAAAAATCCGACTCTTTCAACATTATAATAAGTTTTGCGAGTGTTCCATATAGAAGGTGCGTCGTTTCGCCTCCGGTCATTGAGTTATTCTGTGGACAGCATCTGGAGAAGGCAAAACAAGGGTTTTGCATTATAATTGACAAAGTGTTTAAAAGTTGCCATATTTTTAATAAATTCTGAAAAATAAAACTACAGTGAACGACAATTTATAAAAGTGTTTGTACCGCTTTTAAACACAATTCAACGAATGGTTTAAGTAAACGATATTCAATCTCACCAAATAAGTAAAATGTTGCACATTGTTCTTCTTGAAAAAGTCTAGCAGTCTCGTTGAGTGTTTGTGTTTTCGAATTGTTGAAAAAATAGTATTTATATAGAACAATGTAATGCATTGGTTAGATGACATTTCGCTGGATGGCAATTTAATTAGCGGATGCACCAGCGACAGCAACTGTGAAAATAGTGAAGGCATCAATCAAAGCAGAACACAAAAAAAAGAAAGTATGTAAAATAAACTAAATGTTCAGATATTTTCCTCCAATCCTTCCAATGTAATAATTTGAATTATTGTTTTTGTTGTTGATTATGCCAAAAGAAAATTTTATTTTTATCCATGTTTCACTCATCAACTTAATTATGCTTTTAATAAAATTTACAATAGGCTTATTTATTTTATAATGCTAAAATTTAATTTTACAGTAATGTTATAAAATTATTGTCTAATGTATTAATTTAAGTTCTGTTTTTATATAGCGCAATTTGTTAATTAATACTTACATGTAAATGGATTAGACGGCGATGTTTCAGCAATTATATTTGTTAAAACTTCGTCGACTAAATAATTTGCTCCATTGACCTACAAATATTCATATTAGCGAACACAATGGATGATTTAACTACAAATAGCAAATGTTTTCATTAAATTACTGAACTTGATTGCTAGACTGATTATTGCATGCAATTAATATCGGTTGCTATATTTACGTCGATTACACAGTGCGACAGTAAATTTAGTGACGGAAATTTGACAATATTTTTAGAATCCTTGAGTAACCTACCGAAATTTCACCAAACAAACTTATGTCGTATCACGTCAGGTTTTCGGGATATATGACCATAAAGGTCCTAAAGTGACCGCAATATTACCGTTGATTTATTGAGAAAACTGTAGTAGTTATGGATTTGTTGTCTGAGAACCAAATGTAGACACTATCCAAGGCTTTATATCTGTAGTACATATTAAATTTCTATCTCGTCCTTTTAATACAAATATTATTAATTTTCAAAGGATCACTCTACATAATCTACTAATTTCATATTAAGGAGTTACAAATGTATCATATTGTCCATAAATATTCAGCATAAAAAAACAAAAAAAGTGGTCAAATATGTCAAAGCTGTACGAGCTATAGTTTCTCTAATACTGAGCACTGCAAAGTATTTTTACATTTTATATGAAACTGCAAAATACTGAAGTTTTTCGTAGATTAAAATCGAATGATCCTTTAGCGGTACCAAGGATTTGGCTTTATTTTTAATATACTGAATGAATCCAAAAAAAACTATAAAAATATGTTCTATCACGCCAGGATTTCAATGTAATGACCCCCAAATATCTAATAAATCCTTAATTTAAATAGTAACATTTCTGGAAAACGGTATAAGATATGTATTTTTGACTGTAAACCAAATGTATGCATTCACCTAAGGATCTTTTCTGTAGTACATTTTAATTTTAAATCATCAATATTAAAGATTTTCAAAAAAAATCTGTAGTTAATTGTCCAAATTTATATGTAGAATTAATAAATGTTTATACCCTACACCTATGAGGTACAGGGTATATTAACTTTGTGCATATATTGTAACGCCCCTTAGGAGGCGTGTCCGGTATGGAAAAGTATATATATTCTTGATCAGCATTACTACCCGAGTCCGTTTAGCCATGTCCGTCTGTCTGTCTGTCTGTCTGTCTGTCTGTCTGTCTGTCTGTCCGTCTTGCTGGGATATAAGACATAATTAAAAACTTTAAAATTAAGGTATGCAAATAAATATCCCACATTATTATCCCCACCAAAGGTGTAGGGTATTCCATAGTCGGGCCCGACCGACTATAAAAATCCGCCCCATGTGACCGAACCTACCCATGTGGCCTAACTTTCCCAACTCGTTCATTATGTCTTTGGGAAAAATATTAAGCACATCAAAACAGTGAAAATTGTCATAGAAGTCAAAGCCATTCGAGTTATGGTTTCTATTATATTAAGCACTGAATGTATATTTTTCAAATTTTCATAAAACGATTCGATGTTTCTCAAATACTCTAAAAAAATTGTCAAATTTCTGGCACCAAAAAAAAGGGCCGTGGGCTTCACTGTTGTTTTTTTATGTATACTAGATAGTTTTTATTGATTTCTAAGCAAAGTTAAAAAATGGATTTGGTCCTCTTCTGCATCAAATTGAGAACATTCAATTAAAAACAAATATTTTCATTAAAAATGCTATTTTATTTCAATTGTTAAATACTAAAAACAATTGAAACAACGCATTTTATATTTATCAATGTGGAGATACATACATTGTTGTTATAAAAATAAATTTTAAAATCGCTTTTTTATTATATGTACATTAAAAATTAATTTCAGATTTCTAATAACTGTGTGCTGTTTATGAGTTCAACTCATATAGTAAACGATTGTTTTTTTGTTATATTTAATATATCGGCAAATGTACGATATATCAATTGTTTTCAATTGCCTTGCAACAAAAACCATAAAATAATAGCAAATGGAAAAATTAAGAATACGTCAATTAATAAACACTGTGCAACAGTTCAATTTTATCCAAAAGTAAAAAATATAGTTCTATTAATAACAAATGTACATCCTCAAAATAAAAAATCAGTAAAAATAAGGCATGGTCACTAAGGTGTGAATTTTATGACAATTTTTCGATTTTTAGTTTTCTCACCCTCAAGGATTGTTAATTAGGACCAAAAAAATAAGCTCTGCTAATTTTTTTTGAGAATTTCTCACCGGGAACACGTCACGCAAAGACCTCAAAACTTCAGCATTGTACTAATAAGAAATATCTTAAATATTAAAAAATATTTGAAGTAAGAATTAATGAATATAGCTTAATTAAAGAACAACATATTGTACCTGTATTTGTATATGTTTATGTATAACGAGTTGGGAAAGTTAGGTCACATGGGTAACTTTGTCACATGGGGCGGATTTTTATAGTCGGTCGGGCCCGACTATGGAATACCCTACACCTTTGGTGGGGATATTAATGTGGGATATTTAATTGCATACCTTAATTTTAAAGTTTTTTATTATGCTGAACCTCCCCACCCTCAGAATATTATTCATATATCAGAAATTTACGTCTTATATCCCCATAAATTAAAAAAATTATGTAAAAGTATAAAAAACTAATAAAAAAAATAGACACATATAATTTAAAAGTTTTTCATTATGCTGAACCTCCCCACCCTCAGAATATTATTCATATATCAGAAATTTACGTCTTATATCCCCATAAATTAAAAAATTTATTTAAAAGTATAAAAAACTAATAAAAAAAATAGACACTTATAATTGGGCGGACAACGTCTATATTTAAATTTTTGAAAGGCTAATATTTCATAGACTTGATTTTAATAATTTACGGATTAAATTTTCACTAAAAACCCAGGAAATAATGAAAAAAAAAGTAGGCGGGTCACTCCCATTTTTGAACCACATATTTTTAGGTGAATTATAACAATACCTTTTAAATTTTATACCTATATCTTGAATACTTTTCGAGTTACTAGTTCTTAAAGAGTTATATAAAAGTGACTTGTATGGGAGGTGGGCGTGTCCGTTGACCGATTTTGCTCATTTTCAAACTCAGTTCCTACTTTTGGCTAAGATATATTGAGACGAAATTTCATTGCATTCTAATTAGTATTTCTCAAGTTATTCTGTATTCGGACAGCAAGACAGCAAGACGGACAGACAGACAGACGGACATGGCTAAACGGACTCGGGTAGTGATGCTGATCAAGAATATTTATACTTTTCCATACCGGACACGCCTCCTAAGGGGCGTTACAATATATGCACAAAGATAATATACCCTGTACCTCATAGGTGTAGGGTATAAAAATAGTCCTCAGATATATATGGGCATTTCCAGAGAAACGTCAACCACGACCGAAAAATTAAAAATGCTTAAATAAAATAACGGTGGATTTGGAATCTTAAATATGTGATTCTAAGTATTTAAAAAATAAAATTCTATTCAGTTAACTATAACGTATAAAAAAATAATCATAAAGTTACGTTACTATACATCTTGTAAATAAAACAATTTTTCATGAACTTTAAGTAACCAAATTAAATAATTTGAAAGATATACAGATACAAAATAATATTTTCTGTTTTTTCAGACAAACTTAATATATCTAAAGCTTTAAAATAATCATTGAAATTGAAAAAAGGGACAAATATTGATTTTGGGTGTCATATTTTTACGTACGGATCCAAAAAGATACATTTATTATCACATTAAACTAACAACATTTTTTAATAAGGTGAATCTTCTGTTTCTAATGCAGAATTTTATCCAAATTTTCAAAAATGTAAACATCGATTTCCTAGAAATTCAAGAACGTTTTTAACAGCTAATTGAAATCTGTTGTGTACGGAACTTTAAGTATCAAAATTGTAAATAATATAAAAAAAAAAATTACAAACAAAATTTTAAAACTTAATAAAACATTTGGAAATTCGATTCGTACATCACTTTTTATTTCGTAATAATGATTATTAATACTTTCAGAAATAAAATTAATTTTTAGCAAAAATCGTAGTGCCAATTTTCATACGGAACATCCGGAATTATTAATCACAGAGATTTATTACGATATAACTATAAACTTTAGGAACAAAGTGTACATATACAAAAATAAAGTATCTTTCTCTGTAAGTAATATAAATAATTTTTGTGCAAAAAGTATTTTTAGAAAAAGACAAAAAAATGTCCCGTCCAGAATGTTCCGTACGGAATTTTTCTATAATTTATAATGAAAAAAGTATGCATTTTAGAAACAAAGTGTAAATTTACAAAAAAGTAAATCAGCTATTATTAAAAATAAAAAAAAAATTGTATTCTAAATTAATTTACTTTATGGACTTTCTATATGAACCTCGACAGGCATTTTCATTTATGTCCCGTACGGATCAACCATTATTTAGTTTATATCTTTTTATCTACCGTATATAATTCTCCAAATTTTTTCGGATATTTAGATTCATTAATTTTCCTTCGAGTTATTAAATTTTTAAGCGTACGAATGTTCCGTACGGAACCCCAAGAAATGCCCATATATTTTTATTAATTTTAAAAACATTCTCTTAAAATTATAGAAATATCGAAAATACAAATACACGTAATTTTTTGTTGAAAACAGTTTCTTACTTACTCGAAATACCCTTTTGGAATATTTAAAATTTAACCTGTTAGTACATTTTACCTTCCAGTGCAATTTTTAATGCACGTGTTCCCTTTGTTAAAATTCAAAAAATAAACAATATAGAGCTGAGTTCGGAAATCCTCACTCACGCTCACTCAAACTCATGAGTTTTGCAAAATATTTTTTTCTCGTTGCTACTCACCTCATGAGTGAGTAGCCGGAAAATATACGGCAAACTTACAACTCATAAGAGAGTCACGTTTTGTGAGTAGAGATTTTGCTACTCACAAGAGAGTTTTGCGTTTCAACTCTCCATCCGCATTACACATGAGAGAGTGCAACAAGCAAACTCTCACTTTTCGTCAACTCATATTTGTTCAAGGACAAAGCGAATGCGTTGATCTACTCACTGTACAGGCTTGCAAAGTGTAACATCATTGTTGCCATTTCTGTTAGAATCTTCCCATCTGTGGTATTTTTGAAATGAGCTGTGCAATGGTTTTGGTTTTTAGCATTAGTGCATTTATAAAAGAGACAAGTATTGTAAAAGATTGCTATAAAAATAATGTGTCTGCCAAATATTGGTAGTTAAAAAATTACGTTTTGAAGTTTAAAACTATTTTTAAACAAATTTAAATTCAAAATATTTTTTTCCGAACGCGCACGTGATATTGGTGCAATTAAATGCTGGACTTCACAAGTCAAGTCATCATGATGTTCGCGTTAAATAAAAAAAGTACTTTTTGTTTGTGACTGTTAATTCATAGATGGAAAACGGATCATTTGGGATTGATTTTAAATAGCTTCTTCCATTGTGCTATTTCATTCATAAAATCAGACCTGTCCATGTTTTGTTATCGATGACATTCAATCACATTTTAACTCAAATAATTATAAACGGCAATTTCGAAACTGTTGAGACCGCTGAATGCAACCAATGTAAATCATTTATAAAATAAAACATTTTAAGTTTCAACGCAACTCGGCAACACCGCTTACTCGTTGCAAACATACAAAAAAGAGCACCATGTTTATACAATTTGGCCTTGTACTTTTATGAGTATGAGAAAAAGATAAAGTGCGTAATGCTATTCCCTCGTGAGGAGAAAAATAAATGAGTAGAAGACAGCACTCATGAGTAGTAAAGTTCTTACTCTCCGATGATTATCCATTTATGAGTAGAGAGTACGTCGGATTTTTTTTCTCTTACTCACTCATGTCGTGTGTTGTAAAATTAAATGTGTGCTTACTCACTTATGCATGAGTGAGTTATTATGTGTATTCATTTATGTGACTTTCCGAACTCTGGTATAGAGACAAAAATCATATTTGATTTAAGGTGGTACCCTCTCATTTTGTTCATTTATTCAAAAGATTACTTTGACAAAAAATTTAAATCGATTGGATAATGATATTATGTCCCTCGTCAGGCTTTTTCGGTTTGATGAATACTTCAGCAAAAAAATCAATTTTTCATTGTTTTACTTATCATTATGAATCCACATATAAATGTTTTGAAAACTGGGTATGCATAGTTATTGAGTTTATTCTGCTAAACAAATTGGCGATTTCAGTAACTTCAGTGATTTCATGACTCTGAAAACATTATCAGGTTTTTGACAAATATTCTCTCATATATTACTTGTCAATAAGGTTTCTTTTCTTTAAAGTGGATTTTATTTCATAATATGTTTATGCTGAACTTACTTACTTACGTTTGTATGTATAATTTTTAAGCAGGAAAATACTGTTTTCACATGAAAATTTTTGGGCAGCGTTGGGCGGTATTGTCTACAAATGTAGATTATACGATTGACTACATGTATACAATTGCATGTAGACAATCTCTAAAAGACGTGTAGACAATGTAGAAAACGTATACAATTCGTAATTGTATGTATTATGGAGTAATAAATTTATCTGAGTATTAAAAATATTGGTTTTGACACATGCTCTACAAAACGAAAATAAGTGCCCACCAACTCTATACAACTTTCAAACAATGCAAATTTGATTTGAGATTTCTGCAAATATATATTATAATAATATAATTATTTGGCGCTACATTCCTGTATAGAACTTAGGCCGAGCTCTCTCACCATTTGAGCTGTGCGTGTTATATATCTGGAATGCATTTGTTGTAACCTAATGTCATCAAAATGAGCTTACCTTATTTTACTGTAACTAAAATATTAGTACGCGCAACTGCACATTCGGTTTCCGTAACTGCATTTTTGCCAAAAAATAAATTAATTCAAAAATATGTGACCATATTTGGCAATGGAAATAATTTTGTTTTTTGGATTATGATAAAATTAAATAATAAATGTATCTCATACTGTTTTAATTTTGTTTAAATTTTTCAGGGAACAGGAATTAGTTGTTATAAAAATATTATATTAAAACGAGTTGGGAAAGTTAGGTCACATGGGTAAGTTCGATCACATGGGGCGTATTTTTATAGTCGGTCGGGCCCGACTATGGAATACCCTACACCTTTAATGGAGATATTAATGAGGAATATTTAATTGTATACCTTAATTTTAAATTTTTAATTATGCTGAACCTCAGAATATTATTCATATATCAGAAATTTACGTCTTATATCCCCATAAATTAAAAAATTTATATAAAGTATAAAAAACTAAAAAAAAAATTTGAAAAATGTAATTGGGCGGACCACGCCTATATTTACAATTTTGAAAGGCTAATATTTCATAAATTTGATTTTAATCAAATTTCCACTATGAAAACCCGGGATATAATGAAAAAAAAAGTGGGCGGATCACGCCCATTTTTGGATCACATATTTTTAGGCGAATTCTAACAATACCTTTTAAATTTTATAACTATACCTTGAATACTTTTCGAAATATTAGTTTCGAAAGAGTTATATAAAACTGACTTGTATGGGAGGTGGGCGTGTCCATTGACCGATTTTGCTCATTTTCAAACTCAGTTCCTACTTTTGGCTAAAATATATTGAGACGAAATTTCATCGCATTCTGATCAGTATTTCTCAAGTTATCCTGTATTCGGACAACAAGACAGCAAGACGGACAGACAGACAGACGGACATGGCTAAACGGACTCGGGTAGTGATGCTGATCAAGAATATATATACTTTTCCATACCGGACACGCCTCCTAAGGGGCGTTACAATATATGCACAAAGTTAATATACCCTGTACCTCATAGGTGTAGGGTATAAAAAAATGTCAATTGGAAGTTGCGACAACTTAATGCTTACGCACTTGGAGGTTGCACAGCCTAATTTAGAGGTTACATTATCAGTAGTTACTATATAATACGGTGTGCCAATTAGTTGGTTGTCGAAACAATTCAGTTTTCTGTGTGTGTGCTTTTATTTAATGTATATTGTGAAGTTCCTTAACCTACAGTTCTTACATATTATGAATAATTTTCATAAGTTGCATGAACGCATTCAACAACACAGCACACAATGAAAATTTGTTAGAATTGATGCAGAAATTGAATGAACAATATTTTTATGATCGCTATACAGAAATGTATGCACACTTTTTTTTCTCGGTGAACCAGGCGCACAAAACAAATTGGTACATGAGAATATTGGTATCGGTTTTAAAAGTATTTTTAAATGCATACACACTGCGATATTAACATTTCGTGTGAGGCACAGATTTTAAAAAATATGCATCGCCATATTGCGCTTCCCATCAACCGCGCTGCTGTACGCACGATCTGGATTCTGCAGTCAGTGGTCGCCAATACTAGCGGTGCTGTATGTTTCATTTCGTTGGCCACCTTAAAAATCGGGAGCTAAATAGATTTGTATACACACAGCGTAGTTACATCATTTGGTTTATTTTAAATTTCCGCTGCTGAACGCACAACGGAGTGAGAAATAATCAAAAGCTCATGAAAACTATTTGTTGTTTTCCATCAGAGCAACAACAAAAACGCATGTTTATGTTTTTTGTTAGATGGTTGCATACGTAAAATAATAAAATACTGTTTATATTTGTAACAAGAAGTAAGAATTTTCTTCGTTTTGGGGCTAATATCTGTGTGGCGTCTGAAGTCACAGCCTCACACAATCAGTTGATGTTGAACTCCGACGCGTATGTTATGTCTTGCAACGTAGTGCGGTCTATTTCGATGCAATTTTTGTAAATGACAAAAAGTATAGCACTCTTAAAATAAAAGACATACTTTACATATATGATTCATATTTGTATAACAAATTTGTGTAACAAAGTTTATAATAAAGAGAAAAAAAATCACTGTGCAACTACAAATCATCGTAGGATAACATCAAAGTCCATATGAGCTATTTTTACGATTCGGAGTAAGTGCAAATTGTGACTGAACAGAGTGACAAAGCATGGTTAGGAATATAAAATTTCTTTGATAGCCTACTACACCCAAAATCGTCGTTTGGAATGGGGTTTAAAAAAGTCGGAAAAAATAAAATGTGTACAAGTGGTTGATTGAACTGCTATATGCGGTTGGCACTTGCAATATTATGATGCATACACACGAAATGATTCTAAAAATGTTCAAAATTTTGAAGTGAAAACTGAAACTCTTTCAGTTTTAGTTAAAGGAACTAATTTAAAAGATTAGAGAACCGAATGAATTGTTTGGGTAATGTGTTTTGCTTTAGCGACAAGTCTCTATAGAGGGTATTAAGCTATAGGTGCAATACCAAACGAAAATAATTATTTACTCTCATATTCTTTAAAACGAAACGAAAAAGTGAGTCCTCAAAAATTCCAGTGACAGCTTTTGTTTACTTCTTCATTTCTTCGTCGTTTTTATTTCATTAAATGCAAAGAAAATCTGTCACTGATATTTCTGATGGTTTTTTTTGGCGAATCACTTTTCGTTTCGTTTTACAAAATTAGGGGGTAAGTGTTAAAAATAAATCATTTTAAAAATCAAAAACGCAGTTTTTTTAAATGTTATTAAATATGAAGTTATTAATAATTTTGGCATCATATTTGCATAGTTTATTCAGGGTTATGCCTATTTTTTTTACTTGAGATTTTTCATTTAGCGTATTCACAGTTTCATGGTATTGGTACGACATTTTATCAAATTATCATAAATATTCGTCGAATCGAAAAGAAAAACAATTAAATTAACATTGTGCATTATTTATCTTTAATTTCACAATTTATCTTCATTTCACAAAATACGACACCAAAAAACTGGCCTCAGGGCTACTCTCAAATACACCACTTGTGGTTTTTCACTTTTGTAAGGAATGCAACAACAAATTGACATTTCTGTGTTATTGTATCGTTTAAATACTACATGGTACGAATACCATACTAAAATACGACGAGCTGTGAAAGCACTACTTATATCCAGTTGCACAGTATAGTCCAGTTTTTCATTGCAATTAAAAACTTAGTTTTAATATTTCCACATTTTGAAAACGTTTATTATTTCTAATCAAAAAGGCCGAATGTTGTTAATTTAAGCAGACATGGATACAACCAACAATCAGTCAATATGACATATTAAATATTTGTGATATGTTAAATATATGTTAAATATAGACGCACTGAATTTGTATTTAAACAATGTTTAATTTTAAAGTGTCACAGAAAATTGAATTTGTTAAATCGACTAAAAACATGCAAATTCTAAATATAGACGTGCTATATCATGATACAATATGTGATGGTTTATCCACATATGTACTTAATAACAAATAAACTACACAGTATTCTTTATTGAGATGACAAAGATAGTAAAACAAAGAGAATTCTTCAATGTCTAATCGATAAAGCATTAAAGTACTTGATTTATCCTTTACTCAAGAACTATGTAATGTTATTATGCATATTATTTAACGGAGCATATGCACTCAGATAAGACGAATGTCAATTAAGAAAGAGCATATATTATATAACTATAATAATATGTATTAAAAAGTTGTTCTAATCAGGTATTTGAAATACGACTGTGCATTCAAATATTTATCGTTATCACGATTAATCAATTATTAGACTTGTCGCAGTGAATTCTACCATTTTTATTGGAAATGAACCGCACAATTCGAATATATGAATAAAATAATTTCTAATCATATATTTACGAGATATTGGCCAATAACTTTTGAACCGAGCTTTTAAAAATGTGGTCACATATATTTTCAACTATAATTCTACAAAGATGTAATTAAAAAATTGGGGAAAATCGAAATGGCAAGATTGTGCACAGTTTGAAATATTCCAAATTTAGTCTGACCCTTTCTAGAGAAAACGACGTAAAATTAAAAGAAATCTAAGAATACATTTTGAGGACAGAAAAAATCACATATTTTTTTATTCTCAAATGTAACCGATAAATTGATAAACCAATTTAAAAATGTTGTAAGAAATTTCATTTCATTTTTTATATATCATTTCTTTTTTTCATTTTTACTTGATCATATGAGTTATTTTGAACTACAGATATTTGTACCGTTGGTATCTCAACGTTGGTGCGTTGGACTGCGAGCCGAAAGGTCCCAGCTTCAAGCCTGAACTGGGGCTAACATCTTTTTCATACAACAACATCTTTTTCTATACCGCGCTACCTCTCGGCAGTAAATGGCAAACATACGAGAGTAAAATATTGCCTATGAAAAGCTCTCACCCGCCGTTCCGATTCGGCATTAAACTGTAGGTCCCACCACTTTGAGTACAAATATAACACGCACAGCTCAAAGTGGTGAGAGAGCTCGGACTAAGTTCTTATAGGACTGTAGCGCCAAACTATTATTATTATTAGATATTTACAAATATGAGTGACCACCTTATTCAAGTTCGGTTTAAACATTTTTAAACCATATCTTCGGAATTAATGTGTCATTTTAAATAATATAAAAATAGTCTTGAGTTATGCGCAGAATGGCTTTTGTATAGAAATATCAATTAACACGTGGCCAATGGTCAAATTTCTGAAGATCCTACAAAATCATATGCAAAGGTGAAAGCAAATCATAAACAAAACCAAGCTCACTATATTTCTTAGTAGTTTTAACTATTGTAGCTAAGTGTGTAAAACTTGTCACGTTAATCCTGTCTCATTTTTACCAGTGAATTTTTAAAACGTGAAATTTAAAAGTGAAGAAGTATTATCATTTGTTTGTGTAATTAATTAGCTTAAAATAATATCGTTGGTGATACTGCAAAACCGCCTAACTGCATGTGAAAATTGCACTTAATTTTGTGTTATAATTGGGTTTTTTATGATATGTTGATCGGATAAATTAGATAAATGCCATTATAAGTTATGATATTCTTTATATTGTATGAAGTAAGTGCAGAATTGAGAATGAAAATAGTTTTGTTTCTTCCGTAAAATTCATTTTGTAATAGGTATTCGAAAATGTAGATAGGAGGTTTTTCAGTATCACCGACGATATATTGTAGTCCATATGATAACTTTCAAGCTCTATCATTTTTATTTTAACTCGGTTTTCAATATATTTCTTTTTTATATTTTTATGTTTTCTCGTTTTTTATCATATTCGCACACCTTGTCCTAATATATCGATATATACCGATAAAAATAAATGACATTTGGCATCCTTGTATCCGAATTAGTAAGTCAAAGCCGTATACTCTTAAAATTAAAAAAAAAAAATATATATGTCAGGAGAATTCGGGTTAAAATTCAAATTATTTATTCGAAAACGTAGATATTTCATTTCATTTCAATCAAACTAAACTGGATAAAAAAATATAATTTTAATTAAATATAAGTATTCTAATCCTGAATATTTTTGAATATAAGGTTTATGAAAAATTATTCCGAATTATCTATCAAATTCTGATAAATATTCGATCAATCGCAATTAATCGAATAATTGATTAACTGCGATAACGAATGTTTGATGAATCCCATTAATATCAAAGTCCTTATTTATATCGTAACGAATAATAACTGTTATAATGGATGTTTGTTTCATTTTCGATTGTGTTTTTATATATAAATTTTTGGTTTTAATTCCTATTATTTTTTTATTAAAATTGATATGTTATATGAAATAAATATAACGTAAATAATTTATGTCTATTTTTTATTACTGGCTTTTAAAAACATTTTCAGTTATAAAAACAAATTTGGATATTTATCATAAATATTTATAAGAAATTGAACTTATTTCTATAATGAAAAATATTCTTTCTTGAAAATGTATAATAAACAGAACTTATTTATATAATACAAACATTTAAATAATATATAATATTAACAAAACATGTTTTCTATTTGTTTTGGGTTTTTTCTTATTACGTCTTTTTTTATTTTTATTTGTGTTGGTTGCTGTTATTTTGTTTTCATATATATGGGGACTAACGAACTACTATGCTACGAGAACGAAGACGCCATGCACACTTTAAGCTTAATGGCAGGTAAATAGTTTTTATAATACTTTTCAAAATATATAGTAGAAACTAATAAAGTCCTAATTAGGATGTTTGTATTTATTTATTAATGCGTCGTAGAAAACGTCAATATTTATAAACATATGTATCGTAAATGATCTTATGAATTTGTATTGCAAATCAGGTATAAATATTTATTTTGGTATGTAGTACATGTGGCGCAAACAGATTTGGTGTTCTATGAATTCGATTATAAGTGAATCTGTGCCATAGGGCAACACAGCGTAACTGGACTTATGTTACTCGAACATGTACCCACTATGCAATTTAATATTGTTTCAAATAATAAATCGTGTTTAATTCATAAATAATAATTCATAAATAAGGACAAAACTTAACAGACACAATTTTATTTAGCACTACTTAATACAAGGCATAACAAAGCGGTCTACTTACTTGTAACATGCTCTCCTAGAAAACATCAAAAACAGACTTATGCTGTTATATCGTGCGGTACACAAAATCGTTCTCAGTGTTCCACTTATAAAGCATTCCATCTTCAAACACCATGTGCTGTACTACTATATACTATTTAGTTTTGTTTCATTTGCATTTTGTTCCACATTCGGTTTGTTTTTATTTCTCATTCCAAGAAAGAGTAAAAATATTCTTGTTTGATGCGATATTTTCTTTAGATTTTATCCTAATTTTATTGATTACTATAATTATTATAAGTATTATATTTTGTTTAATACAATTTATTTTATAAAAATGTTACAGGTAAGCTCTGTTGAATAAACTTAATTTAAACATATTATTAAATATTATATAAATCAAATGTTTTTTCTTTTGACACAAATGTAAATAAATAAAACCGATTCTATACACTAAGAAAAATTGAAATTAAATAAAATTTATTTAATGAAAGGTGCTAATATTTTTAATAAACCTCCCAAAACTGTGCAAATAGCGTTAACATATTTTTTTTTCGAAATGTGGCCGCTTTAAAAAATAAACAACCAGGATTTTAAGTAGATAAAATTAGTAGAAACAGTCTGAAATTTAACATTACATATTCGAAGATGATATTCCTCTTAAGAAATGGACCCCCAAATCAGTGTCGTATTTACGGGGAAGTATGGGTATGGGGTACAGATGGGCATGTGAGCGTGATTTACGTGAATCACGCGTGATCACGCGTGATTGTGATTGAATCCTAATTTTGCTCACGTGATTCTGAGTGAGTGTGAGTAGACCTAAAAATACCGTGAGTGAGTGTGCGTGAGTCGAATATATCATAAAATAAAAAAAATCTCACTTTTAATTTTTTGCGATTTTTCGATAATTTTGCTGAACTACAGAACAAGTAGGACCACCCCTTGAACTCAGAAGGCTTCAGGAAAGCGACTGCTTACTTTTCAGAACAATAATAAATCAAACCCTTTCTAACGACCGTCATATACCCACTCAACTCAGAATAGGTTTCAAGGTTCCAGTCAACAATTGATATGCAAACCAAACGTATTTATTATGGGCTAGTCAATTTTTGTGGGGTCATGTCAATAGTTATACCCTACACTAAGAGTGAAAGGGTATATTCAGTTTGGTACGCCGTTTGTAACACCCAGAAGGAAGCATCTCCGGTATGGAAAAGTATATATATTCTTGATCAGCATGACCTCCTGAGTCGATTTAGCGATGTCCGTCTGTCCGTCTGTCTGTCCGTCTCTCTGTCTGTCTGTCTGTTGAAATCCCTACTACTTTTAAAATTGAAGAGCTAGATAAATGAAACTTATAACTTAGATTACTAATATACCTACGCTGTATGTGCGGCGAGATCGGTCCATTGTGACCTATGATCCGACCACTTATGTTCAAATACCTCATATAAAAAGAACATATAAAGAATAATTTTTATGTATACGTGCTTAGGTAAACTTTTTTGGTCAAATATATATTGATATCATGCTCAAATACATGATAATAATGTTTTCCGGCGAAAAGACTTGTGGTTCACAAAAAAAAATCGAAATTCGGTACACCTACCCATTTGTAAATATGGGTATCAAATGAATGGAAATTCTTCAGCGATTGATTGTTTGTAGTTATTTTCAGGATTCGTATACCCTGGTGACCTATATATCACTTTGAATGGTAACCACACATATGTGTAGGGTATTTATAGTCGGCTTAGACCGACTATAATTTTGATAATCCTAACTATCATAATTACACCTACTTTAAAATTTCCCATGTGATCTAACCTTCCCAACTGGTTTTTGCTTGGTTTCATATGACCGTTCATGGATATGGATATAGAACTCAATTTTTTTTACTCATTTTTGAAAAAAGTTGTATTTTCAATTTAAACTATACATGATAACTCTGTATTGACTTCCTTTTCTTTGTTAAATTTAATTTGTTCCAGGGGTTCGTGTGGGGGTCCCGTTTTTATTCGAGTTATAAATGTAGTAACCAAAAAAATCGCTTCAAAAATAGTTTTTCCCAAAGTCAATTCATCCCTGGTAAATTCTACTACGGATTATTTTTTTTTTATTGATAATTCTTTTCCACAGATAATTTTTTCAGAGACAATTCTCAAAGATTTTACACGAATAGTTCAACGGAGAATTATTCTTCGAGGCAATTTTTACGTTTTTATATGAAAAGCACATCGAAGGTCTTTCACATTTCCACATCCGTTAAAAATTGAAATATATATTATTAAAATGCATAACATCATAATTGAGTTTTAAAGATGTAGGTTGAATTGGAGGTGCCACGCTCGGTCGACCAATTTGACCTACATTACAAATGAAATATGTATTTTTATGCATTCTGAAAACAATAGCAAAAAAACCTGATTTAGCGTGATTCACGAGAATCACGCGTGATTGTGATTGAATCTTAATTTTACTCACGTGATTGTGAGTGAGTGTGAGTAGAGCAAAAAAGGCCGTGTGTGAGTGTGCGTGATTAGAAAAAATCTTTCGTGAGTGTGAGTGAGTGTGAGTCAAACATACTCACGTGCCCATCTCTAGTATGGGGGGTCCTGAATATGGAATAAATTGTAGCTCATGTAATTTGACTTTTTATTCGCAGTTTTATTTAAATGAAAATCTTAACTAGAATTTGTATAATGACTACTCAGAAAATAAAGCGATATCATAATGAAATCATTCATAATTATAAATAAATTATTATTCTTTCAGAAAATTTAAATTCAATTTATCATTTTTATTTTTTCTCTGAAGAATACATACTTCAGTTACAAACGAGTTGGGAATGTTAGGTCACATGGGTAAGTTCGATCATATGGGGCGGTCCGACTATGGAATACCCTACACCATTGGTGAGATATTTAATTGTTAATCTTAATTTTAAAGTTTTTAATTATACTGAACCTCCCCACCCTCATAATATTATTCACATATCAGAAATTTACATCTTATATCCCCATAATTTAAAATTGATATAAAAGTATAAAAAACGAATACAAAAAATTAGAAAAATGTAAATGAGCGGGCCACTCCTATATTCAAAAATTTTGTAAAGATAATATTTCATAGATTTGATTTTAATAATTTACGGTTCGAATTTCCACTATGAAAACCCGGGAAATAACGAAAAAAAAGTGGGCGGATCACGCCCATTTTTGACCACATTTTTTAAGGTGAATGCTAACAATACGTTTTAAACTTTATAACTATACCTTGAATACTTTTCGAGTTATTAGTTCCAAAAGAGTTATATAAAAGTTACTTGTATGGGAGGTGGGCGTGTCCGTTGACCGATTTCGCTCATTTTCAAACTCAGTTCCTACTTTTGGCTAAAATATATTGAGACGAAATTTCATCGCATTCTGAACAGTGTTTCTCAAGTTATTCTGTATTCGGACAGCAAGACAGCAAGACGGACAGACAGACGGACATGGCTAAACGGACTCGAGTAGTGATGCTGATCAAGAATATATATACTTTTCCATACCGGACACGCCTCCTAAGGGGCGTTACAATATATGCACAAAGTTAATATACCCTGTACCTCATAGGTGTAGGGTATAAAAACTGTACTTGAAATTAAATATAAATGTCTTTTAAATAAATACATATATATTTGATTTACGTCCGAATGGAAATGTATTAATGGTAAAACATTGAAGTTATCTACGAAAGCCATTCATACATATATATTATATGAAATTTTGTTATTTTTTCAGACTTTATTGACTATTTGTGTACCCTTTTACGATAGCATTCGAACATTTTATGAAACATTCTTAAGGAATACATTCATAATATATTAATAATTTTAGGAATATATTCGTACATGTTAGAATAGATTCGTATTTTGAATGAAAACATACGTTTGGTTACGAATATATTCGTTATTTTAATATTTCATTAAAAATAATATGAAATATTATGCATTGATTTTACACTTTTGACACAAACAGAACTCATATATATAACTATCTGCTTGCGACCACGATACTACTTACAAAATATTGCAGGTCCGAGTTCCTATTTGACGCATACGTATTTGAGTTTTTACTAATTGTTCGTAAAATATCGAATGTTTCAAAATTAATAGCTTTAAAATTTACGAAAGTTTAGTAATTTATTCGTAAATTACTAATGCTCATAGTTCTACAAAAACATTTTTCATAAATATGAAATTATAATTAAAAATAATACAATGATAGTTTCGTTTAAACGAAATATTTGGAGTTATTAATATTGATTCGTAATATATTGAGTGTTGTTTTTCAGTTGCACCACATATGAATAATAAACTAAATATATCATATTATATCATCATATCATTTTAGGATTTCGGAAAAAATATCGTAGACAAATTTGAAAGACAATTCAAAACCCATTTCTTAGAACGCTGAATCAAACGCAGATTAGCTAGATGTGGTTTCGGGATGTGGTTTCGGGATTTCGGAAAAAATATCGTAGACAAATTTGAAAGACAATTCAAAACTCAATTCGCAAAACGCTGAATCAAACGCAGATTATCTAGATGTGGTTTCGGGATTATTTCGTTCAAGATATATTATAATATGAACAACCTGACACACTATATCTCTGAAAAAATTGCTAAGAAAAATAAAAAAAAAATATTTGATGACTTCACTCAAAATAATTTCTAGAACATTTTACGAAATATTTTTTCGTAATTTTTAATTTCGTAAAATACACGAATACATGAAACATTTGTAAATTCCTTATTTTTCCCAAAATATTTTTTACGAACGATTCGTATATATTACGAATCAATATTTGTAAAATTAAAGCAATAACAAAATTACAAATATTTCGTTTAAATTACGAAACTTTCGTTATATTATTTTCTATTACATTTTTTTTTTTTTAATATTTTACAAATGAGTTTTACATTTTACGAATAAATTACTAAACTTTCGTAAATTTTGAGGCTATATGTAGAATAGATAGTTATAAAATACAAACAGTTTTAAATGTTTTATGTATGAGTTCTGCTTGTGCTAAAAGTGCAAATTTACAAATCAGTCATATTGTTTCAAATTTTCATTGAGAGTTTTATAACAAAAGATTTTATTGGTATCGTGGGCGAAAATATATAGTTATAAGTACACAAGTTTAAAATGTGTTCTTTATAAGTTCTATTTGTGTCAAAAGTTCAAAAGTGTAATATTTCATATTTATCATATTTTTTTGAATCGTCATTGAAATCGTCAATTTTTTTTAACAAAGTATTCGTGTATTTTACGAAAGATTCGTAAAATGTTTCATATGTTTTATAAATGTATGAATGATATCGTCAAATGTACGAATACTTTCGTAAAATGAACCTATATATTTGTAAAAGGTAAACACATATTCAATAAAATACGAATATTTTGAAGTATGTGCGAATGGCTTTTGTATACAAAATCTAAGCATAGTTTCGTAATATAAATAAGTAATATTCGTTATGTTGTCATAAATTTGCAATAGTTCTTTCGTGTATTTTACGAAATATTCCGTGGATAAAATTTTCGATTTCGTGTTTTTTAAGCAGATTTTATTTTTAGTGTAAATATAATTGAAATCGAAGATGGCGAATTCCAACTCCTGGTCCATACATAACCCAATTATTGTTTTTCTTAATATATAGTTAAAAATGTATATATCTAATAATTTTTGAACTCTGCCTGGGCAATTGCCCAATTTAATTTTCAAAATGCCCAATTTAAAATACAAATAACCACTTTAATTTTTGTATTTTGCGCATTCTTATGTTATCTTAATGCAACACTGGTCAGAGTACACTGAGATTCTATTCGCTGTACATTCATTCTTTATTTGGTATTCGGTATTTTTAAGTAACCATTTTTTTTGTGGAACATGCAACATCTAAATTTGCTTTCGTCTGTATTCAATTTAAAAGTTTATATATTTTTTGCATTAATGATTTGTTATTTTTCTGTCCGAACGTGTTTATAATGAAATATTAAAGATATATTCATAAAAAAAGCTCATTTCGCGTCAGATGCTTTAAGCCTTTAAGTAAGCTGTACGCGCTTTTTCGGTAACTCATTGGCATCGTCGGCATCGGTGGCCATTGCCAGCGCCATGACATATATCATCTATTTTTGGAATGCACTGCGATGGGGTTGATTATGATGATGAGATGGTCAATAGAAGCAGGGGCTCTTAACGATTTATATGTCAAATTTATATAAAAAATATATAAAAATTTGACGTTACTGTTACGATCTGTTAGATTGACCGAATAAACCTAATAATCAAAAAACTACACCAATATATAGACGATTATTTATATTAGAATATTTATATTCTCAATAATGAAATATAAAAAAAAAAATAAAAAAAAAATCTTCAGTTTTCCCACATTATTCAAAACCCAGTAAGTTTATGTCACAGGAATTTTTGAATAGGGAAATTGTTGTAGTTGATGTGGAAAAGTTAGTAAGAATTATGAAAGCTATAATCTCTCCAAGCCAACTATAAATACCTTAGACATATTGGCATTTCCTGGGGTTCCGGACGGGACATTCGTACGATTAAAACATCAATATCTCGAAGTAAAATTGATGAATTTACTTGATTTGTGCATGTAGAAAATAAATAGGACTAAATATCTGCAAATTGTAGAATTCTATACGGTAGATCAAAAGATATAAATAAAATAGTGGTCGTTCCGGACGGGACAAAAACGGAAGTTAATATCGAGGTTCATATGGGTATTCCAAAAGGTTAGAGAATTTTGCGTAACTTTTTTTTTTAATATTTTAAAAAATAGTTGAAATCACGTGCTTTCTTTGGATATTTACACTTTGTTCCTAAAATTTATAATTGTCATAACAAATCACAGAAAAATTCCGGACGGGACAAAAAATTCCGTATACAAATTATCAGTAAGATTTTTATTCTAAAAATACTTTTTGCGTACCAGATGTTTTTGTGAAAAATTGATATTAATGTATCAATTGATTGTACTTAATGACCAATTTCCATGACTTGATTATTTAAGTAATATGCATATCTTCAACACCCTGTATCTTAAAATGGATGCAAAATGAGACAATCTTTATTCTATATTTTCTTTTTTTTTGTAATAGAATGACCCATGACTTATTGATATAATATAAATAAAAAAAAAATGAGTTAAACCAGTAGGAAAGGTTAGGTCATGTGGGAAATATTGTGATAGTTGGTGTAAGAATTATGATGAAGTTTGTAAGAAACATTATTTTCATATATTTGAGCATAAATTCAATATATATTTGACCAGAAAAGTTCACTTAAGCTCGTATAAAGTAAAATTCATTTGTAGATGTCGCTTCGAAGATCACAATGTACCGATTTTCTTGTTGAAACAGCGTAGATATATAATAGGAAGTTTCATTGATCTAGCTCTTCTATATTTTCTGTAATCGTGATTTTCACAGACAGACGAACAGACAGACGGACATCGTTAAATCGACGCAGGAGGTCATGCTGATCAAGAATACATATAGGGGAAAGGTCCGTAGATTGGACATAGTTTTGTATTTTGTCTATAACAGTTTGTATGCTAACAAGTTAGTGGAATAATATATACCAATTTTAAGTGCATTTAATGGGCTATATTATATAAAAGAAATTTTTATGATTACATAAAAAATTTAAAAAAATACAGCGAAGAACAAAAAAATAATGGTCCGATGGGCCAACACGAAAAATCCGAAAAAACCTTTCCAAAAAGATCGAAAATGAATTATTTTAGTTATATTATCGTTTTTCAACCAATCTGTATAATTTTTCATTCAAGAGAACTTGCAAAATCATGAACTAGTGATGATTATTCATTTTGATATTTTATTCGTATTTGTGAATCGAAAACCCTAAATTGAAAAATCATTCAAAATTAACTAAAAATGTTTTGATCTCACACTCTATATTAAAAAAATCACTATGAAACTAGCGTTTGTGCAATTAGAAAATGGGTGGCCCAACTTACGTACCTTGAGTGATACAACCTACGTTTTTATCAAATTTTGAGAAAAATTCTACATATTTTTTCTGCATCAAATTTGGAAGAAAACTTGTTTACATTATAAAAAGATATTCATGAATGACATTTTAATGCATTTAACTTTGAATATATAATGTAAATTGACCACCTAATCAACACTTGAAAAAGTCAACAAAAAACTTTTTTTGAGTACATTTTAGTATTCATCTGGATGAGTTATAAGCAACAGGCCATTTCACATCAAATTTTTGAGAAATGTTCGGGTGCAATGTTACTTGAGATGTACCATTAAAACATTAAGATCGTCAGTGTAAAAAAAACAAAAAAATAAAGGTGGCCCAGTCTACGGACCGGTCCAACATACGGACCTTTCCCCTACTTTTCCATACCGGAGATATTACAAACCGTGGTGTTACAAACTGCGTACCAAACTGAATATACCCTTTCACTCTTAGTGAAGGGTAGAAAAAATATTGTGTAAACAAATTATTAGCCCTAAACTTTTAATTTACATTAAAATGAAATGTAAACATCAATATGTTTACAATCCAATAAAATGTTTTACACATTCAAACATATATATGTTTGCAAGAACGACGAAATTATTAATTCTGAATATAAATATGTTTGAACGAAAACAAAAATATGTTTGGCTGTCATTATAATAATGCTTTGCAAAGCAATAATTCCTGCAAAATTATGTTTGGAAGAAGCGTGTATAAAATTATCATTTTTTTTGCAAATTCTAACACCCAAATAATCAGTAGAATCATTCAATTAGGTACTCAAAAATATTACAGTTTTATTATTGAGGACATTGTTAAAATGTTTTTATTACTCATTTAAATATGAAATGTGTAAATCTGTGAGAATGAAAACGATGTCTAATTCATTTGGGAATCCCTGAAACTCATATTTTACAAACAAATATTTCTTTCTCTACTTTTTTTACCCAGTACTGTGTACCCACCCAATGCCAGCCGAATTTTTTCTTCTTTGTATTTTTAAATTTAATTCGTACTACTAGTTGAAGTTTCGTTTTTGTTTCATTCAATGAACATAGTGTTTTTATAGTATACATACATACGTGTATTATTGTTGTAGTGATTTTGCCAAAACAGATCTCGTACAACTGTCAGAAAATATTGTCAGTTTAACGAAATCTTTCAAAAGTCGGCGCGATGTTGTGATTGAATGTTGTGAATCAAATAGTCTACATTATTTAATAAGTCTAATATGTTAATTACAAAATAACACTTATGAGATAAAATTAAAAATATTAATAAATGTTATTAAATTGTGTAATAAATTCAACCGAATACAAAAAATAGTTATGCAAATTATATCCATAAAAAGATTCAAGATATAAATTAGAGTATATATCTTAAAATAAAAGTGAATATTACATACAAATGAAAAGTGCCAAAAGTAATCGTCAACCGTATGGAAACTCCGAGCGAAAAAATGGAAAACGTTCAGAAAAATCCGCAAAGTATTTACATATATGCAAATAATTAAAAAAGTTAAATTAATAACATAGTGCAACATAAATTTATTACCAACGAGTTAAAGAATTGGTTGATAGCTTTGTGCAACCTCAAGAAATTTCACCCTACAATCAAATATCTGTAACCAAAACATACGCCGTTACTGAAACAAATTTAAAAACCATTATAATGCTTTTTTATTGACTACAATACTACGCAATATTTTGGACCTTTTAAATAATTTGTTCACAAACCGTATTTGTATGACACACTCAGAAAAAAAATCCCTCACATCCCATTAAAATTGGTCAATAGGATAATTATTGATTTAATAGTATAAAAAAATATAAATCTTTTCATATAAACTCAATGGCAATGTGTTGGTATTTTCTAGTATTTAATGGTATTTTCCGATTAAAATAATAATTTATCCTATTGACTATTTTTAATAGTATAAAACTATTATTTATATAGTATTATTTTCTGGTTGCATGTATTTTTTGATGAATGTCAAGCAGTCAAAATATATCATATTATACAATAGCTTTTTTTATTAGAACGTCTAAATATACACAAATATTTTAATAATACTATTGAAGTTCACTCAAACACAGAAAAAAATGTACATCAAATTGATGAATTCCGTTCTTTAAACCATGATTCATTGTATTGATGATATTAATGACTAACGACATCAATGAATGCGATCATAAATATGATGAACGCTTGGTAATTGCCAAAAAAGTGTTCTTTAATATGATGAACTGTATGTGAAGAATACGTTTGATCATATTAATGAACAAATATGTTAAACACAACATAGCTATACATCATATTAAAGAAAGTTGTTCAGCAAACCATACTTCTCAGTTCTCAAGTAGTTCTTGTATATTATTTCTTATATAATGCTTTTTGACATTCATAGATTTGTATGTTTTATAATATATTTATTTATTATTACAACTTGTTAGTAATAAATAGTTATTTTTATAAAAATATATTTAAAAAAAAATTTTTTTTTTCTTGGATAATTTTTATTCGAAATTTTTCTTTTTTTTTAATTAAATTTTTTTCATCAACATTTTTTTTTTTAATTATTTTCTAAAATTATTATAATTTTTTTTTTAATTCGTAAAAAAATGTTCATCAATTAGTTTATTTAAGAAAAATATATTAGTTCAACAGTATTCATCATATAGGATATTCATAAAGAATAAAATATTCATAAAGAATATTCATAAATATTATGAACAAATTCATAGATATTATGATTATATTCATCAATATGACGATTCAAAGTCATTGTATTTAATATTTCGTACTTCACTATATGTTCGATAGTATGAATAAGTTCATACATATAATAAATGCATTCATCAATGTCTTTTAATGAACGGTTGTATCTGATGAATGTGGTAGTTGGTAGCAAAATTCATAATATTTATGAATATATCCATCATATTGATAATTTTTTCTGTGTAGTATTTATAAATTAATTTAATGATATTATAAGGGTCAAACACAAATATTTAAAATTATAAATTAACTGGTGCAAAACGCTAACAATTCACTACATTCACACGCACATTAATGCCCGTAACTTCAACGAGTGGATATCTATTGGTGTTCGTAACTAACAGATATCTCTAACCTATTCGGTGTTTTTACTCCTTAACTATGCGTTGAAGTTAAGAAATTTTGCTTACACGGTAGATAACTAAGCACCAGTAGATATCTATTCGTTGAAGTTACGGGCATAAGTTAAATACTTTTAATATATTTATATATGTATCTAAAAGTATACTTATGTGGTATCAATATCTTCATATATAACATTTTTGGTATGCCATATTGTTTAGGAGTAATAAACGTTCTCAGAGTAGACATTACATTACATTATTTGAAAGTAGATTTGAAGTTGTCTGACATTGTTGAACATTTTTGGTCTTCTGGTGAACCATTTTCCACGTGAAATGCATAATTAATATGCTTATTTTTTGAGTTAAATGAAATCAAAAATTTTAGAATCAAAAATTAATGTTACGTTTCAAAAATAATTACATACGATTATTAAGGTTAAAGATTAAAAAAAAATTAAATTGTTAAATTTTACCATAGATAATATTAATTCATTATTTCATACCACATTTTATTTAGGTATTCGAAAAATTCAAAGAAATTGATATGAAATTTGAAGGAATCAACAACACTATAATTATTCATGGAAATCATGGTTTCGTTTTTTGCTAATTATATTTGCATCTTTAAAATTTTTTGACATTCAGCCATTTTGATTAGCATCTATAGACATGTTAAAAATGTGGAAATGTGTATAAACTTGACCTATTAAATTATTTTCTTTTTATACCCTACAATAAAAATTAATGGTTTGTATCTCAGGAGACGTGTCAAGTTAGGAAAAGTATATTCTTGATCAGCGTTACCTCCGAGTTTATTATACATGTTCGTCTTTCGTCTGTGTCTTGAATCCACTATTATAGAATAGAGAGCGAAATCGAAATTTACATTACTTTTGGAATTGAAAATGCGAACCTGTGATATTTTATTTACATATAACTCATTTATGATACAATAAAGTATATCGTTTCCAGTCTATCCAGAACACTATCACAAACAAACACTAGAGGTTTTACAAAATCACGTTTACCACAAACAATGCAAAATACAAAAGTGTTTGCCATAAATGACATTAATGTTTCGATAAGTGTTTGTCCGAAAGGTATTTCCCACAAATAATTGTAGTGTTTATGGGAAACACTTCAATATTTCTTGTGTTTCTACAAGTACATTATAATAATTCCTTTTTAAAGTTTAAAATATTCGGGAAGAGACTTTTATAAAACTGACCAAAATAAAATGTTACTTAATACTATAACGTTTTCTAATGGCTGGATCCAAAATAGTCGTACACAATGTCGTGGGTGTCAAAGTTAGCATTCTATCGAGTGAGCAGGGACTCGCTAAATCTTTCTGTACGACTCCTTCTCCAATTTGAAAACTCACCAGTCAGCTTGAGTTACTTTTGTCTTAAATAAATATATTTTGTATGTAAAACTGACATAGTTTTTGTTATTTAATCGTTATATTTCATCTCTATATTAGTTCTGATATTAGCATCAATTTGAAAAAAAAAAAATTATCAAAACTAATTTCACTGCGCGTCGCACAGAGGTTCAAAAACGGTTTTCATCAGCCAAAACTCTGTATTTTTTGATGTAGTGATTATTTTGGAATGCTATATTGAAAATAAAAATATTCATTAGATTCCTGTTTAAAAACCAATAGTTAAATTTTTCTTTGTTTTATAATTTCAGGTTTATACAACAATATTCTTTATTGGTATTTTGGACAATATAAAAATTTAGATTAAAATAACGGACACATTTAAATTTGTGTATTGTCTCGTCCTGAATCAAAAATATACATTTATTATTATATTAAACCAACAACTTTTTAAAGAGTTGAATCCGGAAGATATTTTTCAGATATTTAGTCCTATTTAAATTTTACTTGCACATACAAAAATCGAGATATTAAAGTTTTTACCATACAAATGTGTCGTTCGGAATCCCAGGAAATGTCCATATTTTTTTATATATATTTTTTAAATTGGTTTGATATTATGAACCTCTAAAATTTTTTGAAAAGCCTGAATTTGTAAATTGGGTTTTTTCACTTTGGGTTCAAATATCTCTGATGGTTTTAAACATATTGCGGTGAGATTGATCAACTTATTGATCAATTTCCAACCAAACAACGAAAATAGCATTCAAAAATATTTACTATATCAAACTATACGAAGTTTTGGACGATGATAAAAGTTTCTGTGAAAAAGGTTTGTATATTCAATATTGAGTCCATATAGTAAAAAGTATTTAAAAAATGAGTTTTGATCACATGTTTTTAATTTCTATTTTAATCACGTTTTGAATGATTAAAAAATATGTTTCATACTGTTACGAAAAGAGGTAATTTGCCCCATAGTGCAATAAGCAATGTGTTAGTTAAGACGGAAGATCATTTAGCGCATTGAGGAAATTTGCGAAAAAGAGTTAGAAGATCAGCGCATTAAAACACATGAGTGCGAATGAAATGCAAATAGTATTACAGTCAAAATAAACAGTCTGTGACAGTAGCAAAAAAAGGTTGCCAATATATCAAAAATGTTTGTTGAAAAGAGGAAAGCGCCGGATTTTGCTGAAACAGAAAATAACAGTTTGCTGTTTCATTAAACTTTTTTATGCTATTAGAGCAGACAATTTTAGTTGTTTTAACTATTTTTTGCTGTTAACTCCAATTCATAAAAAAGAAAAAAAAACATTTTTATTATTTCTGATATACTTTTTACTAATTTTATTTTTATGTTATTATTTTTTTATTATATTTATTTATTTTATTTATTTTTTTTTACCTTTATTTCACTTTTTCACTCTTACATGCGTGCATTATTATTAGTACGTAGAAGAAATATCTCTTTTAAATAAATATGTTGTCGAATAAGAGCCTACGAATTATAGACACATTTAGCTGCAGCCTATCGTGACTATGGCGTCATCTCGTGCATATTAGCTACACTAGCGATATGCACACCAGTGACACTAGCACGATCTTGATCACTAGTAGAACTAAGATTCCCAGCAAACAGTTCGCTATTGCATATAAAAGTATGCTGTAAATGCAATTTAAAGTTTGTAAATATTTAGCATTCAGATTTCGCTATTAATAGCAGAAATTTTATTTTGAGTATAGCATTCACGAGCAGTGTAGAAGGTTCTCGAAACATGTCGAAGCTTGTCGAAACTTATCGAACTGATGCATGCAATATATAGGGCACCGCATCTGAGGCACCGCACTTGAGTAGTGATTGTAAAGTGGTCGAGTGCATCTCGTGTAATAAATGAGTTAAAATGTGAACTTGCAGCAGTTGCTAGAATTTATAATTAGTAAAGTTGTTAGTTAATGTGAATTAATAAAGTTAATTGTTGTAATTTAAACCAAACATAAGAGTGTTTTTATTTTGTACACAATCCAGAGATACGAACTTGTAAAACAGTTTTCCGTAGATTGAATTTTCGTAACAATACAATTATTTTTCCTAATGTTTTAAGTCGTTATTTTGCTTTATTTCTGATAATTATATATTTAATTTTAACCTTCTGCACGAGAAAATGAGACCACGGTGTCTTGAGAAACAAGGCTGTTAAAAATTATGTATAAAAAATAAAAATATCCTAAATTCATACATTTGTTCATTTCAACCACGACATTTCAAATAAAATTATTATATTTTCTATTATCATAAATACTTAGTAAATTATAACCTTGGAAAGTTTATAAAAAAAACTGATAACTATTGAAGAGATTAAACCCAGATGTATTGGAATTTTGAGTAATCTAAGGAAGGGCTATATAAATTTGCTCACAAAACAAATTAGCGTTTAATAATTTTATATGCATTTGTAGCAATGGTAATTTGGGACTCAAACGTACTTTCGTACAGAATTAATTAAAACTACTTTATGATAAAAGGATTTTTTTTTACAGCAACCATATACATGTTTTCGAACAAAGTAAGAGCACATAGCAAACAAAATTTTATTACCGCAAATGAACAGTAAACGTTTTGTTTTTATTTGCGTGTATATTTTTGAAACCGTGGTAGTTCTATAAACTGAAATTTCATTTATAACTACTACCAAAATTTATATATTTTCAATTGATCTGACATAGAATAACCCATATACAGTTTGTTAATTGTTCCAATACTAGGGCCAATACGGACTAATAAGAAAAAAAAAATAAAAAGAAATAAAAAATAATATTTAAATTTTGGTCGATTGGCACGTATAATTAGCACCGCTATTTATATTAGTTCATTCCAATATTTTATATTCACCACATTTCTTTGTACCTATATTTATTTATTTGTTTATTTTTTGTTGAATATTTTACACATTATTTAAATCTTTAGGTGAAACTTATTTTTGTTTATTTAGTAAAATAAAATAAATGTATCGTTTCATTTTAGACCAGTTTCACCTTGTCCAAAATTTAGTTTAGTTTTACTTGAGTAGCAAGTTGAAGCTAAAAATTTAATAATCATTTGATCAAACTATTCTCGATATATATAAATTAAAAATATGATGATAAGCAGTGCTGGACATTGGCATTATGTAAAATATAAAAGGGAATATTAGTTTTTTTTTTTGCTTTTGTTAGAAACATAAAAAATATTATTGCTTTCCGCTGAAAATATTTATAGACATTCACATTACTTTAATGATTTTATTTTAAAATTCCGAAATATTAATGTTTCGTTAAATATTGCAGATTGGACCGCAAGTCATCACGTGGTATGATCTATGAAAATGAGGAGTTAAGATTGAGAACAATCAATATAAATGCTGAAGTTGAAAGAGGTAAATATAAAAATTATAACACTATTCATATAAAAATTATGTACGTGAAATCCCTAGTAGAAATTTGCCCGATGCGCCATCGGGAAATGATCGGGTTTTCGTTGGGTAAGCCCTATTAGAGAAAATATGATCATTGCCTTTGCATGCCCTTATCATGCTTACCATAGCAGGGTTTACATTATCTAAACAGTCAATGCTCCCGATCATAGCTACATTATTTGTTCCTCATAACGAAATTGGCATCAGGCAATGATCGAGATTAATGAGAGAAACCCTATTATGCTCGGGCTCAGACAAGGCAATTGTCGGGTAAATAATATAATGGGGAATTACCCGATCAGTAAATGATCATGGCCTGAGGTCAAAACATGATCAGGACACTGCGTTACAAGGACATTATGGGCCTCGTCATATCCCGATCATCTCAAATAATAACATGATCACTTCATGACCATGGCCCTACCAAAATTTCTACTAGGGATGACCAGTAAAGTTGTCCTTAAATTTAATAAATATAAAACAAAAAAAAACCTGAAAAAAGCCCGAAAGTGAGTGTGAGAAATTAGAAAATTCCTTTCAAAACTCACTCACATTCTCATTCTCCATTCCCATTCTAGCAGTTTATTCGGATTCGGAATTTTTATGGGAAATAACTGTTTTAATAATCTAGTATAATTTTTTAGTGAGAAATAAAGCTTAAATAAATGGTTTAATGGAGACCTTTTGTAGACAAATGGACTTCGGATTCGTGTTTCTCGAATCAAAATTACCCTAAAACCAAAATTATGGGAACAACTGTTTTTTAATTATAACAAAATGAGTGGGCGAAAAAAAAACGAAATTGTCACTCGATGTGTAAAAAAGGCCTATAAATAAAAAAGTGATATCAAGTGTCACCATGGCCGTAAAAATCAATAACATGTTTTTTTTTATTAAATATTTTGAAAATGAGCAGTAACAATATAAACATAAACCAAAAATTTGTAACATACATACAAACAAGGCCATGAAAATTTGTATGACCCGAAAATGTTCAGTATAATGTAAAAATGCTGAATTATTTTTTTAAATTTTTTGTGTTTTATCACAAGTATATACATTTTTTTTATTTTTGTACATTTTTTATGTATTTAAAAAAAATAGAATCTATGTGATATGAGTAAGGTCATTTCCTAGGGTACTGGAATGTCCCCTACGGTTTAGCAGTATTTAAAATGTATTTAAATTATACAAGTGTAGTATTTAAATTGTACAAGTTGTATTTAAATAGAACTAAATATCTGCAACAAAAAAAATAAAAAATATTATACGGTTGATCAGAAAATATATGTTAAATAGTGGTCGATCCCAACGGAACTAAAAACATTGTTTTACCTGACAATATTAATAAAAACTGACTAAAAAAAGTTTATTTGTAAATTATGTTTTTAGATAATTAATAGTTTTTGTTTTACGACCTCTTTAGATTATTTTAAGATATTGTCTTAACGTGCTCAAGGCCCAGTCGGTACAAATTGGATGCTTTGTACCAACAAATAAAAGAACAAATGCATTGAGTGGCAGATCGTAAAGCTGTTTCAGAGGCAGCCAAGCCCCTTCATCAGCGATCGTTCTCTGCAGATTCTACATTTCAAGTCGCTTAAGTTTTCCTTCTCCAATAAACATAATAAGAATTATGTGATTTGAATAGTTTTCGTTTGCTAAAAAACAAATAAAATTTAGACTTCATATTAGTTTTTTCTGAGTTTGTTCTTAATATTTCAATATATTCACTATCAATGAACGTAACTTCAACGAATGATATCTGCACGTTTAAGTTATGGGCATAACAGAAAAAGAATAGCAATTTACGACTTAAATTTCCAGATTGTTTAAGTTTTTGTCCGAATGTTCAATTAATAATTCAAAAATTAGTCTAAAAACGTCATTCAAGTAAGATCATTCGAACAGAATCTATTTGAACCTAAAAAACATCGTCAACTTGTGCCTAAAAGCAATCTAAAAAAAACATTTTTGTGTAGGGTATTGCAAAATCAATTAATCAGTATAAACTGCCTCTAAAAAATATTTAAAACTAATCATTAATAAACCTTTATAGCATTTTAAATGAGCCAATAGATTTATTAATTTTTAAAATGTATAAAATACAGAATTACAGGCCAATTAATGAAAATAACTAATTAACTAAACATTCTATAACCTCATTTCGAGGCAATGTCACCGTCTCACAGCTCCAACTGCTTATAGTATATATGCCTGTATTGTCCATTAACGTCATTTTTCTTGAAATTGATTTTTGGAGTTCTGTAAAAGATAACTGCGGAGACATTTTTTAACTTCTTTGAGAAATAAATGAAAAATGTTACTCATATTTTGGAATACTTCGAGGAACAAAGGGTATGAGGGCACAGTGAGATTTATCTCATCTCATTTTTGAAGACCCGCGCACCAACTTACAAATTCGAGAGATTTTTGTGACAATTAATTTAATTTTTGTGAAAAATTGCTTCGTTGATATAATAAAAAAACTAAAGAAAAATTGTCCTAAAATTGTTGTCAAAATCACTACATTCATGATATACGGCTTTCTATAGAAGTCCGAAGCCTTGGATATATCGGCTGAATGGTCGTCACCTAGGGGATTAAATATAAACCCCCAAAAAACTGAAATCTGTCTCTTTACTAGGAAAAGAAAGCTACCTAGCTATCCTCTTCCACAGGTAAACTGAGAGATACTGGCACTTACTGGTCAAGTCAAGTACCTTGGAGTAATCCTGGATTCTAAACATTACTGGAAGGCACAAATAGCTAGCAGAGCCACAAAAGCCGTTAGGGTTTGGGCAACCTGCAGAAGATGAATTGGTCCTACATGGGGACTTCGACCAAAGATAACCCACTGGATTTTCACCAGCGTTGTACGACCAATACTCAGATATGCGTCACTTGTATGGTGGACAGCTTTGGGACGAAAATGTAACATCAAACCACTCGAGAAAGTGCAACGGGCGTGTTGTCTCGGCATTTCAGGTGCGATGTCTACCACTTCGACCAAATAAATTGAGACTATTCTAAACATACGCCCAATACAAATTCATGTTAAATATAAGGCCGCGGTCGCAGCGGCTCGACTAAACATCCTTGGGGATGGCTCAATTCCGAGACATTAACCAATCACCAAACCATAATTAACTCAATTCCTAATACTGTTTCTACAGGTAATTGGAACTGCGACCGCATCCCGGAGGAAACCAATCATACCGCCGCAAAGTTCGCTTTCCCGACTAGGGAGGAATGGGACAACGGTCAGGTACTGTCTAGCAATCCGGGGATCCACCTCTACACTGACGGATCAAAACTAAACGGTCACACTGGAGCGGGCTTTTTCTGTGAAGCCTTCTCTGCAAAAGAAAGCCTTCGTCTGCATGACCACAACACCGTCTTTCAGTCGGAAGTAGTGGCTATAACAGAAGGGGCTAAATTTATACAAAGCACTCACTGTGTAGACAAGTGTATTAAAATTTTCTCAGACAGCCAAGCTGCCATTAGAGCTTTATGCATGGACAAGGTGAAATCCAGAGTGGTTCTACAATGTAAAGAGGCTCATGCTGATCTCTTACTTGTTAACACTGTGGACATTATCTGGGTCCCAGGACACTGTAGCATTGAGGGGAATGAAATAGCCGACGAATTGGCGTGAAATGGATCAGAAATGGACACAATCTCAGTCACAACCGGCAGACCTTTCCAATTTCTATAAGCTCATGGGCTTATCGACTTCGCAAAAAATCATGGGAAGAATCGAGCGTGGGCCAAGCAACTAAATGGCTATGGGGCCCACCGAACAAAACGGAAGAGACAGAGACGCTTGAACACTACTTGTGTCACTGCCCGGCATTTGCCAGACTTAGATTCATCCACTTTGGAGCTCCGCTTATTTCATCATTGAAACAACTGGGAAGCTTGGACTGGAAAGTACTAAGAAATTTTGTCAAATCCACTGAATTTCTAAAATCCACTGGGTAGCATAACAGCTACAACATATTACAGACGACTCATGATCCGAGGGGTCACAACGGGCCTACTTCATGGCCTAGGTGTACTCTGTGCGATGCACAGAGGGGTTTTCCCCCCTCCTTCAATCAATCAATCAATTTCATCGCATTCTGATCAGTATTTCTCAAGTTATTCTGTATTCGGACAGCAAGACAGCAAGACGAACAGACAGACAGACGGACATAGCTAAACGGACTCGTCTAGTAATGCTGATCATGAATATATATACTTTTCCATAACGGACACGACTCCTAAGGGGCGTTACAATTTATTCACAAAGTTAATATTTATTCCCTGTACCTTAAAGGTGTAGGGTATAATAAAAACTGTTTAGAAACTGGTACAAATTCTTCGAATGATCCCTAGTTTCACGTAAAGGTCGATTTTTTCATGTGTGCAAAATATTGTCGGACGGTGTAATATTTGAGTGATATGAATAAAATAAATATTTCCAAGGTGAATTAACCGTTATTTTTATAAATCATTTAATTAGGTCAAACTGATATAAAGCGGCTTCGACGCGAAAATGAGCAATTACGTCGTGAAATCTGGACACTACGGGACGAATGCGACCGTCTCAATAAACGTTTCAAAGCCAAATTACTCGACAACTCGTACGATCATGGTTGTGGCGGTCGTGGCAGTGGTGGAAGTAGCGGTGTGTGCGCTGGAAGAAGAGGCAGTTGCGACGGAGAGCATAGCAATAGTAACAGTGAGGTAAATATGCTTTTGAAATTTGTAGAAAAATATATAAAATATATATATTATTTTTTATTTCGTCAGGATTCTGATTCTTGCGATACCTGCAAAGGCGACAACGATTTGGACGATTACAAATACACGCCAAACGATTGCTGTAGTGATGGCAGCTGCAAATTGCCACCAACAAAGACTAAGTACAAGCAACAAGTTGCCGATGAACTTTGCGAATCCGGCAACAATGTACAAAACAGCTACGGATTGCCCGCCTCTTGCAGTGATTCACAACCATTACATACGACCTTTGATCACCTTTCGGTTGTATCCGAAGAGACGACTCTAAGTCAGAGTGAAGTATTGCCAACAACAACAACGCCAACGGAAAACTTACTGGGTTTCACACCAGACCTCAACGGATCACAAACCACGTTGCCAAGTTTAGTGGGACCACTGACCCCACTAACACCTATCGAATTAGTCGCAAACCAGCTAAACGATTTGCAGGCTGTGGTGCCACCACTTTCGTATTTCGAGAACATCGTTCAACAACACATGGACACAAATTTTGGTTTGTTGGTGCATATAAAAATAAATTACTTCGTAATATTTCTGTTCAACTTCTATAACAGCTGTTACTCCCGAAAGCGCCCGCACAACGAATTCCGGCAAAACGGTCATTAATACGAATGGTTGGGACTACAATCTGCGATCACCATTTACGCAACGAAAATACTCATCGAATAACTCGTCATCATCGTCGGCGGCATCAAGATCCCCCTCATCACAACCACGTTATGCAGCACAAACATTAAGTACTTTTGTAACGCCGACCACCACATTAACACCACCTCCCCCCACAACAGACCGCACCGTTGAGTGCGAGGTTTCGAATGCAACTAGTAACCATTCCAACGTTGAGACGGTAGCTATTACAACAGCGCCGACAATTGGAGCAGCAAAACACTTTTTTGCCCCTCTAAAACCTCGTCTAAAAATTAACACTTCGTTAGCCAATCGAAATTTGTCCACGACTACTGTACCGCTGCCTCCAACAGTACCGCCAGTGTCCACACAAACAAAGAGCATTAATTCACCGGTCACAACGCGCAAATGTGATCCGCCGGATATATTTGTTGCAAATGCTTTAGCCAGCCCCTACCAACGCAATCCGCTACCATCGTGTCCAACGCCGCAACGTCAATCACCACAAGTAAGTCAGAGTAATGAAAGTAAGCAGCTCTCAGATCGCCATAAAAGTAATTTTACTGACCATGTTGCTACCGCTGCTGCTGTCGATGATTTAAACACAAATAGTTTACAACAACCGCTAGCATCACAAAAGTTGCCAAAAACTAACGAAGCCTTTACTAAACACAATGAACCCATTTACGCAATGGCTAACAAAAACTGTCACCACTTAAACTCAGCTCCAGCTGTAACACAACCTTTGATGACAACCTGTACCGACGACCGTATGCCATCAACCACTGCATCCTCAAGGGATTCAAGTTTAATGAGCACAACGACATCGGTTGGTCCTAAGCAGGTGAGCAGGCCATAAATACCCATTCCTTTCGTATTGCGTAAAACACTCATTGAATAGTATCTATTGAAAGCAAAAAAAATTGTATATTATATAATTCAAGGGATCCGTACGATATGTCAAAAAAAAATGTCGAAACCTAATTTTAAATTTTAAAAGCCTTAGAACGCCGAAACAATAGTTTTCCGAATCAAAAAATATTTTAATGCTAGAAAATGTCGAAAAATCTTTGAAACTATAAATACAAAAACATTTTTTTTAAAGGATCAAAAAATGTCGAAAATTAAAATGCCGAAATATCAAAATGTTGAAATACAATTCTTAAATCGTATTTGACTAATTTAACACCAAATTGCACAGGACTTGCAACTCACACTATTCGATTTCTATGAAATTTTGGCATTAAGATCTACATATACCTTTTTTTTATATTTTTCCGACCACTGTTTTACCGCGTTAGCTCAGTGGTAAGTGCGTTGGACTGCGAGTCGAAAGGTCCCCGGTTCAAGCCTGGAATGGAGCTAACAACATCTTTTCATAGAAACATTTTTCTATATCGCGCTACCTCTCGGAAGTAAATGGCAAACCAACAAGAGTAAAACATTGCCTATGAAAAGCTCTCACCCGCCTTCGGATTCGGCAATGAACTGTAGGTCCCACCACTTTGAGTACAATTATAACTCGCACAGCTCAAATTGTTGAGAGAGCTCGGCCTAAGTTCTTATAGGACTGTAGTGCCAAACTATTATTATTATGTTTAAATAGACCAATTTTTCCAGAGATACAGTTAAAAGTTTAAAAAATTGTCAAGATCACTTTTGTATGGTGGTTCATCTTGATATATTACTTGATGCTAGAAACTCCGTGAAGGTTTCGTTTTAAATTAATAAAACAATCTTTTACTGTAGAGAGCAGTAATTAACCTCCAAATCATGTATCTTTTTATTATCGTGTGACTACGATTCGTTTCCAGTCCCCTTCGTCTAAAATTTGTATAACGTATTTCAAACGTTTCGTTCGTTTCGCTCTTTGAATCGAACGATTGTTCAAAATTTTTGTTTTGCCAACTATTTTTCATAAAGAAAAAAAACATTTTTTTTTTTTACTTTGTCGTATGATTTATATGCTGGCAACAAAAAAACTCTCAATACGAGCGTACTCAACGTTTCGTTTGATACATGAATCAAAAATTGTAGTCACACGATATTCAACCGACATTCAAACGAATTGTAGCCGATATCGTTGTCACCGGGAAATACATGATCGACACGTAAATGTACGTTTAAATATTTGATCTTGTTTATTCAAACTCCAGACAAATTATAAAATGAAAATGAAAATATTTAAGACAAAACGAAATTTAAAATTCAAATAACAATTGACAAAAATTAATATAGTGTTTCAAATATATATATTTTCAGTTGAAATTTTAAGTATAAAATGTACCTACAATACTCCCCCTTTGGAAAAATCAATGTTAAGTAAATTAAAAGTGAAATGATTTTTAGTCTTGTGTGTGGAATTGGTTTCAGTTTTTTCAATTATTGCTAGTTTGATTCTGTCTATCGGAATCACTTTAATATCATTATTGATATCTATTTTAAATCATTTTTTATTTTTTTCTATTACTTTAAAAGGTCCCTCAAATGGTTTTTGTAATTCCCGTTTATTTTCTAAACGGACAAATACATATTTGCAATCATAAAGGACTCACGGAAAATAAATATTTGACTCAGAATTTTTGTGATGACATAAATTTGAATGAAAGTTACGTATACTATCTTTTAAATTCGATAATATATTAACTTAACTACATATTTTACTAGGAATAATGAGTTCATTTGGTAACCGTATGTTTTGTCCATATACCATCTCAGCAGGCGTTGCTGAGAGATCTTCTTTGACAATTGACCTAAGTACCAATAGTGCCACTGAAAGTTCGTCAGACCAATTAACAGGATGTCCTCTTGCCAATATCGTTGCTTTTAATTGTCTATGAAATCGCTTTATAATGCCGTTGGCCCAAAAACTTAGATAATTCCGAAAATATCTGTGATGTGAATTGTCTTCCTTGATCAGTCGTAATAGTTATAGGGACACCGAATCGAGAAATATAATTATTAAAGAATATCCTAGCTATAGTAACAGCAGATATATCTCGAAGTGGATATGCCTCTACCCAGCGCGTGTATCGGTCAATAATTGTAATATAGCGATGGTTATTTGATGGAGGTAATGGCCCTACAATATCGATATGAATGTGTTCGAATCTTCCTTGTGGAATTTTAATTTTAATTATCGGGGATTTGGTATGTTTATATATTTTTGACTTCTGACAACTTAAGCATTCTCGTGACCAAATGTTAACAATTTGATTCATATTTGGCCAAAAATATCGTTGCGTTATAAGTCTACGTAAACCACGAATGCCTGGGTGTGAAATACCGTGTAATTTATCGAATGCAATTTTTCGCAAACTAATAGGAATGAAAGTGAATTTTCCGACCATATATCCACACTAAATAATGAAAGTGAAAATTCTACGTTCGAGGAAGTGTCTGAAGTGTTAAATATTTAAAAATATCGCCAGTAGCTCACGATCGAACGTACTGTATTTGGCTTCTGCAGAAGTCAATTTTTTTAGAAAAGAAAGCAATGGATTCCGTTGACCTGCGAACACTTCGTTATTGAATCTTTGGAATGTCTGTGCAGAATTTTTTAATCCAAATGGCATTCTGACAAATTCATACATTCCAAAAGGAGTTGTAATTGCCGTTTTGAATTTAACTTCTTCAGCCATTGGAATCTGGTGATATGCTCGAATTAAATCTATTTTTGAAAACAATTTTTTATTTCGCATGTCAATGTTAACATCCTGAATATGAGGTAAGGGATACCTATCAGGTACTGTAACAAAATTGAATCTTCTAAAATCACCGCAAGGACGCCAGTCATTTGGCTCTTTTTTGGCGACTAAGTGCAATGTTGATGCTGAAATACCAAATACCATTTGCCTGGGTTTGGCAAAAGGTAATATCACATTTGTGATAAGACGATGAACTGTCGTGTGTTTCACAGATTGAGAATAAGCTGGTTCTGCAGTTAATGAAGTATATTGCTTAAGTATATTGATTATCGACAGAGAATAATTTGGGTAAGGATACATTGCAGTAATATTAAATAGCATTAACTGATAACTTAGTAAGAGGGTCGATTAGACTTGTCTAATGGAATAGACTTGTTTATAATGTCAATTAAAAGCCAATATTTTGATAAGAAATCTGCTGCTATGATATGTTTGCTAATATCTGCTAAAAAAAAAAAACAAATGGAAATTCGCGTCGTAACCCTAAATTAACATTTAACATTTTCTTACCAAATGTCGAAATTATGGTATCATTAGCTGCTGTTAACACAACATCTGAACCCGTTTATGTATTTTAAATTTGGAAGAAGGTAGAACTGAAACTTTAGCACCACTGTCTATCAAAAATTTCAATTTGTTGTATTTGTCAAAAATATAGAGGCGACGTGTTGAACAATTTAGGTTCCCATAGTTTGTTGAACCTGAATTCTTATTTGTATTGGAATAAAAACAAGGTTCTTCCCATTTTCCTACTATAAGAACTTGTATAAAAGGTGAACGAGATTGACGTTGTCCCAGTTCTTGTCTCATTTCACATACTTCCATGGACAATTTATTGATTTTTGCAAATATCTGTGGTTGCTCGAACTAAATTTTCTACTAATTTTTCTAAATTGGATTCTGCAAACCGAGTGTGAGGTATTTGTGTATTTTAATTAATACTACAAACTTCATCATTGTGAATTACTTCCCACAAATTATCTGCCAACCGCATTAAATCGCTGACTTCTGTTAAATTTGTACCAGTTAGTGCAACGTTTAAACTTTTTGGTAATTTTCTTAACCAGAGCTTCTTTAGGAGTTCCATACTAAAATTATTACCAGCTAACAAGGCTAATGACCTATAAAATTCGGATGGTCTTTGATTACCTATTTCCGAATCGGAAAGAATTTTGTCAAGTTTCTTATTTTCACTCATTGAATGCCTTTCTATTAAAATTTTCTTTAAATGTTCATATTTATCTACCGATGGAGGAGTTTGTATAATATCGAGTATTGTCATAATAACCTGTTGTGCCAAGGCTGTTATGACGTACTCACATTTTGTCCTGACTTGAGAGATCCCTTTGGTTGTAAACTGCATTTCTGCATGTATGAACCACGTATCTGGACAAGCCGACCAAAATTGAAGGAGCTTTACGGAAGTAGCGAAAATTTCCGAATTTATCTGTATGTTACTTTGTGAAACCGATTGAACAGATTGTGTTAAACGACTGTTTGGTAAATGTGTATTATTGGAATCTATTGGATTTAGTTGAATTAAAGAGGCATGATCCTCATGACGAGTTGATGAATGTGAAGGTGAATGAAACATTTTTCCGAAAAGATCGTTTACAAGAATATACAATATTATAAGAATAAGAGTTTACAAGAGTGTGTAATATTGAATATGTAAAATTAAATTCATAAAATTGAAAAGGATATTATGTAATATTGCATATGTAATAGTAAATACTGTAAAAATGAAAAGGTGTAAAACAACAATACACATACGTTTATAATTATATGTGTGCTTCATCGAAGAGGAAAAATTGTATTGTACTTGAAAACGTCGGTTCTTAGATCTTGACAAATATGTACTAATTGATCACATATCTAACGTGGATGATCTTCGCCTTGCTTGGTTGGTTTTCTGACCTGATCTATGTCTTGCCTGGTTCTGTGTCTTGTCTGGTTCTGCGATCTTGTCTGCTTCTATGTCTGATGGCGTAAATCCGGACAGATTTGTGCTTGATTCCTTTAGTAGTTGTTATTAGAGTTGCGTATGTAATTGTTCAGAACATCACTGCTTGGAATTGGTTACGTCCTCGCTAGATGGTTACAGCGTACACGTATGTTTCGAGACTACAAATGCAATCGCAATAAAACGCTCCAGAATGTGTCGACCCTTTTTGAAAATGTTCAGGAATTCACACACAGCTGGCAAGATTTTCACAAGAAAAATGCTCGGGAATTTTGAAACGTTGGCAGGATTGTTCAAACGAAAATGCTCAGGATTTATTTGAAACGCCGTCAGGAGTGTTCAGTCGAAAATGTTTAGGAATATATAAACTCCTGGCAGGATCGCCAATTGTAGAGAGCAGTAATTAAATGTGCGTTTAAATATTTGATCTTGTTTATTCAAACTCCAGAAAAATTATAAATGAAAATTAAAATATTTAAGACAAAACGAAATTTAAAATTCAAATAACAATTGACAAAAATTAATATAGTTTTTAAAGTTAAAGTATATATATAATTCCAGTTGAAATTTAAAGTATAAAATGTACCTACAGTCACTATCCTTGATCTTCAAATTTCATGTTCTTAAAAAAAAGTAATTGCAGCGAGTATCGCTGCAACGAGTGGGTCCGGCGGGCGTGTTCGCACACATTGTGTTTACGTTCTACGTAAAGACCCTATATTTTGCAATATCTGCAAAATATAGGGTCTTTAGGGTCCAGCATAATTACTACTGTGGGTCAGCAAAGAGCATGCGATAAAGTCGGCTAAATTAGCTAACATCGACATGATTCTTTTTGACTCAAAAAGTAGGTCTGATTAGTTATTTAATCGGGGGCCACAATGGGTTCGTGGCCGCGTGAATTGCTTCAATTCAGATCTGCTGAATGGGTGCAGGCTCGTGTGGTGTTTCTCATGACACATGAAACATGTGTTGTTGCTAGTGCATTTTTCTGTGCTATGAGATCGTGCCAAGCAAATCACGCAATAGTGGAAATTCTTCACTATGTTGTTTTTCTCATACAGGTTCTTCTCCTTGAACTTGGGGCAAGTCGCTAAGCGACGATCCTGATGGCAAAGTTCCCCTGCCATTGGACGGGTCGATGGTCTATATTGTCGTCCATGACGATAAGAACGGGTAGAGGGTCGATCTCTTTTTTGTTCAACACTGCCATTGTTGCTTTGGATAATGCTGTTAGAGGGTTGGGTCTCAGCAAGGATTACCTTGTTGAACATTGACACAATATTGTCGGGTCTGGGTCTGCCTTCAGGAATGGGTCCTGAAACAATCCATCCAAATGCATTTTCCTGCGCTACCAATGATTCCAACACATTGGGCAGGACACCACCTCGGATAATTTTTAGATATATATCACAACCAAAGATCATATCCACGGAACTCTAGGTCGGCCAGGTTAACGCTGGCCAAATTACTGCAAAGGGTCGGGTCGATTGCATAGGTAGGTAAATCATTTATTAGGGTCTTGAATACAAGCGCATGCGTTTTTACTTTAAACTCAGGGTCAATAGGAGAACACAATGTCAACTCACAAGATTCTGATGGGTTTGCAGAAATCGATTGGTTGAGATCACTCACTTTTGCATTAACAGCACGCGTTGGAAGTCCTATTCGACTCCTTAATTCCTCCGTTACAAATGTGGCCTCAGAACCAGGGTCTATGAGAGCGCGTGCTACAAATGTGTTCCCATTGTTTTCGACGTTGACCATTGAAGTGCTAAGAATCATTTTCTTATCAGCAGAATGATCATCTCTCTTAGTTCCTTGTGGGGGTCTAGGGTCAGTGGACTGTATTTGGATCTTAAATGCTTGAGATGCACTTGTACTGGGTCGAGTATTGAATTCTGAATCAGGGTTTGAGTTCAGATGTAGAAGTGAATGATGTCTATTACCACAACTTTGACACTTACACTCGCTTCTACAATTTTTAATACCGTGAGTCATTTCTAAACAATTATAACACAATCAATTTTTTCTCACGACATCGAGTCTATTACTCACTTTCATGGCTGTGAATCTCGGGTACTCGGGGAGAGTGTGCTGGGCTTTGCATAATGGACAAAGAACCTCTTCAAATTCCCATTGGGTTGGCTTTGCAAATGTGGGTCTTGGGTCCAGAACCATCTCGGCTGTTACTTGAAGTCGATGGCTTCATATCATCAACAGCTGCGAGTGTCTTATATTTTCGGGTCAGAAACACGTTCAAAGTTGTCCATGATGGAACAACTGAGATGTCCGTTAGAGATTTCTCAAAGTTCTCTAAGGTACTCTTGGAGAGATGGGTCGAGCACAAGTATACCAGGATTGGATCACAGCTCTTTGTGTCAATTTGCAAATTTTGAAGGGTCATAATGCAGTCATTTATAGTTCTTTGTAGTTTCCTAAGGGAACAACCTGACTCAAATTCACTTCTTGCAAATTAAAAAGAGTCTTTAATTGCGCATTTATTTGCATCCGTTTATTCTCGTATTTTTCCACGAGATTTGACCAAGCCAATGAGAATCCATTCCATCCATGGTAAGCGGAGCATTTTTTACAGTATCATTTGCTTCGCCTCGGGTTTTTTGATTAAGGTAGAATAATTTATCTACATCACTTAATCGGGAATTGTTAATGTATATAGCCGAAAACAGATCTCTGAAAGTGGGCCATGTAGCATTATCACCATCAAAAATATCCATGTCACATGGGGGTAAAGTTTTATAGGGTTCAAATTGCATCGGGGTCGTTTCTTCTCTTGCCTTGGGAGTTTCTACCGGGTGTTTGAATATCTCCATTATTTATGAAATTGAAGCAATACAGCGTACGTACGGGTTGTACGCTTTGGAATATATATCCTTCAGCTTCTTTCTGTCCACATCGCGATTGTTGGCTTCACTTCGTACAGAATGATACGAAGCTTGCAAATTATCCCACAGAAATGTAAGCTGCTTCTGATGAAACTTCAAGGCATGAGGTAGTCAATCTTGGGTAGGGGTCTCGCAAATACTTTTCTCAAATTCAATAATATCGTTTCCAAATTGAAATAATGCTGTCAGAGCCGCCATGTCTTTTATTACTGTGTTGGGTTTAAAAATATTCAACTAATTTGAGACAATTTCACATATTTAAATAATAAATATTGGGTTTGGATGGCTTAATCTAAAAGATTATCACGGGTTACAATAGTTTTTTTAGAAAATAAATCTGAAAACTTATAAAAAATATATAAATAATTTTTATGTTTGGGTGTGTATGGGTTAACAGCAATCAAAATAATTTGTTCACAATGAAAGAACGATAAAATCGTATTGAATCAATTCGTTTTTAGATAAACTTCAACAAAATTTGAAAAATTTACCTTTGGGTCAAAATGGGTTAACTTTAAAATTTTATTTAGTGGTAAACCTGGTCGCAAATAAAAAATTTTTGGGTCGTAATTTGTTAAAAATCAAAAATATTTTTTACATAAATTTAATAAAAGAATTAGTTTTGTAAAACAAAATTATTAAACTATATTTGAAAAATCAATTAAACGATTTTGGGTCGCTATGGGTTAAGCTTTAAAAAATATTTTTGATAAAAAAATTACTTAATATCAATAAAATTGATTTTTTGGGTCGAAAAGGGTTAAAAACTCCTTAATGTGGGTTTAAAAGGGTTAAATATTGCTAAATGGGCAATTTCCAAAAAATATGAGATGGGTTCGGGTTTTTTAGTTTATCTTTAAAACTTTAAATGTCCGGAGACGGGTGGGTAGCGTGCGCTCGATTATATGTAAACGTAACGAATGACGATCTTGTACTTAAAACGTCAAAAACTCATTGCAGCGAGTATTCATGCAACGAGTGTTTTCGGCGGGCGTGTTCGCACACATTGTGTTTAAGTTCTGCGTAAACAGCAGTTTTTTCGTCATTTTCTATAATTTTTTCGGTAAAAAAAAATTAGCTATTGCGTTGGACTGCAACCCAAAAGGTTAAAAAAGATCAAAAATAGATTACAAAATGTGCCAACTTTGAGGCCTCTACGACGTGTATTTATGGAGTTATGAGTATTTAAAAGTTTGTGACGTGATTTCTCAAGAACCCCTTGCGCCGATTTTAATGATATATATTTGAATTAAAAGGGCAAAAATAGATTACAAAATGTGCCAACTTTGAGGCATCTACGACGCGTCTTTACGGAGTTATGAGCATTTTAAGTTTGAGCCGGGATTTTTCCAGAACCCTTGCGCCCATTATAATAAACTAAAAGGGCAAACATAAATTACAAAATGTGCCAACTCTGAGGCCTCTACGACGTTTATTTACGGAGTTATGATCATTTTAAGTTTGCTCCGCATATAATGATTTATAATGAAATTAAAAGGGCAAAAATAAATTACAAATTGTGCCAACTTTGAGGCACAAATCTGGGATGGAGCTAATAACATCTTTTCATAGAAAACATTTTTCTATACTGCGCTTTCTTGGCAGACAATGGCAAACCTTCAAGAATAAACACTGCTCATTAAAAGTTCTCATCGCCACCGGATTCGGAATTAACACTTAAAAGCCTGACTTTTTGAGCTGAAAATATGAATGTTTTAGAACTCTCGATTCTGAGCATGGTTTGCTCTACGACTTTGCTCATAAGTGATATTTACCCAAACCAGGTAAAAAATACCTGGCATTTTGGCATTTTATTCTTATGAATTTTTATAGCAAAAATCGAGAAATTTAATTGCGAAAAATCATGTAAAATGAAAAAAATAGCATTAAAGAATGAATATTAACATTTTTTTTTTTGGTGAAACAGTTTTTATGACTACGTTCGAGATATTTGTCTCGAGGGTAAACACCACCCATGTATTGGTTCTAATCATGAACAACATTCGTTATTGAATACCATTTCATTTATATTATATCGCTTCATTGTTGGTGAATTCTCTATCACTGACCATTGGCCAAGAGATATGGTTTCACTCCGCCCATTGTTGATGCCATATTAACAACTTTTTTTCCAAGCACTTATTTGTGCGAAAATAAGGTATTCTGTTGTTGGTAAACAACAAACTTTAAAAAAAAAAAAAAAAAACATAACAAAAACGTTTCTATAGAATTTCACATTTGCTTAATTTCGAACTCCATGTGCCCAAAGGTTCCGCGAAGAACCAAACAGAAATTTTAAAGAAATCCACTAAATTAAAAATTATATTTATATCAAACACTCACAATCAATTTCGATGAATTCACCACAACAATTTTTTTTGATTAGGGACCAATCACTTTGAGTAAAAACACAGACCAAATGGTGAGAGAGCTTGACTTAGTTCTTCAGGACTGTAGCACCAAATAATAATAATTTTATTACTTATTGGTAAATCACATTTTTATACTCTCGCAATATATACGTATTAACTCTTTCAGGTGTTTGATACCATACGGTAGCAGTTTTATAAATTTTATCAGCTATAATATTTCTACAGAAATAAGTTAATTGATAGTTTATGAAAAAGAAATATACTTATGAACTGTGAGGTGATATTTTGGGCAAAATAAGTAAAATTGCATATTTATGTATTAAGTCATTTATAGTATTTACTATATTTAAAATATGGTTATTTATACTTGCATTTTTAAATGTATTCAGAGTCGAATATAATTAATTTAATGTTTGTTTGAATTTAAAAAATTACAATTTTTTTTTTTTATTTTTATAAACATATATACATACATTCCAAAATTTACCTAGACATATTTTCTTTAACTTAAAGAGAATTTCTATTAAGTATTAGGCTTAAAATTATCCCAAAACAAAACTTTAGAATGTTTAAGGTTTAAAATATAAATATATTAACTGAAAAGTTTAATTGTTAAAATTTTTAAAGTTGCAAATAAAATTCCGAAATTAATATCAACAATAGTTTTTGAGATAGTTTCATTAAATAAACAGAGCAATCTTAGAATAAAATATAGCTCGAATCATAACAACATGTGTTAAAATATATTCCAAAATGATTAAAAATGTAATTTAATAAAATTTATGACATGCTTTTATAAAAACACAATCTGTAAATAAGGAATAACAACAGAACTGGAGAGCAGAATGTATAATAAAACAACCAAACACGATTTTTCTTATGGATGCTGATTATGGCTCTGTTGTTTTTCTAATTACTTTGGAGCGCTCCTACAGATCAAGATCGCTCAAGAAGGAATCAAGAAGATTTAGGGTTACGCGGTTAATCGTTTTACCCGAAATTCTGATTTATCGCAACCACCCAATTATTCGAATAATCGATTTTTTTGTAATTAACCGAAAATACGATTAATTGTTAAATTAAATTTAAAATTTCAGGGAGATAGAACCCCTTCCCGACTAAAGGATTTCCTTTCTTCTTTTTATATGAAATGAACATTTTTGCCGTTCTCAGAGAACGGCTCTCAGAAGGTCTCACAAAATAATTTGACTCATTACTGTTAGCATTCCATTAGAAGGTGAGCTATGAAAAATATTAGAAATAGTCACCAAATCGATTGGCGCTGATTCTCTAGAAGGTGTGCTGGAAGTACACTAGCTTCAGTGATGGCAGAATGTGTATTGAGTATGCTAAGAAGTTGTTTTAGCAGGTCTTCTACTGTCAAGGGCTGGACAAACTTACTTCTGGGTATAAAAAGCTGTCTAAAAAAATATGCAAACTAAAATTGTGTTATTCTAAAAAAAAAATAATATTGAATAATTGAAATACCTAAAAAGATGCGTAGCAAGTAGAACGACGTAATTATAATCAAATCAATATATGCAATTGGTACTCAGTTTTATTCATTTGCGATATTGTGTTAAATATTTATTTGTATTAGTTACAAAATACTTAGTCGTATAAAAAATAAAAACAGTTAATCGTATTTCAATTAATCAGATTTCTGATTAAGCGATTAATCGTATTTTCGGTTAATCAAAAAATACTATTAATCAAATAGTTGATTTATCGTGATTACGATTAATAGATAGAAATGATTTTAAGCTATGTCACTTGAATGTGTTCGTTATATCAAAATGACAGGAAAATTTAATATTCATATTTTCTTATAAATGTTAAAACTTACAATATATCAGAAAAATTTGTTCATTATATACTTAAAATAAATAATGTTAAACTAAAATATATTTAAATATTACATAATAAAAATATAAAATAACTTCATTTATTCTATATATATTTTTTTAATAACCACATAACTACTTTCGAATTTATTTGACGTCTTTCATTAAAGGTGAAGTACGCAAACCGATTTATATTTTCTGGAACCTTTTATATTTTATTATTTTTACACTAATGTTTGCCAAATATATAAGTAAATACCATATATATATTATCTTAATTCTTTTCAGACAGATTCAGCAAACCTGGAAACGATACTTAATGACATTGAGACTATATCAGAGGATATATTAGCTATTCAACTGGAACGAAATAAGTCTCGTGTAAATGTAAACAATACAGATAGTTCAAATACTTCACAACAGCAAACTTCAAAAGCATTACGGCAGGATGATAAAAACAAAAAACCTTACCGTTCGGAAATGAATTTGTTTCTGACTTATGATGGCACAAACTCCACAATTACTCCAGCAACTGCTTTGTCAAATGAGGCAGTCGGTGAAAATGAACAATCTGCTGTATCGGAAAGTGAAGTAGCAGATACTAATAACACATTGCGTCGAGCCCGATCACTCGAACGTGAACATACTGACAGTCCCTCACCCAATGTTCCCGATCCTATGGCTCCGTTTCCCGCAAATCGCACCTATATTGGGTTCGATCAATTAAATGCTTCGGTCGGAAATTCCAAACCTCCATTGCCCCCACAAGTACCTGCGGTAAGCGGAACAAGGCCTGGAACGCCGAATAAAGGAACGCCTCCCACACCCCCGCTAAGAGTTCATACACCAAAATCGAGTCTTCCAAGTTCTCCACAACATTGCAATAGCGAGCAAGTGGCACTTATGCAAAATCCCAATGTTGCACCGATTATGTCCGGTTTGTCTCCAAATAAAAGTCATCTCTTTGCAGCAATTGCAAATGCAGCTGCAGCGAAACGTGCGCTCCTGCGATCATCACCATCCCATTTGACGCGGTCACTTGACACTGACGGATCCATAGTGCCAACTCCAGTTGATCTAGGTGCTCAAGCGGAGGCAGCTAGGCGAAAGGCACGACGCGTTTCAATTGTGTGTGGTGATAATAATGAGGAAAATCGCAACGAATCCAACTTGTCCAGCACGGCGCTGGGTAGTTGCAAAGACCTTCGAACTACAAACCCATCCATCTTGGCAATGAGGCAATCGAGTCACAGCACCCCGAATTCCCCACATACATTGCGACGCAGTAACGGTATTATGGAGAACCAAGTCAACGGTGGTTTAGCTCAAATACCTTCGGTGCATCATCAGCACCAGCAACATCTCAAAGCTAGTCAGGATACCACGTCAGGATGCAACGGCGAGTCATCGATCACTGCTCCAGTCGATCTGGCTAATGTGGGAGCACCCAGTGCGGCTGTTGCATCGCGGTCTAAGTGTTCGCGCCGACATTCGGATGGTACCGTGGCTTCGGGGGTGCAACGCATTAGTGGTGCAAGTGGTCATCATAATCGCCACCATCACAATCATCACCCACATTCGCAGCATCAGCAAACTTCGTCGATGCTGAGCAACAATCCGCATAATAGTCATCACTCGCACCAGGATAGTAACCACGACACGGGCACCACAATATCCGATCGAAATTCGAATAGTATTGCATCATCGAGTGAATCTTCAAACAGCTTTAGCGTGCGTTCCCACCGACGAAAAATTTCCGTAAGTTCCCATACAGGTGGAAAAATTCCGTGGTGCGGATGCTGGGGAAATGGATGCTTATAAGGGGAGATGAAGAGATCCAAATATTGAATAGAAAATATCTAAAATATATTGTGATTAGTCAATTAGCCCAATCGAGTTTCCCAAAACAAAGAAGCTTGTCGGATTATTCTCCTTTTGACGGAAAATAAAAGCTTATCAAGTTTTCCGATGAACGAAAAACATTTATAAAATAATGCAACATTGTTTTCGTCTCAATTTTGATATTAAATGCCAAATTTCGATGTAAAAATTAAATATGCGGTCATGTTCCGACTTTCGATCGAATTCCAATCGAATTTTATATAAAAAATGTAAAAAAACGGTTTAGAATTTGATTTCTTAGTACAAAAATGTGTTGTTTTAATGAATTCAATCCGTTTTCTTTGACTTCAACGATTTGAATTTATTGATAAACACATTTATTGTATTGTGATATCGAATTCAAAACCGTTTGTTTACAAATATCATATGTAATTCGATCGGAATTCGTTCAAAGCCTGAACATGGCCGATGATTTCAATTTTATTGATTTAACGTACACTATTTGACACTCTAAAATGACTATAAATGAAAAACGAATGTAATTTAATTTTTTAATTCTTTTTATATTCGCTAAGCACAGAAGGTACTTAAATATTTAAATGTTCATAGTAATTTATGCAAGTTTTCAACATCCAAGAAGTCGATAAAAATTATTTTATCTGTTTGGAAATTGTAAACAATTTTGCAATCAATTACTAAAAATTTCATGTTTTCACTTAACAATAAAATGTGAGCAAATTGGACCGTAAATTTTCACTCATCGATGAAAATTTTCGAATATACGTCGAAAAACTGTGAAATGTCTCCCGACGTGTTTCTCGTTTGGGCTGAGTTATTTTGTACAGAAACAAAATTTTAAATATTTCATTTAATATTTGTATTCTAATTCAATAATAGTTTCTTAGTGCCAATATTTCAGAGCGAGTTAAACTTAGTTTTCAGTTCAAACCCTAGTAGAAATATCGCTTATTAGAGAAGCCATGCTGCTCATGTAACTGCCAGAGTTATGAGAAGAAAAAAAATCAATTATCAGTCCCCTTCCATGGCCGTATAAATATTTCTACTACTAGATATTTTGGAAGGGCCATCCTCATAAAATTCTTATATTATAATTCAAATGATCTGGATTAGATGAGGAATTTACGAGTAATTTCGAGTATTTTACGAAATTAAAAATTACGAAAAAATATATTGTAAAATGTCATAGAAATTATTTTGAGTGTGCCTTGGTAGGACCCTATGAAAAAAATATTGTCAACAATATCATCAGAGCAGAGGTCTGAAAATGATCTAATTATTCGGAATATTGTCAGAGTCGCAACCTGAAAACTCTGATTTAATTTACATGATTTATCTAATATTACTCACTAAAACTGTACTATCATTATCAAGATCGGGGAATCAATATCTTACAAGTAACATTACCGAATTAACCAGGCCTTGAAAAAAGGAAAATTTCTACTAGGGTAAGAACTGGAAATGGTAGACATTCGTCGAGTAAATAAGCTGAAGCCATCTCAAATGCCTTCTTATTGTTGGCATTTGATGATGTGTTCACCTTAATAGTGACCATGGTTTTATTACATCTGAATTTATTCCAAAATGTTAACGAAAATCTGCTAACAATGTTTAACTTAGTTTATTCTAAGAGGAGTTTGATAAATATATGTTTAAACTGTGAAAAAACAAACACATTATAACAGGCCCTCTGAAGAAAAATGTAAATTATAATTAATCTATATATCAAATATAAATTTTCTAAAAGCTTACAAAGGGTATTTGTTTAAAAATTTGTATTGAAAAATATAATTCAACTGTAATTTGATTAACGTAACAACTTAATATTATAGGTAACAATTGATATAAGATAAAAATAGCATTTATAAAATGATCACAAAATTTTTATTTCCCTAGATACTTGCTAGAACTACACAGACAATATTTTTAACATTCATTTATTAAATCTTATCACCAACATTATAAATAATTAATAAATTTAGATTTTTACAGTTGATTGAATTTTAATAAATTTGAATAAATTTTTATTAAACATATAAGTATTAATTTACGTATTGTTAATCTCGTTGTCATAAAAATAATTTAATGTTACTTATTATATTTAATAGGCCTAAAATTAATTTATTAATATATTATATATTGTTGTACCTCTCTTTTTGTTTTATAATTTAATAACAAATAGCATAAGATATACTTTATAAAAATAATTGTAAAAAACTGTTATTTATTATGTTTTATAATAGCAATTAGTTCATATTATTTGTTACCAATTGAATATTCTTAGTGGTTGGATATGTACATAAATTTCAGTTAATAATAAAAAAATATATATATTAAATTCCATGAAACATGTTTGAAAACTTTTGTATTTACATAAATAAATGTATGAAATATTATCACTTGTGATAATCACAATGTCTTATTAACGTGGGCGCTTCTAATAACTTTGAATTCAGACCCTCATATTTTGCATTTTTGAATTAATTTTAATGAAATATTGAAAAAAAAAACGAATGAGGAAAGTTAAGTCACATGGTCGGGCCTTAAAGACGGTCGGGGCTGACTATGAAATACTCTACACCAGGCATGTCAAACACGCGGCCCGCCAACATTTCTCTGCGGCCCGCGAAGACTTTTTAAATATATAAAAAAATATATTTTTAAGAATTGAGTTAAAATAATATTAAATTACATTACTAATCTTGGTTAAAAACTTATTAATTTATTAAAAAAATCAATATTTCTGTATTTTCCAAAATTTTATAATAAGAAATTGATGAGTCTTAATTTATTTTTCTAATTTTCATTTTAAATATTATAAATGACGTTGCACAAATGGCATAACAATAATGTTTACCTTTTTTCATCAAGCAATATTGTTTTATATTCATAAAATTGTAAATGTTATGTAAAGTTCCCTTGGCTATATTTCACCGGCATTTATAAAAAATATATGGTAGCGCATTGTTTTGTACATCTAACACCGAAGAGAACATTACATTATTGTTTTTGGTTCGACTATTAAAAATAAAAGGAGAAAAAATAATTAAAACTTAAAAATCTTAAAAACTGGACAGTATTTAACAAAACTATTTTCGGAATCAACTCCAGTATCAAATAAAGGCGCAAAGCAGAATAAAACAAGAATCAAAAATTTGCAGACAGGAGTCTTGCATTGTACAAATTGGAATTGGATTTATTTTAATATCTTTTTTTAGTAACTAAAACTTTTTGTATTAGAGACATTCCACACCAAATCTACCAGAGTTCAAGACTCACCCTCTCCAGAGATACAGTGGTCCCAAGATTCCAAAAAAAAAATAATCAATAATTACTTTTTGTTGTTGTAGAAAAAAAACTCGACCGTAGAATACTGCAAACCCCGTGTTAAGGATAGTAAAACAAACTTCGTCATAACTCCGAACATCGAATCAATGGATTGCCCTTGCAATTTAAATAAATTGTGCATAAAAAGGAACCCTTTTCAAATTTATATAAATATCAAAACTATATATGATATTTTAAAAACAAAATTTTACAATATGATTAGGTATTATTTGCAACAAAAACCTAAAAAATTTGGTAAGAAGTGATTTATGTATCGAAGTTTTCTCGAACTAACTTGGATAACAAAAATCCGATCTCGTTGCTAATTTTTAAAATTTCGTAATTTTCGTACAGCAAAATTTATGTTAGGATATTTAAACATTTTCCACATCGCAAGGTTTTTAAAATATATTGATACAACTATTTAATGCAATATTAATCCAGAATGGTTTTTATTATCGTTTCGAAAGAAAAACGGCGATATGTCGCTTTGTACTATTTTTGCAGTTTTAGTACGATTTGGCCTATGATATTGGTACACGGTTAAAAATCTTGGACTAATTTTTAATCCATGAATTGTATTACAGACATTTTTAATACATTTGGAATTAAAATGTATACATTCCCAAATATTAACATTTTTTGTAATCAAATTGGTATTAAAATTGAATATACTGTATGAATATGAGTGTGTACAAATTTTAATACAAAAAGTATAGAATATAATAAAAAAAACACGTGCTCTCTATATTTCTCTCTCATTATTATCTGTTCTGAAAAAATAATAAAGTTTGACTGACATTATAATACAGTAAAGGATAAATATTTTAAAAATGCTGTCATTTTTTTTGCTTTCCTTTTTCTTTTGTTCGTTCAAATTTGTTGTGCGTCAAAATGACGGAACATAACTAAAAAATATTTTTAAATTTAAAAAAGTCTAATGAATGAAAATTGTGCCAATTATTTTAATGGAGGGGACATTTGTTACTTGTGAAAACAATTTAACAACGATTTTATAAAAGTGAAGAAATGGAAAAACGCACTTCATTCTGCAGCCCCAACAAGGCGCTCGTAGCAAGTTTATTAGTCTTAAAATTTGGTTAAAATTTGAAATACGGAGCAGAATTTGAAATACGGAGCAGAAGTCTACCACGAGAACTTGGTGAAAGTAGTGGTGCAGTCCCGAAGTTGTACGTCATTTTTCCATTTTTATTAAAATTTGATATTCTAAGAATATTTTATAATACAGTAATGTACTATAATTGAATACAAATTATATTAAAATCTGTAATTTGTTATACAAGCGCAGTATTACATTATATTCCATAATGTATTAAATTCTTTTATTTTTAATATACATTGTATTAAAAGTTTTTCTCTTTCTCACCAGTGAAAATATTCCAAATTGTATTAGAATTAAATACAACTTCAGATTACAAATTTATTTTAATACTTGACATGCATTAAATTTTCAGTCAGATTGTATTAAAATTTAGTCCAAAATTTCTAACCGTATACAAGAACTAATTCGATATCGTACGATTTTGCGGACATGAAAAGTTGCAACAATTTTGGATGATTGTTAGATCTATTTTATAATATTGTCTCTAGTGTTAGAAATATACTCCATTGAATATACCCCAGACAGCATTTTTGGCAGGATCAAAGAAATTCGAAAATTTTTTCGATATATTTCAAACAGACAAAAATCCCAAAAAAAAAACGACTGCGGCGCTTTTAACGAGAATCAATGGACAATTTTATCATCTTAACATTGTATTTTATTTTACAACAGAAGAACCAAATGTAAAAAATTAGTGTTTTTTTTTTGGATGGTACACAATTGCGGCCTCCTCTTTTGAGTTGCCAATGCGGCCCGTGATGCCAAATGAGTTTGACATGCCTGCTCTACACCTTTGTGGGGATTTTTGGGAAAAATTGGACTATAAACAAAATTTTATAAAATAGTTTACGCGAAGGAAAATAAAAGTGCGTTCATGTCGAGTTGCGCGTAATTTTATTTTTTTACGAGATGATATATTTACAATGCTGATATGAATCCCCTAATTATTTATTCATTAATTTATAATTTTTTTATTTTTTTTATTTTTTTTATTTATCTTATTTTAAATTTTATTACTTTCTTCTGTTCTCGATTGGATTGGTAGTGTACTTGTTAATGTCAATAACGTACTTTACTAACGGTCATCATCTATCAACAGTTCTACTGCTTATTATACCGCTTTTGTACAATGTGGTACCTCAAATTGGGCCTGTGAATAATATAGGTGTCATCGAACACACATTTGCTGTTTTACGGGTAAATGCTGCCCCTAGAGGTATGTTGTATGCATTTCGCATTGAATTTAACAACGTAAATGCTGCATACCTTTATGGGCATGTCATGTGTATATTAATTTTCACCAATGACGTCATCAATAACATTTCATCAATGACGAATTTTCACAATGTCCTTGATATATGTATACATGAAATATGGTGTCTTTTATGCAATGTCATTTAAGAAATTGTTGTAGACATATTCATCAATGAAAAATTTCCTAGTGTCCTTGATTCATCATTGATGACTTTGTCGTCAATAATGTCATTTCCTGCTAGGAGGTATACCTACAATTAAATATCCCCACCAAGGTATAGACGCTATTATCACAACGTGTCTGATCGGTTCAACATGGCGGAGCCAGCGCAATTCTTGTCGGTGTCGTCTCAAATCCACTCACTGGTCGAAAGAATTGACAAATTGTCCAATGTTGGCGCATCCACTTCGGTGGAAGTCCTCCGCGCGGAAGTCCCTGGAAACGACGCTCTACACCACCCATTGTAGAAGTGTTGTGTATCATAATCGTAGAGTTCACTGCTTACATATGATCCACTGTTGTGTATCATAATCGTGGAACTTACAGCGTGCTTATGATCCACAACATAACATAACCAGTATATTTTTCTTTATGGCATACTTTTAGGGTTAAGCATTATGCATGTTAAACACAAACAGCATTTAATTGTCTTGGCGCACACAGCTTAACATAGCACAGGTATACACGCCCACGTTAAATAGGTCACTCAGATAAACGCTGACTTAGTTATTTTAGAATGATGAAAGTACTCAATTTATTGTGAAATTATAAATACGCTGACTAAGTTATTTTAGCATGATGAAATTTCTCAATTTATTGTGAAATTATAAGAATACGAGGTGTTAAGTAGAAGTTAAGTATAGACTAAGAATATATTGTTTTCGATAAGCTGAACTGTCTACAAATAAGTGTTAAGTATAAGTGTAACCAACTTTTAAAGCGAAATAAAGTGTCTTGAAGTAAAAAAGACCCGGTTGTTTTAAATAATATAAAGAAAGTAAAAAGGACTCAGTAAGTATAAATAGGATCAAGTTAAAGTCCTAGTAGAAGGACATTTAACATACAACAGAAGTCGGCTAAAGTGATTGGCGAACATTTCCCTCAGAGAGACGGTTCGTGAGTTGGGTTTGGGTTTCACAACTAGAAAAATATATGCCCCCAATGAAAACACAACAGAAGCTTTGGATAATGACCGATTACCACGATTAGAACCAACAAAAACCTTTTAAGGACCATGATTTACGGATACGCACCTGGAATGTCCGGACCTTTTATAGTGAAAGTCATTCTATCCAACTGGAAGATGTCCTCGAAAATATAACGCTGACTTTAAGTACCGCACATGTGACCTATTCGTAATTTATTGAGTATGTCTGTACGTTTTGTAGGAATTTTACGAATCTTTTGTAAAATACACGAATGCTATGTTAAAATATGAAATATTCATAAAATATGAAATATTCATAAAATATGAAATATTATGCATAAAATATGAAATATTATGCATATAGCACGGATTTGATACGTTTGAAAGAGAACTTACAAATAACACATTTTAAAGTTGTTTGCATTTTATAACTATCTGCTTGTGACCGCGATTCCAATTAAAATAAAATGTAGCTCCAAGTTGATATTTGACGTATTTCTATTTACACAGTGCGACAATAAATTTAGTGACGGAGATTTGACATATTTTTAAAATCCTTGAGTAACCTCACGAAATTTCACCAAACAAACTTATGTCCTCTTACATCAGGTTTACGAGATATATGGCCATAAATGTCCTATAGTGACTGCAATATTACCGTTGGTTTATGGAGATAACTGTAGTAGTTATGGATTTGTTGTCTGAGAACGTAGACACTATCCAAGGCTTCATATGTGTAGTACATATTAAATGTCTATCTCATTCTTTTAATACCAATATTATTGATTTTCAAAGGATCAATCTACATAATCGACTAATTTTATATTAAGGAGTTACAAATGTATTATATTGTCCATGGAAAAAATATTCAGCATAAAAAAACATAAAAAGCGGCCAAATATGTCAAAGCCGTACGAGCTATAGTTTCTCTAATACTGAGCACTGCAAAGTATTTTTTAATTTAATATGAAACTGCAAAATACGATCGATTATGTAGATAAATCTTTTGAAAATAAATGATATTGGTATTAAAAGGACAAGATAGAAATTTAATATGTACTACAGAAATGAAGCCATGGATAGTGTCTACACTTGGTTCTCAGACAACAAATCCATAACTACTACAGTTATCTCAATAAACCAACGGTAATATTTCGGTCACTTTATGACCTTTATTGTCATATATCTCGTAAACCTGATGTTATAGAGCATAAGTTTCATAGGTGAAATTTCATTAGGTTTCTCAAGGACTATAAAAACATTTTCAAATCTCTGGCACCAAAAAAATTGGACTTTTGCTGCACTGTGTTATTGAAAAGAACAAAAACACGTATATTTTGTTAAATATATAATCTCAAAATTTACGAAAGTTTAGTATAATCGTAAAATATTTCATTCGTTGGTATTTGTATTAAAAAATAATAAGGGTATTCATGTCAGCACTGTAAATTTCTCATTTCGTGAAAAAATAAAATTACGCATAATTCGAAATAAACGCCCAGTTATCTGGCTTGCCATAAATATTTTATACATTTTTAGTTATTTCACTTACAATCATTTCACAACACATTTTAATGAAATGTGTTGTGAAATTTTTTTGTTGTGAACATTTGTCATAAAACCTTATTTTATTGACAACTAACGAAAAGATAGATCAACATATTCTTGAAAATATATTTATTTTATTTTCGTATATATTATAAAAATCTACAAATAAATTTATGAGTTGAGCGTAAAAAAATACAATTTTTGCGTAAATTTTTACTATTTACGTGATTTCCACAAATTACGAGTTTTACGCGTTTGATATGAATTCCCTTAATATAACGAAAGTTTCTAAATATATTTCATTTTATTGTTATTGTAATTTTACGAGTGTTGATTCGTAATATATACGAATCGTTAGTTAAAAATATTTAGGAAAAATTAAAAAAAAATAGTTTAGTGTATTCTTCGAATTATTCGTGTATTTTACGAAATGAAAAATTACGAAAAATATATTTCCCAAAATGTCGTAGAAATTATTTTCAGTGCAGACAAACGGATGGATGGACATCGCTAAATCGAAACGGGAAGTTATGCTGTTTAGGAATATATATATTTTTCCTTACCGGATATGTTTCCTTCTGGGTATTATGAAGTCAAAATCAGTAGCGGCGATTATATAGAGTTTATGTATTAGATGTCAATTGCAATTTTTTTCTTGTTTTCTTGATCATTGTAAGCGTTAAAAATTGACCAAAATATCACAAACGATATCCTATTTAATAATTGGGAGTTGACTTATATCTAAAGAAAAGTCAACGTTTCACAAATTACAAAAATTTCCTTGTATGGATAGGGTTTACAGAAAATGTTCATATATTCAATACCAAGTGCACTATTGCAAATTGATACTTGAACACGCAAGTCCACGAATATACACTGTGTCAATATAAATTAGTTTTGTTAGTGGTAACGATTTGTCATGTTGCTGAGACCTTTGAACCATAGCCGTATGCCTAGCAACCAACTTGTTGCCGACATCTTTTACCGCTATCGTACTATGTGGGTGAAATATTCCGTATCAAGTTAGTGGTCCCATTGCCATGGCATATTCCAGTTCAAGGTTTTGGTAGCTTTCACCCCATTGAGCTTATCTTTCGCATACCCAGAGGTTGGTATTTATGTGTTATGGATTTTGTTTTGACGTTCACACAAATTATGTTTTATTTTCGTGTTCTTGTTAATAAAATGTTGCCTCCAACGACCAGCTGTAACCCACCCAATCAAGCCTAAAAGGAAAACGGTTATTCCGAATTTTCATTTTTTCTTTGCCTTAGTGAATTTGATGTTGTTTTCATGGATTCATTGTGCTGTGCTTGGTTAGTTTTGTTGACGTTATGGTTGGTAGACCTGGCGTGTGAACATGTTTACACTATAACGGCTCATAAAGTAAATTATTGTTTTTCTATTTTTTGTTTTTTGTTTTTATACGTAGCGGTAATGGCTTGTATGAATCAAATTTATTTAATTCCAGATATGTTTGCAACTTTTAATATGTGTGTACCGAGCAAAAATACATTTGATTTTGTAAAATGGAGGGAAATAATAAAACTGAAAAGAAAGTCATCTCAAATGCAAAGTAATAGAATTCACAGTAAAAATGTTGTGACCATTTCACTAATATCAAAATTAAAAAATAACTGATAATATTAAAATTATGTTTCGTACAGCTCGATACGCAGAACTATCTGTAGTATTCACAGAGACGAGTGAAAAAGTGAGTTATGTTTTTTGAAAAATCGAGAGCTATCTGATCATGCAGACGTTACAACTACAAATTTTGAAAAAGAAAGGGACATTGTATTCACTAAAAAAAGGAAAAATCCTGTGATAAAGTTCGACCTATGTTAATTTGTAAATTGCATTTTTTTTGGATCGTTTTTGCATTTTTGGACTAAAAAAAAGTAATATTTAAAATTTTCCATCATGGCATTTTTAATATTGCATCATAATTTATACAAGGTGGTGTTTGCTATCAAGAAATGTGCAATTTGGAAATTTTATTTTTCCATTTTTCAATAAGTATTTTAGAAATATCGGAAGGTGTTTTCTATTTAAAAGTATGATGAACCTATCGGGAGAAATTGATGATAGTATTGTATCTGTAATAGCGAATGGGTCATCGATAAAAATTCAAAATTTCGATCAAAATTTTGAAAATTTCATTGTAGTCGTAGTGTAATTGTAGTGAATTAAATTCAAGATTTCAAAATTTCATCAACCAGAATTAAAAAATATATTCAACTTTAACCAAAGCTATATACTAACGAAATTCATTGGGCTGAAAACAGAAAATCGAGTTACGTGACCTATAAACGAATTTCGAATTGACTAAAATTTTGTAAATTACTTTTTCAACGTGCTCAAACTTTTTGGAGTGGGTCCCGTTGGAATTTCGAAAAATCATTTTATTGAACCATTCTAATATACGTGTACCCAGAAATTCATTAAATTATCACATTTTATAAATAATTTATATTATTTTGCATTGCCGCATTGGAAATATTTCAGTTCTTTCGAAAATCATAAAAACTTTTGTATTGCAGAATTTATTAATCTAAAATTGAATGTTTAATAAACATTGTTGATAATAAAATAAAGTTAAAAAATAATTGTACGGCTCACAGGTATTTTTAGGAAAAATACTTTGATTTTATATTTATATCTTGAATACTTTTCGAGTTCTTTGATCCAAAAAGTGATTTGTATGGGAGCTCGATTAGAAATGTATTTCAGTGTGCGACCATTGTCCATGCTTCCTGATTTTGACATGAAATATTTCACAACATTTGACATGAGATATTTAATTTTTTTTTATATGTTTAAAATGTGAATTTATTAAGAATGGATCAGCTTGTTTTACGTGGATTTCAAATTAGGATTACACTAGTCAATTCTGATCAGGATCATTTCAGATGGCCTTTGGTTGGGATGTCTTATCGTATTCTGATCAAAAACGCATGCGAAATAAGGCTAACCTTTACCAATTTTCTCTCGGGAGGTCCGCATGTCCGTTGTCTAATTCGGCTCATTTTCGTAATCAGTAGCATTTTTTGGGTAAAACGTATTTCCACAAAATGTCATCGTATTATGTGACATGTATTTCTCAAGTTTTCGTGAAGTCGAACGTACGGACAGACAGACATTCAGACGGACACGGCTAAACGTGATGCTGATCAAGAATATACAACGCCTCCTAAGGGGCTTTACAATATCTGCACAAACTCATTTTACTCTGTACCTTATACGTGAAGGGTATAAAAAAGGACCCTGTAGATACTTCAAACGACAACAAGAGAGATATAAGTAAAATGCTGCTCAACGAGCACCAACTTTGACTGCCGACAACTTACCAAAAGCAAGACGAGCATTGTGAGTACACTTTAAAATAAATTTAATATAATTTTCTTTTTGTTTTTTTATAACCAAACTGACGAGTATTGCTTTATTGAAACGTTATGCTTGTTTTGAAACATAATTTATGTTAAATTTGACAGAGTCTACTGTACAATATATTGCTACTTATTGTAATAATAAGTTAAATTTTGATACAAATTTAATTACACTTCATTCCTAATACATGCATGGTAATTTCATATTACTTTTAAATTACATTGAAATATATTCAAACTAATCTTTTCTGTGCGTGAACTTATAGTTATCACAAAATACATAGGTTTATTGTTATTATTTTAAACTAAAAATAAATAAAAAACCTTGGGTCACATAACTCTCCATAAATTCTTAAACAAATCCTTTTACGAAAATCTATAATTTGCTTCCCTGTCATTAATTTCGTCGTTCTTCCGGTTTAAAATATGGCACACCAATGTAAGCCCCCGTTAAAGACCGCACGCAAACTTATGTAATAAATTTGTGTGAGAATAGTTTGCTTTGTTTGCAAAGAGTTTTTGTCTTTTTGTTCATTGCTACTGCTTTTTGAGATCCTTGCAACAGTTTCTGCAAAATTTCTTTTACTTATTTTCACACAAAACGTACATAAGAATATATGAATGTCTGCTTTTGCACACAATGACAAATAATATCCGATTTTAGCTGGGGTTTTTGCAAATTCAATAAATTCATAGCCCACAATTTCCTTTTGTTTGCCGAGGCTCTGCCAAAAAGTTGCCACAAACATAAAGATGCTCATTGGGGTTGGAGTTATGCGTGATTTGAATCTCGCATACAACCCATACGGAAAATTTACATTTGAAGAGCATCTTTTCAAATATTTCCAAACAACAAATCAGACTTTGTATTTTTCTTATAAGAATACCGAACAATTTATTGGAAAAATAAAATAATATATGCTATTATATCATACTAGTAAAAACCATCCAGCTAGTTGAAAATTTGTTTCTAAATATAAAGGAAAAACAAGATTATATGAAGATATTTTATATTTTTATTTGTAAATCCAAAAATGTTCGTAATATTTTTGGATTTACAAATTTCGGAATTACAATATAGAGTTTTGGTCTGATGTCCTTTGTGTTGTAGGAAACATAGTTTTATTAATGTAGTTCGTCATGAAATATATTTTTAAAAATCATCTAATGAAATCAAAATTCCAAATTTCAAAAAATCTCTCAAAATTAAAATATTTTTACACATTTATTTTTTCAATTACATTGCAATTTTATATTTGAATCAAAGTTCTGTTTTACCTACAAGTTTATTTTTTTTTTTTTTTAAATTTATATTAAATAATTTATATATATTTAAAATCTGTGAAAAATTTTTAATATATTTTAAATTCAATTACTAATGTTACCAGAGTTCGGATTTGTTACTAAATGTTGGTTTTTTTCTTTAATTTATTTATTAATTTTAATTGTTGTAATCGATGTTGGATATATTTTACGTTTTCGAAATATGTTGTTTTTTTAATTTCATTTAATAATTTTTAATGTATTTTAATGTACATTCGCACGTTTAATTTTAAAATAAAAGTATTATTTTATCTGCGTCGCATAAAAAAGGGACTATGAAGTGCGAGAAAAAAAGTGCACTTTAAATTTTAACGCTATCAATTTAAAGATTTGACGAATTTAAAGTGCATCACTTTAATTTGAAACTTATCACATTAAAATGCAATATATAGCATTTGACACAATTTATCTTCATACCAGCAGAACATCCCATCAGGGAAGGGTAATCAACAGTAATCTATATAATTATCGAAGCCTTGTATGGGTTATGCTTTACGGAATAGATTTATTTTCAGGGCTATGTGAAACAATGTAATGTAAAACAATGTAATGTAAAAGACTGACTGAAATAATAATTTGGTTAAATAATTTATAAACTGTAACAGATCCGAGCCATTACTCATTCAATTTACATAAAAAGTGCGTTTTTACTTAGTTTACCATTTCATCATACCATATTACCATATTTTCCTGCTGGGATATGATCTGACGCTCATTCAGACAGTTTTTTACACTCTTACAAAATATAAAAAGTATCACTTTATAAGTAAAAGTCCTACTTTAAAAAAGGTGTCACATTAAAATATACAATTTATTTAAAAATTTGAAATTTTCAGTTTTCAAATATGGCTGACTTTCATACATGCAGACTTTTAATTATGAAATGTTTTGCACCGGAGTTTAAAGTAATTTAAATGTTTTATTTTATCGGTGTGGATGAAAATACGTATATCCTTAGGGGTGACTTTTACCCGAAAACTGTATATATTGATTTTCTCAACTTTATCAATTACGGATTTTCCCAATCAATATTAGCCATATGTATCTTTTAGGCCTTATTATTTTATGACGTAATCTTCACATACAGTTCATCATATTGAAGAACACTTTTTCGACAGTTACCAAGCGTTCTTCATATTTATGATCGCATTCATAACATTGATGTCATTAGTCGTTAATATTATGAATGGCTCTTCAATACAATGAATCATGGTTTGAAGAACGGAATTCATCAATATGATATACATAATTTTTTTTTTATATATTCATTGCAACTACTAGAGGAATTGCTGTAAATAATCAAATTTTATATACATATTAATATTTTTTATATATCACAGAAAATAAATGACCTCCATCATTTGCAACTGCAATAGTGTTTAACGCTATAACAATTTGCAACCGTCGTTTTGACAGTATTTGATATATCTGTGTACACCCAAGTGGAGAAAGTTATGTCACAATCGCGGGACTTAAAGTCGGTCGGGCCCGACTATGGAATACCCTTCACTTTGGTGTGAATGCCAGTAGAAAGTTGCGTCGTTGATGACAAGGGCATCAAAGATGACTCGAGGACATTGTAGAATTTCATGACTACAACTTTTTCATAGATGACATTTCGTTAAAGATGTCAAACACCATATGTCATAACTACACTATATTTGTGAATGCATGTATGTAATATATGTATGTATGTATGTATGTATGTATGTATGTATGTATGTATGTAATGTATGAAAGTACGACAAGGTCATCAATGATGAATCGAGGACATTGAAAAATGTGTCATTGATGAATATGCCTACAACAATTTAGTAAAGGACATTGCATGAAAGATGTCATACACCATATGTCATATATACATATATCAATGACATTGTGAAAATCCGTCATTTATGAAATGTTATTGATGACGTCATTGATGAAAATTAACCATCACGTCACATGCCCCTAAAGGTATCCAGCATTTACGGTATGAAATGCAATGTGAAATGCATACAGCATACGTCCAGGGGCAGCATTTACGCGTAAAACTGAAATTTTGTGTTCGATGCCACCGTGACATAGTATTCATAGGCCAAATTTGAGGAACCAATTTTTATAAAAGCGGTATAATAAGCAGTTGTAATGTTGATAGAGTAAGTTAGTAAAGTGCGTTATTGAATTTAGCAAGTACACATATCATTCCAACCGAGAACAGAAGAAAATAATAAAATTGAAATAATAAATAAAATAAGATAAATAAAAAAATAAATAAACTAATAAAATAAAAATATTTTTTTTACTAAAAAAAAAAATATGTATGACTATTATTTGTGACTTCCATGATGAATGACGTGCATGACATCGTTAATACTACATCATACATAAAGAGGAGGACATTTGTATGAAAATGTCATTAAAGCTAAATGCTATCGGTCATCGATGTTTCTGACCTGACATGGGGGAATAATTTAGGAATCATTGATGACATTTCCTGCTGGGATATATAATTGTATACTAAAATTTTAATTATACTGAACACCCGCAGAATATAAAATTTTAAAAATTAATACATAAGATTAAAAATAAACTGATCAACTAACGAACAAACCACGCTATTTTAAAAAAATATATGCAGATTTTTAAGACTAATTTGCATGGATTAATTTTTAATAATTTACGACTAAAACTTCTCCAATGAAAAACCAGGATCTGATGTAAAAAATGTGGCCGAATCAAGATTACTTTTTGACACTCTTGATCATGAAGGTGTAGGGTATTTAAAAATTTTGATTGAATGGTTTGTTACACCCAAAAAAAAAAATCCCTCAAATCCCATTAGTATTAGTCAATAGGACAATTATTGATTTAATAGTATACAAAAAATAAATCATTTCATATAAAATCAATGGCAATGTCATGGTTTTTTTATTGTGTTTAATGGTATTTTCCGATTAAAATAATAATTTATCCTATTTTTAATAGTAAAAAACTATTATTTATATAGTATTTTTTTCAGGGTGTAGTGAAAAAAGTGATTGGATTAGTTGATGTCTACATTTTTTTTTTTAATAACATGAGTTCTCATGTGACAAACATCTATTAAACATTTCATTAATACCCTTTTTAAAGTATTCCTAATATTTGTAAATAAAAAAAACGAATGGGTGGCTGTCTATAGATAGAACGTACAAAAATCTCTGTACTTCATAAATCAAGTTATAATAAAAAGTACGGCAACCGAAAAATACCAATGGCACAAATCATATGCAGTTTTCGTGCTTTTTGCATGTGTTGGATACACATTCATCATGTTCTTAAAACCATTCATCAACATCACATATGTGACAATCGAAGCACAGTCTAACAAAAAAATCCTAAAATACTAAGTGTACTTATCTGTAATTATGTAAGTGTATATTTATGTATAATTCATGATGTATAATTCAAATAGGGTTGTCACTTTCTATACAAAATCGAAGACCATAATTGGAGAAAAATTTTGACCAACAAAATATACTACTCATCAGTGGAATACTCACTAAATTTCTTATATTGTAAATACTAAGGTTTTTTAATTTTAAAATATGAACCGGATAAAGTAACAAATCTGTGGAACCGGAATCGGTACCGACATAATTTTTCACAAATGAAAAAAATCATAAAATTTAATATCTATATTTTAAATAAATAATTATAATATATGTATTTTAAATATTTTCACAAGATCGAGCAACTTAGCATCAGTATATACAGAAATCATAAATTCTGTGCATGATTTTTAATAGGAAATACGAATAAGCATACTTTTAATATGAAGTAATGATATTTTCGGATTACTTACAAAAGCTATGGAACCATTGCATTCAAAATCAGTACCAGCAAATTATAAAGTATTGATGTATGGGATGCCTTTAGGAAAAATTGTGTCGAGTAGTGTTATTTAAGAAATGGCTTTTAAAACATGAGATTTTATTTTGTAAAAAGAGTCATGTGCTAAATTTCAGTTCTCGATCAATTATTCTATTTTTGGTCTCGTCTAGTTTGGGAACCAACCACTGAACTACCTTCCATTCTCTGGCATGTACATTTCAATATTTTGTATTGCTTCGCATTTTGTGATATGCCGTAATTTTATGACTCACATATCTCTGTCGTTGAATCACTTTAAACTTTATATGACAAAACTCTAGTTCAAATGTGAGTGCAACAACTATGTCAACTAGTTCAACAGCGATGCAATTGCAAAATACGAACGTGATACGTGCAACAGCAGCAGCATGAATCAAATGAATAATTATAATTGTCCTGTGGGAGTCTTTGATGTGGTTTTGTGAAGCGCAAACATATGGTGCTGATATGATGTCCAGACGGATGAATGCATAGAATGCGCGTGTGTGTGATGATAGTTGATTTAATTTAAAATTCAATTGAAACAATAAAAATGCATATGCAAATAAACATACATATAGTATGTATGTATACAACAAGATTTATTAAAACAATTTTAAATTTGTATGCGGCCATAGGTGGTACAGTGGTCCAAAAACAGCATTTCAAAAATTTGAATAAAGTCTATTTGGATTAAAAACAAGTAAATGATAGATATGTGATTCAAATTCGGTAAAAAATTAAATTGGTACGTAAAATAAAATTTGAGAAAAATTTACAAAATTTCTTTAATCAAATATGTCTATACAAGTGATAATAAATTATGTTAAAAGAAGCAATAATAAGAAAAAGTAGATAAATCAGATGATAATATTATCGTTTTTCGTTTTTTTTGCTTTAAGTATTTATTGGTGCAATATTAAATAGTGATGTAAAGGCATTAATTGTTTGATTTTAAAGCACCTATCGATTGGCATCATTTGAAAAACATTTTATTTTTGCAAATGATATAAATTAAAAAAAAATATATATTTTTAAAATATGATGATCGTTAGGTGTTTTAAAAACAAACAAATAATGCCACATTTTAAATTTTTCAAATTCGCCCTTTTTGTTTTGTCTTTTGTGGCTAGAATTATCTAACAAAACGACATACGATTTGGTACAGTAAACTTGAGGAAAACTACATTCAATAAAAATGTAAAATAACGTAAATGTCAAAAATGACACATTCGTCTCTTTGGCATGATAGTGACGATATTATAGAATATAATAATGCAAAATAATGCAAAGGGGCTTATTTTTAATTTTCCTCTCATATACCATTTTATTTTAATCTTAAAACCACACCAAAATTTGAATTATATTTTCTTTGAAAAAGATGTTGACAGTCGCTGCACTCAATATAATTTCTAGGACATTTTACGAAATACTTTTTTGTAAATTTTTATTTCTTAAAATACATGAAAACTTCGTAGAATACACGAAACATTTGTAAATTAAATTTTTTTTCCAAAATATTTTTTACGAAATATTCGTATAAATATTCGTAAAATTAAAATAACATCCATTCGTGTTTTTTTACTAATAATTAGTAAAAACAGAATCAAATAACAACTTAGAGCTGCATTTTATTTAAGTGGTATCGCAGTCGCAAACAGATAGTTATAAAATACTCTCAAAATAATCAATAGGACAATTAACGAAATTTTTCGTAAAATATCGTAAAATATACAATTTATTGCAAATATTTTTTACACTTCGATTCGATTGTATTATTTTAAGAAACATTCGTATATTTCATAATTTGACATTCGCACAGCAAACAGAACCAGAAAACATAAAGAAAACAAGAAGACAAGAAGAAAACAAGCTGAAAACAAGACGGAATTTGCGTAAATGTATTAACCTTAATTCTCAAATTAATCGCGTGTGTAATCAAAGAGTTGGAAATTATTAGAAATTATTACTAAATAAATAATGGGCTATTTTGTTTGTGAGCTAATGTTGGAATCAAGGATTGAAACCGTAACCGAAACCGATATCCGTTTAAAACCGATTCATTTTGAAAACGGAAACCGTAACCGAAACCGTTATAAGAATATCAGAAATAAATCGATATCCAAAACCGATATAAACGGTTTCGGTTTTATACCGGTTTTATACGGTTTTAAAAAAGGATAAAACAAACCAATTATTTTATAAAGAAGCTCTTAAATACAAAGCTGGTTTGATTATTATTTAATAAGATCTGAGGTTCCCAAAATAAAAACTTCGTGTTCTACAAAACACGATATTTGTTCGAACAAATATTTCCAGAAGGAAGCATATCTGGAAAGTACATATATTCATGATCAGCATGACCTCCTGACTCGATTTAGCGATGTCCGTCTGTTGAAATCACGAACTAGAAGATTTAGATCAATAAAACTTCTTATTTAGATTACTTATATATTTACGCTGCCTTAATAAAAAAATTGGCATGAGCGGTCAATTCTGACCTGTGAACCGACCACTTATTTTCAAATACCTCATATATAATTTACATGCAGGCTTAAGTGGACTTTTTTAGTCAAATAATTATTGACTTTATGCTCAAATATATGAAAATAATGTTTCCCGCTTGTGGTTTAAAAAAAATCGAATTCGGTACACCTATCAATTTGTAAATATAGGTATCAAATGAATGGAAATTCTTAAGCGATTGCAAGTTTGTAGTTATTTTCATGATTCGTAAACCCTGGTGATCTATGATAACCACACATATTCTCACATTTGTATAGGGAATTTATAGTCGGCTTAGACCGACTATAACTTTCATACTTCTCACTAACTTTGTCACATCAACTATCACAATATCCCTACTTCATTTGTCATGTGACCTAACCTTCATTACAGGTTTTTTTTTTAAATAGGATTAAAATTGTTATGTTATTGATTCTTGTGATAGTAAAATTTATTTTTTACTTCAAGACATTGAACAATATGGGCAAATACATTGAATACAAAAAAAAAAAAATAATACAAAAACCGAAATCAAAACCGAAACCGTAACTTGGAACCGGTATCCCGAAACCGAAACGAGGCATATAACCAAAACCGAAACCGAATCCGTTATTCGTTTAGGTTTCAATCCTTGGTTGGAATCGACCATCACGATATCGAAATATTTGCATTTATTACAAGAGAACTATTATATGTGAGAGTATGAGAGATAGAAACAGAGTATGTCAGTTCATTATTTTTTATTCGTCAGATGTAAGAATTAATTCGAGGATTATTTTCGTAAAATATACGAATTTAAACAAATATATTTCGTAACTTTACGAAAGTTCATTCGTTCTATGTACGAAGACATTCGTACATTCGTAGATCATTTTCACGAATATGTTCGTACAATTCACTAAATTTTTCGTGTATTTTATGCATGTTTTATTTTGAGTGTTCTTTTGTGTCAAAGGTGCAAATGTATCAAATCAGTAAATAATATTACTTATTTTATGAATGAATCGTCATTTTCATAGTCAGTTTGTTTTTAAAGATTAAATAAATAAAGAATAAAAAAAAAACAATTTTTCTTATTATGTACGAATGACTTTCGTAGATAACATCAACGAATAGTTTCGTAAAATAGGCATATAATATTCGTAAGTTTATCATAAAATTATGAACAATTTCATGTATTTTAAGCAGTTTTTATTTTGAGTTTGGGATGGATCCTAGAACCTTTCAGCTCGTAGTCGAATGCATTAGCGACTTTTTAGTTCGTAATACAACGAAATAACCAGACAGTCCATGTAATAGTTATTTTTCACCGGCTTTCAAAGTTATTATCAAATATTAAATAAGGTTTGCCAACTGGTAAAATCCATTACATCCAACTGGTAGAATATTTAGTAAGGCTTGCCGATTAATTTCTCTAGGGCTGCGTCCTTAGTCTATGCTAACAAACCAACAACTTTGGCATAGCTAGAGTCCAACAATCGAGACACTATTGCCGGAGAACTCCACAATTTTTGGACTTAGCGATCAAAATTTGGACCGACCGCCTTAAGCACTGCTAGCTAAACTGAGGTGGCCATTTGTATGATGTGCTATTTCATAATAGCTTCAAAATAAATTGATATTTCACAACGTTATTGTTTCTTTAAAGTTCCTATCGTTCTTATCTGTTCACCCTGTAGAATGCTATTTTGTGCATTCTAAATAAATACAAAAATTAATTTTGCCAAGCTTTTTTCAAATTTGTACCATTGTGCGAGGGCATTTTGTTACAGTTTGTCTCTAGTCTGAGTGTATGAATAGTATTTTGTTTTGTTGAGGGCCAATTCAATCGTTTTTTTATACAGATTTTATAGATAGGTACAGGAATATTAAACGATGTCAAGTTTTATGTAGTTTTTGTAAAATGTTAAATATTGCTAAATTGCTGTTAACAAATTCCATTTTGTTTTTAATAAATTTGTATAAAATTACAATATGTTGATGTTATTTTAAGATATAAAAACATTATTATTTTAATTAAAATCACTAGAATTAAATGCCCTCTATGGGCCAAATGTAATTATAAAAATGCGTGTCTAACAGAACATTTTAATATCGTAACTTTTTGGTACGCTGTTGCCCAAAGTTGCTGTTCCAAAAATGGTAAATCCTTTTATGACATACGCTTAGAGAGACCAACCGACTGGCCGCCTACGACAGACTAGGGCCTGTAATACTTCAAACTTCCGACTCATTTACCAACGTTTTACTATCGATTTCACGTCTCTGTACTTTTGGACAGTAAACGTATAAAAGGATGATGGCGCGTAGTATCCACAACAACACTAATACAACACACTCCCGCACAGGACATACTCGACTTCTGGCGCAAAAGCATCGCATAGAGCACCACACAAGTGTGCTTAATGGATAGAACAAAAGCTATTTAGTGATGCTATAAACTACAGCCAGAATTATGTTTATTATTATGATTTTGTTTGCCATGGCGCTGACGTAAAAACCAGCCACACAACATTATCATCATCATCCTCTTGTCTGAGTTGCTCCGTAGTTCGGACACGGCTCTTGCTGGTCGCGCGCCGTCCTTAGGCCTGATGTTCTCGTCGCACGCCACGCTGGCTGTAGCGAGTTTTACCACCATTTATTAGCTCGCATTTTAGGAAATATTTAACAAAGTTATGTGTTGCCAAACATAATATATTTTAGGTTTTCCCATCAACTTTTAATAGAAAACTTTAATCATGAAAATATAAGATAATAAATTTGATGATTTACCACTTCTGTACACATTGTGTATATAATAAAGCAAATGTTAGTTTTCCAACAAACATTTAATAATTTGCTCAATAATCTACCTTGATTAATGTTTTGCTTCGCTCTATATGGACTGCATTGTATTTCTAATTATAGAGCAATTATCGTCAACTCAAACCACGGAAGCAGCTCCATATAAATATTATAGGAATTACACACAAAAAAGTATTGTTTGTTAGGTATTTGCGGCAAATAACACTACTCAATATGATTATTCGTTTGGGCAGCCTATTCATTATTTGAAGTGTTTGCTCTAAACACATACTTGTGATGAAATATTTGCACGATGTAATAATTGCGATTTTTTTTTGTTCTGTACACACAAAAACAAATTTCACTAACAACCAGTTTTCAGCATATTGATGATTTCATTCAATTAACTAAAATCGTATTTTTTCAGTGTTTTTCATTTTTAATATTTATTACATCATCAAATTTCAAACAAAAATTGGTCTGCATTCAGCTATGCTGATATTATTAATAAATATCATAAACATCTGAATATAAACTCCTAAATATTCAGATGTTTATGAGAAAATGCAAAATACAAATTTTAACCATTTTATTCTAATGTGTTCAAATTTAAAGAACACAAGTGCAATAAAAATATTTTACATACATGTACAATACATTTAATAAATCATCTACACGAAAAAATTATTTACTGATGATTTATGAATTCGTAATACATATTTTTTCCAATTTCCTGATATGTATATGAGTTAAATTCATGAATTATGTATAATTATTACAAACAAAAATTTGCAAAGTTCATGCATAAAAAAACTGTAAATCACTATGTATTTATTATGAATAGTATTCATAAATTTTACAAATTTTATTAATAATTATAACATGCGAAATTATAAATATTATTCATTACTTGTGTTTCAAATTGCATACTAATTTTCTTTTAATGTTCCTTTCCTTCCTAATGTTCCTTTCCTATTGACTTTTTATATTTTCAAATGTGATATTTTGTACTATGTTCGGCATATTTTGCATTTGTTTTTCCTACGCTACGGCTATTTGGCACAATGTATGACATTTTAAGTACGAATTATGAATAATGAATTATAAAATGTATTCGAGAACCTATACCAATTACTCATGACTTGTAAATATATTATACGAAAAACATGAGTAAACATACGTATAATTTTATTAAATTATTTCTAAGAATTGATTTTTACTATAATCTTATATTATGAATAAAAACCAAAGCATTATGATTACTTATTCTTGGGTGGATATCATAATTATTATATACAAAATTAAAGCGTATAATACATGTTTTATGAGAACATTTCTCTCCGTGTAATACCACATCAGGTATTTGTTATGTATGATCTTTTTTGACCGGTTCAATACAGGTATGAAAAACTGAAAATCACTATATATTTATTATGAATAAGATTCATAAATTTTACAAATTTTATTATTAATCATAACATGCAAAATTATAAATATTTATTCATCACTTGTATTTCATATAGCATAGTAAATTTCTTAATATGCAATTTACGCTAGTTGTGAAAAACCATGTCGTAGCTATAGTCTAAGGAATATTTAAGTGAGTGAATAAAGTGAAAAATAAGTCATTTCAAAATAAATGTGAAATTGTATAGACAAATAACTTGAAGTGATGTTTTCATTGTTTTTAATGCTACTTTCCTTCCTAACGTTCCTTTCCTTCCTAATATTCCTTTCCCATTGACTTATTATGTTATTTTGCACTTTGTTCCTCACGTTGCTGCTATTTGGTACAATGTATGACATTTTAATTACGAATTATGAATAACAAATCATAAAATGTATTTCAGAACCTATACAAATTACTCATGATTTATGTATTAATAATAATAATTGATTTTTACTATAATCATATATTATGAATAAAATTCACATTCTTGGGTGGATAGCATGATTAATTTTTGCTAAATTTAAACGTATAATACATGATTTATGAGAACATTTCTCGCCGTGTAATACAACATTCGGTATTTGTTATGTATTAAACAAAGGTATAAAACAATTCCCGATTTATAATGTTTGTAGCAACTGAAAAACAATTTTTAAAGGTTTGGGACAACGCCTAATTTTTTTTTCGAATAATTGTCAAATATTTTCAAATACCATTTGCAGTGAACAAGAAATTTTTGTGTGTGTACAGCACTCGGCGACCTTATCTGCAAAATAATTGCTGTGCATCACAAATACATTAAATTGTCAATTACTTCATATATTAATTGCTTTCCATTAATTTAGGATGGTATTAGCGTGCAAATATGTTTGAGTAATATTGGAACTCCGTGCTGAACATCTTTACTTTTTTATAACAAATAACTTTCTGAAATTAATCGTTCAGCTCATTTTAATTACCATAGTCGTATTTGACTTTTTTAAACAATTGTATACAAATATTTTAATATTACATTATTACGTATATTATATTGTAGAAAAAAATATTCCACTTAATTAACTTTTGGGTATGAATCATTGTAGTTTATTTTATTTGTAGCCTGTTATAACATAAATTATTACATTTCTGGATGGAAATCTGTGCAATTAACTTTTGCACTTTATTATAGTTGTTGTGAATTCGATAGTCATTAAAAATTAATAAAGTAATTAGTTGCAAATAATTTAAAGATAAATAAAATATATTAAATTCCATATTTTTATGAATGCCAAATTATAAACACACTCATTATAATCACAGGAAGACAAGGCCATAAATACAATGTAATTTTTAAAAATATTCATGCAAAAAATCCTTTGCCCTAAAGGATTCATGGTTGCTTTAAGCCGTGAATAATCGATTTTAAAAATGTCTGTCATAAATATTCAGGTCTCAACCAATATTATTTTAAATTAGTTATATTTATACCATATTTTAATTGTTATTTAAGTTATTTTAATTTTACTCCTGTCTTCTATTTTCGTTTCGAACGGTATGTATACTTGCTGGAGACAATAACTCTTTTTACTAACATCTACACATTGCAACAAAAAAGAAAACTTTAGATTTAATAAAGATTTTAGGTTCTCAAGCGTTCACGCGGTATATCAAATATTGTAAATAGTAGTGTTAAAATTTAAAATAACGATGGTTACAGAAACAGAAATATGTTAAAAAAGACAAATATAAATATACTATAATGTGTTTGATAGAAAACAAAATAACCAAAATCAGCTGCCAATCAGTTCGGATTTTCAAAAACTTAAATGTGTATCTTGTTAGGACAGTGACTGGACTTAGACCCACAATGGCAATAATATTGCGGTATTCAAGGCACTCAAGACACTCACTTTTATAGATACACTTATAATAAAAAACAAAACATACCTACAGCTCAGTCAACAAACATTAAACAAATTCGCAACATTTTTTCAACTAACGCGAAATCAAAATATAAATGTTGCATTGAGCAATCGCAATACGGGATTTTTTAAATTTTTTTTAAATGCATGTCAATAACTTTATAATCATTCCAAATAATGAAAATTGAAAAAAAAGAAAAATTTGATATAAATGTTAAAATCTATATATATAAAACTCTTGGTCCGTCTGTCGGTCGGTCTGTCTGTCTGCATCACGTCTAAACCGCTGAACCGATTTAACACAAATTTTGCACCAGGATACTATGGAGTCCGAAAGGTGTCATAGGAAATATATATGGGCGAGACTTTCAAAACGACATATCTCGGCACATACACAAGCTAAGAAGATGAAACAAAAAACACAAATACAAATACAAAAGCAAAAACACAAACACAAAAGCAAAAATCAAACACAAAAGTAAAAGCACAAAACTTAAGCAATAACTCAAAAACAACAGAAAAATAAAAAAGGATAGAAAACAAAATCAACCACATCAAAATTCACCACACTAAAATTCACCACACTAAAACTCATCACACTAAAATTTACCACACTAAAACTCACCATACTAAAATTCACCACACTCAAATTCAAAACACCAAAATTCTCCACACTCAAATTCACCACACTAAAACTCAACACAATAAAATTCACCACACTCAAATTCACCACACTAAAACTCACTACACTAAAACTCACCATACTAAAACTCACCACATTGAAAGTCACTACATTGAAACTCACCACACCAAAATTTATCACACTAAAATTCACCGCACTAAAATTCACCACACTAAAATTCACCACATTAAAACTCACCACACTAAAATTCACCACACTAAAACTCACCACAATAAAACTCACCACACTAAAATTCACCACACTCAAATTTACCCACTTACCACACTAAAATACACCACACTTAAATTGAACACACTAAAACACACAATAATAAAATTCACTGCACTTAAACAAGAATTCTACGAGAAAGAATTCTACTGGGAAGAATTCTACGGGGAAGCACAGTCTGAGAAAGAATTGTATATGAGAACAGTTGTTTTAGCGGAGAATTAGTTTGGTTTTGGTTACTACATTTATAAAATCAATAAAAAATAGGTCCACGTGTCCCTGATATAAATAATAAAAATGTTATTTATATTAATAAAATTGCTCCATAACCTTGCATTCACGGGTCCAGCTAGTTATAAATAATATATTATCGTTGTAGAACGAAAAGTCACCAAATACAATTTTATGAAAAACTTAAATTTCGAGTTTGATGATTAATATTATAAAAAGTAATTGATGCATTTTTAAAATTGAAATATTAATTGATAGATTTACATTTTCTTATAAAGTGGTAAAAAAATTGAGATCATCGATTAAAAATTGACAGATAAATATTTTTGTAAATGAATATTTTGAAAATATATTCGGTGACTTTTCGATATATTTTTACATTTTTTTAGGCTTTTTTTTTTAGCAATATTTCAATACAGATTGTCAACACTGATCGCTGCATATACAAACAACAAACATATGCGAATAAAACAAGACAGCATTCAAGCTTGTGATCTTTTTATTAGAGAACTTATTTTTGTACAAGCTGTACTGTGTTGCTAGCAGTGTTTTGTTGCTGTGTTGCGTCTAGCTGTTGTCATGCGATATATACAGGGTGCTACGAAAACCTCAATGTGCCGTTATTGTTGATTATGTATATTATATGTGCATAATGCATAGTTGCCAACCAAAATTCCCACGAAAAATAAAAATAAATAGCTTATTCCAATACGACTTATTAAAAATTCCCACGTGGTAATTTTGGTTGATTTAATTCCCACAGCAATAACCACAAAAATTCCCATAGCTCATGAAAATCACCACAAAATTCCCACAGTCATTAAAAATTACCACAGAAAGTAAAATTAACTCAAAAATACCAGATCAATTTATAAATGCCAAGAAAATTCTTAAATGAATACAAATCACATAGGAATTGAAAACCACTAAGAAAATTATTACATACATTTAAAATTTACCACAAAATTAATAAAAATCCAAATAAAAAAGCTTGAACAAATGTAGGGTCTCGAAAGAGTGTTATTATTTGCAAATGCTAAATTTATTGTAAAAATAATATAAAGTTAATCAATTTATTTTAAATCATTGCATTTAAAATGTTTATTTAATTATTTTGGAAACTATTCCAATAATCATCGTCAACTGCGTTAGATGTATCGATTTCCATATTTAAGCGATGCAGTTCACTATTTTTCAACTCGACAATGCTGTCGAATGAACTGTCTTCATTATAATGGATATCTGCTAGTTCCAAAAGTACTAATGCAGCGAGTGCTGTTGCGAAAGATTCTGCAACAGCAATATTTTTGTTGCAACTTGTGCAAATTTTGATGTTGAAACACAAATACATGTTTCTTTTATTTTTTCACAATTCTCTTTTTTTGCTTATGGTTACATTTCTTTTATTTATTATTTAAAAGTATACAACAATTTAACACGACTTCTTAAATAATCCTGAAATGTCTTCAGGTTGTGGAGTCTTGGGAAGCTTTCTACTTCCACTCATTTTTACCTTAAACAACGAACACTTTCTATTATTTTAAAATAGGCACGGACTTATTTTTGAATTAACGCCTTCACTGATCCTATTTTCACTTTGCAAATCGGTGCGTTCGAAATGTTGATAGCATTAAATTTACATTTAGTGTGTTCTTAAATTGAGTTACTTAAAAAAAAACTGTGGGAAAAAAATTCCCACAGCCATTAAAAATTCCCATGGGAATTACCTTTCCCATAGCGACTAAATATTCCCACAAATGGGAAATTTCCCACGGAACTGGCAACTATGGCATAATGACGTCGCTGTTTTAAAAATCATGTAATACACGTACAAATTTTGCAAAAATTAATCATAATATCTAGCAAAAAATAATAAAAACATAATGATTTGGTATTTGTTATATATGATTATAGCAGGGAAAAATGTTTGGATTTTTAATTCGCTATTAATTGTTATAATACTTGACTACATTAGTAATTTAAAACGCGAGATATTTGCAAACCATTTTTCCCACATTTGTTGACCACCTTATTGAATGTTATTGGTTGATATTAAATAATATTAAATAAGTGTTTATACTGTTTGATATGCTTTGAAAAATTCTTTCAACCTAACGAATGTTTTACCGAAGTCAGTTTTCACAACTTCTACAGGTGGGTCAATTAATTGAGTCAAACATAAAATTAATTAATGGTTGAATATGCAACAAAATGAGCATCATAAGCTGTTTGTTCAAATTCTTGACAACAAAAATACATTGAGCTATTTAATGCTTTAATAATATAACATACACTAAATAATGCAATATCCTGTTTTTAAATAGCAACGTAGAGAAAATAATGTTAGAAGAAACAGAAGGACGCAGCCGACGCACGAGACGCACAAATAAAAAACAAAATGAAATCCAGAAGAAAAAAACAGTGTTGCAATTTAAGAAAATTGATAAATCAAAAGTAACAAATAAAAGTAGTTAATACTATTAAAGATTTAGTTGTATTGAAATTATACTAAATTAATTCCTATTAATGTTTTAATTAAAAAATGTGTAAATACAATTAATTAATTAGTAAATATATTCATATTTTTAATTGGAATACGATTTTGTTTGCTATTAATATCAATTGTTATATATACGTACAATATTTTTTGCGAATATAACAAATGTTGTGAGTTTTCCGTATATTTTCTGGCTACTCACTCATGAGGTGAGTAGCAACGAGAAAAAAATATTTTGCAAAACTCATGAGTTTGAGTGAGCGTGAGTGAGGATTTCCGAACTCTGCTCTTATTTCCCAAAGACTTTTATGCAGGGTGTTTGGTTCATCGATGTCAATAATTCAGAAGATCATTCTGTGACTCAAAAAAAAAGAAAATTTTAAGTAAAAATATAATATAATAAAAATATGATACAGGATGTTTTAGAAATGCATATTACTGACATATCCTAGTCAAGACGAAAGTTAAGTCACATGGGTGGGAATTAAAGACGGTTGGGCCCGACTATGAAATACCGTATTCCTTAACATGGCATGAATATTAATGTGGGAAATTTAATTCTATAGCTGTCTTTTAAAGATCTTAATTATGCTTAACATTCTTACCCTCAGAATACTATTTACATATCATAAATATGCGTCGTATATCGCCATAATTTAAAAAATGGATATAAAATTTAAAAAAAAATTGATCAAAAAATCTTGAAAAATAAATCTGGGCGGATCACGCCCAATTTTTTTTTTTTTCAATTACCCGGTAGATAAAGTTAATCTCTTCGTAGAACTATTAGCAAATAATTCAACGCTCCCAGATAGCAATCAACCACTGCCCGTTGTCGACTTTGTTTCTTATGCAATGCCGGAGATGCAATTTCGAACTCTGGCAATTAAAAAGGTTCTAGCAAACCTCAATATCAAAAAAGCCTCCGGACCAGATGGCATTTCAGCCCATGTGTTGAAGAAATGCGCGTCTACGCTAGCTTTTCTTTGTCTACACCACTTACATTCGGCCTAAGATGGTATACAACTCGCACATTTGGGCAGGGGCTTCAAAACTTTGGAGTTCCTGGATCGAATCGAACAATGTGCAATATTCCATTGGTACTCTTGAGCACCGAAGGACCGTAGGGTGTGTAAGTCTGTTTTATAGGTATTACAATGGTAAGTGTTCAAAGTGTTGAAATATATGGTCTGATTCCACCAGGTCGTGTATTTTCTCGTTCTACTCGGGCATCGAACCAAGCCCACCACTTCGTAGTTCACTTGTTTCTCTACATAACCGCGCATTACAGAGATAATTCGTTAATCAGTCGCACGTTACGTTTGTGGAACAATCTCCCTGCGGTACATTTCAAGGTAGGGAGCAATGTTCTCATTCTACGCCGATCGGAGTAGATTTACTACTTTTCAATTGTATTTCTTTTGGAATTTGGATATTTTTATACACTTATTTAATTGCCAATTCGCACAAAATTTTGATTGCGTTTTCTTTTTTCTTATGTAGTTTTCTTTAGGTTTCACATCACATTATTTTACTTGTAAGGGAAGGGGTTTCGGCGATTTTTTCTTTTTATATGTATTAAATATATATTTTTTTCTTTTATATATATAGATATATTTTCTTTTTCTTTCACCAGTACTTAGTACTTTAAAAAGTTTTTCTTTCCAAAATTTCACGAGAATTTTAACTTATTTTCCCCAATATTACTACTAAAATTATGATAACTTTTGTTTTTTTTTTTTTTCTCAGTTCTTTTTTTCATATGGTTTTTTTTTCTATTTTATTTTGATTTTTGATGATGTTAAGACCAGCGGTATTATCGTGTCACTTGAATAAGCTAAACTGATGGACTTTGGGCATGCAAAACTGATTGCTTTGTCTCAAGCCGTTAGATTTTTGTTTTATTTTTGTATAGTCGCAGTAGTTTTTGTTGACAATTGTTGTTTTCTGCTCGATCTTCGAACTTCTGCTCTCTGAGAAGTTTGAAATTCCGAGATCTGTGGTGCCCACTGTGAGGCAATAGGGGTACCCAAATTTCGATGACAGCTCTCTCTAAGAATATTCATATTTAAAGACTATACTATAATAATTTTATTGTTGCATTATCTTCTGGTTTTTTCGAAGCCTGCTTTACAAAAAATTTTTAAAGCTGTCTTCTATACAGAATTTTATTAAAAAATTTCAAAGTTTTTCGACTAAAACATACCTTTGCGAATTGCAGAAATTCACCAACTAAATGATATTTTCGTTAAACCAAGTAAAATGATTTACTCAATTAGAATAAATTAAATTGTTTCAAATGTTTTTCCGAACACTTTGAATATCAGGCAATAATTTTAGTTATATTTACGAGAAGTTCTTTTTTTTCGACGTCTGCTGTCGATTTAAAACTTAAGATTTTTGCAAGAAGGTGTTTCCATTTTCATCCGTGAAGATAGTGATTATAGTTCAGTGGAACATATGTTAGTAATTCCGATTTATCTTGGATGTATGCAGTGTAATTTTAGAACGGTGTAAAATTTAACAAGTTGGGAAGGTTAGATCACATGAGAAATTTTAAAGTAGGTGTTATTATGATAGTTAGGATTATCAAAATTATAGTCGGTCTAAGCCGACTATAAATACCCTACACATATGTGTGGTTACCATTAAAAGTGGTACATAGGTCACCAGGATATACGAATCCCGAAAATAACTACAAACTTTCAATCGCTGAAGTATTTCCATTCATTTGATACCCATATTTACAAATGGGTAGGTGTACCGAATTTGGATTTTTTTTTTTTTGGGAACCACAAGTCGTTTCGCAGGAAACCATTATTTTCATGTATTTGAGCATGAGATAATATATATTTTACTAAAAAAAGTGTACCTAAGCACGCATACAGTAAAATTGATCTGTAGATATACATTTTATACGAGGTATTTGAACATAAGTGGTCGGTTCTCAGGTCACAATAAATCGATCATGACAATTTTCTTGTTCAGAGAGCTTAGATATATAAGTAATCTAAATCTAAAGTTTCATTGCTCTAGCTCTTCCGTAATCGTGATTTCAACAGACATACAGAAGGACAGACAGACAGACGGACATCGCTAAATCGACTCAGAAGGTCATGCTGATCAAGAATATATATACTTTTCCATATCGGAGATGCTTTATTCAGTGTGTTACAAAGGGCGTACCAAACTGAATATACCCTTTCACTCTTAGTGTAGGGTAAAAAAATTGTAATAAACCTATGAGGTACAGGGTATATTAAGTTTGTGCAGATATTGTAACGCCCCTTAGGAGGCGTGTCCGGTATGGAAAAGTATATATATTCTTGATCAGCATCACTACCCGAGTCCGTTTAGCCATGTCCGTCTGTCTGTCTGTCCGTCTTGCTGTCTTGCTGTCTTGCTGTCTTGCTGTCTTGCTGTCTTGCTGTCCGAATACAGCATAACTTGAGAAATACTGATCGGAATGCGATGAAATTTCGTCTCAATATATTTTAGCCAAAAGTAGGAACTGAGTTTGAAAATGAGCCAAATCGGTCAACGGACACGCCCACCTCCCATACAAGTCACTTTTATATAACTCTTTCGGAACTAATAACTCGAAAAGTATTCAAGGTATAGTTATAAAATTTAAAAGGTATTGTTAGAATTTACCTAAAAATATGTGGTCCAAAAATGGGCGTGATCCGCCCACTTTTTTTTTTCATAATTTCCCGGGTTTTCTTATTGGAAATTTGATCCGTAAATTATTAAAATCAAATCTATGAAATATTAGCCTTTCAAAATTTTAAATATAGGCGTGATCCGCCCAATTATATTTTTCAATTTTTTTCTTTTAATTGTTTATACTTTTATACTAATTTTTTAATTTATGGGGATATAAGACGTAAATTTCTGATTTTTGAATAATATTCTGAGGGTGGGGAGGTTCAGCATAAAATTAAGGTATGCAATTAAATATCCCACATTAATATCCCCACCATAGGTGTAGGGTATTCCATAGTCGGGCCCGACCGACTATAAAAATTCGCCCCATGTGACCGAACTTACCCATGTGACCTAACTTTCCCAACTCGTTTTTATTTAACTTTACTTGTTTGTTCGTTGTTTGTTAGTATGTCGGACATAAGCATATCAAATTCAACACACTTTCTTATATCCAGTTTAAACTTGTAACACGTATTATATTCGATGCGGCAAATATTATAATGACTTTTAAAGTTTGAATTTTGGCCAATAGGGGCGGTAGTGGACGCATTTAATAAAAATGACAACGACAACGATAGAGAAGACAGCTTGACAACCCTAATTGCTGACAGGGGCGGATCCAGCAGTATGATTTGGGGGGGCGATAGATTTTTTTCCGCCTTTTTTCCAAATTTTTCTAAAATGCGCCCCAAACATTTATTTTGCGCCCTTTTTTATATTTTCTCATCAAATACAGTGAATAATGTATTATACACAACTTTACTTCTTTAAACCAACTTTTTTTCTTTAAACCACCAGTTTGATTTGCTTAAAAAAAGAAAAAAATAGGATGCGACGGATTTGTGGTACCCTACAAAATTCGAAAACCGGTGCTCCCATCTATTCGGTCATATAGGTACTCAAATGAAAGATAATAATGCCACATATGTAATTATATGGTTATTTTTATGATCTGATTACCATAGCGCTTAGGATTTGTAATTATGTAAAAAATAAAATAAAAATTAATATAAAAAGCTGATTGTTGAGAAAAATATTTAATTATTTATCAAAATGACGACGAAATTTAGAAATGAATAGGTAACGCTGAAATGCTTTCTTAAATTTTCTAGAAGTGGCCCAACAGTTAATTATAATTTGTTGTTGGAAAGTTATATCTAATCTATGAAGCGCCTTAGGTGACATTTTTTTTTAGAAAATATTACATTTTTTATTTTTTAAAATATAAATACAAAAGTGTATAATAGACTTCTGAGTAAATTTCTTTTCATTTTGGAACACTTGTATCTATCTATATATTATTCGTGTTGTTAAAATTAAAAAGGGTCCTGAGGTCACTGGGGTTATCGAACTACAAACATAATAATATATTAATCGTGCGATCAATACCCTACATTTCAGTATCTACATGTTCACATAGGTAGGTGTATATGTTTTCGCTTTATCTAGGGTACCACAAATCCGACCGCGCCCTTATTTAGTCTGGTACCCAAACAGAGGGGATAATTTGAACAAAAAAAATATTTCACTTCATCCGGTTATGTTCAACCAATTTGTTTGTTTGGAGATTTTGAGATTTTTTAGTAGGAGTAACGACTTTTTTCCATATAGATCAAAAATATATAAATATATGTAATAATATATATAATAATTAATTTATATTTTTATAAATATGTATCAAAAATAAAAATTATATTTGACTTTGAAAATATTTATCAAAAATAATAATTTTTGACTTTGATATTAATCAATATTAATCAAACTTTAATTTATATTTCTCAAATATAATTATAAAAAAATATTTTAATTTAACAGTCCTCTAATAAAAGCAAGGCCATAAATTAAAAATGTTCACCGAATGTTATCTGATAGTACCCTTTGTTTTATAGTGCCATCATTTCTTACAATTACTTTTTACATATAAATTTGAAAATAATAATTATTTTTGGTCTCTGATTTTAGTAGTTTTTTTTTTAAGTACAACATCTGTACCAAGTTTAACGTTTTACCTATTTTGTTGTACCATTTCTTCAAGAAGTAAAAGGTAATAGTTACGGCCATATACATCTGTTACCTTTCTGATCAAATAATCGTGGTTTTTCGAAGTTAACTAGTTTTAAAGAAAAAAAAAATATTAAATTTTGATTTAAAATTATATATGCAAATATCCATATGCAGCAATCCCTAAGTAGAAATTTTAACTTTAATTATCAGGTGAAAATAAGTAAAAATTTCAGATTGTTAAAATCATCATGGGGTATCTAAAACAGTACGGAAAACCAATAAGTTGTTGAAGAGGGAAACAAGGATTTCTGCCTAAAAGTTAATTTTTTTCATGCTAAAACCTTTTTTTTTGCTAATAACTTCTTCAATTATAATTTGAAACAATCATAACCTTATAGCGCAGTGCCGATTGGATATACTTAAAAACTTTATTTTTTGAATATTTGATTTTTAATTATGTAAAATACATCAACACATCTAAAACTATGAATTGTCGAACTTTTATCGAACTTTCAAAAATACTATTTGGACTTATAGTTGTACAACGATATATATTTTCCAAAAACTATTGCGCTTTAATATAAACTTAAAATTTAATTTAAAATCATCTTTTTGACAATTTATTCTATACAAAAATTGTCAAAAAAGTAGAATTTTTATAAGTCAAATTATTAAAGGTCACTTAAAATTGTCCTTTGTTATGCGCCTATAATGTTTAAATTCGATTTAATATTGATACTCCGAGACAAAATTTATGTATTTTTTCAGGAATATTTTGGGCATATTTCCGGTCAGCACACAGATGGAATATTTTGGGAAGTGTATTGCAGGGTGTAAAATTTTGTGGAATTTTAATGGCAGATTAACGGTATATTTTGGGATCGGACAGAAAACAGACAGCTTGTGATACAAATTCCACCTTTATCTGTTTAAAATATGTCGAAAAAATGTTTCTAAACTGCCTCGACTCTGTCAAAAATTTTGTCTTGGGAAATTTTGATATAGAACTCAAAATATTTAATTTCGAATTGTGTATTCTTCAAAATATTAGTCAAAATACAATGGCGCATTTTCGTAGACAACTTAGAGTCAACTTTAAAATAAATGTTACCCGCTATTGTGGACAATTTTAACAATGATTAAAATGTCAAAAAGTTTATTTTAAAAGTCACGTAATTTAAAAAAGCGAGCAATTAAAAAGGAGCGTAAGTAATTTTTTTTTTTTTTTTTTTTTTTTTTTTTTTTTTAAGTAAGTAATCTGCGGGTAAGTAATCTGCGGGGACTATGGGGGCGATTATCACAAGGCAACGTGTCTGAGTGCTTCAACATGGCGAAGCCAGCGCAATCCTTGTCGGTGTCGTCTCAAGTCAACTCACTGGTCACCAGAATTGACAAATTGTCAAATGGTGACACCTCCACTTCGGTGGAAGTCCTCCTCGTGGAAGTCCCTGGAAACGGCGCTCTACACCACCCGGTGTAGAAGTCGGCTAAAGTGAGTGGCGAGCATCTCCCTCAGAGTGAGGGTTCGTGCGTTGGGTTTGGGTCCCACCACGGAAAAAACCTATGCGCCCAATGAAAACAAAAAAGAAGCCTCGGATAACGACCGATTACAACGATGACGACCCACGCAAACGTTTTAAGGACCATGATTTACGGATATGCACCTGGAATGTCCGGACCCTTTATAGGGAAGGTGCCTCTATCCAGCTGGCAGATGTCCTCGAAAAATATAAGGCTGACATCACCGCTATCCAGGAGATGCGATGGACGGGACAGGGCTGTTCGAAACAAGCGTCCTGTGATATCTACTACAGCTGCCATGCGGAGAGACACGAATTTGGATGTGGATTTGTGGTCGGCAAGAGACTCCGCCACCTTGTCTCTAGGTTCACGCCCGTGGACGAAAGGCTGGCAACAATCCGCATCAAGGCTAAATATTTCCATATCAGCCTAATTTGTGCACACGCTCCGACGAACGAGAAAGATGACGAGACAAAAGAGCGCTTCTACGAGCGCCTAGACAACGCATACGAGCGCTGCCCCCGCCACGATATCAAAATCGTGCTAGGCGATTTTAACGCCAAGGTGGGCAGAGAAGCCATCTATTGTCCCACAATCGGAAAATTTAGCCTCCATGCCAACACTTCCGATAACGGAACGAGGCTAATCGACTTCGCCGCAGCACGAAACATGGTAGTTAGTAGCACTAGATTCGAACATTTCGATATCCACAAGGCCACATGGTTGTCGCCCGATCAAAAAACTCGAAATCAAATTGATCACGTTGTGATTGACGGAAGGCACGCTTCAAGCGTGATGGACGTACGCACAATCCGAGGTGCCAATATGGACTCGGATCATTACCTTGTAGCAGCCAAGGTCCGCACACGCTTAAGCGCTGCGAAGAACGTACGGAACCAAACGCAGAGAAAGCTAGACGTCGGAAAGCTGCAATCACAACAGACAACGCAAGCCTTTTCCACTCGACTCTCACACCTGCTTAGACAAAGCACTCCTCCTCTCGATGATATAAGCGCGCAGTGGAATCATATCTCCTGCTCTATGCGTACGGCTGCCGAAGAGGTGCTTGGATTCCAACGCCCCCTGAGGAATCAGTGGTATGACCAAGAGTGTCGCGCGGCCACTGCAGAGAAAGACGCTGCGTACAAATCCACCCTGCAGTCAGTAGCTACGCGAGCTGCGAAGGAGCGATACAAAGAGAAGAGGAGGGAAGAGAGACGTCTTTTCAGGCGTAAAAAAAGCGAGGCAGAAAGACGTGAGTGTGAGGAGATTGAGATGCATGGGGACAGGAATGAGGCTCGAAAATTCTTCGAGAAAATAAGACGCCTAGCCGGAGGTTCGAAATCCGGAGCCTCTTCCTGTAAAGATGAGAACGGAAATCTAGTGACAGATATCCAGAGCACACTGAAAATATGGAGGGATCACTTCTCTAAACTGCTGACCGGTGATGATGACCTCAATTCCACCGATAGAGAAGCAAACCCGGCAACCCCAGTACTTGATGACGACGTTGAGATTCCGCCACCCGACCATGACGAGGTCAGAACAGCCATTGCTCGGCTGAAAAACAACAAAGCCGCAGGTGCTGATGGTCTGCCTGCTGAATTGTTTAAGACCGGAGGCGAAGAGCTAATAGAGAGCATGCACGAGCTCGTAAGCAGAATATGGTCGGATGAAAGCATGCCAAGTGACTGGAACCTCAGTGTACTCTGCCCAATCCTTAAGAAAGGGGATCCCACTATCTGCGCCAACTACCGTGGGATCAGCCTACTCAATATCGCATACAAGGTTCTATCGAGCGTATTATGTGAAAGACTGAAGCCCATCGTCAACAGACTGATTGGACCTTATCAGTGCGGCTTCAGACCTGGAAAGTCCACCATAGACCAGATTTTCACATTGCGCCTAATCCAGGAAAAGACCCTAGAAAAACAGATCGACACCTACCACCTATTAGTCGACTATAAAGCCGCCTTCGACACTCCGATAAGGGAACGATTATACGCCGCAATGTCTGAGTTCGGTATACCTGCGAAACTTATAAGGCTTTGCAGGATGACCCTGAGCAACACACGTTGCTCAGTGAGAATAGGAAAAGACCTCTCCGAGCCATTTCATACCGAACGAGGTTTCAGACAGGGTGACTCCCTATCGTGCGACTTTTTTAACTTATTGATGGAGAAAATAGTTCGAGCTGCCGAACTCCGTCAAAGCGGCACTATCCTCAACAAAAGTGTCATGCTGCTCGCATATGCCGACGATATTGATATCATTGGCAGGAGCACACGAGCAGTCAGCGCAGCATTCTCCAGATTGGAGAAAGAGTCGCGTCGAATGGGTCTAGCGGTGAACGAGGACAAGACGAAGTTCCTTGTGTCAACAAGCAAAAAAGAGTCCGTGCGTCTTGGACAAAAAGCTGATTTTGACACCCACAAGTTCGACATTGTGAAGGACTTCGTCTATCTGGGATCCAGCGTAAACAGCAACAACGACGTCAGCCTGGAGATCAAACGGAGAATAACTCTTGCCAACAGGTGCTACTTTGGGCTCAGTAGGCAATTGAGAAGCAGAGCCCTCTCTCGCCGGACAAAAATAACGCTCTACAAGTCACTCATCATGCCCGTCCTACTTTATGGTGCAGAAACATGGACGCTGGCCACCACCGATGAGAGAGTACTGGGAGCGTTCGAGAGAAAGATTCTCCGTAAAATCTTTGGCCCTATCTGCTTTGCTAACGAGTATCGAATCAGGATGAACCACGAGCTGTATGAGATATTCAACGACATTGACATAGTCAAGCGCATCAAGATCCAGCGGCTTCGCTGGCTAGGTCATGTCGAACGAATGAATGAAAACACTCCAGCCAAGAAGGTGCTTGAATCGAAACTCGAAGGTGGACAGCGTAGAAGAGGGCGTCCAAATCTGCGTTGGAAAGACCAAGTTGAGGACAACCTGGCAACGCTTGGTATTTCTAACTGGCGTCAGCGCGCGCAAAGCAGATCCGACTGGCGCGGCTTCATCTCAGCGGCCAAAACCGACCCACGGTTGTAAGGGCCATTTAAGTAAGTAAGTAAGTAAGTAAGTAATCTGCAGATAGTTAGTAATTTTTACAAAAAGGCGCAATGTAGAGAGAAAAGCCACAAAAGGCGTCAACTATTCAATCAAATAACAATCAAAATTACAAAAAGGCAAAAAATTTTTGTAAATAAGGCGCATTTACAATTTTATATTTTTTTGAAAATGTTGCTCCTGTATCTATATTTTGCGCCCTTCTGTAGAAGCGCAAAAATTTTGTAAATTAGGTGCTTTTGCAATTTTATCCTTTTTAAAAAACTTTGCGTCTTTCTCTATATTTTACGCTTTTCTCTATAGTTTCCGCTCTTTAAAGAGTCGCAGAATTCTGAATATTAGGCGCATTTTTTCATTTTGTGTTTTTTTGAAAATTTTGCTCCTTTCTCTATATTTTGCGCCCTTCTGTAGAGGCGCAAAAATTTTGTAAATTGGGCGCTTTTGCAATTAATGCTTTAAAAAAAAAAACTTTTTTTATAACTTTGCGTTTTTTTGAAAATTTGTTTGAAAAATTCAAAAGTGCGTTTTTTGGGGGGAGACCCCCCTTGCCCCTGGATCCGCGCTTGATTGCTGACGAGTGCGTGGACATACCCTCGCCTGCCCATGATGAGGTCAAACAGGCAAGGATGGTCTGCCCGCAGAGTTTTTTAAGACCGGAGGCGATGAGCACATAACAAGCATGCACCTGCTCATCAGTATAATATGGTCAGAAGATGCCCAGCGAATGGAATCTCAGTATACTCGGCCCAATCCTTAAGAATGGGGGATCCCACGGTACGCGCCGTGGGATAAGTCTCCTTAATATCACGTGTAAGGTACTCTCGAGCGTATTATGTAAAAGACTGTAGCCCATCGTCTGCAGAGTGATTGGACCTTACCAATGCGGCATCAGACCTGGAAAGTCCACAATAGACCAGCTTTTCACATTGAGCCAAATCCTTAAAAGACCAAAGAGAGGCAGATCGAAACCCACCACATTCTTGTCGACTACAAAGCTTCCCTCGGCAGTCTGATATGGAGTCGCCTATACTCAACCATGTCTGAGTTCGGTATACCTGCGAAACTTATAAGGCTTTGCAGGAAGACCCTGAGCGACACACGTTGCAAAGTGAGAATTGAGAACAACCTCTCCAATAAGTTTAATACCGAACGAGGTTTCAGACAAGGCTATCGTATGACTTCTTCAACCTAATGATGGAGAAGATTGTAAGAGCTGCCCAACTACATCCCAATGATACAAACCTACGGGGAAATGAACCGGTCCTAGACTAGTTCCTCGGAGATCGTTAACTGGTCCTAGTTCTGGTTATTTTATGTGAAACCAAACGGCAACTTTAACACGGCGTTGTCCTAGGGAGTGGTCAATGAACACCTCCTGCAGACCTTTAGACTTATCACAATAATGTTTATTACTATCGTGCTTTGTGACCGATACTCTTAGTCCTATCATACAACTAGTCCTCAAACCCTGTTCTCTGACGGGTATTATTTCAGTAAAAAAATATACATAATTTATTTAAATATTTTTTATTTCTTTTATATTCCCAACACACCAACCGATAATTTAACGATATCATTCATAGTCTCAAATTGTCGTTTTCGATAACACAGTGAGGCTAAAAGACATATTTTTTAATTGAACTCCAATTTTTTTTTAAATGTAGTCTACCGATAAAAAGTGTAGTATAAACATATAGCCCTACACGTCTGAGTTAGGCACTATGGGGTCCTAAAGGGTTCAAAGTAAAACCAATATAGTTCGTCATTTTCTAGCGAAATGGTTAATTGTACGTTTTTGATGTCTAAGGAGCGATTATAGGGAACTTCCTGAGGATGATTTCCACTCAAACACTTTAAGTTTGTATCTTAACGATTTACCACTATTTTCAATGGTTTTCTAATAACGATTTACCACTATTTTCAATGGTTGGAATATGAAAAATAATACAAGAGCAAAACTAGAAATAAAAATAAAAATGAGCTATATCTCAAAAACTATAGCCTATATGAAAAAACTAATGCCATATTCGGAATAAGCGTCACAATTTTAACTAAGAAGTGCTGCAATTTTCACTGCATCAAAATTATAGTAATAATATATTTCTAAGACTTTATTCAAAATTTAAGTTTTAACTATTTGTCGTTATTAGTAGGCTTATATTTCAGAAATAGTACGTGTTAGAGAATTTAGTTGTTTGAAGACCCTAGCTTATTTTTAAAGATGAATATTTTCCCCAAAGACATTATGGTAGTTATATGACTTCTTCTACTATTTATAACTCCTTAACGGATTTGTTAATAGAAAACCATTGAAAATAGTGGTAAATCGTTAAGATACAAACTTAAAGAGTTTGAGTGGAAATCATGCTTAGGAATTTCCCTATAATCGCTCCTTAGACATCAAAATCGTAAATTAACCAATTCGCTACAAATTGACGAGCTATATTGGTTATTCTTTGAACCCTTTAGGACCCCATAGCGCCGTACCCAGACGTGTAAGAGTATAAGTATATATATAACATTTTTGTAGTATATACTTAGTATATACTTATGACTATGGAAAACCTGTGTGTCAAAAATAATTGGACTTCAAATTTTAGTGCCGCACAGCGTATTCTATAATCTATAACGATAGGGTATTCGATAAAAACGAACCTGTCAACAACGATATAGTTGTTTTTGCCGTTATAGATATCGTGATAATATCACAAATGAATTTATTTTCGATAAACAAATTTAATTTGTTCAAAAAATTTTATTTTTTGACAAAAAATATAAAGAACACTCAAATAAATTTTAAAATATTTTGAGATTTATATCTAAAATTTATCATTATTTTATCGTATTTGAAAATTATGGTCAAATTTTTATATATTTAAAATTTTAGTTAGTTTATCACTTTACATTTACATTATATTTTATTTCACCTTCTCCTTCAAGCATTCACATGTCACTAAGAATTTCACTCTTGTATGCGTGCGTTATAATTATTTGGAAGACATACGTATTTAAATCAATACAGTATTGAAAAACAGTCTATGAATTATAGACGCATTAGTATCAGCGTCTAAATAAGTCTCGTGACTATTGCGCCACCTAGTGCCATTTCGTTTCACTAGCGAGATGTTTAGCATGGACACGATCCGTCTTCTCATGCAGAACTTTAGACCTATCAAAGAACTGGTCTTCAACATCTTGTCCTTAGTCGATACCAATGGTACCGGTAAAGTAATTAGACACCTTTTTACCTTTTTCCCGCAGGGTATCTTCAACATGCTGCTTGGGTATGCTGATGATATCGGCATCAACTAAGTAATTTGCTTTCTTGATATCCAGATGAAAATTTCTTGAATTTAACTAGCATTTTGTTGATATTAGTCAAATTCTACTATTTTTATTTCTAACCGAATTCTTCTCGAGTTTTAGAAATTTATTTCCCCCCGTGTACGGTGAACGAAGACAAGACGAAGTACCTGGTGTCAACAATCAAAGAATCCCGGCGTCTTGGACATAGTCAGTCATAGTCTTGACTTGATCAGGCGCATTAAGATCCAGCGCTTACACATGTCGAGCGTATGGACGAAAGCGCTCCAGCAAATAAGGTGTTCAATTCTATACCCAGTGGTGGTCATCGTAGGAAAGGGCGCACGAATTTCCGGTGAAACAACCAAGTGTGAGACAACCTGACAGCACTTGGAGTACAAAAAAAAAAGTTTTAACATAGCACGCGCTGAGATCCCACTCTACATTATTAAGTGTTGGTGCATTATTCAATGTCAAAATTGAACTTATTTTTCTTGTGCTACAGTAATATAACTAAATGCAAAATGTTGAATTTTGAAACATTATTATAATTTGTTAACGGCCGGTTGCATAAAACTTTTAACTATCAGTTAAAGTCAATCTGACAGATAAATTTAATTTCGTATTTCAATATTTCAATGTTGAATTCCTCACTTTAACTAACCGATTTCCATCGATTAAATTTAACTCATGGTTGTAACCAACCGGGACGGGTAGAACTGTAAAAAACACTACTTTATTAAAAAAATACATGTCAAATATTTTTGGGCATTGTACATGACTGTACAATTTTAAAATAACCTCTCATACAGTCAGTTTTTGTGGAAAGTCCGATATGGACCGCTAATTTCATAAAAATAATTTGCGAGATCATGCTACACTTGATGAGGTTTCAAAGTAGCAACTAAAAATTTAGAACTGTTGGTTATGATATTCTGTCTGGAAGATATGGATCTATATATTTTGAGTTATTATTATCATTAAATTAATATTGATACTTTTTAAATTATTTAAGGAATTTCTTGGGATTTCAGTTTAATATTTCAGCTTTATTTCGCAATTGATTATGGTCAAAACACGGAATCGAAGTCACACAAAAATCTACTTAAGGAAGATGAATTAAGTCGACACAATGGCACCTAAGATCTTTAAAAAGACCACATGTTATAAAAATAAAAATATATTATGATAATAGTTTTTATAATTCCAATTTTATTGAAATCAAGTTCCATTTAATGTTCATGCATTGATTTTATTATAATTTTATTTGTAGAGATATATTATATTGTTTTAATTAATATATAGATACGCGTTTATATAATAATATTTACATTATTTTGATTCTCATTTGACATATTGGAAAAATTAACTTAATTTAATATATAACGATTGATGTAGGTTTCTTTTTATTGTTAAATGTACTTATCGAATTTTATGTTAATTTTTTTTACTCTTATATATAAATAGATATATATCATGTGTTCATATATATATTTTAAATATGAGAGACCAGAATGTTCTCCGTGTAAGCATAGCTGTGGCTAAGAAATTTTGGTATCTTGAGTTATGTAGTATCGAATTCTATTTAGTAGTATACAATAGCTGCACGACATGGTTATCTAATATATACATGCGTCTTAAAAATGCATTATTTATGGTAGTGAAATGGTTTCAATGTCGTAACTTGAGTAAATAATAATATTTGAATTTTTTACTAAAATTAATGAATTAAAACATAACATAGGGAACAAAAAGTTGACTGCCAGCAGCCTTCCTGTGCATTAAACGTTTTGCAGTATTTTAATGACAGGATGATTTTTTTATTTTATAATCGGAATTATATAGGTCCAGAAATTCCCTAGTAGAAATTGTAATAGGGTCATCATTGTATTTTTTCCTAGTCATAACCCGATCAGTTACATGACGATCATGATCTGTACATTATCATGCATACCCTAATAGGGTGAATATACTAGGGTTGCAGAGATTAGCAAAAATGTTGAACATTCAAACCAAATTTATAAAAATTGATCGTAAGAAACCGAAGTTATAAAAAAATATTTTAATATTTAAAAAATAAAAAAATATTTTAAAAATTGTGTCAGTATTTGTAAAGAAGTAGAGCTTTTGATAACCAATTTTGTATGAAAATAAAGAAACATGTATTGAATACGTACATGGCTACCAATAAAAAATTAAAACAGTAACAAATAACATTTTTCGTACAGATGTTTATTTCGTACGTTTATTTCGATCTCAGAAAAATACTAAAAAATTCTAGTATTGTCTTAGTACGAAATAAAGAAAACATTTTTATTTATATTCCCAAACAATATCAACCAATGTTGTTGGATAAAAGTCTATATATAAAGTACTTTTCCAGTAATGCATTAAGTTAAATGAATAAATAAATAATTCTGATGCATAAAAGAATATTAAGTAAAATATCAAAGATTTAGACTGTAAAGAGTAAGTTAACTTGAACTTTTTGGATAGGCAAGTCGCTAATTTATGATACGAATGCAAATATGTACATTTTTATTAAATTTTTGTTTATTTATATTAACATATATTATTTTAAAATTGATTATATTACCTAGATATTTTTAAAACTTTATTTTTAGGTAATAAAAATAAGCTGTAATGTTCTAATTTATGTATTTCGCTCACTATATTTACAAACTTATATTGACCAGAAAACTCTAGCGCTCAGATGTTTAGGGTTGTTCTACAATGGAATTCCTGAGCATGAGCGTCAAGATTTTATTGAATTTTTGGTATTTAGAAAAGGGATACTGAATAATAAAGTACTATCAACTTTTTAGCGCACGCTATGATTATAATATAATATTAAATGCTCAGATGATATCTTTTATTACTATTTGTAAGAACAACTGTTTTAGACAACTGTTTCCATCTCATATATTAAAGCCTTTCTTTAATATTAAGCCTTTTATATGGGGTTTAGTACGATAAGTCGAAATTTAAAATATTGAAACTAAAAACATTAAAAGAAACTAAAAAGATATACAAAAATGTAGAAAAAAATACAGAATCCTAAAAATGTTGAAAAGAACAAATGTCGAAAACAAAAATGTAGTAAACAAAAGTTTTGAAAACTAAAATGTTGATAAATAAAATTTCGAAAACAAAAACTGTCGAAATATAAAATGTCGAAATCACTTTTAACCGAAAAATGATAAAAAAAGTAAAAAAAGCATGCAAAAATCTTATAAAAAAATTAGTAAACAAAAAATGTACAAACAAATGTAATAAAATACGATTAAGATTAAAAAACAACATATTCGTAACGCAGACATTATAATTCCGAATCTTCTCTACGAACTCGAGGATCCATACATAATGGAATTCAGTGTGAATAAGTCCACAATGACGAAACAGAATTCCAATCCTGCTGCAAATATTAATTTAAAATTCTAAAAACTATTAAAAAAATATTAATTTAATTTGTAGGCGTAATTTTTAAATATTTTGTCAGCAATACCATCTTGAAATTTGGCACGAGCATTTATAATAAATCAACAGACATTTTAAATTAAATACTTGAAATTTGAAGTGCAGAGACAATGCAGAGACAATGTTCAGAAGACTTTAATTGTCCAAAATAGTGCTTTGTAACTTTTAAAATCAGACCTTAACCGAGTTGCTATCATCAAGAGATGTTGCATATGAACCACCATACGAAAATGATCTTTGTAACTTTGAACTACAGTATCTCTGGAAATAGTGATCGGAAAAAATTCAAAAATTGGTTAATGTATTTCTAGAATCTCAAAATTCCGATTTTTCTATATTTAAACCTTAAAATATTTTACGACATTTTTGTTTCGTCCAAAAATTGTTTCGGGATTTTAATGCGTATCGTACGACATAATTGGTAGGTATTAATAAACATGTTGGACTGATCATTTACTTTGAACATTTTTTAATAAAATAAAATATTTTCTGATAAAATGTAGGTTTAAAAAATGTAAGTTCGAATGTATTAACTACTTTTTATTATTATGGCCCATTGGTTGACCAGAACATCAAGATTGATTATAACTCTTGTAATTTTTGAGAACATTACATACACTCATAATAAAATCTGCTTAAAATACACGAAATTGCTGTGTATTTTACGAAAAAATTCGTGAAATTTATCCACGAAATATTTCGCAAAATACACGAAAGAACTTTCGTAAATCTATATATATAAAAATGAAATGTCCTGTGTGTGCCAGAGCATCACGAGAGATCGTACAAACGGACTTACCTATTTCTTTTGTATTTTGTTCGTGTCAATGCAAGAGTGGTTTAGGAAAAAAGAAAAGTAGGAAAAACTCAAAGGAAAAGCCGGAAAATCGAAAAATCTAAATTTAACCCTAGGAACTTGAATTTTGAACAGGGTGTTGATTTCCCGACGTGAGAGCGCACTACGAAGGGATTTTTTGAAATATGCCTCCTAAGGTATACAAATTGACGTGGCAAAATTGAACTTTTAATTCAAAATATCGGTGTAATTAAGATAGGCACAGCCATGCAACTTGGTTCAGTGACGTATATTGTGGTAGTTTATCTTTTTTCCAAATGTGGGCGGAAATTTACAAAGGGGTGTGGCCTTTTCCATTTGACTAAAACTATAAAAATGTTGTAACTCCTGACGTACTAAGAGCCGAGTCATACAAATCGAAACAAAGGATCATTTTAAACATTTTAATAGTCACGTGTGAGCGGGATTGAAAAAGGGGCATGGCTCTATGTTCAGTGTGGGTGGGAAAATAGCGACATCATGCACTAAAAAGGGAAATATGGGAAAATGTATACACACTTTATAAACGATTTAGTTTTGCAATTACAAAAACTTAGCACGGGCGATGCTGTGCACGGGTCCAGCTAGTTTATGATAAAATTACGAATATTAATTGTTTATTTTACGAAGTGATTCGTAGATTTTATCTACGAAAGCCATTCCTACATAATACGAAAGATTCCTAATATATTGAATATTTGTGTACCTTTTTACGAATAAATTCGTACATTTTACGAAATTATTCGTACTTTTGACGATAGTATTCGTATATCTATGAAACATATGAAATATTTTACAAATATTTCATAAAAGTCTCACGATAAAAAAACCGATTCATAAAAATATTAAAAATAAGAAATATGATACTTTTGGAACTTTTGATACAAACTGAACTAACACAAAACACAGTTTAAACCTTTTTGTATTTATAACTATCTATTGCGCTCGCAATATCAATTAAATAAATTATTTTGTTTAAAAAAAAACTCCTGACAAAAATGACGATTCATTCATAAAAATATGAAACATTGTGCACTGATCTGATATTTTTGCTCTTTTAGCTTAAACAGAACTCACAAAGAACAGATTTTAAAACTGTTTGTATTTTATAACTTGTGACCGTTAAATATAAAAAGCAGCTGCAAGTTGCTATTTGAAGCAACTGATTTCTGTAATTCGTAAAAAACACGAATGTTTCGTAAAATTCTACATATTTACGAAATTTTACAATTTACGAATGTTTAGTAATTTATTTGTAAAATGTAAAGCTCATTCGTAAATATGTTATTCTTTCGTAATAAAAATTGTAATAGATAATAATATAACGAAAGTTTCGTAATTTAAACGAAATATTCGTAATTCGATGATTTAATTTTACGACTATTGATTCGTAAATTATATGAATCGTACGTAAAAAATAATTTAGGAAAAAAATGGAAATCACAAATGTTTCGTGTATTCTACGAATTATTCGTGTATTTTACGATATTAAAAATTACGCAAAAATATTTCGTTAAATGTCCTCGAAAGTATTTTGAGTGCAGTATACGACTCTTTGTTAGGTAAATTTAAATATTATGTATTATTTTTAATAAATATTATATTTAAAAAAAATATTCTATTCGGAAATTTTATGTGTCACACACCCCTAAAATTATACTTAGGACTAGCCCTGTTCCCATATTTACTTGAAATTGTTGTTTTGACATATCCACGATAATTTTGTAGTGATTTTTAGGAATCGCAATTCAGAATTCTGGTTTTATAAAAAATGGAATTCAATGTCTGTTGATTAACATACGATACATATACAAAAAATATTCTTTTATAGATTTATTTGTGAAAATTTGTCCAACTTTGATCGTTGGGATTTGACAAATATGTACCACCTATATGAGTAGAAAAAAGTGCAAATAACTGGTCACAAGTGAAAAAACGGGTCACAAGGACAAAAATTAAATTATGATGAGACGCATGGCTAGATTATAATTAAAATAAAGATAATGTACAACATTTTATCGTTAAGGTAGACCTAGATAGCGACGACGCAACCTCTTGCTAAAAAACGAGTAGTCCCGACCATAATTTTGAGAACTTCGTAAACACTAAGAAACATGGCTTACCAACATCTTGGCACAGAGAGAGAAACATTCTTCGGAAAATCTGTGGCCGTATATCTGTTGGAAACAAGTACATAATTAGATGGAACATAAGCTGCATAGGCTCAACGCCGTGATTGACATGGGCAGTCCAGTTTGATACAGCACTACTTCAGCATTTTTGTATTTTGTTGTTGTTACGAGTAATATTACTTATAAATATTTATGTTTTTCTATTAACCATATTAATGTTGATAATTATATACACCTCGATTATTTTAATTACATAATTTCATTTGTTAGCAAACCCATTTGTTGAAAATAAAACTTGCGATGTAATTTATATCGAAATATGTTAAAAAAATGTGAGCTAAATAATATTTAATAAACATTGGCGCATATTTATAGACAATTTAAAGTTTGCAAATTGTCAAAAAAAGCTGTCTTTAATTTTTAAGATGATTTTCAATTATCTATGAATATGCGTCATTATTTTTAATATTCAAAATGTTTAGATTGCCTTGATCTTGCTGTTTTCCAACATTTTCTGTATGACTTAGAACTAAATACCATTAATTTATCTTAACGCACATATAAATTTTTACCTAAATATTAACGATACATTTAACATTTATTCGCCTAACTTACATGATATATAAAAAATTAAACTAAAGTGTTCACAATGTATTTGATTGAGTTTAAATGTACAAGTTAAAAACTTAAGAGAAACATTTTCATTAAATTGAGTTCTTATAAGTTTGTAATGAATGTTTATTATTTTTTTTAATCGTATTGTTTTATTAAAAACAAGACACGCGCTAGGTTTGCGTTGCCTAGCAAAGAGTCTTATGATACACACTGTGTTGTCTGAATTTACATTCCGTGTTGCTCTCGTCTGTGTTTATCTTGCTGATCTCCTCTCCTACCATGTCATGTTTGATGTCCTCCAAGTATAATTAAGCTGCAGAGCAGTGCCATGATGCAGGCTGTATATGCTTTGGTAACTGGAGCGGATGAAGTTACTGCTGACGCGGACGATTCACCTATTATCAATTATAGAGTAAAAGAAACATAAAATATATTTAATATTTTTAAGTACAAAATAGTGGTATTAAATATAAATTCATTAGGAATGGCGTCCGTTGTAAGAATAAATGTTTTGACCTAAGTACCGAAAAGTGCTGGGAAGAACCCCCCAACTGTCAACATCAAAAATATTAAATGTTTTTTTTAAGTATCCTCTAGGGATTGACATTGTAAAATTTTATCATTTATGAATATGTCTAAAATGTTTTTCGAAAAGACATTTCTTTGGAGATGTCATACACATTTTTTTTGAAGTGTATGAATTTATGCTTAAAGAAATATGTTTGTCATACATTAATTGATGTAGGTTTTATGGTATTTGTATGAAAATGTCAGCAATTCTTTGCAGAGTGAAAATACTATATGGTATTTATCTTAACGCATTCCTGGAGGGAGAATTATAGAATGATTGATGACATTTGAAACTCCTTCGATATATATATCATCGATATATCTGAGAGTAATCGTTTCCATAAAGAAGCATCGATCAGGCAAGTTACTACACGCTAAGAAAAATGAGCTTGCAGGCAACATATTGATGTTTGCAGCCATAAATTTTCCGACTTTAATTGGCTGTTACTTCAAAATAAAAATTTTTAAAATTATTTTGGTATTCATTTTAGACTTATTGTTATGTATTACATTAAATAGATTTATTTCAAAAGTCCAGAAATTAAAAAAATATTGTATCAAACATAATATGTTTCCTGCAAAATTGATTTTTCCCTGTGTGTACAAGCTTCTAAGCACTTATTCGATAACAAATGGTTACAACAACTAAGTTGTTGCCGAAAAGGTGCAAAAGATGTAGCCAATAGTAACCCAGTTGGAAATGTCATCAATAATACCTCAAAGCCTCATCAATGTCAGGTCAGGACCATCGATGACTGATATCAGCTTCGTACTGCAAAGTATTGATGACATTTTCATACAAGTGTCCCCCAATTCATGCATGACCGTGCCTAATTTTCTAATTTTTCACAAAGTTTAAGATACAGGGTGTTTTAAAAATGCATTATACTGACATAACCTAATCAAGACGAGTTGGGAAAGTTAGGTCACATGGGTAAGTTCGGTCACATGGGATGGATTGTTATAGTCGGTCGGGCCCGACTATGGAATACCCTACACCTTTGGTGGGGATATTAATGTGGGATATTTAATTATATACCTTAATTTTATTTTAAATTTTTGAATTATGCTGAACCTCCCCACCCTCAGAATATTATTCACATATCAGAAATTTAGGTCTTATATCCCCATAATTTAAAAAAATGATATAAAAGTATAAAAAAACTAATACAAAAAATTAAAAAAAAAATGTAATTGGGCGGTCCACGCCTATATCTCATAGATATATTTCATAGATTTAATTTTAATAATTTACGGTTCAAATTTCCACAGTGGAAACCCGGGAAATAATGAAAAAAAAGTGGGCGGATCACGCCCATTTTTGGACCACATATTTTAAGGTGAATTATAACAATATGTTTTAAATTATATCTTGAATACTTTTCGAGTTATTAGTTCCGAAAGAGTTATATAAAAGTGACTTGTATGGGAGGTGGGCGTGTTCGTTGACCGATTTGACTCATTTTCAAACTCAGTTCCTACTTTTGGCTAAAATATAATAATTCGAAATTTTATCGCATTCTGATCAGTATTTCTCAAGTTATTCTGTATTCGGACAACAAGACAGCAAGATGGACAGACAGACAGACGGACATGGCTAAACGGACTCGGGTAGTGATGCTGATCAAGAATATATATACTTTTTCCTACCGGAAACGCTTCCTAAGGGGCTTTACAATATATGCACAAAGTTAATATACCCTGTACCTCATAGGTGTAGGGTATAAAAATGGTTACAAAGTAGAATCTGTTGATAAATGAATATCAAATTTTCATGTTTTAGAAAATTAAATTACATTTCCAATGGTATTTCACATCTTCGAACCCCTTGATTTATTCCTTTTTTAAAATGTAAGCAAAGTTGAAATTTACAAAAATAAAAATACAAATTTTGATTTTGTCATTGATTTTCTCAAAATTTCGTTATAGATGACCCCATTTATTCTAATATTTAATAGTGAACCAGTTCATTCCCAGAACTTTCTAATAAATTTCAGTGTTTTTAAACTGGTAAGCTACACTAAGAAAACAAGATGTTTTTAAAAGTCTTGCCGCAAGTATCTATCTAAATCTACGCCTTGTAGTAAATATTCAAACATTCTACAAAGTTTCAATAAAATAGCATCAAAACTCTTAATATTTTTTTAATATGACATATATGCAGATAGTTAGGAGATGTTTGCCACAACAGCAATGAAAATTTAAATATTTACATTTGGCTGATAGCAAACATCCTGAATTATTGGACATTTGCAGCAAAAACTGTTGAGTTATTTTGACATTTGATTACCACGCACAAAAGATATCTTGTTTAGTGCAAACAATGATGAAAACAAATACTTGAAGTGTTTGAGATATTATTTGCAACAACCAATTTAAAGGATTTGTAGCAAATGCTTTACTTATTAATCGCAAACATCTGTTATATTTGTACCAAACTATATGCATTTTCTTCGCTTTTGCTGGAAACACTCTTGATTACAAAAAGTGTTTCCCATACATATCGAATACAAATACAAAACGAATTTTCTGATTAACTGCTTCAAACTCTATGATCTCCTATGAGTATTACACAAAATCTGTTAATTTTTTTGAATCGAATGTGAGTTCCGGCGATAAACGTTGCACGTTGCATGAGCTTCGTCACAGCACTAAAAACTACATGATAGCTTTCGGAAATACTCTGGAAAATACTTTCTCTCAAACAAGTGTTTCGATCAAGTGTTTCAAATAAATATTATTTTAGACAATTGACAAGTGTTTGTACCAAACACTGATTAAAATTTACCTTTTAAGACAAATAGATGCAGTAATTAACAGAAGTAATGAATGTGTTTAGGAGGAGGAGAATTTGAACACTTACTAAGTGTTAAATGTAAACAATTAAAGTGTTTGCTACTCATAAATTACTATGTTACAAATACTAATAATTTGAAGTGTTTACATGAAACAGTCATTATTTATGTCAAATGATATAAAATTATAAGTATTTAGTGGACACAATAAGTTCTCACTACAAACAAAGGGCAAATATTTAAGGATTTATGTGTATATAAAAGAAAAATGCGTATTTTTTCTTTACGCACGATTATCCACAACAATTTATTATATTTAATGTGGTGAAAAAATGTCAACTCAAATATTAGATTTTAATGGTAAAAGTGAAAATAAAATTTCCTTTCATTGAAATTATCAAACGTGATGGAAAATTATTTCTTTTCGGAGTTTACTTTGCTGAGAACATCGCCGGTCGGACTTGGAGACTTCTTCCGCGAAGAAGTCTCAAGTCGTTGTTAATTTTTACCTTCGAAGGATTTATAAAGACGATGGCGTAAAGCTCATTCGTTAAATATGTTTCTCTTTCGTAACAAAAATTGTAATAGGAAATAATATAACTAAATTTTCGTAATTTAAGCGAAATATTCGTAATTTTGTTTTTGTTTTAATTTTAGGAATATTAATTTTGGAATATTAAATTTAGGAATTCGTAATATATACGAATCGTTCATAAAAAATATTTTGGAAAAAAAATTAAATTACAAATGTTTCGTTTTTTCTACGAATTATTCGTGTATTTAACGTAATAAAAAATAACGAAAATAATTTCGTAAATTTTTTAAAATTATTTTGAGTGTATAGACATTTTTGCTTTCTGATTGTAATACATATAGACGAGTTATGAGATATTTTACGTATATCATTTCACGTTGCACATAATTTAAGAAAAGATTACATAAATTGTCGAATTCGTGACTGCATTTGTCGACACAATCGTCATGTCCACCGAGGTGCTGGATTTGAAAACTGTGAGAAATGAATGCAAACTTACCATTTATAACGTTCAGCGTAACAGTCACACTGGGGCTATTTGACGGGCTACATGTGTAATTGCCTGTATCACGTTTTTTCGCAGTTTCAATGATTAACGAGCCGATCTGCTTGCCAAGTGAATATAAATTCCACGATACGAGCGAAAAGAATAGAATGAAAAGAAAATAGTTACTGATGTATTATAGTAATCCTCACAAGAAAAACAAACAGAAGTGAAGACAAAAATAACTACAAAAAAATACATAAACATTGATCAAGTGGACTGTGAATAAATGTGAAAACGTTGAACGTCAAATTGTCCATCAGCTAAATAAGCTGACAATACGGAAAGAATAGAAACAAAATCAATACATGACTGTACCAACATCATCTGCGCATTAATCGCTAGCTATGAGCAGGATGTTGTCGGGATTTCTGACGGTGACAAAGACAAGTTGCAATGCAAATGGAATCATTGTACAGGATTGTCGACATTAGCTTAATTTGTTTTGTTTGCATGGTAATGCTGTAAAACAATTTGTTTTCCGAATTGCTCTGATGTTAACTGTAGTAATATTGAACTATGATTTGTTATTGTGACAACCGTGTTCGTTTGTTTGATGTTATTTAATACATTTTGAATGCAATACTTATAAATTCATGTTGATTATTAGGATATATAGAAATAATATTTAATTAATTTTAAAATAGTTTATAATATTTACTGGAAAATAAAATAATTTCAGAATTGATCAAATTATATATAATGACTATAATCTCCACTTACCGTGCTATGTGCTTCATCCTCCACCTCCGGCATGTTACGATCAATTTGCATGCGATGTCGCTTTAAATCGTTCGCCACTTGTTCGGAGCCATGAGACCACATTATAAATGTAGGTTGTTCTAATGCGCCACGTACTATGCAACGTAATATCACGGTACTGCCTGCTTTGACATAACGATCGGGATCACCCAAAATTTCAGTGCGGGGAACTGTAATAAAATAAATTTAAAAAAACTACAGTTTAATTTATGTATCACAAATATTTCAGGGGTTGGGAATCAAGCTAAAAATATTTGTGAAAAAAAAGAGTTATACTCCGATCCGTATTCTAGAATAGTTTTTACATCCCAGAGGGAAATGGCATCATTGACGACAAGGGCATCAATGATGAATCGAGCACATTGGACAATTTGTCTTCAACTATTTCATCGAGGACATTGCATGATCATATGTACATCTGAGACATTTTGCACATATCATAAGTCATAAATAACCCATAACATTTTTAACGCTACAAAAGTAGATCGACAGGGACAGCAAACGACACCATATTTCTTGCCACTCTTTTGACATTTCTATTCAGTAAGGTTTGCCATTTCATGATGGAAAGATATACGAATTCGAATTTCGATAGTAAATTTAATAATTTCGACTCGTTGTTGGTTCGTATATCTTTCCATCATGAAATGGTAAACCTTACTGAAGAGAAATGTTAAAAGATAGACAAGAAATATGGCGTCGTTTGCTGTCCCTGTCGCTCTACTTTTGTAGCGTCCCTGTTGAAAAACCCTTGAAAAAACTTTTGTAGCGCTCTTATTGAAAAACCCGTTAGAAGCAGTCGAAAATTAAAAGTTTCTTTAAACATGTCAAAGGAAATCAAAATGCCAACACGTAAAGTCAAAAAGTCATAAAATTTCAGTGAGCTTTAAATGGATCAGTTTTGATAACACAACACAAAAAAAAATTATCCGCGATCTTGATATGATTTTTCAATGGACTTCAAGATTCAAATCAAGTAATCAGTTTTTTCAGATTGTTTTTTCAGATTGCCTGAAGTTTTTTAGTTATTACGTAAAACAAATATATGATATTTCTAGTGCTTTTCAAAAAATTTTCAACTTTTACCCTACATAGTTTTGAGTTTTTGATCTACTTTCTTTTGTATTCCATTGAGAATACTTAAGCTAATACTGTGAAATAAACCAAAAATGTTTAATTTTCCGATGACCTTGATTCATCATTGATGTCCTTGTCCTCTATATTGTCATTCCCCGCTGGAAATATAAAGAAAAACTGTCATATATGTTTTCTTTATTTTAAGGCATAGTAAAAACCTAGCATAAGATTGATAAATGCTCAAATTAGAGCTTCAGTATTTGATTTAGTGCAGTTTGTATACTTGACAAAACCTTACGCAGCACGAATGTTTTAAACTACAATCTTGAACAAAATAAATATAAAAAACACAATTCTATCGCTATAATTTAAATATAATGAATATTGAACCAGTAGAAACTAATTAAAATAAACTACTATAAGTTCAATTTTATCACTTTTAATTAAACATAAAATAACCGAATTTCTTGCAGAAATAAACAAACTTTCCTGCACAAAAAATATATGTACATTGGAAACACAAGACCACTACCAAATATCATTTGTGTAATTTATATGCCTAACGAAATACATTAATACAATATCACAGCACCCAATTCACTCTATCTCCATCTCCTGTCCTGCGATTAGCAGCCTCTACAACAGGTACATAAGCCTTTGCACGCCTGAGCAACGTTTAGAGTAATATCGAACAAATCTAATGACGAGTTAAGCATAAAGAGATTTTCAGTTTTCGGTACTGCCAGCACAGCACGTAGCACACAAACATATTCATAAGAATTTCTTCGACGGAAGAGCGTTTTTCTCTAGAGCCTATTAGCATTATGTAAATGCATTCTACACATTACTTTCCTGTGCGAAATCCATTTTGCGCACCACTTTGTACCCGGTGACTTGGTTAATACCAACTCTGTGTGGGTCCGTTGCTGCTCCGCTCTGTGAGTCGGTGTTGGCATAATGATTGGTGATTTGTATTTATTACTGCGTCATTTTGTCTGTGAAATCGAGTAAAACTCCTTTTGCATGTTTTCGACGTATTAGTTCCGAAGCAAAGTTTACGCTCGATTTGTTCACCAGAAAATATATATGTATTTCTATTCATGGGATGGTGTCTGTTTTGGTGATTCACCCATTTTCTTGGCTCGTTAAGCAATAAGTGTGTGTGTGTGTGTACGTTTCTAAATTTATTTGTTTATTTCATGTAAGAACTTTAGGTGAAAATTGTATTTTTTTTCGATTTTTCCTTATTTTGTTTGTTCTATAATATTATGGTGCCGTTACTTAGAGATTGCATAGTGCTGCTAATTATCGTAAATTACATTCTGTCCGGGGGCATTATCGGACTATACGATAAAAGTAATAATTTATTACATAAATAATAATAAATCGTATATATTGATATTAAAAGTGTGTAAAATTGTAATGTATTATTTTTGTGTAAAACTTTATGCATTTTATTTAAATGATATTTATACAAAATCATTGATATACTTTAGGGTTCCCCGGGAAACCCAAAAGATTTTTTCAAAACCGTGTCATGTCGAAAACCTGTTAATGTAATTTTTCAGAGTTTTAGAACACGATTTAGAAGTCGCGTATTTGGAGTTTACAGGTATTTGATCACATTTGGATTTTTTATGTTAAATATAATATTTAATTCTTATTTTCACAATCAATTATAACAATGTAATATTATTTCAAAAATATTAAAGGATAATTAAAAAATTAAATTTGTTCTTTAAGTAACATTATAGTCATAAAAAAGAGTGTAATAGATCTTTCAAAATTTTAGTGATCTGCATTTAACTTTTAGATACACAATTTTAACGTTAATTATGAAAATTAAATTACTCATAACTCGTACACTCAGAAGAAAATGTACCATTAAGTACTTTCTGGTACGACCATTAACCTTATGGTTCATGTATTAATAGTTTTTTTCTTTTTAAATCAAAAGTTTTCTAATTATTTCAATAGTATTTGAAAAATTCACTTCCATAAATTTAAATATTTCAATTTTACTATTTTAAATAGAATAAATACTGTTGTTTTAATGGTTTTCTCCTATAATAATAAACGTGGTCTAAAAAACGTAAAACGTTTTGTACGTCATTCTGCGTGTTTACTCAAAATGGTCGCATGTATTTTTTTGTAATAATCCACATTATTAAACGCGACATTGGTAAGCACTCAATGTATTTAATGTAAATAAATTATATTTATATATTTATTTATATTTTTATTTAGTACAGAAAATAAATAATACATCGAACTTCTATTATGGCAACGGACTCAAAAATAACTGCAGACTCAAGTACTACAATCAATTATTGGAAACCAAAGCAAACATTAAATGTTTTATAATCTTTTGCAGCAAGAGTTTTCTTTTTATGTGTGTGTTGTAAAAGTGAATATCAATTTCGACATTTAAATAAAATAGATTATACAATAAATTAACTAAAATACATTTTTGTTTTAATAAATTATAAGGAAAATGTAATTCTACTTTACCATAAAATTAATAATACGTATCATTAAATTTGAATAGATCTTTCTTATTGTAATTAAAATATCACATTATACAATTTATGGTACAACCACACATTGTATTAACAGTTTCAATATTACTGAACTAATGGGACGCATCCTATTGACCAATTTTAATGGTATAAATTATTGTTTTTCTGTTGAAATACTATCAATTTACCATGATTTTTTCTGGGTGTACGATTCTCGTTTCTAAGAGACCGTTGGAAATATTGAAGAGTAGTAAACTCCTCTATTTTCAAATATTTGGGGATTCATTGGTGGCGACCAGAGTAAATTTTTTATTTTTAATTACTCTCCGACCATTTTAAGAGATATGCCAATTTTTTTAATCTTTTTACCCCGCTACATTAAGAAAATAGACTTGAAATATAACTTGATCTTAATATAATACGCATATAGGTTATGGAGTTTATACTACAGCCAGAAAAAAATACTATATAAATAATAGTTTTTTACTATTAAAAATATTCAATAGGATAAATTATTATTTTAATAGGAAAATACCATTAAATAATAGAAAATACAATGACATTGCCATTGAGTTTATATGAAAATTTTTATTTTTTGTATACTATTAAATCTATAATTGTCCTATTGACCAATTTTAATGAGATTTGAGGGAATTTTTTTCTGGGTGTAGTAATTTAAAATTTCAATGCTGCCTTGGAAACGAAGATCGCACGTTTTACGTAAATTCATATACGAGTTGTTTAAATATTCCTAAAAATATACCTGCTAAAATGACGAAAAAACATTTATATCGAGTATACAGTAACATTTTTTTTTTAATTTTAATGCAAATAACAATAATTTTTGGAGTTTTATTAAACTTGGCCTTTTTATGTCCAAATGTTACTTAATGAACATTATTCCAAATAAAAGTGAATATTTTAACAATGTTTATAATGTGAAAATCAACCGCGATTTTTATATATTTTTTGTATTAGTATGCATTTGTTGTCTTAAGATATTTCCTTATTTTAGGAATTATTTAGAAAAATTTAACTTAAAATTTAAATCACACTAAATTGTAACAAATTTTAACAACATTTTTAATTTTTCTGTCCACACTATGTCCTTATTTTAATAATTTCGACAGATCAGAACACTGATTTGTTGCTGCAACCAACTAAATTGAGGTTGTCGCATCGTGCTAGTCGGTAAGCATGATGTTTTCTAAACCTCCAATTAAAATTTTTTTGCAACAAAGTTATTCATATGGTCAAATAATTTTTATTTATTTCATATTTCACTAGAGTAATTTGAATTGAATTAATTCATTATTTTATTAATATTCACATATCAGTTTCACATTGTTACTTAATTAATGCATTTCCTATTGTTTTCGACATGTGAACATTTTTGACGTTTATTTATTTCTGCATGTATCCATAATTGTTGGCAAGAAACTGGCAACCGAACTGCTGATAGACATGAGGTTGCCGTTTGTCATTTATTTTGTTGATACAACAAATTACTCAATCGCCGTAACAAATGCACGAATGTTAATTTTGGCAGAATGATAAATGCAATCATGAGGTTACGGCAATTGAACGTGCAGTTGCGCAGACTAACATTTCGGTTAGGGTATCTAATGGTACGTTTATTTAATGACGTGAGGTTACAACAAATTATTTCGGTTGCAACACTGAAATTTTGGTTCAATTAACCTCATGCCAAAAGAGAATTATCCTGTATGTATGTACATATATTAAATAAACATTATATTAAATAAAAAAATATCAAAGTCATATTAACTTCAAAAATGCAATATCTAAGTAGCGTTTTAAAAATATCAAAAATTACAGTAAAATAATACTACCACATACTGTGGATGAAAACAATTTAATTTCCTGGTTAATGAACTAAACGTAACGAAATTGGCCTGGTATTAATAAAGATATAATACTATCAGTATAAAAATGTTTTAATTTTCAGTTTATGTCTAATTTACAGAAATTATTATGTTCGTAATGTATATTTTTTAATGTAATAAATCAAAGATCTGATGATTTATCTTTAATTTGATATACCAGTTGCAATATTTTTATTTAAAACTATGTATAATAACTCAAATGAGTCTTGCGTATAAATCAATAAAATTCGCAAGTATACACATTTTTCCGCAGTAATTTTAATCCCATTTTTAATATAAAAAAAAGACTTCTGGACTAATTTCAGTTATCTTGCTATGTTTGCAAGCTATACTGTTTTATTTGTGACAATTAGGACTTCCCATCCCGGGATCTTTGAAAATATTATTACTGAAAATCCCGAAATGAAATCCAGTGATTTCCAATCAAAATAACGCGCAGAAAAATTAAAACTGCAATATTTTAAATTTTCCATCGCAACTTTAAATTTCTGTTACCTGTATTACAAATTTCAATTATCTCGTAATCACGGGATATTTTTTCTAATCTCAAAAGTCCCGGGATTGTCAAAATTATTTTGGATGGAACCTCTACTGACAATATGTCTTAATCATGTTTGAATATAAGTTGATATACTCAGAATAAACACTTGAGGCAATTTATATTTTGCACATAATTATACAATGTAATGAAAATGCAAAAAATCAAAATATAACATATTAACAAACTTACCAACTACTTGCAGGTGCACCCGGGCACTAACTTTGGGCTCCGTCGATACTTGACATTCATACGCGCCAGCATCTCTAGCCTGAACATACTTTATTTGTAACGTCCAAAATTTATCGGGTTGCTTTAGGGCTAAAAATCGTTGGTCAGCAATGAATACAGCTCTGTAAAAAAGTATGGAATTAATATTCAAATACTTGTGCAAACGCAAACTCAATAATTATTTCTTCGCAAGTCTTGTAGCTAAGTGTGTACAAAATTAGGGTTAACCTCTGCGGATTCGGGATAAAATGTCAAACGATTCTAGGAAATAGGTCTTTATACTTCGGTTCATCCATGTCATGGATTCATGAAGCCATTCTATGACTCAAAAAAGTAAGCAAATCATATCTTCGAACCCATCACCCTATTTTTTCTAATTTATAATGATAGACCAGTTCATTCCCAGCACTTTCTAATCAATTACCGTTATTTTAAACTGGTAAGTCATAGAATGGCCCCATGCATTATTGACATCGATGAAACAAACACCCTGTATATGTTTGCGTATATTTTTGACTTTTTATTTAATACACAAAAACTTCTAAATATTTTGAAATTACTTTAATATACCACGTAAACTACCTTTGATTAAATACGGATAACAAAAATGGTGTATTGTAATGTTGCGAGCATCATAATTCTATCTTTCTAAGAGTCTGCGGAAAAAGGTATGTAATTTTAAATTTCTTAAATTTTTTAAAATTCTACAATTACTGCTACAATATACCCTCAAAACATCATTAACAGAAGCAATAAATAAGATATATCGCAGTATGCCATGTCTCGGTGACTTTCGATACCTCAAAGCTTTCTCGAACTCACTTCGATAAAAAATTTTGATCTTTATCGCTTCTAATTTCTAAAACTTCACATACATTTAATTTTAAGGACAATATACGATTGTCAAGCATTTATCATATTGGCAAAGTAATATTTTTCGAAGCAGTCTTGAACTTTCAATATTTTAGCTTCGATATCGTTACGATTTCCAAAGATATCTCGTACCGAGAAAATTCTGACAGAACGGATAGATATCTACTTACCATGTGGGTCCCATTTAACGCTCGATATCGTTACTAGAACGAGAAAAATTTTGTGTGATTTCTCCATCTACTCGCATTGATCTCGTAACGATATCGAAACGAATGGCATACTGGGTTACAGACCCGTAGCCAGGATTTATATTAGAAAATTTATTAATTTTTAAGAGAGAAAAACTTCCATGTAAGTTTACTAAGTCCAATATGGATTTTTAAAATTGTTTATTTATGCTAAGAACATTTTTGGTTATAATTTAGGATAGAATCGACCGATCCTCACCAAAATTGGCAGGATATAAAGAATATAAAGAATGGAATAACATTAAAAACTGTCTTAGTCGAATTATAATGTTATGAATGGGATGATATATTCTCATGCATTTAAAATTTATAATATATTTTTTTTTTTATATATAACTTTTATAGGGGGAAAAAGAAATCATTGAGCATATTGATCACTTTAAAGTTCAACTACGATCATTGGATATTTGTTGTCAAATTTTATACTTTTGAGATTACCCAACTACAAAAAGTCCATTAAGGTAATTGTGTTCTGGGACCATTTAAAAAAATCGAGATTAAACATAAAGGTCAGATCATAAAAATTTTAAAAATTCCATTAATTAAAAACTTGAAAATAAAAATCAAAATCCATATTTAGGATTTTGCAAAAATTTGATAGAAGCAGGAACCACAATGTACCGGAACCGGAATCCTAATCGAAACCGATTTGATTATTTGAAATCGGAACCGGAACCGATTATCCAAAAGGTTTTAGTCCCTGGATAGATTTTTATATAGTACCGAATTTATTTGTATTCTATATCTTGCAAATTTATGTCGAGATTTACGATTTTGTGTTGTATCCCTAAAAATATAAATTTAAAAATATGTCCAATGATAGCTAGACAATTTCAAAGGAAGAAATCAGATAAGATACAAGGTATTGTATGGAATTATAATATTAAAAAATATAAAATATACAATAATATAATTTTATTAACAAAAACTTTATACGTATTTTTATAAGTAAGTATAGAGAATACATAAAATAACCAAATTCACTAATAAAAAAAAATACAATTAAAAAACCCATATAATATTCATTGAAGAAAAAAATGTATTTTTTAAATATTCTACGAACTAAGTTTAGACGATAAAATATGTTTAAATAAATTTAAATCTTTATAGAACCCCTATAACCACCCTGGCTACGGGCCTGCTGTGATATATCGATTACCAAAGAATAGAAGATAGATGATAATGCTGAACAAATTGATCATTTTGATTTTCTTGATTCTAGAAAATACATATTCAATTTTTGAAAATTCATGCTAATCGCAATTGAAATTCTCATAATTATAAAAGTTGTTTCGTGTCAATAACTTTGCAATATACGAATATATCGTCGGTGATACTGCCAAAGCGCCTATCTGCATGTTCGAATATTTCTTACAAAATGAATTTTACAGAAGAAACAAAATTATTTTGAGTATCAATTCTAAACTTACTTCTTACAAAATTAAGTATGTCTTAACTTATAATGGCATTTATCTAATTTATCCGATCAACATATTAAAAACACGATTAAAACACAAAATTAGACGTAATTTCCAGTATCGTCGACGATATATGTCAGTAATCTATAGTACAAATTATATTTTAAATACAAAACAAAAATTCGTAAAAAACAAGAGAAAGTGTAAATATACAGTTTTAATTAAAATACAATGAAAAATGTATGCATATTTTTGTATATAGTACAACTACATGTAGTGCGGGAGATATTATGGATATTTTGTTCTGGTTTTCTTACAGCCTTACATGCAATTCGAGCAAAACAATGTTTTATGTACTAAGTAAACAGAGCATAAAGTTATTTAGGAATTCTGCATGAACTGCGATAATGATTATGATGAATTTTTAGACGAATTATGTATATGTATTTTTTTTTCGGTCGTTACTTAAAGCACCAACACATAATATTGAAACAACCAATAAACAGTTTCATTGAATGGCTATTCTTTAGTCGCTGTAAGAACTATTTATTTGTGTAATTTTCAACTAAGTGCAATGTCTTTAAACGATTTATCATTGGCAATGGCAGAAATGCCACCACCGGAAGCGGAAGTGTGCATTTCACTCACTTCCTAAACTTTTAACTTTGTCCATTACACTGACATAAAAGTGAAACCAATGAACCTTTCACATTAGATAAGACAGCAAAAGCAGAGCGCAAACACAGTCATATGTGCAGCAAGAAAAGAACACACAAAGGAAGGAATATAAAAGATGAAAGCCATTTCAAAAGAAAATTGTGCAAACATGGTCGTGTTTCAATGGCTGCTGCTGTCCTGTTGATTACTGGGATGTTTTATTTTTCTATTTTCTATTTCTAGAACTAGCTATTTTCTATTTAATTGTCTATCAGTCCCTCGGCGTGTCTCTCAGTTCACAAATGCACTTCACTTCCTGTGTCACTTGGCTGTCAATACAAGCCTATAACGTCAGTGGAATTAAGTTGAGTTTGTAGTTTTATTCGCCCATTGCAATCACACATATTTGTGTACTGTATGTTTTACCGGAAATGAAGATAACAAGCAATATAAAATGTCTTTTAGTAATGGATACAAGAAATATAAATGTGAAAACTAAATTTGTTTACATTGTCAAAATTATTACAGGTTTATTAAGTTAGACACAAAAATTTCACTCTTACCGTTTTTTGTTTGCATCAAAGTTAAATAATGGCAAATGTGTCGGTATAGAAAAATATATATATTATCTAACAAAACTGACATTCAGAGTCGATTTAACGATATCTGTATGTCCCATCTGTTTGTAAGTCTGACGGTATGTCTTTTCATACCCTACAACTATTAGCAGAGCTATAAAGGTTGAATTACGATTACTCTTGATTACGATTACTTAAGAATCATAATCAAAAATTTTGATTACGATTCTTTAGTAGTCGTAATCAAAAACGTTGATTACGACTAGAAATAATCAGAAAGTAATTTGATTCTTAGTACATTTTTTGGTTATTTTCCCGACTACTTTTAAATAATTAAAAACTAGATATACGGTTTTTTTTTGATTATCGGAAAATAATAAAATTGCTAAATGAATACCATCAGATGACTACAAACTTATCGAATACTTAAATAATTACCTCAATGTATGTTTTTGGATAAATACAACTGTCGTGCTGTCTAAAAGGAATTAAGTAATTTGGATTTATGCCTAATTGTTTTACTGACTAAACATGTTTAAATGGTAAGTAATGTTGATGTTACCATCTACCACACACGGGCATTAAATTAGTTCAATTAGTTCAACTTAACTACAAATCTTCACATATAAGCCATGCCATTACTTTCAATTGATCACAACTTTTTGTTACTTCAAGGCCAAATATTTCCGTAAAATTTTCCAATTAAACTTAGTTTCAAGTAGATGTATTAGTCAATATATTGCAAACAATTCAAGTGTTATTTGAACTGATTACTTATCGTCTATCTGTTTAAAATGTTTAATAACCTTCAGTCGTTTAGATTTGGAACTTTACACGTTTTAAAAATGTGCCAAATTTTAACTAAGTTTAAAATTGCACTAAAAACTACACCTTAATAAATCTTAATAAATTACTAAACAAATAATATAGTCGGTCGGGCCCGACTATGGAATACCCTACACCATTGGTGGGATATTTAATTGTATATCTTAATTTTAAAGTTTTTAAATATACTGAACCTCCCTACCCTCAGAATATTCTTCACATATCAGAAATTTACAGCTTATATCCCCATAATTTAAAAAATTGATATAAAAGTATAAAAAACTAAAAAAAAAATTAGAAAAATGTAAATGGGCTGACCACGCCTATATTCAAAAATTTTGTATGGATAATATTTCATAGATTTGATTTTAATAATTTACGGTTCAAAATTCCACTATGAAAACCCGGGAAATACTGAAAAAAAAAGGTGGGCGGATCACTCCCATTTTTGGACCACATATTTTTGTAAGAATTATAACAATACATTTTAAATTATATTCTTGAATACTTTTCGAGTTATTAGTTCCTAAAGAGTTATATAAAAGTGACTTGTATGTGAGGTGGGCGTGTCCGTTGACCGATTTGGCTCATTTTCAAACTCAGTTCTTACTTTTGGCTAAAATATATTAAGACGAAATTTCATCGCGTTCTGATCAGTATTTCTCAAGTTTTTCTGTATTCGGACAGCAAGACAGCAAGACGGACAGACAGACGGACATGGCTAAACTGACTCGGGTAGTGATGCTGATCAAAAATATATATACTTTTTCATACCGGACACGCCTCCTAATGGGCGTTACAATATATGCACAAAGTTAATATACCCTGTACCTCATAGGTAATATGTACCTCATAAGGGTATAATGAATAAAATTAAATAATTTAAATTGAAATTAAATTATTTTCGACACGTTTTTGAAGTACAGTCGTTTTATAAAATTTAAATACTTTGTATTTAAAACCTAAATTTAACCATTTTTATTTCATTTTATATTGTACGTATTAATATCTGGAACAAAATTTTTGAAATTACATAAAATTATTTTTATTTAATGCTAATTCAAATAATTCGAAATGTTTAATGAAAGTAAATATTTATTTAATTTTAAATTATATGTCATTTACTTCTTCGTTAATTTTTATTTTTAGTATTCGGGGCAGAACCGATTCTTTTCATATTTTCGATGAAATAAATTATAAAAAAACAAGCTTCTAACTGTTTTATTGATTAAAATTTTTTGTTTGTAAAATTTAAATTTAAGTTTTATAAATGTAGTAACCAAATAATAATTCTCCGCCAAAACAACTTTTCTCAAAGACAATTCTGACAGTAGAATATTTCGCCGTTGAATTCTTCCCAGTAGAAATTTTCGCCATAAAATTCTTCCCCATAGAACGCTTTACGGTAGAATTCTTCCCGGTAGAGCTCTTCCCGGTAGAAGTCTTCCCCGTAGAGTTTTCCCAGTAGAAGTTTAAGTGTGGTGAGTTTTAGTGTGGTGAATTTTTAGTGTAGTGAGTTTTAGTGTGGTGAGTTTTAGTGCGGTGAGTTTTAGTGTGGTGAGTTTTAGTGTGGTGAGTTTCGGTGTGGTGAGTTTTTGGTATGGCGAGTTTTAGTGTGGTGAATTTTTAATGTGGTGAGTTTTAGTGTGGTGAGCTTTAATGTGTTGAGTTTTAGTGTGGTGAGTTTAAGTGTGGTGTGTTTTAGTGTGGTGAGTTTTGGTGTTGTGAGTTTTAGTGTGGTGAGTTTTAGCGTGGTGATTTTTAATGTGGTGAGTTTTAGTGTGGTGAGTTTTAGTGTGGTGAGTTTAGTGTGGTGAGTTTTAGTGTGGTGAGTTTTAGTGTGGTGAATTTTAGTTTTTTGTTTCATCTTTTTAGATTGTGTATGTGCTGAGTTATGTCGTTTTGAAAGTTTAGGTTTTATGGGAGGTACCATACAACCAATCCCGCCCATATATAGCCTATGACACCCTCCGGACTCCTTAGTATCCTGTGGCAATTTCAGTTAAATCGGTTCAGCGGTTTAGACGTGATGCTGGAACAAACAGACAGACGGACGGACAGACAGACAGACAGACAGACAGACAGACGGACAGACAGACCGACAGACTGACAGACGGACCAAGAGTTTTATATATATAGATATATTTAGTATCTAAAATGAATAAAAATCTCATTTAGATATTTTTCAATAACACTACTCAACAAAACGATAAAAACTTATTGCGATGGAAATCCCATATATCAATTCTATATAATTCACGGTAGCCGATTTTTATTGTATACTTTTTAAACCCCACAATAAGACTTAAAGGGTATAAGCCGTTTGTACGCCGCTTGTAACACCCAGAAGGACAAAACACAAAAATATCAGTTATGGAAACTTATTTAATAATTGCTCAATCAGTATGACCTTCAAAGTCGAATTGACAATGTCCGTCTTTCTATCTGTCTGCCCATCTGTCCGTCTGATTGTCTGTCTGTCAGTATGTCTGTTGTATTCACGATTAATGGAAATCTAGAAGAGCTATATCAATGAAACTAATTTAGATTAATTACGCGTATACTGCGGTTTGACAAGGAAAATTGGCTTGACCGGTCAATTGTGTAAACCGCACACATGTTGAAATACCTCATATAACGCTGTAGTTGAATTTTTCTATATACCGCCCTAAGTATACTTTATTGATCAAATATATTTATTGACGTTATGCTCAAATATATAAAAAAAATATCGAAATTCGAAATTAACCAATTTATTTTTTTATTTTTTTTTTGTTATTTCTTTAGCGTCTTAGATCTAAACTATACTCTGGATAATAAATAATTTTCTTGTTTATTTTTAGATGCTAACTGTTAAAAAATGACACTAGTCAACCAATTGGGGCATTTTGTTTTTATCCACGATCTTAGTGTGATTTCTCGATGGACTTTAAGATTCTAATCACGACCTCATAGTTTTTTTAGATTGCTTCAAGATTTTGAGTTATTACGTAATACACATGTATTGCAATTCTCGTGTTTTCCTACATATTTTGATGTTTAATTTTTTACAGATTTGAATTTTCGATCACACTTTTTTTGTACTTCAGCTAATAGTTGGAAATAAACAGCATGAAATTCCTATTGATCTGACCAAAGTTTTTACCCGTCAAACACAAAAAATATGAATATAAAGGTGCACCTATTACTTATTGAATAACATATACAGTTTCCATTGTTCAATACATGTATATATTATATGTGAAACTAGATTCATAATTATATGCATCCCATTTCTTTGTGTTTACAAATCACTCTTTAAATTTTCCGATTAAATACAAATGCACTTATATGATTTTTGATTTAAATTTTCTTTTGTGATGCTCTTTTTAATCAATATAAATGTTTGACCATCAATTATTCAAAGAAATTTCGAAAACACCTTAAACCAGTCAGCTTTGCATAAATTGGTTTGCCCCAGTATCATACAATAGAGCCAAATAAAAATCACATAATAGATATTCATATTTTTAAAATTAAGTAAATATTTTCCTGCTTATGTTCATATCGACAAAAAAAACGTACATTTTTGAATCGAATTTGTTAATTTCACTTTAATCTCAGGACCTAAAGAGTGATTTGAAAACAAAGTAATAGAATTATAGATCAAGTCTGATAAATACATACTTTTATTTAATTATGAAAATCATAGATGTTATAGAATAAATAATAGGTACACCTTAAAATTATAGTTTGACTGGTCATAACTTTGGTCAGATCAATGCGAATTTTATGCAATTTTTTTTTAAATATTAGCTGAAGTATTCTCAATGAAATACAAAAGAAATGTGATCGAAAACTCAAATCTGTAAAAAGTTAAAGACCAAAATATGTAGTAAACACGATAATTGATATTTATTTGTTTCACGTAATAACTCAAAATCTTGAGACAATCTGAAAAAACTGAGTATGAGATAGTGATTAGAATCTTGAAGTCCATCGGAAAATCATATTAAGGTTGCGGATTACTTTTTGCTATGCTGTGTAATTAAAAAATTGTCTAAAAGTATCAAAATTTTCCGAATTTAGATTTAATTATCCTAAAAATGAATATTAGCATTAATTAGTATATTAAAATAAGTCTTTACAATTTATTTTTTTATTTTTTTAATCTTTTTTTCAACACTACTATATTTTATCATAATGTGACTACAATTTTAATCACCACCAGTAAATTATATAGATTTGAATTATGTGATTTCCATGGGAAAATCGTGTTGGGTAGTGAAATTAGTTGAGATATATTTAAATTTACAAAATATGCGAAACATAAAACACTAAACAATATTTTTATGGCAAAATTTTTATAAAATTTCATCCATAATAAAATTCAACATTGGAGCTTGTCGCATAAGCAACAGAAGCAACATTCACAGAGAAAATCTAATTAGTTTCATGAAACCATGTTCGACTTTGTTTACATAAACAAGAGAGATTTGAAATCATTGTGACCTCTGACGCCTAGCTGCCCACTGACTATACACTGTTACACAAATTTGTCCTTTCTAACAACACGTACATCATATGAGCCCCACCCAACCACAGACCACACAGCCTGCTTGACCGTCCATCCACAATTTCTTAATTACCTGTCAACAGTAAGTATGTGACCATCTCGCACACGTATCCAGGAAACTGATTTATTTCCGAGCTGTTTCACCTGCAAAAATAGAAAAGGAAGAATATAAAGTCTATGAGTAAGCGAATTAGAACGAGAGTACACTATTATATTAGGGAGAGTGCCTCGCATTGTAGGTGTCTGTTTGATGTGCTGTGCGTCACCGGATGTGTGTATGGTGATGTGTGCAAAATAAATTAGTGCGACATGTACTCGCAAATGCAAGCGCACCACAAAAACTAGCATCATTTTACTCTAGTTTGATGCCTTGAACGAAGATGACGTACATACTTTGAAGCATCCTCTGATTAAGTTAACCGAATGTAAGGAATGCTTGTAAGATGGTCATGTAATGACATTTGTGCCTTGAAACTGCGCTATGCGATTTATGTGATTTACATTCGAAGGGTAGTAGTAATGCACTTCAAATAATTGCGGAATTCCAAGCATTATATCGATATGGCTAACAACGCGTTTCTACAAAGATTTGAAATCAGAACGTAACTATTTTGAGTAGATTTTTTAACCCTGATTTTAGCTATTTAATTTTTTGGACTACAATGTAATCACCACGCTACTAGAAAAGATATGTTGTACATTGATTTCAACAAACAACCTTAAATTTCTATAATAGTTTAATCAAAATTTTCTAATTTTTCTGAATGTGTTTCTAATTTTTTGCTTTTAGTATTGATCCTGGATTTTCAGATCTAATTAATTCGGATAAATATTTATGACTGGATAGTATGTGATATTCAGAAATTATTCTTTAGTACTAAATGGAATTTAATACTAAATTGAAATCAATACTAAATTAAAAAAATTGAATACAAACCAGAAATATTCATCATTTTTGAAGTAATTTTAGCATATAAGATTATATAAATAACTTGGAGTTTCTTGTCGCACAGAATTCGAGGAATTTTATCATAAAAATTATGTTCGCATTTAGACTATATGGCCCAAAACGCAGCCGAAAACATAAGAAATCAAATACTTTTAATATTTTTTATAAATGTATCTAAAAGTACACTTCTGTGGTAAGATTTTCTATGTATGTAAAATTTTTTGTATGCCTTGTTATTTAGGAGTTATGAATGTTTAAAATTGTTTGCTACGTTTCATCATTTTGGAAGTAGGTTTTAAAGTGGCCTTACATTGTCTTAAAAGTCTGCTCTTCTGGTGGATATATGTTACTCTAGAATATAAGTAACATATTACATTTTAATTATGTCGATTCTTTTTTTTTTTAGTTTCCATATTAGCAAAAATGATGTGTTTGTTACGTTACATGAAAAATCTATTACGCTTCCTGTGTGATCTACGTTAGCACAAAGAGTAAAATTAAGCATAACAAATGTATTTAATTGTTTATTTTAACAAAAGATAACATGAAGTCAGTGGTCTTACGATTGGACTCTCAAGAAGTTCAAAAAAAAATGGAATGCACTTAAATTGCACTTAATATTTTTATAAAAGCAAGTGGGGAAAGTTAAGTCACATGGGCAGGACTTAAAGTCGGTCGAACCCGACTATTGAATACCCAACACCTTGGTAGGGATAGTAATGTGGCATATTTATTTGAATACCTAACTTATAAAGTTAATTATTATGATCATCGCCCTCACATATATTACAAAATGTGGGCGTATCACGCCCATTTTTGCAACATATATTTCTATGTGAATTATAACAATTATTTTTCAATTTTATAACTATATTTTGAATACTTTTCGAGCTATTAGTTCCTCAGCTCATTTCCGTAATCAGAATCATTTTTTCGCATTCTGACCAGTATTTCTCAAGTTATCGGGCAGACAGACGAACATGGCTAAACGGACTCAAGTCATGTTGCTGATCAAGAATTTACAAAGTGGAATGGAGTAAAATTATAAATCTTATCCTTGGTTTTATGTGTTAATAGATACTCATAAATGAATATTCAAAATTATTCACTCACGATAAATTTTCATAAATAAATACGAAAGTTCATTATTTTTCATCACAATTCACGAGCGAGTAAGCAAGAAAAATCCGACGTACTCGTTATTCTAAAGTGAACACTCGTTATCGAACAGAATTTGGCTGCTCACGAGTACTCACATTCGCTAAATTTTTACTTCTCATAAGAGATGAAGAACAAATTATTTTTTCTTGTGTTCATATTCAAAAGTGTTCACAATCAAATTGGCAAAACTTTTTATTCACATGTTGTGTGTAGTCTTTAAAGAAAATGAAAACATATCCCAAAAAGTGGTTAAAAAAAGCAATTTTTGACCCGAACATTTTTATTGTGGAAATCGATTTCGGACATTATGGAATGCCTAATGGTTGGAGTGGTTTGGATGTGGGGTGGTCAATGACCACCAAAGGTGTGTCCGAAAATCGATTAACCCAAACTTTTTTTTATTGCGGAAATCGATTGCGGACATCATGGGATGTCTAATGTTACCATGTGGTCAATGACCACCAATAACCAATTTTTGACCACAAAACTTTTATTGCGGACTTCATGGGATGCCTAATGGTACCTTTTGGAGTGGTCAATGACCACCAATGACAAATTTTTTGACCGCAAACATTTTATAGCGGAAATTAATTGCGGACATCATAGGATTTCTAATGGTACCATTTGGAGTGGTCAATGACCACCAATAGTGGGTCCGAAAACCAATTTTTGACTCAAACTTTTTTATTGCGAAAATCGATAAGAAGATAAGTTTCGATGTGGGTTTTGACCAACACAAAGAGGTTATGACCACTCCAAAAGGTACCATTAGGCATCCCATGAAATCCGCAATCGATTTCCGCAATTAATGTTTTGTGGTCAAAAATTGGTTATTGGTGCTCATTGACCACTCCAAATGATACCATTAGGCATCCCATGATGTCCACAATCGATTTCCGCAATAAAAATGTTTGGGTCAAAAATAGGTTTTCGGACTCAAAAATTGGTGGTAATTTACCACTCCAGAAGGTTCCATTAGGCATCCCATGAAGTCAGCAATCGATTTCCGCAATTAAAGTTTTGTGGTCAAAATTGGTTATTGGTGGTCATTGACCACTCCAAATGGTACCATTAGACATCCCATGATTTCCGCTATAAAATGTTTGCGGTCAAAAAATTGGTCATTGACCACTCCTAAAGGTACCATTAGGTATCCCATGAAGTCCGCAATCGATTTCCGCAATACAAATTTGTTGGTAAAAAATTGTTTTTTTTACCCATTTTTGTGTAGTCATGACCACAAAATGCAACACTTTACTACAACACAGCGTGAATAAAAATGTTTGCTTAATTTGATCTTATGAATATGAATAACATAGAAAATTTTAGTTGATTCACCTTCGTGAACAAAGAGTAAACAGAAGAAAATCATTACTCTTTTTCACGAGCAACGTGTTTCAAATCTATAACGAGTATTCACTTTTGATCGTACTCATCTGAGGCAACGAGTGTTCATGAACTGTGAAGCAACGATATGAAATTTGTGTTCACGTTCATGAGCATGAGTGAACGTGAGTGAGTATTTTCGAACTCTGGTTAATAGTAACGATTGCTCCATCAATCGCTTGAATTTGGTGGAGCGACGCATTATCACGGATACTTTTTGCACTATCCCTATTTATTTTTCTTTCGCCGCTCCTTCTAGGCAGATGCTCTTTGTTCCTTAAAATCATCAAATTTCTTCAACCTTTTCAATTTGTCGATGTAATTCTTGTTTATCTGAGCCTTGCTCAGGTTTTTCTGAACAGCAAACGTATGTTTAAGGTTTGAAAATCAAAATTGTTATAATATTTGATTATCAATAAAAAAATGTTTGCTACGTTACAAATCCTTTTTCGCTCTGTACACAGACATTAATAATAATTTTTGATTATATTTAGAAAATAGACTAAAATTATTCGAAGAAAATTATGTATTTTACATATCTTGACGTGCTAGATTTTGTAGTAAAAGACTTTTTGGAATTTTTGTTTGTAATGTTACTTTAAAAAATGCGGTCAAATTCTTTTTCGTTTAAAATGCTGATAAGATTATTTTTCTTCAATTAATTTATTTAGTTATTTTTAATTTTCTTAACTCTACATAAGAAAAGTGGATAACACGATAAAATACAATTAATTGGATACAACACACCTTTTTGTTGAGCGTTGTATTTTTGTTCATTCTTATTTTTCTAGAGGCATCCAATAAATTATGCTAAATTCACGATGCAAAGAAATAATTTCGCGTTGATATTTATGTCGATCGTTACTTTGGGATGTGTACAAACTACAAGTAATAAAAAAAAAATGCAAAATTTGAAAAAAAATTCTGTGGTTTCGTTTTTTGCGTTTTGGGCCATATACAGTGAATTTTTTTCAAGGGATAAAGTGTATACTTTATCCATTGCAAAAAATACAGTTCATTGTATGAAAATGGGGTCGAATAAGGGCTAGTTGAATGTCTACGGAGAACTAGATCAATACTAGTATTCAACTAGTCCTTTACACTGCAGGGATACTTGAAACGTCATTTATTTTCATAATACTTTTATTAAACGAAATTTTCTGTTTTTCTAAAAATTATATTTTAATGAAAAGGACATGTCATAGAAATTAACATATTGTCTTACAAATAATACAATTACCCATCTAATAATACGGCGCAATGTATCGATTGCATTAAACTGTATAAGGAAACATTTTTTCAATTTAATTTCAAAATGTTGTAACTTGGATTAAAACATAGTCGGTTAAATAAAGAGATGATTGCATTGAATCGTTTTTAAGAAAGCTTTTTATTACAATTTTTACTGCCATCGAATGTATATTTTTCCACATAAAATTTTCCATTTTGCATATATATGTGGATATATATTGTTACGAAAAGAGGTAATTTGCCCCACTGTGCAAGCATTCAACAATAATAAATGAGACGCCAGACAATTCAGCGCACTAAGCAATGTGTTAGAAAGAGACGGAAGATCATTCAGCGCACTGAGGCAGTGTGCGAGAAAGAGATGGAAGATGAGCGCATTAAAACACATGAGTGCGAATGAGATGCCAATAGAATGCGTCATTCACGAAACGAGTAGAAGGTCGAAGCTTGTCGAAACGTGTCGAACTGATGCATGCAGTATATAAGGCCGCGCATCTGAGGCACTGTACTTCAGTTGTGATTTAATAGTGAACTAGTGCGTCTCGTGAGTGAACATTGTAAAGATAAATTGTAGTAATTCAGCAGTTGATATAAGTGATTATTCTTTAAGTTGTTATTTAAATTAATAAAGTTAATTAATACTAGTTGAAATAATACTAGTTAAAACCAAATATAAGTGCGTTTTTATTTTGTACACAATCCAGCGATACGAACTCGTAGAACAGTTTTCCGTAGACTGAATTTTCGTAACAATATTTATGAATAAGTGTCCTCCGATCAGAGATAACAATTTCCGCTGGGTTTAGGAAAACAAACATTCTGTAACTGCAGGCATTTCCAACTGTTGCAGAGCTCCACCTGTTGATTCTTTAATAAATGATATTTGTTTCGCAGGTACTACACCGTGAATATTAATGACGTTAAATATAAAACATATATGAGCAAATCCAGAAAACTTATCAATGAAAAAATGAATTGTTGTTTATTATATTTTAGATTTTAATTAGTGCTGTGCGATTAATCAAATTTCTTGATTAATCAAATTTCCGATTAATTGATTAATCAAGATTTTTGATTAATCAGAACATTGATTAATCAATTAATCAGAATTCTGATTAAAAGGAATTGTGATAAATCGAATTTCTGATTAATTAGTTTCTTCTTCGCTAAATATTTAAAAATACTTTACTATATGTTTTTTTATACATTTAAAGCACTGCCTTTTATTTTTTAATTGTTTTAAAAATAAATCTTCACTTTATTCAAATTGACAAAATGTTCAAATTTTGTTGAACAAAATTATTCCATTTTAATTAATCAAAATTCTGATTAATCAATAAATCAGGGTTCCTATTCAGCAGGGTTCCTGATGAATTGATTAATCAGGATTCTGATTAATCAATATTTTGACTAATTGAATAATCTTACAGCCCTAATTTTAATTAATACAAGGCTCTCTACAAGGATTCTAATCTGGAATAAAGCCTATCATTTTTGGTTGATTTCGGTCTCCTGATTCTTGCTGCGCACTCAGAATTTGCGCTAGACGTTTGCAAAAAAATCCATTTTTGATACTTTATTTCGCAAGTTAGCGCACTATTTCGACATGTTACAGATACAAACTTTATCACAAAATAACATATGAACCTTTCCCTACGGATAATTGACAAAATAAAATATATTCTTACACAGATTTTTTGCCAATTATCCGTAGGGCAAGGTACATATTTTAATTTGTGATAAAGTTTGCAAAATTCAGTATGTATGTATGTATGTATGTATGTATGTATGTATGTATATATGTATGTATGTATGTATGTATGTATTTATGTATGTATGTATGTATGTATGTATGTATGTATGTATGTATGTATGTATGTATGTATTTATTTATGTATGCATGTATGTATGTATGTATGTATGTATGTATGTATGTATATATGTATGTATGTATGTATGTATGTATGTATGTATGTATGTATGTACGTATGTACGTATGTACGTATGTACGTATGTATGTATGTATGTATGTATGTATGTATGTATGTATGTATGTATGTATGTATGTATGCATGAATGTGAATAAAACCCTAACAGCAAAATTCTCAGAAGATAAAAACAACAATGTTCGAACATTTTCGAAAAAAAATGTAATTGTTTTATCATTCAATTTCTACAACAACTTCCTATAAATCAGTCCAATGGAATTCTCTGTCTATTAACAACCATTAACCAAATCCTTTAATACAGGCATAACAAACTTACTAATTTATTAAAAAAAATCAATATTTTTGTAGGTTGATTATATTCCAAAATGAGAATTTGATCCGTTTTTAATATAGAGTCTTAATTTATTTTCCTAATTGTCATTTGTAATATTATACATGGCATTGCATAAATGGTATAACAATAAATTTACGTTTTTTCATCATGTATAATTGTTTTTAAATTTATTGTAAATTTTTGAATTTCCCTTGGCTATATTTCACCGCCATTTATAAACAATATATGGTACCGTACCGTAGCCGCGGTAGCTCAGTGGTTAGTGCGTTGGACTGTGAGCCGAAAGGTCCCCGGTTCAAGCCTGGACTGGGGCTAACAACATCTTTTCATAGAAACATTTTTCTATACCGCGCTACATCTCGTCACTAAATGGCAAACTTACGAGAGTAAAACCATTGCCTATGAAAAGCTCTCACCCGCCGTTCGGCTTCGGCAATAAAATGTAGGTCCCACCACTTTGGGTACAAATAAACACGCACACCTGTAGCTCCAAACTATTATTATTATATGGTACCGCATAGTTTTGTACGTCTAAGACAGAAAAAAAATTAGATTACTGTTTTTGGTTCGACTATTAAAAATAAAAGGAGAGAAAAATATTAAAAACTTAAAATCTTAAAAACCCTATTTAACGTAACTATTTTCGGAATCAGCTCTACCCAGATAGCAAACATGCGTCGCATAAAAAATCATGTCGTGCGGGCTCACATCGTGCGTGCTCACACAAAAATCACAAAACTCGCATTTGTGCGAATTCTTTACTATAAATTTGAAAGGTAGATTTTTCAAATTGTCATTGATTCTTCAAACAATAAAATAAATAAAAAGTCTGATATTGGATGAGCGGTTTTTTTTATTGTTCTTTGCCAGCATATCAGCATATTAACCTGATAAAAAAAAAACTTCCCACACCATTGGAACCACTGGACCGGATATCATGTAATTAACTAAACCGGGGAAGAAGGGACGAGTTGACAAATCGGGGTAGTGCTGCTCCAACAATTCCTTCGAAGCCCACATGAATTTCGTGACCAATTTGCATCCAGCCCTTCTCTTCGAAGCGCTGGATGATTTTTCCAACGAGTCCACGTTGGACGCCATCAGGCTTAATCATGATGAAGGTGCGCTCCTTGTTACCAGCCATTTTGTTAGCGAACTAGTTGCGAATGTTTAAATTTAAATGACATCAAAATGTATTTACATTTTTTTTAATATTAAAAACAATGTCAAACCAAATTTCATATTGTATGTTTTTGTTATTTTGTTTTGGTCGCACTCGTACGAGCTATATGAGACTATTATGAGTCTCATTTTATTGAGGCGCATATGTGTCTCATGCTACTGATTTTTAAAATTTTGTAGGCACTCTTGCAAATGCGACTCACAAATGCCTCGCGCTAGTGCGAGTGTATTGAGTCTCAATTGCGGACACACGATTGCTACTCTGTGTGCGCACGCGAGCGACTTTTTTTATCAGGCGTGCGCTCACATTGCGGGCACAATGCGAGCATTTTGCTATCTGGGTAGTATCAAGTAATGGCGCAATCAGTATGAAACAAGAAACAAAAATTTGCAGACAAGAGGTTTGAATTGTACAAAATGGAATTAGAATCATTTTTTTTTAAGTAAAAATGTTTGTATTAGAGACATTCCACACCAAATCTACCAGAGTTCAGGACTCACCGTCTCCAGAGATACAGTGGTCCAAAGTTTCAAGAAATTATTCAATAATCACTTTTATGGTTGTAGAAAAAACTCTTGACCGTAGAATGCTGCAAACCTTGTTTTAAGGATAATAAAACAAACTTCGTCATAACTTCAAAATTCGAACATCTTATCAATGTTTATTGTACTTGTAATTTAAATTAATTGTTCATCAAAAGGAACCCTTTACAAATTTATATACGATATTTTAAAATCAAACTTTTTCAAGATGTTTAAATATTATTTCTATCAAAATCCTAAGAAAATTGGTAACATGTCTGCCATGAAGTTTTCTCGAACTAACTGGGATAACAAAAATCCGATCTCTTTGCTAATTTTTATAATTTCGTAATTTTCGTAGAGTAAAATTTTATGTTAGAATATTTAAACATTTTCCCCATCGATGTCGCAATGCTTTTCAAATAAATCTCTAAGTATTTGAACTATTTGATGCAATATTAATACAGAATCGTTGTTATTATCGTTTCGAAAAAAAAACGGCGATATGTCACTTTAAACTATTTTTGTAGTTTTTGTACGATTTGTCTTCGATATTGGTACAAGATCTAATTCAATATCGTACGATAAAAAGTTGCAACAATTTTGGATGATTGTTAGATCTGTTTTATAAAATTTTCTCTAGTGTTTGCAATATACTCCATTGTAAATAATAATAATAATAGTTTGGCGCTACATTCCTATAAGAACTTAGGCCGAGCTCTCTCACCTTTTTGAGCTGTGCGTCTTATATTTGTACTCAAAGTGGTGGGTTTAATGCCGAATACGAATGGCTAGTGAGAGATTTTCAAAGGCAATGTTTTGCTCCCGTAGGTTTCCCATTTACTGCCGAGATTTAGCGCGGCATAGAAAAATGTTTTTATGAAAAGATGTTATTAGCCCCAGTCCAGGCATGAACAAGGGACTTTTCGGCTCGCAGTCCAACGCACTAACCTTGAGCTATCGATGCTACAAAAATTTTGGCAGGATCAAAGAAGATCGGGCATTTTTTCGATATATTTCAACCAGACAAAAAGCGCACCATTTTTGAAAAAAAAATGTCCGCTGTGGCACTTTTAATTAAGATCAATGGAAAATTTGATCATCCTAACATTATATTTTTGAATCAAATGTAAAAAACGAGCGAATTTTTTTGTATGGCACAAAAATGCAGCCCGCCTCACCTTTTGAGTTGCCAATGCGGCCCGTGATGCCAAATGGGATTGACATGCCTGCTTTAATATAAAGGTTTTCATTTTACTTTTAACCAATTTTTTTTATATAAAAAGTTAAATAATTAACCAAAAACCTTTATTTTATCACTAAACCTAAAACCATCATTTCTGGAAATAAAAACTATTTATTTAAATTCCGTCAACCATTTATTTTAAAGGCTTTCTTGATTTGCTCGTATGTATTTATTTTGAAAGTATATAAAGTTTAATAATCTTTTATGATGATACATATTTTGAGCTTTCAAATAAATGCACAATGTTGCAAAAATAATTACGTATGTATTCCCTTTTTTATACTTTTCGTATACTATTCATATTTTTTTATACTATTCATATTTTAGGTCGTATTAATACTAAATGTAGTTTGCAGAAAAATTATGTAGTTATTTTCAACTACATCAAGATAGTTAAAACAAACATATTTCCTTTGAGATGAAAATAAAATGCAATGTATTTAATTTAAATACATTTTAATTTCTTCTTTAATACATTATTTTCAGTGTATCACTTATATATGTATACGAATATATGTAATTTGCAATCCGCAATATTAAATGAAATGTTCCTTAGGCATTTACAATTATTGTTTTGTTTTGGGAACATGTACAGCAGGAATTTACAATCAGAACTACTGTTATTATCAATTGTAATTACAATTACATGTAACTGAGATTAATAAAATTTCAATTTAAATTGCAACTAATTGAACATTAGTATTACTTATTTCTATTGAAAAAAAGCCAACTTATCTAAAATTGTTCGAAATTTGATTGTAGTCAAAAAGTAGTAAATTAGAAGTTTAATAAAATTTTATTATTTTACTTTCGAATTTGGTATTTTTGTCTAAAATGCAATATTGCGTGTGGTAGATTTTTCAAATAATCATGTTTTAAATAAAAACGATTAATAGTGTTTTGAAAAAGGCGCAGATACACGCAACAAATTCATTTATTAACGAATTCATTATTAACGCATTTAACACAGTTCATTGGGACTGGGACATGACCTCTAAAACCACGACAAACTTTTACTAAATACAAAAACTTACCCGACATGGTAAATAGGCATGAGTACCAATCTGTGTTGTTATATTCGTTGTGGCGAATCCATCCAAATATGGCTCAACGAAGCCATAACCGCTGACAGAGCCCGTTGTGGACGAAACAGCTGCCGTTGATGAGCCGATGGTAAATTGTTTTGCCGTGTCATGTCTGCTGAATGCGTCTGCCCGGCAGGAGCCTACAAAAAAAGAAGAATAACGGCATCTTTCAAGTTGAAGGTTTAAATATTAAGAACTTTTTAAAGTGTTTTCAAATACCAAAAATCCGAGTTGTGAACAGAAATGATTACCGTACATTTTCCCCCCATGCAATTAGAAACAAAATATCCAATTAAGTGAATCAACAAAATACTACTTGAAAATGAATTGTAAAGAAATACTTCAAACCGCAGAAACGCTAATTAGCGCGATAAACTGCCACATTTCAGTTTAATCCCAGCACATTCAATTCCTAATTAATTGTATTAATTTGAGAGCTTATTTTCCAATTAGTTTGAAAAGATGCGCAAAGAAACCAATCAAAAAAAATTGGTAACGCAATACAATTTTTACAATTAATATCAGTAGTATTTTCTACACGGAGAGAAAAAAAATAAATTTAAGAATCATTCGGCGCGAATGCAAAATATTCGAGTTTTATGGTCCAAATACACGATAGAACATTGTAGTACAATTTGTAATGCGACGTAGATTTCGTTCGCCCATAAACTTATCGAACTGTTAGCCCAACATATAACTTTTTTTGTTTTAAACATCAATTCAATAAATGAATATTGATTGAAAAATTACTTTAAAGAAATTAATATAACATAAAAATTCGAATTTGTACCTAAATAAAATCGATAAAATTCAATTTAAAAGAAAAATCCAAATATTCAAAAATATTTTAATCATATATTTGATTTTATCCAACCAAGATGCAGAGGTGAGTTTTGGTCGTACGACATCGACATAAACGATATAATATTTCATACAACATCCTATGTAGTACGACAATGTTTTATCGTGTATGGGAATCTTTACGAATATCTATGGAATTATATTAGGGTTTTGAGAAATATAATTTTTTGAGTTGCTCCATTCTACGCTCTCTTTCGAAAACAAATTCGTGACTTTTTTCTTATATTTTCCATTTTCGTAAAATGTAAATTAATTTTGTATTTGAAAATAATGGATTCATTTTCTTTTTCAGTAGATTTTTTTATAGGATTCTCTTTATTTATATTATCACAACCACATTATTTTTTTATTTTTTTACAATTATTAAACGTTAAATTACCTGAATATCTATTTTAGCAAAATATTTGTAATAATATTGCAATTGGATCCGTTATGAGTTTTAAATCAGTAAATATTCCCATATATTTACGGTAAACCTATTATCCCAAAACTAATAATCTTGTATTGCCATTTTACAATATTAATCCATTATTATTTTAAAATAATCCCAATAGATCAATCACAGATCAATCTCAGATAACTTTAAATTTACAGAGACTAATTCTTAAAACGTTTTCATTCATTATTGGAAACTTTTTACTTGAATTCATTCCTTACAATACCGCTTATCTACAAAAATTAAACAAAAATATTGTAGCGAACACCGCCTTTCTGAATAGTAATGTCTTATAATCCGTTTTTAGCAGAAATTTTGATATAATTAGATATATATTATTAAATAAATGTATCTGTTATATATTGAATCAAATAGAGAAATAAAATATAAATAACAGATTGCTTTTTTATTAATATTAGGTTGTGACAAACTCATTGGAGATTGCATGCTTACTGATTTGATGGTTGCCACAAGCACAGACAAGGAGATTTTCAATCCCAAAGTAAGGCTGTTGTAAAGCTTTTACCAGTTGTTTGCGGCGACCGAATAGTTTGGTAGCACACTGAAATTAGTTGCCGCAACAAATAAATGGCCAAAATTGCAAAAATAGTATATTTGGGTAAAAGACAAGTAAACGTTTAATGTGTGATTCAAATTCGGTATAAAAATTGCCTGACCATTGCAAATTTTTTTTTAAGAAAATGCTTAAAATATTATTTATTTAACCAAATATGTACATAGAATTTATAAAAAATTCGTTTGAAAGGAATAACATTAAAAGAAATAAGATAATGCATATGAAAACGAGTTGGGAAAGTTAGGTCACATGGGTAAGTTCGGTCACATGGGGCGGATTTTATAGTCGGTCGGGCCCGACTATGGAATACCCTACACCTTTGGTGGAGATATTAATGAGTAATATTTAATTGTATACCTTAATTTTAAATTTTTAATTATGCTGAACCTCCCCACCCTCAGAATGTTATTCATATATCAGAAATTTACGTCTTATATCCCCATAAATTAAAAAATTTATATAAAGTATAAAAAACTAAAAAAAAAATTTGAAAAATATAATTGGGCGGACCACGCCTATATTTAAAATTTTGAAAGGCTAATATTTCATAGATTTAATTTTAATAATTTACGGATCAATTTTCCACTATGAAAACCCGGGAAATAATGAAAAAAAAGTAGGCGGATCACGCCCATTTTTGGACCACATATTTTTAGGTGAATTCTAACAATACGTTTTAAATTTTATAACTATTAGTTGTATACTTTTCGAGTTATTAGTTTCGAAAGAGTTATATAAAAGTGACTTGTATGGGAGGTGGGCGTGTCCGTTGACCGATTTGGCTCATTTTCAAACTCAGTTCCTACTTTTGGCTAAAATATATTGAGACTCGCAATTTCATCGCATTCTGATCAGTATTTCTCAAGTTATTCTGTATTCGGACAGCAAGACAGCAAGACGGACAGACAGACAGACAGACAGATATACAGACAGACAGACAGACGGACATGGCTAAACGGACTCGGGTAGTGATGCTGATCAAGAATATATATACTTTTCCGTACCGAACACGCCTCCTAAGGGGCGTTACAATATATGCACAAAGTTAATATACCCTGTACCTCATAGGTGAAGGGTATAAAGACGAATATATAGAAGAAATTTATGTTTTTTAAAAAAACAATGATTTGCAAAATTTAAAATCTAACTTATGCAACTCAAACTGCATAAAAGTGTAGGGGAATAATGAAGATCACTTTAACTTTTAAAAATTTACCTTTAGTTTTAGAGGCTAATATATATTGCATCATATCTTATTTTTCCTTCAGACTAGTTATGTTTTTTGTTGTAATATAAGTTCCAAAAAACTCTATTTATATAATTATTATAAAATAATATAAATAATAATATAAAATCTATATTAGCAGCAATCTTAATAAATTAAAATGTACTAAATTATCATTTTTTTTAAATTTTAATTTTTTTACTGTTAATATTTTTGACTGCTTGAATTTTTTTTGTATAAAATTCTTGGACGCATTTGTGACCTCGAATGTTTTAAAGCGAACTTTAATACTATTGCTTGCATTCTAAATTAAAAATAATATTGAATTTTGGCCAGTTTTTTTATACTTTGGGACCAGTGTGCGACGTGTGCCAATTTCGTATACCAGCGAGTGCCAATTTCCTTTACTAAAACACGGAAAGTAATGATCAATCACTAATGTTTATTAATATTTGTGGATCTAATTGTACTAAATTCACAAATCCGGCGTAGTGTTAATTGAAACAGTATTCCTTTTACTTATTTAACATTATTTAAAGTTAAATTCTTCATTAAAAGGAAACTGTATGCAGATTATAACCAACGCCAACAGTTTTTTACCATCCATTTAATATTTTAAGACTGTGCCTAACTAAAAACAATATATAAAATGCATTTCAATGGTAACATAACCAATTTCACCAATTGCATCTGATTTTCATCCAGTTTGGACAAAATATTCATCTAACTATAACGATCTAAGCGATAATAACGAACCAAACGAGACCCTGTGGTTGACAACTGTAATATGCAGCAACGGGACTTAGTATGAGCTCGGAGCTGTTATCGATGTTTTATATGAAATTTTCTGCTGGTCTCTCCGTCAAACCGATGTCATTGACTATGGCGTAGCCTGCGTGTCGAAGCATTTCATGCATGAAAATGCGAAAATCCTCGTCAAAGCCCATTTGCATATATGATACAGCAAGCCAACGAAAGTGATGTTAAGAAGAGACGAAACGAAAAGCTGAAAATGCAAATGCCGATATCCATATAACGATGTTCCTGGGAGGAACATGTAGGCGAAGTTGTTACAGAAAATGTAGACAGAATTTAACATTATAAATTTAAAATAAAATTAAATACAAAATAAAAGCGAGTGGGGAAAGTGGGAGTGGGCGGGACTTAAAGTCAGACGGGCCTGACTATGAAAAAACCCTACACTTTGGTGGGAATATTAATGTGGGATGTTTATTGGTACATCTAAAATTTTAAGTTCCTAATTATGCGAACATCCTCAGAATATTATTCACATATCGTCTTTGTAGAACGAAAAATCACCAAATATATTTTCAAAATGCCAAATATTCATTTACAAAAATCTTTATAAATCTGTCAATTTTTAATGGATACCACATGATAATAAAATCAAAATAGTTCAATTGATATTTCAACTTTAAAAATGCACCAATTACTTTTTATAATTTTAATCAACAAACTCGAAATTTAAGTTTTTCATAAAAATGTATTTGATGATTTTTCGTTCAACAACGACGATATCATAAATTTACGTCTTAAAGTATAAAAAAAACTAATTAAAAAATTTTGTGGACAATGGCTCTTTTTAAAACTAATATGCAGATTTGTAAAACTTATATTTTATAGATTTGATTTCAATAATTTGCGACATTTTATGTCCACTATAAAAAACCGGAAAAAAATGAAAAAAAAAAAATGTAGGCGAGTCACGCTCATTTTTGGAACACATATTTTTTAGGTGAATTCTAATAATACGTTTTAAATTTTATAACCGTATTTTAAATACTTTTTGAGTTATTGGTTCCTAAAACGTTATATATCAGTGACTTGTATGGGTGTACGTTGACCAATTTGGATCATTTCCGCACACAGAATAATTATTTAGGTAAAACGTATTGGAACAAATATCCAATTTCTATCCAATTTTTAAGAGAGTAGCTATATATAAAGATTTTGTTATATGAGATGTGAATGTACCCTTAACACCAACAAAAAAAGCCACGCTGGTACATTCGAAAAAAAAGCGTGATTGGCCCGAAAACAGCACTTTTGTCTAAGGCACATCTACAATTCCATTTGAATTTGGCTGGACATAGGTATGATCTAAAATGTATGCCATAATTTAATTTAAAAATACAATTCCGCTTCAGTATTATTGATCAATAATTTTTTTATTGAGAAAACAAAATTTCAACATATGGTAGAACCATGTTTTCTGACATATTATCTTGCACCTAAATCGATGAAACTTGGTATTTAGAGTATTTTTATTGGAACATTGTTTGCGACTAAAAAAAAATGATCGGTCCACTGCCAGTCATAACTTCCATACAACCCGAACTCCAGGTATAACATATTTTCGAACATACTAATGTTGTACATTAATGTATACTTAGAAAAAATAGCCATTTATTTAATAGTAAGTATACAAAAAATAAATATTTTTATATAAATAAAAAAAAAAAAGAATTCGTATTTACCGAATAATATTTGAACCTATTGACTTATTTAATTAGTAAACCGGTAATGGTAGTAAAGGTTAAGTCCCATGGGAAATTTTGAAGTAGCGAAATTAAGATAGTTGGTTTGATGAAAGCTATAGTCGATCTAAACCGACTATAAGTACTCTACACACATGTGATAATGTGTGTGATTACTATTTAAAGTAGTCAAAATGACAAAAATTTGCAGTCGCTCAATAATTCCCTTACATTAGAATACTCGTATGTACAAAGGTGTACCGAAAAAAGGTTGACTCAGAAGATTATGCTGATCAAGAATATATAATTTTCCATACCATAAATGCTTCCTTTTAGGTGTCACATATGGCGTACCAAACTGACTATGCCCTTTCACTCTTAGTGCAGGATATAAAAACTATAGTTTATATTCGGGTATAAAACTAGCTTTTTAAACTCTTTTTCAAGAGATATATATTTTAAAAACCAGTATTAAATTTTCAGTTACGGGTTTAAAAATAATACGGTTTTATACGGATATCCCTAATCCCGGCTAGAATCCCTGATTTATATATATACATATAACATTCTACATCTTTAATAATTGGTCTGTGTTGTTATGATTGAAAAAACTTTTTTCTCTAGCTCGAAGGTGTGCTAAAAATGTTTCGAGTTCGTTCTGTTGTGCGTTTTCTCTTACATTTCATTATGAAATTCGTATTTACTTATATAAGGATATTACGATTTTTGTGTTCATCGTTTTCTAGAAACTAAAATGATCCGATGGATATCAAAAGTTTTCTTAATATTTTAAAGAATTAAGGAATTTATATCGAAAAACTAGTATAATCTTACTAAATATAAAGATAACTGTCAAATGGATTACTTTTGGGTTTGAACCCAGTAAATGATAAAAAAAATAATTAAAATAAGCACAACATTTAAATTTTCAGCACTTTGAGTCAGTTGTCTAGGTTTCTATAATATACATATACCATACGTTAATTTAAACCGCACAAAGCTTTTTGTAATCAATTATAATCCAACTACTTTTTGACAGTTGCTGTCAAATCGTATATAAAATAACACCACAAACAATCCATAAATATAAAAGAACGAATAGCTAAAGACTTCATCTTTGTGCATAAAATATGCTACGTCCAAATGTATTATTTGATCTTCCAGTACTAAATTTTTTCGATTTATCATCACCTGCTCGAATATGTTCTTTGTGTAGCGTGCAACATAAAGACGTCAAAAAGTTCAAGCGATGATAAATGACATTAAGTGGCTGCAACATAGCCATTTAACGTTCATGGTTCACTCGTATAATGGTGACAGAAAAAATTTTGATGGAAAAATATCACCTATCCTAGTATAGGCATAAACTCATACTGCTTTAATGGACACAAACAAATATTGTATATTTTTTTATATTTTTTAGTTTATATGTTTATATTCGTTCATTGTTCTGCTGTGATTGGAAAAACACTGGAATTCTTTGATTATATAACTAATAACTACTGTAAAAGAATAAGACACCACAAAGTATTTTTACTGCGTAGTTAAATTGGTTTTTCTATCTAATAAAGCAATGGAAAACTCTTTAAAATGAACAAAACATTACAAGAATAAAAAAAAAATCATGTATTACATATATATTTTAGGGCGTAATGTATTTATAAGTCGAATAGGCAACAGTGAACGAAATTGAATGAAATAAACAATTTTAGAATGATGCAAAAAATTCTATATTACTGCACTTTAAATTATGTAAATATGCAATAAAAAATTTCCAGAAATAAATATGCATTTTAAAAACATTCGTATAAAAAGTTTGTAGGTCAGTCAGTAGAAATTGGGTTTTTTGTACCAAATATATAAACATCATAAGCAAAAATGTAAAAACTGCATCAACTCAAGATTTTGCCAACGTTGTTATAGCTTTCAGCTCTTTTGCTACGTATAGGCTACATAATTTCCTCAGAATAAAATACAAATACTTGGAATAAAAGTTTGCAATAAGTTTATTTAGCTATTGATAGATTGTGAGTAATTTTAAAAATAAAAGAGTAATTACTACATATTGTGAATTCTTAAAACTACCACAGAGTTAGAAATCTTGGACTAAATGTTAATAAATTTTCAATTTCATATATGACCACACCAGGAATGTATTAAAACATAACCCATGTCTAGTATTCAAGTACTTTGAAGTTGTATTAAATTTAAAAAACAATATGGAATATTTCAATTGGAGAGAAAGCGAAAAGTAAATAAAAAATTAAACGATTAAATACAGTTTATATTAATTTTATATAGTAACGGAATATAATGTAATATTTCTTGTATTGCAAATTAATAATAATAATAGTTTGGCACTACAGTCCTATAAGAACTTAGGCCGAGCTCAAAATGGAGGGACCTACAGTTTATTGCCGAATCCGAACGGCGGGTAAGCGCTTTACATAGACAATGTTTTACTCTCGTAGGTTTGCCATTTACTGCCGAGAGGTAGCGCGGTATAGAAAAATGTTTCTATGAAAAGATGTTGTTAGCCCCAGGCTTGAACCGGGGACCTTTCGGCTCGCAGTCCAACATTGCAAATTATTTATTTTAATAAAATTTATATTAAATTTTAATACATAATAAAATATTTCTTATATTATAAAATTTGTTTTACCCAAAAAATGGTTCTGTGTATAAAAATGTGCCAAATCGGTCAACGGACACGCCCACTTCCAAAACAAGTCAATTAAATATAACATAATAACCAATAACTCGAAAAGTATTCAAGATATAGTTAAATTATTTAAAAATGAAATGTTATAATTAATCTTCAAATATACGTTCTTAAAATAGGCGTGATCTGCCCACATTCTTTTCCGATTACTATTGTATGGACATTGTCGTCGGAAATTGTTGAAAAGAATTCTGTGATAATGGAAGTGATCAGCACACCTATATTTTGACCATTTGACAGATATAATCTCTCCAAATAACCGCAATTCGGTAAATGTAACTAAAAAAAACGTTACATATATAATTTATTTGGTGCCGTAGTAATCTTATATCAATTAAATATATCAATTAAATATATCAATATATCAAGTTTACAATGAAAGAAAATTCGAATAAATTACAAATAAAATCTCAAATAAATGGAAACTGATTGAAAGCAAACTCGGATTGGATTAGCGCCAACTCGGTTCCTTATGAGTCAACAAAATGAGAAATATGAAATCCAAACCGAAACTTCATTCAAAATTTCAAAATCATAAATATGTCAAACCAAAATCGACGCCGCTAAAGGTAGCAAAAATAAAATTTTGGGATTCGGGAGTTTCGGTATGTTAAATAAGTGCATCAAGAAATGTAAAGAAAATAAAATTTGAGAAACGAGATAAAAAATCTCAGTGAATACACAGAAAAAAATAATCGACGTAAATACAGCAATCAAAATTAATTGTACCATTCATTGCTCTAGCAAGGATATTTTTGCCTTTTTCATGTATTGAGCAAACACATTCACTAAAAATGTTATTTGCGTCCAAAAATATACCAATAAATGATTTTGCTAAAGTAGCGACGTTTTACTGGCAATTTTGTATTTTCACAGTATTCTTACAATTCTTTTTTAGTTTATTATAAAAGAATAATATAAATTCTTGTGAAAGTATATAACAAATTTACTTTTCTGATGATGAAGCATAATTAAATATGCAGCTATTGCCATCATCATCATTTTCAACGACACAAATAGAGTATGATCAAACTCTATAAGCGTTTCTTTTGACATGAACCAAATGTGAACTGATATGTGCGCCAACCGCCAACTCAAAATTCTAATTCTAAGCGAATTCCACCAATTTCACGAATTCCACTAAATCCACCAGCGCTGTAAGCGAGTACACGAACACACACCACGTACTGTTAAAGCGACCACGCACTGCTACAACGACCACTCACTGCTATAGCGACAACGCACTGCTATAACATCAACGCGCTATGCGAATACACATAGCTGTGGCCAGCAAATGCGATTGCTAATATGATGAATGTGTACGCTAATACAATTAATAATTTAGTCGGCGCAGTTTTAGCAATAATTTGAATTAGTTAGAATTAGGCCCTGCCTTTTTCTTCTACAACTCAGTTACTGTGACTCAGTTGTAAGCGAATAATGACTGAAATTGGTCCCATATCAATGTTTCTGGTTACTCGGATTATATCACGTAATTCACTGAAGCTACGTATTGCTTTCCATTTCAGTAATTTGCACCTGTGATTAGTGATGCTATTATAAACTTTCAATTTAAGTTTTACACAGTGACAAAACCATTTGAAATATCGGTCCCGGTTCTGGTTCCAAGATTTTTAAAATAGCGGTTTTGGATCCTATTCCGGTTCCAGTTCCAGTTCGCGTTTTGGTACACAAATCAAAAATTTTATTTGAATTGAAATAACGTCTCCCAAGAACAATAAAATAAAAATTTAGATATGTCATCTGTTATAAAATTTCAATATCGCTTCAACAAACTATCAACGCGGAAATTCAGAAAAATTATATTGAATTTTATTGAAAGGGTCAATCACTGCAAATACTCTATTAGATGACAAAATCGATTACAAATCGAAATCGAAATTAAGTTCTATTGTTAGGATTGAAGACTCAATAATTTAAACTATTAAAGGATTAAAGATTGACTTTAAAGTATTTAAGACATATTTTCCCTTGTGGGAAAAATATTATGAGGGTGTTCAGATTAATTAAGAATTTTAAAATACAGTTATAGGGTGTAGGGTATTTTGTAGTCGGGTACGACCGGGCATGTACATTTTAATACAAAATATATTAAAAAAGGCTGTTCATGGATTAAAAATTAGTCCAACATTTTTAACATGTAATGAAATTTAAGTCGCATAATTAAAAAAAAACTCTGGTCTAATTCTATTTGACACTTTTGTGATATTTGTAAAATATGAATAGTTATTTGTCAATAGCATTTACATATATTTATGGAATATGTACGTTGAGGCGGATCGAATCCAAACTTTTATTTTTATTTCGAAACGTAATAGGGCTTACAAGTTACATTGTGATGCTAGAGTTTACCACTAAAAATTTGAGTCGAAAAACATAATGTACTGTGTGCACGCATTGCAAATGAAGTTATAAAAACACTTTAAATCCATATTTATTCAAAAATAGGATCATAAAAGTTGATATTTTATCTATTAATGTCCTCCTAAAACTTCATAAATTTTGAATAAAATCGCATGAATCGTCCTTAAAGTTGAAAAAGTACAAAAAGTCGACATATCTATGGTTAAAACGTTCTAAAATCGGCATGGGTTATTATTTTTACATGTAATTTTTTTCATATATTTTCTGAATCCAAATCTGTTAACGGTCAATTTATATCGTGTAGGTTTTTTATAAAAAAATCATAAATGCTGGTGCTTTGCCAATTATAATTTTTTTACTCATTACATCATATTGTTTGAGGCTTTTCTGCGTTATTAAGTTTAAAAGTAATATAATGGTCCTAGAATTGACCACAAACAATTTCAGGAAAAAAATTAAAAAGAAAATCAAAGAAATTTTTTGGAGTTTTCAACTTTAAGGACGATGCGCAGCCAAAAGATTTGTTTTAAAATGATGAAAGTTTGAAAGGGCGTTAATAGATTTGATATGAAATTTTTGGAGTCTATGCTAATCCAAAACACACTTTTTTTACCCATAAAATAAATTTATATTTCATAATGATTTTTTTTTAGCTTTGGTTGCAAAGCGTGGAAATGTTTGAGTGAAATTCTAGGACCATTACGTAAATTTAAATACCAATAACGCCAACAAAACCTGAAACAATATGATGTACTGAGTATAAAATTGAATAATTGGCAAAGCATTAGACTTTTGGATTTTTTTCTTTCAAAAATTTTACAGGATAGAAATTGGCCATTAACAATTTTGGTTTCAGCACAACTAAGAATATATCGTCGTTGAAGAACTAAAAGTCACCAACTACATTTTTAAAATGCCAATTATTCATTTACAAAATTATTTATATATCTTTCAATTTCTAAACGATGAGCTCAATATTTGTATCAAATGATAAGAACATGTGAATCTATCAATTGGTATTTTAACATTAAAAATGTATCAGTTACTTTTAGTAATAACGAGTTGGGAAAGTTAGGTCACATGGGTAAGTTCGGTCACATAGGGCGGATTTTTACAGTCGGTCGGGCCCGACTATGGAATACCCTACACCTTTGGTGGGGATATTAACCCTCAGAATATTATTCATATATCAGAAATTTACGTCTTATATCCCCATAAATTAAAAAAATTATATAAAGTATAAAAAACTAAAAAAAAAATTTGAAAAATGTAATTGGGCGGACCACGCCTATATTTAAAATTTTAAAAGGCTAATATTTCATAGATTTGATTTTAATAATTTACGGATCAAATTTCCACTATGAAAACCCGGGAAATAATGAAAAAAAAAGTGGGCGGATCACGCCCATTTTTGGACTACATATTTTTAGGTGAATTCTAACAATACCTTTTAAATTTTATAACTATACCGTGAATACTTTTCGAGTTATTAATTTCGAAAGAGTTATTTAAAAGTGACTTGTATGGGAGGTGGGCGTGTCCGTTGACCGATTTGGCTCATTTTCAAGCTCAGTTCCTACTTTTGGCTAAAATATATTGAGACGAAATTTCTTTGCATTCTGATCAGTATTTCTCAAGTTATTCTGTATTCGGACAGCAAGACAGCAAGACAGCAAGACAGCAAGACAGCAAGACAGCAAGACAGCAAGACAGCAAGACAGCAAGACGGACAGACAGACAGACAGACAGACAGACAGACAGACGGACATGGCTAAACGGACTCGGGTAGTGATGCTGATCAAGAATATATATACTTTTCCATACCGGACACGCCTCCTAAGGGGCGTTACAATATATGCACAAAGTTAATATACCCTGTACCTCATAGGTGTAGGGTATAATTAATAGATACAATCTCTAATTTTTTGATTTTATTACGATTCAAAGAAAAGTTTATGTAAATGGTAAAAAAATAAAAATATGAATTTAAAGAGTTTTTTTTATCTTTATCTGCAATGCGTCATTATTTTTTTCGACTCAAATATTTGTAGAAACTTTAGCAGCACAATGTAACTTTTAAGACCTATTATAACATTACTATACTTGGATATAGGCTCCATATTCCATTATAAGTGTCAGTGAATCTCTCAAAAACATTACATTTTCGTGGAAATTTTTATGGAAAACAAATTACAAACTAATTACACTTTTGCAGCAAGCTTTTTTTGTATTTACTGCAAATTGGAGTTGTTGTAGCAAGTATTTTATTTTAGCCTACACTAAGATTGAATGGATATATTCAGTTTAGTACGCCGTTTGTAACACCCCGAAGGAAACATATTCGATTTTTTCTACTGGGTACGAATTTGCTTATATATGTGCTGTAAATAGAGAACACACACAAATGAATAACCAACATCTGAGTTTTGTTATTGTTTATTTGCATTTTGCAATTTCTTTTATGTACTACAATTTTATGTTTTTCCGTTATATGTACTTGATGTATTGTTGACCATGTTTTTTTTAAAAGTACTTACAAAATGCAAATCCATTTAAGTGCATTTGCAATTTCAGTTGAAGTGCCGTCAGGGTTAAAAACAATAGCAACAAACAAAATTTACTTCTAGAGAATTGCAAAAAAATACTAGGGTAAACTCGGGCAAGTGTGGAAGTTGTAAGTAATAAAATAATTTATCAATACTTCGTATTTTGCGATCAAACTTTACCATATTTACCAATTAGAATTGAAAAAATATGTAGTTATTTCGTATAGCTTGGTGATTTTAAAGAACAATGTAGCGTGTTGCTCACAAAGAAAAAAACATAAACTTATTGTTAAAACAGCGGAAAAATACAATGACAGGTCTATATCATATGTATCTACGTTAGAATCGATAGTAAAATGAGCTTCACAGAGGTCAAAAAAGAATGACATCTAATTAGGAGGTCGCTTCTACGCGCAGAGTGATGGGATCTACAGCTAATTGCCATATCCGAACGGCGGGTGCGAGCTTTATAGGCAATGTTTCCTCTCGTAGGTTTACATTCAGCGTTACATAGAAAAATGTTTTCTATAAAAAGGTTGTTGACAGTCACAGGGAATAAATTTGGGACCTTTCGGAGCGAAGTCCAATACACGAACGACTTTTTGACTCGTAGTCCAACGCACTAACCAAGCGAGGAATTGGCGCTACGGTTTATTTAATAGGGGATGCAAATATTTCATCATTCAAGGACCGTTAATTGTGTAAGCGTGTTTTATATGGTAAGTGTTCGGGAAATATGAATCGAGTACATTGAAAAATTTGTCATTGATGAATATGTCTACAATAATTTCATAAATGACATTACATTAAAGATGGCATACACCTCATATACCCATATGTCATATATACATATATGGAGGACATTGTGAAATTCCGTTATGTTATTGATGACGTCATTGATGAAAATTAACGTTTGCGTGATATGCCCCTAAAGATATGCAGTATTTACGGTGTGAAATACAATGTGAAATGCACACGTCTAGGGGGTAGAATTTAAGCGTAAAACTAAAATTTTGTGTTCGATGTCACCCAGCCATATAATTCATAGGCCCAATTTGAGGGAAAACATTGTACAAAAGTGGGATAACAAATAGTAGAAATGTTAATAGATGATGACCGTTTGTAAAGTAGGTATTGACATTAGAAACACACTTTTTATTGAATACACTGTATATACCTCCTAATTAGAAAACATAATCAGACGAAACATTTAAAAAATTAATAATGAATTTTTGTTTAATTAAAATTATCTAGATCCAGAAATCGTATTTGTGTTTAATATGTAGCCGCAATGGCTCAGTGGTTACTGCGTTATACTGCGAGCCGAAAGGTCCCCCGGTTCAAGCCTGGACTGGGGCTAACAACATTTTTTCTTAGAAACATTTTTTCTATACCGCGCTACCTCTCGGCAGTATATTGCAAACCTACGAGAGTAAAATATTGCCTATGAAAATCTCTCACCCGTCGTTCGGATTCGGCAATAAACTGTAGGTCCCACCAATTTGAGTAAAAATATAACACGCACAGCTCAAAATGGTGAGAGAACTCGACCTAATTTCTTATAGGACTGTAGTGGTAAACTATTATATTATTATATGGGAGCCAAATTATAATCACTCACATTTTCTATAATTTTAATGATTGGAATATAGAGGCATATTCGAGTTTTCGATCGAATCAGATTTTACCTGCAAAATTTTAAATACACAATTTTTAATTAATTCTTCGAAACGTATTCAAATTAATGAAGTCAAAGTATGCTGTTTTAATTCATTTAAATATTAATTATTGTACTGAGATAACGAATCGTTCAAAAGTTGAAATATGCCCCATATTCTAATCTTTTAAGATAAAGACAATGTAACAGGTCATTATTTGAAATTCCCCGCCAAAAGTGGACCATTCCCCGATTATTCGCCAAGACTAAAATTCTCCGCCAATTGGGGAATTCCCCTCCAATTGGCATCACTGGTATGCAGCCACCACTTTGGAACTAAAGAAGTCTTACAGCACGTGTTTGCAGCACTGGTGTTAGAGGTAACTTCGAAGGTATACACAAGTTTATTCCAATTTGACTGATTGATTAATTGATTGATTGAAGGAGGGGGGAAAGCGATATTTGCATAACATTGCACAGAGTACACCTAGGCCATAAAGTAGGCCCGTTGTGACCCCGCTTATGTTAGAACAAAATATATTTTTACAGAAGAGATATTTTCTAAATCGTAAAAGGTGGGGAATGCATCCCCTTCTACCATATATTACTTTTAATATTATAAACACGTTTTTTATATTGGACATATCTAACTTATATATAAATATAAAAAATATTTTTTATTTAGTGTAATCTGAATATAATAGTATATTTGTTATTAAACTTATATAAATAAGTGGGAATAATATTTGTGTAATACACGCGACCCTAAATACACAATTTTAAAAGGCTTTCGTAATAAATTGTGTGTTATTCTTTTATAGAACAGTACCATATACATAGTGCAAACAAAATGCATTGCTGTGAACCCACAGGCAGTGACATATATCGCTTATAAATAAATCCGGCCCTGAAAACAAATGTTTATATGCACATCTGCAATTTTTCATTGTTTGAAGTTTTGTTTATTTTTTCATGTGTAAAAATCATGACAAAATAAAACAAAGTGGCAAAATGGCAAATCTATGCAGTTCGCTGGACCTGAATAACGAGCAAATAGTACGCTGAAATGGATGTGGATTTATTTATACGAACGCACGTTTGTATACTTCGATTTTTCGCAAACATACAACATGCGCCCGTTCAATGGCAATAACAAGATACTACACAAAGCAGGACACGAACAAAAAACCCAAAATACGGAAACAACATAAAAATGCTTATTTTATTTTTATTGCCATAATTTATATGCGAATGATAAGTAAAGAAAGGCACATCAAAAAAGAAGAATTCTGAATTGTCCAGAGAAGTCTGAACTTTAAGAGCCCTTAAGTGAACAATATCGTGTATGGAGTTTGTGCTCGGCATTCTGCAAAAGGACGAAGTCAGAATTAAAAGTTCGTATTTTTATATTTACGACACTTGGAAGATTTGTGAAGATACATATCAAAATAAATGACTTGAATTGAGAATGAGATAGAAAGTAGGAAATGTTCGTTTATACAATTCGAATCGAAATTATTCCAAGAGAAATACTTTGCTTTTTATTATTTTATCGTCAAGAAATAAATGACTTAAATCAAGAACATATTGTGGTACTTACCTATGTGAAAATAGAAGAGTGATAACCATAAATAACTTAACACTTCCACATAATGTATTTGTAGATGCATGTTCAGGCAATACTCGATTTTCGTGCAATTTGTTTACATATGCATCCGAAACGCGACAATTTCAACGATGTTTAAGCAAATACATTAATATTTGAAGCTTTTGTGTTTTTTAAGTATTACGCAGTTATTTAATATATGATGCATTCAAATGGACGGCGTTTAAAACCAATAATGTATGTGTATTGGATATTCTTCTTGTTTTTATATTCAAGTACCAAATTCCAGTTTAGTGTACGTTTCCATGCGAAATGTCTGTTTGAAATGCTTAAATATTGGATTTGTCTTCATAATCTAGAAAAAAAAAGAAAATAAAAGGATTAATATATACTTAAACACATTAATTGGATTATTTTTGTTTTTATGAAAAACTTAACTAAGAAAAAGTTAGTGGATACTTTTTGAGTTTTTTTTAAATTTTGTTCCAGAAGACCTAATAATGCAGTTAGAGCGCTCACAGGGGCCCAATAGATCTATTCAGGTCGCAGTGCATTACCCGATGCAATAATAGAGCGCTTAAATTTCGCTGAAACACTGCCACGCCCACTTCTTTTATAACCAAAATACAAAATTTTGCATAAAATTATAAAATTGAATATTTTTGAATACATATTTATATTTCTTGGCTAATAAATATATTTAGAAACATAAATAATATGATTTTTACTTTTAAATGTGGAATAATTAATCAAAAAAAAATATATAGAATGTTTGATAAATATGTGAATTTTTGATATAAAAACAAAAAATTCTTCCCAAAAACTAAACATAAACTTCTTAGTTTTGTCAATTTTGTTAATCTTTTGTTGAATTCTATTAAATACTACATCTTTACTTTGTTTTACTTTGTATACACAAATTTCAATTTGGATATTTTTTTCTTATTGTTCTGAAAATATAGATTTTCTTTTCAGAATCACAAAAATTTACATTAAGTACTATATTAAAGTACACATTCTCGCCTTTAATTACATATATACCGAAAAAATAGTGTATTAAAAATAAATAAAAATGTTTTTAAAATAAATACGTAAATCAAAGACATATTTTTCTTTGATTTACGTACAAAAGCAAATGTATTGGTTTTTACTACATTGATGTAGTTGTTTTAGTATGGATAATAACTACATACTTTGAATGCATTGCAATAAAAAATTTAAATATATTTGTATTCAAATAACTTTATTTATACGTCCTAAAATATGTAGAGAAATTACAACATATTTTTTTTTCTGTTTTTATTTTACTTTCTGTTTTTATTTTACTTTGATAACTAATTTTAGAAAATTATTTTAATAGTTTACAACAAAAAAAAATAATTCTTTATTGATTCGAAAAGTTATATGAATGAATATTAATATGAAATGGTTTCTGTTGAGGCGCACAGCTCATACAAAATAATATTAATATTACATGAATATTTTTTGTTCATAATTTTTGTTGTTGATTTTTATGTCAATTAATTTTTAATATTCGAAAATAAAAGCTCTGCGAAACAGCAATTTTTACGTAGCAAATTTATACATCAGAAAATATTTGGGAATAAGGCGAAAACATTTGGTGCATCTTATTCATAATCGGAACAGTTTCATTAACAAAAATAAGATACAACAAATATAAATATGAAAAAAAGTTAATATAAAACTAAAGAAAAATAAATATACCATGAAATATTTGATATACTTGTATATGTGTACTGCACTGTGAACACTGCAAACATAATATTTATTTGGGACATATTTTTCTCTGAACATAATATGTTTATATCTGAACATAATCATATTGCATGGAAATAGAAAAATTATTGGCTAAACATAATATGTTTGGATCTAAATATTACATCGGAACAAAAATGTGTTACGTCTGTCAACATATCGTCACTGTCCTGCCAAAGGGGCGAATGTGATTGTCAGGGGTACGCCGATGACATGTTATTATATGCAGAGGAAAATTTGAAGATACTCTGTGCGACAGAATAAAACTGGGTCTGAGAATGACAAAGGAGTGGTGTGTCTCCGTAGGACTAAATATTAATCCTGCAAAGACTACCATAATACCCTTTACCAGAAAGAGAACCCAAAATCTATAACCAATAAGATTAGAAGGGACTGAAATAGATCGGAAAGAAGAGGTAAAATTTCTAGAATTAATTCTAGACAGGAAACTCTTATGGAAGAAACAGGAACAAGAAGTTATACGGAAAGCAACCCGTGCTATTATGTATTAGTAGATCCATAGCTGGGAAAAATTGGGGATGTACACCCAAAACAATGCGATGGATGTACACGATGATGATTCGACCTATCATAATGTACGGAGTGGTAATATGGTCAAAGAGAATAGATCTCAGTACGACAAAGAAATGTTTAGAGAAAGTACAAAAACTTTCCTGTGTATGTATAACAGGAGCCATGAGAACATGTCCCACTGCGGCACTGGAGGTACTCCAGGAACTAGAACCACTTTACCTTTTCTTACAGGGGTAGTAAAAGGAGCACTGTATCGCATGGGAAACGAAGACAATGAAAAAGGAATGGGAGTCAGGGATGCTAGTCTTCTAGCCAAACATCTCTCAATCCCAACCTTAAAGGACCACAGGATTAAAATATTCAATTTCGTGAAGAAATTCACGACGAAACTCAGCAACAAAAAGCGATTTAAGAACATATGACATTAAAAAGCATATGATCACATGGTTTACAGATGGGTCACTAACTGATGAAGGAACTGGAGCAGGAGTATTCGGGCCCCTAACCAAATACTTCGAATATACTTCGAATCCATGGGAAAAATGACCAGCATCTTTCAAGCGGAAATATACGCTATTGACAGATGCATTCAGTTCAATCTCGACAGAAATTACCACAATAAGAACATAGCAGTCCTATCAGACAGCCGGGCCGCCATTATGGCATTAGAATCATATGATATTACCTCTGAACTAGTATGGGAATGCTTAGGTAAAATAAACAAATAAACAAACAAGGTCACCATACTTTGGGTCCCTGGCCACAAGGGAATAGAAGGTAATGAAGAAGCTGATCAGCTAGCTAGGAAAGGGGCCGCGACAAAGCTCATAGGCCCAGAACCTTTATATAGGATTGGCGTCAGTATGATCAAAAAGATACTGTGAGAAGAAAAATCAACAACAAGAGAAGAATTATGGATGGGGCTACCAAAGCTACGACAATCAAAGAAACTTATTGGGACATATTGCCTCAAAAGATTCAAAGAATGTATTAAGTTAACAAAGGTCACTGCAGATTGGAAGAGCATCTCACAAGAATGGGTATAAAATCCGACAGTACATGTAGATACTGTCTGGAGGAGTACGAAAACCCAGAGCATATTCTGGGAACTTGTCCAGCACTTATGCGCACAAGGAAGAAAATTCTAGTATTCACTCAACCAAGCCATACTGATATCAGGAAAATGAAGCCAATCGAAATAATTAGGTTTCTTACTGAGATAGGCTTGGCTGATGTCCTCTAGAAGGATATAGTACAACCATCAGAATCCCCAGCAAATCAGGATACCACTGAATGAACTACAGTTGATAACTCTGTCAACTATGGCTCCAAGCGGGGCACAATAGATCTTATTAGGTCGCAGTGCATTAACCCAATACAATAAAAAAATAATAATAATTATAATAATGTTTAATACAATTTTATACAATATATAGCTATATTTTTATTGAGAATTTACTTTTACTACATTCACTATTCATTTATAAATCTACATATATATTGTTATAACTATTTATTATTTTTATTTTCTTATTCTTACTGTATTCTGTATTTCGATATTTTACTAATATACAACTCATTTGAATAGAAATAATATAAGTACTAAAATAAAAAAATAATACATTTTAGATTAAAATCGATCTTTATTTTTTATTACAAATACATATATTTGTTTATTTTATTTATAATTTGGTTTAACTACAGTTAACACAATTTTTTCAAAAAAAAAATAATATATTTTTTTATTACTTAAGAACAGCGATTCAAATTTTAGAATGTTGAAACGGGTCGAAACTTTTTTAGAAACTTTAGTCGGTCTTATATATTCAGCCATATATGTCTGTAAGTGTAGCATATTAACAGATATATGATGTACTAAAAAGGGTCCTTTTTTTTGCCGAAATGCAAATTAACTCCGCACGTAGCACGAAAATATAAATCGTATTCTCGATGTAGACATTTGCCAATTTTGCACAAATAGTTCATGTTAATGTAGTACAACTTTGTGTGTCGATGAATTTGTGAGTGGATATCTGTTATTTTGTATTGTAAAGCTGTGTTTTCACTTAAAAACACGTTGGCACATTTACAGAGTACATTTCTTGGTAGTATCTGAATATATGTATTTTTTGGGGTGTTTAAACATTTAAAACATGTGTGTAACCATTTTTGTAATACTTACAAGTTTTTGGGGGTTGATACGTACTCAAGTGCTGTTTGTGGATTCAATGATGTGGTTTTCGTGTAAAACCATTTTCGTGGGTGCTGTTGGAATTAATTAGAAAATGTGTATACAGATAATTAAGGGGAGTTAATGTATTGTTTAGTTAGTTAGTAGTTTTGTTAATCAATGCATTTTTTAAAATCGATATTATTTTTTTAAATAAACGACTACATAAAATTACACATTTTGTTTATGTTTACACGCAGATAAATAGTATCGTTGCGACATGATCGCGACAACCATACCATGCTCTTTACACAGAAAGAAAATCGATGTAAATATAGCAACCGACATTAATTGCATTCATTAATCAATCCAACAATGAAATTCACTAATTGAATGTAAACATTTGCTATTCTTCGTTAATTCAGCAATTGTGTCGTTTTAATCATATTATAGTAGATAATTTATTATAATACATATGATTGTCTTTCTGAAAAACCAAAATATGATTGATAAGACCATGTTATGATTACTATAAAGACTACCACGAGAAAAATATGGTCGTTACCAATAATACCATGACAATAACTGATCATAATATATATTTATTTTTATACCCTACACTAAGAGTAAAAGGGTATATTCAGTTTGGTACGCCGTTTGTAACACCCAGATGGAAGCATCTCCGGTATGGAAAAGTATATATATTCTTGATCAGCATGACCTCCTGAGTCGATTTAGCGATGTCCGTCTGTCCGTCTGTCTGTCCGTCTGTCTGTCTGTCCGTTTGTCTGTCTGTTGAAATCCCTACTACTTTTAAAATTGAAGAGCTAGATAAATGAAACTTATAACTTAGATTACTAATATACCTACGCTGTATGTGCGCTGTAATTGGCGAGATCGGTCCATTGTGACTTATGATTCGACCACTTATGTTCAAATACCTCATATAAAATGTACATATAAAGATCAATTTTTATGTATACGTGCTTAGGTAAACTTTTTTGGTCAAATATATATTGATATCATGCTCAAATACATTATAATAATGTTTTCCGGCAAAAAGACTAGTGGTTCACAAAAAAAAAAACGAAATTCGGTACACCTACCCATTTGTAAAAATGGGTATCAAATGAATGGAAATTCTTCAGCGATTGAATGTTTGTAGTTATTTTCAGGATTCATATACCCTGGTGACCTATATATCACTTTGAATGGTAACCACACATATGTGTAGGGTATTTATAGTCGGCTTAGACCGACTATAATTTTGATAATCCTAACTATTATAATTACACCTACTTTAAAATTTCCCATGTGATCTAACCTTCCCAACTGGTTTTATTTACAACCATATAATTCTCACTTAATGGTATTTTTACTCTCTTTTACTCACTTCGATGTTGGCTATGACGGTGAGCAGTTTTTTTGTCGTGACGAAGTGTCTTTTAATGTTTAAAATATCATTATTAAAAATAGTAGTTTAATATAAATGTATATAACAAATTTCAGTGATCAGTCGTCTGCACGTGTTCTCGCGTTTTCATATTCATGACGGTGATGATGATGTACTTTACGCGAATGTTCTTGTGCGCGATAATAGTAAACGAACGATAATAGTAAAGATTAAATCTGAATATGGTCACTGACAACCATAGTATGGTTGTGTGGAATCATAATATGGTCACTGAAATCCATAGTATGGTTGTGCGAAATCATAATATGGCCACGGTTAACCATATTATTACGGTAGGACATGGTAATAAGGTCACTGAGAATCATGGTATGGTTGTAGAAAATTGTAGTATTGTCACTGACGATAATATTAAGGTTGATAATATTGTCATTGAGGATCATATTAGACATAGCATATGATTGCCTACAAACATATCCCCAATCATAGTATGATGCCCTTCGAATATGATAACCACAACCACGCTCTGCGTGTAGGTTTTTTCTATTGTTTTATTGAGTATAACTTAAAATATATAATATCTGCATTTTAAATAAATAAATTGCACCGAAAAAATACTATGTAAAATATATTCGCTTCTATTGAGGGATTCACTAACTAGCAAACAAATTACTAGATTTCTTAAGCACAATTATACTATTTTTTGGAATCTGCTGGGATTTCTATGCATAATTAAAGCACCAAAAAGTTATACTTATTCAAAAATCTAAATTTAGTTTTGTTCATCGATTTTTAAAAATTACTATGTTTATGACAATGAACTTATTTTAGAAACTTATTTTTCTTTATACTGAGATAGAGTTTTTGATTTGAGGAAATTTTTATAGAATATATATAAAAAAATTAAACATGTTTTTTATTAATCAACAACGCATTGAAAACGTATAAATCGGAGTTTATCTCTTCACAAACCTCATTATGAATAAATATTTTATAACTTATTTAAAGCCAAGTTCAAGTGCAAAGAAATTTCGTAATTTAGTTAAATGTATTTGAAGAATTTACCTAAAATTTAGTAGCTTAAATTGCCATCCAGATGATGGTAGACAAGGCGAAGACTGACGCAATGGCAAAAATATTTTAGATCTGATAGGCATCTCCAACGTTGTACAATATTTAAAACCTTTCAACCTATAATCATGGCATAATCTAACAGAAGGATGTAAACCCCGCAGTAGAAAAGTCGCTTAAGTAACCAAACATCGAGCATCCACGGGCAACAATGAGTTCTGCCGTAAATTATGAATACCTTCGATGTCGCAGACTTGACAAAAGACGTCCTCAGAATGTTCATGTCCTCGTGGGAGTGGCTTACACTGTGTGACTGAACTATTAAATGTATAATGTAATAATAAAACAGAAGCAGTTTGAACTTGGGATTATCATTGCAGTACAACACTAATGAAGACTTTTGTTATGGAGCACTATAAAACATGAAATGGTATTTACGTTGTTATTAGACTTGGGACCGCTATTTGTGTAAAGAGTTCATACTATCAGGAGGAAAAAGGGGGAAAAAGGAGGAAAAAGGAGGAAACAATATGCCAATGGGACGGAGTTGGCGTCTTTAGATTTTTACGGAAATACACTGCTTATTTTAGGCCATTAAATGTGTTTTAGGTGAAGCAATGTATTTACATTATTTGACTTAAAGCATCCATTATTAATTCATAATGCATTTGTTGGTGCTACAAAAATTGAAAGCAATTTGTTTTTATCTCCTTGGATTTTTTTTCCGCAGTCTGACTAATTCGCGCTAACAGCATAACCACTTAAACATTTCAGGTCCCTTTATAACATCTCGTTGCTGGTATCTCCAGAGAAAAACACTACAAGGTTATTGCGCAATCACTGCATAAATGAGATTTAACGACTTTAAGTATTGGGGTTTTAAAATATCGTAGTATAGACAGGGAAAAGAAAACACAACAATGTAAGGTGTTTTTTTTTGTATTTTTACTAATGATTACGGCTATTTGGCTTTTTGTGCTCTTGTGATTTGGGAAATTACAGAGCGAACTATTAAAAAGAAGATGACGCCACAAATTGAGTTTTTATGGTTATGGCTGAAAGTTGCGTGTTGCTATTTCTCTAGTTTGAGTTTTTAAAATTGTTAAATTGGGCTGTGCCAGAGATTTATTTAGAGTCTTAATTTAAAATTATTCTACGTTGTATGTTAAAATTTGCTTTTGATATAATTGAAAAATGATAAGTTTAAATATATAAAATGTGATTTACTATTGAGCGAAAATATTGATTTCATCACGTATCTGTACTTATTCAATACTTATCGGTACACAAATAATAAAAAATATATATTATAAAATACTTTTCGGTTACAATCCATGGAAAAACAAGTATAGGAATAAAAAAAAATCCATCTGTAAATTGAGGCGATTTTAATTTTTTTATTTTAATTGGAACTTGTATTAATTTCTTTACACTTACAGTTCTGCCATCGTCAATGGTCCCAGCCAGAACCACATTTTAATGGTTTCTCACGAAATTGACAACGAATTCGGGCCAACGCCCACTATAAAACGAATTGCGTGCAAAGCCAATAATAATTAAAACAAATGCCAGCAATTGTAGGGATGGAAAGAAAGAAACTCCAACATTTCAGTTTGTCAATTTACCAACGGTATGCGGGGTATTACGGTTAGGGGTGTGGCGGTGTGGTGTGTGGGTGTAGGAGGCACTAACAGATTCTGTGATACTGTTAACGAAAGTGAATTATGTACACTTTGTTTTTATTGTCCTGCCGAGGGCTTAAGGCAGAATGAAGCCCGTAAATTTTAAGCAATTGAAGCAATCAAGCACAATCATCATTATGATCATTGCTATGATTATCATGAATAGGACCTTTCGTGCTCTTGGAGTCCGTGACAAGTCGACGTAAAAGAAGTCCTTGTCCTGCACTCTGCCAGCAAATCGAATTTAATTGTATTTAGACTAGTTGGCTAGAGAACCGGGACAAAGGCGTGAACAGTGAAAACTTTGGTGTTGGCCAAAACTTTCACTTGCATTGATATTTCCAGTCGCACAGTGGGGCTGCGAGTATCTAAATTTGGCACTATTTCAGGCACTTTTTTTTATTTTTCATTGTATAGTAAACTAAATTTCCTACAATGGGCATCACTCAATTCATGTCATATGTATCCAATTTTGTCTCACTCTCCCTCAAACACAGAAAAATGTTCGTAACAATTTTAAGAACAAATATTGTCAAATTTGTGATACATTTTTGAAACGTTTATTTTAAAAATCATAAAAACTTTTTTTTCTAAAGCTGCCATCTGTTCTCGATTGGAATGGTTTGTGTACTTGTTAATGTCAATTACGTACTTCACTAACGGCCATCACCTATCAACATTACTACTACCTATTATCTCGCTTTTATAAAAATTGGTCCCTCAATTTGTGCCTATGAATTATATGGCAGGGTGACATCGAACGAAAATTTTCAGTTTTACGTGTAAATGCAGTCCCTAGACGTAAGATGAATGCATTTCACATTGCATTTCACAACGTAAATGCTGCATACCTTTAGAGGCATGTGACGTGAATGTTAATTTTCATCAATCAAAAAATTATCAATGACAGATTTTCACAATGTCATTGATATATGTATATATGACATATGGTGTATGACGTCTTTAATGCAATGTCATTTATTAAATTGTTGTAGACATATTCAACAATGACAAATTTTCTAATGTCCTCGATTCATCATTGATGACCTTGTCGTCAATGAGGTCATTTCCTGCTGTGAACATTTTTGTGATTTAGAATATACCACGCCCACTTGTCCAATCAAAATGAAATTTTGACAAGTGCTTTATATTAACGAAAAACGTTATACTATGAAGTTTCATTAATGTAGCTCTCATAATTCCCGAAATATATTAATTTAATCACTTTAAAAATCACCGTCTAAATGTTGATAATTGAATTTTCTTACAATACTAGTCAATCCTCATACTTATTTAAAAAAAATATATATTTGAAGTTTTAGAAAACTTTTGGCAATCCCTGCCCTACTGTGCGTCGCCTGCGACTTAAATTCTTTGAAACAAGGAAGAAGATTAGCTCAAACTACATTTTAATGTATGTAATAACGGCTACTACGCCTTTTATTGGCACTGAGACAAAGAAAATTTGTGAAAGGGGTATTAAGAACTGTTATAAAACAAAATCGAGGTAATAGTTAAAATTATAAACATTGGGTTTTTTTTATAAGAATTGGCGTTTGCATTTTAAGTTATTTCTCTGGGCAACCAAAAAAAATAACGCTGTTGTATTTATATTGGAATAAATGCAAATTCATCCAGAGGGAATGTTGGTTACGTGGGACATTTGAATGTAGAAATATTTTAATAGGAATGTCCAGGTTGTACAACTTGTATAGTTGGATAGTTAAAAAATTCATACTATTTATGAATTTGTTCATTAAATTTATTAATTTGTCATTACGACTCAACCAATAACCAAATGCATTCAATTTATGAATCGTTCATAAAACATAATGTAAAAGATCATAATATTGATGACAGTATTGATAATATTTATGAAAAAATGCATGATATTTATAAACTTTTTAACTATATAGCAATACAAAAATATATTTTTTTATATTATTTTTCTATTATTATATCACTCTATTTCAGGGATTGTAACCGATATGAATAACGGTACGGTAACAGATAACAGTATTGGGGTGTTTCGATAACAGTATTTGATTTAAAAAGGTAAGGTATTACCGGAATTACCGGTATTTTACTGGTAAGAGCAATATTTTTTCGATATCAGGTTAAAATGTAAATTTTTATAATTTGTTTTTTTTTTTTTATGGGTAGCGGCGTAAAAAATAAACAATAAACAGCTAAAACAACTTTTTTGGATTTTAAAATCATTATGGAATTTAGTATGTTTGAATCAAGCGGACTTCTTAGTAGATTTTACTCCTGCGAAAAGTCTTTCTACACTTAGTTCAAGGTACAGCAAGAGCCACTTTCTGAAATGTTGTGCTCACTATTCCAGAATATCTCGTTTTTTGTCCGCTTTTTTTCGACAACAAATCATCCGGCCCATTGGACATGTTCGAATTCACGGTGAATTCATCTATTAATTCTCACTAATTGTCTTTTTTATACCCTACACCTATGAGGTACAGGGTATATTAACTTTGTGCATATATTGTAACGCCCCTTAGGAGGCGTGTCCGGTATGGAAAAGTATATATATTCTTGATCAGCATCACTACCCGAGTCCGTTTAGCCATGTCCGTCTGTCTGTCTGTCTGTCCGTCTTGCTGTCTTGCTGTCTTGCTGTCTTGCTGTCTTGCTGTCCGAATACAGAATAACTTTAGAAATACTGATCAGAATGCGATGAAATTTCGTCTCAATATATTTTAGCCAAAAGTAGGAACTGAGTTTGAAAATGAGCCAAATCGGTCAACGGACACGCCCACCTCCCATACAAGTCACTTTTATATAACTCTTTCGAAACTAATAACTCGAAAAGTATTCAAGGTATAGTTATAAAATTTAAAAGGTTTTGTTATAATTCACCTAAAAATATGTGGTCCAAAAATGGGCGTGATCCGCCCACTTTTTTTTTTCATTATTTCCCGGGTTTTCATAGTTGAAATTTGATCCGTAAATTATTAAAATCAAATCTATGAAATATTAGCCTTTCAAAATTTTAAATATAGGCGTGGTCCGCCCAATTATATTTTTCAATTTTTTTTTTTAGTTTTTTATACTTTATATAAATTTTTTAATTTATGGGGATATAAGACGTAAATTTCTGATATATGAATAATATTCTGAGGGTGGGGAGGTTCAGCATAATTAAAAATTTAAAATTAAGGTATACAATTAAAAATTCCTCATTAATATCTCCACCAAAGGTGTAGGGTATTCCATAGTCGGGCCCGACCGACTATAAAAATCCGCCCCATGTGACCGAACTTACCCATGTGACCTAACTTTCCCAACTCGTTTCTTTTATCTCTATCATAAACTCAGCTTCACCATTTTACCATTAATCAAAAAAAAGTAACCCTACTACTTTTTTTTGATTGTTTCTATTTTTACAAGCTTTTATTTAACTTCACTTGTTTGTACCTTTGTTCGTTTGTTCGTTTGTTCGTTTGTTAGTATGTCGGGCACAAAAATATCAAATTTAACACACTTCCTTATATCCGATCGAGTTGAAACTTGGAACACATATGGTATTCGATGTGGCACATATAAAAATAAAATTTAAAGTTCGAATTTTGACCGCTAGGGGGCGCTAAAACTATTTTTGGACCGTGTGAGGTCTGTTCTTTACCTAGAATGTTGAAATCTAGAATATATATAGTTTTAGACACGGGGAAAAATATGGCAAACTCAGAACTTTGAATTTTGTCCGCTAGGGGGCGCATTTGCTCTTAATAGACCCTCTAAAGTGCGTTCTTCACCTAGAAAATTAAAATTTAAAACATGTATAGTATATATAACGGGTAAAAATTTGGCAAACTTTGATCTTCGAATTTTCTCCGCTAGAGGTCACATTAATTATTAATGAACCCTCTGAAATGCGATCTTCACCTAGAAAGATCAAATGCTATTAATATAATAAATAAAACTGCTGATCCGATTTTCTTGAAATGTTTACCACATATGCGGTATGATCTGGAAAGAATGGTAGGCTATATATGGGCGGGATTGGACAAATAGGCGTGGCACCTCCCATACAACCTAAACTTTCAAAATGACATAACTCGGCACTTTCACCAACTACGAACATGAAACAAAAAACTCAAATACAAAAAAACATTAAAAGGAAAAACACAAAAGAAAAAGCACAAAACAAAAGCAAAAATACAAAAATAAAAGCAATAACATAACACTAAAATCCAAACTAAAGGAAAAACAAAAAAAAGGAAAAATAAAGAAAAACGAACTCACCACACTAACATTCACCACAATAAAATTCACCACACTAAAACTCACCACACTAAAACTCACCACACTAAAACTCACTACACTAAAACTCACCACACTAAAATTCACCACAATAAAACTCCCCATATTTTAACTCACCACACTAAAACTCACCACACTAAAACTGACCACTCCAAAATTCGCCACACTAAAACACTCCACACTAAAACTCACCACACTTAAACTGACCACACTAAAACTCACCACACTAAAACTCACCACATTAAAACTCACCACACTAAAATTCACCACAATAAAACTCCCCATATTATAACTCACCACACTAAAACTCACCACACTAAAACTCACCACTCCAAAATTCGCCACACTAAAACACACCACACTAAAACTCACCACATTAAAACTCACCACACTAAAACTCACCACACCAAAATTCACCGCACCTAAACTTACCACACCGAAACTCACCACATTAAAATTCCCCACACTAAAACTTCTACTGGGAATAACTCTACGGTGAAAAATTCTACAGGAAAGCGTTCTATGGAGAAGAATTTAACGGCGAAGATTTCTACTGGGAAGAATTTATTTTAAATCATACATTTATAAAACCCATAAAAACTTCCCTGATATAAATAATAAAAATGTTTTTTATATTAATAAAATCGATCCATATCTTTGAATTCACAAAATCTTGGCACGAGTCCTGCACGGGTCCAGCAAGTATATATTATGTATAGTATTGAAGACTGAAATAAATATGACATACTCAAAGCTTCGATTTTCATCGCTAGAGGACGTTAAGTACGAAATTCTATATCACAGTGACCACTGAACCGATCTCTGTAAAACTTGGTGCAGTAATTCTTTCGAGCACACAAATTAATGCAGTTCAGAAAGTAGTTCTAAATTTCATCGAGATGGGGCGTTAAAGGCACAATTTTATATCTCGGTAACCATTGAACCGATCTATGCAAAACTTCATTAAGTGACTCCTTCGGGACCTCAATTTAACATATCGTCGTTGTAGAATGAAAAGTCACAAACTACATTTTTATGAAAAATTTAAATTTCTAGTTTGTTGTTTAATATTATAAAAAGTAATTGATGCATTTTTAAAGTTGAAATGTCAGTTGATAGATTTACATTTTCTTATCATTTGGTTAAAAAATTGATATCATCGATTAAAAGTTGACAGGATAAAGATTTTTATAATGAATATTTGGCATTTTGAAAATGTATTTGGTGACTTTTCGTTCTACAACGACGATATGCTAATGTATAGTTCGAAATTATATCGATAGAGGGCGGTAAGGACAAAACATATCGCGGTAACTGCTGAACCGATATATGAAAAACTTGGTACAATTTCTCTTGCGGGCACCAAAATTAAAATTGTCTAGAGTGTAGTTATAAATTATATCGATAGAGGGTGTTAAGATCAAAATTTTATATCTCGGTAATCACTTAACTGATCTCGACTATGCTTGGTACAGGAAATCGTTGGGGAAATTTTCAAAGACTGAAAGTAGTTCAAATTACATCGACAGAAGGTGTTAAGGGCAAATATTATAACTCGGTAACCGCTGAACCGATCTATGCAAAATAATAATTCTAATGACCATATAACGACTAAAAAAGTAAAAATAAAAAAACTAATAAAAAAAACTTTTTAAAAAACAAGCTTTTATAAAAATCTGTACTAAAAAATTAAAAATAAATTTACTAAAAATATATAATATGTTTTTGGTAGGTATGTATATTTATAATGAATACATATTAATATATGAAATAAATTAAATTAAATCTTATTCAAATTATATTATTAAGATATACGTTTATAAGAAATAAATTTTAAAATTTACTAAGAGGTTTCCAAATACAAAAATAAAAGCGTGCGGCAAAATTATTGAATATTACAGTTCAACTCTAGCACTAATAAACATTGCAATTTAATTCAACTTTGCAATAGTTTTCAATATAATTTTGGAGAAGGGGTAAATCAGTATCCCTAGTAGAAATTTGCCCGATGCGCCATCGGGAAATGATCGGGTTTTCGTTGGGTAAGTCCTATTAGAGAAAATATGATCATTGCCTTTGCATGCCCTTATCATACTTACCATACCAGGGTTTGCATTATCTAAATAGTCAATGTTCCCGATCATAGCTACATTATTTGTTCCTCATAACGAAATGACATCAGACAATGATCGAGATTTAATGAGAGAAACCCTATTATGCTCGGGATCTGACAAGGCAACAGTCGGGTAAATAATAAAATGGGGAATTGCCCGATCAGTACATGATCATGGCCTGAGGTCAGTACATGATCAGGACACTGCGTTTCAAGGACATTATGGGCCTCGTCATATCCCGATCATCTCAAATAATGACATGATCACTTCATGACCATGGCTCTACCAAAATTTCTACTAGGGATGGATGTATCTATAAGTTTTGTAGGCAGTGCTGGTATCGGAAGTCCAATGATATTTTTCGGCATGTGTTATGTTTTTACCTCAGGATAATGTGGCAAAACTGAACTTTTAATCAGAAATATTTATTTATGTACTTAATTTAAGTCATAGAATTTGACCAAATGATGTAGATTAACGTTATATATTTCCTTTCCAGAAAGGGTCGTAATTTCACCGAGGTGTGTGGCACCTGTCAAATAAACAAACCTTTTAAAATGCTACAACTCTCGACTTATAAAAGTAGTACATAGCTTTAAAAATTGAAGTAAAAGCTCATATTTTATATTTAATCTTGCCTTATGCTGAAAAGGGTTATAGTATGCTGAGCGGTTGCGAGATTTAAAGTATAAAGAGTTGTAGGTTTGTGATGTATAAGATATATATATATATATATATATATATATATATATATATATATATATATATATATAAATATGATCATAATTGTATTCCTTTGATAGTTAAAATTCATATTTAGGCTACACATTTACAAATGTAATATGCTGGTAATTTTTTATATATCGCCGCACGCTTTTATTTTTGTATTTGGAAACCTCTTAGTAAATTTTAAAATTTATTTCTTATAAACGTATATCTTAATAATATAATTTGAATAAGATTTAATTTAATTTATTTCATATATTAATATGTATTCATTATAAATATACATACCTACCAAAAACATATTATATATTTTTAGTAAATTTATTTTTAATTTTTTAGTACAGATTTTTATAAAAGCTTGTTTTTTAAAAAGTTTTTTTTATTAGTTTTTTTTACATTATTTTTTGATTATTCGGAAATAATTAGAACCCAGTTTGTAACACCAAGAAGGAAGCAAAGCCGGTTGCACCACTTTAAATGGTAACCGCACACCTTATCTTATATGTATTTATAGTCGTCTTAGACCGACTATAACTTTTATAATTCTTCCTAACTTCATAACACAACTATCACAAATTCAAAATTTTGCATGTTACACAAACCTATCTTATTGGGTTTTAATTATTTCCAAATAATCATAAATAATCTAAAACCGGTTGGGAAGGTTAGATCACATGGGAAATTTTAAAGTAGGTGTAATTATGATAGTTAGGATTATCAAAATTATAGTCGGTCTAAGCCGATTATAAATACCCTCACATATGTGTGGTTACCATTCAAAGTGATATATAGGTCACCAGGGTAAATTCGGAAAATAACTACAAACTTTCAATCGCTGAAGAATTTCCATTCATTTGATACCCATATTTACAAATGGGTAGGTGTACCGAATTTCGATTTTTTTTTTGTGAACCACAAGTCTTTTCGCCGGAAAACATTATTATCATGTATTTGAGCATTATGTCAATATATATTTGACCAACAAAATTTACCTAAGCACGTATACATAAAAATTGATCTTTATAAGTACATTTTATATGAGGTATTTGAACATAAGTGGTTGGATCATAGGTCACAATTGACCGATATCGCCAATTTTTTCGCATATACAGCGTATATTAGTAATCTAAGTTATAAGTTTCATTTATCTAGCTCTTCTAGTAGTAGGGATTTCAACAGGAGGTCATGCTGATCAAGAATATATATACTTTTCCATACCGGAGATGCTTCCTTCTGGGTGTTACAAACGGCGTACCAAACTGAAAAAAATAGAAATAATAAAAAAAATATTCGGATTATTTCTTTTGATTATTTTCAAATATTCTAAAAAAAATAATAAAAACAAGAATCTGAAAATAATCTAAAAGTTTGTAAAAGTTTGGGAAAGTTACACGCTGCAAACAAAAATTGCTCTCCCGAACATAATTTTGCAGGCATTAACATGTATGTTTGGAATGTTATGTAAACATAATATATAATTGACTGATAAATCATTTGTAAACAGGGTTGTATTGAGACTTGAACAGTGCTGTAATGAGCTCTAACTTACATTATAATATCACGGAAACATTTTAATGTTGCTCCTTAAAATGGTGTATGTTCTAATGGAAACATTTGAACCGAAACATAAATATATCCAAATTAAAACATGATTTTGAACGATCTGAATATAAATATGTTTCCGGTGAAACATATCAGTTGTTTCAGTACAAAAATTTGTATGTTTGTAAGTTACAAGTACAAGTTACAGCATCAATGAATGCACAATTGCACCAGCAGACGCTAAACCAGACGATCCTTTATATTTATATTTTTTTACATATATTTTATATTTGGTACAATTACAGTTGATCTCAGTACAGCACATAGCGTAGGCAAGGAATCCACGGAGGCTTTTGTAAAAAAACATGCCAAATTCTGTTTGAAAATCGAATCACTGATTTTTATTTGTGGTTTTTTTTTACATTAGTTTCCGAAATTATATACTGCACTATATTATACTCTGTTACTATTAGCACTATTAACATAATTTATATATTTATTTAATTTAATAATAATAATATAATAGTTTGGCGCTACAGTCCTGTACAGAACTTCGGCCGAGCTCTCTCACCATTTTGAGCTGTGCGTGTTATATTTGTACTCAAAGTGGTGGGACCTACAGTTTATTGCCGAATCCGAACGGCGGGTGAGAGCTTTTCATAGGCAATGATTTTACTCTCGTAGGTTTGCCATTTACTGACGAGAGGTAGCGCGGTATAGAAAAAAATGTTTCTAGGAAAAGATGTTGTTAGCCCCAGTCCAGGCTTGAACCGGGGACCTTTCGACTCGCAGTCCAACGCACTAACCACTGAGCTACCGCGGCTACCGCGTAGCCGCGGTAGCCGCGGTACGCGAACGCGAACACGTTTTTCAAGGAACAACTAAAGGCACGTACGCAGAAAATGCCGATCAAGGAGTGACAACTTTATATACAAGAATTCATTTTTTGCTTCTTTTCGAACATCAGTATGTTTAAAATGACCCTATACATACTTCAAACGACGACAAAAGAGACGTAGGTAGAAAATTCTGCTCGAAGAGTGCCAACTTCGTATACAAGAAGAATGTTGGAAGAATAAATTTATTTAAATCCAATTCCCATTTGTTTGTTTTTAAACATCAATATGTTCAAACGATGGCAAAAGATGGCGTAGGTCGAAAATGCTACACAACGTTGCCAACTTCGTCAGTCGATAAATTATCGAATTAAGACGAGCGTTGCGAACATACGTTGTCTTTAGATTTGATTAGCATTTTCTGTGTTTCGAAACATAGTTTTAACCAAGTAAATTGCCAAGAAATAGTTTTTTCAAATGCAATTAAAATTTTATATTGGTATTGTAAAATATTGATGGTAAATTTGACAGATTCTGCTGGACAATATAATAATGTTTACACGTGAACGAAAATAAATTTAATTTCGATTATAATTTAATTACACTTCATTCCTAATACATGTATGGTAATTTCGTATTACTTTTTAATTACATTAAAACATATTCAAACAAATCTTTTATATCCGTGTAGGTAACAAGGGTAAGTTCGGTCACATGGGAGAATTTTTATAGTCGGTCGGGCCCGACTATGGAATACCCTACACTCTTGGTGGATATATTAGTGGTATAATTTGGTGGAATAATTTTTAATAATTTTTAATAATTTTTTAAATTTCCACTACAAAAAATCGGTAAGTAACGAAAAAATGCAAATGTGGGTGAATCACGCGCATTTTTGGAACATAACTTTTTAGGCGAATTCTAACAATATATTTTAAATTTTGTAAATATATATCTAATACTTTTCGAGTTATTGGTTCCTAAAGAGTTCTATAAAAATGACTGGGAGGTGGGCGTGTCCGTTGACCAATTTGGCTCATTTCCGTACACAGAAACTAAAATATATTAAATCAAAATTTCATCGCATTCTGACTAGTCTTTCTCAAGTTATCTTGTAGTCGGACAGACAGACACACAGACAGACAGACGGAACAATTGGCGCAACAATTGGCGCACACACAAATACTATAACAATCCACAATGAAAATCATCGGGCTTTGGCATAGCGCTTTGCAGCGAATTCCTTTTCATAATCTGATTAACGATTCCACAGATTTTGCACGCATGCAAACCGCAAGGAAGCTGCTGGTCACATATAGATTCTGCAATGAAGATGTTATTTGTGGACTCATAAGAGCGGAATAATCATTGTGGCAACCGCATAAGCGAAAACCACATCAATTTCGTTGGTTCTAATATTGCGCTTATGTTCGCTTTATATAATATATGTTTTGTAAATATTTAAAGCAAGTAAGTTTATTTATGTAATATATATGTAATTGACACCTGCGTATATTTTATACAGTCAGTCCAGTGACATATATATTAATATATATGTAGGTGTACAAGTTCGATTTTTCTAGGGTACCACAGGTCCGACAGCACCCTAATATGTATATTTATTTTACTTTTGATTCCAAACTGAGGGGATGGTTTGAAGAAAAAAAAATATTTCATTTCGGCTGGTAAAGTAACGTTCAGCCTAAAGAACTATACTTACCTAACAAATGTGGTCACAACAAATTATTTATTCTTATTAAAAGCTATAAAATGAATTTTAATGGCTTTTTTGGTTTAATAACGTAACAAAGAAAATAATTACATAATTTTATAATAATAATTTCATATGAAAATGTCTTCTTTATAGAACATTTTTATTAATAACTTAGAAACGAGTACAAACACCACTCTGAAATTTTTACAGTTTGTTAGTAAAAGGATACTTTTTAACATGTATTTTTTTATAATTTTTTAAAAATGGAGATATTGAGATAATTCTATTTTAATAATATTATGATTATAATCTACATATGGTCACTTTAATATTAAAAAGTTTTGTATTTCCTCTTTTGCTCATTTTTATGCCCTTGTAAGTAAACTATTTCCTAAGTTACAGTAAGTTAAGCTAGCGCAACTTTTTGCGTTTTTTGTGAGTTTTTCATATTTCAAGGATTCATATCTCGAAACCACTGCAGTGAATTTAAACGTTTTTCTTAAGTTTAAGTCATAAAACCATCCTACAAAATTTCATTAATTTCAGAGAAGGTGCTGCCAAAATTTTAAAATTTTCAGTTGATTTGACGTGTATGTATATAATGTATTTTTTAATGATTTAGGGCCAGTTTTTCAGTTCTAGTTGAACATAGTTTGTAGTTTAAACTTAGTTTAAAGACAGAATCGAATTTTTCAGTGAACTTCATTTGTCGTTTAAACTTTGTTTAAACGACCAATGTTGAAGGGTTAAACTTCGTGTTAACTATCAAAAGAATATATAAGAAATTATCTCACAATTTTTTTTTGCTATTTTCTGTTACTGCGTCGGATCACAATTTGTTGTTTATTTTTATATAAGGACCTTATAAGTAAACAATAACCGAAACCACAATCGATATCCGTTTAATACCGATTCAATTTTAAAACCGAAACCGTTATAAAAAAAATCAGAATTAAACCGATATTAACGGTTTCGGTTTATATCGGTTTCAAAACGGTGGAAAAAGTATAAAAATAGACAGAAACCAATTATTTTATTTCACACAGAAGCTCTAAAGTACAAGATATGTTAAATGTCATTTAATGAAATCTGGGGTTCCCAAAATAAAACTTCTTGTTGTACAAAAATATTCATATGTTGTTTTAAAAACAAAAATTCCCAGCACGGAATTCGATCTGAAATTAGCTTTTCTTCATTCATTTGTGTAGCGGTAAATCGAATTCAATAAAAAAAACTCAGGCAACTCTAAGTACAAAATAGACAAAACTGTGTTTTTTTCATTACTATACTAGTGTCGTTTGTCGTGAATGTGTTTTGTTATTCTTTCCTTCCATCACTTGTTTAGCGGTCAGTTTTATATGATACGCAATTCTAAATATGTGTTGTTTCTGTTACTATGCTAGAGTCGTTTACTAAGCATGCATATGCATTGAAATTTAATAGTTTCATATTTATACCCTACACTAGAGTGAAAGGGTATATTCAGTTTGGTACGCCGTTTGTAACACTCAGAAGGAAGCATCTCCGGTAAGGAAAAGTATATATATTCTTGATCAGCATGACCTCCTGAGTCGATGTCCGTCTGTCTGTATGTCCGTCTGTCTGTCTGTTGAAATCCCTACTACTTAAAACATTGAAAAGTTAGATAAATGAAACTCATAACTTAGGTAAACTTTTTTGGTCAAATGTATATTGATTTTATGCTCAAATACATGGAAATAATGTTTTCTCGCGAAACGACTTTCGGTTCCTAAAAAAAAAAAATCGAAATTCGGTACACCTACCAATTTGTAAATAAGGGAATCAAATAAATGAAAATTCTTCAGCGATTGAAAGTTTGTAGTTATTTTCAGGATTCGTATACCCTGGTGACCTATATACCACTTTTAATGGTAACCACGCATATATGTAGGGTGTTTATAGTCGGCTTAGACCGACTATAACTTTGATAATTCCAAACTATCATAATAACACCTACTATAAAATGTCCCTACTTTAAAATTTCACATGTTATCTAACCTTCCCAACTGGTTATACCCTACACTAAGAGTGAAAGGGTATATTCAGTTTGGTACGCCGTTTGTAACACCCAGAAGGAAGCATCTCCGGTATGGAAAAGTATATATATTCTTGATCAGCATGACCTCCTGAGTTGATTTAGCGATGTCCGTCTGTCTGCCCGTCTGTCTGTTGAAATCCTTACTACTTTTAAAATTGAAGCGCTAGATAAATGAAACTTATAACTTAGATTACTAATATATCTACGCTGTATGTGCGGGAAGTTGGGAAGGTTAGATCACATGGGAATTTTTAAAGTAGGTGTAATTATGATAGTTACGATTATCAAAATTATAGTCGGTCTAAGCCGACTATAAATACCCTACACATATGTGTGGTTACCATTCAAAGTGATATATAGGTCACCAGGGTATACGAATCCTGAAAATAACTACAAACATTCAATCGCTGAAGAATTTCCATTCATTTGATACCCATATTTACAAATGGGTAGGTGTACCGAACTTCGATTTTTTTTTTGTGAACCACAAGTCTTTTCGCCGGAAAACATTATTATCATGTTTTTGAGCATGATGTCAGTATATATTTGACCAAAAAATTTACCTAAGCACGTATACATAAAAATTGATCTTTATATGAACATTTTATATGAGGTATTTGAACATAAGTGGTCGGATCATAGGTCACAATGGACCGATCTCGCACATACAGCGTAGGTATATTAGTAATCTAAGTTATAAGTTTCATTTATCTAGCTCTTCAATTTTAAAAGTAGTAGGGATTTCAACAGACAGACAGACAGACAGACAGACAGACGGACAGACGGACATCGCTAAATCGACTCAGGAGGTCATGCTGATCAAGAATATATATACTTTTCCATACCGGAGATGCTTCCTTATGGGTGTTACAAACGGCGTACCAAACTGAATATACCCTTTCACTCTTAGTGTAGGGTATAAATATTTCAACAGTATACCTTCATTTGATTGCTATTGCTTTTTATATTTTTGTTTACATATCTTCTGCTTCTTTTGAAAGTGTAAGAATAAAATATGTGAACACAGCATCAAAGCTTGTGATCGGTTTTTCGCGGGACATTTTTTGCACAACAAACAAAATTTGTGAGTGCTGCTGTGCAAGAAGTTTTTCTTGCACAGCTGGTATCCACCCAGCTGATGGCCGTACTAGAATACAATGTGATGTATAAAGGGTAGCAACGGAATCTGAAATATGCCTATATATACGAAATATTGCTTTATTTTTCTGATATTTATGATACCTTTATTTCTGTCAGTTAAAAATACTAAAATCGATCTCGTTGTCTCAACTTTCATAGAGTATATCGAGCGAGATTTTTAATTGTCTCGTCCGCATCACTAGATTTATACTTTGTTTTTATTTTTGTTAAAATATGATTCACATTTTTAAGTTATTGGCTCTTGTGTTGGTAAAATATATATTTTTTTTGTTCAAGACATTGAACAATATGGTCAAAAGTAACATTAATACAAAAACCAATATCAAAACTAAAATCGTTAATTCGAACCGGTATACCGAAACTGTTTCGTTATAAAAACTTAAAGCAGAAACTGTAACCGTTACCGAAACGAGGAAAAACCCGAAATCGGAACCGTAATTCGTTTAATCCTGGTTTCAATCCTTGATAAAAATTAATCCTCACATCCACTATAGTTGCTCAATATTTTGGTAATATTTCAAATATTTCTTTTTTATTTTAATTTTTGAATGACATATATCAGAAGTCAAAATCGAGAGAAATTTTTTGCCAGTACCAGCGGTGACATATTTTTTGACTTGATCTATATACTGAAAAACTGCGAAAAGTATTAAACTATATCGTTTATTTAAAAAAAGATTAATTAATCGACGTTTAAACTATATTTTAACAAGTACTGTAAAACTTGCCCTTAATGTTTCAGTAATTTTGGGTTTTGTACGGATAACATGCGAAAAAGAACTGATAAATGGTTGAAAATGGTTGACGGACATCGCAAAGTAATGGACGCAAACAAAAGCAGATGAAGATATGCAAAATTTGGCGTTATCAGTTTTGAATATTCATTAAATGAATTTCCTCGAATCTAGAATAATTAAAACTTGATTTTGGTAGTTTTTTTTATATTTTAGATTTTATTTCTTTTTTTTTGCTTTTATTATAGTTTTTTAAAGTAGTTTTTTAAAGATGTTTTTATAACATGGATTCAAGTCTACAAAAGGGTACATATTTTTAAACTGCTTGTTACATGGTGAACATTGCAAATAAACAGAATAAATCAAATCCCTAAAGAATTTTAATAAAAACGGCATGTGCTACAAATACGAAACACTTTATTTCACGTGACTGTGTTCGTTATTGTATAATAGTCGGATTATAGTGTTTTAAGTCCCAAGCTAAAATACTAACAGTATTTGTGGCTTCGGCTGCACGCTTATTTAAGATCGTTCCATTCACGAATTTTCACCATTTTCACCAACGGTTCTGTTGGTAAATAATTCCATTGCTTATCGTGTTTAGTCTATGAAAGGTAAATTATTCACAGCAAATGATATACGGAATATACGGAAAATTTTGATTTGGCTTTTAATACCTCGTCGACACATACTGTTATGTATATAGGTAACACGAAATTACTAATTATAAAAATAATATTATTTCTTTTTAGTATAATTTGCAAATTTAGATCTATTATAGTTGGATTTCATCCGTATTCATTCAATTTTGACCATGAGCTATTTCAACTCATCTATATAAAAATTAATGTGCCGACATTTGGCGTGTACGATGAACAAACACCATATATATTTTACACGAAAATAAATAATTTTTCCATTGAAAAAAGTTGTTAAATGTGTTCATAGTCGAATTATTTATTTTTTGTGTGTATTTTTATATGTTCAGCAATAAGAATAATTTTCAGTCATTTGAGGTTTTCGATTGACGTGGTCTGATAAGCTCAAGCTACAGCTTTTCATCAGTATTTGGTGTTTTGCTCGAGCAAATTATTAGACGTCATTCTGTGGGAGTTTAACGTGTAATTTGATGTTTGCTTGTTGCATTTATATTATATACTAAGTAGTTTCGTGTGAGACTCTAATTTTATTTTAATAATATTTTTTATGTGTTGATGAAACACGCATATTTACATAAATAAAACTAATGTTCGTATTGTGGGAACATTGTACGATTCATTACAATTTTTTGACATAAAGAGCACATTTCTAAAAATTGCGATAAATTCATTGGCGGGACAAAAAATATACTACACTCAGAATATAGTACACTCAAAATAAAATGTCTACAATTAATAGCAATCTCTGAATGCAAAATTTTAGCAAACTTTAAATTGCATAGCAAATGCTAGTGTCACAGGTTGCATATCGCTAGTGTAGCTACCATGCACAAGATGGCCAGTAATTCGTAGACTCTTATTCGACAACATTTTTATTTAAAAACGGATTATTTCTTTTGTAATAATATTGCACACATACAAGAGTAAAATGAAGGTAGAAGGTAAAAAAAAAATAATTATTAGTATATGTATATGTATAAGATAATGAAAAGTATATAAGAAATAAAAAATATTAAAAAACAAAAAAAATATTTTTTGTTTTTTTTAAGAAAAGCTAGCATTTGGTTCTCTAATAGCATAAAAAAAGTTTTCTTACCCTAGTAGAAATTTGCCCGATGCGCCATCTTGAAATGATCGGGTTTTCGTCGGGTAAGCCCTATTAGAGCAAATATGATCATTGCCTTTGCATGTCTTTATCATGCTTACCATACCAGCATCGAAATCAGCATCAGGCAATGATCGAGATTTAATGAGAAAAACTCTATAAATTTTATTCCATTTTTGGTATGAAATCTTTACATTTATTGATCATTTTACACCATATTTACAAATAATGATTAGCCATAACATTATTTTTCTTACCTTCAATTTAATATTTATTTTTAATTATCCAAATATAAAATTAATATTTTAAAATGATTGTAAATATCATTGAAAATACCATTTTATCAGTTGCATAATCATATAAAAATTATAGAATCCATTTGTATCAAACACACTTTTATGCGCGGGCTCGGACAAGGCAATTGCCGGGTAAATAATGAAATGGAGCAAACAGTCATTTGCTGTTTCAGAGAAATCCTGCGCTTTACTTTTTTCAGCAAACAGTTTTTGTTATTTTAGCAACTATTTTAGCAACATATTTTGCTATTGTAACAGACTTTTTATTTTGGGTGCACAACCCCAGTAAGCAAATATTACTATTTCTGAACTAGCACGGAACTACCCAGTTAAGTTTTAGTCCAAGTTTAGTCTATAGTTCTAGAACTACTAAAAAATTAACTAGAACGAATTCTCTAGTTCTAGAAAAAGATATAGTTCTGAAACCAGAGAGTATACATTTTTAATAGAGATTCCTTCCGAGTTTGTTGGCGTCGCTGCCAAAAACATTGGTTATGTGAAAGTGGAACTTTTCAGACTGAAGTTAACAGAGGAAAACCGTGCACAAAACTGGATCTGTTCGCTGATAATTTGCAAGATATATTGCAATTCATCGCCTTATAAATTTTAATTATTTTTCTGGCTAAAAATGTGGCAAAAAACTTTAAAATATTTATTGAAAATTTGTCTACTGACAACAATTTCCACATAATCAGTGTGAATTTATTTGAGAAAAGTGGCAGTGAAACCACCTGTATGGAAACTCTATATCAAACATGTACTCTCTGCTGAAACTAATATAAAATTAACTAGAAAAATTCTGTAGTACTGGTTCAAATTAATGAACGTGTTTTTGCAATTAAAACTATAAAATGTGTCAGGTGAAAAATAGCATTTCGAGAGCATGTGAAAAAAAAAATGGTTTTGAATATTTTTTTAGAGTGCAGGTGATTGCTCTCAAAAATAGAGAATTTTTGTCCTTTTTTTATTTTAGAACGTATGTTTCAAATGATCTTAAAAGGTATATCTTTTCATATTTATAATAATAGTTTGGCGCTACAGTCCTGTTTAGAACTTCGGTTGTTTAGAACTTAGCTCTCTCACCATTTGAGCTGTGCGTTGTATATGTGTACTCAAATTGGTGGGACCTACAGTTTTTTACCGAATCCGAACGGCGGGTGAGAGTTTTTGATAGACAACTCTCGTAGGTTTGACATTTACTGATGAGAGGTAGCGTCGCATCCCAATAAACATAGTTTCGATTGTATATAATTTCGATAACGTTTCGAATTCGTAACGATATCGTTAAATTTTTAAGAATCAGTATTGAATAATTTGTCAAAAAAAAGATGTTTAATGAAACAATATAATAAATTTAAAAATTGGAAGAAATTTCGCAATTGTTAAAAACTTTTAAAATTTAGTAAGTATGAAATATTTTTTTGCTGATTCAATGGACTAATTTTTTATCCCAAACTAGGTAAACAATTTTAATGTTGTGGATGCTATGGAATGCTTGGTGCACAGATCCATGAAAGATAATTTCAAGACAATTTAATTTAAATAGTATCGAAATTGAATAAGCTTTTCGTATTCGTTTCGATATCGAAATTGAATAATGTTTCGAATTCGTTTCGATATCGAGATTGACTCAATTTTCAAAATCGTTTCGATATTGAGAATTCATACAATATCGTTAACGATAGAGCCATTTTTTTCGAGAACGCTATCATTCTCGAATCGTTAACGATAGTCGAAAACGATAACAATGTTCGTTCAAATGATATCGTTTCAAATTCGTGTCGATATCATTTGGTACGCTGAGATAGAACAATGTTTTCTAAGCAAAATATGTTGGCAGTCGCTGGGGATCGAACCGCGGACCTTTCGGCTCGTAGTCGCACACCAGCGACTTTTCGCACGTAGTCCAACGCACTAACCAGACAATCTATCGACACTACAATTTTTTCACTCAGAATATTCGTCTCTTTAGATTTTTCTTCTCAGTTCCGTGGCCGAATATGTTTTATATTTGTAATAAAAATATTACTTATTTAGTTTTCTTTAAATTTCACAGATAAAATAATACAACTTCACCAAAAAATACAAAAAACTAACTAAATAAACATTGTACGAAAGTGTTTCGTACATGCTCCTTATTCTAAATACTGTTAAAATACAGAGAATTTGTTTCCAACAAATTATTTCTACAATTTCTGCATTTTTTGAACCAGATCCGGAACTACAGCATTTTGATAGAGAGTTTTCTTTTAACTGACTCCATTCAACATGACTTTGAACCAGTTCTAGAACTAGAGTTTTTATACCCTACACCTATGAGGTACAGGGTATATTAACTTTGTGCATATATTGTAACGCCCCTTAGGAGGCGTGTCCGGTATGGAAAAGTATATATATTCTTGATCAGCATCACTAGCCGAGTCCGTTTAGCCATGTCCGTCTGTCTGTCTGTCTGTCTGGCTGTCCGTCTTGCTGTCTTGCTGTCTTGCTGTCCGAATACAGAATAACTTGAGAAATACTAATCAGAATGCGATAAAATTTTGTCTCAATATATTTTAGCCAAAAGTAGGAACTGAGTTTGAAAATGAGCCAAATCGGTCATCGGACACGCCCACCTCCCATACAAGTCCCTTTTATATAACTCTTTCGGAACTAATAACTCGAAAAGTATTCAAGGTGTCCGGAGGCGTGTCCGGTATGTAAAAGTATATATATTCTTGATCAGCATCACTACCCGAGTCCGTTTAGCCATGTCCGTCTGTCTGTCTGTCTGTCTGTCTGTCTGTCTGTCTGTCTGTCTGTCTGTCTGTCTGTCCGTCTTGCTCTCTTGCTGTCTTGCTGTCTTGCTGTCTTGCTGTCCGAATACAGAATAACTTGTGAAATACTGATCAGAATGCGATGAAATTTCGTCTCAATATATTTTAGCCAAAAGTAGGAACTGAGTTTGAAAATGAGCAAAATCGGTCAACGGACACGCCCACCTCCCATACAAGTCACTTTTATATAACTCTTTCGAAACTAATATTTCGAAAAGTATTCAAGGTATAGTTATAAAATTTAAAACGTATTGTTAGAATTTACCTAAAAATATGTGGTCCAAAAATAGGCGTGATCCGCCCACTTTTTTTTTTCATTATATCCCGGGTTTTCATAGTAAAAATTTGATCCGTAAATTATTAAAATCAAATCTATGAAAAATTAGCCTTTCAAAATTTTAAATATAGGCGTGGTCCGCCCAATTATATTTTTCAATTTTTTATTAGTTGTTTATACTTTTATATAAATTTTTTTAATTTATGGGGATATAAGACGTAAATTTCTGATATATGAATAATATTCTGAGGTTCAGCATAATTAAAAATTTAAAATTAAGGTATACAATTAAATATTCCTCATTAATATCTCCACCAAAGGTGTAGGGTATTCCATAGTCGGGCCCGACCGACTATAAAAATCCGCCCCATGTGACCGAACTTACCCATGTGACCTAACTTTCCCAACTCGTTTTTAGTTCTTTTTGTAGTAGTACCAGAACTAGATCTTTTTAGACTAGAATACCATTTTCCAACTGGGATATCTACTATAATATGATTATAGTGACCTTATTATTGTTGAAATAAAATTAGAAAAGCTATACTTTGATTGCAAAAACCGTAGATAGCATAGTACAGTTGTCCAGATCATGTCGCAACAATATTTTTTTAATCATCATTAGTACTAACGAAGCATTTTAATAATTTAATAATTAGATAATAGTAATAAATTTAAGCCAAACTCACACAGAAACACCAAAAACAGTTTCCATATTAACGATGTTAAAATGTGCATTGGCCTGCAAAATTTAATTTATTCAGAGCTGAAACTTCTGCGCGGATGCGTAAATATATCAAAAATTTAAAGACTACAAACGTATATACATGCATACATATGTAACGAAAATAAAAACCAACGGCTTTATTATTTACTTATAAAACAAGTTAAGTATTTCATGGAAACGTGTATCTGATTAATTTGGATACAATAGATTAAATGCTGTGCAAATCAGCACCAACAATGTTTCTTATTGAGGCCAACATGAATTTTAATTTAATAAATTGGACATCAGAATAAAATAATAGTTTTTTACTATTAAAAATAGTCAATTGTATTAATTATTATTTTAATCGAAAATTACCTTTAAATACTAGAAAATACCATAACATTGCCATTGAGTTTATATGAAAATATTTATTTTTTCTATACTATTAAATCAATAATTGACCTAATGACCAATTTTAATGGGATTTGAGGGAATTTTTTTCTGGGTGTAGGTTAATAATTTGTTTAATTGTATTAAGTCAATGAAATAAAATAATTAACTCATTTTAACATTTATTTCAGGTTTATTCAAGGTTATAATACAACAATTACAGACTAAGTTCAGAAATATACAAATTGGGACAAATTAATTCACAGTAGACAATTTCAACATCAGTGTTAAATTATAATAACAATGTTATAATTTTGGCGCTACAGTGTTTTCACCATTGAACCGTACGTGTTATATTTGTAGGGGAAACCCTACACCTTTATAGATAGGAATGACCTGTGACAAAAATAATAACTATAAATGTTCCATAGGTTGTAAAGATCTACAATATTCAGTATCCACGAAACAAATTCAAATGCGAAATAACCTGCTTTTAGCTTTTTATAAAGTATATATCTTAACTTTTGTAAATATTGTGAAATCAAATTTTAAAGTTTGAAGTGCTTTAAAAATAAGTAAAAAAAAAAATTTTCAATTTTTTTGTTTTTTTAATTTATTCATCAATTATCATAACGTTAGTAGAATATCTTTAAATTTGGACAACTAACTGAATTATAAATAAGGATTTTGTGTGGCTATATCCGGTCCAAAACGCTATGACTCATTTTTTGATAAATAAACATAAGATAATGCAAAATAAAATAATGATGTGAAGGCTTTAATTGTTTGTTTTTGAAGCACATATCTATTGGCATCGTAGCCGCTTTAGCTCAGTGGTTAGTGCGTTGGACTGCGAGCCGAAGTGTCCCCGGTTCAAGCCTGGACTGGGGCTAACAACATCTTTTCATAGAAACATTTTTCTATACCGCGCTACCTCTCGGCAGTAAATGGCAAACCTCCGAGAGTAAAAACATTGCCTATGAAAAGCTCTCACCCGCCGTTCGGATTCGGCAATAAACTGTAGGTCCCACCACTTTGAGTACAAATATAACACGCACAGCTCAAAATGGTGAGAGAGCTCGGCCGAAGTTCTATACAGAACTGTAGCGCCAAACTATTATTATTATCTATTGGCATTATTACTGAAAAATAATTTGCGAAACATTTCATATTTGAAGGAATAATGTTTAAAAAATTTTAAATTCATTCTGATATTTTTCTAATATCACTCACACGACCCATATGATAAAATCATTTAATTTTTTAATCAATATGATCAATTTTTAAGAATTACATTATTAACAAATTAAAAACAAATTAATTAATTTTTTTTTAGTAATAGTAATTTTAATACCTTGTTTAAATACTTGTTCTGACGTTTGCATAAGTCCGAGTTCGTTACATGGCAAAACGACCTGCAGTTTCGAAACGCAAATACATTTTTGAATGCAGACCACCTTTTCCACTGGAATTTGCAGATTTCTAAACATTACATTATTTGAGCAATTCACAAGCCAATCGAATTTAATTGATAGTATTTATAAAACAATTATTTAACATATTCAACTTGAACCATAGTTGAGATTTTCTTGGTATTTATTAATAGCCTCTGAATAAAAATAATAACATGATATTTTAAACATAAAAATAAATATTAAGCAAATTACCAAAAATGGAATTAGCTATACCCAGCAAACATCAGAGTTAAAGTTACACTCGGGCCTTGAGTTTAGTTTAAATCCATTTCTTTAAAGCAATTTTTCTGAGTTTTTATATCAACACAACAATTTCTTCAATTTATAATTGTCACAAAAATGGATCGAATTTTTCACACAATGCTCGCGGCTCCTATCATAGGCAGACGTAAATCTACTTATGCACGACACTTTGTCCCTCATAGTATACCAAAATGTGTGTAAAATGTATCATTTATTTCTCGAAGAAATTAAAATATTCCACCACACTTATCTTAAACAGCACACCAAAAATCCAGTTCAACAAAAACGTCTCTAATGGACAATAGAGGCATATATGCTGCAACGAATTTTGGTTGTTTTCTTGGTAGTTGAAGCAGTACGGCGGTCGCATTCTGGTTGCCTATAAATGATCATTAATAATTCGATTGAAATACTTTTTAACGGTAGTTTATGCTTATGATCTTTATATTCTAAGACAATTTATCAAAACGCTTTTGATATTGCTTCTAGGTCATGTTGGAGTTATTTTTTATGCTCAAATTTTAAATTCTAAATAAATTCTATTCAAATAATCTCACTTATAGGACGCATTTTGCTCGAAAATCATACGTTTCTAGACTAATCTTAAAATGAAAACTTGAACGTTCAGGCTAAGAAAAAAACGAATATATAGTATAATCTTCTATAGAACATAAAAATATGATTGTATTCGTTAAAATTACGAATTTACAAATTATTTCCTTAAAATTTAGAATATTCGTAACAATTACGAAAATATTGTAAACTAATGACTTTATCGTAAAATTATTAATAAATTTATAATACGTTCATATAAGATATGAATGTATTTATAATTTAAGAATGTTACATAAACGTACAAATTTTTTTGTAAAAAGTACAAATATATATATATATATATATATATATATATATATATATATATATATATATATATATATATATATATATATATATAATATATAACCAGTAAGGATGGTTACGTCACATGGGAAATATTGAAAAGGGAAATTGTAATAATTGGTGTGATGAAGTTAGTGAGATTTTTGAAAATTATAGTCGCTCTAAGCCGATTTTTTGTAAGTATAAAAGTATATTGTATCGAACTTGATCTTCCAATTTTTCTGTAATCGTGAGTTCAACAGACAGACGGACATCCCTAAATCGACTCAGGAGGTCATGCTGATCAAGAATATTTATATACTTTTCCATTCCGATATTGCTTATTTCTGGGTGTTACAAACAGCATACCAAACTCACTCTTAGTGTACACAGAAAATAAACGGGTTCATAATATTAACGAATGCTGTTCATAGAGGCAAATTCATACGTTTTAATGCAAGATATATTGTGACAATGTACATTGTGCTGTAACTTGTTTGTGAATTTAATGATCAGTTCATTTTCAGTAAGACTCAGTGTTCATAATACGCACAAATATTTTTAATGATGTTTTTCATACTTCAATGAATTATATTCATGGAAATACTGCAGTAGACATTTTGCTTGTTCGTTTTTCGTGTTCGTTGCTAGTAGCGTTAGCTGCGCTCTGCTGCTATTAATTCGCAGAAAGCTGCGAAAAATGTAAGAATTAGTTGCGAAATGAAGTGAAATGAAGTGCGAAATTACATTTAATTTATATTATACTATTATATTGAATGTATATATTAATTGAATTTACATTAAAATAATAAAATGAAAAAACTTTCTGAATTCACTTTTGTTTATGATCTCGTTCATTAAAGTATGTATTCGATTCATTGCGACAATGAACTCTCGCATTCAATATAGCTAATGAAATATTCATTGTAATTATGAATATTTGTCATTTGGTTTCATGATCCGTACATTGTAATTCAATGAATTTGTACATTGAAGTATTACCGGAAATTCGTTGTGACAATGAACAATTACATTGGACCAATTTTAACGAAATATTCTTTGTGATAATGTACTTTTTCATTGTAGATATGTACTTTTTTGGTTCAGTGTACGGTCTAATAACGTACAAACATTTTCATTAAATTCCGAAAATAACTAACAATCTTTCGTATTATTTACAAATGATTTTCGTAGATAAAATCTACGATTAGCCGTGGTAGCTCATTGGTTAGTGCGTTGGACTGCGAGCCGAAAGGTCCCCGGTTCAAGCCTGGACTGGGGCTAACAACATATTTTCATAGATACAGTTTTCTATACTGCACTTCATCTCGGCAGTAAATGGCAAACCTACGAGAGTAAAACATTGACTATGAAAATCTCTCACCCGCTGTTCGGATTCGGCAATAAACTGTAGGTCCAACCACTTTGAGTACAAATATAACACGCACAGCTAAGAATGGTGAGAGAGCTCGGCCTAAGTTCTTATAGGACTGTAGTGCCAAACTATTATTATATTATTATAAGGGGATTGATATCACACGCGTAAATTTCTGTTCTCGTAAAAATGTAAATTTACGCGTAATTTGATTTGAACGCACTTTGTTTTGAGTTCGCGTAATCTTGGGTTTAACACTTTTTAATTTACTTTATTTTTTAATTAAATCTAATATAATCACAACACAACGCAATTTCATAAACAAACATTTGCTACAATTTTTTTTTATTGACAACTAACATAAATATAGAGAAATTTTTTTTTGAAAATATATTGTTGTTATTTCCAAAGATCTTTCGTATATTTTACGAAATATTTTGTTGATAAATTTCACAAAGTTTTTTTTAATATAAACGAAGGATTTTATGTATTTTAAGCAGGTTTTCGTTCGAGTGTATGCTACGCAACTGCGAGGTATTTGTCAATTCATCTTTTTAAATAATGCATAAGGTTTATTTCTGGTATATAATAACAGCATGAAAAGCATCCAGTAAGTTACAAAGAAAACTCTTTCCTAAATGAACCCTTGTCTTCATGAAATACCTTTGATTTTATTGTGCAGTCATGTGTTTTTTTCAGATGATGTATGTATTCAGTGAGCATTAATTAGAAAGCAACAAGTCAAAAGAGACATATTTTCCTTTTTTTTTTGTGACATGTAGAATATAACATTAAAGATATCCATAATAATTGATTTTCTAACTATAACTGGAATGAATATTGTAAAATTTAAAGGTACGTTTATGAAGCTTGCTGGGTTTTAACCTTCCAAAGCCAGAAACTTAAAAAAAAATAATTCTAGTTATTGCAAACATCTATGACAAAAATAAAATTATTTCATATAGAAAAATAATTTTCTAATTTTCAATATGTATATCCAATGTCTTCATAGCCCTATATAGTATATTACTACAACAACTTTGTCGTTTACAGCAATAACTGCGGGGAGTCTTTCCAATGATTACAACTGAAGTAAAAGAAAAACTACCACCAACCTCATAAACCACTGCCATTCCGCCAACTTTCACATCTATAATAACAACTTCTACAATAACGAGTATAAAACAACGCCAAGAACACATCAACATTTTTTGTGGTTACTTAGTGTCATGTCAGTGCTTTGTCACTGCGTTGACAATGTGTCCGTCTTCAGTAACAGCTCTTGCTCCCTAAAGACAAGTTCCGAATGTCAAAGTGTAATTGTGGTGAAGTAGACTCTACTTCACCACAATTTCATTTAATAATTTTTTTGTTTACATAAATACAGTTCTGTTAACATAAATACATCGAAATCTGTGATAAGTAAAACACTGCCCTACATTTGTTAAGTGTTGTTGTTTACATATCAAAACATTTTAATTACGATGAAATAAGTTCTGACGAATTGTATAAATTACAAAATGGTGAGGAAAGTATAAATTTTAAGTTATAAATTTGTATACTATTCGAAACTTTTCCATCTGTATTCGTTTTATTTATATTATCAGTCATATCATTTTTATATAATTACGTAAAGTTTTTGAGAAAAATGCATTTTATATTTTTTGCAATTTTCACTGCATTTTACAAACAACATTTTATACGAAAAGAGTAGACAGGTATTGACATCACAGGTAGTAATACATCAAGGAATGTTATGGCTTTAAATCAACTTGAATATCGTAAAAGATGTGGTTAAAATAAACTGTTAAATTTGAAAATTTTTAAAAATTAGGACAATTTATGAAATTATCGGAAAGCATATTTAATAAAAAATATTTTTTTTAAATCACTGATAATACTAGAAAGAATTTCGATAGTGGTATTTCTTTTTCTGTCTCCTTTCTACTTTTTGAGTTATATTCATTTAAAAAAGATAACTGTGATTTAAAATTTTTCTTTTAACATTCATTTAATGAATATATCGTCGTTGTAGAACTAAAAGTCACTAACTACATTTTCAAAATGCCAATTGATAATTTACAAAAATCTCTATATATCTTACAATTTTTGATCGATGAACTCAATATATGTACCAAATGATAAGAAAATGTATATATAGCAATTGGTATTTCAACTTTAAAAATGTGTCAAATACTTTTTGTAATAATTACCAACAAAGTTGAAATTTAAGATTTTCATTAAAATGTATTTGTGACTTTTAGTTCTACAACGACGATATATTTATTAACATATTTCTATAGAATTTTCATTCTGGAGATATTGCAACAGAACAGATTTATAATATGAATGTATGGTTTTAAATTATGTTTTTTAAAAATAAAGATTGAAATATCGATTAATATTAATTGATATTTTGATGTAATACTACAAACAGTAAAAACACACTTCGCCATATAACAGTATAGTAGAAGTATGTTCTCAAACTCTAGTACTTATTAATTGTTTTCACATATTTGGAAGTAACAGTAAAATATTGCTAACTATAATTACTGTTTTTTTAATAAAAATTAAATTATTTTTATACTGTTGAAATTCAACAAAAATGCATTTATCTCAAAAAGTAAAAAAGGCACAGAAAAAGTACTAAAATTGTCAAAATGTGTTAGTAATTCAACAATTTTCTGAGCCTATATTGCTTCTATAAAGTACCTACCTATTTTTAAAAGCAAAATTTAATTTTGAAATGTACCAACATTACAATAACATTTTATATTTCTAATTATAATTTATAATTTTCTTTTTTTATTAGTATATTAATTATATATAGTATATAATTATTTTATTAGTGTATTAATTATTATTGGTATTATGTAATAAAAATGTTTAGAAAGGTGTAAAACACTGACTATAAAAAAATATATATTAAACTGTCAAGTTATGCTGTTTGGTCAAATTAATGTCGTCATTGTTATTTCGAAATAAAAATGGTAAATTAAGATATTGTTCAGCACAGCATGTCAGCGAACTAAAAAATATATAAATAACTACACAATGTATTATGAATGATGACATAAAAAAAAACAACTTAAAAAAATACAAAAATGTTTCTTTGGATTTGTGCACCAAGCTACAAAAATGAATATTAAAAACGAAAATGCATCGTACTCACAATAATGGGCATTATTTGCACCCTAAGCTTGTCTGTTATAATTTATTTCTTCTTTCACACTCCCTCTGAGTCCTAATTCAGCTAGCACTATATATATCCAGCAATTTTATTCTTTTGACAATGAAACATGCATATTTCTATGGCAACAATGGTGTTGCCATATTATATTTAAAAATACGAAACAAAAGTAAAAACACGCATAAATTGGAATTTTATATAATTGCGAAGTATAATTAAAAAGGAAAATAGTATATATTGCTGTCTTTAGTTGATAAGAAATATTTTAATGTAATGAAATAATCAACATATTCCTGTCATGTGAATATTATAGATTCTAGCATAATGTCGAAAATAACATCAAGGTTTATGGTCTGAGAACATTGAAATCTTAAGCCACAGATCATTGAATTTAGTCTTTCATGTTCATGACTGAATATAATTTATATTTCAAGCCAAAATACAGTCTTGAAAGGTTCCGGCTTGAACAAAAATTAGAAGACTTAATTCAACTTGATGTGCAATTTTCTACTGTGTAATTGAAAATTTTACAATTCTGGAACAAAGGATAATTTGGCAGCTCTGTCTTTTGTTGCAGTTTTACTGCATAGTTACGCTCATACTAAACAAGTACAAGTAGAAGAAAATCACAAAAAAGAGAAGAGCAATGATAAAGAAATAAGACCGCTGTGTAAAAAATATTAATAACGCGATGTAAACAATGCCAGAATACAATTTTTATGTTTTTATATATTTACATAATCATTATCACCATTTTAACTCCCATATATGTATAATTTTGTAGGAATGTAATGTTTCGAAAATTGCCTTAATATCTGACGTGTCCTTAATAAACAGAGAACTAATTATTTTATCGAAGTTAAATCGACAAAAATACATAACATACATACATATAATACATATAATACATACATATTAAGTAATATGACGCAAGACAATTCAGCGCACTAAGCAATGTGTTAGAAAGAGACGGAATATCATTCAGCGCACTGAGGCAATGTGCGAAAAAGAGGTAGAAGATGAGCGCATTAAAAACACATAAGTGCGAATGTGATGCCAATAGCATGCGTCATTCACGAAAGGAGTAGAAGGTTCTCGAAATATGTTGAAGCTTGTCGAACTGATGCATGCAGTATATAAGGGCACAGAATCTGAGGTACAGCACTTCAGTATTATTTGTATAGTGGCCGAGTACGTCTCGTGTGAGAACAATGTAAAGTTAAATAGTGGAGATGCAGCAGTTGTTAGAATTTGTTATTAGTAAAGTTGTTTATTATAATAAATTAATAAAGTTAATTATTGTAATTTAAGCCAAACATAAGAGTGTTTTTATTTTGAACATAATCCAGAGATTCGAACTTGTAGGACAGTTTTCTGTAGACTGAATTTTCGTAACAATATAATTTGGAATATTATTCAGTAAGTTAGTAAATTAAAACGGTATAACTGAATGTATTAAAAAAAATAGCGAAGTGGAATAGAATAGAAAGGATATAATTTCTATTCTTGGAAATGCACATATAAAAATTAATAAATTGAAATAATTTTCTACACGTTTTTCACATACCGTAATTTTATTTAAGGGCCAAATAGGTCAACGGACACGCCTACCTCCATACAAGTCACTTTTACGGAAATCTTTAGGAACCAATTACTCGAAAAGTATTACATATATATTCATAAAATTTAAAAAATATTGTTAGAATTCGCATAAAAACGTATTTTCCAAAAATAGGCGTGATCCGCCCACATTTGATTTTTCATTATTTTTTATAGTGGAAATTTTAGTCAATAATTATTGAAAATTATCCCACAAAATTATCCCACAAAATTATACCACAAATATATCCACCATGAGTGTAGGGTATTCCCTAGTATAGCCCGACCGACAATAAAAGTCCATCACATGTGAATGAACTTACCCATGTGACCTAACTTTCCCAACTCATTTAATTTTTTTACATTATTTAAATGGGTTATGTAAGTAATAAAATCGGATGTAAATACTTACTATAACATATATAATAAAATGTATGGAGAAGCGGAAGGATTCAAATACCACCCCTATATCAGGACTTTTCTTCAACCCTCACATGCCACTGATATTGTTCATAGACTGCCAAAGTCTAATGTAGTTCTACATTTTAAATAATTACAACGAAAATTAAGTTCGCTCGTGTGTTACTTGGTATCAATAGAAACAATATTAATACTCAGTAATATCGATTACATATCAATTATAAAATATTAATTTAACATGCCAATAAAAAAAGATAGAGTTCCAAAAACAAATATTAGTGATGTAACGAATAAAGATTTTGAAACCGTTTTATGAGTAGAATGTACCTGCAAAGGCATATTTTTGCATTTCGCGATCCAAATTTGAAATAAATCCAAATAACACTTACCATCTTAACTATATTTTTGAACAATGTTGGCTACGATACAATTTTTAATAATTTTTATTCCAATTCCGTGCGCTGTTATAAGACTTAGCGAAGGCATTTGAACTATTAACTCCTCAAAACACATCATATGTTTATAAATACATACGGATTATTTCATGACAAAATGGCCACATAATTTTATTATTATTTTTAATTACTACTTCAAGTATTTATACCGTAAAAATATGAGGTACAGGGTATATTAAATTTGCGATCATTCTTGATGAACATCACGACCGAGTCCGTTTACCCATGTCCGTCTGTCTGTCCGTCTGTCCGACCTCACGATAACTTGACGGGACACGTACACCTCCCATACAAGTCACTTATATTTAACAATTAACATGGTGTCCCCACTAGCCATAATTTATGAAAATGTTAATGTTGTACAATCAAAATGTATTGTGAAAACTACATATCTTGCCATAAATGTCAAATATTATGGTATGACTGAAATGTCCCTATAAAGTCTGAAATGACTTCGACGTTTCGAAATAAATTCAAATGAAAACAATTAGTTACAAATTTTTATCTAATTTGTTTAATAAATACGCAGTATAAATATCAGTGCTACAGCATGGCGTGAGTGCAAAATATAAGTTTTTCAAAAAAATGCTGTGACATAATTGGACCATATCGCTTTGTCGACATTAACATAAAATTTGTCTGTCATAAACATTAACATGAGATATGAAAAGTGCAGACGCCGTGTTAGGAACTAATACCTTAAAAAATATTTTAGAAATAGTTATAAAATTTAAAATGTATTAACAAAATTCACCTAAAAATATGTGTCTTAAAATAATTGAATTTTTTTTTTTGTTTTTTTATTTATTTGTTTATTTATTTTTCATTATGATTGTAAATTATTTAAAAAAATCTATTAAATGTTAACCTTAACGATCTCCACATATATTTAAAAACGAGCCATAGGGTTCCGGGTTCCATCCCAGCGATTCTTGATATCTTTTCATAGAAAAACTTTTTATTTCCAACGCTACCTCTCGGCCTACATGACAAACCTCCGAGAGCTCTCATCACTTTGAGTACAAATATAACACGCACAGCTCAGATGGTGAGAGAACTCGGTCTAAGTTCTTCAGTATTGTAGCGGCAAACTATTATTATTATTACACAAAAAAAAAATTCATTCTGAAAATTAAGTTGGCGCATTCTTATTTCCATTTTAAGTTTTTTTGCTAAAAGCATTCTAGTTAGTGGAACAAAAGAGCGAAAGACTAAATTTGAATTTAAGATCGTGCGGACTTAAATTCTAAACCAATTTGTACGTTATTTGTTTACACTAGCTCGATTGTTTTTTATCTTAAAAGACTTAAAACAGCACCGATATTGTTATTAGAATGCTTTTTTTTTTGGGTGTATAAATAAAAAAAATGTATTTTTAACCTAGTGGATATGCATTTCTTTCTAATACCGTCAATACTAAACATTTCGCATAGAATAATCATTCTGACACCAACCATTTATATGCATGCCTAAATTAAACATGGAGTTAAATAACGCCAAATTACATAATAATAGTTTAGCACTACATTCCTATAAGAACGTAGGCCGAGCTCTCTCACCATTTTTAGCTGTATGGTGGGACCTACAGTTTAGTGCCGAATCCCGAATCCGAACGGCGGGTGAGAGATTTTCATAGGCAATGTTTTACTCTCGTAGGTTTGCCATTTACTGCCGAGAGGTAGCGCGGCATAGAAAAATGTTTCTATGAAAAGATGTTGTTAGCCCCAGTCCAGGCTTGAACCGGGGACCTTTCAGCTCGCAGTCCAACGCACTAACCACTGAGCTACCGCGTGTCTAAGCATTTTGATATTTCGATTAAAAAGTTTAGTTTTACAAAACACTTTGTTGTGTCTTATGGGGTCCATTTTAAAATATCTGTACTTAGTGAGTGCCAACATAAAAAAAAATTCATACTATTTATTCATCAATGTTATAAATTTGTCATGTTGACTCAACCTATCGCCAAAGTCATCCCAGTTATAAATCGTTCATAAAATCTGACTCGATTCAAAGCAAACTCTTTCATATAAAAACAATTAGTAAATTATTATCTACTATTAATTGTGCAAATTTGCGAAAAACATATTTTAATATTTAATCCAACTCGAAACTGAATTTTTATTGCCATATAAACTGATGTACCTTTTAGTGCACTAGTCTACATATATAAAAAGTATAGAGCTCTTGAAGAAAGTATAAATATAATGCTTGTGGCATGGTGTAATTTATTAAAATTATATTCCTGCAATTTCCACAGTTGATTTACATACCTTTCGTTTAATCACGAAGACTTGTAACAGGTTTCAAAGATATCCATTTGTTAGTGAGTTGTTTGTATTCTTTTAATATACCCCATATGAGTTTAGTAAACAATTGGAAGGATATACAACTAGTTGTTTGCTTTTTTCTATAACTTTAAAACTCTTTATTCATTTTTTTTAGGTAACTAATACTTGTCGGCAGCATATTTTATAAACACTAGCCACAGTCAACACTAGATTAATCCATAGGGGCCTCTCAAAACAAAAACATGTAAACAACTGTAGTATTCGAAAACATTTTCATCAACCTCATTGTAAATCAGTGTCACATGAAAAAAAAATCTCGATGATGCGCTACATATGTTGACGCAAAAAGGCGCGTGTCCCGTTTATAGCGAACCGTCGAACAACACAACAAGGACACTGCCGACGTTAGCGATGACGACAACTACAATTCGAATTTTGTAACCGATACCACGGACCGACTATGCGAACGATAAGCGACAGAATTCGTATGCGACTGTCGTGATGACGAGCAGCGCCAACATCAAAGACCGAAAAATCAACGTGCACTGGCAAGAGAAATTGTGAGAGTGCGCCATTGGCGTCATTGGAGAACACATTAGGTTCCTGGAATACTGAGGCGCTCTCCCAAAGTGTGTATATATTTTGAGTGTTGCAATAATGTTGACGGCATAACAGAAAATAGTCGGGCGTTAATATTCCCCGAAATTACGCACAACAAAAAGGATACATAAAAATAAAAGAGAGAGAAAACGCATAGAGAGAGAGTTTTCCTTTATTTCATAGTTCTTTGTTTGTAGTTTTTTGGGTGTAGCTCTACAAATTTGAGAACATTTTGCAAAAGTCCTGCGCATAAGGTCCGGGACGTCAAACGTCTACGTCCAGACATGGAATTCAGAGCAATGCCACCAAGAGCACGTTTTCAATTTAACATAAGTATGCATTTAACATAGATAACAGTAATATACAAATGGCGATTGAATTCAACATACATTGAAGTATTATTTTTAATTGATGTTACTTAAACTGTTAGACGTTCTTTCTTTTTGGCAGACTTTCAAATAGTATAAATGGTAAAAAATCAATGGATATTTTTTTATTTTAAAAATTCTATATTTCTAAAATATTGGTTCGTGGGTGTGGTAAGGTCCGCCTACAGCAACAATATGTTATAATGTAGAAAATGCACGTGTATCTCTTTTAGAGAGTAACTTATTTTATGCTCTTTATGCTCTCTTTGCTTTCCATTGTCACATATTTCAGTTCCAACTGGCTTATGACACCCTTCCAGCACGCACAACCTAGACCATTTTGGGACAAAATGTTTAAGCACAGATTTCTTGTCCCAACGTAGCTCCTTTTCCAGGAATAATTTGCTATTCATGTCACTCTCACCAGCTCAGCACCAGCAGAAGCTAAAACACACGGTTGCGTAGTGTCTTAGGTCGAAAACAAATAAAAAAAAAATCGCTTCCGTTAATTTTCAAGGATTAACACATGTGGCAAGTAGCGGCATAGGATGTAACAGAACATCTAATAAAATGTGTCACGTTTTAAATGTTAATATATTTATGTATTTATTAATATTTAAAAGAACCAAGATAAACCACATGTAATATTATACGGATAGCAAACATCAAGAAAAATTTAAAAACGAAAAATTTGTGAAAATATTTTTTTTTGTCATAAAGATTCAATTATTATTAATATTTACATGTAAAGTAAACAATTATTGTAATTTTTTTCATGTACATAGAATGTGTCTTTTTACATTTAATTTACACTTAAAGTGTGCCTTCGGCTAATGAGGGAAATTGCAATTTTTGGAATAGTTTTCGCATTCTTAGACAGAACACAACTGTAGAGAGTTACTTAAAATGAAATACAATTTTTCATCCAAGGTTTCAATCAAATTTATACCATCATTGGTTTATCAGAACAAATCAAAAAATATACTGAAAAAGTTTTATAGAGTGACGATGTCCATGACCATATCCAATACTGTGTAATTTGAACGTTTTTAATTAAATAAATACAATACAAACGTGGTTTGAAAATAATTTAAATAGCTTAAATGATACTAACCCAAGTAAAAATTCCGATATAGTATTGTGCAATTTTTTTAATTGGGAAAATGATAAATGGGTCATTTCACGTCAGAAATATCAATCTTGGCACGATGTCTTCCAATTTTGTGGATAGATAGTGACCGAAAAATAAAAAAAATAACCGTGTACTTAATTATTTGATTTCTTAACTCCAACAAAGTTATGCGAATTGAAACATCAAAGTACTATATTAGATAGTTATTTATCTCTATAACAGATTAATATATATTAATAAAACTAATGGTGTATATAAGCTTTATGATCACGCATTCAAATAAAAATAATAATTTTAAAAAATGAAATACATTTCATTTAGAAAAAGTTAAAAATATTTTGAAAATCACTGTTAAGTATACGCTCCACTATTTTAAAAATCAAAAACCATATTTTTTTTGAAACCATGTAGTTTTCCCCGTCGATTAAAAACATAATTTCGATGAAGTCTCCCATATTTTCTGAAGCATCAAGTTTTAATGTTCAATTGCTGATTTTTCCAAAATTTTATCAAAATCGGAAGACATCGTGCCGAGATTGACGTGCACGGTCTAAAATTCAGGTTCATTTTCAACCTTATCAATTTTTTTTGGTTTAAAAACGATTTTTAAACATTTTGGTTGATTTTTATTTACTTTGTATAGTTGAAAAATGTATGTATTTCAACTTTCAAATTTAAAACTTAACTTTAATATATACTTCTTAACTTTAATATATATTTTATATACTTTACTAGTCCATAAATATAAACTTTCAAGTTGAAAATCCATTTACATTTAAATGTTCAACCTTTTGGTTTAAATTATTTACTTTCCAAGTTGAAAACTTTTAAATTTTTAACCATCTTGGTTGATTTTTATTTACCTGAATGGTTGAAAAATTTAAGAATGTTAAATGTTCAACCATTTAGTTTAAATTATGGGTACATTCAAGTTGAAAACTTAAAATTTTTAACCATCTTGGTTGATTTTTATTTACCTGGATGGTTGAAAAATTTATTCATTGCAAAATTTCAACATTCAAGATGAATTCCTTAACTTTAACATATATATTTTATACTTAACTGGACCATGAATTTAAACTTTGAAGTTGAAAATCCATTTAGATTTAAATGTTCAACCTTTTGGTTTAAATTATGTACATTAAAGTTGTAGTTTATCATTCACTATTAGTGCTATATAAACCAACTCCCGTCGAAAAGGACGTTTCGAATTATGTAGCGAGCATACGAGTGAATGTTACTGATATGGTGAGAACGAATTTAGTTGAGTATCGCAGGTTCGAATCATGGCCAGGGTGATATTTTTATACCCTACACTAAGAGTGAAAGGGTATATTCAGTTTGGTACGCCGTTTGTAACACCCAGAAGGAAGCATCTCCGGTATGGAAAAGTATATATATTCTTGATCAGCATGACCTCCTGAGTCGATTTAGCGATGTCCGTCTGTCGTCCGTCTGTCTGTCTGTCCGTCTGTCTGTTGAAATCCCTACTACTTTTAAAATTGAAGAGCTAGATAAATGAAACTTATAACTTATATTACTAATATACCTACGCTGTATGTGCGAATCGAGATCGGTCCATTGTGACCTATGATCCGACCACTTATGTTCAAATACCTCATATAAAATGTACATATAAAGATCAATTTTTATGTATACGTGCTTAGGTAAACTTTTTTGGTCAAATATAAATTGATATCATGCTCAAATACATGATAATAATGTTTTCCGGCGAAAAGACTTGTGGTTCACAAAAAAAAAATCGAAATTCGGTACACCTGCCCATTTGCAAATATGGGTATCAAATTAATGGATATTCGTCAGCGATTGAATGTTTGTAGTTATTTTCAGGATTCGTATACCCTGGTGACCTATATATCACTTTGAATGGTAACCACACATATGTGTAGGGTATTTATTGTCGGCTTAGACCAACTATCATTTTGATAATCCTAACTATCATAATTCCCAACTGGTTTTTTTTTAACTTTTATTATTTTAAATTTTACATTTTTAAATTATTGAATAAGAATTATAAAAATCACTAAAAAAAAAAAAATTAAAAAAAAATAAAAAAAAAATTACCCAGGCTTGAGAATGAGTTTTTAAATTCATAGTTGATATTTTTTACTAATGCAGTTGAAAAATAATCTACGTCGTTGAATATCCTAACCATACGGTTTAGTTGTGGACTCGCGTACAATTTTTCAACCTAATAGTTTATAACTGTAAACTATTTACGATATGCACTGGAGGTAGATCAAAATGTGTTCCCGTACATATCATACTTTGGGAGTCATCGATTTCTTAATTTTCAGTTTTTCCTATTACGTAATGTATTTGAGAAAATTGCAATCGTAATTTTTAGCCGTTTTTATCCACTACTTAGAAAAAAAAAGAAATAGTACTGCTGAAAAATTCTTTTACAAAAAAACCTTTTAATTGTCAAGACAAATTTTAATTTACCAACTAGTGATGGGCACTTGCCGTGTCCGAAAATCTGAGTTCGTGCTTGCAGATATCCGTGCTAGTTTTTCGCGTGTTCGTGCGTCCATTAAAGATTTTTTTTAGTTTCTACTCCAATTACAGCATCACAAAAGAATTGTCTAAAAAGTCTGATGTTTAAGTTTTACTTTTAGATTTAGGAGAAAAAAATCGTACCAAACTTAATTTGTGAATTATTTATTATATTTTTTTTCACCTGCTTTTTGCGATTGCAGCGATTACAAATTTGTAGTTATTTTCAGGATACGTAAACCCTGGTGACCTATGCATTACTCTAAATGGTAACTTCACGCATTACCATATATATGACCGGTATTTATAGTCGGCTTAGATCGACTTTATTTCCCTACGTCAATTTCCCTACTTCAAAAATTCCCATGTAACCTTACCTTCCTTACTGTTTTTCTTTTCTTCAAAGTTCAAGTTTCCTGTGTTTAATGGAATCACATAGATTTACGATATTTTATAATCATAGACCATATTTTATTTATATGAGTTTAAAATAGGCGTGACTAAAATTTACTCTGAATGGGTACAGCTAGTATAATAATTCATAATAACGTTTGCAATTTTTTTTTGGATTTATGGATCATATTGCTGTCGTTCAAGTTATTTCTCTTTTTTATTTAATAATAATCTCATTACTTGAAAGTGTAGTGAAGTTTTTCATCAAAATAATCTCATCACTTGAAGTGAAGAAAATGAAAATTGCTCTGCAAGGCGAATATTTTATTACAGTCTTCAACGTAGTGGCTAAGGCAAATGCACTTCACACAGCTACACAAAGGCATTAAATACAATTCCAGTTGTTGCCAACATCGGCAGCCAGCATAGATACGACAGCATCAACAACAACGTCAGATATAACAACAATTGCGGTAGTTGTCGTAAGACTTTTATAGCGCTGCTTGAATTGTATTCTTCGGAGCAAATGACAGCGAAGGAGGGAAATAATGCAACACAGTGCAATACAGGCACACCCATCATCCACACCAATACATGCTGCGACGGTTGCATATACAGCTATCTGCTGCGAAAGCCTATCTGCTCGCACTTGTGCCTGTGTAGGCGCTACGATGCGTCTCGCGCCACCGGAACCGGATACGGAAACACAAAAGTAAGCAAGCTAATAAGATAAGAAAAAGTTGTAGTCGTCCGCTGGATTTAAGTTCCGATAGAATGCAAATCTATGTGTTGCAAATGGCTGCGCTTCACATTTCAGTTCAGTTTCAAGTGCCGCGTTCTTCTACTATGAGACACATAAAATTAAACATTTGAATTTAAATCCCTATTGAGAAATATTTGGACGTTTCTTAAATTTTTTAAAATTTTTCAAATTTTATTTTTGAAAATAGGCAAGCAAAAATTTAGTCTCGGAATTTTTATTTTTTTTTATATTTTAAATTTATTATTTAACATTTTAATTTAATTTTCCACTTTCTAACAAATACTCCCATTTATTTTTTGTATTTTTGGGGGTTAAATCATATCATTTGGGAATAGGGGTATTAAAATTGGGTAAAATAAAGTCTGTCTGTTCGGTACAAATTTTGTTCCCGATGATATTTGAAATTTTAAACATGACCTAAAATGAATGAAAGTGCAATATTATCTTTCTCTTATCAGTCTGTTCATATTTCGAAATTAGAGACACTTGTCACACTAAAATCTAACTGACACAAAAAATTAAGTAAAACGAAAAAAATTTAAAAAATTTATTTTTTAATATACCCTACGGGAAAATGAACCGGTACGTGACTGATCACGTGACTGGCGAAATGGTGATGGTGACTGGTTCTAGTTCTGACCCAATCGTATGAAACGTACCGGTAACTTTTACATGGCTTTGTCATTGGAGGTGACCACTTGACACCTCATAGATATCATAGGACCGGTCTTCGTACAGTGCTTATAGGACCAGTCACCGTACTGTCCTTATAGGACCAGTCACCGTACTGTCCTTAGAGAACCAGTCACCGTAGAGTCCTGTATTAAAATTTTAGATTTGTCACTAAGTCACTAATATCCAACACATAATATAATTATTTTTTATAAATATTTATAATTACTTTTTATAGATATTTATAATTCAATAGCTCATATCAATTTATTAAAATTAAACAAGTGGGAAGATTATCAACTCAAGATATTTTGTTTTGTAGAATTGCTACTTGACACAACTGGTACTGGTACTCGGCTCCGTTTCGTAAATAATTTTAATATATATTTTGTGATTTGAAATACCTCATAAGAACTGGCCCTTTGTCCATCTATAGAAAATGCGATTACGGGAAATCCAGAAGAGATAGACCAGTGAAACTCAGAAGATAGATTACTTGTATACTAATAAAATAATTGTGATTTGCATTCAAATTTTTCCCGTTAGCCTAGATATAAATCGTTATTTTACTTGTTTGGAAAAATACAATATGTAAAATGCACTTTAAAAATTCGCACTGGTTGACACTGGATGTACACTTTTCAACCAGTTCAGTGACAGATATCTTTTCACCAGTCACGTTGTTTAAGGGTAATTCACACAGCCCTACAGGGAAACGAACTGGTGGTAGACTGGGCAACTGACGGTTAATTATCTCGGAGATAATTAATCGGAGATAATTAATCGGAGGTACTTTTATATGAAATCAACCGGCAACTTTATATGGCGTTGTCCTATGAAGGGGTGAATTATCATGCAGACCTTTAGACCTATCACAGAACTGGTCATCAAGATCCAGTACTCAATCGGTACCAATAGTACCGGTCAGAGAACAAGTATAATGATTACGAACAGTCTCCATCCTGCATTCCTTTGGACTAGAACAGTGACAAGTCCTCATTTCACCAGTCACGTGATAGGTAATTTTAGAGTAATTGACACCGTTTTCCCACAGGGTACCCACTACGTTTTCATACAGATTTAAAATGAAAAATATTATGTCGTAAGACATTATTAGCTATTGCAAGCACCCCTAATGTTTGTAGTAAATCTGAGTAAAAAAAAACACTTTAAAAAGGTTGTATATTAAAAAATAATTTCTAATTATTTTTTTTTAATTTTGAGTAGTGTAGGGGAACCTTTGGTAAATATAAACAATTGCCAAGTGCTTCTTTATATCGCTTTTTATCCTCACTTTTTATCCATGGCTATAATCGAAATTATACCATTCTATTGCATTCTATTGCAAGTGATAAACATTTTTTAAGTTTATTAGAGTGCTGGTATTTGCTATCAAAAAGTGAGAATTTTGTAGTTTTTTATTGAGACGGTATGTTTAAATTGATCACATATTTTATATCTTTTGAAATACAATCGGGTTCTGCAAATGAATTTAACATTGCTTAATTGGTGCTAAGTTATTTTCAAATTACAACATTGTGGTAAAGTGGAAAACATGTTCTGGGGTAAAGAGGGAAACGTAGTTTAAGCAATGTATGTTGTTGTATAGTGAAAATACTACTAGCTATGAATTATTTAATTTATTTAGCCAAGAAAACCCTTCAATCGTTGCCACAAACCAATGAAAAGCAACATTTTGACTTCACCTGAGATAAGATCTGAATTGCTGAGTAAAGCCGAGAAGCGAACCATTAACTGAATTAAATAGAATACATCGGTAAATATTCTTCAAGGTCATCAGAAGAAGAAGATTTTGTACAAATAAAATTTCAACAATTCAACTGGACGACCAGCAACTACACTTTTATCTAATATCACTCACTATATTCTCATTAGGAGTATATGCACATTTTGTTTAGTATTTTCTTAACATAACTACTGAGATTAATTTAAATTATCAGAATTCTTTCATTTACTTGATAAAATGTCCATGTAGCATTGAAATTTAATTATTTTAAGAAAAAAATGCCCCAAAAACGTTGTGCATTAAAATAAAATGTAAATTAAAATATATTTGTAACAAAAACGATTCCTTAAAATAAGATAATTAATTTTTCCAGAATATTAGGAATTTATTTGTTTTTTTCTTAAATTCTAAATATTTTCAACAACGAAATACATCATTTACCATACTATTTCCTATTTGAGTATATAATATTACTCATACCTAACGTCGTACAAGCACTATCTCTATATTATTGTTTACAAATAATGATCCTTCTAAATGAAAAACAAATCTTCAAACAAATCAGTCACAAACTTAGCAAAATAAACAGCTCGATTGAAATTTTCCAAACAATTCGATTCTTAGAGAATTTAAAGTGTTTTCCGAAGCTCCCATTTGTATTCGCCATTAACTATTTGTATTTATTTATATCAAGTTTTCAATAAACTACTATTTTTAAACTATTATCCGATCTATTTTTTTATTTTTCTTGTTTTGTTTCCTCTTCACACGATTTTCTTAAGGGAAACTTTTGTTTGTTTTCGCTGAATGTGCAAAGAATGTGCAATAGTATAAAAATAAATGCGAAGACATAAGCTGCACAGATTTCTTTACATTTCTTGCTTGACTCCTTTTTATTATAAAAATCTTAAACCAGCACCAACACAAATGCAATTGAACAACAAACCTTGCTTGGGCACTCGTGCTTCACATGTGTTTGTGTACATGTCCGTGAGCACCGTTTGTCTATGTGTGTGTCGGGGGGGAGGAGTGTTTTGTGTACTAGTGTGAATCCTATATTGAAAGTGGTTCTAAAGTGGATAAATAATTCATTCCGTCAGTACCTACTTCCTTGTGCAACATTTGAATTTCTTTCTCCGACTCCAGCATACTTTAACTAAAACCTTTGGATTGAATGATGTGCAAGATATTTGGTAAATGTTATTTTCTTCTTTTTGTGGTCTTCTCTCTATGTAGAAAATAATTAAGATTGTTTTTATACCTGAAGCAATAAATACGTAAAACCGAAAACATGTTCTATTTAAACACTTCTGTACTTTTTCGACTGCAATTTTAGTGTCTTCAGTATCCTCAAGTACCCGAGGTGCCATTTTGAGCACATTACTTTTATTGTAAATCTCTTCAATTCGATTCTCTAAAATATTACCAAGTACGAACAACTTTTATGAAATGCCAGTATCTCTTCGGTACACCGAGAAAACAAAATAATAAATTTACATATTTTTCCTATTTGTATGTTTGTAGTCATTTTTATTTAAATACTTTTTAATTAAACTTAATTTAAATATATTTAATTTTATTACGTAGATAAAAATATGTTATTGCACAGAAAAATATATATATATATATAAATACTATTAATTTTTAATTATTTCGTCGCATATACGACATTTAATTGTATTGATTAAATATTTAGTTATATTAATTAATATATGATTTGAGCACATCCGATGTAAAAAAAATGTGTATTCATTTTTATTTAGTTTCTTTTATTATTACACATTATATATTATATTGTTTTATTTAAATTTTTATTTCATATAATTATTTTTTTTATTTTACTCTTTTTTTGTTCGAAATTTTAATCACGTTCACATCACAAGTAAAGCTAAAAATAATGAAAGGAATATTCTAAACACAAATAAGAGAGAAGAATATCAAAGTCATGATGTACGCACGATTTGCCGGAAAACAACCCGACGAACCGAATAGGCAAGCACGCATTGCGATGAACTAATGTAAAATAAGATCGGTACAACAGTAACGGTAATACTGTGTAGTGAATTTAAAACTGTCTGTGGCTGTAAAACTGTATAGTGCCCCTAAAACTGTCGGTTGATGTATATGCTATATATGCATTTATTTTAGCGTATATTACAACCCAGAAAGGATTTAATTTATACTATTAAATAATTCGTATAGCCAATTTATTACATACGCATTAAAATTAAATAATAAGTATTTAATTTAAGTTTTAATAAAAATTATTTAATCTAAGTTTAAATAAAAATTAACCGGTGAAAAAATTACTTACAAATATTTAAATTATTACTTGGTTTACATTCTTTATGAGTACTAATATTAAAAGGCTTTTAACAAAAATTTTAATAATGTAAATACTTAAATATTTATTGAAAAATAAAATTCTAAAAGAACAGTGTTTGAATATTTTTATATGATATATAATCAATCTGAATTTTTAAAAGTATAACAAGTGCTGACAGACCCAACCTAACTTTGCCTTGCTTATATAAACTATTTTAAAGTCAAACTGATGCAAAACAGCCAAATCAGATTGAAATCTTTTTACATTTTCGAATTACTGACTTCCGTAGGCAATGTTTTTTAGACCCACCCAAACACAGCAACACAGCTCAAAACAGATGCTTAAAACGTATTCAGCATAAAAATTTACTACAATGAAAGCGCAAAACAAACAAGGAACATGTGACAACGGTGACAACAACAATAACTGAAAATATCCACGAAATGTCTTCTGAAGCCAGCGCTAATGATAAAACAGAGAAAATGAACAAAGAAACTAAAGCAAAATAAGAAAAATGCAAATTTGACCACTAAATGTAGTACAGTCGGCTTAGCAGACACATTTCTTTGAAATGTCGTCGCAACGTTAATATTTTCAATTTGAACTATTAAAAAAATATTTTAAAAAAAGGAGTCAAATTGATTTTAATACATAAATTCTATATAATTCTCTAATACTAATTTTGACGTACTTGGCGTTTTTAAGAAAATTGCAATCGAAAATTCAAACGCTTATTAAAAAAGTACTACTTAAACAAACACAAATGTACACACAAAGTTTTACACATATATCATTACGATATATGTTATCTAGAGCTTCGTCCAAAATTACTAACATTTTTCTAATTGATTCACTTTTTTAAATATTCCCAGCGAACTTAATTTTGGTACTCTTTTATATAATCGATTTTCAATAAAAAATACATATGCCACTAATCTGAAAATAAGATTACTTCCTATCTAAAGTATGTCTTTTCTTATTGCATACCCAGTTTTTTCTTATTATGTAACGTTTTTCAAAAAAATTCGGGTATTTTCATTAATTTGTATGTAAAATATACAAGCATTTTAAATTTAAACAGTTTTTAACGGAATTTGGGTTGATAGGGCATATTTTAATAATGAGAACCGATACAAAAAAAGTTAACACATTTCGTCGTTAGTTTGAACTATGTTCTGCATAACCATAAATCATTTTCTTATTTTTCATTAGATTCACAGTGCTAAAATAATCGCCCAAAAATAGTCTAAAAAATCTATATTTTTCGAGTTTAGATTCAAATATCTTCAAAACCTATCGGAATAATAGTATTTATCGATATATTGTAATTAGTTTTGACTATTGAATATTAAATAAAAATGCGTTTACAGTATTTTTAAAAACTGGTTGTGTAAGCGACTGTATTCTTTTAATTCTAAAAAGTGCCTGAAAAGGTCTGGAGAATTCGAAAGCAATTTTCTTAAAAACGGTACGTAATAGAAAAAACTGAGTATCACTCAAAATCAGCAACCAAGAATTATATAGAATCGATGTATTGGCAACATATTTTCTCATTTTTTTGAGTAGTGTTATTAAATTTTAATATAATAATGAATATTCCGATATTCTATAATACATAACATAAAATGAATAGGTTATTATTATTAGAATAAATTATTACTTTATTCGTAAATGCATTAAATACTACTAATATAAAACTACTTTAGGAGTTTTTTTTTTCATTTCATGTAATCATTTTAAATAACTTTTATTAAAAGTACACTATCAAAATTAAGTTTCCCAGCAGTTGCATTTTAAAGTTTGCTAAAAATTTACAAATCAGACTTTGTCATTACAGCACTCTATTTATTTTAACTGCAGAACAAATCAAAAAAAGTTATTAATTTTTATCAATAGTTTTGAACAATGTTCTGTTCATTTTATTGTACATCATTACATGGTGTCTCCACTAGTCATAATTTATGGACATTTTTATCTTGTACGATCAAAATTTATTGTGGACACACTGCATGTCTTGCCATAAATGTCAAACAAAATTCTGCCATGACTTTGACGTTTCAAAATAAATTAAAATCAAAATAATTATTTACAAATTTTTATTCCATCAATTTTTAATTTCGAATAGCGTTGGACTAATTTAATTAATAAATTCGCAGTGAAAATATCATTGTTACAGCGTGGTGCAAGTGCGAAATATAAGTTTCTCAAAAAATGTTGTGACATAATTGCACCACATCGTTTTTGTCGATATAAAAAATGTGTCTGTCATAAAAATTTACATGAGATATGGTTATACGGTGTTATATCGTAAATGCTAAAAAACTATTTCAAAAATAATCAAAAAATTAATTTTAAAATCTTAGTAAGTATCATAAAAATGTACAGGAATATTAATATTCCATAGTATATTGAAGTTAGTTTTGAACTTTTAAAGAAAAATTGCGTTTAAAATATTTTGGAAAACCAGTTAGGTGAAGTACTTTACTCAACGCATAAAGTATCTTAATAGGTGTTAAAATTTTCCTAAAAAAATTTCATAATAAGACTCCATAGGAAATATTTATAATATTTTGTAGGAAATAAATATTTTGTGTCAATATTTGTAATATTTGCAGATAAAATAAAAACTTAAACGTAGTATATCGAACGTAGGGTACTTTTGAAGAGTATATTGTAATAGATAATTTTTTCGTGGAATTAGTTATTTTCACGCCTAGCGGCCAATTCTAACCATTAACGAAACAAGGTTTTTCGTTTTCTTTAGGAAGACTGGAATTTAATGCGACATTTTCGCTTTCCGGGATTTTTGATTATTTATTTTTATTGAAGACGTCTGGCTTGTTTCACAAATACTGCCACTGTCATTGTCCCATTCCATTGTCTAATATAAATAAATTGCTGCGTGGTTACTGCATATACGGTTAATCAGAATTTTGTGATTTAAATAATTAAAGAACAGCCAACATTTATGCCGTTGACCTTTGCCGATCTGACCCACATAGATGCTCCGAAAAATGCAAATCTATACCAAGTAGAAATGCAAATGAACCAAATTCAGCGCGTCATAATTTATACAAAGTTTACACAAAGTTATAAAATATGATGGGAATTTTTTAAATTTTCCATATTATTTGACTGCGCTCTGCTCGGCGCTTATTTGCCATTAAAATTTGTAGCCATTCTTTTTATTCCGTTTCAAACGTCCTCGAACATTTCGACATTCAATTTTATTGGCAAATTTTAGCTATTTATTATTTTACGTACTTTTTTTTATCACATTTTTCGCATTTTGATATCTAATAACGTCATTTGGTTCGCTTTTACGGGTTCGTCCATTAATCTAAATTGTTGCGCGCAGCTCTGGCAGGAGGTGCCTTTTAGGCGGCGGCGCTGTTCGTGAACTCCTCGGTCTGCTCCTCGGTCTGCTTCTCGGTTTGACAAACACATGGCCGAAATGAAATTTATAGCCTGGCTTTCTACGTCTTCGTATCGCGTTGTTTTTCGAGCACAGTCATCGTTTCCGTCGTAAATTTAATGGCCGATTTTTATTGTTGTTTATTAAGTGACAGATACGAGTTTTATTTTTGTCTCGATTAATATTTGGTTTATGTTTGCATTCTTATTACTTTTTAATTAATTATACAGAGCATCAACTCCGCAACAACCTTTAGTGCGAAGGTACAGAGTGTATGTAATTTTCATGCTTAATTACGGCCTCGCTCAACTTTGCGCCACAGAATAATTTATCCTGTTTCATGTGCTCTGTGCTGCAGGGAGGCAGCAAACTTCCCAGTAAACTTTCATTTCCTATCTGTTCTCGATGAACTAAATAAAAGAGTGTATATTATTTAAATGTATACTAAATTCCTTACAATTCTAGATCTTGTAGGTAACATTTTCCAGAGTCTCGCATGGAATACTGATTTGTAATTATCGAGGTGTGTGAGAAATTTAAAAATCGACAAATGCTTGTGGGTGGCATTTGCCGATTCAGCTACTAATTATCGGATGCTAATAGTTTGGAATGAAACCAAGTAAAAACCGGGATACCTCGAAAGTATTTGAATATTTGGTTCGTGTCATACCTTTCGCATTGTTTCTGTTGTCGGAAACTCATTTATCTAGGGATCCAAAATGTTGTATACAAATTTAAAATAATGGAACAGAACTACAATCTAACTATATTTCATTCTGTTTATTGAACGATTGTCTGCAGGGTTGCTTGAAAAAGAATTTCGTTCTTCTGTACACCTGCAAGAAGTGCATTTAAATGCAGTTGTGAAACTTGTCTAGAGACAAACTTTTATTAGAAACATGCAGCACCAAACAACTTTGTTATTAGATAAAAAGTTGTCATGCGAATATGGGATTAATTACCGTAAGAGAAGAGCTCTGTACCAAAACAAAAAGTAGAAATGTTCAAGGTAACAAGCGCAACAAATACGTGTGCAAACCTTAGAAATATCAAATTATTTGAAAATGGTAACAATTTTATTTAAACCACATATACAGGATGTTTGGTTCATCAATAATTGTCTATGATTCAAAAATATAGGAATATATAAAAATAAATCATTTCTTTTTTGCACCCAGTTTGAGATACAGAGTGTTAAAGAAATGTATATTACTGACATAACCTAGTCTATAAAATTATAAAGTACTGGGAAACTATAATGAATTAGAAAAAAGAGGTTATTCTTAACGAAATTTTGAGAAAATCAATGACAAAGTCATAAATTGTATTTTTATTTTTGTAAATTTCGATTTTACGTACATTTCAAGAATGGAAGAAATCATGAGGTTCGAAGATGTGATATACGAAAGGTAATTTAATTGTCTACAGGATGAGTGAATATTGATAATCATTTGGCAACAACTTATACCTTAAAACCAATTTTCTTGACTAGGTAACGTCTGAAATGTATTTCTTAAACACCCTGTCTCCTAAACTGGGTGCAAAATTACACATTTTTATACCCTACACTAAGAGTGAAAGGGTATATTCAGTTTGGTACGCCGTTTGTAACACCCAGAAGGAAGCATCTCCGGTATGGAAAAGTATATATATTCTTGATCAGCATGACCTCCTGAGTCAATTTAGCGATGTCCGTCTGTCCGTCTGTCTGTCCGTCTGTCTGTCTGTTGAAATCCCTACTACTTTTAAAATTGAAGAGCTAGATAAATGAAACTTATAACTTTGATTACTAATACACCTACGCTGTATGTGCGAAAATCGGCGAGATCGGTTCATTGTGACCTATGATCCGACCACTTATGTTCAAATACGTCATATAAAATGTACATATAAAGATCAATTTTTATGTATACGTGCTTAGGTAAACTTTTTTTGGTCAAATATATATTGACATCATGCTCAAGTACGTGATAATAATGTTTTCCGTCGAAAAGACCTGTGGTTCATTAAAAAATCGAAATTCGGTACACCTACCCATTTGTAAATATGGGTATCAAATGAATGGAAATTCTTCAGAGATTGAATGTTTGTAGTTATTTTCAGGATTCGTATACCCTGGTGACCTATATATCACTTTGAATGGTAACCACACATATGTGTAGGGTATTTATAGTCGGCTTAGACCGACTATAATTTTGATAATCCTAACTATCAGAATTACACCTACTTTAAAATTTCCCATGTGATCTAACCTTCCCAACTGGTTTTTTTTATATTTTCTAATTGTTTATGTCATAGAATGACCCCCTGAATCGATGAACAGAACAAACTGTATAATAGAAAAAATTCATCTAATTGATGAACTACATTGGCAAAATTTCATACTCAAGATAATTTGTTTTTACTGATTTTTGTTTCAGTTTGTTTTACTGTTCATTGCTATGCCAATTTCTATTAAATTATTGAATATGTTTTATTTATTTGTATATTTTTTTTTATAAAACAAATAGTTTGATAAATATATTTTATAGTAAAACTTCAACGTTACAATTTTATCAGTGTACATATGAGATTCATAAACTTTTATTTATTTTTTGGTTTAAACAATATATTTTATACTTATTGCTATGGTCTGACAACTCTATTTTCTGCACTCACGATAATTATTCATCCTCAACAAGGCAACTTCCAAGTGAGGAAAACTTTACTGAAATATGGTAAATTTCTCAAATGAAGTTTTTTTGTAAAACACCAACCACTTTTACGAAGACAATCTGATAGGTGTGAAAGTTGAAAATAAACGAAAAGCTGAAACTTTGAGCAAGTGTGGCTAAAAAAATATATGTGTCATACTTCGCCTCTAGGCTTGCCAACTACAGTTTCTTCTGGCAATATAATCTAAAAATGATCTTTCACTATTTATCTTTTGAATCAAACAACTCTTCACGAATCATTCCATACAACATATCTACATTAAAAATAGAGCACTTCACAGTAGTATTATTCGAGAACTATTTTAGCGTTCTATTTAGTTTTCTTATCAACAAGCCAATTAATAGTTATTGAACGGTGATATAAACCTCATAATCGAATTGATATGATATATTCACCGGTAATCAGTGCATAATACCCAAATTTTCGAAATTCGAATTCGTGGTTTAAGTCCGATCAAGAAATCAAAACACTAATGGTGATAAAGATTAAACAATCTAAATTTTCATTTGTAAGATTTCCAATATGGAAATATAATTTCATTTTTAGTAAATCTGTATATTATATTCTCTTCCTCTAAAGTACCACAGACGAAATTATAACTTTCTTATTATATACAAAAATGGATAATAATTTTTTTTTCTAAAATTTAGAAAAACTCGTAGCCACCCATAATATACTAATATTCATCTCAAAACATAAACATATTGTAATCTAAATTATAGGTTATTTACTTTGTTAAAAATTAATTCTGAAATATTTATTTAAAAATAATGTTTTGTTTTGTATTTAAAATTCACAAATGAAAATTGTATTATATAAATATATACTGAAGCGTAAGCACGCACATTCAACTTAATTTCAATATCAATAATATTTATTTTAGACAAATAAATATAAATTGATTGTTAACTCCGATTTTTAATATGACTGGGCACCCACTAAAATGTATGTCCAATAACTTGAGAAAAATACAAATTATTCTCAGCGTCATTCAAACATCTGAGTCCGTATATCTGCATTTGAAAATGATTTTTTTTTTAATTATGCGTAATCGTGCGTTAATCGTGGCTGTAACTTAGCGTCGTTAGTTCAGAGTTTAGTGCGTTGGACTGCGAGCCGAAACGTCCCCGGTTCTAGCTTGGACTGGGGCTAACAACATCTTTTCATAGAAACATTTTTCTATACTGCGCTTACCTCTCAGCAGTAAATGGCAATCCTACGAGAGTAAAACATTAACTATGAAAATCTCTCACCCGCTGTTCCGATTCGGCATTAAACTGGAGGTCCCACCACTTGGAGTACATATATAACACGCACAGCTCAAATGACGAGAGAGCTCGGCATTAGTTCATCTAGGACTGTAGCGCCAAATAATAACACTACTCAACAAAACGAGAAAAATTGTTTGCCATGGATTTCACAAACATCAATTCCATATAATTCGCGGTTGCTGATTTTGACAGCATACTCAGTCTTTTTTAATTCGTAACGGTCTCATAAAATTGCTATCGATATTGTTGGCCCTTTTCAGCCACTTTTTACGAATAAAAAATATAGTCCGTTACACATCTAAATTTGCAAAAAACTATAAACGCAATTTTTCTTTCAATTGTCAATACTAATTATAACACTTGCATTTCAAATGCATGTAAAACCCGTATAGGAATTGATAACGAAAAACGGTTTTCAACTTCATCATGTGTGAGGTTTCTTCTACAAGATACCATCGCAAAAATATATAAATTTTTCTAAATATTAAAAAGTGATATACAGTTGGACTTCAAATGCAAGTAAAACCCGGATGTGAATTGATATCGTGAAGCGGTTTTCGAATTCACGATCAAGGGGGCTTCTGGTACAAGATTGATTCAATTGTGTTTGAAAGTGACACAAAAAATATATTTTTTGAAATTATTTCAAAATAAGGAACACACTTGCATTTTAAATGCAATTTAAAACCGCAAACGAATTGATCAAGAAAAATGGTGAACGCACATATCCTTGGATTGGTCTCTAGTTTTACGTACATATCGATTTTTTAAAGTGTGCAAAATTATTTTGGTTCTTGTAGCACGGTGTAATATACCGACAAATACAATTACACCAATAAGATTAAAGGTATTTGAATCCAAACTCGAAAAATATTGTTTTTTTAGATTATTTTTGGACCTTTTTTTGCCATTAATTTAAAATCATACAAATTACTGAAAAATACCCGAATACATACCGAATACATAATAGAAAAATAATGAGTAGGCAATAAGATTACCAGCAGGAAATGGCCTCAAGGTCATCAATGATTAATCGAGGACATTATAAAATTTGTCATTGATGAATATGTCTACAACAGTTTCATAAATGACATTTAATGTCATATACCATATGTCCTATATTCATATATCAATGAGATTGTGAAAATCTGTCATTGATGAAATGTTATTGATGACGTCATTGATGAAAATTAACGTTGGGGCATGTGACGTGACGTCACAGGGACCAATTATTATAAAAGCGAGATAATAAGCAGAAGTAATGTTGATAGACGATGGTCGTTAGTAAAGTATGTTACTAACATTATAGCAAGTACACATACCATTCCAACCGAAAACAGAAGAAAATTATAAAATTGAAATAATAAATAAGATAAATAAATATATATATATATATAAATTGAAAAATAAAATAATAAAAAAAATATTTTTTTTACAAGAAAAAATATGTATGAGAATCATTTGTGAATTCATTGATGATGAATATAAATTAAAAAATATAAACTTAAAAAAATAATAAAAAAAAATATTTTCTTACAAAAAAAAAAATATATGTATGAGAATCATATGTGACTTCATGACATCTTTAATGCTACATCATGCATGAATCAGTGGACATTTGTATGAAAATGCTATACAGGTCAAAATTGCAATCGGTCATCGATTTTTCTGACCTGACATAGGGGAATAATTGAGGAATCATTGTTGACATTTCCTGCTGGAATTAAGTATACTTTAAGTATTAAGTAATAATATTTTGAGATTATATAAATAATTTTTTTGTTAATTATTAAACGTTAATTATTAAAAATCTTAAATGATAAAAATATTTCTAAAAAAACCAAAATTTATAATTATATAATTATAATAAATAAAAAATTATATAATTGGGTATACTAAATAAAGTATTGGAATATTTTATTTAAATTAGCCTAGAAAATTAAAAGAAAATTTTCGTTTAAGTTTTTTTGTTAAACTATTTTTCCACAGAACTTTATGTTTATAATCCAAGTAGTGGGTGAATAACAACTTTAAACGGCACTAAGCCATATTCACATTATTTTTATTCCATTACATATTGATTAAAAAATTATTAGCACCAAATAACTGTTTTTACATTAAAATGAAATAATATGTTTACTTCTAAATACAAAGTTTTTCATATTCAGACATATATATGTTCCCAAAAACATCTCAATTATTCAATTTAAACATAAATATATTTTAACGAAAACAAAAATATGTTTAACTGTAATTATAATAATGTTTTACAATGCAATAAAAATTTTATTTGCATAAAACTCCAAAGGCATATGTTATGCCCGCAAATTATATTTGGAGAGTCCTTTTTTACAACGTGAATCAATTAAATCACTTATATGTAAATATAATATATAAAGTATGTAATTAGAGATATCTTAGAAACCATATCTTAGAAACCAAGCTGTTCCTCTTTCGATATTATTGCTTCAATCGTGTACTTATAAGCATGGTGTTTAATTCGATAGCGATGCATGGAATTATACGAATCTTTTATCGGTTGACTTCTCTAACGAAACAATTAAAATACGAAGTAAAGAGAAAGAAGATGGCAAGCCTGATAAACACCCACATTGTTGGGTAGAAAATTTGAATGGTGACTGAAATCAGTTCCTGAGTATGGTCAGCTCTTGCGTCCTACAAACGATCCGCATTTAAACGATTCACTTTGTGTCTTAGATGAGGTTAAACAGCGGTGTGTATTAAAAATTAAAGAGAAACCAGTTTCCTTAATGTAAGGTAATTTAGTAGAAATGTAAAGAGCATTTGATGCAGGGTGTGTCAAACTGTGGGAACTCCTCAGTGGAGTTTATACGCACTGTTGTACACAAAGTCCAACATCCACTGAAATTTCCCGCTTGAGTTGCCTGCTGACATTGCAGTTTAATTGATGCTATTGATGCAACTCAACATAGATAGTGGCTCCTGCAAAACCTTCACACTTAGTGATGGCACAAAAAGAAGAAAAAAATCAAAAATTTCCTAGTTTTAGAGTCAAACAGACCCACATGCGAAGAGAACAAAAATTTGACAAATTTTCAACTGAAATTGAACTCTGCTGTCACGGAAGCAAATGTTGAAGTGGAAGTAAACAAAAAAAAAATGGGAAGTGGACACTTGCGCACATGTTTAGCGTAGAGGGATGCAGGAAACGCAAAAGGTCACACTACACAGTATCACACATACATTCATACATACATACATACATACATACATACATACATATAATCTCAAACACACTCAAAGGCGCCGTCATCAGAGTCATCGACAGTGACAAGGCAGGCCATATGTCACCGTAGTGCAACAGTCCTGCATGGATCCACTTCCTGTAGTTCGCTTGAACTCCGCAACATGTGCCCACAAAACGCTGATTCGACGAAGTTCCACAAAAAGGACACTTTTACTAGTATTTTCCAATTTTATTTTTTATTTTTGTTAGTATTTTTCTGACAGCTTGGAAGAGCGTGAGTGTGTATGCGTTCCTCGTTATTCGTTTTAATGGAGAAAATGCCGACATAAAGGCGACAAACATCAGAGGCAAAATGTTTAAAAGAGTCCTTTGCAAGCGAATACATCACGCAGCAAAACACAACAGTACAAGTTGAATAGGGTTTGCTGCTCCAGCTGTGGTTCTTATTGTACGCTGTTTCTTGTTATGTTTGCGCCCAACAGAGTGATTCTGATTTTAACGCGTCTCCGAGCTGCTATCCACATTAGTGCGATAAGGACCTTGTGCTAGTGATGACTTTCTTATTGTAGCCAAAACATGTCAAGGTAATGTCGCTCATGTTTCCTGCGTCACAATACAAAGCTCGTCACTGTCAATAATTACGTTTTTTAAAAATGATTGGATTGTTTTGTATTCTTACAATTCTTAACCTAGTATTTATGTAATTTAAGTTTATTGAAATAGAATATTTTCATGTTAATTGCTCGAAACTGTATAAAAAGAGAATTTTTCGATGAAATAATATTAAAAGGATATAAATTCATTAAATTAAAAATATTACTACACCATTTACAATTGTAATTCAGAAAAGATCAATTGAAATTCAAAAGACATCACTTGAAATTCAGAAATTCCATTTGAAATTAAAAAGACATCAATTGAAATTCCGAAATTCCATTTGAAATTCAGAAGACATCAATTAAAATTCAGAAATTTTCATTTGAAATTCATAAAATTTCCCTTTAATATACAAAATTTTCTGTTTTGTTATACCCTGCTCTAAGAGTTAAAGGGTATATTCAGTTTGGTACGCCGTTTGTAACACCCAGAAGGAAGCATCTCCGGTATGGAAAAGTATATATATTCTTGATCAACATGACCTCCTGAGTCGATTTAGCGATGTCCGTCTGTCTGTCCCTCCGTCTATCTGTATGTCCGTCTGTCTGTTGAAATCCCTACTACTTTTAAAATTGAAGAGCTAGATAAATGAAACTTATAACTTAGATTACTAATATACCTACGCTGTATGAGCGAAATTGCGAATTGGCGAGATCGGTCCATTGTGACCTATGATCCGACCACTTATGTTCAAATACCTCATATAAAATGTACATATAAAGATCAATTTTTATGTATACGTGCTTAGGTTAACTTTTTTTGGTAAAATATATATTGACTCATGCTCAAATACATGATAATAATATTTTCCGGCGATAAGACTTGTGATTCACAAACAAAAAATCGAAATTCGGTACACCTACCCATTTGTAAATATGGGTATCAAATGAATGGAAATTCTTCAGCGATTGAATGTTTGTAGTTATTTTCAGGATTCGTATACCCTGGTGACCTATATATCACTTTGAATGGTAACCACACATATGTGTAGGGTATTTATAGTCGGCTTAGACCGACTATAATTTTGATAATTCTAACTATCATAATTACACCTACTTTAAAATTTCCCATGTGATCTAACCTTCCCAACTGGTTTTATTTTTAAAATCTCCTGTCATTTAAAAAAAAAAGTCAAAACAAACAATTGTCAATTATTCTGTTTCTATTTATTAGTATTTTATATTTCCTTTAATTAAACAAGAATTCAAGAAAGCAGCAACGTACCAGAGGAATTTCTGTTCCAGTTTCCACACCATGAAGACGTGCGAAATTAAGCAGGATTCCAGCGAATATACATTCAACTGAGCTAAACATCGTGGTTTATTTATAAAAGATATCCGCGGAACTTGTTTATTTGTGATAGATATAAAAAGAAATCGGTTAAGCCTATCCAATTTAAGGTTCACACGTCTTCACGCTTTGTTGAAACTATATGAAAAAACTATAATGTGTAAATCATGGACATGAATGTTTCAAGTTTTTAATTATTTTAAGTTTATACATTAAATATGAATTCATGTTTTATACATCGAACCCGATTTGATTTTATTTCAGTCCGAGACTTTACTCATCACACTATTTAAATAGAGAGTTTTCAAGGGGGCCTTTAGTAGCTTTTACAATTTTTCAAGTTCATTAAGCGACTATTGAACCACAGCAAAATGATTATTTCGGAAAAAATTTGTATTTTCTTTTATTGCAGTTTTAAAACCTTTTTATTATAAGCTGTCCACATATAAAATAAAGCCAGTCATGTACAGTTTTTTTTAGATTTATTCGTTCACGGTTTTCATTTGCAATGCAAGTGCATATCATAAATTTCATATTTAAAAAATATTATTTTTCGTGGAACATTTGAAAAAAATCTGATGCATTTTCTAACTGAAATCTCTCTAAATATATCGGTTCATTGTGACCTGTGATCTGACCATTTATATTCAAATACCTCATATAAAATTTACATCTACAGCTCAATTTTACTGTTTACGTGCTTAGGTTATCTTTTTTGGTCAAATATATATTGACTTCATGCACAAATACATGAAGATAATGTTTTCCCGCGAAACGACTTGTGGTTCCCAAAAAAAAAATTGAAATTCGGTACACCTACAAATTTGTAAATATGGGTATCAAATGAATGGACATTCTTGAGCGATTGAAAGTTTGTAATTATTTTCAGGATTCGTATACCCTGGTGACCAATATACCACTTTGAATGGTAACCACACAAATGTGTAGGGTATTTATAGTCGGCTTAGACCGACTATAATTTTAATAATCCTAACAACCATAATAACACTAAATTTAAAATTTCCAATGTGATCTTGCCTTCCCAACTGGTTTTAAATTTAATATAAAAAATGTATATATTTTTATAATACGAAAGTATGATTCGCACTTGCATTTCAAATACAAATAAAAATCCTAAATTAATAGATCTAAAAAAAACTGTTTTCGCAGAAATTCTCAGTGTGCAATTTTGTTTTTATACCCTACACTAAGAGTGAAAGGGTATATTCAGTTTGGTACGCCGTTTGTAACACCCAGAAGAAAGCATCTCCGGTATGGAAAAGTATATATATTCTTGATCAGCATGACCTCCTGAGTCGATTTAGCGATGTCCGTCTGTCCGTCTGTCCGTCTGTCCGTCTGTCTGTCCGTCTGTCTGTCTGTCCGTCTGTCTGTCCGTCTGTCTGTCTGTTGAAATCCCTAAGACTTTTAAAATTGAAGAGCTAGATAAATGAAACTTATAACTTAGATTACTAATATACCTACGCTGTATGTGCGAAAAAATTGGCGAGATCGGTCCATGGTGACCTATGATCCGACCACTTATGTTCAAATACCACATATAAAATGTACATATAAAGATCAATTTTTATGTATACGTGCTTAGGTAAACTTTGTTGGTCAAATATATATTGACATCATGCTCAAATACATGATAATAATGTTTTCCGGCGAAAAGACTTGTGGTTCACAAAAAAAAAATCGAAATTCGGTACACCTACCCATTTGTAAATATGGGTATCAAATGAATGGAAATTCTTCAGCGATTGAATGTTTGTAGTTATTTTCAGGATTCGTATACCCTGGTGACCTATATATCACTTTGAATGGTAACCACACATATGTGTAGGGTATTTATAGTCGGCTTAGACCGACTATAATTTTGATAATCCTAACTATCATAATTACACCTACTTTAAAATTTCCCATGTGATCTAACCTTCCCAACTGGTTTTTTTATTTATGTAGCACGGTGTTATCGTTTCTACGAAAAATGTTTATTAACTACGATCAAATTTTGAATTATTTTTAATTCAATTGTGTGCGCTGATATAAAAATTATCAAAGACGTGTGACTATTTAATGCAAAACATACGTTTGTTTCAGATATATGTGGACAATTCATGTCAGAATGACCGCATAATTTTAGTATTTCATATAGTGACTAATTCATGAATTTTTAACTGCTTTTGTGGCATTGTTAAAAAACATGACGTTTAAAGCAAGGATTGAAACCGTAACCGAAACCGATATCCGCTTAAAACCGAAACCGTAACCGAAACCGTTATACGAAAATCAGAAATAAACCGACATCCAAAACCGAAATAAATGGTTTCGGTTTTATACCGATTTTAAACGGTTTTAAAAAAGGATAAAAACAGACCAATTATTTTATATAGAAGCTCTAAAATACAAGGCGGGTTTGAATATTATTTAATAAGATCTGAGGTTCCCAAAATAAAAACATCTTGTTCTACAAAGCACGTTATTTTTTTGGACAAATATTTTCAGAAGGAAGCATATGGCCCAAAACGCAAAAAACGAAACCACAGAAAATTTTTTGTTTTCAATATTCGCATGTTTTGGTATTACTTGTAGTTTGTACACATCCCAAAGTAACAATCGACACCAATATCAACGCGAAATTCTTTCTTTGCATTGTGAATTTAGCATAGTTTATTGGTTGCCTCCTGAAAAATAAAAAAGTAACAAAAATATAAGGCTCATGAAAAAGGTGTGTTGTATTCAATTAATTGGTTTTTTTTTCATGTTATCCACTTTTCTTAGATAGAGTAAAGAAAACTGAAAATAACTAAATAAAATAATTGAAGAAAAATAATCTTATCAGCATTTTAAACGAAAAAGAATTTGACCGCATTTTTTTAAAGTAACGTAGCAAACAAAAATTACAAAAAGTCTTTTACCATAAAATCTAGCACGTCAATATAAGTGAAAGACATAATTTTCTTCGACTAATTTTAATCTATTTTCTAAAGATAATAAAAAATTAGCAGTGTAATTATTAATGTCTGTGTACAGAGCCAAAAAGGATTTGTAACGTAGCAAACATTTTTTTATTGATATTCAAATATTATAACAATTTTGATTTTCAAACCATAAACATACGTTTGATGTATAGAAAAACCTGAGCAAGGCTCAGAGAAACAACAATTACATCGACAAATTGAAAAGGTTGAAGAAATTTGATGATTTCAAGAAAAAAAGAGTATCTGCATAGAAGAAACGGCGAAAGAAAAAGAAGTAGGGATAGTGCGAATAGTATCCGTGATATTGCGTCGTTCCACCAAATTCAAGTGATTGATGGAGCAATCGTCACTATTAACACATAAAACCAATGCTACGCTTTATATTTTGAACCGCATTCCACTTTTTAATTAATTATACCCTACACCTATGAGGTACAGCATCACGACCCGAGTCCGTTTACCCATGTTCGTCTGACCGTCCGATAACTTGAGAAATACTGGTCGGAATTCAAAAAACAGAGGAGCCAATAACTCTTAAAGTATTCAAAATATAGTTATGAAATTAAAAAATAATTGTTATAATTCACATAAAGATATATGTTACAAAAATGGGCGTGATACCTTGCTCACATATTGTAATATATGTGAGAGCGATCATCATAATTATTAACTTTAAAAGTTATGTATTCAAATAAATATGCCACATTACTATCCCCACCAAGGTGTAGGGTATTCAATAGTCGGGTTCGACCGACTTTAAGTCCTGCCCATGTGACTTAACTTTCCCCACTTGTTTAAAAAAAAAATATTATGTGCAATTAAGTGCATTCCAATTTTTGAACTTTTTGAGAGTCCATCCGTAACACCACTGACTTCATGTTGTCTTTTGTTAAAATAAACAATTAAATCATTTGTTATGCTTAATTTTACTTTTTGTGCTAAGGTAGATCGGACAGGAAGCGTAATAGATATTTCGTGTAACGTAGCAAACACAACATTTTTGCTAATATGGAACTAAAAAAAAAAAAAAATCGACATAATTAAAATGTAATATGTTACTTATATTCTAGAGCTTAGAAATTATGCACTTCATGTTGAAAATAGTCCACCAGAAGAGCAGACTTTTAAGACAATGTAAGACCACTTTAAAACCTACTTCCAAAATGATGAAACGTAGTAAACAATTTTAAACTTTCATAACTCCTAAATAGCAAGGCATACAAAAAATTTTATGTGCATAGAAAATCTTACCACAGAAGTGTACTTTTAGATACATTTATAAAAAATATTAAAAGTATTTGATTTCATATGTTTTCGGAGTAATATATGTTGAAAAATGCGTATAAATGTCAAGTGATAGTCTGCGTTTTGGGCCATATCCGGAAAGCGATTGCAAGTTTGTTCTTGTTTTCATGATTCGTAAACCCTTGTGATCTATACATCACTAATAATGATAACCGCACATATTATCACATATGTGTAGGGTATTTATAGTCGGCTTAGACCGACTATAATTTTCATAATTCTTACTAACTTCGTCACACCAACTATCACAATATCCCTACTTCTAAATTTCCCATGTTACCTAACCTTCCTTACTGTTTTTTTTTAATATGATTGAAATTGTTATGTTATTGATTCATGTGTTAGTAAAATTATTTTTTAGTTCAAGACATTGAATACAAAAAAAAAATGATTTGATAAACCGAAATCAAAACGGAAACCGTAACTTGGAACCGGTATACCGAAATCGTTTCGTTATTAAAACTCAAAACCGAAACCGTAACCGAAATGAGGAAGAAAACCGAAACCGAAATCGAATCCGTTATTCGTTTACGTTTCAATCCTTGCTTTAAAGTAAAAATACAAATTTTAAATATAGTCCGTACTTTCAATGCATTATTCCATGAAATACTGACCACTGGCTAGTCTCAATTTCCATTATATATTGGTGGTTATTTTGACATGTTTTTTTTATATATGGGCCATTCCACACCAAATCGACCAGCGGTTGGAACTCACCTTCTTCGATTTCAATGAAATGTTGGGAACTGATATAGGGTATTGAGACATGCACTTACCATTTTTTTTTACGATTACTTCCAGAGATACAGTGCCTCAAAGTTGAAAAAAAAGGGCCAAAAATCACTTTTGTTTGGTTGTTCATATTTAAATATCTCTTGAACTAGAAATGCCAGAAACTTCATTAATGGCTCGTTTTAAAGCTAATGGAACAATTGTAACTTCTAAATGTGAACATGTGGCCCGTGGTTATTATATGCCCTTTTTAAAATTCTGAAAGTTTTCGTCAATTTATTATAAATGTTCATTCAAAATTTCAAGATGGTATTTTGATGGCATCATATTTTAAATATTTTTTTCAAAAGTAAAATTTGCAATAATTTTTCAATGTATTTGTAACTCTAATTTCGAAAATGGCGCCAGTTTCATCAAATTGTCTTTAGTTTTTGAGATATATACCATTTTTTGAAAATCGTAAAAACTATATCCCAAAATCAGTATCTCAAAACCTAGATTCAATATGATAAAACTGACCCCATTTTAGACCCCCATTTCAGAATTTTCAAAAGTGTCCTTTTTAAGGACCACAATTTTGAAGTGCAAAGATAATGACCACGGGCCACATGTTAACGTTTAAAAGTTACAACTTAAATTTTGTAAAATCTTGTTCTATTAGCTTTAAAACGAGTTATTAATGGAGTTTCTAGCATTTTTAGTTCAAGAGATATTTAAATATGAACAACCATTCAAAGTGATTTTTGGCCTTTTTTCCAACTTTGAGCCACTGTATCTCTGGAAGTAGTGGTCGAAAAAAATAAAAAAAATGTTTAGTACATGTCTCAATGCCCTTTATCAGTTACCAAAATTTCATTAAAATCGAAAAGGTAAAATCTCAAAATTGACTTTATAAGGTAAAAAAAATTGTGTTTTATATCAGAATAGGCTCCAAAAATTAGATTTCGAATCTATTAACGCCCTCCCAAAATTTCATCATTTTTAAAACAAATCTTGTGACTGCGCATCGTCCTTGAAGTGGAAAACACCCAAAAAAATAGTAATTTTCTGTGACGTTCTTTTTGATTTTTTTTAGTGAAATTGTTTGTGGTCAATTCTAGGACCAATATAATACTTATAAACCCAATAACACCAAACAAATCTCAAACAAAAAATTTTGTAATGGGAAAAGCTCCAGACTTTAGGAATTTTTTTTTTTTAAATTGACCGTTAACAAATTTAGATACAGCACAAATAAAAAATATATAAAATAAAATTACATGTCAAAATAACCACCTATGCCGATTTTAGAACGGTTTTACCAAAGAAAATGTCGATTTGTTTGTACTTTTTTAACTTGAAGGACGCATCGTCCTTATTTTATTCAAAATAATATTTTATTCAAAATTGATGAAATTTTAGGAGGACATTAATAGAAACAATCTCTAATTTTGTGAGTCTATTTCGATCCAAAAAAAAAACTTTATATAGATGGCAAAAAAATAAAAATGTGAATTTAAAGTGTTTTTTTTAACTTCATCTGCAATGCGCGAACGCACGAAACAATTTCATTGCGTATAGAGTTCAGTATTTAAATGTTCATACAAAACTCTTACGCTGCATACGCTGCTACAGAATACGAATGCTAGAATACGCCACATACGATACTTACATTGACATGTGTACCCCTATTATTTCAACAGTTAATTTAATTTTGTTAATAAATATCACAGTCACTTTTAATATATATCGTAACTTAACGAAAATTTACACGTACGATGTTGTACGAATTTTTTGTGGATTATTTTTACGAATATTTTCGTCAAATACAAAAGATTATGAACAAAAAATACTACTTAATGCAAAAGGATATTACTTTAAATGCAAAAACACCTAAAACAGAATCTCATTATTGACTGTTTTCAGGACTGGTTTGAATCATTTCAAAATCAATTCTGTTTGGAACGTGTGCGATGTGATATTCATCCAATTTAATTCAATGTTTAAATTTAATTTTCAGTTTTGTTGTTGTATTAATATCGTTCGCATAAAATACAACATAATTGGTAACGAAAATAGTGGAAAGAAACACGCAAGAGACACAGGCACGCAGCCACGTTCCTTGTAGGCCGTGATATTGTCGACATTGCACGCAACACTGACATAAATATAAATAAAGTAGCAACAAGAATACAACCTACATCCAACCACTACCCAAACACAGTACGCACGAGAGATTATTTTGTAGAATATTTAATCTTCGGAAATACATTTACATACATATATATTCAATCAGATAAAAATCGAATTTCTTTTTGTGATTGAATTTGAGTGTGTTTTGCAATATAACAACAAAAAAAAAAAAAAAGAAAAAAAACAAAACAAAACAAAAATTAGATGAGGTAATATAAAATATGGATGTATGTATATGGCGGCATTATTTCTCAAGTGACCCTTTTTGAAAACCGATTTTATTTAATCGGAATCAGATACTGTCAATGTGTAGACAATGTGTAGGATGATGGGAATCTGTCTATGGCGGGCTGTAAAATATGGGAGCCGGACAAATATTTTCGCACAAATCAGAGTTCCTAAAAATACATTCACGTGTACAATTTAATTTTATTTTTTTTTTTTTCTGATTATGTATTTTATTGTCATAAATTCATTTGGAGATATTCCCGTTCGAAAAAATTACTTTCAATATTTTCATGAAAAACTAAGATAAAAATAATTTTTTTTTCTTTAAATATATGAATTAAATCGACCCTTCCATACCCCACCATATTAAAAAAATAAAAATTAATAAGTCTACTTAGAAAACTACAAAATCCTTCTAGCTTCGGGCCGGAATACAAATATTCCCCAGACAATTCGTTATCGAACAATTCTTCCGCGGACTATGTATTCCTGGACAATTCTTTCCCGTTCCGCTACAGAAATGAGATGCTGATGGAAAAACGAATATCTTGAAAAATCAACCATCATAAAATATTAAAAAAAACGAGTAAGAAAAGTTAAGTCCCATCGGTGAGAGTTAAAGTCGGTTGAGCCCGACTACATCTTAGTTAGGATATTAATATAACGTAATGCTGAACACCCTCAGAATCCCAGCAGAAAATGACATTAGTGACGACAAAGTCATTAATGATGAATTCGAACATTTGAAACATTTCGTCATTGATGAATATGTCTACAACTATTTCGTAATGGACATTTCATTAAAGACGATGAAATGTCTCCGATGCTGTACCTGTAAATGACGTATATGACATCGTTAATGGTAGGTCATGCATTATGTTGAGGCCGTTTGTTCATTTTTCAGCAATGCTCAATGCAAGGCGAACATTTTATTGGTCATCGATGGTCCTCAACTGACAATCATTGAGGAATCATTGGTACCATTTCGCACTGGGATGTTCTTCTCCTCATACAACACTTCGCCGTAATACTAAAAGTGGTCGTACCACGCCCATTTCAGTTTTATTCAATAATATAAATTTAATGTCATAACTGACAAATAATCCAAATGTATTATATATATGTGCAGATTTGGATGGCTGTAAAAAAATTAAATAACATCTTTTGAGTCATTAGTTCCTAAAAAGTTATATAAAAGAGACATGTATTGGAGGTGGACGTGAGGTAGGGCCGAAAAAAAAAAAAAATAAAAACCGAATGCTTACCTCGTGAAAGTGCCAGAAACAAAAAAAAACGTTTTGGAGCCCGCTAAATTTTTTATTTACTATTTACCAAAATCCTTTCGAAAAAGCCTTTTATTTGTTTGTGTTAATGAAAGCCGACAAAGTTCTAGTGCAATTGATTTGCTCTTAATGACTCCTTATTCGAATTTCAACAAATAGAAATTAGCTAAAATTATGTTATCTAATAATAAATGAACGTGCTATGAATTAAGTTGAATTAGCCCAAATAGTATATGTTCTAATTAATATTTAATGTACCTGAATTCATAGCTTTCATCTGTAATTTTCGGAATAATATTATTGGTTATGCTTAAATTGTAATTAGAACAAGGTATAATTATATATAAGCTTTATGTCATGTCAAGACCATCTATTATTTACGTAATTAATTTGATCTAAAGACATTTGTTCAATTTATATTATAAACAGTGTTGATTAAACGCTACCATATTATATTCGCCCATCGTTTCTGAAGACATACGTAATTTTTGAATCGTACACCGAAAAAAATACTGTCATGTCTTTACATTTATGTCTTTGTATTGAACAAATTTAGGTCAACTACTTCTTCAACTTTTATATGCCTTAATTACATTTCTATCTATTTCACTTTTGTTTTATTTTTATACCCTACACTAGGGATGCACAACTCGCCTGCCCGCGGCTGACTGCACGGGCAATCGAGTGCTTGGCGAGGGGTATCTACGGGCAGAAGTGAACGGGGATTGCAACGCAGAAATGACTTTTAGTGTTGCATTTTTAGAAATTCCGGGAAATTTAAATGTCTTTTTAAGAGTTTGATTATTTTAGATTGGTTTTGACGGACCCATTTATATTGCTTATTATTTTGAATTACTAAAATATACAAATTTTATCATTTTAAATAATTATACATTTTTTTTTTTCATAACATTTATGTAATTTTCGCTTGCAAAAAAAAAATATTATTTTTTATTATTCTGTAAAAGGTTTTGGAATATAGAATGTGTGTCTAAAGTGATTAAAATCTCAAACTTAACTAAATTCTACAATAATTATTTATTTCACATATCTGCCCTATTTTACTTAAGAAATGATGCAACACTGAAAGAAGAGAGTGCGATGAGAGTACGGTGTAACAAAGGAAAACAAAACCTTACATAAATATAATTCGTTGTTTTGTAAAGAAATTTACATAGAATTATCCAAAAATACTGTATTTTGTGAAAAACATGTTTTTGTTTGTTTCTTATATGTTTTTATTCTGTTTATAAAACTGTACAAGTTAACAAAAAATGTTATTGAAAAAGAGTCAAGTGAGTTATTAATATTTGTTTTTTAATTAATACAATTTTTTATAATATACATTAATCGTTTACATACAAAGTATACAATATTAAATGAAAATATAAATATTTAAATCAATAACTAAATGATATGTTCTACTGTGCGCAGTCGACTTCAACTCTACGCATTGAACCCCAATATAAACTAGAAATTGTCGACCAATTCTTAAATTTACTTTATTTAGTTATTTTTAATTAAAACACTCTTAATGAATGAGTGTATAACAAAAAAACCACATAAACATTATTTTTTGAACAGTACTTGATATATGTTTAAAAGATTTGCAATTGTCAAAAGATTTAAAAATTTCCTTTTATTCTATCTAAAATAAATTTAAATGCCTCAAAATAAGTTTCAGATTTAAAAAAACAGTTAGTCAAAATTCTATTTTACATTAAATATTATGTATTAATTGTGATACATTTAACAATTTATACTGGGGTGACTGGAGAACAAAGCAGCGCGGACCAGCTCGCATGAAGTCGCACGATCGACTGATAGCTTTCGCAGGTCACACGCACTTATATTCGCTGCACTCGCTCTAACTTTAAAAATCCTCTCACCATTTCCGCTTCACCGATCTTCCCCTCGTCTAGCACCTTACGTGCTGACGTCGTGCCCGTAGCGTCTGAGTTGGGCATCCCTACCCTACACCTATGGTACAGGGTTTACGCATATATAGTAACGCCTCTTTTTTGGTTTCGATATGTTTTAGCTAAAAGAAAAATCTGAGTACGAAAAATCACTTTTATATAACTCTTTAGGAATCAATAACTCGAAAAGTATTCAAGATTAATTAAAATTTAAAGCATTTCGTTAGAATTCGCCTGAAAATATGTGTTCCAAAAATAGGCGTGATACGCCCTCTTTTATTTTTCATAATTTCTTGAATACCTTTTTTACTTTTATATCAATTTTATGATTGAGGGGACGAACATTTCTTATATGTGAATAATATTCTGACGGTGACCAGCATAATTAAGGATTATTACTGGCTATACAATTAAATATCTCACATTAATATCCCTACCAAAGTTTAGGGTATTCCGTAGACGGGCCCGATCGACTTTAAGTCCCACCCATGTGACTTTTTCCACTTGTCGAGTTTTGGTTTTTACCGGTTAACCTGGTACAAAAGGTAAAAGTGTAAGGTAATTTTATTATTTCAAAGTTAAATAATTAATGTAGCGTCAGTAGCTCAATGTTAGTGCGTTGGACTGCGTGCCGAAAGGTCCCAGGTTCAAGCCTGGACTTAGACCTAACAACATATTTTCATAGAAAACACCGCTGTTCCGATTCGGCATTAAACTGTAGGTCCCATCACTTTGATTACAAATATAACACGCACAGCTCAAATGGCGGGAGAGCTCGGCATATTTTCTTCTAAGACTGTAGCACAAAACTATTATTATTTTTATATAATTAATACATTAAAAAAAATAAATAATGAATCTATCAATATTTTTGGATTTCGGAAAACATAAATTTACTTTACATTTGGTACAAAAAGTGTTCCTATCCGTTTTTGCAATATGATTCACCTCATTGTAAATTATACTTTGCACTGCAGTGCACTGTTCTTTTGTTTCTTAGTACTGCTACCCTGTGAAAAATGATATCGATGATTTTTCTATGCGATTTCTCCAATGTCAGGTCAGGACCATCGATGACCGATAGCATTTAATAAAAAGTAAATACACAGTTATAAATTATCAATTATTTTGAATATAAGAAATAATAAAAATGGCTTAAAAACTGAATATGCAATTTTTCTTATTTTGGAAAATATCACCTTCTTAAAAATATCTCTTTATCAACTAAATTTATTTAACAACACATAATAGATATCATAAATTATCAGTTATCTAATTCCTGTCGAAATATTATAACAGAGACTGTATAAAAAAAGTCTTTGAAAAGCTGTTACCATTTTGTTAGAAAATTGATATTTTAGCTTGATTTTACTCAGCGCAATACTTCAAAAGTCTTAACTTCCGGCTGTGGGCTATTAGCCCCTGGTGCTGAACACACAAAAAATAGTTCAGTTTATTCTGTAAAGAATTCTGAAGGTAATATCAAAATTTCAAGTATCTAGTACAAAAAATGTAGAAATTCCAGCATTTTTGCGACGCTACCTCTCGGCAGTCAATGGCAATGAAAAGCTCTCACCCACGGATTTGGCAAATGGTGAGAGAGCTCGGCCAAAGTACTTCACAAAACTTTAGCGCCAAACTATTTAGTAGTGGAAAAAGTTCGGATAATAGAAGCCCAACGGGTGGTTGAGACCTTTTGGTATTCGTTTAGATTCATAAAATCATAAAAACACATTGGTTGAAAATAAACACTTTTATTTAAGGAAATAAAAGAACAAATGACAGGTAAAATAACACACAGCTTTATATTTGCACTGACCGGCATGTTTTTAAATACACAATTGACTACACCATGTACCTATTAAAAATTCGTTCTATACATATTGAAAAATGTATTGACTGCACATAATCTTGGTCACATCAAACCGAATTTTATGTGGTTCATTTTAAAAAATTAGCCCAATGAAATACAAAAATAAATTAGATCGAAAACTCAAATCTGTATTAAGTTAGAGTTCAAAATAAGAAATTTACATATATTTATTTTGCGTAATATCTCAAAAACTTCAGAATCGTTAGTAGTGTTATTTGCCCGAGTAGAACGAGAGAACTCACGACCATAGTGAATCAGGCCGTGTATTTCCCTCGAACACTTTAATACCTATAAAACAGGCTTACACAAAAAAAATCCTATTAAAACTGATCAATAGAACAGTTATTGATTCAATAGTATACAAAAAATTTCATATAAACACAAATACAGTGTTATAGTATTTAATATTATTTTGTAGTATTTACATATTAAAATAATAATTTATCCTATTGACTAATTTTAATAACAAAAAACTATTGATTTTATAGTATCTTTTCTGAGTGTACATAGCAGTCTTTTTTCAAGTGATATAAGTTTTATATGTTGAACTACAGAAAGTACCGCAATTGATCAAAAAATATAAATTTATCAACTAATTTTCCGTGTCTCTGCCTCATGTCCTCTAATTTCCGTATAAATATTGGTTTAGTTTTTAAAAACGCCTGCATTTTAAACTTCAAAATATAAATTGTGACGTTTTCAAAATATTATTATTTCGGTTGTTCAGAACATGTAATGCCCAACGATAGTTTGGGTATTACATTTTTCATACAAAAGTTGACACATAATATGTGAGGCTGGATATATACGCATATATCCGGTATACAGCACATTTGCTACTTTACATGAATATTATTACTGAAATATTATATGATAAAAATATAATTTTAGACTATTTATTCAATAAATATTTAGTTTTTTAGCATACTTTTTCAAATTTGGAACGAAAAAACATTACTATACGCCTAATCAAAAGTGAATCACGCGAATTGATTTACATTACATAAGGGCATAAAGGCTTATATTTAAAATTGCTATGATTGCGAGCACAATTATATATTTATTTAATTTTTTCTGGATTTGCTCATATGAGAATTGCAAAAACTTTTATTCTTCCTACTTTAATGTACAGATATAAAATTTTGCAAACTTTCATTAGTCATAGCACAAAATAAACATTAAGAAAATAATAATACAAATACTTCAATTAAAAGTACATTAAAAACAAAATGTACTTAACTTTTAAAATGTTTCATTTAAAAATGATGAATGGGTTGCCGGTTAAATTGAATTATATACAATATCGGTAAATTGTACAGTATCTTTTAGATCGATGTACAAATGTAATGTATAAAAAAATTACATAAATGTCGTAAATTAGTTTTCTTGTGTATTTTTATTATCAGAGTTTAATAAGCTGTGTGAAAATTGTTCAAAAGTGCACACGTTTGTGTGTTGACAATTACGCAGTTAATGTAAAGAGTGCCTTTTTTTTAGTGTACATATTTCTGTTCATATGTGGTCGTGTGCAGTAATTCAGTAGATGTTTAAGGGCGACTAATTTATTTGAGCAAATATACAACCACTTCAGATGCGCTCATCATTCATGTGCAGCCTCGCACACCCACACGTGGTCCCGAACGAAATCAGCGTATAGTGATTACCTAAAATCAAATTCGCATTAGTGTCAAGTGCAAGATTTAAAATGTGGGCATCGCAATATTTCGCAGCATCAAAACACAAGAGGAAGCAAGTTGACGTCGCGGAGTGACAGCGGCGGCTGCTGCTGCTACTGATGTCGATCCAGTGGCTGCCTGATTGTCCCCATGCGGCGCATCATTATCCCGGGATATTTATGCACATGTAGTGTATGTGTGTGCAGCTGATTTTCAACTTCAATAAAGGCAAATGTAAAGTGAATTGCTTTTTACGCGAATACTCTGACTCATTTCGTCCACTGGGGTCCTTTGGCTTCAACAGTTCAGCAGTTAAGTATTTTTGTACACAACCATCCCAGCAGAAAACTTATTGATTCATTAAAAAGTCTATAAACGAGGTGTAAGGTCATTTTATTGGGTAAACTACAACCCAAATAAGTACTATATGCTATTCAGAGCAATTGTGGCTAAGTGTTTTGCGAATTTTTTGAAAGATTATTAAGACATTTCCCTGTTTTCAAGTGGGAAAAACACTAAAACCTAAACTAATTAGCCATTTGTTAAACATTGGACATTTTTTTGATGAATTGACTACTTTAGCATTTTCACAGAATCCAACTGCGTTTTTTTTTTTTGTTCGGAAAATCTGAAATCAACTAATTTCACAAAAATATCTAATGGCGCAGTTAGATTCTAGGAAAATCATTAGTTGCGTGCCACAGGTTGTCTAATAATATATTTTCCCCATACTAATTATTTTTTTAGTGGAAAGAAATGGAAAGCAATATTTATTTTCATACTCATCGATGACGTATAATGTTTTTTATACCCTACACTAAGAGTGAAAGGGTATATTCAGTTTGGTACGCCGTTTGTAACACACAGAAGGAAGCATCTCCGGTATGGAAAAGTATATATATTCTTGATCAGCATGACCTCCTGAGTCGATTTAGCGATGTCCGTCTGTCCGTCTGTCTGTCCGTCTGTCTGTCTGTTGAAATCCCTACTACATTTAAAATTGAAGAGCTAGATAAATGAAACTTATAACTTAGATTACTAATATACCTACGCTGTATGTGCGAAAAAATTGGCGAGATCGGTCCATTGTGACCTATGATCCGACCACTTATGTTTAAATACCTCATATAAAATGTACATCTACAGATCAATTAGGTAAACTTTTTTGGTCAAATATATATTGAAATCATGCTCAAATACAAGAAAGTAATGTTTTCCGCCGATACGACTTGTGGTACCAAAAAAAAATTCGAAATTCGGTACACCTACCCATTTGTAAATATGGGTATCAAATGAATGGAAATTCTTCAGCGATTGAATGTTTGTAGTTATTTTCAGGATTCGTATACCCTGATGACCTATATATCACTTTGAATGGTAACCACACATATGTGTAGGGTATTTATAGTCGGCTTAGACCGACTATAATTTTGATAATCCTAACTATCATAATTACACCTACTTTAAAATTTCCCATGTGATCTAACCTTCCCAACTGGTTTTTTATTATTTCATTAATTTGTTAAACGAAAGAAAACAAATTGTTCTTCTCCGAAATCAAATTTGTCTAATGCACTCCAAAATCAACAAAAAACACATAGAAAACAAAGTTAGTCATCCTGCGTAATTCTTTTTAAATTACTAAGTAATGTTTGAAAACAATCACAGTATGTACAGTCAAAATAATTTCTAGTACATATTACGAAATATTTTTTCGTAATTTCTAATTTCGTAAAATACACGAATAATACGTACAATATCCGAAACATTTGTAATTTATATTTTAACCTAAATTAGTTTTACGAACGATTCGAATATATTATAAATCAATATTTTTAAAATTAAAACAACAACAAAATTACGAATATTTCGTTTAAATTACGTAATTTTTCGTAAATTTTGAGGCTATGTAGAATTTCACGAAACATTCGTGTATTTTACGAATCATTAGTAAAAACAGAATTCAGTTGCGTCAAACAGAAACTTGGAGCTACATTTTATTTTAATTGGTTAACGGTCGCAAGCAGATAGTTATAAAATACAAAAAGTTTTAAAATGTGTTCTGTGTGAATTCTGTTTGTGCTAAAAGTGCAAAAGTATGAAATCAGTACATAATTTTTCATATTTTTATAAATGAATCGTCATTTTCATCGAAAGTTATTTTTAACAAAATATTTTATTTAATTGGATAGTTATAAATAGTTATAAATAGAAAAAGTTAAAAATGTGTTTGTTTCAAAAGATCAAAAGTATATTTCTTATTTTTCATATTTTTATTAATCGTCATTTTCATCGTCATTTTTTTAAAACAAGATATTCGTGTACTTTACGAACGATTCCTAAAATGTTTTATTTTTTCATAAATGTACGAATGCTATCGTCAAAAGTACGAATACTTTCATAAAATGTACGAATATATTCGTAAGAAGGTACACAAATATTCAATTAGTTACGAATCTTTCGAATTATGTACGAATGGCTTTCGTAAATAAAATCTACGATAAGTTTCGCAACATAAACAATTAATATTCGTAATTGTATCATAAATATGCGAAAGTTCTTTTGTGTATTTTACGAAATATTACGTGTATAAATATCACGATTTTTTTCGTTAGATTTTATTTTGAGTCTACGTTCACTATGTTTTTGACAATCAAATTATGAACAAAACATAGATTGCGAACATTAAAAAAAAATGTTATGTCTGGTTTTCGCTATTTTGTGTCCTATCAAAAATCAAATTCGCAACATTATAGCATTTTTGAAAAATGTTTCCACGTCGAAATACAACAAATTTGATAAATTTCGAATATGACATAGGGAAAACAAAACACTATGACGTGAAAAAAGTTAACAAGTGTTAAATTTTAATAAAAAAATACATTAATATGTAGGTATTTAATACGTCAATACAAAAATGAATACTGAAAATAACGCAAATTCCAGTGTGAACACGGTTGAGATTAATTTTAAAATTAGCAACAAAATATTCAAAATTTTGGCTCAGTCTTATAAAATTTAAATAGAAATTTTAAATTTTAATTGAAATTTAAGTTTTCAGCATCTTTTCGGTCTCGTATTATAACAAAGAGGTCGGTATAGATATTATATGTTACTGTGTCGATTAAGTTTTTTATCTTAATGACTTTTTACGATAGTTATAAATAAAAATAGCTCCATGAACTTCCACTGGGATGCAATCATGATTTTATGAAGCCAATAGACTTCAATGCGGTATTTAATGATTGCGCTGACATCAGTTAATTAACAAATGCATTCGGGTAATTTTACAACGGCAAATAAATAAGGATATATGAGTTATATACTTTGTAATTTTAAAAATTATAAACATTTTATAAGTGTGAAAATAAATTAAAACTTTTGTTAAACTTATTTAAGTCAAATTTTAATTCCAAAAAAAAAAGTATAAACCTCTTACATATGGGTGAAAATTTGTCAACCGTACCCACTTCAAAAATTTTTTGGACATGTAATATAATTGAGCCTCATTAAAATCTGTTAGGGAGGATGGGCTGATATGACGGGTTGTCGAGATATTAAGCCTAGACTTAAGTCATTTAGGAAGGAGACAATTCCTAATCATTATATTTGTTCTGCGACCGGCACCATTAGTACCGACTGTGGACTGGATCTTGAAGACTAGTACTGTGATAGGTCAATAATTGTGCATAATGGGTTAATTCACCCCTCCTAAAACAACGCCATGTTACAGTTGTCAGTTGCTTTCATATAATAGAATCAGAACTAGGACCGGTTAACTATCTCCGAGGAACCAGTAAGGTGTCTAACTAGTACCAGTTCGTTTCTTCGTATGGCAGTGTGTATAAGAACTGATCGTGTCCCTGCTAAGCATATTTCTTCCAAGTAATTATAATTATACGTGCATTATAATGCACGCATTCTAGGGTGAAATCGTTAGTGAAATGTGAATACACGAAGAAGTAGGTAAAATAAAATATAGTGTAAATTTAAATGAAAGTGTAAAGTAAAATAAACTAAAATAAAATAAAATAAAATAGTGTAAAATAAAATAAAATAAAATAAACAACATATTGAATACATAAAAAAGTAAAAATATAAAAGAAATAAAAAAAATATTTTTTTGATTTTGTTTTTTAAAGAATTGGAGTTAACCGTATTTTTGTTTGAAACAGCTAAAAAAGATCTGTTTCTGTTTGCTTTGGTTGCAGTTCTGTATTCGGTTAGGGACGCTCTCTGTGACCGTTCCATTGATACCGGTCACAGAACAGTTCTGTGATAGGTCTAAGGATACCGGTCACAGAACACTATTTTGAAGCCAGTCCTGTGATAGGTCTGAAGTTCTGAAGAACATGTTAGTTTACCTATCCCTAGGGCAACGTCATGCTAAAGTTGCCGGTTGATTTCATTAAAAAGTGGCAGAACTAGTACCGGTTTACTATCTCCGATGAACCAGTCAGGTACATAGTCTAGTTCCAGTTCGTTTCCCCGTAGGGATGTTATTGAAAACAAATCTATGTAATATTAGCCTTACAAATCTGATAAATGTTTTAAAAATAGTCGTGATCGGACAATTTTTATTTTTCTGCATTTTTTAATTAGTTATACATTATTCTTTTATATACATTTAGTAAATTCTGCGGAAATTAAAATTAATCAATTTCTAAGAGTGTTCAGCATAGTTAGGAACTTTTAACTTTACGCACGGATAGAAAAGATTTGTTTGAATATGCTTGAATGTAATTATAACGAAATTCGAAATCACCATATATATATTAGGAGTAAAATCTAATAACATTATAATTGAAGTGTATAATTATTTTGTTCAGAATGAAATATTATTAAATGATAATTAAACATAAATTACTTTAATCGCAGATTTACATTTACTATATTAATGTTTCTGTAGAAATATATATTATTCATCAAATATTAACTAGTGATGGGCGCGTGCCGTGCTTTTTTCGTGTCACGCCCGAAAATCTAAGTTCGTGCGTGCAAATCTCCGTGCGTGCTAGTTGCTGTCGTGCCCGTGCGTGTCCGTGCCTCCAAAATCAGACATGCGCCCATTAAAGATTTTTTTTATAGTTTCTACCCCAATTAAAAAAAAACCTTAACAGCTTCAGAAAATAAAAATTTCGTGGTATTTTAACCTTTTCTTAAAAATCTGTTGTTTTAGTTTTAATAAAATAAAACAGTATCAAACTAAATTTTTGAGTTATTTATTACAGGGACTAAAACCTATTGGAATATCGGTTCCGGTTCGGGTTCCAAGAATTTTAAAATTGTGGTTCCAATTCCGATTCTTGTTTCAACCAACAAATTAAATGGGTTCCGATTCATGTTCCATACATTTTTAATAACGGTTCCGATTCCGGTTCTTTGCGTTCCCTGACAGGGACTATAATATCTGTTCCGGTTCTGGTTCCGATATTTTTAAAATAGCGGTATCTATTCCGACCAGAAAAAAATATATATGTTCCCATTCCAGTTCCGGTTCAACACATTTTTAATACCGATTCTGGTTCCAAAAATCTAAATGGTTCCGTTATTATTTTTCACGTTTCGCTTGCTTTTTTCATGTTTTTCCGTACTTTTTTCGTGTTTTGTCGTGTTTTTCCGTGTTTCTTCGTGTCTTTTAAAATCCTGTGTTTTATCGTGCTTCTCGTGCGTGCCTGCAAATTTACTCGTCGGGCTCGTGCTCGTGCGTGTCACCTATCGGCGTGCCGTGCGTGTCCGTGCTATCAAAAACAGGCACGCGCCCATCTCTACACCCAACGTCAATAAAAGGTTTTTTGAATTATATGTATTTGGTTTCTCGTGATTGTTACTGGGTGAGAACGAATTTAAATATTTAATACCAGATAGTGGCTGTTTGAGAATATCCAATTAATCCGTAATCCAACGAGCTCAAAATAGGAACAATAGATGGAAATAAAATTATTAAATATGAATAAAAGTTGTGTAATAAAAATAAAAAAAGTTTAAGTTTACAATTAAAAAAATGTTTAAAAAAGAATATTGTGCCACGAAATTTACTTTTTTTACATTAAACTTAAATGTAAACATAAATATGTTTACATTTAAATAAAATGTTTTTCACATTCAAACATATATATGTTTTCAAGAACGCCGAAAATTATTCATTCTTGACATAAATATGTTTGAACGAAAACAAAAATATGTTTGGCTGTTTTTATAATAATGTTTGGCAACGAAATAATACTTTTGTTTGCATAAAGCTCCAAAGATATTTGTAATGCCAGCAAAATTATGTTTGGGAGAGCCCTTTTTTTGCAGCGTGTGTATACAATTAAACATTCCACGGACATTTACCATTGTCTTTAGAGAGTAGAAGGTAATTATTTTCGGGAAATATCTTTTTCCTGGAAACGGAGAATACAAATTATACAAATTATGAGAATATATTAAAAATTGTGTGAATAATAATTAAAAAGTTAATTTATGGTATTTATATTGTTGGTACATAATATTGTTGCACTAAGTAATATAAAATAAATAAATAAAAAAATAAATAATGGGGGAAGTCAATAAATGTTATTCATTTTAAAAATATTTTAATTTTCGTTATTCTATATAGTTTCAACACAACTTTTAAAAACCGACAAAAAAAGATGTAGCCGCGGTAGCTCAGTGGTTAGTGCGTTGGACTGCGAGCCGAAAGGTCCCCGGTTCAAGCCTGGACTGGGGCTAACAACATCTTTTCATAGAAACATTTTTCTATACCGTGCTACCTCTCGTCAGTAAATGGCAAACATACGAGAGTAAATCCATTGCCTATGAAAAGCTCTCATCCGCCGTTCGGATTCGGCAATAAACTGTAGGTCCCACCACTTTGAGTACAAATATAACACGCACAGCTCAAAATGGCTCAAAATGGCTCGGCAGAAGTTCTATACAGGACTGTAGCGCCAAACTATTATTATTATAAAAAAAGCTCAGATGTTGTAGGCAGTATGGTCACCAAAGATACAAATAATGCGTTTATACTACCGTATTTTTAGTATTGTTGAATGTTGCTTCATATAATTTTAGTTAATTCCAAAAATTTTAATTTTTTTTTTAAGTTTCATTTATGGTTTCACATATCTCATTTTGTTGAATCATTAGAGACCGACTTATTGCCTATTCATAGTAGATTGCTTCAAACCATTTCAATTCATTTATTTGTGATTTGTAATATATTCGAATTTGTTTTCATTGTAACCTTTTATTGATATATCGTCGGTGATACAGCAATACCGCCTATCTGCATTTTCGAATACAGCTTACAAAATGAATTTTACAGATGAAAAAAAAACTGTATTTAAAATCAATTCTGCACTTACTTTATCCAACATTAGGTACATCATAACTTATAAGAGCATTAATTTATCCGATCAAAATATCATTAAAAACCGGCTTATAAGACAAAATTAGACGTAATTTTGACATGTTGTTAGGCGGTTTTGCAGTGTCGTCGACGATATTTTAAGCTATAAGGGTCCGAAATAAATCGTATATTAAATATATACTGTAACCATTTTTAGTTACATTTGTCTAAATTTGGTTACCTGGGACACTTTTGTTCTGATAGCAGCATATATTTCACCATCCAAAATATCTTATAAAATTTGCTAAACATCGACAAAATCTAAACCACATCAGCATGTCATAAAACATACTAAGGGTGTGTGCGAATTTCTAAATAGAACGGCATTTCATTCGATCGCCATTCGGTAACCGGTAATTGTTAAATACCATAATAAATTGAGTATCATGTCGGTTTGCTGTCATCCACTTTAGTTGACTTTAGTCTGCTCGAAAATTTGCTAAATTGAAAAGTCGAACATTGCATTACCAACAAAATTCAATTTAGTCAGCAATTTAGTCGAATTCTCACACCCTATATCCCTTTTGCCCGACAGTATATTGTAAATCTATATGATAAAGTTAAATCTTCAGTATTTTTAACATAAAGGTTTGCAAATATCTTGCCAAAGGTAAAATTTCAGTATTTTTATTTTTATTTAAAGCGAAGAATTAAGAATTTCAATAGTTCTCTTGAAACATCGTCGTTATTTAATAATTTTTTCTTGTAAATTAAATATGTTATTTTTCTACTTTATGTATTTCTCGTTTCCTGGGAAAAATTGTAAAATTTCTCGGGAAACGGGAAATGTTAAAAATCCATAATTTCCCGAGAATTCACTTCCGGTAATCCCGGAGGAGAACCCTATAGTCGAGAGGTAACCCGGTATAAAAAACATTTCCTATTTAAAGATGTAGTCAGTCCGAGTGCAGATTTGAACCTTTGATATGTGATCTTTCGACTCGCAGTACACTATCCAATATACCACAGAACTTTGAACTCTTTGATTTCTCTGAAAGTACTCCGCATTGATTTTGTTCATCCAATAGTGTAAATTTATCAGTTGACCTTTACTCAATTTGAAATCACAAAAATCCATTGTCAATCAAATGTACATATGCAAACCTCTTTTTTCTGTGTACAAAATGTGTACACACACTTCTGTTTATATGTGTAATTTATTTAAATTTATTGCGCCATCATTATTTGCCCAGCATTTGTGCACCAAAGAGTCTGTCGTTTTGTGTGTTTAAGGCTAATGACGGGTTGCTGCGGCGGCAACTGCTGATATTGATGTCTGACTGCTGTTGGCTCCATCTATTGGCTTTTCCATGACAACAATTTAATTTAAAACGATATGCATGTCGATTATTTACAGCTGACGTATGCTACAGATTTGATCTAATTTGTGTAATAGGCAAATAGAGGTCCATCTGTAATATATACTCTGCAATTTATATACATTATAATCATCCTAATGACAATTTCAGTGCCATTGAATGTAAATTTTGCCTTTCTGAAATTCAGTCAATTCTTCTGTTTTTAATGCTTTTTATTGAAATCCAAGATTACACATGGCCTGCGAGAGCAATTCCCCAGCTAGCCAGTCGTCCAACTCAATCGAAAATAAATCACTGCAAATCTTATTGACGTAATTGTGTCACCGAACTTATTGCAGCATAAATTCAATTGACCCTAAATTCCGCTGCCATTCAAATGCAATTTCGCCAGATCATTGCAAAATTTATTGGCCATGGTAAGCGCCCAAAAGTCTCAATGAGGGCGTTTGCAGCGTTTCCTGTCTGCCAACAGTGAATCCTTTTTACGGGCTTCTTCCTTTTTAACTCGCCCTGCCAAGCTATGTCGCTGCACTGTTTGCTGGATGCACTCGAATCCATTAAAACTTTTGCTTAAAAATAACTGCTGCATGACGAACCAACAAAAAGTAGGTAACATGCAAAAAAGCACAGAAATGTCCTGCGACAAATTTTGCATGAATGTGTAAATAAAAGTCTTGATGTGAGGCGCACACAATGGCATTATGACTATTTTATTGAAATGTTGCACCAAATTTTGAAGTTCCTGCGGAAACGCATTTTTCAATTTTCGTACATCTTTTTTCCTTTGTTTTTATTTCAATTTGTGTCCCTTTTTTTATGTTAGTGAGATTGACTGTAAATGGTTCGCCTACGCACGCCGAGTTCCACATATAGGTCTGCCCTACAAGATTCATCGTAGTAAAGGAACTATTTTGAAGTATACGAAATTGGGCATCAAGTAGCAAATAAAGTGAAAACGTTAAGCCATATTCTAGTGTTATCCAAATATGTTGTATCATCTCAAATTTTAAGCTCAGTAAACTTTTAACCCTACTTTAATATATTATGGGGGATCTTATCGAATTTTATTCACTATTTAAACTTAAATAACTAGACCTTTCGAAAGTACGTGATGAAGAACGAATATGGGAAATGAACGATGTCCGCTTATGTATTATTTGTTAAGTTATATTAATAAATCAAGGAACATTATTCTGGAAATATATGTTTTCCAGTATAACAACATAAAAAGCAGAATATGGCATCTATATTTATACCCAAAGATGTAAAAGCGTTAATCCGTATATAGTTCGCATTGTATGTGAGGTTATGAAGAACCAAGGCCGAGCTCTCTTACAATTTGAGCACCTAGAGCATTTTCATTCATTTCATTTCATTCATAATTTAACTACCGAGAAGTAGCGCAGTATAGACACACAATTTCTTCAAAAAGATGTTGTCTTAGTCCCGATTTGAACCTGTCCTACGGAATCATTCGGCTCGCAGTTCAATGCACTAACCACTGAACAACCGACGCCTATATAAACTAAATAATGTAGTTTATATTAAGTACACTTTATTTGCATTTAATTAAATAATTCTTATAAAAAGAAAAATGCAAATTATATTGTAATAAACAGCTCATGTGAACGAACATAACATGTTAACCAAGAGCAATGTAGGGTGTATATATAGTGCACTTGAAAACCAGTCATGTGAGTCATAAAACTAAAGTCAAAGTCTATGCCAATGGCGCAATATACAAATATGTGCGATATTTCGTTTGCACTTCATAAAACCCTTTTTAGAATACGACAAAACAAGTTTCGGAAATACATTGAAAAGGGACCTTTATTTTTTTGTTTCTGTACTAGATATCTACAAAATTGTTACTTCTTCTTGGCAACATGCACATAAAATGTAAAGCCACACAGCCTTTGGCAAATTAAATTATTGCGGTAAAAAAATTCCGAAAAGGATGTTTGGGCAATGACTTTGATTGTCAACATGATTTTGGTTCACATTTCCCCTTTTTTTTATTTGATGCTTCCCTTTTTTAATTTGCAAAGACAGACAAATTTTATCTCTTTTAAACTCAATAATATTCCTTTTCTTTTATACATTTAAAATATATTCAGAATCTATATTTAGAAAAGTAAATGTCCAATTTGTTTTCATTTTATATTACGATTTTACCATTTTGCATATATATTGGAACCATTACCATTTCGAATATACATTGGAATACGCTACACTTGTAAAATATTATTATAGGTCACTGATAACAAAAATCACAGACGTGAATTCTTTATAATACAAAAAGAATTCGTTGTATGAAAAAATAAATACGACTTGATCCGAAAAAAAACTAAAGGAAAATGTATTTTATTTTTGAGTGTACTTTCAGAATATATTAGATAAATTTTTGACGGTATTGTATTACAAATTTTATACCACAGGCTCTAGTATGATATTCGTACATAAGCTGGTCACCCTAGCAATAATCGACATGTGACAAATAATGGTTTTTAGACATAGTTTTTTTTTTACTTTTTGGGTAATTTAAAAAAAAATTATGACATAAGGTCTAATATATCACGCTGGTGTAAACTACGGTATTTGAAAAAAAAATGGAATAAAAATACCTACAATAGGTTCATTCATTGTTTTGTAATTGGACTAATTGTTTACTTGACGACTTCCGCACTCCTAAGGTTTGAGTGCTGGACTTGCATTCTAAAGGTCTCGGGTTTGAACCCCCACTTGAACATGGTCTGATATTAACCACAAAACGAATGGAATAGATTTCACAGAAAAAAGGATAAAGTCAGCTTTAGAACTGTGGATCTCAAGAGATAATAAAAAAAGATTACGAAGAAAACATGAGAAAAATTTAAACAACAAAATATAAAATCTCAATTATGACAAGGAAAAGTTCAATGATCAGTTATCAATCGTGATCTTCAAATAATGTCTACTAGACATCTCCACAAATGTATTTGAAGTTTCCCCTGAAAAATATGCCCTATTTCACTCTACAGTATCGAGTGCATTTTGCAATGACAGTAGGCAACATTTATTGTGTTAATATTGAACTGAAGTCAGCCGAGATATTTCTCCATAATACTGTCGACTGTCATTGCAAAATGCATTCAAAACAGTAGAGTGCATATTTTGCAGAGCGAACTTCAAATACATTTGTGGAGATGTTTAAAAATACAACAAAACTTAATATAACATATTATATGATTTTCTTATACTTTTGAATGTTTTCTATATTTCAATATTAATTAAAATTCTTTAGAGTAAGAATGACAAAAAGAAATGTAAAATACACCGAGTACTCAGTTGTATAAGCAGTTCATTTCAGTATTTGAATTTTTATTGCATATCATAATTGGCCTCTTCACTATAACTAAGTTTTTTCTGTGTTTTGCTTTGACAGTACTTGGTGTTTTGTTGTTGTGAGCAACAGTAAATGTTTTGAAATAAAATGAATGTCTTGAAATGGGTTTCAAATGAATTTTTGCACATTTCTAATCTGTAGAATTGAACCAAAAGTAAACTTATGTACATTTCTGATTCTGGTTCTCACTAAGAATGTGTGTAACATGTAGGAAATTAATATAAAAAATGGTAGACTGAGGAAAAAAATAAATTTAAATACATTTCCACACGGTTTTTACCCGAACTCTTTTTTATTTATATTAAATACATTGGCACGTAACTAAAGGTAAAATTAACCAAGAGCTAAAATTTAATTACAACATTTTTTGAAACTTTTCCTATGAAAATAAATGTCAAATAACGTTAAAATAAAAAAATACATAAATACTTTTTATTACTTTTTATTAAGAAAGAAATATAATTTTAATTATATCACAATTTCATAAAAATGTTATGGAATTAAAAAACTATTTATTTCAGATTCTGAAATAACAGATCAATATTTTTTTCCAAATTTTATATCACTCACAGTGTTTAAGAAGGAAGTCTATATGTTCGATTATTTAAAGAATGTATCAAAGTTCTAACATGAAAATAAACAACAAAAATCATACTTATATAAATACTTTTAAAAATGTTTCTATAATAATATTTTTTTGAAATATTTGATTTAAAATATGCACGTAATAAAATTAAATACTTTCTATATAAAATTCTTATATAATATTCGGGCGAAATATTTTTTGTACGAAATATTATGGATTTTATTAGAAAATTATTTAAATGAAATTTAAATAATTTTTGTTTTATTTTATTACGTCCTTTATTCTAAGTGTAGAGTAAATGCATTCAGGCGATACTGAAAAATAAAAAACCAGTCAACAAAAAGGAGTATAAAAAATACATCTCAAAGTAGGTAGGTATTTGTGTATGATTGTATGTGTGCAATTGCAACTATTTTAACCATTCTATAAATAGATATCATTCATTTTAACCCTTCGTCTTTCGTATTATTAAAATACACATTCTGAAACGCGTCATGCCGCATGATGGGCAGTGGTTATTTTGACTACTCGTTGCGATGCGCCGATAGTCGATGATGGCAGATACAGTTCTCAGTTTTATTTATTCATATGTCATTTCGTACTTAAAGAGCAAATCGTTTCCTTTGTTGTTTACAACTCCAAAGAAAGGTGCGACGCAGGTACTTAACATCGCTCAACAACAAACAGCAGCAACAACAAGAGTAGATATAAAATAAAATGTAAGCAGTTAAAAAAAAAAATAAATTAAAATAAAAAAAAAAAAAAATATATATATAATAAAATAAAAAAAAATAATACAAGAAAATAAAAAAATATATTTTTTTATTTTTAAATAGTTTAAAACTATCCAAACAGATTTGGATCGAATGAAAAACTGATTATTTTACAATTTTTTAGAAATGGCTTTGTAATTAGATGCTATAACTTTTGAAACAATGTCATGTTCTTTTTTGGTTGAGGTTAAAATTAAAAGTTTTTAAATGTATACGTCCTAGTAAAGAATCCTTTTACCTTCATGGTACTAGTAAGAAGAAATCTGTAAAATGTATAGGAATTGGTTATCAACATAGTATCGAATATAAGTTTTACGTACCCAACATTTTTACATGAACTCTTTCAAAAAATTATAAATTTTTATGTAAATTCGTAAAATAAATATAACTTCCTCATTGTACTTCATAAATTATGCACGACCTCAATTTAACTGCTTTCATCTCATTATGTACACCGCTCAAACGTCATAAACGCTAGAATAATCTAGAAATGGCAAGAAAAAGAGAGAGGATAAAAATTGTTAATTTTGGAATAGCTTTGTAATTAGATAGTAAAATCTAACGGCTGTTTGTCGTGTTCTTTTTGCGTGAAAATTAAAAAGTTTTTAAATTTTCGCGCGAATACATTTTAATAAATTTCCGCCATTTAACTAATTACGCCGCCATCGATGCCGACGCACGACTGCCAGAGCAGTGGTTCTTAGTCCATACTACGGCCATCAGCGAAGTCGTGAAACTAGGCGATGCGTGTGCGGCATTGCTGTGCATTTCCTGTTAACTATGCGAACGAAGTCAGTGCAAACTAATTCATTTAGTTTTATGCTACAGCATTTCCTCTCGCAACTTTTCCCATTTTGTTGGACAAATTAAAAGTTCATTTCATGCTAAACGCGCAACATGGTCTTCGCCAACCCCGCTCTATACCATTCAACCATTCAAGCCACACAGCAACACGGAAATTTTCTTTTAACAAGAATGAGAGAGCGGCAATTGACGTTTAAAGTATGTAGGTTAATAGGTTCACAAGTGTACGAGGAAAATGTTTAAAATCATTCACGGGAACCGAAACTATAACGCGGATTTCTATGCCACACTTCTAACATTTTCCGCATCCAAACATGGAAAGAAAAATTATATTTAAATCAATTAGAGTCGTATATTTCATACCGTTTCGGTGTTAACTTGCCGATGTCCGAATACTTGTCAGACAAAAATATAAAATATGTTTTATGAAATACATGCGTCCAATGAATTAACATACTAGGTTACAAATCATACATTCAATTTCTACAATTAAAAATATTAAATGATAAATGTTTGAATTGGAAATTATGAAGTAGGAAGTAAAATTACAATCTGTTTTAGCCGTCACAAAAGCGTCCAAAAAACAATTAAAACAATTCAAAATTCAAAGTTTTTAATAGTTAAAAACAATGTAAGTGGTTATCCTTTAATTAATGGATGCATGGATGGGACTTTAAGTCGATCGGACTCTACAACTTGGTCGGGATATTACAGTGGGATAATGTATTCTATACATAACTTAGGGATGTTGCGGAGCTCGCATCCGCATCCGCGTGCGCATCCGCTTTGACACATCCGCATCTTTGAGGATGTTTTGTTTTACATTACACATTTTTAAACATAACAATTTCAATGCAATTTTTATTAATAAATTGTGAATTAATTAAGTATTTTATGTACGATTTCAGTACAGCAATTATGTTGTAACGTTCTCAATAAATAAATATGTTTTATAATAAAACTTTTATTATTAGATTAGCTTATACGATTGGTTTCGGACGTCTCACCGAGTATTTTAAGACTAAAATAAAAAATAAAGTAGGCAGGATTTTTAGAATAAAGCAACAAAAAACGAGTTGGGAAAGTTAGGTCACATGGGGCGGATTTTTATAGTCGGTCGGGCCCGACTATGGAATACCCTACAGCTTTGGTGGGGATATTAATGTGGGATATTTAATTGCATACCTTAATTTTAAAGTTTTTAATTATGCTGAACATCCCCACCCTCAGAATATTATTCATATATCAGAAATTTACGTCTTATATCAATGTATATAAAAGTATAAAAAAACTAAAAAAAAAAAATTGAAAAATATAATTGGGCTGACCACGCCTATATTTAAAATTTTGAAAGGCTAATATTTCATAGATTTGATTTTAATAATTTACGGATCAAATTTCCATTATGAATACCCGGGAAATAATGAAAAGAAAGTGGGCGTATCACGCCCATTTTTGGACCACATATTTATAGGTGAATTATAACAATATATTTTAAATTTTATAACTATACCTTGAATACTTTTCGAGTTATTAGTTCCGAAAGAGTTATATAAAAGTGACTTGTATGGGAGGTGGGCGTGTCCGTTGACCGATTTGGCTCATTTTCAAACTCAGTTCCTACTTTTATCTAAAATATATTGAGTCGAAATTTCATCGCATTCTGATCAGTATTTCTCAAGTTATTCTGTATTCGGACAGCAAGACAGCAAGACAGCAAGACAGCAAGACGGACAGACAGACAGACAGACAGACAGACAGACAGACAGACAGACGGACATGGCTAAACGGACTCGGGTAGTGATGCTGATCAAGAATATATATACTTTTCCATACCGGACACGCCTCCTAAGGGGCGTTACAATATATGCACAAAGTTAATATACCCTGTACCTCATAGGTGTAGGGTATAAAAATGGGCGGATTCATAAATCTGTTACTAGTTAAAGGTTCCTTTTACTAGCATTCATATATGTATCCAAAGAAATAATGTAAAAAAGAAAGAATAAAATACAGAAAGAAAGAAAGAAAGAAAGAAAGAAAGAAAAAAAAAAGGAAAGAAAGAAAGAAAGAAAAAAAGAAAGAAAGAAAGAAAGAAAGAAAGAAAGAAAGAAAGAAAGAAAGAAAGAAAGAAAGAAAGAAAGAAAGAAAGAAAGAAAGAAAGAAAGAAATGATTAAAAAACGAGTTGGGAAAGTTAGGTCACATGGGTAAGTTCGGTCACATGGGGCGGATTTTTATAGTCAGTCGGGCCCGACTATGGAATACCCTACACCTTTGGTGGGGATATTAATGTGGGATATTTAATTGCACACCTTAATTTTAAAGTTTTTAATTATGCTGAACCTCCCCACCCTCAGAAATTTACGTCTTATATCCCCATAAATTAAAAAATGTATATAAAAGTATAAAAAAAACTAAGAAAAAAATTTAAGAATATAATTGGGCGGACCACGCCTATATTTAAAATTTTGAAAGGATAACATTTCATAGATTTGATTTTAATAATTTACGGATCAAATTTCCACTATGAAAACCCGGGAAATAATGAAAAATAAAAGTGGGCGAATCACGTTTGGACCACATATTTTTAGGTGAATTCTAATAATACGTTTTAAATTTTATAACTATACCTTGAATACTTTTCGAGTTATTAGTTCCGAAAGAGTTATATAAAAGTGACTTGTATGGGAGGTGGGCGTGTCCGTTGACCGATTTTTTCTCATTTTCCAACTCAGTTCCTACTTTTGGCTAAAATATATTGAGATGAAATTTCATCGCATTCGGATCAGTATTTCTCAAGTTATTCTGTATTCGGACAGCAAGACAGCAAGACGGACAGACAGACGGACATGGCTAAACGGACTCGGGTAGTGATGCTGATCAAGAATATATATACTTGTCCATACCGAACACGCCTCCCAAGGGGCATTACAATATATGCACAAAGTTAATATACCCTGTACCTCATAGGTGTAGGGTATAAATATAGACAGAAATAAAGACGGAAGGACAGAAAGAAAGAAAGAAAGAAAGAAAGAAAGAAAGAAAGAAAGAAAGAAAGAAAGAAAGAAAGAAAGAAAAAAAGAAAAAAAAAGGGCAGTGAATAGGTTTGTGCAACTTTTCCATACTGAACACGTATTCTTTTATATGTAGGTTACAAAAAGTTAATTTCGGCCGATAAAGTGAAATGCACTTTAGTGCTATATGAGTTAAATTTCATAAGTGGCCGTAAGTAAGTAATATTTTTTCTCAAAATTCGCGGTTTTTAATTATTAATAAATATACATCTTCAAAAATTTTACTTTAAATAAACGTTACAATTTTATCATAAACCATAACGAAAAAGTTGTAGTTGTTGTAGTTTTTGTTTTGTCAATAGTTATTTGTTTCAACACCCAGTACCTAGCACTTTGTATCTGGCTAGACCATGAGTCATAATACCCATGTATAATAAAACAACTAACTCCAGATTATGAACATTATGAAATGGAAATAACTATGAACATAGTTTCAACGTGGTTTTTAATTCATGTGGTATACATTTTAATACTTAATTTTAAAGATTTAAAGATTTCAAAATCTATATACACAGAGAAAAAAGATCATACTATTTATGAATTTATTCATCAATATTATAAATTTGTCATTGCGACTCAACCAATCACCAAATTCATCCAATTTATGAATGGTTCATAAAACCTAATGATAAATTCATAATATTTATAAATGAATTGTGGTATTTATGAAATTTTTAACTATTTAAAAATAAAAGATATATGGGTCATCCCACGTCAGATACCGTCAACTGGGGTGACTTTGACCCGAAAAACTGTATGTGTTGATTTTGTAATACTTATAGTTCGTTGTTTTCTAATGGAATTAATATTTCATTCTTTTATAAAATATTGTAAGTATGTCCTCTTTAAGCATCAGTAATCAAAATTTCATGGTGTAATAACAGTAATTATAAAAAAAAAAAAATAAAAATTGTTCAAAGTCACCTCGCCGGTGAGGTGACTTTGGCCCAAACATGTTAATTACCAATTTTTTCTATGTTTTTATGGAACTATAAGAAGACTATGACACTATATCATCATAAATGTTTTACTGAAAATCCAGATCACTTCAAAGTCATATATTTCGAATAATAAGTATGGTAATAAGGATTAATATGAAAAAGATAAAAAACATTTTATATTTTTCATTAGAACAAGGTTATTTAATGGAATTAATCAAGTAAATTAGTTAACTGATATGTAATATCAATTACAAAAAATACATTCTGACTATTTTACACTTCTTTTTTAGTAAATGGCTTATGTTGATCTATTTTTTCAATTTTCTAGACAAAAATTTCCACTTCAAGTTTGTAACCGCCTTAGTCTTGCAATTAACTCAACTCCATTGTTTTCCATTTATATTGTTATGTCAATATCTGACATTAAATAAAAAAGTAACTAAAATTCAAACACGTTTATTTTAAAAATGGGAAAATATAGTATATAATTGGAAAATAATGGAACAAATAAACCTACAATTTCACATGAGTTATTTTAATAATAATAATAATAGTTTGGCGCTACAGTCCTGTATAGAACTTCGGCCGAGCTCTCTCACCATTTTGAGCTGTGGGTGTTATATTTGTACTCAAAGTGGTGGGACCTACAGTTTATTGCCGAATCCGAACGGCGGGTGAGAACTTTTCATAGGCAATGTTTTACTCTCGTAGTTTTGCCATTTACTGACGAGAGGTAGCGCGGTATAGAAAAATGTTTCTATGAAAGGTGTTGTTAGCCCCAGTCCAGGCTTGAACCGGGGACCTTTGGGCTCGCAGTCCAACGCACTAACCACTGAGCTACCGCGGCTACCAACATTGGGTATACACGTTCGAATTATTTGTGTGGGTTTTAACTGGGTCAAAGTCACCCCCATGTATAGTTTGGGGCGACTTTAACTCGGGCCAAAGTCACCCCAAAAACATTAATTTTAAGAACGATTAAATAAAATAAATAATTAAAAATATAAATGGACTAAAATAAGAATACATTTGGTTTATAAGAAAGAAGATATATTAATTTCTGACATAAACAATGTAAAGTATTAATAGCAAACGTATATTTTACATACTAAATTGATTTTGCTCGTAAATAAAATTATTGCTTTTTGGAATTTGAGTGTTTAAAGTTAATGAAATAGCATTACGCATATAGAAAATGCTTCAAAGAAAATCATTGTAAAAGAATTGAAATCTGTAAATCACTTGGATGCTGAGAAAATTTGATTGCAAACATTATTTTTTGTTTGGCCAAAGTCACCTCTGAAAGTCTAAAGTCACCCCAGTTGACGGTATATCAATCTTGTTACGTTGTCTTCTGATTTTGATGAAAATTTTGTGGATATATAGTGACCGAAAAGTAAAGAATAACTGTGTACATAGTTTTTTTCAACTACAACAAAGTTATGCGAATCGAAATATCAAAGTACTTTATTAGATAATTATTTATAAATATCTCTGTAACTAATTAACAGACTAAATTGAACTGAATTGAACGCAATTTATAACAATAATTGACGCGTTTATTATGTTAGTTTCGCAAAAAATGTGCGATTCATATATACGAAGAATAGTTCATAAATAGAATGATTATCTTCATATATATTATGAACTGGGATACAGGTATTTTTTTTGGGATAAAAACGTGGCAACTATGGCATAGAAGTACCAAATTATAACTATTAATATTTTTAGTGTATTTTTTTTTGTAAACTATAACCTGAAAATGGACAGCTTTAATGTGCCTTACTACATTTCCATATAAAATGCACAAAAAGTACCATTTGTAAATTTAAATGAAGTCGAATATTTAAATGAAAATTAATCTGATACGCATTAGTAATTGCCATTAAACAAACATAAATTCAAAAGCTGTATGTGTTGGAATAGATTGAATATTAAAAAAGTATTTTGTTGGCCAGTTGAAGCTAAAAATATATTGAAAATATTGCGATCCATTAAATTGCAATCGTAAAAAACACAAAAACGAAAAAAAAAAAGGTTTGTATTGCTGAGTTAAATATGAAACAATTGTTAGAAAATTTTAAAAATTTTTTCAATAACAAATTTGTGAATCTATTAATAATTATTTTGCGCCATGTATACAATGCAACTCTGCTGAGTTGTGTCATGCTGTGTGGTTTCGAGGCACGTTATTCGAACGAAAGTCGCACAAATTCCACATATAAAAAGCAGAAGACACACTCAGGCGGTCATTTGAGTTTCTTGGCACGTTTCACTGAGCTTGATTTATGCCCACCAGCCAACCGTCGAGTTTGCTCTGGAATGTTTTTGTTTACCCCGACCGGCGTTCTAGTGCGCCTCGTCGAGCATCATGAAGCTGAGCGAGCATGCAGTAGAGATAACATTTTAATATAAATAAGAAAAGCAAAGGATTATGTGGGTCTGACGTGTGGTAGCATAGGGTCAAAAAACCCCAACCCAACAACGGCCAAAACAGCGATAAGGATGCTCTCCGTATGCCGCCGACAACTTATTCTATATATTTCGCCTTCTTGTTACTTTTCGCGCCCTGCCATCCTTCCTGGTATTAATCGTGTATTACGAATATTTATAGTTTGTCTTGATAAACAATTTTGTAGCGGCTCCTTATAAGGAGGCCGTGCTCTGCGTTTGGCGTGAAAATAGAGACATTTCTTATTTCAACACCCTACACTGGCAAAACAACATCAGTAATTTCAGCTCTAGTACGAAACACCTTATATTTAAATGTAAAATATAATATTTTTGATATTGATATTGTGTTGTCTGGAATTATGAATGTGACTCTTTCAATTTTAAAGTTCTTTACATTATGTATTAGCGTCAGATGGTCTGTTTTTAAAGCGTTCGAATGCTTAAATTTGACCGAAACAGCAAACCGAGAGTAAAACATTTCCTTGCGACTTCATACTATTTATGAATTTGTTCATCAATGTTATGAATTTGTCATTGCGACTGAACCAATCACCGATTTATGAATGGTTCAAAAAACTTAATGAAAAAGTCATAATATTTATAAATGTATTCATAATATTTATGAACAAATTCATGATATTTATGAACTTTTTAACTATTTAAAAATAAAATATATTTTTTTTTAATTTGATTATATTCTTTTTTTTCTTTTTTCTTTTTTTTTCTTTTTTATTTTTTTTTTTTAAACATAGTCCAGTCAGAGTATCTGTCTACGTTCTATTAACATTAAAAACATCCAGGATTTATTGTGCCAATCGTAATATGTATTACCGATCTATAAATTACCTATAAATGCAAGCAATTTTTAAAATAATATTTTTTAAGTTTTAATACCCATTCGATTCGATATCGCTTCGAGACTGTTTCTTGGTATCGGGGAATTCATTCCAACTCAGTTACGATTCTCGTACCTATATCACAATGCAATTCATTCTAAGATGTACGCAGATATCGTAACGAGTTTTCTCATTACGAGAATTATTTATAAATCGAACCGATAGAGAAGCTCAATACGTAATAAACTCCACAGACAAATCGAATCTGTACAACGAGTGGGTACTACAAAACAGAAATATTCGAAAATTTGGGGTCATAATTACGTTTACAAGATATAGAAAAAGAAAATTCAAAACTTAATAAAAGAATATTTAAAAACACCACTTAAAAAACTTTGTTACAAACGGATTAGCTAAAAACGAATCAATTATTTATTCAAAAAAAGTTTTTAACAATTTGAGTATTTTATAATGAAACAAGAATTCAATAAACGAAAACAAAAAATTGAACTGATATAGCAACCTTATAGTAAATTGTTCTCGGAATGATTTCGAGAAATATTTGAGGCATCGAGACATTGGGTATTGACAGCTGTTTGATAGTTTTTATAATTTAACATTTTGCCTCTATCTTTTGCAGATTATTTTTTATTAAATTTTTGTTTTGCTTCATATTTAAATTATAACATTGCAATTTATCAATATGGCTTTTGTTTTATTGGCTTGAACATAACCAGTTTTTAAAGAAAAATAATCATAGTGCAATATAAGACTGAAAATTGACGGTAATATGGGTCTCTTAGTCGAATTGTACCGACTATAATTTATCTTACCGGTTATTCCTGCTTATTATATTTATTTAGCTTGCCACAATTTATACAGTCTTTCGTATAATATCATTTATGTCACTACGTTTTACGTACGACGTGCAACTATGCGTTGCAACCATCGTTACACTCAGGACCTTTTGAACTATGCTGTCAACCTCCTCCGTATTATTAAGGATAATCATTTTTATTTTTATGCTGTCGCCGTGTAAGTTGACAGGATTAAATGGCCGGTAAATACTGCGATAAAAATCGACAACATTTCAACATGTTGCGAATTTATTAATATTTTCACAAACACTAATATTAATTTATATACTCTCAGGTAACTAAAACTTGGATTTTTATTAAAAACAAAATCATTTTGTATATATGGGCCATTCCACACCAAATTGACCATCGGTTGGAACTCACCTTCTTCGATTTCAATGAAATTTTGGAAATTGATAAAGGCTATTGAGACATGCACTAAACAATTTTTTATTTTTTCGACCACTACTTCCAGAGATTCAGTGGCTCAAAGTTGGAAAAAAGGGCCAAACTCCCTTTTGTATTTAAATATCTCTTGAACTAGAAATGCTAGAAATTTTATTGATGGCTTGTTTTAAAGCTAATAGAACAAGCTTTCAGAATTAAATTAAGTAACTTCTAAACGTGAACATGTGGCCCGTGTTCACTATCCTTGCACTTCAAAATTGATGTCATTAAAAAGGACCCTTTTTATATTCTGAAAAAATTCCTAAGTTTTCGTCAATTTGTTATAAATGTTCATGCAAAATTTCAAGATGGTATTTTGATGGCATCATATTTTAAAAAATAAATTTCTATTGAAACGAGTTATTAACGGAGTTTCTAGTGTTTCTAGTTCAAGAGATATTTCAATATGAACAACCATACAAAAGTGATTTTTGGCCATTTTTCGAACTTTGGGCCATTGTTCCTCTGGAAGTAGTGGTCGGAAAAAATGATTAGTACATGTCTCGATACCCTTTACTAGTTGCCAAAATTTCATTAAAATCGAAAAGGTAAAATCTCAAAATTGATTTTTTTTTGGTCGATTTGGTGTGGAATGGCCCATATATACTGTCAGTGATTTTCCATAAATGCATTTCTTAAGTTCAATTCGGAAATGATATGCATTTTCGAAGAGTAGATTGTCATTGGTATTCAAGACAATATTTTACAAATCTCATCGTATTTTTCAGAATTTCTTTAAAAAGCGTTCTTTAAAAAGATGTGTTGAGAAAAATTACAAACATACAAAAAAAAACTTAATATATTAAAAATTAACAATTTGTGATGCATAATGAACGAGAGTGGCTAATATCTAAACCTTAGAGATTTTCACATATTCTTTAGTCGCTCACCGAGAGTTCTGGGTATGAAATGGGTCAAATACAAAAGTTTAACTCATGCGCTATGTGATAATGTTTAATAGATACCAGTTTCATAACAAATGTATACAAAATTTAGTTATTAAGACAAAGAACAGTACTTAATATATTTTTGCCTGCTTAATATGTGGAATTGTCAATTATAAATGGTCATAAGAACCCAAAGACCAAATGAAAAAAAAACAGACCTAGCAAATAGCACCATTCATCCAGTCACCAGAACACAGACAGGCATATACAATGCAAGTGCACTCAGATTTCCATGGACATTACAGAATATGATGCTGCACATCTGACAATTATTGCTGCCCAATTGTCATATGCTACATTACGTACTCTTTCAAAGTATCCACTTCACTGATGCGGAAATCATATCCTTGCAGAAAATACATACAGCAGTTGTAGATTGGCATTGCGAGACATGAGAATCAACGTTGTGCGGTGTGGGGTATTCCGAGTATTCTACGGGAGTACACTTCCGTAAATCCGTAAATAATCAAATTTAACAGTTTTCACAACATATTCCTCAAATCATGGTATATTCTAGAAAATATAAAATGATTAAATATAAAATTAACGAGTTTTAATCCGCAAATATGGCCAATTATGAAACACACCTTTTTGTTTTTACACGGAGGGAAAAAAACTCTAAAATCCAGTAGGAATAAAGATATATACGGAGTGATATACAGCTAAACGGAAAAATTGTTAATTTTAGTTGTCAAAAAAGTAACTAAGTAGAATTATACTGATATGTTGGTTGTTGTATAAATCTTCGCACGTTACCAACAATCATTGTATAGTGTATTTAGATAACAATGGAATGAAATCAATTTGGTGTTTATGCGCAATTTCATAAAAAAAATGTTTACGAACTGAAATCATACCAATATTCGCAGCTCAATAATACGAATACGGGATTAACTCAATTTGTTTGCAAAAATGGACTTAACCATTTTTTATTTTTAAGCTGTCTGTAAAGCTACCGAATTGGAAATTACCGCATGTTGATGGTAAATCAATATCAGATTCCGTTTTAAAGCTGTTTGTATTGAATTTTTAAAAATTTAATATTCGAACAATTCAAAAAAATGTTATTTGAATGACGAATAACAACGGTGAGTATACAGATGTAAATACGAATCTTTTAAACGAAATGAAACATGATATAACGGATAATACTGCATCATTAACTCAAAAACTAATAAAAAAACTTTTTAAAAAACAAGCTTTTAAAAAAATCTGTACTAAAAAATTAAAAATAAATTTACTAAAAATATAAAATATATTTATAGTAGGTAGGTATGTATATTTATAATGAATACATATAAATATATGAAATAAATTAAATTCAATCTTATTCAATTTATATTACTAAGATATACGTTTATCCTATTAATATAATAAATCTGTTTGTTCGTTTGTACGTTTGTACGTTTGTACGTTTGTACGTTTGTACGTTTGTTCCGCTTCTTCGTCTGAACGGCTGATCCGATTTCCATGAAATTTTTACCACAGATGCGGTATGGTCTGGAAGGAATGATAGGCTATATATGGGCGGGATTGGACAAAGAGGCGTGGCACCTCCCATACAACCTAAACTTTCAATGCGATATAACTCGGCACTTTCACCACCTACGAACATGAAACAAAAAACTCAAATACAAAAAAAAATAAAAACAAAAAAGCAAAAGCACAAAACAAAACAAAAGCAAAAATACAAAAACAAAAGCAATCACGTTTGTTCCGCTTCTCCGTCTAAAGGGCTGATCCGATTGTCTTGAAATTTTTACCACAGATGCAGTATGGTCTGGAAGGAATGATAGGCTATATATGGGCGGGATTGGACAAAGAGGCGTGGCACCTCCCATACAACCTAAACTTTCAATGCGATATAACTCGGCACTTTCACCACCTACGAACATGAAACAAAAAACTCAAATACAAAAAAAAAATTAAAAACAAAAAAGCAAAAGCACAAAACAAAACAAAAGCAAAAATACAAAAACAAAAGCAATCACGTTTGTTCCGCTTCTCCGTCTAAACGGCTGATCCGATTTTCTTGAAATTTTTACCACAGATGCGGTATGGTCTGGAAGGAATGATAGGCTATATATGGGCGGGATTGGACAAAGAGGCGTGGCACCTCCCATACAACCTAAACTTTCAATGCGATATAACTCGGCACTTTCACCAGCTACGAACATGAAACCAAAAACTCAAATACAAAAAAAAAATTAAAAGGAAAAAAGCAAAAGCACAAAACAAAACAAAAGCAAAAATACAAAAACAAAAGTAATCACTTTTGTTCCGCTTCTCCGTCTAAACGGCTGATCCGATTGTCTTGAAATTTTTACCACAGATGCAGTATGGTCTGGAAGGAATGATAGGCTATATATGGGCGGGATTGGACAAAGAGGCGTGGCACCTCCCATGCAACCTAAACACGATATAACTCGGCACTTTCACCAGCTACGAACATGAAACAAAAAACTCAAATACAAAAAAAAAATTTTAAAACAATAAAGCAAAAGCACAACACAAAACAAAAGCAAAAATACAAAAACAAAACCAATCACATAAAACCACAATCCAAACTAAATGAATACCAAAAAAAAGGAAAGAAAAAGAAAAACAAACTCACCACACTAAAACTAACCAAACTAAAACTCACCATACTAAAATTCACCCTTAAATTAACCACATTAAAACCCACCACACTATAATTCACCACACTAAAACTCACCACACTAAAATTCACCACACTTAAACTCACCACACTAAAACTCACCACACTAAAACTCACCACACAAAAACTCACCACACTAAAACTCACCACACAAAAACTCACCACACTAAAACTCACCACACTAAAACTCACTACACTTAAACTCACCACACTAAAACTCACCACACTAAAACTCACCACACTTAAACTCACCTCACAAACATTCAACACACTAAAACTCACCACACCAGAACTCACCACACTAAAACTCACCACACTAAAACTCACCACACTAAAACTCACCACACAGAATCTCACCACACTAAAACTCACCACACTAAAACTCACCACACTAAAACTCACCACACTAAAACTCACCACACTTAAACTCACTACACTAAAACTCACCACACTTAAACTCACCACACAAAAATTTAACACACTAAAATTCACCACACTAAAACCCACCACACTAAAATTTCACCACACTAAAACTTACCACACTAAAATTCACCACACTAAAACTCACCACACTAAAATTTCACCACACTAAAACTCACCACACTAAAACTCACCACACAAAAACTCACCACACTAAAACTCACCACACTAAAACTCACCACACAAAAACTCACCACACTAAAACTCACCACACTTAAACTCATCTCACAAAAATTCAACACACTAAAACTCACCACACCAAAACTCACCACACTAAAACTCACCATACTAAAACTCACCACACAAAATCTCACCACACTAAAACTCACCACACTAAAACTCACCACACTAAAACACACCACACTTAAACTCACCACACTAAAACTCACCACACTTAAACTCACCACACAAAAATTTAACACACTAAAATTCACCACACTAAAACCCACCACACTAAAATTTCACCACACTAAAATTCACCGCACTAAATCTCACCACACTAAAATTTCACCACATTAAAACTCACCACACTAAAACTCACCACACTAAAACTCGCCACACTAAAACTCACGACACTAAAAGTCACCACACAAAATCTCACCACACTTAAACTCACCACACTTAAACTCACCACACTTAAACTCACCAAACAAATATTTAACACACTAAAATTCACCACACTTAAACTCACCATACCAAAACTCTCCACACTAAAACTTACCACACTAAAACTCACCACACTAAAACTCACCATACTAAAACTCACCACACTAAAACTAACCACACAAAAATTCAACACACTAAAATTCACCACACTTAAACTCACCACACTAAAACTCACCACACTAAAACTCACTACACTCAAATTTCGATACACTGAAACTCACCACACTAAAACTCACCGCACTAAAATTCACCACACTAAAACCCACCACACTATAATTAACCACACTAAAACTCACCACCCTAAAATTCACTACACTAAAACTCACCACAATAAAATTCATCACATTAAAATTCATCACACTAAAACTCACCACAATAAAAATCACCACACTAAAACTCGCTACACTAAAACACGCCACAATAAAACACGCCACATTAAAATTCACCACACTAAAACCCACCACACTATTATTGACCACACTAAAACTCACCACACTTAAAAACACCACACTTAAACTCACCACACTCAAATTCACCACACTGAAACTCACCACACTAAAACTCACCACACCAAAACTAACCACAATTAAACTCACCACTCCAAAATTTACCACATCTAAACTCACCACACCGAAACTTACTACATTAAAACCCACCACACTAAAACTTCTACTGGGAAAAACTCTACGGGGAAGAATTCTACGGGAAAGAATTCTACCGGGAACAATTCTACCGGGATGAATTCTACGTTGAGAATTCTACGGGAAAGCGTTCTATGTGGATTTTCCGGGAAGATTTCTACTGGGAATAATTCTGCGGAGAAGCGCAATCTGAGAAAAAATTGTCTTTGAGAAAAGTTGTTTTGGCGGAGAATTATTTGGTTACCACATTTATAAAACCAATAAAAAAATTTCAACAGCTAAGCACGAGCCCCTCATATAAAAAATAAAATGTTTTTTATATTAATAAAATTGCTCCATATCTTTGAATTCAGAAAATCTTGGCACGAGTCGTGCACGGGTCCAGCTAGTAAGCAATAAATTTTAAAATTTACTAAGAGGTTTGCAAATACAAAAATAAAAGCGTGTGGCGAAATTATTGAATATTACAGTCCAACTCTAGCACTAATAAACTTTGCAATTCAATTTAACTTTTCAATAGTTTTCAATATAATTTTCGAGTAGGGGTAGATCTGTATGGAAGTATCTATGGGTTTTGTAGGCAATGCTGTTTCGGAAGTCCAATGATATTTTTTTGGCATGTGTTATGTTTTTAACTCATGATAATCTGGCAAAAATGAACTTTTAATTAGAAATATTTATTTATGTACTTAACCTAAGTCATGGAATTTGGCTAAATAATGTAGATTAACGTTATATAGAGTCATAATTTCATCGAGGTGTGTTACACCTGTCAAATAAGCAAACCCTTTAAAATGATACAACTCTCGACTTATAACAGTAGTACATAGTTTTAAAAATTGAAGTAATAGCTCATATTTTACATTATTTTCGCCATGTATAATCTGGGTGTGACTGGACAAAGAGACGTGATATCTCCTATACAATCTTGCCATACACTGTGAAGGGTTATAGTGTGCTGAGCGGTTGCGAGATTTAAAGTATAAAGAGTTGTAGGTTTGTGATGTATAAGATATATATATATATATATATAAATATGATTATAATTGTATTCCTGTATCAAATACAAATTCATATTTAGGCTACATAATTACGAATGTAATATGCTCGTAGTTTTTAATATTTTCGCCGCACGCTTTTAGTTTTGTATTTTCAAACCTCTTAGTAAATTTTAAAATTTATTGCTTATAAACGTATATCTTAGTAATATAAATTGAATAAGATTGACTTTAATTTATTTCATATATTAATATGTATTCATTATAAATATACATACCTACCTACTATAAATATATTTTATATTTTTAGTAAATTAATTTTTAATTTTTTAGTACAGATTTTTTTAAAAGCTTGTTTTTTAAAAAGTTTTTTTTTATTAGTTTTTTATTTTTCCTTTTTTAGTCATTATATGGTCATTAGAATTATTATTTTGCATAGATCGGTTCAGCCGTTACCAAGTTATAATTTTTGCCCTTAACACCCTCTGTCGATAGAATTTAGAATTACTTTCTAGTCTTTGAAAATTTCCCCAAGGATTTCCTGTACCAAGCATTGTCAGGATCAGTTTAGTGGTTATCGAGATATAAAATTTTGATCTTAGCACCCTCTATCGTTTTATAAATGTAGTAACCAAATAATAATTCTCCGCCAAAACAACTTTTCTCAAAGACAATTCTTTCTCAGACTGCCCATCCCCGTAGAATTCTTCCCAGTAGAATATTTAGCCGTAGAAATCTTCGCCGTAAAATTCTTCTCCATATAACGCATTTCCGTAGAATTCTTCCCGGTAGAATTCATCCCGGTATAATTGTTCCCGGTAGAATTCATTCCGGTAGAGTTTTTCCCAGTAGAAGTTTTAGTGTGGTGAGTTTTAATGTGGTGAGTTTTAGTTTGGTAAATTTAGATGCAGTGAATTTTGGTGTGCTGAGTTTTGATGTGGTGAATTTTAGTGTGGTGAGTATTAGTGTGGTGAGTTTATAGTGTGGTGAGTTTTTAGTGTGGTAAGTTTTAATGTGGTGAATTTTATTGTGGTGAGTTTTAGTGTGGTGAATTTTTATGTGGTGATTTTTATTGTGGTGAGTTTTAGTGTAGTGAATTTCAGTGTGGTGAGTTATAGTGTGGTGAATTTTGGTGTGGTGAATTTTTTTTGGGGAGTTTTAGTGTGGTGAGTTTGTTTTTCTTTATCTTATTTTGTCAATTGCTTTTGTTTTCGTATTTTTGCGTTTGCTTTTGTTTTATGCTTTTGCTTTTCATTTTTTTTTTTTTGTATTTGAGTTTTTTGTTTTATGTTCGTGGCTGGTGAAAGTGCCGAGTTATATCATATTGAAAGTTTAGGTTGTATGGGAGGTGCCACGCTTCTTTGTCAATCCCGCCTATATATAGCCTATCATTCCTTCCAGATTATACCGCATCTGTGGTAAAATTTCAAGAAAATCGGATCAGCAGTTTAGACGGAGAAGCGAAAGAAACGTACAAACAGATTTATTATATTAATAGGATGTCATCTTTCTAGGTGAAGAACGCACTTCAGAGGGTGCATTAATAATAAATGTGACCTCTAGCGGAGAAAGTTCTAAGTTTTCCAAAATTTTCCCCGTTGCCAATACTATACATGTTTTAAATTTCAATTTTCTAGGTGAAGAACGCACTTTAGAGGGTCCATTAATAGTAAATGCGCCCTCTAGCGGACAAAATTCAAAGTTCTGAGTTTGCCATATTTTTCCTCGTGTCTAAAACTATACATATTCTAAATTTCAACATTCTAGCTAAAGAACAGAACTCACACGGTCCAAAAATAGTTTTATCGCCCCCTATCGGTCAAAATTCGTACTTTAAAATTTATTTTTATATGTACCACATAGAATACTATATGTGTTTCAAGTTTCAACTCGATCGGATATAAGGAAGTGTGTTAAATTTGATATTTTTGTGCCCGACATACTAACAAACGAACAAACGAACAAAGGTACAAACAAGTGAAGTTAAATAAAAGCTTGTAAAAATCGTGTTTTTTGAGTTATGACACTTTTGTAGTAAATGAGCGATACCAGATAGCATAAGGAAGTAAATAATCTAACTTCAGAATTTCATGTAATCAAAATTTTTGATAGGCAAAGGCAAAGAAATATCACCCGATAACGGCTTTGACTTACAATTATTTTTTGAACAGACCTGGTATTCCACCACAAAATAGATCTGCCTTTGGCAGTCCGGTTGACTCTAAACTACTCTAACTGTTCAGTTAGAAATGGGAACAATCTCTCCGAAACCTTTAACACTGAACAAAGTTGCAGACAAGGACATTCCTCGTGCGACTTCTTTAACAGCATTTACCTTATGAACCAGCGTGAACAACATGAATAATGTAAGTCTTGAGTTAGCCGAAGAATAGTGCTTGCCAACAGGTAATACTATGGGAATACTTGGTATTGTCTGGCACATCATGACTCTGCGTCTCTCTTTGCTTGGACATGTCGATTCTAAAAAATATATGTTTAATTCTGTACACGTTTTTGATCAACGCTGGAGAAGGTTATCGAATCTTTGGTTATCGAAGGTTATCGAAGCGACCAAGTACGAAAAAATCTGACGGCGCATGGAGTGCATACTGTTGCCAATACGCTGTGTAGAATCAACTGACACCACATATGCTGGTGTGTATTAAAATAGAAGCAGTAAAAAAATATCGTTGCATTTACTTAGAAACTTTATTTAAAATCCATGCCATGAAAAGTCTTATATAAAGTTTGCTATCATCAAATTTCTATTTTTTTTTTTTTCATATTAACCAACGCTCAGGAGATGCCCCCTATTCATGCAATGCACAGTTTGAATCGAAGAAAGGATTACGGGTTATTGGGAGGGAGCAAAGTTGGAGTAGTGCCGGTGGAAGTATGTTTTGAACTTGCCAATATCAAAAATGTCAGGAATAACAGACGCAGGAAGATTATTCCACAAACGTATCGTTCGACTGAAGAACGAATTCTCTCTGTAGTTTTATCGGTGGTTCTGTTGATGGACGAGTAGACTAAGAAGGGGTGGGCTTAGTTCGATGCCCGAGTAGAATGATAGAAAACACGACCTGGTTAAATCAGGCCATGAATTTCCCTCGAACACTTACCATTGTAATACCTATAAAACAGGCTTATACACGGTGCTTAAGAGAATCAATAAAAAATAAAATTAATATTATCTTTCCCTATTAAATGTATGCTTTATGCTCGTCACGGCAATAGCGAGGACGTGAAACTCGACAGAAAGATGAAAAATGTGGTAAAAAAATACCGACAAATAAAAGTAATATTGGTTTTAAAAGTAAAATTACGCAGAAACTATATAACGTCCCAGAAAAACTAGACAAACATAATTTCATACTATATATTTTTCTATACCGCGCTACCACTCGGCAGACAATGGCAATCCTCCGAGAGTAAACACACCCCATGTAATGCTCGCACCTCCGCCATTCGAAATCGGCATTAAACTATAGGTCCCAACACTTTCAGTACAAATATAACACGAATAGCTCAAATGGCCGAGGCCAAAGATCCACAGGACTGTAGTCGCCAAACTATTACTATTATTATTATGATGGGATCATAGTATACAAAACATCCTAAATAAAATTCAGTTTTATTTGGAAACTATTAATTCTTATGAGTAAAATCATTGAATATATTATGTGAATTCAAGCACACAATTCATAATAAAAAAATTCAAGTTGTTGCACAATATCTTTAAACAAGTTTTAACCTACTACCTAACATACAATAAAATATGAATTTATTTAAGAAAAGAAAAATAATCCAAAACTGTAAAGCACAGACCGTGCAACGGAAATTGAAAAAAACCTTTACGCAAAAATGAATAATATTTATGAAATGGGACAAAGAAATGCGAAATGGAATTTCAGTTTCCGGGTTATACCTCTCGACAGTTACTCGCTCTTGGAATGTCTTGACGTAATGCAAACGCAAAAGAATTTCAGCAGCTCAATTGCTCACCAGCTGCTCTTCTGGACGTGTTTCTACACCCAACCCTGTTTGCTTCGCCTGGCAATATGGCAGGGCACATTGCCCGACGGCTGCAATTTAGTATTTCTGTTTAATACAAATACACATCAGACATGCATTTATTATCCAGCTGACAAGATACGAAGTAAAATTCATTTTAAATACTCTAAAGAAGTATGAAATCCCATTGAAGGATACCAACATTGACGATGGCCAGCACAGTACATCTCATACGTTGGCATAAATATTTATTCGAATTATTGAAAAACTCAAATTATGTAGGTAGAAAGTTTAGCAATTATTATTAACATATTTCTAGAGAAAATTTCATGATACACAGAAACGCAGATGGCCAGGACATTCCGGTCGGAATTATTCATCTGTTGCCCGCATTTCTAACACAGACAGCCACTCTTATTTTCTAATTTTTCCGAGTTCCTTTTTTAGCCATTCTCAGAGCAAAAAGAACGCGACAAACACACACGACGCAAGAGCCGGATGTGAATGAAAGGAGCTCAGATAAACTTAAGTATTCAGGTTTAAGATCCGGAAATTGTCTGTTGTGCGATATCCTGCTGCGTTTTATATTAAGTTATGAACTTCTGCATTTTATGATGTATTCCTGCTCTACACCGGCAACGCCATCGACACGCCCGCCACCACCACGCACCAACACAGCTGACCATGGCTGTCGTCATAAACAGAGCAGCAACTTTACCATGGTCCCTTGATTCAGACTTTTGTATTCATTTACTTTGTAAGTCATCATCGACTTTATCGTCTTATATTTTGCAGGTTTGAAAAAGTTTTAATTAATTTTCATATTTTTTTGTGAGCTCTTTTGCATGCGATGTAAGGGTCAGACAAGCAACTGACAGACAATGAAGCGCGTGGGGTGAGCAGGTTGTCTGGCCAGGTGGTGTTCTGATTTGTCCTCGTGGCATAGGTTGACGCGAATTTTTTGCTTTGCTGCTAAACGATTTAATTTTTTTGTCAGTTGGAAAAATGGTCCACCATTTTCAAAGAAAGTTGTTGCTAAACAGGATATTTGATAAGAACAAAAGTTCCGAAGATAATGATGCAAAAGTTGTTATGTCCTTTGCTTTTCGGCGCTTGGCTGTTAAACAGATACAGCTATTATTGCATATACATGCGTATTGCATATACACTTTTAAAAATATCAAATGATTTCTTAAATATTACCAAAATTGTTTTTACATGATATATTTTATACGAGAAGTAAATACCGCAGTTCTAATGCAGGAATTCATCAGATTTTCGGCAAACTAAGACGAGTTTTGTGTGAAAACCTACGTTTAGATTTTTGTTGCAATAGCTTCCGATATCATGGCGAAATGAGTGATTACACCATTTCTAATTGAAATTGAGAGCTTTCCATTTGAAATTGGGAAAATTCCAAATGATATTGAGATTTTCCATTTAAAATTGAGAAAATTCCAAATAAAATTGAGATTTTCCATTTTAAATTGGGAAAATTCATTTGAAATTGGGAAAATTCCAATTGAAATTGAGATATTCAATTTGAAATTGAGAAAATTACAAATGAAATTGAGATATTCCATTAAAAATTGAGGAAATTATAAATTAAATTGAGATTTTGCATTTGATATTGAGAAAATTCGAAATGAAATTGAGATTTTATAATTGAAATTTAGAAAATTTTCTCATTTTCATATGAATTTTTCTCAATTTCTTATTAATTTGTTTCAATTTTATATAAAATTTTCTCAATTTCAATTTCATTTGGAATTTTCTCAATTTAAACTGAAAAATCTCAATATCATTTGGAATTTACTCAATTTCAAATGGAAAATCTCAATTTCATTTGGAAGTTTCTCAATTTCATATGGAAAATCTCAATTTCATTTGGAATTTACTCAATTTCAGTTCGAAATGGTGTAGTCCTCTTATATTTTAAGTTTTGATTTTTTTCTAAAACACATTGAACTAAACATTGCATAACATGATTTTACACTTCCTGATCAAAAATTGTTTTTTTTTATGATATTACTACATTTTACCAGAGAGTTGGAATTTTTTCATATTTTCCATATTTTCAAAGAAATTGTTGAAATCTTAATCAATTGAAATCTTAATCATTTCGTACGTTATTAACGTCCATTTACCATAACTACATAAATTTCTAATTAATTTTATGTGATGTTTTTAATGTCTGCCATTATATAAGGTTCATTGTATTTAATCATTTCCATTGACATCAATTTTCAAACTCCTCTAAATACCATATAATGTTTTGTTTTTTTACTATTTAAATCGATTATTTTAATCGGTAAATACCATTAAATACTACAAAATACTATGAAATTTTCATTCAGATTATCTGAAAATATTTATTTTAGTTTTACTTTTTTAATCGGATGGCAATTTTTCTGAGTGTAGCACTTATAATAATTATCGGTCGACACAAGTCTTACTGGGTAATAGTTCTACGTTCTATGGACTTATGTGAGTACAGGGAGAATGTGATTGGTGTTAATATCAATTCAATCGTTGCATATGTCAACAGTTATTTCCGATGCAATATTGTGCGTACATAGACATATTTAACATATAATGTGTGTTTCAGATAAACCGTAATTGTCATGCAATACAACACCAACAATATGCAGTTGTATGATAAACATAGCTTTTGTGCGCCGGACACATGCATCGAATATGTAGCTATTGTTCCCATAAGAACATTTTGAACCCATTGGATTATAGAAATAGTTCACAAACTTTTACAATTGAAGCGTTGGGTACAAGAAGGTCGTGTGAAAAAGTAATTTTTGAGATGAATCCAACGCTTCAATTGTAATATGCAATGTATATCCTCATATAACCACAAATTTTTTTGAATAAACAATGAATATATTTAAAACTAACAAAATGTGTAGATCTTTATTTTTACAAAATAAAAACATACATAAACATAATATGTATTAATTTATCGGTGTAAAATTGTTACGTTTGGCTAAACGTATATCTTGTTATTAAAAATAACTTAGATTTGATTGTTGAAATTGTCTTTCAAACACGAATGAGTTGTATGATTTGTTTCACTGTTTGATTGGGAATTGGCCTGATAGTTAAATTATGACATGTGAACCGAACACTTATGTTCAAATACTTCATTTACATCTACAGATCAATTTTATTTTATAACGGCTTAAATAAACTTTTTTGGTCGAATATTTATTGACTATATAAAAAAAAGTTTTCTCGCGGACCTACTTGTTGTTCACCAAAAATAATCGAAACTCGGTACACCTACCCATTTGTACATACCGGCATTTCCTGGGGTTCCAGACGAGACATTCGTAAGCTTAAATCTTTACTATCTCTAACAAAACTTAATGAATTTACTTGATTTCTTTGAGCATATAGTATTTAAATAGGACTAAACATCTGCAAAATTGTAGAATTCTATATAATAGATCAAAAGATATAAAAAAATAAAGGGCGTTCCGAACGGGACAAAAACGGAAGTAAATATCAAGGTTTATATGGATATTCCAAAAAGTCAGCAAATTTTGCGTACAAATATTTTTTTTTGAATATTTTAAAAAATAGTTGAAATCAATTACTTTCTTTGTATATTTACACTTTGTTCCTAAAGTTTTATAATCACAGAAATATTCCGTACGGGACAAGAAATTCCGTATTAAAACTATCCGTACAATTTTTATTCTAAAAATACTTTTTTCGTACAATACATATTTTTTATATTATCTCTGAAAATAGCTGAGACAATTTACTTTATTTTTGTATATTTACAATTTGTCGCTAAAGTTTACAGTTATTTCGTAATAAATCGCAGAATAATTCCGGACGTTCTGTATGGAATTTTTATTTTCTAGAAATAAAATATATATGACAATATTAATAATCACTATTACGAAATGAAAAGTGATGTACTATTCAAATTTACAGATTTTTTTTTAATTTTTTTCACTATTTTCGAAAAAAAAAATTTTTTTTTGATATTTTTTGTACTGTAGTTTTACACTTTTGGTACTCCAAGTTCCGAACGGGATAGATTTCAATTAGCTGTAAAAAATGAAATTCTGCTTTAAAAACAGTGAATTCAACTCTTTAAAAAATCGGTTTACTATGGTAATAAATGTATCTTTTTGGTTCCGGACGGGACATCGAAATCCCTTATAAAAAAATCAAAAAATGTCCGTTATTTTAATTTGGATCATTATTTTTAAGCTTTAGAAATAATTATTAATGTTACCTGAAAAAACAGAAAATAATACTTTGAATCGGTATGCCTTTAAAGTTAATTAATTTGGTTACAAAAAATACATTAAAAATGAGTATATTTACATATTGCATAGTAACGTAAATTCCGTTACCGTTAACCGAAATTTCTTTTCCGATATTTAGATTCAGATATTAAAAATTCCAAATCCATCGTTGTTTCAAAGATTTGAGCATTTTGAATTTTTCGGTCGTGGTTGACGTTTTTCTGGAAATGCCCATATGGGTATCAAATGAAAGGAAATTCTGCGATTGCAAGTTTTTTTTATTGATTTTTATAATTCGTATACCCTGATGATCTATGGACCACTTTAAATGGTACAGCACACATTATCACATATGTAACTTTCTATTATGGTTCTTTATTCCCATATGCACAAGAATTCAGAATATGATGTTGTTTTTCTGTATTATTAGGTTAATAAAATCATTTGGTATGACCGCATTTTTTGATCATTTTCTAAACCAGTATTGTGAACAATTTTATGGATTTGTGGTAATCACTACTAATGTCCGTGCTTTCGAAGAAAATTAAGTTGTTATCAGAAATTACGTAAGTAAATTTATTATTTTTTGTTTAAATTGTAGGTTACTTAATACAGATTATATGCGATATTTATTGGACCTTGTTGACGTTTAAAACCGCAACCACACACGCAAACGCACAGTCATTATGTAGTTGCGCAATTATATGTACCCCAGTAGCAATATATGTGAGGCGATGCTCATAAATATTATTTCAGATATTCGGACTCGGACGAAGCCCAACGAGGTAACAAACCTAGTCTTCTAAAAAAAAGGCCAGAGACAGAGGTAGCGTGTTATAGAAAAATGTTTCCTATGGAAAGATGTTGTTATTCCCAGATTTGATTTGAACCTGTTCTACGGAACTTTTTGATTCGCAGTCCAACGCACTAACTACTAATATTATTTTTCATATTTGTATTGTTAATATGCTCTCGAAACTATAACGCTATTTCGAATTGGCTATATTTATAGGTGTTAAGACCAAGCATCAAAAAAATAAAAATATTATATATGGAGCAAAATGATTGAAAACTGAAAATATTTAAAAAAAATATTACTATTAATAAGGTATTTTTTATAGTTTCCTGTTTCTTTCATATGATTCCTATCTCAAAGTGTAAATTGTCTGACCATTAACTGTTTATACCCAGTCTGTCATGTCTGGAAGCTCTTCTATGATTGAAGTTTTCTCGAACTAACTGCGATAAAAAGTTCGATCTCGTTGCTATATATATTTATCACACTGATATTGTAATGTTTTTCGATTCAATATCGATATTCGATGCGATATCGAGTCATAATCGTTTTTTTATCGTTTCGAATAAACTTCATTATCTCGTTACGATATCTGCGTACATCTTAGAACATGTACTATAATATAGATACACTAAGAAAATAGAATGTTAATGAGAGTGTTGCTGCAACTATCTGTTTACGTTTACTTGTAGCAAATATTCAAACATCCCATAAGTTACAGTAAAGTTGCAGCAAAACTATTAATATTTTTTAAATATGACATATATGCAGATAGTTATGAGATGTTTGCTACAACATCAATGAAAATTAAGATATTTACAGTTGACTGATAGCAAACATCCTGAGTTATTTTTTGTTGCAAATAACTGTTGACTTATTTTGACATTTGACAACTTGAAAAAGTAAAATGGCGTACTTTTCCTTACGCTCGATTAATCCACAACAATTAAGTAAATCCAATCCAAAAAGTGTCAACTGAAATATTACATTTTAATGGTAAAAGTGAAAATAAAATTTCGTGGGATTGAAATTATCAACACGTGATGAAAATTGTTTCTTTTCAGAGTTTACTTTGATGACAGCGGACTTGGTTCTTCCGCGAAGAAGTCTCAAGTCGTTGTACAATTTTACCTTCGAAGGACTTATAAAGACTTATAACCAGGATATTGTTTTAATTCTTGAATAAATAAAAATAATTTTGATTCATTTTTTTTTAATTCAATAAAAATTACTCTGCGAATTCTATTGGAGTACCTTTTCCAAATATTCCGCAACTATTTTCCTATTTGTAAGATGTTTAATTGATAGTTGCTATACATAATCGTAAATTTGAAAGATGGTTGCTAGCAATATTTATCGTATTTATCGGATGTTTGTTAGATGGTTGTCCCAAAGACGATTTAAATAATTTGTAAATTGTTTTCTTAGTGTACGAAGATCGAATGAGTTCCTCGACATATCGAAACAGTCTCGAAGCGATATCTTATCGAATGGCAGACTAGGTATAATGTGCGTCATTCTAAAATGAGCATGATAAGGGCAGTACAATGTTCATGTTTACTCTAACAGCATTTATCCGATGAAAACCCGATGATTGCCCAATGATGTATCGGGTAAATTTCTACTAGGATTATATACGTATTTTACATATAAATATATACATTCATGGACGGATGTAAACTCACGCACTTGTCTCACCAACACCACTGCCACCGCATTGACGCGTAATTAATCAACTTAATGGGATGCGCTTCTCCTGATGATGCTGGGACCAATGATGTTGGTTGATGTAGACATTATCTTTTGTCGATATTCATCTGTTCGAACTTTGTTGCTTCTGTTGCTGCTAAGAGTTTAAATTGTTGCATCATTATTACGCACTGCAGGCGATAATCGTATTGGCTCTGCAGCCACATTCAGTCAGTCCTAATTCAATAAAAATGTGTGTGACTTTGAGTGTCCAGTTACTTGCTTGTTATGAGGTCAGTCGAAAAAGTCATCAGCAAAGCTTTCGGCTTTTTCAATAAATACACTGAGGAAATAAAGCTACGCCAATAATTTCCTAAATGAAATTTACACCAAAATACATAAATTAAATCACAGTTTTTGGTGCAGATGTTTATTAATTTTCGGAAAATTTAATATTTCGTCACTTGAATGGCAGCATTTTAAACATTTGTTTTGTTGCAGTTATAAGTACGATTCTTTCATTTAAGTCGGATTCTTTCATTTAAGTCGGATTCTTTCGTTTACTGTTCTCACTTTTTCGATATCTTCGTGAGTTTGAGTCATTTAGGTCATTAACGGTTCAGTGGTATTTTTTCACATACGACAATTATATATTTTACTTTGGCATTTATTATTTTATTTATTTTTTTATTTATATTTTTATTTACCTTATTTTATTTATTTTATTATTTCTATTTTATTATTATTTTCTTCTGTTTTCGGTTGGAATGGTATGTGTACTTGTATAATGTCAATAACGTACTTCACTAACAGACCTCTATCAACATTTCATTATCTCCCTTTTATAAAAATTGGTACCTCAAATTGGGCCTATGAATAATATGACAGGGTGACATCAAACACAAAATTTCAGTATCACGGGTAAATGCTGGCCCTAGACGTATGTTGTATGCATTTCACAGTGTATTTCACAACGTAAATGTTGCATACATTTAGAGATATGTGACGTGAATGTAAATTTTCATCAATGACGTCATCAAAACATTTCATCAATGACAGATAATCACATTGTCATTGATATATGTATGTATGACATATGGTGTATGACGTCTTTAATGCAACGTCATTTATTAAATTGTTGTAGACATATTCATCAATGACATATTTTCGAATGTCCTCGATTCATCATTAATGATCTTGTCGTCAATGAGGCCATTTCCTGCTGGGAATCTATGAAACTGTAACACTTAATCAAAAAATCATTATATAAAAAAATAATTTAGAGTTAAGTAAAAAAGAAAATATAATGATATATTTTTTTATACTTAAGCTCTTTCCCATCATCACAGGGTCACTTTGTTTTTGCTTTTAATAGCTTGTTCTTAGTTTTAGATGTCCTAGTTACAGAAAGTCGACTCGAAGCGAAACATTTTAACATTTTTGGATTTTGAATCAGTCTATTGTACATTCTTTAAGAACATATCGATTAGTTTTTCTATACTGTTTACATTATAGATAGAGGAGTGTGTTATATGAGAAAATGGAGAATTGAATTCATTTCACGATTGGCCTGAATATGAAAAGTGTTTTTAGTTCATCGACGTCAATGAATAATGGGGTCAATCTATGACTATGAAAAAATAATAAAATGTACAATATAAAATAAGTCATATTTTGCATCCAGTTTAAGGTCAGGGTGTTTAAGAAATGCATTATATTGATAGAACCTACTCAAGAAAATTGTTTTTAAAGTATAATCTGTTAATAAATGAATATCAACTCATGACTTAGACAATTAAATTACCTTTCCAACAGTATATGACATCTTTGCGCCCTATTATTCCTCATTTTTCATAATTAGTTGTTGATCACACCATTTTTTATATTTATAATGATAGACCAGTTCATTCCTAATACGCTCTAATCAATTACAGGGATTTTAAACTGGTAAATTATACTGCAAAAAGAATTAAACAGTTCGGGTCTTGTGATTTGTTAGTTAAAATTTTAAAAATATATATATTTTGTTTGGAAATATAATCAGAAAATATTTGCTGTGCAGTATATGCACCCAGAAAAAAATACTATATAAATAATAGTTTTTTACTATTAAAAATATTCAATAGGATAAATTATTATTTTAATCGGAAAATACCGTTAAATACTAGAAAATTCCATGACATTGCCATTGAGTTTATATGAAAATTTTTATTTTTTGTATACTATTAAATCAATAATTGTCCTATTGACCAATTTTAATGGGATTTGAGGAAATTTTTTTCTGGGTGTGATAATCATTATAATTTTAATAAATATTTAAAATTAACTCTCGAAAAATTATTTCTGCAGCAAAACTTACATCATTGTAATTGATTAGAAAGTTCTAGAAATGAACTGGTCTATCATTATAAATTATAAAATAAAGGTGTGATCAGTAACGAAATTTTAAAAAAATCAATTGATATTTTTATTTTTGTAAATTTCAACTTTACATACATTTGAAAAAAATGAGGAAATCATACTGCTCGAAGATGTGATTTACAATTGGAAAGGTAAACATGAGTAAAAAATTGATATTCATTTATCAACAGCTTATACTTCATAACCAATTTTATTGACTACACTCAAAATATAAGGTCTGTAACAGTAGCAGGAAAGGTTGCCAATATAGCAAAAATGTTTGCTAAAAAGAGAAAAGCGCCGGATTCTGCTGAAAAAGCAAATGACAGTATGCTGTTTCAGTGAACTTTGTTTATGCTATTAGAGCAGACAATTTTAGCTGTTTTAAGAAATTTTTTTGCTGTTAACTCCAATTCATAAAAAAATAAAATAAAAAAAATATATTTTTTTCGTATTTTAATATTTTTTTTTATTTCTGATATACTTTTTTTATTTTTCTATTATTATTTTTTATTATATTTATGTTATTTATTTTTATTTATCTCATATTTTTATTTTACTTTTATTTCACTATTTCACTCTTGCATACGTGCATTTTTATTACGTAAAAGAAATATCCCTTTTAAATAAACATGTTGTCGAATAAGAGTCTACGAATTATAGACACATTTAGCTGCAGCGTCTCGTGACTATCGCGCCATCAAGTGCATGTTAGCTACACTATTAATATGCACACCAGTGACACTAGCACGATCTTGATCACTAGCAGAAATAAGATTCCCAGAAAACAGTTCGCTATTGCAGATAAAAGTATGCTGTAAATGTAAATTGAAGTGTGCTAAAATTTAGCAGTCAGAGTTTGCTATTAATAGCAGACTTTTTATTTTGAGTGTAGGTTTTGTCAGTTATATGCATTTCTTAAACACCCTATATCTTAAACTGGGTGCAAAATTATACATTTTTTTAATTTACATTTTCGGTTTTTTTTTTTGATTCACTCTAGAATTTTGACATCGATGAACCAAACACCATATTTAAATAGGTATTTAACATTACGAATGTATAACATTAATTTTACAAGAGTGATTCCATTTTTACGTTCTGTTGGTTTTTTTCCAAATCAAACAACAAATATACATATTTTATAATACCGGCTGGACCTGTGCACAGCTTGTACAAAGAATTTCTGAAAGCAAAAATAAAAATGGACGCAAAATCAGGCATGGCCAACGAATATTTAAGATTAAACGTGAACAGGTGTGCTTTTCCATACCGTACAAACAAACAGACAAACAATCGGAAACTGAGTTTTATATATATAGAAGATATGATTCCTTATTGTAAAAATAATGCAAAGATATCTTTCTAAGGGATTGTTTTATATTTGTTCTATAGTTCTCACAATTTTCTTATGACCCAGCTCAATCTGCTTCGGAAATTAAACTGTAATTAAAACATAAAATTGTACAACGTCTAAAACAAAAAGTAGCATGCAACAACTTAAGGTTTAGGGTTAAAAGTTTAGAGTTGAGTTCAACTGACCCGAACTTGGTCTTTATCTCGATGTTCTGTTAGTAACTCGAAGTATGTATGTTGTCCAAATAGAAACTAATAAACTTTGCTGTCACACACTCCACACTAAATATGTTGGTAAATGTTGCTGGATAAAAAGAAGTCCAGAAAACAATTGAATCGCTTTTCAACCAATACTTGTTCGCATTTATTGCATAAACTAATTTGTGAAATTTATTAAACAAAACTTCAAATAGTAAACTATATTTTAAATAGATTAAATATATTTAGGGTGTGTGCGAGATCGACTAAATTGCTGACTAAACTAAATTTTGTCGGTAATGCAGCGTTTACTTTTCAATTTAGCAAATTTTCGAGCAAACTAAATTGATCTAAATTGGAAGACAGCAAACAGACATATGATATTTAATTTATTAGAGAGTTTAACAATTACCGGTTACCGAATGGCGGTCGAATAAAAACTTGTACAATTTAGTTGTACAATTTAGTTGAACTCGCACACACCCTTAATACTTATTCAAAGTACGTAATTTATTAACAATTCAATTCCTAATTCTAATGTATTTGGCAATACATTTTGTGAATAAAATCATCAAAGTAATCTACTGGTAACAAGCCCGGAGCCAGGGGGGGATTGTAAGGATGGAAAATCTGAACACTGAAGTTATTAAATTTTTGTTTAATCATATTTTAACGTTCAAACTTAATGAAAGGGTATATATAGTTTGGTACGTTTGTAACACTAAGAAGGAAGGATCTCCGGTATGGAAAAGTATATATATTTTTGATCAGCATGACCTCCTGAGTCGATTTAGCGATGTCCGTCTGTCCATCTGTCTGACTGTTTGTCTGTCTGTTGAAATCTTGATTACAGAAAAACTAGAAGAGCCAAATAAATGAAACTCCTAATTTATATTACTTACATATCTACGCTGTCTGGGCATGATCAGTCCATTGTGACCTATGAACTGACTACTTATGTTCAAATACCTCATATAAAACATACATCTACTGGTGAATTTTATATGTGTATACGTGCTTAGGTAAATTTTTTTGTTGAAATATATATTGCCTTCATGCTCAAATACATGAAAATAATGTTTTCCCGCAAAACGACTTAAGGTTCCCAAAAAAAAAAAAATCGAAATTCGGTACACCTATCTATTTGTAAATATAGGTATCAAATGAATGGAAATTCTTTAGCGATTAAAAGTTTGTAGTTATTATCAGGATTCGTATATCCTGGTGACCAATATACCACTTTGAATGGTATACACACACATGTGTAGGGTATTTATAGTCGGCTTAGACCGACTATAATTTTGATAATCCTAACTATCATAATAACACCTACTATAAAATGTCTCTACTTTAAAATTTCCCATTAGATCAACCCTTCCCAACTGGTTTTAATTTGCACTTCTGTGCCCAAATTCTCATTTTCCTACCTTGAGTTACTTATGTAATTTAAACTCAGCATCTACGTAAGTTATTTTAAAAGTGTATAATTTTTTTTAAAAACTAATACATTTAGCTTACCAAATCTTTTTAATTTATTAAAATAGGTTTTGAAAGACCTGAGTTAAAAGTAATTATACGACAAAACAATTCAATTCTATTTTTACAGTTCTAAAATCCTTATAATAACTTTTGGACTTATTAAAATTTAAGAAGAAACAACAAAGTTATGATCGATTAAAAAATTCTGATTTAAATAATAAAATGTTTTAACCTAGTCATTCCCATACTATATTTTCCAAATCAAGTCAACTATGAGATTTAAAGCTCTTGGATTTTGGTTTAGTTCTTTATGCAAGGGTCAATTGATATGTTTTGGTCAATTATTTTTTAGTTTTTTAGGATAACTTTATCCTGAGATACAGTGATCCAAAATTACAAAAAATAGACAAAAAAACACTTTTGTAGATTGTTCATATTAAAATATCTATTGACAGCGATACGTTATAAACCCCGTGGAGGTGTCATTTCAAAGCTAATAAAATATGCTTTCGAAAAATTTAAAATTTTACTTGCACTTGAAAAAGAATGTCCTTAAAAAGGAGTCATTTGAAAATTCTGAAAAAATCCTAAATTTTTCATTGATTTACTTATTATGAATATTAGTGCCAAATTTCATTATGGTATTTTGACGGAGTAAAATTAATAATACATTTTCCAAATTTGTATGTATTTACATGTAGGGAAATATTACTCGTCTCCTAATTTTGGGAAAATAAAATATGTAACATGTTTTGAATTATCTGTAACGCTGATTCCGAAAATGGCGTCAGTTTCATCAAATATGATCTAATTTTTCTGTATAGCCCATTTCTTCGAAAATTTTAGAAATTGGATTTTTTAATATGATTCCGTCTAAATACAGTCTTGAAATTTAGCACGAATTTTCGTAATAAATCAACAAAAATTTAGGATTTTTTCAGAATTTTCAAAGGATCCTTTCAAAAGACATACAATTTGAATTGCAAGGATAATTAACACATGTACAGGCGAAGAATATATATAACTTAAAATTTTCAAAAGCTTATTTTATTTGCTTTCAAATAACATCTCGACGGGGTTTATAGCATATCTCGGTCAATAGATATTTTATTATGAACAACCCACAAAAGTGTTTTTTACGAATTTGCACACAGAAGTGGAAATTAAAAATAAACTCGAAGTGATAAAGACATTCTGTAAATGAGGTCGGAGTTATTGTTTGGTGTCGGACCTTGCTATCATTGTACATTTTTTTAAATTTATATTTTTAGGGATATAATATAATATCGTAAATATCGACGTAAGATATACATCAAAAATAAAATCGGTACTATATCAAAAAATATTCTTCTACCCGGAAACTAAAACTATTTGTATTGCTAGTTTGTATTCTGGTTAGTTGTTTTCCGGCTCTGATTCAAAACAAATTAAATGGATTCCGATCCAGTTCCACACATTTTTTTTTAAATGGTTCTAGCTTCATATATACGATTTCGGTTCTTTGCGATTCCTGCTTCTATCAATTTTTTACAAAATACTAAAAAAGGATTTTGTTTTTTTTTTCAAGTTTTCAATTAACTCTATTTTAAAAAAACTTTATGACCTGACCTTTATGATCGAACTTCAACTACACCATTGGATTTTTTTTTGTAGTTTGGTATCCGAAAATTCTCAAAAGAAGCAAATTTAACTTGCAAATTTAGTTGAACTTTCAAGTGATCAATATGCTCTTTTCTCTCTACAAAAGTTATATATAAAAAAATATAAATTAATATTTTATAAATTTTAAATGTTTGAAAATATACCACCCCATTCCATAACATTCTAATTTGAATAAGACAATTTTTAATGTTATTCCGTTTTTGGATTCTTTATATCCTATTTTTGTGCGAATCTATCTCAAATTATAACCAAAAATGTGCTTAGCATAAATTAACAATTTTGAAAACTTTCTTAGAAGTTTTTGAAATTATAATTTTCTAAGTGAACTTACCAATTTTTAGTTTTTATACCCTACACTAAGAGTGAAAGTGTATATTCAGTTTGGTACACCGTTTGTAACATCCGGAAGGAAGTATCTCCGGTATGGAAAAGTATATATATTCTAAATCAACATGACCTCCTAAGTTGATTTAGCGATGTCCGTGTGTCCGTCTGTCTGTCTGTCTGTTGAAATCCCTACCACTTAAAAAATTGAAGAGTTAGATTAACGAAACTATATAATTTAGATAACTTATATACCTACGCTGTACGTGCGAGATCGGTCCACTGTGACCTGTAATCTGACTATTTATATTCAACTATTTATGTTCAATTTTACTGTATACGTGCTTAGGTAAACTTTTTTGGTCAAATATATATTGACTATATCAGAGACGGGACTAATTCATTATTTTTCAAATTAAATTTGTTCATGAATTGAAATTGCTTTCAAATAATTTCATTTCTATTTATTTAAATGGCATTTGAAAAAAGTATTTCAATTCGAAAAATATTTCATTTGAATTGAGTAAACAAATTCCAATTCAAAAAAATTTGAAGTGAAATACTTTTATTCAATTCAATTCAAATTTTTGAAATTGGCATTGATCAATTTCAATTCAACAAACATGAATTGGAATTGATCAATTCTATTTAAAATACAAAAGCATTGATATTGAAGCATTGAATATATTTTGGCTTGAATGTATTTCAATGGCACAGAATTGCATCCAGATGCATCAAGGGATATTTTTCGGTAAATCTGTTGCACCCGGGGCCAGCATATTTGAATCTGTTTTAAGGGGCATAGATTCGCATCTAGGTGGATCATTCGATTATTTTGGCCAAAACCCACTGCGTCATTGCACTTTTTTTTGGAACATTGGTTCCATTGGGATTTGGCCAGAACCCAAGTGCGTCATTGGTCATTTTTTTTGGACAAATTCGTTCCATTTGGAATTGGCCAGAACCCAACTGCGTCATTGGAATTTTTTTTGGACAAATAGGTTCCATTGGGATTTGGCCAGAACCCAACTGCGTCATTGGGCATTTTTTTGGACAAATTGGTTCCATTGGGATTTGGCCAGAACCCAACTGCGTAATTGGACATTTTTTTAGACAAATTGGTTCCATTGGGATTTTGCCAGAACCCGCTTGCGTCATTGGACATTTTTTTGGACAAATAGGTTCCATTCGGATTTGGCCAGAATCCGCTTGCGTTATTGGACATTTTTTTGGAATAATTGGACGCAGTTGGGTTCTGCCCAAATCCCAATGGAATCATTTTCTTCAACAAAAAAAAGTCCAATGACGCAGTTGGGTTCTGGCCAATTCCCAATGGAACTAATTTGTCCAAAAAAATGCCCAATGACGCAAGCGGGTTCTGGCCAAATCCCAATGGAACCTATTTGTCCAAAAAAACTCCCAATGACGCACTTGGGTTCTGGCCAAATCCCAATGGAACCTATTTGTCCAAAAAAACTCCCAATGACGCAGTTGGGTTCTGGCAAAATCCCAATGGAACCTATTTGTCCAAAAAAATGTCCAATGACGCAGTTGGGATCTGGCCAAATCCCAATGGAACCTATTTGTCCAAAAAAATTCCCAATGACGCAGTTGGGTTCTGGCAAAATCCCAATGGAACCTATTTGTCCAAAAAAAGGCCCAATGACGCAGTTGGGTGCTTCTGTAATCTCACTGGAACAATCCATCCAAAAAACTTTCAATGTCGCACTTGGGTGCTTCCGTAATCCCACTAGAACAGATTCATCCAAAAAGTTCCAATTACCCTCTTGTGTGCTTCTGTAATCTCACTGGAACAGATCCATCCAAAAAAGTTCCAATGTCGCACTTGTGTGCTTCTGTAATCCCACTGGAACAGATTCATCCACAAATGTTTCAATGACGCACTTGGCTGTGAATCTATGCCCATTGGAACAGACGCACATAAAATTCCAATGACGTACTTGAATGTAATCTCTGTCCATTTGAACAGATGCACCCAAAAACTTCCAATGACGCATCAAGATGTGAAACTGTGTACATTGGAACAATTTCAACCAAAAATGTCCAATGGTGAATCGGAGTGCGAATTTCACATGGAAATTATCACCACTTGAACTTTTACTGCAGGGAGCTCTGCTAAAACTCAAATTAATTCAAATAAATTCAATTCAATTCAAATCTATTCAATTCATAAATTTTTTGATGGCATTGAGTATTTCTAAGCAATAAGTTGAATTGAGTATTTATAATTCAAATTTTTTTAATTTGAAATACTTTGTTCAATTTATTTCAAAACAAATTTGAATTGAAATAAAATTTCAAATTTATTTATATTTTTTTTGAAGTGAATTACTTTGCTTCAATTCTAATTTTTTATTTTTGAAATAGAATTTGTTTTGCTCAATTCAATTCAAAATCAATTCTCAATTACAAAGTCCCGTCTCTGGACTATATATATTGACTATATACATGAAAATAATGTTTTCCCGCGAAACGACTTGTGGTTCCCAAAAAAAATCGAAATTCGGTACACCTACCCATTTGTAAATATGGGTATCAAATGAATGGAAATTCTTCAGCGATTGAAAGATTGTATTTATTTTCAGGATTTGTATACCCTGGTGACCTATATACCACTTTGAATGGTAACCACACATATGTGTAGGGTATTTATAGTCGGCTTAGACCGACTATAATTTTGATAATCCTAACTATCATAATAACACCTACTATAAAATGTCACTACTTTAAAATTTCCCATGTGATCTAACCTTCCCAACTGGTTTTTATACCCTACACCTATGAGGTACAGGGTATATTAACTTTGTGCATATATTGTAACGCCCCTTAGGATGCGTGTCCGGTATAGAAAAGTATATATATTCTTGATCAGCATCACTACCCGAGTCCGTTTAGCCATGTCTGTCTGTCTGTCCATCTTGCTGTCTTGCAAGAGAAATACTGATCAGAATGCGATGAATGCGATTTCGACTCAATATATTTTAGCCAAAAGTAGGAACTGAGTTTGAAAATGAGCCAAATCTGTCAACGGACACGCCCACCTCCCATACAAGTCACTTTTATATAACTCTTTCGGAACTAAGAACTCAAAAAGTATTCAAGGTATAGTTATAAAATTTAAAAGGTATTGTTATAATTCACCTATAAAAATGTGGTCAAAACTGGGCGTGATCCGCCCACTTTTTTTTTCATTATTTCCCGGGTTTTCATAGTGGAAATTTGATCCGTAAATTATTAAAATCAAATCTATGAAATATTAGCCTTTCAAAATTTTAAATGTAGGCGTGGTCCGCCCAATTATATTTCTCAATTTTTTTTTTTAGTTGTTTATACTTTTATATAAATTTTTTAATTAATGGGGATATAAGACGTAAATTTCTGATATATGAATAATATTCTGAGGGTTAATATCCCCACCAAAGGTGTAGGGTATTCCATAGTCGGGCCCGACCGACTACAAAAATCCGCCCCATGTGACCGATCTTACCCATGTGACCTAACTTTCCCAACTCGTTTTAATTTGGGAGGGTCGCAGAAAAATGTTTTCTTTTAATATCATTTTTTCGTTAAAATATGGAGACGTTATTTTCAGTCGGGAATATTCCAAAATAAATTTAAGATTTAAAATACATAATTCTAATGAAGAAAATAGGAAAAAAAATTAATTAATAAGCGCAATTGTATTTTCTGGAACTATCTTTTAGAAATAAATAAATTTTTCCCTTTTTTTTAATAGGCTATTTAATAGACTTACTTTTTAATAAATACAGAAGTCTTTAAATATAAATACATATATTGTATTTTTTCTATATCTTTTAGGAATGGATAAATAAATAACTAAAGAAATAAACCGATAAATTTTACTTCCGATATATCAAATTCTGTATATAATTGTTATAAATCGTATTCATAAATTCTTGCTCAACCTATTCATAAATATTTCATTATAGCTAAGAACATTTCATACTGTTGAGAACACAATTTAACAGGATTTATGACCTTTAATTACGTGTAATGAATTTTGCATAGAAATGCATTAAATCTATGTATTTGTTTTTTTATACAAAAAACAAATACATTTTGTTGGACGTAAATCAAATACATAGTTTTTATTTTAAATACATTTTCCTTATATTATTTACACATCCGTTTTTTTTCGGTTTATAGCGCTAAGATGTTTGGTTTTCTGCGTCTCAGAATCTCCAAATTAATATGGTTAGTTATGCGTGCAGCCGTATCTCCTCGCAGAATCTGGTCTTGTGTATCTTGGGATGCTGTCTCAGCTTTCGCAACTACAACTTCCAGTAATGTTTTTTGCGAACATCAGAAATTTCAGTCGTCGTGCTGCGGTAGCACAAAATAAGTCCTTGACATTATGTTGTATGGCGCACTCTTGGCACGTGACTGTGCAAATGCAATTCCTAGCGGGAAATAATTGCAAAAAGCTAACCAAGATATATATGCAGTGGCAGCCGAATATTGGAAAAATCCTTGGTTCTTAAATTAAATGGCGAGTCCTTCCTTGAGTATCCTGCAAATTCGTTATTTTTTTGTTGCCACTTACTTGCAGGGCCGTTGGTTGCAGCCACGTTAAAATATTCTATGCAATAAATCAGTTCAAAATAACAGTGTAATTAATTATGTTTAACCACTTGACACCCAAAAACCTACTAAATAGAGCTATACAACCACTAATCCACGTGCACCACCGCCACTTGCCTGGTGCATTTTCTTGCTTTAAATGCATTTTTTGGATGCTGAAGTACCTCCAGACCACTTCAAACGAACCGAAGACTTTATTTGGAAATTACCCGAAACCTCAACAACTTCATCCAACAACAAACAGCAGCAACAACAAGAATGCAATATTCGCAACAACAGAAAAGCAACACTGTCCAAACACTTAAGCGCTCTTCTTTTGCGATTTTGTTTGGACGCGGCACCCGAATGCATTTTTAATCCATTTTCCGTTAACAAACAGCAACAAAGAGTATTTTAAAATATTTAGAAAAATGTGTGCGCCAACAGGAAGGAATCCGCAGATCAGGGTAGCATCGCTTAAAGCCATAAATAGAAAAACTTTCAGCAGCACGCGAGGCAATTCTTTCATTTAAGTACACACAAAATTGTTTCTTGGTAAATAAAAAATGTTTTTTTTTATTTCTTATAATGTTGCAAAAAAATATGACTATACCAAACTGTAGGGGTGCAAAATTTAAAACCTTAAATTTTTGTTTAACGATTATTAACGTATAAATAAGTCCTGATTGACTGACTCCCTGACTGATCTGTCAACACCCAACGCAAACAATCAGGCCTAGGGACATGGATTATTAGGATATTCATCTCCCCACGTAGGCTCTATGAAATTTGCTCCCTAAGGTACAAAAATGATGTTGCTTTTAATCAAGGATTGAAACCATAACCGAAACCGATATCCGTTTAAAACCGTTTCATTTTTAAAACCGAAACCGTTATACGAAAATCAGAAATAAACCGATATCCAAAACCGAAATAAACGGTTTCGGTTTTATATCGGTTAAAACGGTTTTTAAAAAAGCATAAAAAGTATCCGAAAAACATCCCCCACGTGGTGGTTACCTTGACGTGGTGTGGGGGCTTAAGTTACAATGACTCAATAAGGCTAAGCTGACGGAAACTTTTTTTTTTTTTTAAGTTTCTGGTAGGGTCACCCTTGTCAGACAGGCTTGTGATGAGTAATGAACTAAATACTACCATAGTCTTTTTTATTGGTGGGGTGGCAGACTCTAAAGAAACCCCTATACCACCGCGATGGGTCAACATAAAGATTTAACTACTCCAGGTGGTACCCACAAAAGTGGCAATCCACCCGCTTCGGCGGCTGAGGCAAGGATTCTGGAGGCCTCAATCCACGCAACCAACCCTGGTACGATGAACCTCTCTGCTCCTGTAGCAGGGGGTTCATCGTGCCCCTACATCTCCCAAATTTATGAGACAGCTAGGAATCTAGAGGAGGATAACGACAACGCAGCGGTTCCCATACAAGTAGAGGAAAGTGTCGGTTCGGCTATGCCTACGACTAATCCTCCACTGTATGGCTGCTCGACAGTGTTGTTTCCTCTCAGGGCTCCTTTCTGTCACGTATTTGGAAACATGGGTCGATCAAAGGAAAGTGGTGTCTTACCAGCATCTAATCCTAGAGAGACCGACACCCAACTGGAAGCTAAACTTCCATTGGAGACCGGACCCGGATCTCTGAATACGGAGGTCAGGTTGTCCGATGCCCAGGTGAGTAGGAGAAGGAAGAATAAAGCGAAAGATCGCAAAGAGGCTGAAAAGGCTAAAGGCGACGCTGGAGCTTTCTCTTCCCCAGCTACCACAGCAAAACGCGATAAATCGGTGGAGGTTACTCCGACTGAAGCCGGACCATCCGCTGCTGCTGTTGTGGCTGCCAATGCACCTGAGAAGCGCAATGGCAAGAAGTTTAAAACCTTCACTGCTACTGCGAAACCCCGTAACTCCCAGAACTCGACAGTTTCCAGTGATATTGCTTCAACAAGCAAGAGCACTGGTGCTTCATGTTCCGGATCGGCTGCGGATGAACTGCCTTTAACATCCACTGGCAGAGGTAGGCTAGCAGTATCATATCGTGATGGTGCTCGCAAAGCTCTTCCGGTTGCGATTATTGGCAAACTGGAGAAGGAGCAAAAGATGAATGATGCAGAAGTAAAACACTGCACCGATCATCTTTGGCGGCTAGTCAGCACCGGCGGTGTCAGTGCAAACGCAAAAGGCTATGAGACGAGTGATGGCATCATGAAGGTGCTATGCTCGTCTCAAGCCAATTTCGATTGGATTGCCACAGCCGTTGCTAAAATCCCCTCCTTGGGCAAATCGCGCTTCGCTGTTTTCAGCGGAGACGAACCCAAACGCAGGCGAGCAATATGCTGGATACCTGGTCCTATCAGGAAAACAGCGGAAGTGTTTGCCTGCCTACGTGCTCAGAACCAGGGCATCGAAACGAACGGATGGAAAATCTATAGCCATAAACCAGAGCGAGGTCCGGAGGACAAGGAGGGCTCAACCCTGGTTGTTGGCTTAGACCAGAAGTCGTTAGATGTCATGCTATCTAAGTACGACAACCATCTAAACTTATTCTTTGGACGGATCAAATTCCGAATCAATTCCAAATGAATAGGCATATGATGAGAAACGAGTTAATTATCCTGTCATGATATTTACTCAGATAAATCTGCAACATTCTAAAGCTGCTACCGCTTTACTAGGTAAGCGGCTCTCCATGTTGCATACATTACCTCACATCACAGCTATTCAAGAACCATGGGTGTATAACAAACGCATCTGTGGTCTTAGTGAACTACGTGGTGAAACCATACTATACGATGAGCAAGCTGCAAGGCCTAGAAGCTGTCTTATAGTATCGAAACACTTTGCTGTCACTAAGTTAACCCAATTCTGTGGGCAAGACCTGGTGGCAGCAAAAGTGAGCTATGAAAGCGATAGTGGATGGAAACATCTGATTGTCGCCTCAGGCTACTTCCCCTATGACTCACTACTGGCTCCTCCGCCAAAGGCAATTGTTGAGCTCATAGAGTACTGTGATCTTAAGGAGACCGGCCTTATTCTTTGCTGTGACGCTAATGCTCAACACACTGTGTGGGGCAGCAGTAAATGCAACGCGCGAGGTACCAGACTCCTTGACTTCATCATGACCTCCAATCTGAACATTCACAACACTGGTAATAAACCCACTTTTGTGACTGCTAGAAGACAGGAAGTGATTGACCTTACTTTGTCTAACTGTAGACTGAGAGAGTCAATCTTTAACTGGAAGGTTCTTAAAGAAGATTCTTTATCGGACCACAGGTATATCGAGTTTCATACTGACCGAGAGGTGCTGCCCTCTATGACGGTAAGAAACCCCAGAAAAACGAACTGGGCACGCTTCAGACATGAACTTGAGAATTCCCTCAATATTCCTGTCAGAATTCGTACCAAAGAAAGTATTGAGACGTCCGTTCAAGTTATGAACGATGTCATAAATTCTAGTTTTGTACGAACATGTCCGGTACGAAAAACGTTATCTAGACCTCCCGTTCCTTGGTGGAACGCTTGTCTTGAAACCTTGCGCAAGGATTCCAGAAAGCTTCTAAATAGGGCCCTAAGGAGCAACTTAGACTCTGACTGGTTTCTTTATCGAGCTAAGCAGAAAGAGTATAAGAAACGAATTCGTAAATCGAAAAGTGTTTCCTATAAAGACTTCTGCAGTAGCATCGAATCCTGCAGTGAGACTAGCAGATTGGTCAAGTTTCTTAAAAGAGACCGAACTGCTCGACTGGACTCACTGCGGAGACCTGATGGCTCGTATACTGAGTCTAAGACAGAGGCACTCAGTGTCCTAGTTGAGACTCACTTTCCGGGAAATCAAATCCACATAGGGCCACTTTGTAATCCCAGCACTGGGGACTGCAATAACAACTCTAATGTGACAAAACATGACTGGCAGGTTGCCAGATTGGTTGTATACGATGAAGCTATCCAATACGCAGTGGCCTCTTTTGATGGCTTCAAGTCACCTGGACCGGATGGCATCTACCCAGTCATGCTACAGGAAGGTATAACCCAATTGCTACCATGCCTAAAGAAGATCTTTAGAGCAAGTCTCGCATGGGCATACATTCCGACATCCTGGCGTTTAGTTAAAGTAGCCTTCATTCCTAAAGTTGGAAGAGTAGACTATTCCATAGCCAAGAGCTTCAGACCCATTAGTATGATGTCCTTCATACTAAAGTGTCTAGAAAGACTAGTTGAGCTGTACATCAGAAAAACATCGCTGTCAAGGTACCCACTATCATCAAGACAACATGCCTACCAACGTGGAAAATCCTGTGAAACAGCATTGCAACATCTGGTTGGCCGGATCGAGCATGCTTTTCAGAGGAAGATGTACGTGATGGGCATATTTGTTGACATCGAGGGTGCTTTTGATAATGCGACTTTTGATGGAATGTGTGACGCAGCTAGAAGGCATGGAATAGATGAAACATTGGTCAAATGGCTAAGGTCAATGCTAATGTTTAGGACCATCACTTCGGAGGCGGAGTGCGGTCAGTATATTATGGCAGGGGTGAATAGAGGTTGTCCTCAAGGAGGCGTTCTCTCCCCCCTGCTCTGGTGTATGCTGGTTGACTCTCTAGTCAACGATCTCGATGGACCAGGTGTCTATTCCCAGGCCTATGCAGATGATGTTGCCATTCTTGCCACAGGCTTTTCCCTCAATGAGGTCTGTGTCAAAACACAAAACTAGTTGAACCGAATTGACAGCTGGTGTACTGCAAACGGACTTTCCGTCAACCCTCACAAAACAGGGATTGTTCTCTTCACTAGGAAAAGAATAATGACAGGATTATCTCTACCAGTACTTAAGGGTGTCACTATTCCTCTGTCTAACGAAGTAAAATATCTGGGCTTAACTCTAGATAGTAAACTACTTTGGACAAAACATGTTGAAAATAAAATTTCGCGAGCATTGAATGCCTTCTGGCAATGCAGAGGAATTTTTGGGAAGACATGGGGACTATCGCCGAGCAAAACCTTATGGATTTACACGGCAATGATAAGACCGATGATATCATATGCATCGGTAGTCTGGTGGAACAAGCTGTCGCGAAAATGCGTGACAATTAGTCTTGCCAAGAAATTCGTCATCAGCTCTTGGGTCGCCTCCGCACACAAGAGCAGATGGCTGAATGAGACGAAATGCAGATTCTCCAAGCTCATGACACCGACGATAACCAAAAGATCGGCCTCGTTTCTACTTTCCTTAAGTAGAAAGGAGTGCAGAAAACTGACGGGACTTCTAACGGGACACAACGCATGTGAAAAACACATGAACGCAATCGGCCTGGCCGAAAGCGCCTTATGTTCTGCCTGCTACGAAGAAACTGGCACCACAGAGCACTATCTCTGTGACTGTCCAGCATTTTCTAGAATAAGAAGGCAGATCTTTGGCACAGACTTGATGAGAGAGGATCAGCTTCACTCTCTATCACACAATAGCCTTCTTAGATTCAATAATGAATCTAAGAAGTATCATTAAAAACCAGGGAACTGGGTCACAGCACAATGGATATAACCCTGTCTGAGTGCTGTGGCTCTATTTTTTATCCCACATTAAAAAAAAAAAAAAAAAAAAACCGAAAAACATAATTTATTTTATAAAGAAGATCTTAAGTACAAGGAATGTTTAAATGTCATTCACTGAAATTTGGAGTTCTCAAAATAAACATTTCCTGTTGTACAAAAATTCACATGTTGTTTTTTGAGAAACAATATTTCCAAACAACGGTCTTTGGTCTAAAATTTGTTTTTTGTTTCATTAATTTGTGTAACGGTAAATCGAATTAACAACAAAACACCAGCAACTTCAAGCACAATTTTTTTTTTAAAAATGATTCAAATTTTAATGCTGTTGGTTTTTTATTTATTGTATTAGTAAAATATATAGCGGAGCTTGGGGTAAAGTGGGACAAAATTTGAAAAGTTAATTTGAATATTGTATAAATTCTATTAAAGGATCTTTTCAATAGTCACATTTATAGGTCTTTTAATGGATTTTTGAGTGATTTTTCAAAACAGCTCCATTTCGAACGTACATATATATTAAGGATTAAAAATTATAATAAGGTAATAAAAAACAATAAACAATCAAATTATTAAAATGTCAGTAGTTCACTGAAATGTTGAAATTTAATTTCTTTGGCTTTTATGGATGGAAATTGTACAAAATTCTTCTCCTTATGAATTTTAAGAATATTTACCGATGTATTCTTGTTGCTCTTGTTAAATGTTCGCTTCTCTGATCTCTTTTGCAAATCAGATCGTATCTCAGGTGAAGTCAAAATGTTGCTTTTCATTGGTTTGATCACGAAGTTTTGAATTGACATTTTTTCTTTGCGAACACAGCTGCCTAAATTGAAATCGAAAATGTAAAATCTCAAAATTTACTTTTTTTGGTCGATTTGGAGTGGAATGGCCCATAAATAAAATTGGCAATGGGCAATGAAACACTTACGACAACTTTTTATACCCTACACCAGGCATGTGAAACTCATTTGGCATCACGGGCCGCATTGGCAACTCAAAAGAGGAGGCAATTGTGTACCATCAAAAAAAAAATCACTAATTTTTTACATTTGGTTCTTCTGTTGTAAAATAAAATATAATGTTAAGATGATAAAATTTTCCATTGATTCTCGTTTCTTCCCAGTAGAAATCTTCGCCGTAAAATTCTTCCCCATAGAACGCTTTTTTGTAGAATTCTTCGCCGTAGAGTTTTCCCCAGTAGAAGTTTAAGTGTAGTTAGTTTTAATGTGGTGATTTTTAGTGTGTTGAATTTTTAGTTTAGTGAATTTTTAGTGTGGTGAGTTTTAGTGTGGTGTGTTTTAGTGTGGTGAGTTTCGGTGTGGTGAGTTTTTAGTATGGTGAGTTTTAGTGTGGTGAGTTTTAGTGTGGTGAATTTTTAGAGTGGTGAGTTTTAGTGTGGTGAGTTTCGGTGTGGTGAGTTTTTAGTATGGTGAGTTTAAGTGTGGTGAGTTTTAGTGTGGTGAATTTTTAGTGTGGTGAGTTTTAGTGTGGTGAGTTTCGGTGTGGTGAGTTTTTAGTGTGGTGAGTTTTTAGTGTGGTGAGTTTTAGTGTGGTGAATTTTTAGTGTGGTGAGTTTTAGTGTGGTGAGCTTTATTGTGGTGAGTTTTAGTGTGGTGAGTTTTAGTGTGATGAGTTTTAGTGTGGTGAGTTTTAGTGTGGTGAATTTTAGATTTTTGTTTCATCTTTTTATTTTGTGTATGTTTTTAGTGTGGTGAGTTTTAGTGTGGTGAATTTTTAGTGTGGTGAGTTTTAGTGTGGTGAGCTTTATTGTGGTGAGTTTTAGTGTGGTGAGTTTTAGTGTGATGAGTTTTAGTGTGGTGAGTTTTAGTGTGGTGAATTTTAGATTTTTGTTTCATCTTTTTATTTTGTGTATGTGCCGAGATATGTCGTTTTGAAAGTTTAGGTTGTATGGGAGGTGCCACGACCCTTTGTTCAATCTCGCTATGACACCCTCCGGACTCCATAGTATCCTGGTGCAAAATTTGAGTTAAATCGGTTCAGCGGTTTAGACGTGATGCTGGAACAAACAAACAGACAGACCGACAGACTGACAGACGGTCCAAGAGTTTTATATATATAGATGGAGTATATTTCTAACACTAGAGACAATATTATAAAACAGATCTAACAATCATTCAAAATTGTTGCAACTTTTTATGTCCGCAAAATCGTACGATATCGAATTAGTTCTTGTACCAATATCAAAGGCCAAATCGTACTAAAACTGCAAAAATAGTTCAAAGCGACATATCGCCGTTTTTTTTTCGAAACGATAATATTAACAATTTTGGATTAATATTGCATCAAATAGTTGCATCAATATATTTCAAAAACATTGCGATGTGAAAAATATTTAAATATCCTAATATAAAACTTTGCTGTAAGAAAATTACGAAATTTTAAAAATTAGCAACGAGATCGAATTTTTGTTATCGAAGTTAGTTCGAGAAAACTTTGAGGCTCAAATCACTTCTTACCACATTTTTAAAGGTTTTGTTACAAATAATACCTAAACATATTGTAAAAGTTTGTTTTTAAAATATCGTATATAATTTTGATATTTATATAAATTTGAAAAGGGTTCCTTTTCATATACAATTTATTTTAATTGCAAGGACAATCCATTGATTAGATGTTCGGATTTAAGAGTTATGACGAAGTTTGTTTTACTATCCTTAACACGAGGTTTGCAGTATTCTACGGTCGTTTTTTTTTTACAACCACAAAAAGTAGTTATTGATTATTTGGAATGTCTCTAACAAAAAGTTTTAGTTTCCAAAAAAAAATGTTAAAATGAATCCAATTCGTACAATGCAAGACTCTTGTCTGAAAACTTTTGATTCTTGTTTTATTCTGATAGCGCCATTATTTGATACTGGATCTGATTCCGAAAATAATTTTGTTAAATACTTTCCGGTTTTTAAAATTTTTAAGTTTTAATTATTTTTTCTCCTTTTATTTTTAATAGTCGAACCAAAAACAATAATGTAATTTTCTCTTCGGTGTTAGATGTATAAAACAATGCGCTATCATATATTTTTTATAAATGCCGGTTAAATATAGCCAAGGGAAATGCAAAACTTTACATTACATTTAATATTTTATGAATATAAAACAATATTACTTGATGAAAAAAGGTAAACATTATTGTCATTTGCCATTTGCCATTTGTGCAACGCCATTTGTGCAACGCCATTTATAATATTTAAAATTAAAATTAGGAAAATATATTAAGACTCTATATTAAAAACTCATCAAATTTTTATTATTAAATTTTGAAAAATACAAAAATATTGATTTTTTTTTAATAAATTAATAAGTTTTTAACCAAGATTAGTAATTTAATTGAATATAATTTTAACGCCTGAAAATAAAAGATTTTAAAAATTTTTCAATTCTTAAAAATATATAGGGCCGCAGAGAAATGTTGGCGGGCCGCGTGTTTGACATGACTGCCCTACAACTATGAGGTATAAAGGTTCTACACATTTTTAATAACGGTACCGATTCCGGTTCTTTGCGTTCCCTGACAGGGACTATACTCGGAACCGGTTCTGGTTCCGAGATTTTTAAAATAGTGGTTCCGATTTTAACCATGAAAAAAATATATGTGTTCCAATTCCAGTTCCAATCCACACATTTTTAATAACGATTCTGGTTCCAAAAATCTAAACGGCTCCGGTATTATTTTTCACGTTTCGACTTTTAATTATACCCTACACTAAGAGTGAAAGGGTATATTCAGTTTGGTACGCCGTTTGTAACACCCAGAAGGAAGCATCCCCGGTATGGAAAAGTATATATATTCTTGATCAGCAGGACCTCCTGAGTCGATTTAGCGATGTCCGTCTGTCTGTTGAAATCCCTACTACTTTTAAAATTGAAGAGCTAGATAAATGAAACTTATAACTTAGATTACTAATATACCTACGCTGTATGTGCGAAAATTGACGAGATCGGTCCATTGTGACCTATGATCCGACCACTCATGTTCAAATACCTCATATAAAATGAACATATAAAGATCAATTTTTATGTATACGTGCTTAGGTAAATGTTTTGGTGAAATATATATTGACATCATGCTCAAATACATGATAATAAAGTTTTCCGGCGAAAATACTTGTGGTTCACAAAAAAATCGAAATTCGGTACACCTACCCATTTGTAAATATGGGTATCAAATGAATGGAAATTCTTCAGCGATTGAATGTTTGTAGTTATTTTCAGAATTCGTATACCCTGGTGACATATATATCACTTTGAATGGTGACCACACATATGTGTAGGGTTAGGCTTAGACCGACTATAATTTTGATAATCCTAACTATCATAATTAAACCTACTTTAAAATTTCCTATGTGATCTAACCTTCCCAACTGGTTTTTTTATTATTTTCATAACAAAGTCAAATATATAAAGAATACATACATTACAAAAAGGTAATAAAAAAATAATAATGATAATGTATAAATTAGAATCAAACAAGAAGAAAAACAGTTTAAATTCATAAACATCTCAATAGTTATGTTAAGAAATACGAAAAAAATTGGGACATTTACTCCTATTCAGAATATTATGAGCGACAATGGACACAGATGTTGTTGCTGGTCGTCAAATACGCAAATTTCAAGTATACAGGCCATTTGCATATACGGCAGTTCACTAAGTTTATAAAATTTAAATTCTTCCGAATTTTATTCTTCTTCTGATGCTCTTGTTAAGGTTCGCTACTCGTCTTTCTTCTGCAATTTAAATCTTATCTCAGGTGCAGTCAAAAATATTGCTTTTCATTTGTTTGTGGCAGTTTTTTCTTAGCTAAACCAATTAAATAATTCACATAACACAATATTTTCACTAATATTACATCAAAAATTGCTTAAATTTCGTTTCCTACTTTACCCCAGTAAGTGTTTCCTACTTTACCCCAATATCGCAATTTGATCATGACTTTAACACGAGTATGTCCAAAAAAAATTCAACATAATAATGTTATATGGACCACTTTGGTCCAATAGGCGAATTGAATGGAAATTGACAATTTTTTTATTTTGAATTTAAGTAAATTGTGATAAGAAAAACAAAGATCTAAAATTGTTATTATATAATTCGTAATAATGGAGCTTTAAAAATGAAGTTTGAGGATAAATATGTAACATTTCTTGTTAGCAAATATATTCAAACATTGATAAAATATAATGAATTCAATATAATGACAAACATAAGCAAGAAAAGATTTTTCTATATCGGCGACTTTGGCACAAAAATTATGAAAAAAATGAAGTCAGAAATACACTTTTGATCCAAATTGACTCATGTGTTACTTTTTCTAAATTACGCATTTTAGCCTTAATATGTTTATTTCAAAATCGAATATATATCCCTTAATTGAAATAATTCACCGCCAGAAATTTTCAGAGCGATACCTTTAACCGTTTTAAAGATATATATATACTAACAAGGTAAGATTTGGACCAAATTGGTCCAATAGACGTACTCGGGTTAAGCAATGTTAAATTATTTGCAAACCCAATTTGTATTTCAAAAGATCATTTTAAACATACCGTCTTAATTACAAACAAAAAAAACTTCACTTTTTGATAGCAAAACAAGTATCGCGATTCTGTAACTACTGAACGACAAAAATCGATATCGTTAAGTACAGTTAACAACAATAATCGTTAAGTGCTATTCTTTACAAAATTCGTAACAACATTAATAGATAAAATTTGTTTTTACGTATCGACAAATGTTGATACGCTATCGATGAAATTTTTATGCTTGTTAACCTTAACGATAGTCGTTAAGTAAAATTTTGACGTTCAAAATTATTTTTTCAACATCCGGTGTGCGAGAAATGTGGCATTTCTATGAATCTCGATGGAACTTGACTCGATGGAAATTGAATTCTAATTTAATTTATTTTATTTGACACTTAAATTTAGATGATGGCATATTTATCACAAATTTTAACATTAAAATCATATCGAATTTTTTATCTACAATAATTGTTAAAGCAAAGATAGTGAATAATAATATAATAGTTTGGCGCTACAGTCCTGTACAGAACTTCGGCCGAGCTCTCTCACCATTTTAAACTGTGCGTGTTATATTTTTACTCAAAGTGGTGGGACTTACAGTTTATTGCCGAATCCGAACGGCGGGTGAGAGCTTTTCATAGGCAATGGTTTTACCCTCGTAGGTTTGCCATTTACTGACGAGAGGTAGCGCGGTATAGAAAAATGTTTCTATGAAAAGATGTTGTTAGCCCCAGTCCAGGCTTGAACCAGGGACCTTTCGGCTCGCAGCCCAACGCACTAACCACTGAGCTACCGCGGCTACAAAGTAAGTGAATCACTCGATCGTTATCGCAAGCTACAATTCTTGTTAGTTAGCGATATCGACATTTGTCGTTAAAAAGTTACAGAATCGCGCTACAGGGGCCCTATTCTGGTTTGAGATGGATGAGATGAGAAATATAAAATGAGAATGAAAATGAGACAAAAACTATTTTTTATATTATTTACTGAATATGAAAATAGTTTTTATCTCATTTTCATTCTCATTTTATATTTCTCATCTCATCCATCTCAAACCAGAAAAAAAAAATTTCAAAAAGATTTTTTTCACTTGTTCTCAAAATGCAATAAAAATGTATCAATTTGATTATAAACATGTTGATGCCATATTAAAGCACTTGACAATTGTTTTTATTTTTCTATGTACAAAAACATGTTTAAAAATTACAATTTCCCATATTATCCCATGTCCCACATAACCTCAAGTTCCCCTACTGTTGAAAAATAATTTTAAAAATTGTTTCCCTAATTGTGTAAGGGACAGTATTAATTTATTATTAAATGTGACTAAAAGGCAGACATCTTTATCCGATATCACGGAAGTAGTACGTGCCATCCATCGATGCCATCCACCGATTTACTCTAAACTTTACCATAACGTTGCTTATGTAAAGGCATTTATATCAACCAACATTTAAGTAGATATCTCCTTTAATTTTTTTATGAAATAAGTAATTAACTTAATTACTTATTTCATTAAAAGTGAGTTTGCCGTATATTTTCTGGCTACTCACTCATGAGGTGAGTAACAGCGAGAAAAAAATATTTTGCAAAACTCATGAGTTTGAGTGAGCGTGAGTGAGGATTTCCGAACTCTGTAATTAAGTTCACTTCGTATGAACGGTAAACGTTCCCGTTGACTTATCACGCCCATTTTTAAAATTTTCTTAGCAAGCTCTATTTAACCAAGCATACAGCATTTTATATCATAGGACCACTCCTTTTATTTTTTAAAACTAATGTATGGATCCATTGATTGCCTGATTTTTGTGGGTAGCGCGAAAAAGCGGCTAAGCCAATAAATTTAAAAAATCAAAGTAAGGTGACTGTAGTGATTATATACATATTTACTTTAAATTAATTAACTTTGTGTTTTTATATTTTAAATATTGTACGATCAAAAACAACCATTTTGTTTTGTTTTCATTTAAAATATTTTTTTTGTCTTGTCAGTTCACATGAATTGTTTTTTTAATAAATATTTATATTTACAAATTGTAAATCATTAAATTTAAATAAAATTAATATAAAACTAAACTACTATAGTGACACCTCGAAAACTAAAAGGATTTTTCAACGTTTTCAATGGAGGTATTGGTAATATGCAATAGTTTTATGTGGGAGAGTTTTATGTCGAATCTAAACGGTGGCGCAGTTTACTCTCGGAGATTTGCCATTATCTGCCGAGAGATAGCACCGTATAGAACAATGTTCTCTATAAAAAAGATGTAGAAAGTTGCTGGACTTTTCGGCTCGTAGTCTTAGGTACCAAAAACTTCTTTCAAGCTACTAACGCACAATAGGGCAGCAAGTACCTAAATATGGCCACAACCTCAAAAGTCAAATTGACCACAAAAACTATTTTTTATACATTGTATAGTAAAATAAATTGCCTACAATGTATTTACATATATTTCAAAACGTAGTGTGTAAGGATGTCAAAAAAAAACCGACACTGGTTTCGGGTTTTTATACTTAAATCGGTTTTCGAAATTAAAAATTTTATCATTTGAAAGGAAAACATTTATCATTTAAAACAAAACACACACATTTTTATTGACGAATGTTCGATGTCAATCACAAAAATGCAATAACCTTACAAAACAATTAACGATATTTTTCAAATTCGATATAATAATGATAAATTTTCTATATAAAACGCAAAGTAAACAGAGTAGTATTCAAAAATTTTAATTTGTGCTTTAAAATTCAGGTTAAATAAATTTTATTCAAATATTATAAACTTAAATAAATAAAATGTATGCAAATATATTTATAGTTTGAACTTTAGTTATAACCCTGTGGATTTAAAATCCATGTAATAAAAATACTTAAGAAAAAGAATATCGTCCAAAAACCACATTTTCGAAAAAATATTTTTTTTTGCAGAAATAGATAGCTGACGTTATGAAATGCATTTTGACATTCACAAAATATTTTTTTAGAAAATGGGGGTTTTGACCCCCATTTTCCACTCCAAAGGGTACCACTCCAAAGGGTACCATTAGCCTTCTAATGATGTCCACTATCGATTTCCGAGATAAAAATGTTTGGGTCATAAATGGGTTTTTGACCCCCTTTTGGGGGTCATGGACCACTCCAAAAGGTACCATTAGCCTTCTAATGATGTCCACTATCGATTTCCGAGATAACAATTTTTGGGTCATAAATGGGTTTTTGACCCCCTGTTGGGGGTCATGGACCACTCCAAAGTGTACCAATAGCATTCTAATGGTGCCGCTATCGATTCCTGAAATAAAAATTTTTGGGTCATAAATGGGTTTTTGACCCCCTTTTGGGGGTCAGGGACCACTCCAAAGGGTACCATTAGTCTTCTAATGAGGTTCGCTATCCATTTCCGCAATAAACAAATTTTGGACAAAAAGTGGTTTTTGACCCCCTTTTGGGGGACCTGAACCACTCCAAAGGGTACCATTAGCCTTCTAATGGTCTTTTTATCACTTTCCGCCCACTTTTGCCCACCCACCCACTTTTGTCCACCTACATTTTTCCAACCACTTCCGACCAACTCCCACATCAAGCAAACGAACGGACAGACAAATTAACAAGCGATCAAATGAACAATCGTCAATCGAACGAACGAACAAGCTACTCGAAGCTCGAGCAACGATCGAGCTACTCGAACAACGAACGAGCCATCGAGCTACTCGAACAAACGAGCTACTCGAATAGCTCGAACAAACGAACGAACCAACTACCCGGGTAGCTCGAACATTTAATACCCGGGTTTTTCGAGTATTTGAACTACCCGGGTATTACCCGGGCTTTCGAGCGCCCGGGTACCCGGGTACTCGTATGAAATCGAAAGCTCTGCTTGAAATGTAGAATCTGCAGAGAAAGATCGCTGATGAAGGGGCTTGGCTGCCTCTGAAACAGCTGTACGATCTGCCACTCAATGAATTTTGCCAATTGTTTGTTGTTTTATTTGTTAGTACAAAACACCCAATTTGTACTGACTGGACCTTGAGCACGTTAAGACAATATCTTCATGTTTTCATAATTTTTTAAAAATAATGCTAATATAAGCACATATAATAGAATACATAGAATCGCCATCCCAAAATTCACCACCGAAAAGACTTTTATCATCTGATTAATAGTTTGTACTACAAATATCCTCAGTACCATTATTTTTAATGTAGAAGCAATCACTTAATTTAATGAAATTATTTTCAATAATATTTTTTTCGGCATAGAATTGATTTATGTATTTCCAAATAGTAGCTATACTGGACAGTATTTGAAATCCTATTGATTTCTTTTTTATTTTTTTAGTTCTAAATTCTTTATATCGCAACATATCTTGCTAACATTATTTCATTGATTTTTTATACAATTTTGGATCCAGTAGGTTGTTGTGCTTCATCTGACGAAACAACTATGCTGAAAATTTAAAAACCCGTTAAACCGAGTCATAAACATCGGTTTTCGGTTAGTGAAATGTGTAGGCAATGTGACGCAATGTGTAGGATATTCCTATAGTCGGGCCAAGCCTGCCTGAAGTTCCGCTCATGTGATTTAATTTTTCGTCACAAATTTCAAAACTGACATCTGATTGCTCATATCTTAATCTTCTTGTTTTTGCCAAATATAGTAAATTTTTGAAAAGAATTGCATTTATAATAGAAGTAAAAATCTACCAATGTTAATTTAAAAATTGTTATTTTTATGCAACCCATTCCGCAATAGATTATTATTAGATAAAAATGGTTATTAATGTAAAAATTAAGCACTTTAATAACAAGGACAGATATAATTTCTTTCAGACTCAAATTGTCTGTATAATCTCACAAAATTTAAAACGAATAAGTAACCAGTTAATGTCAACCCCCACTTACCATTGTCTTAAATGACCAGGCAATTAAGAGGGTTGCTGACAATGGGTAACTAAATAATGTACCTAAATAAAGTTAATCCCATGGGAAGTACTTAGTTGCGACTTCTTTGTAAGTGAGATAGAATTAAAAATTAAATAAATATCTACAAATAAAGAGAAAGTCGTCGGTGCACAGTGTGAGAGTTTTCAATATTATGCTGGACAAAAGTTCATTTTTTATTTTATTTGCAAAAATATTTAAATGAGAAAGGATAGTGAACTGTAGAAATAATAAGAAAATGTAAATGAACACATTGTAACGGGACTCAAAATGTTTGCTCAATACGTTAAAATGCACACACGCAGAGCAAAAACAAGGTTGTGGTGATCATATTTGAAGGGCATCATATTATGATTGGAGGTTGTGGGAAATCAAATAATTTGCCTAATATTATCCTCAGTGACAATAGTACGATTTTGTAAAACCATACCATGGTCCTCAGAGACCATTTTCCAAAATATACAATACAAAATACAAATTCAAATGTTTTACATATGTTACCGTCCAGGATGATATTTCAATTAATAATTAATTCGTAAAGAACAGCTTTTTAATTAATTCATTACTTTCAAAGGAACGAAACGAAACAAAAATATCAATATTTAAATTTTAAATCGAAGAAACAAAAAGTACTAACATTGAATTAAAATGAATCGAATTATATGGAACGCGACGACGTTAAAAGATATTCTTATAGAGGACTATGTAGTTTTTGTTTTTTTCTTGTTCCTTTAACACTCGTCGACATCAGCTGAAAAAGGAAAACAGCTCAAGTCAATTGCTCTGAATAGATATAAAATCAAATCAAATGGAATGGAATCAGATGAAGACTAAGCGAATCAACAGACATTCTTGAAGTGATTTTATTTTCTATTCCATTGAAAATGATGTGGCCCAACAAGTTTGGATGTAGTTTCAAAGTAGCACATTAATTTGTATATTTTTGTGCAATGGAACTTAAAGCTTTAATGAAATGAAATACTACTTCATTTCGTTTAAAATAAATATCCCATAGGTATTTTAAAACATATAAATATCTATTTATTATTTTATAAAATCTTTCAAACAGTAGGTACATAATTCTAAAATACATCTCCCAGACAAAATTGTAGACAGAAAAATTGAAATGTTTCACTAATTATTAAGATATTTATACCCTACACCAGGCATGTCAAACTCATTTGGCATCACGGGCCGCATTGGCAACTCAAAAGAGAGGCGGGCCGCAATTTTGTACCATCCAAAAAAAAATCACTAATTTTTTACATTTGGTTCTTCTGATGTTAAATAAAATATAATGTTAAGATGATAAAATTTTCCATTGATTCTCGTTAAAAGCGCCGCAGGCGATTTTTTTGATTTTTGTCTGTTTGAAATATCGACAAAATTTTCGAATTTCTTTGATCCTGCCAAAAATGTTGTCTGGGGTATTTACAATGGAGTATATTTCTAACACTAGAGATAATATTATAAAACAGATCTAACAATCATCCAAAATTGTTACAACTTTTTATGTCCGCAAAATCGTACGATATCGAATTAGTTCTTGTACCAATATCAAAGGCCTAATCGTACTAAAACTGCAAAAATAGTTCAAAGCGACATATCGCCGTTTTCATACCCTACACTAAGAGTGAAAGGGTATATTCAGTTTGGTGCGCCGTTTATAACACCCAGAAGGAAGCATCTCCGGTATGGAAAAGTATATATATTCTTGATCAGCATGACCTCCTGAGTCGATTTAGCGATGTCCGTCTGTCTGTCTGTCCGTCTGTCTGTCTGTTGAAATCCCTACTACTTTTAAAATTGAAGAGCTAGATAAATGAAACTTATAACTTAGATTACTAATATACCTACGCTGTATTGGCGAGATCGGTCCATTGTGACCTATGATCCGACCACTTATGTTCAAATACCTCATATAAAATGTACATATAAAGATCTATTTTTATGTATACGTGCTTAGGTAAACTTTTTTGGTCAAATATATATTGATATCATGCTCAAATACATGATAATAATGTTTTCCGGCGAAAAGACTTGTGGTTCACCAAAAAAGAAATCGAAATTCGGTACACCTACCCATTTGTAAATATGGGTATCAAATGAATGGAAATTCTTCAGCGATTGAATGTTTGTAGTTATTTTCAGGATTCGTATACCCTGGTGACCTATATATCACTTTTAATGGTAACCACACATATGTGTAGGGTATTTATAGTGGGCTTAGACCGACTATAATTTTGGTAATCCTAACTATCATAATTACATCTACTTTAAAATTTCCCATGTGATCTAACCTTTCCAACTGTTTTTTTTTCGAAACGATAATAATAACGATTATGGATTAATATTGCACGAAATTTTAAAAATTAGCAACGACATCGGATTTTTGTTATCCAAGTTAGTTCGAGAGAACTTTTGGGCACAAATCACTTCTTACCAAAATTTTAAAGGTTTTGTTACAAATAATACCTAAAGGTTTGCAGTATTCTACGGTCGATTTTTTTTACAACCACAAAAAGTAGTTATTGATTATTTGAAATGTCTCTTATACAAAAAGTTTTAGTTACTAAAAAAAAATGTTAAAATGAATCCTATTCCAATACGTACAATGCAAGACTCTTGTCTGAAAATTTTTGATTCTTGTTTTATTCTGATTGCGCCTTTATTTGATACTGGATCTGATTCCGAAAATGGTTTTGTTAAATACTGTCCAGTTTTTAAGGTTTTTAAGTTTTAATTATTTTTTTCTCCTTTTATTTTTAATAGTAGAACCAAAAACTATCATTTTATTTTCTCTTCGGTGTTAGATGTACAAAACAATGCGCTACCATATATTTTTTATAAATGCCGGTGAAATATAGCCCAGGGAAATTCAAAACTTTACATTACATTTAAAATTTTATGAATATAAAACAAAAGTACTTGATGAAAAAAATATAATATTTAAAAAAATAATTAGGAAAATAAATTAAGACTCTATATTAAAAACTCATCGATTTCTTATCATTAAATTTTGGAAAATACAAAAATATTGATTTTTTTTAAATAAATTAATAAGATTTTAACCAAGATTAGTAATTTAATTTAATTTAATATCATTTTACTTAACGCCTGAAAATAAAATATTTTTAAAATTTTTCAATTCTTAAAATATTTTTTTTATATTATTTAAAAAGTCTTCGGGGGCCGCATAGAATTGTTGACGGGCCGCGTGTTTGACATGCCTGCCCTACACTAAAAGTGAAAGGGTACGTCGTACGTTTGGAACGCCGTTTGTAACACCCAGAAGGAAGCATCTCCGGTATAGAAAAGTATGATTAGCATGACCTCCTGAGTCGATTGAGCGATGTCCGTCTGTCTGTCTGTCCGTCTGTCTGTCCGTATGTCTGTTGAAATCCCTACTACTTGAACAATTGAAGAGTTAGATAAATGAAACTTTTAATTTAGATTACTCATACGCTGTATGTGCGAGATCGGTCCATTGTGACCTGTGATCTGACCATTTATATTCAAAAAAACCTGATATTAAATTTACATCTACAGATCAATTTTACTGTATATCAATGTTTTCCTCAACTATATATTGAATTTATGATTCAACAATTTTGGGGTTTCCGAAAAATAAATCGAAATTCGGTGCGCCTACTCATTTCAAGAATACAAGTTTGTAGTAATTTTTAGAATTCGTAAACTCTCAGGACCTCTGGACCACATTAAATGGAACCGCACACATTATCACTTGTGTGTTGGGTATTATAGTCGGCTTAGTCACATAATTTCACAAATATTACTAAAACCAACTATTAACATTTCCCTTCTTCAAATTTTTCTCATGTGACCTAACCTTCCTTACTGGTTAGCTTTTCTAGGATTTTTAATAGAAAAAATTGCAGTGTCGTATTTACGATTTCTAAAATGGGTGGCGGGGGCTATCGTTACTTTTTTATATACAATTGTATAAATAAAAATGTTAATATTTTTCACAGTGTATTTATCACATGGTACTGAGGTTTTATATGTAAATATCTACAAAATTATTTCCATGCGCCGTTTCTTTTGTTTTGCTAAAATATGAAAAAACTTTTTAAACATCGATTACACATATTGTCGATCAACACTTAAGACGACAAATCCAGTAAGGCGATTCTGAAGTATTTATTTTTATCGAATCAGGAAATTGTTTATAATATGGGCTTCAAATCCCCAAACACATAATCGCAAAAATATTATCTATCTATGGAATATGTCAATATTTACAGCAAGGCTACCTATTTCTCTAGTAGCTGCAGCAAATCTTCCAGAAATCTACCATAAATACTTTGTATGTAAATTCAATACAATGCTTTTATCTCCCAAATATTTATTTAAGTATTTATTTAGAATTGGACTGATTATTTTCAAGTTCAATTGAAATTGGGATAAACTCAGCACACCGAAAGCCACCACACTGAAACTCACCACACTTAAACTCACCATACTAAAATCACCACACTCAAACATTCACTAAAGCTTCTACGGGGAAGCATTCTACGGGGAAGAATTTCATGAGGAAGAATTCTACTCAGACGAATAATACGGGAAAGTATACTACGGGGAAGAATAGTCCAAGGAAGAATAGTGTTTAAGAAAAGTTGTTTAGGCGGAGATTTTTTTGCTAGTAAGAATTGACTTGTAATTCTATAAAGTATGTATAAAACACTTGCATGGAATTTAATATAAATAGGGTTTTTCTTTAATATTTCAATATTCGTCCATCAAAACTTATGTTAGAAGTGATATTTTATCGAAAATATTGCCTGTCGAAACCACTATCGCATGTCGAAAGTGGTATAGAATACTAATTTTCGACAATTTTTCGAACTTCGAAATATTCGATGTTATAACATCTTGCTATAGATTCTATTTGATATATTGTAGATTTTACAATTATCATTACTTTTCCAAGTTCTTTTATAATTTGGTACAAGTCTAAGTTGTTCTTTGCTAACGTTAAGATCCATATCTTAAGAAATTTGTCTACATAAACCGCAATATGGACAAATTTATACAGTTTTAATTGATAACCAAGAAAATAAAGAAATAAATTTAACCCATTTTTACACCTAACCCTTCAATTATAGGCCAGAACAATAACTGATTCGATAAACGTTCAAGTAAAGTGGTCTTTTTCTCATTTTACTTCTATCAATTAAGACATTTTAACCAACGTACACAGACAATCAGATTAAATTTCAGATTCTGGGTATTTTTGGAAATTTTTATGTATATCACAATTTAATATTTGTGGATTTCGAGTTTAGGGCTTGTGTGTGTGTGGGCCCCCCGTATTTACGCGTGGAGTGCACTGAGACATTTCTAAACATTATGTTCATTACGAAATATAGAAGAAGACTCAAATTAATAAAATCATGTATTAGAAATTTTAAATTCATTAAATAAATTTAATTCATAGGTACATGCAAGTGATACTGAGCATTTGGCGGATTGTATTGATAATCATACAGCAATTATCCAACAATTATACAACATTATACAACAATTATCTCATCTGATATTGTTCCTCCACCCAAAAAAGTGGTCAAAAAGCGCAAACGAGTTAATAGTAATAACTCACTAAACCCTCCTCGGGCAAAGCGCATTTAACATAAAACTTCTATCACTCCTTTCCCTCAACCTCCTAATGCAGCGCCTTTACTAGTAGCAGTAAGCCTGCCCAAAAATTGCACAAATAATATTATCAATGTTAATAATGAAAATTCTGGATTGAAGGCAATACCTAAATTAAAAAGAATTTTTATTTCTATATTAATGCCTGACACGACTACTGACAATATAATCAGCTTTATAAAAACAAATAATCTAGTACCCGCTGGCACCTACATATCATGTAAGAAAATTGGTAACAGGCCATCTTATGCATCATTCACTGTACCAATCGCTACAGAATATGCTGCGGATGTTATTCGCTCAAATCTTTGGGCAGACAATATTTTTGTTTCCGAATTCAAAAAACTAGAGCGAATCACCCTTTACTATCAAAACGTAAGGGGTTTGCGCTCATAGACTCGAGATATTTTTTTAGCTACTCAAACTTTTGAATATGATTTTATTGCATTAACTGAGACTTAGTTAAATAATAGCTATTTAAGTACTGAAATATTTGATAATAGTTTCAATATCTTTAGAAAAGATCGGTTCGAGTGTGAAAATTCTCCAGTCGGTGGTGGTGTTTTAATTGCAGTCAAGAATACTTTTATAAGTTCCTTAGTAGAAATACCTGTTGCTTCTACATTAGAGCTTATTTGTGTAAAGATTGTATTACACAATTCCTGTGTATATATCTTAAATGCATATATTCCTCCTATAAGTAATGTTGAAGCCTTTGAGACTTTATCGAAGTCAGTTGATTTTGTACTAGATTTACTTAATAGTTCTGACGATATTTTAATGGTGGGATATTTTAATCTTCCTGATTTAAAATGGCATAGATCTGACGATGATACATATTACTGTGCATCTAACTCTAAAACCCGACAAGAACAAATTTTTGTTGACACTATTACTAACTGTCTAGATAGACAACTTGACCTGGTTTTTACTACTGACAGTAATAATTCGGTTGTTACACGGTCTATTCATGCTCTAACAGGCATTGATAATTATCATCCACCTTTAACAATTTATTACCAATCTGATAGAGATAATATAATTAATTCTCGCTCTTCAGATAAAGTGTATGAATTTAATTTTGCTAAAGCAAATTATGCTAAAATGAATGAATTGTTATTTGCAAAACATGATTTTTTATCAAATATTATTGACAATAATCAACTCGATTGTTCCATAAATTTCTTTTACTTTCAACTCTTTCCTTGTATTGCACTATCGGTACCTTACAGTCTGAAATTTTCTAAGCATCATCGTATCCATGGTACACCAAAGAATTAAAGATTTTACGTAATTCTAGGAATAGAGCAAGGAATAGATATGTCAATAGTCAAAATCCTAACGATCTAGAAACATACACTATCATGTTTCTGGAATTTAAAAGTAAATCAGCTTCACTTTATTCTGATTATGTTGAAAAAAAGAAGCTTAAAATATTATCAGACCCTAAGAAGTTTTGGGGTTTTATTAATACTAAAAAGAAAAGTGATGGTTTTCCAGCATCATTTAAAAATAACGAGGAGTTCACGAGTGACCCTGATATTATTTGTGGTTTATTTGCTAGCCTTTTTAAACAGTCGTTTAGTTGTGATCCGTTCATTATTGATAATAAATATTTTCAATTCATGCACTCAGCACCCAAAACTTCACTAGATTCTATGTCCTTTACACCGGATTTAATCTTGCAATACATTTCTTCAATTGATGATGATTATAGCTCTGGGCCAGACGGTATTCCTGCCACAGTTTTAAAGAACTATGGTGCGTCGTTATGTATGCCCCTTAGTATTATATTTAATAAATCAATTAATGAAGGTAATTTTCCAAAATTTTGGAAAAATTCATTTATAAGTCCAATTGCTAAACTCTCATCTATCCCAATATTGTTTGAACGCGTTGTGTATGATCATGTAAAAAATCATTGTAAATATGTTATTACAACACGTCAGCATGATTTGTTACCGGTAGATTCACGGTATCAAACCTACTGGATTTCACCTCATTCACAACTGGCGAAATCGAGTCAGGAAATCCTCACAATTTAATTTTGTTCAAATTAAAGATACTTGGTTTTCCAGAATTCTATATGAAATGGATACAATCTTATTTATCTGATCGGTCATATCAAATACGTTTCAGAAAAGTTTCATCTTCACCTTTTATTGCAACATCCGGGGTACCTCAGGGTAGCTATCTTGGACCTTTGTTATTTATTTTGGCGATTAATGATGTCATATACAATATAAAGTACTCCAATCAATTAATCTATGCCGATGACATAAAAATTTATAAGGCTATCAAGAATGAGAAGGACGCTAAATTACTGCAGACAGATTTAAATTTTTTTGAGATTTGATGTTTTAAGAAACATTTGGTACTTCATCCAGATAAGTGTCAGTCTATGGTATTTTCTCGAAAGAGAAACAATATAGAGTATAACTATATGTTAAAAGAGGAAAATGTTAGTCGAGTACATATAGTAAAGAATCTATGTCTGTTTGTTGATCCCACTTTATCGTTCAAACTTCATATTGAACATATATGTAAACCAGTTGGGAAGGCTAGATCACATGGGAAATTTTAAAGTACGTGTTATTATGATAGTTAGGATTATCAAAATTATAGTCTGTCTAAGCCGACTATAAATACCCTACACATATGTGTGGTTACCATTCAAATTGGTATATAGGTCACCAGGGTATACGAATCCTTAAAATAACTACAAACTCTCCATCGCTGAAGAATTTCCATTCATTTGATACCCATATTTACAAATGGGTAGGTGTGCCGAATTTCGAATTTTTTTTTTGGAACCACAACTGGATTCGAAGGAATACATCATTTTCATGTATTTCAGCATGATGTCAATATATATTTGACCAAATAAGTTCGCTCTTAATTAATTAATAATAATTACAATCTTCCACCATACGAGGATCGGCTGAAGCTATTAAACTTCAAATCACTTGAAGATCGCAGAGAAAATGCCGATGTAATCTATATACATCAACTCATTACTGGTAAATTGGATTCACCAGAGCTTCTACGATATATTACCTTTAACCAAAATCGTAGAAGTAGTAGAAATGGTGATACATTTTTCTATCTTCCATTTACTTCCAACCGTACACCCAGAAAAAAATTCCCTCAAATCCCATTAAAATTGGTCAATAGGACAATTATTGATTTAATAGTATACAAAAAATAAATTTGTTCATACAAACTCAATGGCAATGTCATGGTATTTTCTAGTATTTAATAGTATTTTCCGATTAAAATAATAATTTATCCTATTAACTATTTTTAATAGTAAAAAACTATTATTTATATAGTATTTTTTTCTGGGTGTATGTGTAATATAGTTAATAATTGCACACATTTTAATGTTAATCTGTCAAAAAGTCAACTCAAATGTAGATTGAAGCTTTAATAACAAAACTAATATTGTAGATATTTTAACAACAGCATGCGTTTGGTATGAGCCCAACTACTATTAGTGGGTAAATTTTTTAAACCATTTATGCTTTGAAAGTGCAAGCTAGCTGTAATAGCTAAAACTCGATTAGTATTCTATAATCAAATACTACATTAAATTCTTCACATAATTGATACCAAAAATACGCATATTTAATTATTATTCATTCGGCAATAGAAGTAACCTCCATTACATTTAAAATATGAACTCTTCAGATTTTCCATCCCCAGATTTATTAGGCTCATTAATGTGCAATACCATTAAAATATGAATTTTCTGAGTAATATGTAGTTTGTTTTAATGTTAACATAAAGTTAAATTATTTTCTTTTGACTATGTATACGACTTAATTCCTGTGGTTTTATTATTTTATTCTGAATAGTGAAAAGTTCTATTGACAGAGATACTAAGCCGATTAAAAAACCACAGCCAAGCGTTTTTTTTTTAATTGAACACAATCACGAACAAATTAATGAGTTTTCCAGATACCTCTTTGAATGATTTAATTTATTTTATATAAAATAGATATATGTTATTGATTTATATATAGAGTTATTTAGTAGAATATCGAACGTATTGTTTATAAATTAAATTTGTTGCATAGATTGTTTATCAGATTTATTTCAATTTCACTACATTCGACGCCATTAAATATGCAATATTTATTGCTGATTCTAAAAAAGGAATTTTATTCATTGTTGATATTCACTGAAGTGTTTAATTAGTCAACGATAGACAATTTTTGACTAATTCGAGTCCGCTACTAATTATAAAACTAAGCATATGTTCTATGATATGATTTGAAATATTTGTAAATTAAAATTTAATTGATAACACTTTACCGAAAATATGTAATAAAAAAAAACGTTAAATTGGCATTATGCCTATACAAATATCATCCAAAAATGTTATTATCAATATTTTTATGAAAAATTCTTACTGATATGCTGACGATATCCTGTTGATATTAAATACGTGAAAAACTAAAAGTTTTAATACCGCATTGACATTACTTTTGTAATTAACAAAATATGAAATATAAAACAAAATCCACAGTAGTTACCATGATAAGTATTTTAGATCTCGATTTCAGTACTTGATTTGAGGGCTTTTATAAAAAAAAAATAGTGTAAATATTACATTTAACGCCTTCTAAGATAAAGTATAACAACTCAGAAGACAATATCCCACTAAGTACTTAATGGTACGACCGTTGATTTATGGTTCATGTTTTAAAATTTTTTTTCTTTTTTAATCAAAAGTTTTCTAATTAATATCATAGTATTCGAAAATTTCCATACCATAAATTTAAATATTTCAATATTATTACTTTTAGTAGAATAAATATTATTATTTTAATGGGTTCCTTCTATAATAATAAACGTGGCATAAAATACATAAACACGTGTTCGTTTTGAACGTCATTTCGCGTGAATATTCAATGTATTTCTTGCAATAATCCACATTATTAAACGCGATATTGGTAAGGACTCAATGCATTTATTGTACATTCATTATATTTAACTCTTTTTTTGGTTTATTGCAGAAAATAAATAATACATCGCACTCAAAAAAAAGCAGACGCATGTATTACAATCAATTATTGGATACTGAAGCGAACATTAAATGTGTTATAACCTTTTGCAAAGAGAAGTTTATGTGCGTGATTTTTTAAAAGTGAATTTAAATTTCGACATATAAATAAATTATACAAAAAATGTGCTTTTTGTTTTAAAAATTTATTAGGAAAATATAATTCAACTATACCATAAAATTAAAAATACATATCATTTATTATTTATAGGTCTTGCCTCTTGTAATTAAAAGAATACAATATAAAATGTATTGTACAACATTATATTGTATTAAAAGTAAGATTATTATTAGACTAATGGTACGCTTCCTATTAACCAATTTTAATAGTATAAATAATTATTTTTCTATTGAAATACTATTAATTTACCATGTTTTTTTTCTGATGTAAAAACATAGATTTTCGTGTCTGCCTTGCAAAAATAAAAACTAAAATCATCATTGTTCTTAGAATGTTGAAATCTGAATGAAAGTACACAGAAAAAAAATAATCGAATTAAATATAGCAACCGATTATTTTCATTAATCAATCCAGCAATGAAATTCACTAATTTAATGAAAACATTTGCAAATATAATTGCTGAAACTGCGCCGACTAATTTGGTATTTATCAATGACCTTCTGTCATTGACCCAGAACCCAATCCATTCCTTTGCAGATGATAGCAACATTTGTCATTCATACTCGTTCAAAAAGCGCCCAACCTCTTTGGAGATTGAAAGTAAAAGACGCACTATGAATGACACACTCAATAATGACCTTAAAACAATCTCCGAGTGGGGTCTTGCAAATAGAGTTGATTTTAACGCACGCAAGACCCAATGTTGTCTGTTATCTCACAAAAGAATGGATTCAACCCTAACTCCCCTTAATATGGGTGCTGTGGATATTGCAGAGTCAGCTGCTCTTGACGTTCTGGGCATATCAATTCAATGTGATCTCCGTTGGAATGATCATATATTTGACGTGTCGAAAGAGGCGGCCAAGTGCCTCGGTTTTTTAAAACGGTGTAAGACATACTTCACTCCTGCTGACTTGCGCACTGTCTACACTACCTATATTCGGCCTAAGATGGAATACAATTCGCACATATGGGCAGGGGCTTCAAAATCTTCTTTGGAGTTCCTGGATCGAATCCAACAACGTGCAATATATTTAATAGGGGATGAAAATATTCCATCGTTTATTGGTTCTCTTGAGCACCGAAGGACCGTTGTGTGTGTAAGCCTGTTTTATAGGTATTACAATGGTAAGTGTGCGAGGGAGATATATGGCCTGATTTCACCAGGTCGTGTGTCCTCTCGTTCTACTCGGGCATCGAACCAAGCCCACCCCTTCGTAGTTCACTCGGCTCTCAATAGAACCACGCATTACCGAGAGAATTCGTTCTTCAGTCGCACGATACGTTTGTGGAACAATCTCCCTGCGTCTGTTTTTCCCGACATTTTTGATACTGGCAAGTTCAAAACAAACATTCACCGACACTACTCCATCTTTCCCCCCTCCATTTAACCTATCATCCCTTCATACGATCAACACTGTGCATTGCATGAATAGGGGGCATCCCTTGAGCGTTGGTTAATTTGTAAAAAAAAAAAAAAAAAAAAAAAATTAGTGAATTTCATTGCTGGATCGATTAATGAATGCAATTAATATCGGTTGCTATATTTACGTCGATTATTTTTTCTGTGTACTAAGTAGAGTAAATGGCCCTCCCACCTCAGCTATGACTTTTCATAGATTTTTTTTTCGGATTTGGTTTAATTTCTTTACATGGATCCGTTCTTCATATATGTATAACTAAAAATCTTGACGTCGCTATTTGATTATTAAATTTTTTTTTCAGGACATACATTTGATATGTAATATTTTACCCAAAAAATTTGTTCCATGTTCCGACAATTACTTTTGAACTATTCTAGCGACTTTTACATCCAACATAATTTATCATATTTTCCATATTTTCCTTCATTAACACTAATAGTGATGTTCATAAAAAACTTTTTGCTTATCACAACTTAAGTCATCCACATGATTTTCACTCAACTTCATATAAATCACTCAATTGCAAATTCTCTGGAAATGTGAAAAGAGCAACTTTCTAAGAGAAATCGTTTTTCGGATGCTTGAACTTGCGAAAAACGGCAAGAAAACGTAGCATTACTAGTCGCAGATGAAAACTTGTCGTAAATTAATTTCATATCATTGTAATTATGAGACCTACTCACTAACCCATGCATACTGCATGAACAGACTGACAGTCAAAAAACTAATAAACTAAAAATGAAACAGTAAAGTACAAAGTGCAAAAAGTTTCCAACAAATTGGAACAAATTGCAAAAAGTAAGAAAGCAGTTTATGAAACTTTGGCGTCACACTGCGACGTATAAAATACTTCGTTTACTTTGATGGATGGATGAGTAACAGTAAATTTTTTGTAATAAAACAGTTTTATATAGTCTAAGTAAATTAAATAATGGCCTTTATTAATCGATGTGTCAAAATGAAGTGTAATATAACATTTTTCTTTCTTTTACTTTGTGTAAAATCAAAGATAATAATGGCTTTACAATCGGATAGTTTTACAATGTGTAACGGGTGGCCTACAAATTTCAGTATGACTTTGATTTGTCATACTTTGATTTGTTGTAAAACGGTTACCTGAAATTTAGACCCAACTGAACCACTATGAAATGCAAACTTTCCAAACACATGGTTTAGAAATATTGAAATTTATTTTTATAATGTGAGTTCAAATTATGGCAGACCCTCTGCAAATTTGGTAAAATAATTTGTAAAATATGGAAAAAAATGTATAAATTTCACAAAAGTGGTGTTGATAAATTTTGAATTTGAGCGAAATAAAATACTATGGACTCAGTTTAAATATAATAAAATGGTCAAAAAGGTGACATGTATATTCCAAGTATATTTCAAAAGGACATATTTCAAATATAATATAAATAATACCATTATAAACTATGACATGTTTAATTTTGAATGAAGTAAATGCGGGATGAAATAATTTTTGTAGCCGGTTTTGGACATTGAAGTGAAGTGGTATTGCAGTATCATCGACGATATGTTGAAGGTGAACCTTTTATATATTTTATAAGATTTGAATTAGAATGGAAATTTAATGGGTTCAAAAGATGTGAACGCTGTTTCCCATAAATCGAAGAACTGGTGCCGTATGATAACAGAGGTCATAAAATAATTTAAAACGAGTTGGGAAAGTTAGGTCACATGGGGCGGATTTTTATAGTCGGTCGGGCCCGACTATGGAATACCCTACACCTTTGGTGGAGATATTAATGAGGAATATTTAATTGTATACCTTAATTTTAATTTTTTAAAAATTTTACCTTCAATTAAAACCAAAAATCGTAATTAAATTTCATACATATATGTACATTAATTAATGCAAAATAACAATATGGGCAGAAAAGTTTCAGCAAACTAATTTTAAAATTCACCAAATTGTCGCAATTTTAACAAACAATGTAATCAAATTTCCTTCGACTTTCAACCTTGCATTTGCAGAACCGTAATATGAAGATAAGTTCGATTTTTTGGAAAATACAATAATGTTTCAAGTTTTGGCAAGCTAAAAGTGAAAATGAGACACTGTGCGACGGGGTGAGAGCTTTTCATAGGCAATATTTACTCTCGTAGGTTTACCATTGACTGCTGAGGAGTAGCGTCGCATAGAAAAATGTTTTCTTTGTTGACAGTCACAGGAATTGAACCCGGGACCATTCAGGTCAAAGTCCAATGCACCAGTAAAAATTATTAATTTTTTGGCATTTTTTTCGGAGTGTGTGGAACGATCTCGGACGTGCACAAACAGAAAAAAGCAACTACAATTACCAATGAAATAAATATTTCGTCTTTTATTAATGGAATAATTTGAATATGATCATTCAAATGAACTTAATTAATCATGTGTATACGGGTCGTATGAGTGATATTATTAAAATAATAAAATGCATTTTAAAATTTTAAACGTTTTGATTCAGAAAAGCTATGAAACCTTTTCGTACTTTAAGAATGTATAGCATATTCTCATGTGTGCAAAGAAGTGTTAGACGGTGCAATACTCCAAATAGAAATTTGAGGTACCGTTCTAAGAACACAAGAATGTTGTCATTGTAGGGTTGATAAAAGACAAAAAATCTAGTGGACGCTATATTTGTGTATGAAAAGATGTGATACGTCGACGATGAAGTAGTCCCGGTGTTGCGTCCTCTGCGATACGTTGTGAGCAGAATACAGGATTTATTGACGATCATGCAACGACCGTGACATGTGATGAGTCGACGGTTATAAAAAAATATAGTTTCATCTCAAATCCTTTTTTTCACACATATTATTTTCATACGCATATAAAAATACATGTTAATATGTGAAAATCTCGTATGTTGCGTATTTTGTGAAACTGCGTATGTACGTTAAACGCAATGAAATTTATGAATAGCTGTCTTATATCTTTTTGTTTGAAATTTTATTTTATAAAAAAAGTTTTGAAAATGTTTTATTGCCGCGTAATATATCCGCGTATGTAACAAAAATGAAACTTTCTGATGTAGCATCTACCATAATTAAGTTACGATTTAATCGTCGTAATGTTTTTAATTTCCCGTCCTATATTCAGAACATTGCACTGTGGGCCAGAAGGTCCTTTTATTTCTCATAAATCCGTAACTTTTGTTCTTCAAGATATAAATGGACAAATACAGTTAGTTAATAGATGTATCTTTTTGTTGTGAAAAAGTGGGCGGGGTTGAAAAAGAGGGAGTGGCACTTTTCTCTAACGAAACTTCAATTATATTATATATGCCTATAACTTATTTATTTTAAGAGATAAATTGATGAAACGTTGGATTTATTTACTCTATGCTTGTATCTTGTGATAGTATAAAAATGGGTGGAATCAGAAAAGTATGTCATACAAATAATGTTCGCACTTATTAGGCTATAACTTTTGAAGTTTAAGAGAGAAATAAACGGAACTTAGTTAGCTTATAATGGTACATTTTTTTCCCTTTATAAAAATGTAAAATTTTAATGTATAACCCTGGCATTGTCAACAGAGATGAATGATGATTTTGGATTCATATGGTTATTAGTTATACAGATCTTTTTGTGAAAAATGGAGAAAATATGAAAAAGAGGAGTAGTACTTTCTTATATCAAAATTGATAAAGGTGTTTTTAACCCTTATTTATCTGTCATTTTTTTCTTTTAAGAGATAAACAGTTAAACTTTTGAAATAAATTAGTATATGGGTGGAATTGGAGTTCAGGGAGTGGCAGATTTCATATTTTTTTTTTTTTTGGCAAAATTGCTCTAAACTCTGAATGGCTCGACCAATTTTTATGAAATATGCATTGAAATGTTTGTCAGGATGTAAGTAGTATCATACACTATATTTAATTAACTTTTTCGTGTTGCAAAAAATCAAATTTTTTTGACCCGTCTTCCATTTTGGGCTCTGAAAAATTTTGCGAAAATATGCGCACTTTCTGCATCTGAGTAAACTCTTTTTTATGAAAAAGTACGTGAAACGCCCGTCACAGCATACAACTTCAAATTTGTAGATAGATATAGGAACTATTTTAAAAGTTTTTTTATCCATGCATAAAGGACCTAGGACCAAGGATCCTTTTTTATTTATCAAATGAGAAGGTTTTAATCGTACGATTGTAACGCCCATCACAATGGAAATGGAAATATGAAAATTCAATAAACCATCTTTCTAAAACCGTTTATTTCCTTCATTTTCGATGTCTTTCACCTAAAGTATTTATGAGACGCTAACGCGGTTTCTGTCCCATAGTGCGCTGTAGAAAATTCTGAATATATGCTGATCTTTCATGTACTTTCAACTTTATTCAATAATATATTCAAATATTCTGATTTTATAAAAGGTTATTCAGTCAATAACATTACGAGAGATACGCACATATGAGGTAAATATGTACCACTAATGTGTTATTTTATCATTTTTCTTACAACTTTTAAATTTGAATGAAAACACAATATAAGAAAAAATGTACATATAAAAACATATAAAAAAGTATTATATGACTAATATATGCAAAAATACTATCCAAATTAAACAACCTTTCAGTTTTGACATAAAATCTTCCAGATGTCGGCTCTCGAGTACATCGAAATCTCATACGATTTTTTTTTTTTTTTTTTCTTGATCGTCTGTAAGTAAACTATAGTGGCAGTAATTTAGAGCTTTTGTAACCTAACTTTGTAGTCTTTGCATAAAACTGAGGATGTTTTAGCAATTAGAGATAAAAACGTCGATAAACTTTTGAGTTGCGTTATAGCCTTTATACTTTAGTATTTTATAAAAAAATATATATAATCAATTAGCTATAAATCAGTTTAATAGTTATGAAGATATACACATTAGACATCTGTACAAGTGCATTCGAAACCCACTTCAAAATATTTACTGTTTCAAAATATTTACTATTGGTTTAAAAACACAATGTCTTTTATTTGTAGTTTTAACAATAAAAATTAATATAATGACAAAAGTGCTATAAAAATCGTTGCCATCAAATATAAAAGCGCAAAGTAGTCATATACAACAATTTAAAAATATGAAATAATGTCTATAATACTAAACAATATTATTGTTATGCACTGTAATTTATAATAAAAACACATTTTCTAGTTTATCACGTGCGTGGCGAAAGCACCACGTTGACAACACATACTCCGAAAATATTTTGGAGCAAATCCAAAAATATATTCGAAGAAAATGCAAACCAAACTGATTTGTTGTTGCAACCGCATTGTGCTTTTTGGATACAAATGCGGCTGCGGTGCTTGATCTAAATATTTAGACAAGCAGATATATATTCACGAGAATATTTTTGTATTTTAACAAAAAGAGGAATTTTGCCACCACATCTCCTCGTCTGTTGGACGACCACGGTTGTGCCAAATTGTCTGTATTTATAGTTAGGAACATTATAATCTACGAGTAGACAATCCAAAAATTGATAGTTCTCTGGAACAGAAGTTAAACCTAGATGGACATAAGTCAAAATTTGATCTTCGAAAAAAATTAACATTTCTCTACTAGGATCCACAATAGTTTTTTTTTTTGGAATATCTTCTAAGATCCACAGCACTCAGACGGACTGTATTCATTGTACTGTGAAATTTATTCCCTACACTGAGGGAAAAAAGTAATAAAATTAAATAAAAAAGCAATAAATTTAAATACTTTTCGACACGTTTTTCACCCGTAGTCTCTTGCATTTAAATTAAATACTTTTTATTTAAACTGGATGTAAATGCTTTTTATTTAAATTTATGACGTACGTAATAAAATTTGATGTAAATTCTTTTTATTTAAAATTATTACGTATGTAATAAAATTTAAAGTAAATACTTTTTATTACTTTTTATTAAAGTTATAATATTTTAATTTAAACACAATAATATTTATTTCATATAAAGAATGTTCCTAATCTTCTTTATATGAGATAAAATTATTATTTTATTTTTCTTTTTTCGAAATTTTTAATAAAATTAAATACTTTTTATTTAATTAAAAATTAAATACGCGCGTAATATTTTTTGTATGGAGTATTACGTTTTTTATTACAAAAGTATTTAAATCAAATTTAAATAAATTTTATTTAATTTTATTACGTCACTTTTTCCTTAGTGTACGTTTTTGTGATTAATACCACCAAGAGCGTCTATGCCCAAGCCGGGATTCGAACCCGAGACCTTCAGAATTCAGGTCCAGCGGACTACCTCTGGACTGCTGAGTCCGGCCGCAATATTTTATTAAAATTTAAAAGTGCTCTGAGTATTCTATTGTCTATTGTCTTACACTTAGTAGAGCTACACTGAGAAAAGATTCATGGTAAACTAAGAACAAATGTTTAAAACTGAAATTAAACATATTTTGAAATTCTCCTGAAGGTATGCAGCATTTACGATATGTACCATAAATGAGAAATGCATCATATATAGACGGGCAGCATTTACGTGAAATGCTACGTTTTCGATGTTCCCTTCTCGTCCCATAATTCCTAGACTCTTTTTGAGAGACAACATTTTATAAAACAAAATAATAAGCACTGCTTGGTTTATAGCCACAATTTGGTTTAAAGTCACGAAAATAAAATAGCGGAAGTTTTTATACCCTACACCTATGAGGTACAGGGTATATTAACTTTGTGCATATATTGTAACGGCCCTTAGGAGGCGTGTCCGGTATGGAAAAGTATATATATTCTTGATCAGCATCACTACCCGAGTCCGTTTAGTCATGTCCGTCTGTCTGTCTGTCTGTCTGTCTGTCTGTCTGTCTGTCTGTCTGTCTGTCTGTCTGTCTGTCTGTCTGTCCGTCCGTCTTGCTGTCTTGCTGTCTTTCTGTCCGAATACAGAATAACTTGAGAAATACTGATCAGAATACGATGAAATTACGTCTCAATATATTTTAGGCAAAAGTAGGAACTGAGTTTAAACATGAGCCAAATCGGTCAACGGACACGCCCACCTCCCATACAAGTCACTTTTATATAACTCTTTCGGAACTAATAACTCGAAAAGTATTCAAGGTATAGTTATAAAATTTAAAACGTATTATTAGAATTCACTATAGAATATGTGGTCCAAAAATGGGCGTGATACGCCCACTTTTTTTTTATTATTTCCCGGGTTTTCATAGTGGAAATTTGATGTATTTTTTGATATTCATAAATCTATATTTTTTACATAGTCATTCCACGTCAGTAAACTCAATCTTGGCACGATATCTTCGGATTTTGATGAAATTTTGGGAATAGATAGTTATCGAGAAATATAAAATAACATGTATACTTAGTTTTTTTGAATTCTCAACAACAACAAAATTATGAGCTTTGAAGCATCTAAGTACTATATTAGATAATTATTTATATCCATGTACCTATTTAACATATTTTAAAGTAGATAATTGTGTATATAAGCTTTTTGATCAGGCATTCGAATGAAAATAACAATTTAAAAAATAAAAAAGAAACATTTAGAAAAAGTTAAATATATCTTTCAAAACACTGTTACGTATACGCCCCCTAATTTTAAAAATCAAAAAATAAAATTTTAAACCCTGGAGTTTTCCTCGTCGATTAAACAAATTATTTCGATGGAGTCTCCCATAGATTCGAAACTATCAAGTTTTAAAGTTCAGTTGCCGATTTTTATAACGAAAATTATAACTATGAAACGAAAGCAATGAAGCAAAATCAACTTGACTCCATTTCTTGTTTTACTAATCTGCAGGAGTTGTGAACGGAGTGCAGGGAAAGGCTATATAGCAGTGCTCTCGATTCCATAGGAGTATTTTCGAGTAGCCCGGGTACCCGGACGCTCGAAAGCCCGAAAAACCCGGGTATCAAATGTTCGAGCTATCCGGGTAGTTTGTTCGTTCATTTGTCCTAGCTATTCGAGTAGCTCGTTCGTTCGATTGGCGATTGTACATTTGATCGCTTGTTAATTTGTCTGTCCGTTCATTTGCTTGGTTTTTATGTGTTTATTGATGTATTCGGAATATTCTACATTTCGATTCCTAATAAAAATTCACCAATTTACAATGTAATTGCGGTACGTGTTTCCGTGCTCCAAATTCCAAAATATTTTGCATTTCTTATTTTTTGATCCTAATAAACAATTCTAAGGGATGAGAAAATTAAAAATCAAAAAAGTGGCAAATAAGTGACCCCCTAGTATTACAATTTATTTTAGTAATTTTTTCGGTGTATACATAGTCTATATTGTCTACTTTATTATTAAATTACCTATATATTTTACACATTATCTACATAAAACATTGACATATATTTGTACATATGAGTACATACATAAAATACGCCCAACACTGTGAGCATGGCACATGTTGTTGCCGGCTGGTGGTGTGTAAAAGTCGTACAAATGCTGCCAGAGTGCGTGTTTTTCCAAACCCATCACTAGTTGTGCTGATATCTGTTGACGTGCAGCGTTGGATTTTTTTTTATTCTTCCCTACTCCACATTCATAGCAAGAGCACGACTGTCAGTCTGCCAGTCAGTTGAATTTGTGAGATTTCCACACCGCTTGGCGGCACTCAGTTTCGCGTTTTTGCCGGCCAGGAACAAATCCAAAATTCACTTTTTTGTTGCTGTTAGAATAGAAAATTTAATACCGCTCGGATTACCTAATACTATTGGATGACGTTTTTTAGTGCATCGAGTTTGGTACAATTTCCAGCACATGAATAAGTAGAGTTGCCATCGGAACTGCAAATGGACATTGATATTTTGAATCTATTTAAAATGTTTTCAATAAATACATATAACCATGTTACAGCAGATGTATTGAATTTTTACAATTGTCATACAAAAGAAAAGTATAACTATTCAAATGTTGTGAATATTAATTATAATGGCATACAACAGTTATTTTACATGGAGATAACTGATTTATTTGAATATGTTAACGTATAACGTAGTTCCAAAGTACCATATAAATATTATGAATTTTTTTCTAATTAATCTATAATTAATTTGTATATAAATTTTCTAAAGATTGTAATATTTTTATAAAATTTTTAAAAATACATTGCTTTAATCGCGAATTCATATTAATTTAGTATATTAATATTTTTGTATACATAGATAACTATCCATGATTCTAATATTTTTTTAATATTAAATATTTTAATATTACGAACGCGTAATATTTTGACACTCCGGATTTGCTTCAATTTGTTTTTTTATGCTAATGAGAAATATATTAATAAGAAAATAATTCTTTATTTTTACCTTCATAATGAGACCACACTTGTCGCTATAAGATACACACACGCAAAGATATACAATTTTTTAAAAAGCCCTTTGTGTCATATTTTAATTATTTTTTTACACACCCTGTATTTTAAAACCCATTGACAAAAAGTAAAAAAAAATATGGGTGCGATTAATTCAATAAACAATAAATAAAAACGAGTTGGGAAAGTTAGGTCACATGGGGCAGATTTTTATTGTCGGTCGGGCCCGACTATGGAATACCCCACACCTTTGGTGGGAATATTAATGTGGGATATTTAATTGCATACCTTAATTTTAAAGTTTTTAATTATGCTGAACCTCCCCACCCTCAGAATATTATTCATACATCAGAAATTTAAGTCTTATATCCCTCATAAATTAAAAAATTGATATAAAAGTATAAAAAACTAAAAAAAAATATTGAAAAATATAATTGGGCTGACCACGCCTATATTTAAAATTTTGAAAGGCTAATATTTCATAGATTTGATTTTAATAATTTACGGATCAAATTTCCACTATGAAAACCCGGGAAATAATGAAAAAAAAAAGTGGGCGGATCACGCCCATTTTTGGACCACATATTTTCAGGTGAATTATAACAATATTTTTTAAATTTCATACCTATATCTTGAATACTTTTCGAGTTATTAGTTCCTAAAGAGTTATATAAAAGTGACTTGTATGGGAGGTGGGCGTGTCCGTTGACCGATTTGGCTCATTTTCAAACTGAGTTCCTACTTTTGGCTATAATATATTGAGACGAAATTTCATCGCATTCTGATCAGTATTTCTCAAGTTATTCTGTATTCGGGCAGCAAGACAGCAAGACGGACAGACAGACAGACAGACAGACAGACAGACAGACAGACAGACAGACAGACGGACATAGCTAAACGCACTCGGGTAGAGATGCTGATCAAGAATATATATACTTTTCCATACCGTACACGCCTCCTAAGGGGCGTTACAATATATGCACAAAGTTAATATACCCTGTACCTCATAGGTGTAGGGTATAAAAATTGAAGGAAATCGAAAGTGAAACTGAATATTTTTGATGAAATCCGATTTGAAAAAGACGTATTTTTATTTTATTTTATGTTTGTCATTACCAGGGCTCGGATTTTGATGACCTAAAAATACGTTAAAAATGACCATTAAAATACGGTTATTTTAATGGTCAAAAATGACTTTAAAAATTACCTAAAATGACCTATATACTTTGGTCAGATGTTACCTAAATTGTACATTTTATTGAAATTATATTAGAAAGCTCTGCTGAATCTATCTATCCGTTATTAATTGAAGGATGTAAATTATATCGAAAATCTTACTACGTTCTCCAAGTGACTTTAAATTTAGTAGTTTCAGACGATCTTCGTATGGAAGAAGATGTAAGATATCTACCAAATTAAAACCCTTGAGAGCGAACCGTAGGAATTTTTTCTGTATTCAATGCGCCAATATATTTAATTTTCATATTTAAATTAACCAATGTTTAAATAATTTACTTTATTCAATTGCATTAGTATAAGTAACGAGGAACGTTCTCAAGTTTTACTTTAAATTTGATATAAAAATTGTAGGTAATAAAAATATTGCATATGTAGTAATATTTTGTTATTAGCATAAAGTTAAAAAAATAAAAACAATGTTTTTTGAAAGACTTATATTTTCGAATTTTAAATAAATGCAAAATATAGTAAAATTAAATAAATATGTAGTTATATTTTAACTTTTACTTGATGTAAAATAAATATATAAAAAAATTGAAAACATATATAGTATTTTATATACATATTTGAGGACGTAGAAAAGAAGACAAAATGTCATTTTTTTTATTATAAATGTATTCAACATGTGCAGTAATGCAGTAAAATTATGTAGTTATTTTCTATAACATCAATGTAGTAAAAACAAATAAATATAATTTGAACATAAATTAAATACAAATGTATTTATTTTAAAGACATTTTTATTAAATTTGATCGAATGTATTCAAATAAGAGCTATTCATAACTTTCGATGCTCTCGATTTCTACGAAATTGTACAAATTATGACCTAAAATATAAAATAATTAAAAAATTTGATCAAAAAATGACAAATGCAAATTGGTTCCTAAAGAGTTATGTAAAAGTGACTTGTATGGAAGGTGGACGTGTTTGTCGACCGATTTGGCTTATTTTTGAACTCAGATCTTACTTTTTCCTAAAACGTATTGAAACCAAATTACATACCATGCGGACCAGGAATTTCAAGTTTTTGTGTGTTCGGACAGCTAGACAGACGGACGTGGCTAAACGGACTCGGGTAGTGATATTTCACGAATATGAACTTTTCCATACCGGCCACGCCTTCTAAGTGGCGTTACAATATTTGATTTAATATTCCTTACTCGTTTTATTATGGACATTTTGATAATATATATCAAAGATATTAGGATACAATTACTTTTGTGGGAATAGTTTTCTGAGGGTTTCCAGCATAACTGAAAATTTTATAATTTAGTAATAGAATTCATTATCCCATCCCACATCTAATCACCCACCAAGGTGTGGGGTATTCCATAGTTCAGTTTGATCAATTTTAAGTCCCGCCAATATTGACTTAACTTTTCATATTCGTTATTAATTATTTTCACTTAGGACCTTTGTTTAACTTGGTTTATCTCCATTGCGAACCGTACAATGGAATAATATAAAAACTACACATAAAACAGCATATATCATAAAAAGAGAGGAATTTACTATAACCGCAATGAATAATTTTTACTAGTTAATAATATAAAAATTTGGTAATTAATTTATAAACTACATTTTATGTTAATAATGCAGAGTTTTTATATGTAACGTGTTGAACGTTTAATATTTATGAATTCATATAAATGTTTTATAGTTCATACTGCTTTTATTTATGCTTAAAACAAGTTGTAATTGAATAGTTTAAAATGTATGCAATGCTAGGTTTTTAGGTAAACGGCCACCAGTCATATCCAACACTTTTACTACCTCCACAAAACACATTAAACATCCCTTAATGTAGCCCACAAAAGTTTTGATTGCAACATAAATTACCACACATATTTCAATATAATTTTAATATGTTTAATAAACTTAATTTTCCACATGGGAGAACTCAAACATAATATTAGGCAAGTGATGTCAACTTATTTAGTGGTCACGAGTACTCAACACTTGATTTACTGATTTTTTTTTATTTAGGGGTTTTAAATTAAGAATTTTAAAACTAAAATAAAAAAAAAGTAAGAAATATTAAATACTATAAATAATATATATATTTTTTTTAGTTTTTATACCCTACACCTATGAGGTACAGGGTTTATTAACATTGTGCATATATTGTAACGCCCCTTAGGAGGCATGTCCGGTATGGAAAAGTATATATATTCTTGATCAGCATCACTACCCGAGTCCGTTTAGCCATGTCCGTCTGTCTGTCTGTCTGTCTGTCTGTCCGTCTTGCTGTCTTGCTGCCCGAATACAGAATAACTTGAGAAATACTGATCAGAATGCGATTAAATTTCGTATTATTATATTTTAGCCAAAAGTAGGAACTGAGTTTGAAAATGAGCCAAATCGGTCAACGGACACGCCCACCTCACATACAAGTCACTTTTATATAACTCTTTTGGAACTAATAACTCGTAAAGTATTCGAGATATAGGTATAAAATTTAAAACGTATTGTTATAATTCACCTAAAAATATGTGGTCCAAAAATGGGCGTGATCTGCCCACTTTTTTTTCATTATTTACCGGGTTTTCATAGTGAAAATTTGATCCGTAAATTATTAAAATCAAATCTATGAATTATTAGCCTTTCAAAATTTTAAATATAGACGTTGTCCGCCCAATTATATGTTTCTGTTTTTTTTTTTATTAGTTTGTTATACTTTTATATACATTTTTTAATTTATGGGGATATAAGACGTAAATTTCTGATATGTGAATAATATTCTGAGGGTGGGGAGGTTCAACATACTTAATTAAAATCTTTAAAATTAAGGTATGCAATTAAATATCCCACATTAATATCCCCACGAAAGGTGTAGGGTATACCATAGTCGGGCCCGACCGACTATAAAAGTCCGCCCCATGTGACCGAACTTACCCATGTGACCTAACTTTCCCAACTCGTTTATATTGTTAATTTTGGTCGTACATTATTGAATAAAAATCTACAAAATATTAGTCTTACAAATCTGCATATATGTTTTCTAATAGTTTTTTTTTATATTTCTATATAATTTTTTTAAATTATTGTAAATTTTGAATATGTGAATAATATCCCCACATTAATATTCCCACCAAAGTGTGGGGTATTCCATTATCGGGCCCGACCGACTTTATGTCGCGCCCATGTGACTCAACTTTACTCACTCGATTTATAATAATATAATAATAATAGTTTGGCGCTACAGTCCTGTATAGAACTTCGGCCGAGCTCTCTCACCATTTTGAGCTGTGCGTGTTATATTTGTACTTAAAGTGGTGGGACCTACAGTTTATTGCCGAATCCGAAAGGCGGGTGAGAGCTTTTCATAGGCAATGTTTTACTCTCGTAGGTTTGCCATTTACTGCCGAGAGGTAGCGCGGTATAGAAAAATGTTTCTTTGAAAAGATGTTGTTAGCCCCAGTCCAGGCTTGAACCGGGGACCTTTCGGCTCGCAGTCCAACGCACTAAGCACTGAGCTACCGCGGCTACTACTTATAATAAAAATGTAATATTTTAATTTAATAAATACATTGCGTTCTTACATTCGCTCGTTCAGCTATAGCGATAAATTAAGAAGTAATAATACCAGCTGTTTTGAATTAAATACCAAATGTTAAACATAGCCTGGCAGTAACTAGAATTACAAGACATGTGGACAAAACAAGTGTAACGATACAAGACCAAATACAACAATACTCTGAATCCCCATCATATTAATTAATTAAGATAATAAATCTGTTCGTTTGTTGGTTTGTTCCGGATCTCCGGCTAAACCGGACAACTGGGCGTGGCATCCCCCATTGAAGGTGAATATTCGAGATAGTGTATGTCGACAGTTATTACAGTGATATCAGGATATTTCACACTAACCAACCAAAATTCTTTAAATTCACCACACCGATATTCACCACATCAAAATCCACCACACCGAAACTCAGCACAACGAAATTCATCACACCAAAACTCACCACACTAAAACTCATCACATTAATACTCAGCACTCTAAAACTCACCACACTAAAAGTTCAACTGGGAATAACTCTACGGGAAGAATGCTCCCGGGAAAGCATTCTACGGGAAAGAATTTCACGGAGAAGAATTCTACTGGTAATTATTCTCCGATTAAATATTCTACTTGGAAGACTTCTACGGGGAAGAGCAATCCAAAGAAGAATTATCTTTGAGAACATTTTTTTTTGGCGTAGAATTATTTTTGTTTTGGTTAAGCATAAATAAAAAAAATGTTATTTAAATTAATAAAATCACTTCATATCTTTGCATTCACAAAATCTTTGCACGACTGGTGCACGGGTTCAACAAGTATTAAATAAATTGCATTTTTTTTTTATTCTATGTGATGAACACTTTTCAATTGAAGTAAAAAATAAATTCATTTACAATTCGATGACTTTCGACCACCGTTCGCCCCTGGTCACGTTCTTTCACAGTGTAAATTTTTATCTTTTTTGTAATTCGTAAATACAGTAAAAAAATGAATAACAGAAGAATTACGGTTGTTTCTGTAAATTTGAACCATTTCAAGTGTACAAAATCAAGTCAGTTGCCAGCACTGATGCATTGTTGTCGGCATTGAGAATTATTTGCAACGCCGCATCTGGTGCTGCGACCAAATACGTCGCGGTTGGAACTGAATTGAGTGAAGTCGCGCGCGCCAAGTAAGGTCTTCCGCATGGTTGACTCTCGGCAACGGCCTTCGACACTCAGACTCCGTGTACGCCACAGAGCGCAAATCAGTCGCAGCGGCCACGGGTAACACAAGTGGCTGTGGTTTGAACCGGCGCCGTCGTGTGCGTCATCAGTGAGGCACTGTGGCAAACTACGTGAGCTCGTAATTTTGGCCCGGTTTTCATTGTGCTGCTTTTTTACGGCTGCACCACAAAACTCAAGTAAATTTAACAGCAACAGCAGAGACATCCGGCAACATGGCGCTGTATATGCGCCAAGTTCAAAGCGGATGCGGATTAACTCAACAGACATGTTTACGTGGCCGAGTTTCCCGATGCATCACCGACATCACTGCACCGGACACAACAGGCAGCTGCCAATGTTGCCTGTCGTACTTTTATGGCACAGTAACTACTATGTTGTGCACGCTTTTTACATTTTTCGCTTGTTAACTTGGTCAAGAGTTGGCGGTCGTTCGTTGGGAGTCACTTTGCCGTGATCTTGATTAAGTGCGGCACAAATTTTAAAAATCATAAAACATTTATTTACTTGTTGCCTTTTTATTATCGTCACGCCAACTAATAGCCCTATAAACTATGCAATTGCTACCTGAAATTAGCATCACTGTCAATTCCGAATACACCGACACATCCATTATTAATGCAATTGACAACGCACTTCCTCGCATTGTCATTATAGCCACAATAACCACTAATGAGCCACAGACTCATTACCAAAATACCAGCAGTTGCAGCAAGAGCTCTGATATAAGTGCTATATACTTGGTTGCATACACTGTTATAATTACACTGTGTGTCATTAAAATTGTTTTTTTTTTTCTATTTGTTAAATCTCTATGATCTGTGGACCATAAATATAGCATAAACTAATATTATGAGTTTCGTACGGATTCAATGGTGCATTGTAAATATCTGATGTCTGAAATGATCGATAGAACTTCTATGAATTCCAATAAAAATTTGATATTCCTCTTTCTTTAATAACGTTATCGGTAATTAAAAGAAAACATAAACTAACACACTAAATTTACGATAAACTAAATTGATATCACTTTATAATGTCCAAATAACAAAAATTATTTAAATTTTTTACTATATTCGAAGTCGCATATTCGACATTTGATTTCGAGAATTGACTAACTATTTTTTGTCGATTTCAATTGCACTTCAGTTGTTGTCCTATTCTAGCAGTTGAAGCAATGAAAAAATTCCATACAGCTAAAACTGCCTGAATAGTTGTTGCTCTGAGTTTCTATTTTTTACCCTCGTTTTTTGGAATTAACCTTTTAGGATTCACATCCATTTTTATAAGGAACATATATTACATTACTCACAATAATTATAGAATAACAAAGAAAATTTTAAAACACTTTAAACAGAAACATTACAAACAAGCAAAATTACAGAATGAAAAGTCAATACGTATTATTCACAAACACATATTATAAATTCTAAAATGATTTATTCGGACTGTAGCACCAAACTATTATTATTACCTTGTCAGAGCCTGAACAAACTTTTTATTTAAATGAAACAATTTGGATTTCACAAATTTGGATTTAATGTTATTTGAGTTTTTCAAACATTTAGTCTAAACTTACATCGCATTTATCTAATATTCATTAATTTCGAAATACAGATAGAGGATTTCGAAATAAAATTTTGGAAATGAATAAAAATTGTTTCTGTTAAATTCGAATGAATTTGAAATAAACCAAAAGTATTGCATGCTTTCCATATAAATATATACAGAAAAAAATAATCGACGTAAATGTAGCAACCGATATTAATTGCATTCATTAATCAATTCAGTAATAAAACAAAAGCAAAAACACAAAAACAAACACACAAAAGCAAAACACAAAATCAAAAGTAAAAAAAAAAGGCAAAACAAAAGCAAAACACAAAAGCAAAAACACAAAAACAAAGGAAAAAACACAAAAGCGAAACCACAACATAACAACACAACAACAAAAACTCAAAAACAAAAGCATTCCAAAAGAAAAACACAAGATCACAAAAGCAGAAACATAAAAACAAAAGCAAATACACAAAACCAAAAATAAAATGAAAACAAAAACACAAAAATAGAAGAAAAATTAAAGCAAAAATAAATACACAAACCACAAAAGCAAAAATACAAAAAAGTAAAAACACAAAGACAAAAACAATAAACCTCTGCACGAAAATTCCTTAAAATTTGGAATATATAGTAGAACGCACCAAACAAACTCAATTAGACTATCGAAAATATATAATAAAAATCTTTTTTATATTAGTAAAATCACTCCATATCCTTGTATTCACAAAATCTGTGTATGAGTCGTGCACGGATCCAGCTAGTAGTTATATAAAAGAGACTGTATGGGAGGTGGGTGTGTCCGTTGACCGATTTGGCTCATTTGCATGGACAGATCTCCATTTGGCTAAAAATATTGAAACGAACTTTCATTCAGTATTTCTCTAGTTATCGAGTATAAGGACAGCAAGACAGCAAGAAAGACGGACATGGCTAAACGGACTCGGTGGGTAATGCTGATCAAGAATATATCAACTTTTCCATATCGACTACTAATCAGCGTTATAATATTTGTACTAACTTAATATACCCTGTACCTCAAAGGTGTAGGGTATAAAAAGTCTATGAAAACTGCATCAACAAAATAAAAACTGCGTCGTATTCAAAATTCTACCGACATTTTTTTATTTTTATTATTTTTTTTTTTTTTTTGTAATTTAAAATACTTGCACACATTCTTACAAAAGTTCGGTTGTGCAATCTCTCAATAAATGTGAAAATGCAGTATTGAATCTGTCCTTAAAACTACTATTCAGTTCAATTCAATTTGAATGTGAATTAACCTCAGCAAATACATTTCGCAACCTAATTAAGCCTTGATAACGCATTTAAGACAAATGCTTATACCTGGGATACAAGGGAAACTACTTTTCCTTTGTTGAAAGGACTAGTACGCATTTGCGAACAGAGACACACACACACACTGACCAAGAGATCAAATGCATGTGAGGGCAGTTGCTTTGAAGGTGTTGGTAATCGGTTGCAGTGACAGAGATGTGGGTGCGGACACGGCTGTACTTGTGGCGGACGTGGGGCCAATGGCTGCCAGCAACTTATGCATAAGCTTTGACGTAATTAACAGCGTCTAAACGTATTATGGCTTACAACATCGTGCTGGGCATTTGCTAATATGACAACAACAGCAGCAGCAACAACAACAACGCTATGTAGTACCCTCATCATCAGCAGCAGTAGTAGTAGCAGTAGCAGCAGTGACATCTGCAATTGATGTTGCTGCTTACAGTGATGACGACATTACACAGTTGATGTCATTTGCAGCACCTCGCATTGTTTGCGTCCAACGTGCAGTTGGTAAATGATGATTCTAATGATAGGTTTCTTGTAGAGATGTTACGGAGCCGTAATGCATCCACGGATTTTTTGTGCTTTTATTAAAAATTTTAATTAAAAAAAATTAAAGTATTAAAACACAAATAAATTAATAAAAATAAATATTGAAATTGATGGACTTAACGACCCGACAAAATAGTTTTTGTGATATAATTAATATAATAAAATTTAAAAAATATATATCTTAAGATATTGTCTTAACGTACCAACAAATAAAACAATTGGCACAATGCATTGAGTGGCAGATTCTACATTTCAAGTCGCTTAAGTTTTCCTTCTCCAATAAACACAATAAGAATTGTGTGTATTGAAGAAAGAACCAAAAGCAACCAGTTGGGAAGGTTAGATCACAATTTTAAAGTAGGTGTAATTATGATAGTTAGGATTATCAAAATTATAGTCGGTCTAAGCCGACGGCGACCAAGACGACGGCGTACCAAACTGAATATACCCTTTCACTCTTAGTGTAGGGTATAAAAATGCAAAACGTGCATCAACTCAAGATTTTGCCAAATTTGTTGTTGCGTGCAGCAATTTGCTACGTATAGTCTGCAAAGTTTCCACAGAATCAAATACGTAGGCTGCACTTTGTATAAAAAACGTGTTTTTTATTATTTTTAAAAATATAAAAACCTACTTTATTTAAGTTTTTCATAAATTTGCAAATATAATTTTTAAAATATGTTTAAAATTATCTTCATACACACGAAAAGTCTTGTTTTTTCTGGTAAAATATGATCAAAGCATGAGTAAGGTACTTTTATTTGGAACCCTTTTTATACAATTCATTTTAACCGCCCAGTATACCATTCGTTTCGATATCGTTACGAGATCAATGGGAGTAACTGGTGAAATCACACGATATCGGACCCGTTCTCGTAACGATATCGAGCGTCAAATTGGACCTACAGGTAGGTAGATATCAAAGTTCGAGGTTGCTACGAAAAATATTGCGAAATTGATTTGATAACTGTTTGAAAATCGTATCTTGTCAAAAAATTTGAATGTATAAAAATTTATAAAAATTATAATCGAGAAAGCAACGAGATGAAACTTTATATCAAAGTTATTCGAGAAAGCTTGGAGGCATCGAAGGTCTCCGAGAAATGGCAGATGGGTCGACCGATTTTCGATTTGGCTAAAATTTTGTGTGTATTACTTTTTCAAAGTGCTTAAACTTTTTGGAGGGGCTCTCGTTGGAATTTCGAAAAAGTAAATTTTTTAAACCACTCTAATATACAGTTTACATAGATTCATATATCACTAAAAGTGAGCGTAACACACCTATTTATTTCATTACATTTTAGTACTAAAATTTATGATGTACCCAAAAGTTCATTAAAATACTATATTAAAAAAATAATTTATATCATTCACGTGTAAGAGATATTTCATTACGATAGAAAATTATTTTCGAAAATGGTTAAAACTTTTCAATATGCTCTCAAAATAAAAAGTCCGCAACAGAAGAAAAAGAGCTGAAATAGTTGGCTGTTTCAGCAAACTTTTTTTATGCTATTAGAGCAGACAATTTTAGCTTTTTTAACTAATTGTTTGCTGTTAACTCCAATTTATAAAAAAAAAATACATATTTTAATTATTTTTTATATATTACAATTTTTTATCTTATACATTATTTATTTTAACTTTCCTCTCCGTGTATTCACATTTCACTATCTATTTCACACTTGCATGCGTGCATTATTATTGCGTAGAAGAAATATCTGTTTTATAAAAACTATTGTCGAAAAAGAGTCCACGAATTATAGACGCATTAGCTGCAGCGTGCAAATGACTCTAGTGAATATGACGCCATCTAGTGCATGTTAGCAAAACTAGAGATATGTACACTAGAGCGATCTTATACAAACTAGCAGAACTAAGATTTCTAAAAATCAGTTCGCTATTGCAAATACAAAGTATGCTGTAAATGCAAATTAATGATCAGTAGTATTTCCCACAAACAATATTAGTGTTTCCTAGAAATATGAAAAGTGTTTCCCACAAATATTTAAGAATTTCCCACAAATAGTAGAAGTGTTTCCAATAAATCTTTGAAAATTGTGTAGTGTTTGCCACTAATACTTGATGTGTTTCCGGCAAATGTTTGTAGTTTTTTTTTTTATTGCGGCAGACACTCGTTTACGCGACATGTAGCATTTTTCGAGAAGCTATGTGTATTTAGGGTAAACACATTTAAAATAGAGTGCGTTGTGGCAAACACTTAGTGTTTTCCCCAAAGTAATCTCATGTATTTATTACTTATCTTAAACACTTTCATTATTTACTGGTAACAAATGAGTGTTTGGGAGTAATAAATGAAGTGACTTTTATAAAGTGTTCTTGGGAAACATTTTAAATGTTTTTAAGAAATTAGATATTGTTTTGTTCAAACACAAAAATTGTGTATTTGTTTGCAATAAGCCATTATTATTAGACTTCAGTTATTGACTGAGAAATGGTTCAAATGTTAAAATAGCTTATAAATAATACATGTCAAATATTTTTACACAGAACATTATTGTAGAACTTCCAAAAAAATCGGAACTAATAAAGTATTTTTTTTTGTCGAAATAGACTCACAATAAAAATCCTGACTTATAGTGTATTTGCAGCAAAACTATTGTCTTGTTTTAGCATTTCGCTAATATGAAAATGTTATGATCGTTCTTTGTCTGTACTCTCGAATTATGCAAAAACAATATTAAGAAAATCCCCAATCCCCAAGAAAAAGCCCAATCCAAAAAAATGAGTTCTAGTCTAAAAAGTTCTAGTTCTGGAACCGCTACGAAATGTACTAGAAAAAAATCTAGTTCTAGAACTGGTCATGTAGAATGGAGTCAGTTGGAAATAAAACCCTGTAGAAAAATGTTCTGGATCTGGTTCAGATTAATGTTGAAAAGAGACAGTTGGAAACAAATTCTCAGTATTTTTTGTGTAGTCTCTTAATAAATAACAGTATTTAGAATCAAGAGCAAGTTGTGAAACAAAATTTTAAGAAAAATAAGTAATCATGAAGCCCGTCGTAGCAAAAATCCGAATATCCACTACGAATACGAATTTTTAATTATCATGAGTTCCGTGCGGAATGGATTTCCGCGTTGCCAATACATAAATGTATCTTCGAAAATTCGAAATCAGCTGTTTATGTCAAATCAGTGAAAATTTACCAACAAAAATTAAAATCATTTTTGCAACAAATTGTTAAAAATATAATATTTTGAAGAAAATTGTTTAATTTGCCTGCAAATATTGATGTAGGCGATTAATTCAATTGAATCGATAGGCCTATGGAGGAGTATCGGATCTTTGGCCAGCTCCCATTTGCAATTCTCGCGCGATACGGACGGACGGCTATAGATTTACCGGACACTGCTGCAATTGATTCTTCGGATTCCCGGCCATAGAGTAAAATATAGCCAGAGCGAAATATCATAAAAAGTGTGCGAAGCAGCAGTGTTGGTTGTCTGGGATGTTTGCCTGGGCCACCTCGTGCAGAACCAGCTCCAGCACATGCTGAAAATGTGTCAGCGAGCAACACGATTGCGCTATCTCACAGGCGTTGTTTCCCAGAATGGACTTGATGAACTTGTGCTCGAGCAGACAGTAAAGCGTCACCTCATCCTTGTCGCTGAGCGCCACCTCATTGTCGACGAGCGATAGAGTTGCAGCGGAGTTCAGCCGCGGGCGCTGTGTCTCATCCAGCACTTTGGAAATTTAGAGCGACATAGCGGCAAGTCCACGCGCATGCCGTGCGCCACAGATTCAAGAGACAATCACCTAGTGGACAAATAAATTTAACTAATTAACATTTTCTAATGTTTATACTTTTGTTAAACTAAACACAAGTGAAATGAATTAATTTTGTGCTTTAACATAAAAATACTTTTTATATTTGCAATGTGTACAGTAGTTTCTTGTTTATTCGTGAAGTTCAGATCTCTGGCCAGCTCCCACTTGTTGTATAAGTAGGTAGCTGGCGGTCGTCTCCAGCACCCCGGACTGCATAAACAGCAAATGCTTCTGTATTTATATCACTTGAGCACAAATTACAGCAAAAATTCATTAATTAATGCAAATACGTTCCGACGAAACTTGCGATACCATAAATCCGAACTTCGAATTCGATTCGGATCCTATGATAGATAAATCCGAATCCGAATGAAAATATCCGCTACGACGGGCCTCATGATTGCCCTGATTAAGTAATGCATTTTATAACAAATATATATCATGTTCGGCAACGGAATCAGTATGAGACATCTAAAGAAACTATAAAGAATAAATGCAAGAAAAAATGTTTAAAACATCTCAGAAGTAATTTTAGTAAAATACGAATTGTCACTCAGAATATTCTTAAATAAGTATGAATTAAACAAAGACTGCGAACTGTCTTTTTTTTATATGACCATTGAAATAACTAGTACAATAACTACTACTTAAGAACTACATCTGGAACTACTGTAAAATATGTAGTTATACGACTGCTATAATATAGTTAGTTTTCAACTAGTACAAACATTCTTTTTTGAGAACTTAATAAATTTAAAAACCGGTGCGCAGCTCGGATAATAATACTAATAATCAATAATCTAAATGTTGGGAACTCATTCGTTGACCCATAAAAATTACCTAATGCATGAATTAAGTATTTTTTAATTGCATTTATGAATTTTTTTCTGTGTACCCAGAAATTAAGACCTATTGTGAAAGCGCGAAAAACTAGGATTATAAACAAGACGCACACATGCGAACTACACACGAACTTACATTTTCCATGTTATGGGAGTGAAATTGCAAATGCAACACAAGAACATCCACAACAATAATACTGTGTATAGAAAAGTTCTAAAAACACATAACACCATTTTCGTACTTTCGGCAAATGTGTTGTTGTTGGTTTTGGCGCTTTTTAGGACAATCTTTCTACCATGGAGTTTGGGGAAGTGCTTTCTTTAAAGCATGAATTTGCATTAAAACCACAAACAACATGCTGTTGTCTGTTTAGCTTCTTTGTTCCATTGGACAACAACAAATATATTACACACCCCATCTAAGATAAGTAATTGTTGTTAACTGCTCTACTACGAACCCTACTTTTCGCGAGAGACTTGTGCATCCCTTGTTATTTTTACTAATTATTAAAATACGGCTTTATGCAAATTGCATTTTTAATCAGTGCTCGAAAGAGGAACTTTATTGTCTGCGGTTCCAGTACCAGTACCATAAGGAAAATTTAAAATTGTTCCGTTTTTCAAATTATTTTTATTTCGGTTCCAGTTCAGATTTCGTTTCCATCTAATGATTCCATTTCTAATTCTGTTTCGCAAACAAAAATCAGCATGTAGGGGCAGCGAATCAAATATATCTTCTCAAAAATAAATGATTTTAAACAAAAATCCTTACTGCCTCTTCATATATTACGAAACGAAAGGCTTTAAACGAATGAAATTCAAATTCGTATAACATAATTTTGACGTCATATTATTGTTTCGTCGTTCCATTCGAAATATAGAAAGTGATTATTTAATATCTCAGAGACAGACAAACGAAATATCCTAAATAAACCACCACAAGAAGAAATGACAAATATTGTTTAAAAAAAAAGGAATATTAAATTTTTAATATAAAAATTAGTTATTTCTTTTTTTTTTTTGAAAAATAAATTATTCCAATATATCAAAACTGAATATTTAACCTAATCAAAATATTATTATTATTAATAATTTTTATAATTAATTCCTTATGGAAATAAATCTATCTTTTTAATGCTAGTTTAGAATACACTGCTCAATAAAATTTTGGGTTGATATGAACATTTTAATCCGTTTTCATATATAATGTAACGAAAAGAGGTAATTTGCTCCACTGTGCAAGATTAAATGAGACGCAAGACAATTAAGCGCATTAAGCAATGTGTTAGAAAGAGACAGAAGATCATTCAGCGCACTAACGCAATGTGCGAGAAAGTGATAGACGATCAGCACATTAGAAACACATAAGTGCGAATGAAATGCCAATAGCATGCGTCATTCACGAAACGAGCAGAAGGTTCTCGAAACATGTCGAAGCTTGTCGGAACATGTCGAACTGATGCATGCAGTATATTATAAGGGAGCCGCATATGAGACACAGCACTTTAGTAGTGATTGGAAAGTGGTCGAGTACGTCTCGTGTGAGAACAATGACAAGTTAAATAGTAGATATGCAGCAGATGTTAGAATTTGTTATTAGTAAAGTGGTTTATTAAAGTAAATTAATAAAGTTAATTGCTATAATTTAAAACAAACATAAGAGTGTTTTTAATTTGTACACAATCCAGAGATACGAACTTGTAGAACAGATTTCCGTAGATTGAATTTTCGTAACAATAATTTAAAATGAAAAATACTGAACTCCAAGAAACAATTTAAGCATCTTTTACATAATTTTTTTTATTAAAATTTATACAAATAGTGGCAGTTCCAAACCAGTATTTTTTTGAAACCGTTAAGAGATTGCATAAACTATGTTTGCTATCAAAACTGAATATTTTTGGAGTGTAGTATGACGCAAAAGCTCTGAAGAACTTCGGTTGAGCCTCTCTCTCCATTTGAGCTGCCCATGGAGGAACTGCCAGACTAAACAACATGGCCCATCCAACCCCCAAACAATTCGGGATGAGTTCAAAGGATAAAATATATAAAAAATATAAAATAAAATATACCAAAAGATACCAAGACTTGGCTCAAGACTCGGTCACATTCCAGCTCCCAACTTCAAGATTTGCTTCATTTGACTCGATCAACCCTTAACTACCAAGACGTGGATTACCACGTCTTGTTCAACTTATATTTTCCTAAGAGTCACCCAAGACTTATTTAATATGTCTTGATGAATGGACCTTCGACCATGCCAAGAATCAGAGCTCTACTTTTCAGTCTACTTTAACCAAAACTTAGTCAATATGTCTTGGTGAATGGACCTGGTGAAATGAAATACCCAATAATAAATAAAGTAGAACCCAAAAGAAGTATTTAATATGCCCTAAATTAAAAGGACCGCACCAAAATAAAAAATATCGAGGGAAATAACCTACGGATACAATTTAATTTATAAATTTATAATTTAATTTTTGAATGAAACTTTTTATTATATTTAATGCTTTATTCCATTTTGTTATTGAAATAATGCAACTTTTATTTGTGTAAATAATTTTTAAGTCATAAATGATACATCTTATATAAGGACAAACACGTCTCGTGCCTCAGGTGTAGGGTGTCCACAATAATAAAGGCAGTGCATCCGAAAGAGTGGGCGATGGTTGGAGTATGTACAACAACAAATGGTTATTGTTGGTGAAGAAGAATTTCTCTGTTTTGGCAAAATGCCTGCGAGGACATTTCTGAATGAATTTCGTTAGTTAGTCAAGTTTTTCGAGTGTTTGGTTGTTCGGTTGTTGTTTGTAGTTTGTGATGTTGTTTTCGGAGTCGTTCCTGCTGCTGTTGGTTGTTATTGTTGCAGCATCAGAAACGGCAGCAACATCAGCTTCTGAATTGCCGCGGTATGTCGCTTGCAGCATGCTAAGTACGCAAGGATGTTTGGCATCCTTTGCATTTACATTTCAATGCAAATTCAAGTTGGAAATATTTTAATTTGCATCTGGTGTTGGTAGGTTGCTGGGATGCATGGCTACAGGGCTGCCTGTCTGTTCGGTTGGTTCTTTGGTTTGTTTCTGTTGGTGGCTGCGGTTATTTACAGCCACTGCATCTGCTTTTACGATTGTCCTTTTATTGCATTTCTTAATGTTTGAGGTTACTTGAACTGGTTGAGAACCGAATTGTTTTTGTCACACAGCATTCGTCCCACATATAGGAGCATAATACGGAGTTGTCCGTTTACAACTCTATTGGTTTGTTCTCATTTTGATATATTTAAAACGATTTACAAATGTAAAATTAAATAGTTGTATAAAATGTGACTTAGTATTATGTACCCGGGCACAGAAGGGAGGAAAGCAAATATAAGTCTTGAAACTCAATTTTTGGAAATGTTTGTAATAAAATATTTGAATACGATAAATTATTGAATTTTCATAATCAAAGTTTTGTTTTACATTATTTTTATTTTGCATATACAAAACACATTACAAAACAGGAAAAAATAAGTTAAAAAAAATCCGTTTTTTCGAGATATGTTTTAAAGTGCCATCTTTTGAAATATTCCGAAATAAATATATTTAGTGTATTATTGTTTGGAATGTCAAGAATAAAAAGTGTATTTAGAATTCTAAAACATACATTTTGGTTAAAGTTTTACCTACCTTGCTGTTCCACCACATGTAGGAAAAAACGATTGGCTCAAGGTGCCCAGTCTTGCGCCAAGAATGCATTGCTCTGGGCCAGATCTGGTACCCAGAACTGGCTGAATACTGGTTCAGCCTTGGAATGAAAAGAAGGGCAATACTTGGACAATATAATGTAACAATAATGTGGCAGGACTGGACCATTTCGAAAATGCAAAAAAAAATAATTTTTTTTTACTTTCTTCATCTTCCATTCTATTTAATTTATTTTTCATTTTTATTGTACAATTTCCAATTTTAAGTAATTTAACAATTGTAGAAAAAATTCAGTTATCACAAAATGGAATCGAACTCTTGACTCGGAAGTCAACGTCCACGGTTCTCCCCATTTGGCTACGCATCTGACTTATATTGTCTGAGATTTTTGCTTCAAAATCAAAATTAATGTTTTTATACCCTACACCTATGAGGTACAGGGTATATTAAGTTTGTGCAGATATTGTAACGCCCCTTAGGAGGCGTGTCCGGTATGGAAAAGTATATATATTCTTGATCAGCATCACTACCCGAGTCCGTTTAGCCATGTCCGTCTGTCTGTCTGTCTGTCTGTCCGTCTTGCTGTCTTGCTGTCTTGCTGTCTTGCTGTCTTGCTGTCCGAATACAGAATAACTTGAGAAATACTGATCAGAATGCGATGAAATTTCGTCTCAGTATATTTTAGCCAAAACTAGGAACCGAGTTTGAAAATGAGCCAAATCGGTCAACGGACACGCCCACCTCCCATACAAGTCAATTTTATATAACTCTTTCGGGACTAATAACTCGAAAAGTATTCAATGTATAGTTATAAAATTTAAAACGTATTGTTAGAATTCACCTAAAAATATGTGGCCCAAAAATGGGCGTGATCCGCCCACATTTTTTTTTCATTATTTCCCGGGTTTTCATAGTGGAAATTTGATCCGTAAATTATTAAAATCAAATCTATGAAATATTTGCCTTTCAAAATTTTAAATATAGGCGTGGTCCGCCCAATTACATTTAAAAAATTTTTTTTTTTGTTTTTTTACTTTATATAATTTTTTAATTTATGGGGATAAAAGACGTAAATCTGGTATATGAATGATATTCTGAGGGTTAATATCCCCACCAAAGGTGTAGGGTATTCCATAGTCGGGCCCGACCGACTATAAAAATCCGCCCCATGTGACCGAACTTACCCATGTGACCTAACTTTCCCAACTCGTTTTTTTCTAATTTGATAATTTTTTTCTAATGACAGACATTTACAAATTAAAAAGTTCAAGATTTTGAAAAAATGCTCTGAAACAAGTAAGCTTGATAGCGTAACGGGTAGAGCTCCGGACTTGCACGCAGGAAATTCGGGTTCGAGTCCCATTCGGTTTTTTTTTTATTATACCCTACACCTATGAGGTACAGGGTATATTAAGTTTGTGCAGATATTGTAACGCCCCTTAGGAGGCGTGTCCGGTATGGAAAAGTATATATATTCTTGATCAGCATCACTACCCGAGTCCGTTTAGCCATGTCCGTCTGTCTGTCTGTCTGTCTGTCCGTCTTGCTGTCTTGCTGTCTTGCTGTCTTGCTGTCTTGCTGTCCGAATACAGAATAACTTGAGAAATACTGATCAGAATGCGATGAAATTTCGTCTCAGTATATTTTAGCCAAAACTAGGAACCGAGTTTGAAAATGAGCCAAATCGGTCAACGGACACGCCCACCTCCCATACAAGTCAATTTTATATAACTCTTTCGGGACTAATAACTCGAAAAGTATTCAATGTATAGTTATAAAATTTAAAACGTATTGTTAGAATTCACCTAAAAATATGTGGCCCAAAAATGGGCGTGATCCGCCCACATTTTTTTTTCATTATTTCCCGGGTTTTCATAGTGGAAATTTGATCCGTAAATTATTAAAATCAAATCTATGAAATATTTGCCTTTCAAAATTTTAAATATAGGCGTGGTCCGCCCAATTACATTTAAAAAAATTTTTTTTTTTGTTTTTTTACTTTATATAATTTTTTAATTTATGGGGATAAAAGACGTAAATCTGGTATATGAATGATATTCTGAGGGTTAATATCCCCACCAAAGGTGTAGGGTATTCCATAGTCGGGCCCGACCGACTATAAAAATCCGCCCCATGTGACCGAACTTACCCATGTGACCTAACTTTCCCAACTCGTTATATATATATTTTTAATTGAAGTATGATTTGTCCGCTTGTTTCTGGCAAAATCTCGATTCACGAAGACATATTCACTTTTGGAAAACTATCTGTTTTTCAAGATTGGTAATCCAATCATGGCTGAGACTATTAAAGTCTAATCAGCCATGCCTTGGACGGCAAAGGTTGTATATTCCTTACGCCCGTTGTCAATCCTGGCGTTTCCTACATGGGTACCCAATCATATGTCTGTTAGTTCTGGCTGAGTCTTGGGCGAGATCTACCCTACCAGACCTGCATTTGTCACTTCTGGCTGAGTCTTGGGCAAAGGTGTTTTAACCATGCATTGGTTTGTCAATTCTGGCTGAGTCTAGGGCGAGAACTTCTTTACCAAGCTTTCATTTGGCAGTTCTGGCAGAGTCTTGGGCGAGAACTACCTTACCAGGGCTTGGTCTCCCAATTCTGGTCAAGTCTTGGGCGAAGGTTTATTAAACAAGCATTGGTCTTCCAGTGCTGATTGAGTCTTCAGCCCGTCGTCAGGCCTGGCATTTCCTATATGGGACGCCGAAAGAAATTTTAATGAATTTGTATATACAATTTAGTGGTTATTCATAAAAACTGAAGAGCAAATTTGCGCGAAATATGTCAGTTGTATGAGATTGAAATTGAATATTTCATTTTTACGCAAGTTGCAAATTGAAAATGTTTAAAATACTCTAAATTTTTAAATTATTTTATTGACTGTCAATTTTTAATTGTTTAGCCATTTATTGTTTGAGTGAAAACAAACACTTTTCACAAATTTTCGAATTAGGGAATACAGTATTTCCAATACCACGAAATTCTTTAAAATTAAAATTGCAATGATTTTTGATGTACTGAACGATTATATCAAATAGGTGACATATTAGTTGACTGGTAAACACATCTTTATAGACTGTAAACATATGATGCACAGACAGATTAAATGATTCGATGAATTACTCTTTAAGGCAATAATTTAAATTTATTGAATAAATTGATTATGACTTTATATTTTAGTAACACATATAATGTAAAAATCGTTGTACCTATATAAAAAAAGAAAAATTATTTTTTATGTTAAATTAAACAATTTTTGTGGTTAAAATATTATTTTTGTTGTTGTTAAAATGTTTTTTAGTTGTTTTTGTTACGAAAATAGGTAATTTGCTTCACTGTGAGTAAATGAGACGCAAGACATTTCAGTGCACTAAGCAATGTATTAGAAAGAGATAAAAGATCATTTAGCGCATTGAGACAATGTGCTAGAAAGAGATAGAAGATCAACGCATTAAAACACATAAGTGCAAATGAGACGCCAAACGAGTAGAATTTAGAAGTAGAAGGTTTTCGAAACATATCGAATCTTGTCGAAACGTGTCGAACTAATGCATGCAGTATATAAGGGCACCTCATCTGAGGCACAGCACTTCAGTAATGATTGAAGTTAAATAGTGGACATGCAGCAGTTATTAGAATTTGTTATTAGTAAAGTTGTTTATTAAAGTGAATTAATAAAGTTAATTGTTGTAATTTAAACCAAACATAAGAGTGTTTTTATTTTGTATACAATCCAGAGATACGAACCTGTAGAACAGTTTTCCGTACACACATAGAAAATAATTGTCAAAACCGACAATAATTTGAAAATATTTTATGTTAAAATGGATCCACAAATTTTATTATCAAATTATTGTCGGATATAACAATAAAATTATCAAACAAGTATTGAATATAAAATTTTTGATATTAATAATTTTATTGTCAGTTTCATTTTCCGCTTTGAATGACAATTTACATTCTAAATTAATAACAAAATCACACAGGAAAACACACACTGGTTTAACATTTTATTGCATTTTTATTTGATAATTCTATAGAAATCGACATCATTGTCGGTTCGCCAACATGTTAGCATGCATCACTGCTGGAATCTTTGACGTCACTCTTCGGCATCGGGGGCGGTTATGAGATTGGCCCTTTGCTCGGCATTCTACTAATTTTATTCGCACAAGTGTGACGTCTCATGGTCAGGTTCAAGTTCTTCACATCGAAAACAGCCTCACTCAATTCGAAAACGATTATACGTGAGATGAATCATCTCGGCTTGATGATCAATATATCATCGGATCGGAACTATCCGACCGATTCGACACCGCGTCAATTGTGCAACTCGACATTTCCGATCTGGTGGACGAGAACAATGGTCACCTTCAGATGCGTTTCGCTGATGTAGTCGATCATATAAAAAACATCGGATTGTGTGCCGACGATACTCCGCGAAGATAACGAATATTTTTGAAGATAGAAAATATGAAATTTCAAAATATAAATAAAAATTGTATATGTCAAATTTATTCAACAGGGTGTCAAAGAAAATTTATAATATTATTTTCAAACTAAAAATAATATTGTCATTTGTTACTTTCAAGAAATTGATAAGATTTATTTTCAAAATTCGACAATTATGCCCGATTTACATTGTATCTTCTGGAGATACGCTGTATCGCCAGGAGATACACCAAAAGAGAGGACAACAAATCTTATTGGAAAATGATCAGGTGTAAGCGACCAGATAGCTTTTAAATTTATAGGTGAAGTGATACAGCAAATGTATCACATTATAGGAGGCGATACAGAAAAGTTCAACATGTTGAACTATTCTGTTTCGCAGCGTCTTCTCCTATAAAGTTTTGTAAAAATTGCAATAAATAAATAAAGTTTCTGCCAAAATGTTTGACAAATAAAAAAAATATAAACTTTTTTATTAATGTCAATTTTCTATTAAGCACATTACCATACCATACCAATAAACAATTTCATCGTGCCCTGGAGAATTTATCATCATGGAATAATTTATCGTGTCAGATGCATCGTGCTGCGTAGTACAGGTTGCATTTGCAACGTACTGACTGTTTGCGAGTAGCAAGCTCTCTCGTCTTAAAATACGCAATGGCTTAGTATTCGAATATTTAAAAATTGATAGACTTAAATCTGAGAGCTCAAGTTCACTAGCACTTAGCTCAACTTGCAACACTTTCGCATCAAGTTTTTGCTGAAAAGATTGTACATAGAACGGAAAACATAAACACATATTTGGATAAACATAAAATATATTAAATCCAGTCCCTCTTTGCATTTTATTATATCCTGGAAACAAATGGCAAGTAAGCCAAGCGTTTTCGTAGCAATTGCATGCAATGTAGAACCCGGAGACTTAATTTTTTGATATGCTCTTTTCATCCACGTCTCTGCATGTCAATGCAGATGTAGTGGTTCGTGATGCGGCTTTATTAAAATGGTTTACCACGTTCTTTCTTCCAAGTTTCAAATTGATAAATGTAACTCATTGCTAATTAAAATAAATATAGCTGTTATGTATATATTTTCTGTCAAAGTTGTTATGACATTTTTGAATTTTTCCTTTTTTTGACATATTTCTGTTTCGGTTCGATTTTATAGCATTTTTATGAAAAAATCCAACCCTAGACGATACAGTGAAACTCACAGAAAATACAATGTAAATCGGGCATTATTTTCTATGTGTGTAGACTGAATTTACGTAACAAAATGTATATACAAAAAATTATTATTCCCCAACAACAACAAAAAATGTAATACCTAAAATAAAATAAAATATAACCCAAAACACAATTTTAATATGTCTTAACTAAAAATGACAAAACCAATCAAAAAAAACTTATACGAAAAAGTGAAATTCGTAGAAAACGAAAGTGTATTTTTTAACCCTTTAAGAAAGAAATAAAAACTCAATTACCCTCAGAGATCTGTGGAGGGAAAACAATGTAATTACAACACTTGAAATAAACGTGGAAACCGGAATTGGCTGTGGTATTTTTGCGAAACGCTACATATATCTATAAAAATCAAAAACAAATGCTCAATATTTCAGGCAGAAATATCGCTGTAAACTAGCCGCCTAGTTTGATTGTGATGGGGGTATACCTAGAACAGATATAATCATATTCAATGATAGCCAAGATACCATAAAAATAATCAAATTCATTCAAGCATCTGGATGAACAAACTAGAAACACGCGTCAGCAACATAACTCAGAGGAAAAATAATGGATCAAAACTGGTCAAAGTGGTCGGAAACTAACACAATAGAACAAAAACATTGCGAACTAATATTAGTAAATGTTTTAAGAATGCTGATTTTTTACCAAAACTGATTTGGACTTAGAATTTTTATTCTAATTTTGAGGAGAAATTAGCATATGCAGCAATTCGAAATTGTACGATATATTGTAGCCGCGGTAGCTCAGTGGTTAGTGCGTTGGACTGAGAGCCGAACGGTCCCCGGTTCAAGCCTGGACTGGGGCTAACAACATCTTTTCATAGAAACATTTTTCTATACCGCGCTACCTCTCGTCAGTAAATGGCAAACCTACGAGAGTAAAACATTGCCTATGAAAAGCTCTCACCCGCCGTTCGGATTCGGCAATAAACTGTAGCTCTAAGTTCTATACAGGACTGTAGCGCCAAACTATGATTATTATTAACTCTTGTAGAACCTTACCATATTAGAGAAAACATATTAGTTAAGTAACTAGTGGAGGTGAGGCTAAGGTAAAAGTACAACGATCATGATTCTTGCGTAATTTCTACTATGGAAAAAAACAAACACCAACTCTTCCAGCTTCAAAATTTCCAATGTGATCTAACGTTTTTTACTGCACTCTTAAAAAGGAATGTTTATAAAATACTTGTGGGAAACTATCGGTTACTTCTGGTAAATACATATTGGGTGGCAGGAATACTTATTGTTAGTCGTAAATTATAATGGTTTATTGCAAACAATTACACAATTCTAGTGTTTGAACAAAACAATATCTAATTTCTTAAAAACATTTAAAATGTTTCCCAAGAACATTTTATAAAAGTCACTTCAATTATTACTCCCACACACTGATCTGTTACCAGTAAATAATGAAACTGTTTAAGACAAGTAATAAATACATGATATTTCTTTGTGGCAAACACTAAGTGTTTCCCAGAACGCAATCTATTTTAAAAGTGTTTGCCCTAAATACAAATAGCTTCTCGGAAAAAATGCTATATTGAAAGTGTTTGTCCTAAAAATCGTACAGCTTCTGATAAAAGATGCATCACTTGAACAATTGAACTTATCCGTTTCATGCAACACTTGCACGAATAAACGTGGATAAGCTTCTTTTGTCGAATAAGAAGCAAAATTTTCTTATTGTGCGAAATCTGAAGCTAATTATTATCATCTATAGGCACTGCCATCAATTCATCATAATCGGTCTTCACATCATCCAAAACAGATGACTGCAGAAACAATGCCGCAATTCTGTGCAAATCATCTGGCAAAAACCCAGTCAGTTTAGATGAATTTTTAAGACGCGTCCAATGTATGAGACACCTGGTCCAAGGCATAATGCATCGATGTGTTGTAGTGGTTCCTTAGAGTCCATCAATATCAGTCGAAATAAAAGGGTTATTTTCGCCAGACGTTCGTTTACGCGACTTGTCGAATAATCTACCCTGGATTTCTGCATTATTCGACATGCCGCGTAAATGAGTGGCTGCCGCAATAAAAAGGAAACCTTTTGCTTTGACTGAATTTGGCGAACACTACAAATATTTGCCGGAAACACTTCAAGTATTTTTGGCAAACACTACTAAATTTTAAAATATTTGTGGAAAACACTTTCCGTGTTTGTGAGAAACACTTTCCGTGTTTGTGAGAAACACTTCGATTATTTCCTACAAATGAGCTGGCAAACATTTTAGTGTTTGTTTGAGAAAGTGTTTACAGGGAACGATATTTTTTTTTGTGTGTGGTTTCAACTTTGACTCGATTTTTTCTGAAACCTAAGCCTTTTGTTTAAATTTTAGAAGTTAAAAAGTTTGAATGCTTCGTTTTTTATTTTAGTTATGTACATTATAAGTCCATGCTTACACATTGTCCATTTATAGATCTGGTCATTCGTAGTCGCCATCTGTGGTGCAATTAATAAAGATTTAAATTCTAACAAACAAACTTGTGCGTGACATGTTAGTTACTGTTAGATTTGCCTAACTTTTAAACCACATAGAGTGAGTGCTTTTCTGTTGAAAATAAACCAAGTTTGCTACCACAATTTTTCTACAAATGTTACTATTACCACATTTTTGTACTATTAGATTGCCACAATTTTACATAACCACTTTGAGAACGAGTGAGTTGGTGATTGTGAAGCAGTCTTTGCAATTAAACGCACTTGTGCTCAATTTAATTAGTTAGACATTCCCCGAATATGGCCCGCATGTGGCGTACTAAAACTAAGCTCCGAAACCCAACAAATGCACATAAACCAAATGCTACAACTTTCTGCCAAAATATTGTAGAAGATCTTGTGATGCGAATGTAGGATGCGCTGAGCCTGAGGAGCCACTCACAAGACCGAAGTCAAACACAAGTTGGAGATGAGTGGTGTGAGTCACATGATGGGGGATTTACCCGCATAGAAAATGACTTTGCAACAAAGTCAAAAATAATGATTGAAGCCAAAAAGACGCCATATTAAGCACTTGTGTTTGTTTGCGGGTTTGTTGTACATTAAAACATTTATATGCATCTGTATTGGTCCATTAAACACTTGCCTCCGTTGCACAGTGTTGCTTTTATTTTTAATTCTGCTCAATTAAAAACGCTTTAAAATTCGCGAGAAATTTTTATTGTCTTCGTAACATGTGGTAAATTAACTCGGTTGCTGTGGCAGTCCTCGGTATACTAAAAAGTACATACAAATGTATTTGCTTATGATGGCAGTACTTGATTTTATGCATGCAATAAGACTACGATTTATTGTAGCCATTTCCGCTTCCGCTGTGGCGGGATTCTGCAATTTGTCAGCGCTGCATCCGCTTGTGCGACTGTGAAAGAATTGCCTACTAAATACTTTAATCCCGCAAAATGTATTAATCAAAGTGCCAAAAAAAACTTAGGCACAGAATCAAGCAAAATCTTAACACAAAATCCGTCAACTTGACGACATAAGCAGCAGAGCTCGTGTAAGTCTCTGGTTTTTATTGTTATTGTCATCAGCACATGTCTGTGCGTTCAACGGCATTTACACGGCTCTACATGCAACTGTTTAAACTTTATTTTGCTACACACACACATTATGCACAGTGTACGTGATCCCCAATCGAGAAGGACAAAAATAAAATCCAGTAAGGAATGTTAGATCAGGTCACATGGGGAATTTTGAAATAGGAACAGTTCGTGTAAGAGAGTTATTATGAATTGTGAAAGCTACACTCAAAATAAAAAGTCTGTAAGAGTAACAAAAATATTTTCTCAAATAGCATAAATTTTTGCTGAAAAGAGGAAAGCGCCGGATTTCGCTCAAACAGAAATGACAGTTTGTTGTTTAAGCAAACTTATGCTATTAAAGCGGACAATTTCAGCTATTTTAACTAAATTTTTGCGGTTAACTATAATTTATAAAAAATAAAACAAAAAAAAATATTTTCTTTATTTTAATATTTTTTTTAATACCTTATATACTTTTACTTTTTTATACATTATTATATATGTTATACATTATTATATACTAATGTATTGTATATAATAATGTATAATATATGGGCCATTCCACACCAAATCGACCAGCGGTTGGAACTTACCTCTTCGATTTCAATGAAATTGGGATAAAGGGTATTGAGACATGCACTAATCAATTTTTTTTTATTTTTTCCGACCACTACTTCCAGAGATACAGTGGCTCAAAGTTGGAAAAAAAGGGCCAAAAATCACTTTTGTTTGGTTGTTCATATTTAAATATCTCTTGAACTAGAAATGCTAGTAACTCCGTTAATTACTCGTTTTAAAACTAATAGAACACGCTTTTAGAAAAATTATGTTGTAACTTTTAAACGTTAACATGTGGCCCGTGGTTATTATCCTTGCACTTCAAAATTGATTTCCTTAAAAATGACCCTTTTTAAAATTCTGAAAAAAAGCTTAAATTTTAGTCAATTTATTATAAATGTTCATTCAAAATTTCAATATGGTATTTTGATGGCATCATATTTTAAAAAATAATTTTCTAAATTTTTATTTATTTTTAGTATAGAAAAAAAATTTTTTTTTTTCTACAGTAAAAGTTGTAATAACTCCTGAATATATATGTAACTTTGATTTCTAAAATGGCGTCAGTTTTATCATATTGAATCTAGGTTTTAAGATTTTGGGATATAGTTTTTACGCTTTCCAAAAATGGTATATATCTCAAAAACTAAAGACAATTTGATGAAACTGCCATTTTCGAAATTAGAGTAAGATTACTTTTAAAAAAAATATATATTTTTTTTTCAATACAAAAAATATTGAAATTTTGAATGAACATTTACAATAAATTGACGAAAATTTAGGATTTTTTTCAGAATTTTCAAAAGGATCCTTTTTAAGAACCAGAATTTTGAAGTGCAAAGATAATAACCTCGGTCCACATGTTAACGTTTAAAAACAACTTAATTTTTCTAAAAACTTGTTCTATTAGCTTTAAAACGAATTATTAACGGAGTTTCTAGCGTTTCTAGTTCAAGAGATATTTAAATATGAACTATTATACAAAAGTCTCAATGCCCTTTATCAGTTGCCAAAATTTCATTAAAATCGAAAAGGTAAAATTTCAAATTTGACTTTTTTTGGTCGATTTAGTGTGGAATGGCTCATATATATCTTCGCTTCACTATTCTTGTATGCAAGTAACACTGAGGGAAAAAAGTAATAAAATTAAATAAAAAAGCAATAAATTTAAATACTTTTCGACACGTTTTTCACCCGTAGTCTTTTGCATTTAAATTAAATACTTTTTATTTAAACTATATGTAAATGCTTTTTATTTAAATTTATTACGTACGTAATAAAATTTGATGTAAATACTTTTTATTTAAATTTATTACGTATGTAATAAAATTTAAAGTAAATACTTTTTATTACATTTTATTAAAGTTATAACATTTTAATTTCAACACAATAATATTTATTTTATATAAAGAATGTTCCTAATCTTCTTTATATGAGATAAAATTATTATTTTATTTTTCTTTTTTCGAAATTTTTAATAAAATTAAATACTTTTTATTTAATTTAAAATTAAATACGCGCGTAATATTTTTTGTATGGAGTATTACGTTTTTTATTACAAAAGTATTTAAATCAAATTTAAATAAATTTTATTTAATTTTATACGTCACTTTTTCCTTAGTGTAAGAAATGTTGTCGAGAAATGAGTCTATGAATTATAGTAATATTAGCTGTAGCTTCTCGCGACTATGGCGTCATCTAGTGCATGCTAGCTACATTTGCGATGAGCACCAGTGACACTAACACGATCTTGATCACTAGCAGAACTAAGTATTCTAGCAAGTGAAAACTATCATAAAAATTATTGTAAATAATAAAATAATGAAAAAATCTTAATTTTTTATTTTGTTTTTCAATTGACGAGGACTAAGAACTCTGCGGTATTTCACGTTTGTTTATTAAATTACTTAAGTAATGCTACGAAAATAAAGGCATATATAAAATTTATTTCTTAATTGCTAAGATCATACTTCAGACACACAATATAAAAAATACAAATACAAAATATACAAAATACAATAAATATTTCTAAAAAATGTCTTTTAAACTTAACAAAATTAAGATTACCTGCAGAAAACATCAACTATGGACCGGTTTTTCAGTGCTAGTTAAAACTCCGTTTAATTAATCATCTCTTTAAATTTAACGACGTTCAATTTTGTTAGCAGTTTTTCAGTGATAATTTTAAATGAACACAGCCCAAGTCAATACATACACCCAAAAAAGTGTTGTTGTACTATTAACAAGATCAGCTTAGTTAAATTTATATTAAAGAATATTTGTATTATAAAAACATTCCGGATTTTGCAACAAGATTCTTGTTCATATAAACAAATGTAGTCTGGTCAAAACACAACAGCATTTTTAATGATAAGCTATTCTTCTTGTTAATAAAAATAGATTTGTTTATAATTTTTAAGCATGTGACGATGTCACTTGGAAAAATGAATTAAATAAAATTGAAAACAACAAATCAAAATATATGAAGATAAAAGCAGGTAACGATTAAAATTACAAATTAAACTATTGATTCTTCTTATATATTTTATAATATATTTTACATGTGTGTGGAAAATTACATCAACAAGGATTTCAAACAACATCCAACAACAATCAGCCACATGAATACAAATTTGCGAGAGACAACGGCGGTTTCATCCAGAACTCTCCATTTCGTACGAGTATTTCCGGGTTCCTGGTCGCTCGAAAGCCCGTGTAATAACCGGGTAATTCAAATACCCGTAATACCGAGGTATTAACCGCTCGAACTACACGCAGACAACGTATATCGTAGATGGAGTACTGACTCTGTTGCGACATCATAAACTGCAACAATCAACAACATGCATTCAAATTTGCCAGAGGCAACGGCTGTTCACAAGAATTTTTTAAAATAAATGTTCAATAAATTCTATACATGACAATTATGTTTTTTGTTTAATATAATAAATTGAAAGGATATTTTAAGTACCATAAACTGGGGTGACTTTAGACTTTCCGAGGTGACTTTGGCCAAACAAAAAATAATGTTTGCAATCAAATTTTCTCAGCATCCAAGTGACTTACAGATTTAAATTCTTTTACAATAATTTTCTTTGAAGCATTTTCTATCTGCGTAATGATATTTCCTTAACTTTAAACACTCAAATTCCAACATATTAACATTTTTGTAAATTTTGCTAAAAAGCATTAATTTTATTTACGAGCAAAATCAATTTAGTATGTAAAATATACGTATGCTATTAATAAGTTACATTGTTTATGTTAGAAATTAATATATTTTCTTTCTAATAAACCAAATATGTATTGTCATTTTAGTTCATTACTATTTTTATTTATTTATTTTATTTAATCGTTCTTAAAATTAATGTTTTTGCCCGAGTTAAATTCGCCCTAAACTATACATGGGGGTGACTTTGACCCGGTTAAAAACCACACAAATAATTCGAACGTGTATACGCATTGTTAAAAAAACTCATGTGAAATTGTAGGTTTATTTGTTCCATTATTTTCAAAATATATACTATATTTTCCCATTTTTAAAATAAACGTGTTTGAATTTTAGTTACTTTTTTATTTAATGTCAGATATTGACATAACAATATAAATGGAAAACAATGGAGTTGAGTTAATTGAAAGACTAAGGCGGGTACAAACTTGAAGTGGACATTATTTGTCTAGAAATATTGAAAAAATACATCAACATAAGCCATTTACTAAAAAAGAAGTGTAAAATAGTCAGAATGTATTTTTTGTAATTGATATTACATATCAGTTGACTAATTTACTTGATTAATTCCATTAAATAACCTTGTTCTAATGAAAAATACAAAATGTTTTTTATCTTTTTCATATTAATCCTTGCTACCATACTTATTATTCGAAATATATGGCTTTCAATTGATCTGGATTTTCAGTAAAACATTTATGATGATATATGACACTAGTCTTCTTATAGTTCCATAAAAACATAGATAAAATTGGTGATTAACATGTTTGGGCCAAAGTCACCTCACCCGCGAGGTGACTTTGAACCATTTTATTTTTATTTTTTTATAATTACTGTTATTACACCATGAAATTTTGATTACTGATGCTTAAAGAGGACATACTTACAATATTTTATAAAAGAATGAAATATTAATTCCATTAGAAAACAGCGAATTATGAGTATTACAAAATCAACATATACAGTTTTTCGGGTCAAAGTCACCCGAGTTGGCGGTATTCCAACGAGAATTATGTTTTAAGTGACCTGGTAATCTTGTTAATATAAAAACATAAATACTTTAAATTTTAGCAAAAAAATTTGCGCCAAAACAAATTTTACCAAAGTCAGTTCTTCCCCGCACAGTTCTTTCCCGTAGAATAAGTATTTTTTTTTGTTGTAAGTTTTAGTGTGGTGAATTTAGAGTGATGAGTTTTGGAGTGGTGAGTTTAAATAATTTGAGGTGACATACAAAAATTCACAGATATTTGTAGATTTTATAACATTCCTATCATATTACAACAATACGATTTTCTATTTGGTACACCGAAAAAATTACTGTAGTAAACTATAATACATTTATGTCTTCGATTTGAAAAAATTAATATCTACTACATTTTGATCGTATTTTTTTTCGGTGTAGAGATGCTTTATAATATTCTGATCAGAGAGAGATGTAAATTAAGGCTAACCTTAACCTAATTTGCAATTCGGCTCTATTTTTAATATAACATGTATATTTCCAAATACACATCTCTATACAAAATTTAAATTCAATATAAGTACGACTTTTGTCCTTCTAAATTCTCAAAATGTCACACTGTACAACGTCGTCAACTCACACCTACCTCGCAAGCACTGTGTAAGCGGATTATTATTTTCGCATTTTTCAATGCTTTACACCAACATGGAGGCATAAATATATGTGCATAAATGCTAACATACACCGTGAAAATATTAACTTAAATTCAATTTGAGCTTTGGTTTTTAACACCATTTATAATCTAAAGTCAACCTATTTATAATTGAAAATTTATATTTAAATGAACTTAAAAAATAATATTGTGACTTTTAATTTTTAAGTGACAATTTTAATTATAAAATGTATTTTGTATCAGTGTCCCATCAGATGGACACTGACATACTTTAGTATCCAATATAAACATTTAAATAATCAAATATATCACAATGCATATGAATACCAATTCATATGAATATAAACCATTAAAAAAGAATCCATTTATTCAAAAATGAACTCTATTCATAATATGAGTTAACTGTTGAATTAATAATAACGTTTTAAATAATATGTGAAGTTTAAAATTTAAAGTCCGCTTTTATTTCTGTGTACATAACGGATGTTCTTATATTATGGTTCCAATCTGTTAGACCTCGAAATATTTTAAATTTGGTATGTTAAAATAAAATTACGTCAAACATATTCAGTTCTCTATCACTCATAATTAGCAGCCAACAGTGCATAACATAATACATAATAAGTAGGAATATACGCAATATGCAAACATGTTATATCTTTACCTCTGAAATAATAAAAAATAATAATATATTTGTAGGGAAACTTCTTTCTTCTTTAGCTATTGCAAGTTTGTAGTTATTTTCAAGATTCGTGAAACCTGGTGACTTCTGAATGATGAATTTGAATGATATCCGCGCACAATATCACATAAAAAAGTCAACCAACTTCGTATAGAAGAAGAATGTTGCAAGAAAATATTTATTTAAATGTAATTTCATATTTTGTTTGTTTTTAAACATCAATATGTTCAAACGATGGCAAAAGAGACACATTCGTCTTCATTCGATAACTTATCGAATGAAGACGAGCGATGCGAAAATATGTTTATTTAAATTTGCATAGAAATTTCTGTTTGTTTTGAAACATAGCTTTAATCAAGTGTATTGCCAAAAAATAGTTTATTCAAACGCAATTAAAATTTAATGTGTGGTATTGTAACATATTTATGATAAATTTAACAAATTCTGCTGTACAATATAATAACATAGTTATATTACAATCTAATCAAAAATAAATTCAATTTCGATTATAATTTAATTACACTTCACTCCTAATATATGCATGGTAATTTCGTATTACTTTTTCATTACATTCAAACAAATATTTTCTATCCGTGTAGGTATCGGTAGTATGCGCACATATTCGCTAACTAATATTATTATTGAATTAAAACAAATTTATAATAATTCTTTTCTTCAACTATTAGGTAGAGGCATTATTGAAACAGAAAAAAGTTAGGTAAATTTCAGAAAATCCCAAAATTCGTAAAATACTTTAACATTGAAACCCTTATAATACACAAACACATTTCCATTTACATTCACTTAGAACACGCACACTGAGTCATAAGCCATACATTGTAACCATTTATTTGCTTGTCGTTAAATTGTTGTTTTGCCGTTTTTATTGCTTTGAAATTATCCTAATATTAAAAAATGTTACGCGCGTTTTTTTTTTGGTTTTTTTTTTTTGTTTTTTATACGTCGTGTTTTTGTCTGTTGAGTGTTTTGCTATCCATCCCCCGAACACTCTGTTATTTTGTAAGTAAAACGCGTGAATCACGTTACATTCACGAAGGACCAAATGAGGTGGAGTCGTGCGACGCTGGGGCTAGGTACGTGTTGGTTAAATTGTTGTCAGCAAAGTCAGCGCCAAGTCATTAGTTATACATTTATTTAACACTTAAGGACACCAGCAGGATGCGGACCTTTTAAAGTCCGTTGAACTGATTTTGTCATTTAATGCTTGGGGCATGTTTTTCATTTCAATGGAATTCGTTTAACATTTTCTGAGTTTTAATTAATCAATCGATCTTAGTATCGTTTATTCGCCCTAAAAAAATTCTATCCAATTACATTGATAATCGTAGTAATTTTAATGGAATTTAATATAAGAAATTGATGCAATTATTTATAATTGTCGTATATTAATAGTTGAAGAATATTATCGTCGACGATACTGCAATACCATTTAGCTACATTTACGAATATCGCTTACAAAATTTTACAGAAAAAAAACACTTTTTTGAGTTCCAATTCCCAATTACTTCATCCAAAATTATTTATGTCATAACTTATAATGGCATTATTCTAATTTATTCGATCAACATATCATATAAAACCGGATTATAAGACCCAATTAGTCGTAATTTTCATATATAGTGAGGCGTTTTTGCAGTATCGTCGACGTTGTACTTAAAAATGTAACTGCGGCATTGTTTGGATTTTTGGTTTGCATCACTCTAAAAATTAACTAAAATATAAGAAATATGAATAGCAATTAAAAGCAGCACAACCTAAATTCTGACAAAAAATCTCTCATACCGAAAATATAGTTACAAAAATCTCATATGAAATAAAAAAAAATACATATAAATAAAATCTATATATATAAAACTCTTGGTCTGTCGGTCTGTCGGTCTGTCTGTCTGTCTGTTTGTTCCAGCATCACATCTAAACCGCTGAACCGATTTAACTGAAATTTTGCACCAGGATACTATGGAGTCCGGAGGGTGTCATAGGCTATATATGGGCGGGATTGGACAAAGGGGCGTGGCACCTCCCATACAACCTAAACTTTCAAAACGATATAACTCGGCACATACACAAACAAAGAAGATGAAACAAAAAAGAAGAAAAAACTCAAATACAAAAAAAAAATACAAAAGCAAAAACACAAAAACAAAATCAAAATCAAATACAAAATCAAAAGTAAAAGCACAAAACTTAAGCTATAACTCAAAAACAACAGAAAAATAAAAAGGATAGAAAACAAAAACAAAATCAACCACACTAAAATTCACCACACCAAAATTCACCACACTAAAACTCACCACACTAAAATTCACCACACTAAAATTCAATACACTAAAACTCACCACACTTAATTTTACCACACTAAAACTCACCACACTAAAATTCACCACATTCAAATTGACCCACTTAAACTGCCCACACTAAAATTCACTACACTTAAACTCACCACATTAAAATTCACCACACTAAAACTCAGAACGCTACGGGGAAGAATTCTACGGGGAAGCACAGTCTGAGAAAGAATTGTCTATGAGTAAAATTGTTTTATCGGATAATTAGTATGGTTTTGGTTTTTACATTTATAAAACCAATAAAAAAACGTCCACAGCGAAGCACGCGTCCCTGATATAAATAATAAAAATTTTATTTATATTAATAAAATTGCTCAATAACCTTGCATTCACATAATATTTGCACGAGTCGTGTACGGGTCCAGCTAGTACATATATAAAATACATAAAAATTCGAAAAATTTATTGTTTTCTATATTAAAAATGATTTAATAAAAAATATAAAAATTTATCACATTTATCTTGAAATACACTCAAAATAAGTCTCACTGGTGTGCATATCGCTAGTGTAGCTAATCTACACTAGATGGCGCCTAGTCACGAGACGCGGCAGCTAAATGTGTCTTTGATTCATAGACTCTTATTCGACAATATGTTTATTTAAAAGAGCTATTTCTTCTACGTAATAATAATGCACGCATGCAAGAGTGAAATAAAGGTAAAACAAAATTAAATATAATAAAAAAATAATTTCACTCCCCAGTACATAGAACTTTGTATCTGGCAAGACCTTGAGCCCGCAAAAACAATATTTTTGCAATAACTCTATTTGAGGTCGAAAAACAAAGAACAATGAAAAAACGTATATCAGAAATTTTAAAAAAAATATTAAAATAACAAAAAAAAAAAATTTTTTTCTTTTTTTGAATTGGAGTTAACAGCAAACAAATTAGTTAAAACAGCTAAAATTGTCTGCTCTAATAGCATCAAAAAAGTTTACTGAAACAGCCAACTGTCATTTGCTGTTTCAGCGAAATCCGGCGCTTTCCTCTTTTCAGCAAACATGTTTGCTATATTGACAATCTTTTTTGCTACTGTTACAGACTTTTTATTTTGAAAAATTGTACTAAGAAATATACAAAAACAAAAAAAAATCTGTGTGAGATTAAAAAAAAAACTTTTCTGTAAGAAAAATCTTAAACGGAATTAAAACCAGTTGGGAAGGTTAGATCACATGGGAAATTTTAAAGTAGGTGTTATTATGATAGTTAGGATTATCAAAATTATAGTCTGTCTATGCCGACTATAAATACCGTACACATCTGTGAGGTTACCATTAAAAGTGGTATATAGGTCACCAGGGTATGAATCCTGATAATAACTACAAACTTTTAAATCGCTGAAGAATTTCCATTCCTTTGATACCCATATTTACAAATGGGTAGGTGTACCGAATTTCGATTTTTTTTTTTTATTTGAACCACAAGTCGTTTCTCCGGAAACCATTATTTTCATGTATTTGAGCATGACTCAATATATATTTGACCAAAAAAAAGTTTACCTAAGCACGTATACAGTAAAATTGATATTTAGATATACATTTCATATGAAGTATTTGAACATAAATGGACTGTTCTCTGGTCACAATAGACCGATCATGCCAATTTTCTTGTTCATATAAATAATTTAAATCTAAAGTTTCATTGCTCTAGCTCTTCTACTTTTTCTGTAATCGTGATTTCAACAGACAGACAGAGGGACAGACAGACGGACATCGCTAAATCGACTCTGGAGGTCATGCTGATCAAGAATATATATACTTTTCCATACCGGAGATGCTTCCTTCTGGGTGTTACAAACGGTGTACCAAACTGAATATACCCTTTCACTCTTAGTGTAGGGTATAAAAATCTGATATCCTTTATCTACCGGCAATTAAAAAAATCTGTCAAAGTAGATTTTTACGACAAAATTGGCATATATGATTGCAACTCACAAACGTCCCTCCAATTAGCCCAAGATTGCAAATTACTTTTGATAAGTCATGTTACCAACAAGATATACTGAGCGTTATTAGTACCAAAAAATAATGTGTGAGAAAATTAAACTTAAAATTTATTAGAGAAGATAAGACACCACAAGTAAAGACGATAACAGAAATCTATTCACAGATATCCTGAAGAAAGAAACGCCGAAGCGCCCTTCGTTAACAGACCGATCGGCTTCATATCTGGATAGTCCGCCATTGCGGCAATTTCTGGAAAATCTCTGATTTTTAATAAGGAGCCTTTTATGTTAACTTTTCAGTGCAGTACAGAGAAGTCTCCAACATGGATCAACATCAAATGTGTTTAATTTTAATTTAATTCAAAACCAATTATTCACTGTTATTATATATGAAATTGTTCTCATTTAAAGATATTTGGAAATGAATTGAGTTTTTAATCTATGTAAATATGCTAAACCTTAATGGTGTTGTACTGCGATATAATGTCCTTTATTTACAAATAAATCTTTAAAATGCTTATGTCTGTCTGTCCACATCCTTGAAAACATCATTTCTACTATAAATGCGATGCTTATCGTCTTACGTGTTTTTCAATGAGTTTACAGTGTTTCCGCCACTCATACTCCGTTGCCATAAATGCTTTACAAATTCACAATTTCTATGCTCAAGTGTATTCAAATAATGATTTCAATGGCGCATGGTAGAAATGAGAAAAAAAACTGGATTCTTTTTATGCATATATTAAAATCATATTTGCGCATTACATACGACATGATGAGGACAATTTTAACATTATTTTTTCATCTTGTTATTCTTCGTTTAACTTGCACACACACACACACACAGAAATGATTTTAAATGCATACTCATGGCAAGGAATGTGAATGTAATGTTTCGCGATATTTTCCAATAACCCAGCAAACATAATACATAGTAAATATGTAGGTATCTATTTCACATTAAGTTCCGGTTTTATAGTGGTAGTTTAACTCTTTTTTTGGGTTAACCATAGTTTATTCTCATAATGCAGTTCTACAGCCAATTCAACGGTTCCTTTAAACGCTATATGTTGATATTTTAAACTGATCAATGTTTTGAAAGATAAATTCCACAAGTTTCACTATTTTCGAATTGTCCGTTCATTCTTTCTGTTGCATTGTTCATCCGTCTAATTACGTAATGATATTTTTCTTATATTACAGGACTCTACAAAACTATATTATATATTAACTATATATATTAACTATATATTAATCGAAGAGGACCATATGGCTTTACGAAAAAGCAAATTGGGTTGCGTTAAAAGAATTTTAATAGGAAATCATGTTTCGCAGACAGAGACATAAATGCCGCGGTTATAATGGTACAAAATATTATTTGATTAGGTATGCGGTCCTTCTAAACAAAAAAGCATTAAATCCAAGGACCACTCTTTAAGGATTCCAGTAAGGTTTAAAGAGAAAGCCTTTCAGAATTGGCTTTCTAACAAGAACGCTGACACAGAAAGACTTCGTATACAGGGTAGGAATCCCTGTAATGCCGTGATCTCGTTTAGAAAGTTGCCTACTCTACCGCTGGTCATTTGTAAAAAGGGTGAAGAATCTGACGTCATCGTCAACTCCAACCCGGTTTATAAAGCTAATATCTTGGGAGAATATACCAACCCGTCAATATATACATTTTCAAACACTGGCAGTCAAAAAGGTCTTTACAAACCTCAATATACACAAAGCATCCGGACCAGATGGCATATACTCCCATGTGTTAAAGAAATGTGCGTCAACGCTACTTTGTTCGTAGCGTAACCTTTCCAACATCTCTACATGACTGGAGTTTTCCATCCTGTTGGGAAGTTGCCAATGTCCAGCGAGTTCTGAAAAGGGTGAGGCTACGAACGCTAACCCATTGCAATATGCTCTACACTCTCCGAGGCAATGGAAAGTGAAATACATTTCTACCTAGTGAACTATCTGGAGCACAACGAATAGATTAGTGACCGGAAATACGATTTTTGTAGAATTAGATCCACCGATTACCTGATGGCGGTCTTCTCTGAAAAGTGGAACATATATATATTCATCTTTAGAGGAGAGTAAGGTTGTTGCTCATTATATTGTATGGCATGTAGCTAATTGCATATGGTGTCGATAATTCTTTTTCTCGATCTGGATCAAGTCATTCAATACGAGTTGTGATGGATGGTATTCTCTGTTAAAGCATTCCATCAATTCTGAAATCCCGCAGAGTTCCGTCCTTATGTTGTCTGCTATCTTACAAACGAATGGATTCACTCCTCTCTCCTCACAATATGAGTGCTATGGATATTGTGAATCAGCTGCTCTTATGCTCATTGAATAAGTTATTGAGACAATTTGGTTAATAAAACTATTTTTTTGTTTGAAAGGGCTCGAATTTGCTAAAAGCAGTTTCAGAAGAATGATATAAGGTTAGGATAATATAAGGAACCAGGCAAACTGATCTGGATAGCAAATTCGAATCACTGATCATTACCTTATTTGGATTCAGGCAATGATCGCATCCTGAATTAAATGTCTACTCGGGTAACACCGTATATTTTTCGAAAGGGCCTGGTATTTCTTTTTTTACTGTAAACTGTTTAAATGAAAATGAAGATCATGTATTTTTTTTAAATTTACATGTATGGTTTTGAAATAATGGTCACCGTACATTTAAAAGTTAATAAATCAATAAACATATTTTTTAATTTCTTGATATTTCATTGTCTTGCTTGATACTTTGGTGGATTTCCTCAAAAATGACAATCCTCCTGTTACTTTGCAGAACTACGCATTACAGAGAAAATTCGTGTTTTCTCGACATTTTTGATATTGTAATATTCCAAAATGTCTATTCAAAAAAACGAATCTGTATTTTATCTCGTTCTGCCATCTGCAGAGCTGACCGAAATGCAGATAGAGAGATGTCCGGTAGATGCAGGTAGTCCAAGCACAGGTTCTGGATTAGCCTCTGATCCAGGACGTGCTATTTCGTCATTTTTTTCATTTCCCGAAACTCATTATGGCCCAGTACCATGACTATCGCTGCAAACAGATATAGCTCTGTTCCGCCATTTATTATCCGCAATTTGGTTCAATGTCAAAGGTATAGCATAAATTTAGGTTTGAAATACCGATGCATTGCCCCTAAGTGCCATATCAAAAATATCCACATTAAACCTAACCTACAAGATTATTTGTTGTCCCTAATAAACAAGGTGATACATGTGACTAAAAATTAATGGGAACCTTAAAAACAACTCATTCAGCCTAACTAATAAATGAAATAAAGTCGACTTGAAAGATAGTATCAGCTTTCATAGAAAAAAATAATCGAAGTAAATATAGCAACCGATATTAATTGCATTCATTAATCAATCCATCAATGAAATTCACTAATTAATGAAAATATATCTACGTTATATAAGCAATTGCATTTGCTAATATTAATATTTGTACCTCAATACAGCAAATAATTTAGTCGGCGCAGTTTTAGCAAATATAATTACTGAAACTGCGCCGACTTATTAATTTGCTGCATTGACGTACAAATATTCATATTAGCAAACGGAATTGCTGAATTAACGAAGAATAGCAAATGTTTTAACTAAGTTAGTGAATTTTATTGCTAAATTGATTAATGAATGCAATTAATGTTGGTTGCTATATTTACGTCGATTATTTTTTTCGTTTTTGGACAAATAAATATATAAGAAAATTGTCAAAAAATCTGATCAAATTAAAAGATTGTGATAATTTATTTCCATTATTTTCATATTTAACTTGAACCGACTTGACGTACTTGGATTTTAAACTTTTTAAATTAGTATGCCGATAAACATCTGAAAATGTTTGACAAGTGTGATACAAACTATTATTTTATGTTTTTCTGGTAACATTAGTAATTATTTCTTAAACATAAAAATAATGATACAAATTAAAATAACGGAAAAATTTTGATTTTTGTATAAGTGTTTTCGATGTCCCGTCCGGAACCAATAAGACACATTTACTACCATAGTAAACTGAAAATTTTGTTTCCAAAGCAGAATTTTCTCGGCATTTCCAAAAATGTAAACATCATTTTCCTAGTAATTCTAGAAATCTATTTTTGACAGCTAAATGTAATCTGTCCCGTCCGGAACTTTGAGTACCAAAAGACTAAAACTACAGTATAAAAAACATAAAAAAAAATTCAAAAAAAATAAAAACGAGTTGGGAAAGTTAGGTCACATGGGTAACTTCGGTCACATGGGGCGGATTTTTATAGTCGGTCGGGCCCGACTATGGAATACCCTACACCTTTGGTGGGGATATTAACCCTCAGAATATTATTCACAATATCTGAAATTTACGTCTTATATCCCCATAAAATTATATAAAGTATAAAAAACTAAAAAAAATAATTTTGAAAAATGTAATTGGGCGGACCACGCCTATATTCAAAAATTTTGTAAGGATAATATTTCATAGATTTGATTTTAATAATTTACGGTTTAAATTTCCACTATGAAAACCCGGGAAATAATGAAAAAAAAAGTGGGCGGATCACGCCCATTTTTGGACCACATATTTTAAGGTGAATTCTAACAATACATTTTAAATTTTATAACTATACCTTGAATACTTTTCGAGTTATTAGTTCCGAAAGAGTTATATAAAAGTGACTTGTATGGGAGGTGGGCGTGTCCGTTGACTGATTTGGCTCATTTTCAAACTCAGTTCCTACTTTTGGCTAAAATATATTGAGACGAAATTTCATCGCATTCTGATCAGTATTTCTCAAGTTATTCTGTATTCGGACAGCAAGACCGCAAGACTGCAAGACAGCAAGACAGCAAGACAGCAAGACGGACAGACAGACAGACGGACATGGCTAAACGGACTCGGATAGTGATGCTGATCAAGAATATATATACTTTTCTATACCGGACACGCCTCCTAAGGGGCGTTACAATATATGCACAAAGTTAATATACCCTGTACCTCATAGGTGTAGGGTATAAAAATTAAAAACTTAAAAAAACATTTGAAAATTTGAATAGTACATCACTTTTCATTTCGTAATAATGATTATTGATATTGTCGTATACACAATTATTTTTAACAAAAAGTAGTAGTGCGAATTTCTATACGGAACATCCGGAGTTATTCTGCGATTTATTATAAAATAAATGAAATCTTTAGGAACAAAGTTCATATATACAAAAATATTTATTTGTTGGTACAAAACACCCAATTTGTACCGACTGGACCTTCAGCACGTTAAGACAATATTTTATTTTTAAAATATTTCAAAAAAATCATTTGTACACAAAATTCGCTGACTTTTTGGAATATTCACGTGAACCTCGATATTCACTTCTGTTTTTGTCCCGTCCGGAATGCCCATTATAATATTTGATCTACCGTATAGAATTTTATAATGCCCATCTGTGGAAATGCCCATCTGTGTAGGATATTTAGAACATCGACTTAGACCGACTATAACCTTATTAATTCTTGTGACGATTTTTACAGCCTCAAAAAAAACATTGTTTAAAGATGTTTGAAATACGATTTTAGTTATTTGAGGGTAAATTCGAGTTTATGACTGTACTTGTGGTAAACATATCTGTTGTCTTAGTGTACAAATTCCGAATATTAACGAATGTATATGCGAACTGTATACAAATAATATAGTGGATCATCTTCACAAATAGTTTCTGTAAAACTAATTATTTTAAGATTTTTTTTAAGAAATTTTTTTAAGAAATTAATTTGTACATGCACCAATTATTTTGTGGATCATTTCGTAAAATACTAAAATATTAAATTTTCGTTTATTTTATACATGTTTTATTTTGATTGTTTTATATATTTAATATGTGAATCCAAGCAGTCAATTGTTTTATTAATTTTCTTGCCAACAAATCGCATTATACTGACTAACGTGAATCAATGTTGTATAATTCTAAAAATGTCAGTATTGAATATGTATCGATTAATCAGCACAAAAACCAATTTAGCTTTTACCAACATGAACAGACATCAATACCAAACTAATCTGACGGTCTTTTAAGTCCTTCAAGCTTAATGTTTGGCCGGTCGCATTGTTTGATGGGAAACCTCAGAAAGGCGTACCCCATGAACCCACAAAGCAGTCAAGTCATCAGATCCACTAAATACACTTTCATTCATACTATCAGAGTAAAAACTCTGAGCCGGATTAACAAAAAGAAAAATGTCAACACGCCATATCGTCGCTGAAATCAATGGCAAATTTTGCTGTCACAAATGTGTGCAAATGTTATTTTCTATCCTATCAGAGAAATGGGTGTTTGTGCAGTTTACAGGCTCCCCTATACATTTCGCCCACAAAGCAGCATAGTGTTTTTTTTATGCCGGAAACACATGTTCCCGCAATTTAGGTGTATTCAGAAAAATGCCTCTAATGATTACGTGTCATCCGCTCCTTCGGGTTGTTGCAAATAGGCGTCTCTTTGAACGTGGCTGTTGTTATTGCGAAGTCATTGATTTGCATTTAAATTTGAGTTAAATTTTGTTCGTTTTGTTTGTTTTATTTACGCTTTTGCACATCCTTTGCTTGGTATACACACGCGACCCTTTGTGCCAAAATGCAAATGTATTCTATTCCAGTTGTTGTAATCTGTTTTGTCATGTGCCCGTTGTTCTGCTTTGTCATAAAGGTACTTGAAACCCCTGTGAAAGGGATTCGATCGCTGCTGCCACAAAAACATAAATGCATGCGATTATGTGAATTTATTATATTTCGAAATGGTTTCACTCTACGTGCCTGAATTATTTTCCAAAACTTTCGCTTGCTCAAGGTGTCACGGAACATCGGTGACGATGTCCTGGTTTAGGAAAACTGCAAACAATTCGCAAATCACGTATGTATTTTGCAAGGGAAAAACATGTCAGTGAGTTGAAAAAATAAAAAAAGAAAATAACCCATATTTAATAATTCATTTAGAAAACTATTTAAATTTATTTGAATTTTAAGCTAAGATTTCCACTAAACCTAGAAAGTAATATTTATATATTCAAGAGAAACAACTCGTTTATTATAGCGTCTTTTAATCATAACGCCATTTTTGCACTACATATTTGCACCAGCAGTACCTACACACAGGGAAAATTCAATTTTGCAGGCAACATATTATGTTTGCTACAATATTTTTTGAATTCCCGGACTTTTCAAATAAATATATTTACAATAATATATAGTCATAAGTTATGAAATGAATACCAAAATAATTTCAAAAATCTTGATTTAGAAGTAACAGCCAATTAAAGTCGGAAAATTTATGATTGCAAACATCAATATGTTGCCCGCATGCTGAATTTTCTTAGCGTTGACTATCATCCTACAATCGGTTAATTACTTCATACGTGAGATACATTCAACCAAGGATTGAAACCGTAACCGAAACCGATATCCATTTAAAACCGTTTCATTTTTAAAACAGAAACTATAACCGAAACCATTATATGAAAATCAGAAATTAACCGATATAAACGGTTTCGGTTTTATACCGGATTTAAAACGGTTTTTAAAATATTATGAGAAACTACAAAAAAAATATTTTATTTAAATCGGGAGTCCCGAAATAACTTCTTTGTGAATAAACGGACTTTCGTCTGAACTTTGTTTTGTTATTGTTTTCTTCGATCACTTGTGATCACGTAAATCAACGGTAAATCAAAAAAAAACACGCAACACAACAAAATAGACCTTGTTATTTGTTTCTTCTTACTTCGATACGCTACTATCGTTCGTAGTACGACTATGCATGTGTTTTGTTAGTTTTTTTCGATCACAACTACAAAAAATAATGCTAAGTTAGTGTTCTTCGTTGTTTGAGAAGGACGCAATTGCACAATATTATATTTTTATGCTTTCTTTTGTGTTTTTTTTTTGTTAATTGCAAAATAATTAAGTTTTCTTAAGTTGAGACCTATGTTTTAATTTATAAAACAAAAAATTATATTTTAATATATAAACGCTTAACAGTGCACCTACATTTAAACCCTACATTTATATGCGAATCGCAATAAGTAATCGATTTTTCGCGGGAAATTGTTTGGTACAACAAAAACAACTCGTGGGTGTTGTTGTCCAAGAAGTTTTTGTTGCCAACTGTCTGTAGTTATTCGATTTTAAATTAATTAATACAATCTCGTTGTCAGAATTTCGTCTTAACTATTAGAGGTTATTTCTTTTTCGATTTTAAAGATGATATCGAGCGAGATTTTAAATTTTCTCGTCCGCACAGTACATTTATGCTTATTTTAATATAATTCAATTAGTTTTTGTTCTTTTGTTAGTAAAATATTTACATTTATTGTTGAAGAGATCAAAATATATGGAAAAAATAACAATAATATATACCGAAACCGTATCGTTTTAAAAACTTCAAATCGTAACGGAAACGTGGAAGAAAACCGAAATCGAAACCGAAACCGTTATTCGATTAGGTTTCAACCCTTGGTTCAAACCATTAATCGCAAATATGTCAAAAGTTACTTTTTTCCTGGTCCAGTTGTAAAAAGGAATTGAAATTTGATAAAGCATCCCTCTAATAGTTGTTTATACTAATATTTTCATAATTGATACAAAAAGTTAAATAATAATAATACCCAGGTAGCAATTCTCATGCTCTAACTAAAGTACAAGGCTTGTCTACCAACACTCAGTATATCAAGGTATACACAAGCCTGGCACAATCGTGCCTCACAGACTCCAACATACACACAATAAAATATTAGCTTGGCGTTCAGTTGCTTCATCGAATATTCATTTGCAGCTACCAAAGGTAGTCAGCCTCAACTGAAATTCATTTATGTTAAACAATAGTATAAAGCGTAACCAACTATTAGTTGAAGCAACTGCAACATTGATTTGGGAAACAAACTTTTTATCAATTTTTAACTTTTTTATTTCCATTGCTACGGCAACTAAATTCAAAATGAGACATAACCAAAATTTAGTTGACTTAACAGATAGTTAGTTATAATAGGTTGTAGCAACCAATATTTATTTGATTCAACTGCGAAATCATTTGTCTTCTATAAAAGCTGTGCCAAAGCAGGACAACATCTGTCGCACACACTTCAGATTGTGTGTGCTACGGACAGCGCGTGCCACGTGTAAAACAATATTTGGAATTGTTTTAAGACTTGTTCGTGTTTACTGTTCAGTTTTTTCATGCCCAAATACACTTTCTTCAACAAGAGACATACTATTCTACAGAGTACTTACTATTGTGTTTCTATATGTTGTAGTTATATTTGCAGCCCTAGCGCTCCAACATGTTGCAAACACGAAGTCAGCAGCACAACAATTCATCGGCCATTTCCGATCTCGGGAACGCTGTTGTGATGCTGACTTCGTGTATGCAACACGTTGGAGCGCTAGGGTTAGGTAAAATGGTCGATTTCTTATAATTAAATTGGCTACCACAACTAAAGAAATTGGTTGTGTCAATTGTATTCATTAGTTGTGTGAACTGATACGCGGTGTTGCAACAACAGAATTAATCGAATGTTGACAGAACTAATTGAATCAGTTGGCAAAAAAAGACGTTTGCCTCAACTGATTCGTTCTTTGGGTGTACCTCAGTATCGCAAGCTAAACACAAGCCAATCACAATTGTCACTTACAGACTCCAAACAGGCCTTAATATATCAAGCTAGAAACGGGACTGGCACATTTGTCATTTCTAGATTTCAAACAGGCCTTGTTAGTTAAGATTGGTCAGACTCCACACAGGCCTCGGTATACGAAAATTTATACAAGGCTGGCACAATATTGACCCAGATAAAAAAGTGCCAATTTATCCCAATCGTCATATGCTGAAGGAAAATCATAATTCCATCTCGACAATTTTTCGTCCCATGTCTAGAAATGCATTATTATATTAAAGTTTACTATGCTGACTTTTTTGTTTTGTTTTAATGTTAAAGAACATGAAAAAATTAGTACTGTCGATTTTTAAAACGTCAAAAAATAAAAGTGCTAAACTAAACTCTATGAAATTGTCTGAACAATAAATGTTGAAATTAATGTAAGTATTACTGTTAAATTTGTTGTTAACCTCTAATATATTTATTTATCTACAGACTCGACTATCAAGTAATAAAGAATGAATACAATGCCCATGACAAATTATGCACAATAGTCTGAAGCTTCAGCCGTATTACAAGACTTGTCGTAAGTCTGGGGCATAGGTCTTGTTCCAAGCCTGAGGCACAAGTATTGGTACAAGCTTTAGTCCTAGCCTGGGACACAAGCCTTGGTAAAATCCTAAATTATTGGCTTATCATTCCAGTCTTGACACAGTCTTCCAACACAGGCCTGAGAAGCATTGGCACAAGCCTGTGTCAGTCTTGTGCCTGTTGTTAATTCCTACTTGGGTTGTTTGGCGCTACAGTCCTGAAGAACTTAGGCCGAACTCTCACACAGCTAAAATTGTCTGCTCTAATAGCATTTTCTCTTTTCAGAAATTTTAGCAACCTTATTTTGCTACTGCTACAGACTTTTTTGAGTGTATTCAAAGTTGTGGCACCTTCAGTTTAATGCCAAATCCGAATGGCGAGAAGGCGATGAGGGTTTTTCATGGTTAGTATGTACTCTAGACTGTTTGCCTTGTTTGTACTTCCTTTTTCTGTTCCGTCTGGATTGAGAACAATTTAAATCAAATTATTTGATCTAGCGTTTAGAATATTGAATTTGTTACAGACACAGAAAAAAATAATAGTCGTAAATATAGCAACCGATATTATTTGCATTCATTAATCAATCCAGCAATGAAATTCACTAATTTAATGAAAATATTTGCTATTCTACGTTATATAAGCAATTGCGTTTGCTAATATGAATATTTGTACCTCAATGCAGCAAATAATTTAGTCGGCGCAGTTTTAGCAAATATAATTGCTGAAACTACGCGGACTAATTAATTTTCTGCATTGATGTATAAATATTCATATTAACAAACAGAATTGCTGAATTAACGAAGAATTGTAAATGTTTTAATTAAATTAGTTAATTTCATTGCTAGATTGATTAATGAATGCAATTAATATCGGTTGCTATATTTACGTCCATTATTTTTTCTGTGGATATTTAGTTCAATTTAAATTAATTAAATTTCCTTCGAGATATTAATGTTCTAAGCCGTTACCCGTTCCCTCGAAAATGTCCATATGTAGGTATTTAAACTTCGCTTAGATCGAAAATAACTATCAACATTTTTACATCATTAATGCAACTATCAAAATATCCTTACTTCAAAATTTCCCATGTGACCTAACCTTCCTATCTGTTTTAAATACTCTTTTAATAAACATGCAAAGTTAGAGAGTATCTGCGGTGTTGTGTTCATACTTCTCAACATTTATAAAAAAATACAAGGGGATGCATACACACGAGCCTTAATTAGCACACAATTAATTACTTTCGGAAGTTGAGATATTATGATAAAGCCTTGCCGGAGCATATGCCCTAAGCGCTTACTGCAAAATACTTATTACAATTTTTGTGCATGCTTTAATTCACACATTAAATAAAGCTGCTAATAATTGAATAATGCTTTGCTACAGGCTTCCTTTTGAATTTTCACAACTCATTAGGAATCAATTAACGTAATTCAATTGAATATTTATGTTAATTAATGGTTAGCAAATTACCAGCAACAATTGCTGCACTCCAGTCCTAGCCAAGGCCTACATAAATAGGTATGTTGTATAGGTACCATAAAACACAATCCCAAACAACAACCGCACTGACATGCATACATCATTTGTACGCCGATATGTGTCGATGATGATTTGCCCTTTCAGCGTATTCAAGAAAATCTGCAAACAATTAATAAAATAGGCTAATTAACTTACGGAGTACGTGCAAGTAATAACAACCTCATATGTAATAGATTGAGTCGTTTAGGGTAGACCACCGACACACAAAACATGCTCCATGCCATTAACATCTAATGAAACCCAATGAATTCAATACAATTATAATTCCATGGCGTAGCAATCCAGTGAGTAGACTCAGGAAAGATATCAGGAAGGATTATTTAACAATATATTTTTTTTTTAATAGTATGAAATGTATTTTATATACACAGGGAGTAGAAATGTTTTGCAGCAAACATATTATATTATATTTTACTTACATTAATTTCCAGATTTATAAATAAATATTCTAACTACAGTAAATGACGGTAATTTCGAAATGAATACCAAGCTATGAAAAAAACAAGGATTGGAACCTGAAAGTATGCCAGTTTCAATTTTGGTTTTTTTTTCCTCGTTTCGGTTTAAGTTACGGTATCGGTTTTAAATATATAAACCGAAACGGTTCCAGTATACCGGTTCCAAGTTACGGTTTCGATTTTGATTTCGATTCATGTATTAAAATTACTTTTTTCCATATTGTTCAATGTCTTTAACAAAAAAAATATATTTTACTAACCAATAAATAAAGAACCAATAACACAAAAAATTCAGTTTCTTTTTAAATATAGTTACTTTGCATGAAAACAAACAGGCGCATGGTGTGTTTTCCAGTACAGTATACTCAGTATTTTTGTTTGTTGTACAATAAAAATTTTCCGCGATAAAATCGATCACAAGCTTAGATGCTACACACAGAAAAAAAAGTGTGTAAATATAACTAAAATATTAATCAATCCAATTAATTTTTCATTGAAACTCAGCCGATGTAACTTTTAGTAGCATTGAATCCGAAATTCGTAATAATGAGAATATGTTAATTGGAAAAACATTAATTATTTTTTTGTCATATTGATTATATTTTTTATTGCGTATTTTTAAATCATTAATTAATTAATTAGTAACATCAATTAAAAATTTCATTCGATAGAAATTGGATCAATTAAATATTTTGTAAAATTAAATAAAATATTTATCGAATAGATAACATAAAATAGATATTAAATAAGTATTTATACTGTTTGATATGCTTTGTAAAATTCTTTCAACCTAACGAATGTTTTACCAAAGTCAGTTTTCACAACTTCTACAGGTGGGCCAATTAATTGAGTCAAACATAAAATTTGATATTCGCTTTTTAATGATTCAATATGCAACAAAATGAGCATCATAAGCTGTTTGTTCAAATTCTTGACCTCAAAAATAAATTGAGCCCTTTAATGCTTTAATAACATAACATAACATACACTAAATAATGTAATATTCTGTTTTGAAATCGCAACGTAGAAGAAAATAATGTTAAAAGAAACTGAACGACGCCGCCGACGCACGAGACGCACAAACAAAAATGAAAAAACAAAATGAAATCCAGAAGAAAAAAACAGTGTTGCAATTTAAGAAAATGAATAAATCAAAAGTAACTATTAAAGATTTAGTTGTATTGAAATTATATTAAATTAATTCCTATTAATATTTTAATTAAAAAAATGTGTAAATACAATTAATTAATTAGTAAATACATTTATATTTTTAATTGGAATACGATTTTGTTTGCTATTAATATCAATTGTTATATATAAGTACAATATTTTTTTCTGTGTACGTTCACATGTTTTGTTGTTAAGCTTCAAAACAAGCAGAAGATATAAACTAGCGTAGCAACAGAAACAACCAGGGCTGTGCGCACGGGGGGGGGGGGTCTTTTTGGAGTTCAAACCCCACCCAGGAGCATTAAAAACAAATATTTAATTGAATTAAAGACTAAAAATGCTATACTAATAAAAGGTTATATACATATATATACATATATATACACATATATATATATATATATATATATATATATATATATATATATATATATATATATATATATATATATATATATATATATATATATATATATATATATATATATATATATATATATATATATATATATATATATATATATATATTCAAAAATATATACAGCTGTGTGCAAAATAATAGCAGCGCTCTTCTATAAATTATAAATTTCATTTTTTAGAAGTGTTGCGTAATAAGAACAATAAATTATTTTTATAATTTACATGTATTAAAATTATGTCATTACAATGCCGTCTTATTTTCCATATTCTTAACCTATTTCAAAAAATCTTTTGTAAATGAGTCTTGAATTTAGGTGTGAAAAATAATAGCAGCTATACCAAATTTGTTACAAAATCCATTATTTTCTTCAAAGATTTTAAATTTAATACTTTAATTTAAATTAGTTAGGCTAATTTGAAAAGTACAATTTTGTTTCATAAATTTTATTAACAAAATTGTAGGTACATTGGAATTGTAGGAACAATGTTTTCCTGTTCTGGTCCCTGTGGTCAATTGTACCAAGCTACCTACATGTGCTAATATTTCTATTGGATGCACTGAATTTTTATGTTCAATTCACTCAGGTCTACAGTGGTACTGTCCTACTTGTAGACCTCTTTCTCCATCTATTTTTTTTTTTGTTAAAATTAAAATCTTTGGTGAAAAACTTAGTATTTTAAACGAATTTAGCTCAATAGTAGAAATCAGTGATACCGCAAATAAGCCAGACTGTGTTAAAGATAATACAGCTCTTATCAATGAATCAGTCTCTGATAATGAACCTTCAACTAAAAAAGTTGAAAAAAAACGCAAACGAAAATATAATAATAAATCTTTAAGTCCTCCTAAGGCTAAACGTAGTTCCCAAACAACTTCTGCTACCCCTTCTGTTCCTTCTATTAGTCCATCCCTAATAGCAGTTACACTGCCCAAAACAACCACAAGTAGTAAGACACCAGTTAGTTCAACGTTAAAGGCAATCCCAAAATTAAAAAGAATTTTTTTATCTCGGTTGATGCCTGACACAACAACAGAAAATATTTCTAGTTTTATAAAAATGAATAAACTCGTGCCAACTGATACTTACATTTCTTGTAAAAAAATCGGAAACAGGCCAACACATGCATCTTTTACTTTGTCAATTGCGGAAGAACATGCTGCGGCCGTTATCAGTTCAAATCTGTGGACTGATAACATCCTTGTTTCCGAATTCAAAACCAATAGAAACAATAGACCAACTAAAACAGTCCACCAATAAAAAAACTTAAGCGTATTAAAGGGAGTAGTAAAGGGAGTACTAACAAAACGTAAGGGGATTGCGTTCAAAGACTCGGGATCTCTTTTTATCTATTCAGAATTTCGCGAACGATATCATCGCGCTAACTGAAACATGGCTAAATAAGAGCTTTTCAAACGTTGAATTATTTGATAATTCATTCAATGTTTTTAGAAAAGACAGACTTGACATTGAAAAATCTCCAGTCGGTGGTGGTATATTAATAGCAATAAGGAACAATTTAATAAGTTCCTTATTAGAAATTCCAATTGCTGCTTCATTAGAGCTTATTTGTGTTAGGATTGTACTTCACAATTCCTGTATATATGTCTTAAACGCTTACATTCCTCCGAGTCTATGAGACCTTATCTAAGTCCATAGATTTTGTATTTGAAATGCTTAATAGTTCTGATGATATTATACTTTTAGGTGATTTTAATTTATCAGATTTAATATGGAATAACTCTGCCGACGACACATATTTCTGTGCGTCTAATTCTAAATCTCGACAAGAACAGATTTTTGTTGACACTATATCATCTGACTTACAACAAGTAAGTTGTATTACTAATTGTCTGAAACGACAACTTGACTTAGTATTTCCTACAGATAGTAACAATGTTGTAGTAACAAATTCGAAGAATGTTCTAATGGACATTGATGCATATCATCCGCCTCTAACAATATTTTATCAATCTGATAGAGCGAATATCATTAAATGTAAATCTGCAGACAAGGATTACGAATTTAATTCCAAAAAAGCCAACTTTTCATTGTTAAATGAATTGTTGTCTGCTAAAATTGATTTAATATCAGACTATATTAATGATGTAGCCGCGGTAGCTCAGTGGTTAGTGCGTTGGACTGCGAGCCGAAAGGTCCCCGGTTCAAGCCTGGACTGGGGCTAACAACATCTTTTCATAGAAACATTTTTCTATATCGCGCTACCTCTCGTCAGTAAATGGCAAACCTACGAGAGTAAATCATTGCCTATGAAAAGCTCTCACCCGCCGTTCGGATTCGGCAATAAACTGTAGGTCCCACCACTTTGAGTACAAATATAACACGCACAGCTCAAAATGGTGAGAGAGCTCGGCCGAAGTTCTATACAGGACTGTAGCGCCAAACTATTATTATTATTATTAATGATAATGAACTTGATGTTGCCATGAACTATTTCTACCATGAACTGTACCATATAGCCTTAAGTTCACTAAGATCTCATCGTATCCCTGGAACACTAAGGATTTGAAGATGCTACGTAACTCTAGGAATAGAGCATGGAATAGATATGTCAGCAGTCAAGACCCAAGTGAAACATACAACAAAATGTTTCCGGAATTCCAGTCTAGATCTAAAATTCTTTACACTGAGTATATTGATAAAATGAAGATACAAATTTTATCAGATCCAAAGAAGTTCTGGGGTCAATACTAAAAAAAAGAGCGATAGTTTTCCTGCTTCTTTTAAAAATAATGATGGAGCGACCCTAATGTCATATGTGGCCTATTTGCAAACCTGTTTAAACAATCATTCTCTAATGATTCTTTTATATGTTAATTATTTTGATTACATGCATTCTGCTCCTAAAACTTCATTAGTCTCTATATCATTTTCTCCGGAGCAGATTTTGCAATATATTTCGACGATTGATGATAAAATGTGGTACTTCGTTATGTAAACCACTTTGTTCTATATTTAATAAATCAATCGTTTATAATTACAATTTTTAAAAAGGGGTGTAAAAATGATGTAAATAACTATAGGCCAATCGCTAAATACCTAAATTGTTTGAACGTATTGTATATGATCAAGTTAAAATCCACTGTAGAGATGTCATTACCTCACGTCAGCACGGATTTGTAACCGGAAGATCCACAGTATCTAATCTATTAGACTTCACTTCATTTGCAATAAGTTCAAAAGAATCAGGAAAACAAGTCGACTGCATTTACACATATTTCAGTAAAGCTTTCGATAAACTTCCTCATAACTTAATTTTATTCAAACTAAAGGTAGTGGGATTTCCCGAATTCTTTGTTAATGGGATAGGACCCTATTTATCTGATCGGACAAATCAAATACGCTTCAGAAATAATATATCTTCACCGTTTATTGCAACATCTGGGGTACCCCAGGGTAGTCATCTTGGTCCACTGTTATTTATACTGGCTTTTAATGATGTGATATACAACATTAAGTACTTGCATTTATTAATTTTTTCGATGATATGAAAATATATAAATCAATAAATGACGATAAGGACGTTTATATACTTCAGTCCGACTTAAAATCATTTGAAACGCGGTGTTGTAAGAATAACTTGATTCTTAATCCAGAAAAGTGTCAAGCCATGACATTTTCTCGCAAAAGAAATAAACTAGAATATAACTATTCACTAAAAGAAAAAAATTTAAATCGGGTGCACGTGGTGAAAGATCTTGGTGTGTTTGTCGATACAAATTTTTCGTTTAATTTACATATTGAAAATATATGTAAAAAAGCCTCATCATTACTTGATTTTATCAAACAATGGGCTAAAGAATTTAATAGTCCCCTTACAACTTTGACTCTATATTGCACTCTGGTTCGTTCACAATTGGAATATGCAAGTCAAGTATGGTGGTCTCCTTTCTACAAGGTACATAATGACCGAATCGAAAGGATACAGAAAAACTTAGTACGTTTCGCTCTCAAGGGTTTAAATTGGATGGATAACTTACATCTTCCTCCATACGTAGATCGTCTGAAACTACTAAATTTAATGACTCTTGACGAGCGCAGACAGATTGCCGATATCATTTACATTCATCAATTAATAACCGGTAGACTTGATTCACCCGAGCTTCTTAATTATATTAGTTTTAACCATAATCGTAGAAGTAGCAGACATCGTGATGTTCTTTTTTATGTACCTTATAGTAGAACTAATTATGTTGCTGCTTCACCCTTCAATCGAATGTGTAATTTAGTTAATAATTGTCCACAGAATAATATAAATCTGTCAAAAAATCAACTCAAATGTAGACTAAATCTATAATTAAATTGCTTTGAATTAACATTTTTATTTTTTTACCATCTACATAAAGTCTTTTTTCGATCGTAATAGACTCAAAAAATTAGAGATTGTATCTTTAAATGTCCTCCTAAAATTTCATCAATTTTGAATGAAATCTTTTGCTTGCACATCGTCCTTGAAGTAAAAAAAGGACAAAAAAATCGACATTTTCTATGGTTCAACCGTTCTTATGTTTTTTTTTTCCAAAACAATACCCGATAGAAATTAACCGTTAACAAGTTTGGATTTAGCACACCTAAAAATATATATAAAAAAAATTACATGCCAAAATAACCACCCATGCCGATTTTAGAACGGTTTAACCATAGAAATTTTCGATTTTTTTGCACTTTTTTAACTTCAAGGACGATGCACGAGCATAAGATATTATTCAAAATTGATGAAATTTTAGGAGGACATTAATAGATATAATCTTTAATATTATGAATATATTTGGATTCAAAAAAAAACTTTATATAGATGGTAAAAAAATATAAATGTGAATTTAAAGTGTTTTTTAACTTCATCTGCAATGCGCGAACACAGGACTTTTTTTTATCAAATATTTTGTGGTAAACTCTAGCAGCACAATGCAACTTTTAAGCCCTATTACAACTTTGGGAAAACATTTCGATCCGCCCTACTATATACTATGCTTAAAAGAATATTTTCATTTGAAAGTTCATGAAAGTCTCTACTCCTAATATATTTGACTTTTTATCATAGCTACAAAATTAATTAAAATTCATATAAATAGTGCATACATTATTCACTCGGGTACCGAATTAAAGTAAATAATAATAACAAGTAATTTTAACAAGTATAACTACAATTCTCACAAATTTTGAACAACATCCACGAAAACTGTTCAATTAAATTAAAATTTTAAATACATCTGATCTGTACCAGTTGGACAAAAGTTCCTTGAGGACAAATTCGTCAAAGAAATCATAAAGACTTTTTTAATTTTTTCGGAAATACTTTGTCATTTAAAATATAGTTGATGGCATTCTACAGAAATAAACGCAAATATTGAGGGGCAGTGACTTGTAGCATGTCTTGATTCTTGTGTTGCCCTGCCGATTGAGGAACATTGTCATGTTGTATGTCGTGTATCCAGAAGAGTATGACAATTTAAATTAAAGATATGGTTTGCTGAAATGGTGATATGTGGAAATCTTAAATATATTAAAAAAATTAAATAATAAAAAAAACATAAAAAATAATACATAATAATTGGAACTTCTCAAAAGATTTTAATACTGTTAAATTAAATTGAAGATGAATTGCTGTAAATAAAAGAACCATTTCAAATATGTAGACGTCACTTCATACGTCATGCCTACACGGTTGGCTTGCAGCAGCGCCAAACAACTGGAATGAAAAACCACAACACTACGTGGAAAAACACCCCATCAGAAAACCACACAAAGCACAAACACAGGTGCAACTCATTTATCCTGGTTACTCAGGTGTCTATTGTAGCTATGTGTGGTACAGCGTAGTGCGTCTGTATTTGTTTGTTTGCTTCTCTTTCTGTATTTGTAGCGTTGTTTGTGTTTGTAATGTGTTAATAATGCGTTTTTACCCGCACACTCAGTCGCCGTCACTGCACTATGGGTCATATATCTTTTTTTCGTATCATAAATTTATAAATTTTGTTGTACAAGAGATAAATGGACAACATTTTTGATTCAGCTAGCAGATAGATGTTTCTTGTAGTTTTCAGAAATTCGTTGGACTTCGAAAATTGTCACTTGTGATAACGAAAAAAAATTGTGATTAATTTTTGAATTTCAAGAAATAAATTTTTGGATTCACTTCTCTATGGGCGTGGTATTTCTAAATTTAAATCGACTGAACTGAATCTTTTCGTATACTGCAAAGTATTGGCACTAATTTAAACTTTGGTTACTAGGGCTAGGAATCTCATGCACAAAAAAAATCAAAATATACACTCAACCCTCAAATGCCCACTGGTTCCGCCGGGAACCAACGGATGAAAATCAAAACTTTGTTCTACAAATTTTATTTAATCTTCCCGCTTCAACTTTTAAAATGTTTATTGACCCAGCCGCCACCGTTTGCGCTGATTCCCGTTTGAAACAAACTTAATTTGCTGGCTGTATGTCAAGTAAGGGCAACCAACCTAAAGAAAATTAATTTTTGTAAAATTGCGTACTTTCAAAAAAATATTATTGTGGTTAAATTGTCGAAATCGAAGCTGAAAAAATATTGTCGTGATCGCTGTAGTATCTAGAAGCTATTGTGAGTGTATCAAATAAATGTAATTTTTTATTTTAGTAGATTTTTTCGAATTTTTGGTTGGTTCCTCCCGGTGCCTGATGGTTCCGCAAAGAACCAACCAAAAATTCGAAAAAATCTACTAAAATAAAAAATTACATTTATTTGATCAAAATTGAGCATATGTGAAATTCTATAGAAAAGTTGTTTTATGTTTTTTTTTAAGTTTGTTGTTTACAAACAACAGAGTTCCTGATTTTCAAACAGAATACGTGCTTGGAAATTAATGGTGTGAATATGACATCAACAATGGGCGGAGTGAATCTATAAAAAACGAACTGTTTCATCAAAACAAACCACAAATATTCATACTTTTATACTTTTTTATACATTTTCCACGATTTTTCACAATAACATTTCTTGAATTTTGCTTTAAAAATTCTTAAGTACAAAATGCACTTTTTCAATTTTGAAGTCCGGGTGCCCAGTGGTTCCGTAAGGAACAAACGAGGTATTTTTGATCTGGTTGAAGTAAGTAACACCAATAAGCAAAGTCGTAACATACATTTTTTTCAGCTCAAAAAAAAAAATTAGGCTTTTAAGGGTTAAATTTTAAAAATATGCAACAAAAAACATGCACCTAAAAAAATCAATTTGTTTATATATTTTATTTATTTTAACCTAAATATAAATGATATAGTGCAAATATAAACGTCCGCCAATTTATTAAGAATACAAAACATTACAATAAGATAATAAAAACCAGTTGGGAAGGTTAGATCACATGGGAAATTTTAAAGTAGGTGTAATTATGATAGTTCGGATTATCAAAATTATAGTCGGTCTAAGCCGACTATAAATACCCTACACATATGTGTGGTTACCATTCAAAGTGATATATAGGTCACCAGGGTATACGAATCCTGAAAATAACTACACACATTCAATCGCTGAAGAATTTCCATTCATTAGATACCCATATTTACATATGGGAGGTGTACCGAATATCGATTTCTTTTTTGGTGAACCACAAGTCTTTTCGCCGGAAAACATTATTATCATGTATTTGAGCATGATGTCAATACATATTTGACCAAAAAAGTTTACCTAAGCACGTATACAGTAAAATTGATCTGTATATGTAAATTTTATATGAGGTATTTGAACATAAGTGGTCGGATCATAGGTCACAATGGACCGATCTCGCCAATTTTTTCGCACATACAGCGTAGGTATATTAGTAATCTAAGTTATAAGTTTCATTTATCTAGCTCTTCAATTTTAAAAGTCTTAGGGATTTCAACAGACAGACAGACAGACAGACAGACGGACAGACAGACGAACAGACAGACAGACGGACAGACGGACATCGCTAAATCGACTCAGGAGGTCATGCTGATCAAGAATATATATACTTTTCCATACCGGAGATGCTTCCTTCTGGGTGTTACAAACGGCGTACCAAATTGAATATACCCTTTCACTCTTAGTGTAGGGTATAAAAATGATAATGCAAGAATAAATAAGAAGACAAAAAGTTTAAATTTATAAAAAGTCAGTAGCTACGTTCAGCAAATATGAAAAAAATGGTGCATATACTCCTAGTAAGAATATTATATTTAGTAATGGTCACAGGTGTAGTTACTGGTCGTCAAGCTCATACATTTCATGTATACAGTCCATTTGAAGAAATTACAGTTCACTAAATTGTTAAAATTTAAATTCTTCGTAATAATTTAATTATATTGTACCAAATTCATCTTTTTTTCTGACGAAGTTGAAGAATCTTTACTAATATATTCTGTTTGCTCTTGTTAAAGGTTCGCTTCTCGACTTTTTCTGCAATTCAGATCTTATCTCAGGACTAGTCAAAATTTTGCTTTTCATTGGTTTTTGGCCACAATTTAAGTTTTTTCTTGGCTAAACCATACCAAATTATTCAAATAACACAATATTTCCACTAAAATTACATTAAACATTGCTTAAATTACGTTTCCCACTTTACCCCAGAAAATGTTTCCCACTTTACCCCAATATCGCAATTTAATCATAACTTAGCACCAATGTTAAATTATTTGAAATCCCGTATGTATTTCAAAAGATATAGAATATGAGATCATTTTAAACATACCGTCATAATTAAAATTCTTACTTTGTTTTCACGTCTTCTCGAAATGCAATAAAAAGTTGATGACATATTAAGAAGTACTTTACATTTGTTTATATACTTCTAAGTACAAAAATATGTCCACAAATTGTAATATCCCACATTACCCCATGTCCCACTTTACCCCAGGCTCCCCTACTACATTTTATATTCAAATTCACACCTTTTTAGATGGGAAACGATGAACACAATAAACAAAATTTTAACAAAAAATTCAGTTTTTGAATTCAAAAATTTTTTGCTCTAAAATTACCTATCAAGTGACTGGTGAAAAGAGAACTTGTCACTGTTTAAGGTCAAAGGTATGCATGATGGAAACAGTTTGTAATCATAATACATGTTCAGTGAGCGGTGCCCATGATACCGACTAGTAATAGGATTTTGAGGGAGCAACTTAGACTCTGACTGGTTTCTTTATCAGCTAAGCAGAAAGAGTATAAGAAACGAATTCGTAAATCGAAAAGTGTTTTCTATAAAGACTTCTGCAGTAGCATCGAATCCTGCAGTGAGACTAGCAGATTGGTCAAGTTTCTTAAAAGAGACCGAACTGCTCGACTGGACTCACTGCGGAGACCTGATGGCTCGTATACTGAGTCTAAGACAGAGGCACTCAGTGTCCGGGAAATCAAATCCACATATGGCCACTTTGTAATTCCAGCACTGGGGACTGCAATAACAACTCTAATGTGACAAAACATGACTGGCAGGTTGCCAGATTGGTTGTATACGATGAAGCTATCCAATACGCAGTGGCCTCTTTTGATGGCTTCAAGTCACCTGGACCGGATGGCATCTACCCAGTCATGCTACAGGAAGGTATAACCCAATTGCTACCATGCCTAAAGAAGATCTTTAGAGCAAGTCTCGCATGGGCATACATTCCGACATCCTGGCGTTTAGTTAAAGTAGCCTTCATTCCTTAAGTTGGAAGAGAAGACTATTCCATAGCCAAGAGCTTCAGACCCATTATTATGATGTCCTTCATACTAAAGTGTCTAGAAAGACTAGTTGAGCTGCACATCAGAAAAACATCGCTGTCAAGGTACCCACTATCATCAAGACAACATGCCTACCAACGTGGAAAATCCTGTGAAACAGCATTGCAACATCTGGTTGGCCGGATCGAGCATGCTTTTCAGAGGAAGATGTACGTGATGGGCATATTTGTTGACATCGAGGGTGCTTTTGATAATGCGACTTTTGATGGAATGTGTGACGCAGCTAGAAGGCATGGAATAGATGAAACATTGGTCAAATGGCTAAGGTCAATGCTAATGTTTAGGACCATCACTTCGGAGGCGGAGTGCGGTCAGTATATTATGGCAGGGGTGAATAGAGGTTGTCCTCAAGGAGGCGTTCTCTCCCCCCTGCTCTGGTGTATGCTGGTTAACTCTCTAGTCAACGATCTCGATGGACCAGGTGTGTATTGCCAGGCCTATGCAGATGATGTTGCCATTCTTGCCACAGGCTTTTCCCTCAATGAGGTCTGTGTTAAAACACAAAACTCGTTGAACCGAATTGACAAAACAGGGATTGTTCTCTTCACTAGGAAAAGAATAATGACAGGATTATCTCTACCAGTACTTAAGGGTGTCACTATTCCTCTGTCTAACGAAGTAAAATATCTGGGCTTAACTCTAGATAGTAAACTACTTTGGACAAAACATGTTGAAAATAAAATTTCGCGAGCATTGAATGCCTTCTGGCAATGCAGAGGCATTTTTGGGAAGACATGGGGACTATCGCCGAGCAAAACCTTATGGATTTACACGGCAATGATAAGACCGATGATATCATATGCATCGGTAGTCTGGTGGAACAAGCTGTCGCGAAAATGCGTGACAACTAGTCTTGCAAAGATTCAGAGAACCGTGTGTCTGGGTGTTACGGGTGCCTTTCCCACTACACCTGGTCCAGCACTGAATGCAATCTTAAACCTACCACCACTTGACATCTTCATCAGAGGCGAAGCCATGAAAGGCTGCTGGAGACTAAAACGAGGTGGTTTCTGGTTTAATGTTCCCTGGAATATCTCTGACATTGCACTTGACACTCCATTAGACACCTGTCTACTGGAGATGCCTTCTGATGCAATGATAACAGAAATATTACCAAGACGAAATTTTGAGGTCTGCCAACCTGACATTCAAGACTGGCTAACGCCTGACTGTGAGCCAGGTAGAGGGTCACACCGCATTTTCACAGACGGCTCCAGAACCGATCAGGGATGTGGTGCTGGAGTGTTTGTGGAACCGGATGACCGCAGACTTCACTTCGCCTTAGGCGACAATGCCTCGGTATTTCAAGCCGAAGTCTATGCTATACTTATGGCTATGGACTACATTGCGGATAATAGATGGCAGAACAGGGTTATATCAGTTTGCAGCGATAGTCAGGCTGCTCTTATGGCTTTGAACAACCAGGTCATCACATCCAAAATTGTACGTCAATGCAGATCACGTCTCAATTGTGTTGGTAAATACAATACACTGAAACTGATTTGGGTGCCGGGCCATAAAGGAGTTTCGGGCAATGAAACATATGACGAACTAGCACGTGCTGGATCTGAGGATAATCCCAGAACCTGTGCTTGGACTACCTGCATCTACGGGAAAATTCGTCATCAGCTCTTGGGTCGCCTCCGCACACAAGAGCAGATGGCTGAATGAGACGAAATGCAGATTCTCCAAGCTCATGACACCGACGATAACCAAAAGATCGGCCTCGTTTCTACTTTCCTTAAGTAGAAAGGAGTGCAGAAAACTGACGGGACTTCTAACGGGACACAACGCATGTGAAAAACACATGAACGCAATCGGCCTGGCCGAAAGCACCTTATGTTCTGCCTGCTACGAAGAAACTGGCACCACAGAGCACTATCTCTGTGACTGTCCAGCATTTTCTAGAATTAGAAGGCAGATCTTTGGCACAGACGTGATGAGAGAGATCAGTTTCACTCTCTATCACACAATAGCCTTCTTAGATTCAATAATGAATCTAAGAAGTATCATTAAACACCAGGGAACTGGGTCACAGCACAATGGATATAACCCTGTCTGAGTGCAGTGGCTCTATTTTTTATCCCACATTAATAAAAAAAAAAAAAAAAATAGGATTTTGAAGACCAGTTCTGGATAGGTTTAAAGGTCTGCATTATGTTGTTCCACTTTATTGTTCCACTTTGTACTAGTGCTTTCTTTCAGACGATATCTGTGAAAGGTTTATTTTTCTCTTTGCTGGTTCCTTAATCTTTGTGTCTACACGACATACCCGGGTATGTTTTTTACCATTAAAATGGCATAAAAGATATGTTCCCATGATCCAATTTTTATGAATTTTTATTAGCCTATTAGTAACCTATTTCTAGACAGTTACAAACCAATTTTCGTACAAATTGTATGTGCATACCCAAATATGTTCGTATAGACACAAAGGTTAAAGATACAACGGAGATAAAAGATAATTTGGTGACTGATCCCAAAAGACAGTACGAAGACTGGTCCCTATTAGGTGTCAACTCGTCACCTCCTTTGACAAAGCCATGCAAAAGTTACCAGTGCTTTTTATATGGTTGGGTTAGAACTAGAACCAGTAGTTGTCCTCATTTCGCCAGTCACGTACCGGTTAAGTAATGTTCATATAATTAATTATGAGAAAGCTAGAAATCTGACCTTTTCGATAATGGTTTAAAAATATTTATTATATCCTACACTAAGAGTGAAAGGGTACATACAGTTTGGTACGCCGTTCGTAACACCCAGAAGAAAGCATCTGCGGTACGGAAAATTATATATATTCTTGGTCATGCCGACCTCCTGTCTCTTGAAACTTTATATTTAGATTATTTATAAAACTTAATTTGCCTGAGCAAGAAAATTGGCATGATCGGTCTATTGTGAGCTGAAAACCGACCACTTATGTTCAAATACCTAATATAAAATTTACATCTACAGATCAATTTTACTGTATACGTGCTTAGGTATAGTTTTTTGGTCAAATAAATATTGACATCATGCTCAAATACATGAAAATAATGTTTTCCGGCGAAAAGACTTGTGGTTCCCAAAAAAAAATCGAAATTCGGTACACCTACCCATTTGTTAATATGAGTATCAAATGAATGAAAATTCTTCAGCGATTGAAAGTTTGTAGTTATTTTTAGAATTCGTATACCCTGGTGACCTATGTACCACTTTGAATGGTAACCAGACATATGTGTATAGTATTTATAGTCGACTTAGACCGACTATAATTTTGATAATCCTAACTATCATAATAACACCTTTTTTATAATTGCCCATGTGATCTAACCTTTCTTTAAAACATCGAAAATGCCATTCGAAAATGCCACTTACAAACAAATCATCAAAAAACATAAAAAATCATGTTTAAGTCTGTGTTTTGTGTATTTAAAATATCTTATCTTTCAAAAATCATTTATTTCGTATTTCGTTCTGACGACTTTGGGATACTTTATATTTATAAGACGTACATACGGGTTCTGACCCATAGTGAACCGTCGCAGTCGCTGGTTATTCATGGCTGCCTGAGTTCATTTGTAAATTGCGTAGAAAATACTGCCATGAGCAGCGGGCGTTCATAACATGCGGGTTCCCAACCTAGCTCCCCGCACCCCGCATAAACATTCAGGACCACCTTGAAATTGCAAAATTCAGGAAGCATTTTGTTGTCGTTGTGGTAGTAGAAGTTGGTGTTGTTGTTTTTGTTATTGTTGTTCTTGCAGTGGTGTTGGAGAAGAGCGCTGATTCAGAGGCAGAGGTATTTAGGCGATGCCAATAAAATGAAATGAATAACCAATTAATTAATTAGAGCAAAGCTGAATATTTAACGCGCACGGTGTTTGCTTATAATTCGTGTAAAAGCTGTATAATAGCTTGTTGTTGGTGTTGCAGAAATGAAAATAATTTGTTGCCGATGCTCTGGATGTTGGCGTTACCAGTGATGATTGTTTTCATTTACACTTGGAAACTCACGGTACATTTGTACCAGGGTCTCAATATTTCATGTCAACATAAATCTAATTTTTTTAAAATAGATTATTAATTAGTTTTTTATGATCTAAAGAGTAACCCAAAGGTGAAAACTTAAAATTCAATATATTCGATAAACCTGACAATGGTTATATATGAAATTTTGTATGGAATTTGGAATTTGAAAAGGTCGAGATAGTAAAGTCACAAAAAGGAGAGTATAGTCACAAAGACGGGACTTAAAGTCGGGCCCACTATAGCATACCCTACACTTTGGTGGGGATAATAATGTGCGATATTTAATTGAATATCTTGTTCTTAATTATGATGAACACCCTCACAGTAAGAATATTTACGCTCACCCACAGAAATTATGTCTTATATCCCCATAACATAAAACATTGATATAAAGAGATAAAAATACTAATAAAAAAAACTGAAAAAAGAGTGGGCGGATCACGCCTATTTTTAAAACATATATGTAGATTTGTAAAGGTAATATTTCATAGATTTGATTTTAATAATTTACGGCTAAAATGTCTACTATGAAAAACAGGGAATTAATGTACAACCAGTTGGGAAGGTTAGATCACATGGGAAATTTTAAATTTGGTGTTATTATGTTTGTTAGGATTATCAAAATTATAGTCGGTCTAAGCCAACTATAAATACCCTACACATATGTGCGGTTAGCATTCAAAGTGGTATATTGGTCACCAGAGTATACGAATCCTGAAAATAATTACAAACTTTCAATCGCTGAAGAATTTCCATTCATTTGATACCCATATTTACAAATGGGTAGGTGTACCGAATTTCGGTTTTTTTTTTGGAACCACAAGTCGTATCGGCGTAAAACATTACTTTCATGTATTTGAGCATGATTTCAATATATATTTGACCAAAAAAGTTTACCTAAGCACGTATACAGTAAAATTGATCTGTACATGTTTAATATGAGGTATTTTTGAATACCTCAGATCACAGGTCACAATGGACCGAAATCGCCAATTTTTTCGCACATACAGTGTATGTATATAAGTAATCTAAATTATAAGTTTAATTTATCTAACTCTTCAATTGTTTAAGTAAAACAGACAGACGGGCATCGATAAATCGACTCAGGAGTTCATGCTGATCAAGAATATATATACCGGATATGCTTCCTTCTGGGTGTTACAAACGGCGTACCAAACTGAATATACCCTTTCACTCTTAGTGTAGGGTATAAAAATGTGAGTGGATCACGCCTTTTTTTAGACCACATAATTTTTAGTTGAATTCTAACAATAACTTTTAGTTTTCGAGTTAATGGTTCCTAAAGAATTATATAAAAGTGACTTGTATTGGAGTGCGCCGATTTGACTCATTTCCGAACTCAGATCATACTTTTGGCTAAAACATATTAAAACTAAATTTTCTCATTCTGACCAGTATTTGTCAAGTTTTTGTGTATTCGGACATGGCTAAACGAGTAGTGATGTTGATAATCCTGGGAATCATGGGAAACCATTATTTTGGACTTATTTATTTTTAACCAGTTGGGAAGGTTAGATCACATGGGAAATTTTAAAGTAGGTGTAATTATGATAGTTAGGATTATCAAAATTATAGTCGGTCTAAGCCGACTATAAATACCCTACACATATGTGTGGTTACCATTCAAAGTGATATATAGGTCACCAGGGTATACGAATCCTGAAAATAACTACAAACATTCAATCGCTGAAGAATTTCCATTCATTTGATACCCATATTTACAAATGGGTAGGTGTACCGAATTTCGATTTTTTTTTTTTGTGAACCACAAGTCTTTTCGCCGGAAAACATTATTATCATGTATTTGAGCATGATATCAATATATATTTGACCAAAAAAGTTTACCTAAGCATTTACATTTTATATGAGGTATTTGAACATAAGTGGTCGGATCATAGGTCACAATGGACCGATCTCGCCAATTTTTTCGCACATACAGCGTAGGTATATTAGTAATCTAAGTTATAAGTTTCATTTATCTAGCTCTTCAATTTTAAAAGTCTTAGGGATTTCAACAGACAGACAGACGGACAGACAGACGGACAGACAGACAGACGGACAGACGGACATCGCTAAATCGACTCAGGAGGTCATGCTGATCAAGAATATATATACTTTTCCATACCGGAGATGCTTCCTTCTGGGTGTTACAAACGGCGTACCAAACTGAATATACCCTTTCACTCTTAGTGTAGGGTATAAAAATTCAACATAGAAAAAAATAAATTTATCTTTACTTTATTAGATGCATATAGTCTTGCACTTCAATACCAAAATTGGTTTTAATGTGTTATAAAAAAGTTATGTTTAAAAAACATTATTACTCAATGAAATAAATATGCTAAAAATTATTTTTATTCATTGAGATGTAGCGCCATGTATCCTCTTTAAACTCCCATTTATGAAAATACATTACGAATCTGGGTTTACAAGCTAAAAATAGTAGATTAAATAAAGGCATCATTTTTTACTTGTTAAAATATAATACTTTTTTATTTAAATGACCTTGATGTTAAAAGTTTGTTATCGTGTATAAAATCCATAGGAATTCCTTTTGATTAAACGATTAAATTAAAAATAGGCAATAGGATTTTTCCTATTAATATTATAGTGCATGAACTATTAATTTTATAGTAACGTCACAGTATTAGTTTTATTAGTTTTTATTGTTTCATTGAAAGAATTATTTATCAGATTAAGATTATATACTTATACTATTATATCAATATGATAAAATTATTAATTGAATAGCTCGGACTATTGTTGTCAATATATTGCAATATAAATTCAATAGATTGAATCATTTAAAAGTAATAAGAAATCACATTATTTTTAAAGAATATAACTATTAAATTCCTATGATGACATACTGTTAAAATTATAGTTTTTTTTATATGTATTAGCAATAGGAATTAATATTGATTCAATGATTAATTAAAATTAGTCAATAGGATTTTTCCTATTAATATTATAGTGCATGAAATATTAATTTTATAGTGACGTCACAAGATGTTGTTAGCCCCAGTCCAGGCTTGAACCGGGGACCTTTCGGCTCGCAGTCCAACGCACTAACCACTGAGCTACCGCGGCTACATAAATTTATCTTTACTTTATTAGATGCATAAAGTCTTGCACTTCAATACCAAAATTGGTTTTAATGTGTTATAAAAAAGTTATGTTTAAAAAACATTATTACTCAATGAAATAAATATGCTAAAAATTATTTTTATACCCTACACTAAGAGTGAAAGGGTATATTCAGTTTGGTACGCCGTTTGTAACACCCAGAAGAAAGCATCTCCGGTATGGAAAAGTATATATATTCTTGATCAGCATGACCTCCTGAGTCGATTTAGCGATGTCCGTCTGTCCGTCTGTCTGTCTGTCCGTCTGTCTGTCCGTCTGTCTGTCTGTCTGTCTGTTGAAATCCCTAAGGCTTTTAAAATTGAAGAGCTAGATAAATGAAACTTATAACTTAGATTACTAATATACCTACGCTGTATGTGCGAAAAAATTGGCGAGATCGGTCCATTGTGACCTATGATCCGACCACTTATGTTCAAATACCACATATAAAATGTACATATAAAGATCAATTTTTATGTATACGTGCTTAGGTAAACTTTGTTGGTCAAACATATATTGATATCATGCTCAAATACATGATAATAATGTTTTCCGGCGAAAAGACTTGTGGTTCACAAAAAAAAATCGAAATTCGGTACACCTACCCATTTGTAAATATGGGTATCAAATGAATGGAAATTCTTCAGCGATTGAATGTTTGTAGTTTTTTTCAGGATTCGTATACCCTGGTGACCTATATATCACTTTGAATGGTAACCACACATATGTGTAGGGTATTTATAGTCGGCTTAGACCGACTATAATTTTGATAATCCTAACTATCATAATTACACCTACTTTAAAATTTCCCATGTGATCTAACCTTCCCAACTGGTTATTCATTGAGATGTAGCGCCATGTATCCTCTTTAAACTCCCATTTATGAAAATATATTACGAATCTTGGTTTACAAGCTAAAAATAGTAGATTAAATAAAGGCATCATTTTTTACTTGTTAAAATAGAATACTTTTTTATTTTTATTTAAATGACCTTGATATTAAAAGTTTGTTATCGTGTATAAAATCCATAGGAATTCCTTTTGATTAAACGATTAAATTAAAAATAGGCAATAGGATTTTTCCTATTAATATTATAGTGCATGAACTATTAATTTTATAGTAACGTCACAGTATTAGTTTTATTAGTTTTTATTGTTTCATTGAAAGAATTATTTATCAGATTAAGATTATATACTTATACTATTATATCAATATGATAAAATTATTAATTGAATAGCTCGGACTATTGTTGTCAATATATTGCAATATAAATTCAATAGATTGAATCATTTAAAAGTAATAAGAAATCACATTATTTTTAAAGAATATAACTATTAAATTCCTATGATGACATACTGTTAAAATTATAGTTTTTTTTATATGTATTAGCAATAGGAATTAATATTGATTCAATGATTAATTAAAATTAGTCAATAGGATTTTTCCTATTAATATTATAGTGCATGAAATATTAATTTTATAGTGACGTCACACTATTGGTTTTATTAGTTTTTACTATTAAAAATTAATGTGACGTCCTATCAATACTAAATGGTTCCAATGAAAGAATAGTTTATCACATTAATATAATATACTTATACTATTATATCAATATGATAAAATTATTAATTGAATAACTCAGACTATTGTTGTAAATATATTGCAATATAAATTCAACAGTTTAAATCATTTAAAAGTAATAAGAAATCACAATATTTTTAAAGTATATAACTATTAAATTCCTATGGAAACATACTATTAAAATTACAGTTTTTTTATATGTATTCAAAAGTATTGGTCGTTTTAATCCTTTATTTAATATTGTTGACGTTATTTTAATGTCAAGTAATATTAAAATAATTGTTCCAATTGTTTGCTATTTGAGTTTCCATTGAAAATGATTGAAAAATAAATGTAAACAAGTCAATAATATTGTCTATTATATTTTCTTCAATAAAATATTAATTATAATTAAAATTTAATTCGAAATACCAATGTGTGCTTGCAACTTGCAATATCCTTTTTACGCTTCCTTCTTCGCTGTACTAGATAGTAAGCACATGAATAGAATGAAGTGAATCTGGAAATGAAAAAAATTAATAATATTAATGAGTTATTATTAACGTTATGTTCAAGAATCAAAATCGTAAATTTATTCATCGTATTGATGCAATGAGAAATAAATATTAAATCAAAAAAAATCAAAAAAATATTAAAAAAATGTAAGCGTACCTGTTTTAAATTTATTTATTGTGTATTTTAGTTTTCATTTGTTTTATATTTAGTTGTTAAGTACAATTTTTTTTTTTTTGTATTTTACACATATACTTTACGACTAAGCGAATTTGCTACTGTGGAGGACACAACGTTCTACAATATCACTGTTACATTTTTACGTATTTAATTACGTACTATTTTGAGAACGTACAATTTTTAACAACCTAGTACTTTTCGACTTGTGTAAATGAGTTAATAAGCCATTAAAATGTTTAATAAAATGATACCTAATGGTTTTTTTTTTGGTTTTCAAATGAGACGCTACAAAAGTAGAGCGACAGGGACAGCAAACGACGCCATGTTTCTTGCCGCTCTTTTGACATTTCTCTACAGTAAGGTTTGACAGCAAACGACGCCATATTTCTTGCCGCTCTTTTGACATTTCTCTTCAGTAAGGTTTGCCATTTTATGATGGAAAGATATAAGAGCCAACAACGAGTCGAAATTATTAAAATTTAGTACCGAATTTCGAATTCGTATATATAAATAAATTACTTTTGTATGGCCTTGCGGTGTTCACATACTTTTTTGATAAATAACCTTAATATTAAATATATTAATATTTTAATATCTTTATTCTCTATGGATACTTCCTTGTTTTTTTTTTCTTTAAGCAACATTGAAAAAGTACTTTTTTTTTGTATTTCTAATGGTTTTATCACATTAATATAACTGTTTATTTAATGTGATTCAAACTATTAATAATCAATAGTATTGCACTAAAAAATAAACTATTGTTTCAATTAAAATTATTAATGATAAAATATACCATTTCCTTTTAAATAAATGTTGACCACATAAAAAATTTTGAATTAATAGGAAAATCTATTGTTTCGTGTCCTTTAGAATCAATAGTCGTACTATTAGTTTTTTGATTTCTGAGTGTACCTATAATACATATTTTAATAATTCAAAACTAATCCTGGGATTTATTTTTCTAATCCCGCAGGTCCGGGGTTGTCAAAACGCTTCCGGATTGGAACCCCTTACTCTGCATACAGCAACACATGTTTATCTGTTTAGACCGAAACTGGGATTTGACACATTGTGCCACGGAAAACAACGGCAACGATAACACTGATTCATCGTTGGCAGCCACATAATGAACCCTGCCTATGTGTTGGCGGCGCCGCAGCGGAAGTGCTACCGCTACAACAGCGCTGAAAACGGAAGTTGACTTTATTAGGAACATTCTAAAACGGAACCACCACCACACAGACCAACTAACGCCTCGCACAGAGGCCATACAACAAGCACACAATGACTAGGCGAGGACATTGCAACAACATTATCGACGCATTGTTGAAATTCGCCATTTCAGTCACACGCACCACCCAACAGTGAACCACACACAGTGCCCAAACATCCATGGCAATTCGCCACATACATCCTATATTAAATGTCAATTTAGTTAAAAAATTGAAATGCATTCATTAGCAAATAACTCTCTAACTGCCTCCTGTCGCATGTTTCGCCTTCGAACTACCACTCGGTGCTGATACAAAATGCCTGCGCTGACCCTTGTTAGTCGACTATGCGAGGGCACTGAGTTTGTGGGTCCTTCCTTCACATTGTAGTATTCGAACTCTGGCGGAAGTTTTGCAGCTCCAAATTGTTGAATGTGCCACACATTTTATAGCCATTAATTAGTATCACATTAAAATAGTTTGCTGCGTATTTTAAGTTGCACAACGTATAAAAAATATTATAACTTTATTTGTGCTAAAATGTATGATCGAGCAAGTTAGGCAGAATTGAAACTTTTTGATAATTTTTATATGGTCTTTTCAATTTTACTTCACGCGGTATTAAAGTATTTATGTTTTAATTGCCCAAGAATATATTTATATTTGATGAAATTGATTTTTAAACTGAAAATCCGTTCGATTTGAAAAATAATGCTTCATATGAGCAAATCCAGAAAACCTTTAATTTTAGTGTTCACAAAATTTCAGTGCGAACACTTTATTTTTTATGACATAATATTTATGTTGGCTCTATATCTGTTAAATTTTTATTAGTATTGGTTATTATCATTTGTATTAAAGCATTAGTAATAGTAAAAGTTGGAACACATTTTTAATGATTAAACGAATATGAAATCGAACACACACGTATTTTATTCTAGCTTAGTTTAGCTCCGGCATAAAACTCCACAATTTCAATATATTTCAGTTTAATATAAAAATTTGTTGTTGGGGTAGTTGTGATTTTTTGAAGTTAATAGACAAAATTTGTATTTCACCTTATGAAAATCGATAAAATTACTGAAACTTCCCACTCTTAAAAGCAGACGAACAATGCTTAGTGTGATATTTGTATTTAATTTAATTAATGGTATAAAATCAAGTTATTTACTTCAAAATATATCTCTAAATTATCCTACGAGGCAAACCAGACAATATATACCGATAAAATTGAGTATGACCACTTTCGTCGGATGTGCAATGAGTTTAGTTAATTATATTTTCTTTTCTATCTTTTTGACTCGAATGACGTAGTAAAAATAATATATAGTTAACTGATGATATTTATCTATAGTTAACTCGCGAATTCTCGTGAATCTGACCAGCTCTGGCTGCTCAAGAAACGTTCACCAATCCGCGCGATATGTGGATGTGCCTCTCGGTCGGTTGGGCGGGTAAGGGCATGGGATCCGTTCGAAAACTATTCCTCAAAAGTCACTTTTCACACGTTTGCTATAAGGTGCAATATTGTATTATTATGGATTTCTATCGAGTTTGAATTATAATGAGGAATTATTTTGATGATAAAATATAAATTGATCAATATAAAATGAGATCTTTAACATTATTTTGAGGAAATGGTGATTTCTGACCTGCTTTATTAATTAATAGATACCATTATTGAATAATGGAAATTTTCATGTTCATCCCAAAAGTGGTATCACAGGTATTTTTTAACTGTTACTGTAAAGTACGACTCTGTTACAAAAATACTTGAGTAGCAGTGATTGTTACTTTGATTTCTTTATTTTTTAATATTTGCAATAACGATCGACATTTAGTTGTTAGTCAAATGAAAAATAACAGGCTTTTACTCAATACTCTAAAAGTAACCAAAACTGCTCTGTTATATTTGTTGTGGATATTCGCAATAACAGGCAAATACCATTCACAGTAGCAGAAGGACGAGCTGGTCTAAATGTTTAGATATTTTATTAAAATGCACAAATGCATTTAAAACCCACTTCAATACATTCTTTTTCTTTTCAAAACATTTACAGTCGCCGACTTTATGCTTGAAAATCAAATGAATGTGTTGCTCACAACAACAAATCACAAGTAGTGTCAAAACACAAACAATACATAGTTGTAGTGAAGACGTCTATAATGATGTACAATAAAAATGCAAAAACTGAAATGAACTGCTTATGATACCGAGTACTTCGCTCATTTTACATTTTTTTTATGATTCTTAGGTACTCTATTATCGAACAACATTTGTTTTATTATTTAATTTTTCAAAACATTTAATTTTCATAAAACAAAATATGTTTTGACAGTACTTGACACCAATAAAACAAACGATAAGTGCGAGATAAAATAATGAGTGTATGAAGAAAAAAATATCCTAGCGCACCACATAAAGTACCAATATTAAAATTTTACTAAAAACTATGATTGATTATCAGTAAAATTAATGTAATATTGTTGATCTTGTATTATCTAAATTGTAGAAGTTATAATTAAGTATACGGTTGTATCAATTTTTTTAAAGTACATTTTTTCATGAAATGAACCAAGAAATCAGGCCCAAAAATATTTGCACCCCAAAGCGGACCACCATGTATAAATAAATGGTAGAATGAGGTGAGTAAAAACACTTTTCTCGAAATATATTTTTATATTAATTAAGGGATTTTTAATAACTACATCATTTCACTGCTACTTATAAATCAAACAGCTGGTGCCGTATGATTGCAGAGGTTCATCATGGGCAAAATGGGACAGACTGTTTTATGTATTATATTACAGGACAATCCAAATATACGTATTAATATACGTATTCATATTTTTTGCGAAGATGCGTTCGTTTTTTTGTAAAATTAGATAATATTTAACTTTTAGAAATCATTTTTGTTTAAACAAAAAATCACAATTTATCAGATTTTGGTAAGCTAAAAATAAAATGTGACACTGTGTGCCGTTCGAATTTGGAATTAAACTGAAGGTCCCACCACTTTGAATACATATGTATATAACACGCACAGTTCAAATGGTTCTTCAGAGCTGTGTTGCCAAACTATTATATCGTTGACGATACTGCAAAACCGCCCAACTACATAAAAAATTACGCCAGTTTTAAATGATATGGTGATCGGATAAAGTCGGTAACGGTTATGTTTTTAAATTTTAATAACGAAACGGTTTTCGGTTTTGATTTTGGTTTTTATAAAATTACTTATTTTCCATATTTTTCAACATTTTGACTTCACCTGCGCTATGATCTGAATTGCAGAAGAGAGCCAAGAAGCGAACCTTAAACAAGAACAACAAGAATACATAGGTAATTAATCTTAAACGTCATAAGAAGAAGAATTTTGTATAATTTCCATCCATAAAAGCCAAAGAAAGTAAATTTCAACAATTCAGTGGACTGCAATATCTGCACTATATACCTGAAATGTTCGAACTTGGCGACCAGCAACTACACCTGTGCCTATTGTCACTTAGTAAATTCTAACTAGGAGTAAATTCATTTAATTTTTCGTATTTTCTTAAGCAGTTACTAAGATGTTTATAATTTTAAACTTTTTTTTTCTTCCATTAACATTGTTTTTTATCCCTAATATATATGTCCGAAATTGAGCTGTTTTGAAAAATCACTCCAAAATAAATTAAAAGGATTATAAATAGTATTCTTTTAATGCAAACAGTTAGATCATGAACATTTAAATATGCCTTGTATTTAAGATCTATATAAAATAACATTTTTTCCTCTGTTTCTTTTTATACTAAAATTCAAAAAACGACGATATGCAGTATTCGAAGATGTACACTCAAAATAATCAAGGCGACAATTAACGAAATACTTTTTTATTTTACGATACGTTCGTATATTTTACATTATGTTATTCGTAAAGCAAAAAGAAGCATAAAACATGAAGAAACGAGTTGGGAAAGTTAGGTCACATGGGTAAGTTCGGTCACATGGGGCGGATTTTTATAGTCGGTCGGGCCCGACTATGGAATACCCTACACCTTTGGTGTAGATATTAATGAGGAATATTTAATTGTATACCTTAATATTTAATTTTTAATTATGCTGAACCTCCCCACCCTCAGAATATTATTCATATATCAGAAATTTACGTCTTATATCCCCATAAATTAAAAAATGTATATTAAGTATAAAAAACTAAAAAAAAAATTGAAAAATATAATTGGGCGGACCACGCCTATATTTAAAATTTTGAAAGGCTAATATTTCATAGATTTGATTCTAATAATTTACGGATCAAATTTCCACTACGAAAACCCGGGAAATAATGAAAAAAAAAAGTGGGCGGGTCACGCCCATTTTTGGACCACATATTTTTAGGTGAATTATAACAATAGGTTTTAAATTTTATAACTATACCTTGAATACTTTTCGAGTTATTAGTTCCGAAAGAGTTATATAAAAGTGACTTGTATGGGAGGTGGGCGTGTCCGTTGACCGATTTGGCTCATTTTCAAACTTAGTTCCTACTTTTGGCTAAAATATATTGAGACGAAATTTCATCGCATTCTGATCAGTATTTCTCAAGTTATTCTGTATTCGGACAGAAAGACAGCAAGACAGCAAGACGGACAGACAGACAGACAGACAGACAGACAGACAGACAGACAGACAGACGGACATGGCTAAACGGACTCGGGTAGTGATGCTGATCAAGAATATATATACTTTTCCATACCGGACACGTCTCCTAAGGGGCGTTACAATATATGCCCAAAGTTAATATACCCTGTACCTCATAGGTGTAGGGTATAAAAACGAGTTGGGAAAGTTAGGTCACATGGGTAAGATCGGTCCTATGGGGCGGATTTTTATAGTCGGTCGGGCCCGACTATGGAATACCCTACACCTTTGGTGGGGATATTAATGTGGGATATTTTAATTATGCTGAACCTCCCCACCCTCAGAATATTATTCATATATCAGAAATTTACGTCTTATATCCCCATAAATTAAAAAATTTATATAAAAGTATAAAAAAACTAAAAAAAAAAGGCTAATATTTCATAGATTTTATTTTAATAATTTACGGATCAAATTTCCACTATGAAAACCCGGGAAATAATGAAAAAAAAAGTGGGCGTATCACACCCACTTTTGGACCACATATTCTTAGGTGAATTCTAATAATACGTTTTAAATTTTATAACTATACCTTGAATACTTTTCGAGTTATTAGTTCCGAAAGAGTTATATAAAAGTGACTTGTATGGGAGGTGGACGTGTCCGTTGACCGATTTGGCTCATTTTCAAACTCAGTGCCTACTTTTGGCTAAAATATATTGACACGAAATTTCATCGCATTCTGATCAGTATTTCTCAAGTTATTCTGTATTCGGACAGCAAGACAGCAAGAGAGCAAGACGGACAGACAGACGAACATGGCTAAACGGACTCGGATAGTGATGCTGATCAAGAATATATATATACGTTTCCATACCGGACACACCTTCTAAGGGGCGTTACAATATATGCACAAAGTTAATATACCCTGTACCTCATAGGTGTAGGGTATAAAGACATAACCGATAATATTTTCTTTTTAGAATTGGCATTTGCGTAACTATACGCAAATAATATACCCTGTACCTCATAGGTGTAGGGTATAAATACATAACCGATAATATTTTCTTTTTAGAATTGGCATTTGAGTAACTAGATTGTATTTAATTCGAAAATCAAACACGTGTGTAATAAAATTGTGAAATTATTAAAAATTATTATTAAGTAAAAACGATCAGTGTTGCCAGTTTAGCCTTTTTAAAGTTTAGCCTTTTAAATATTGAAAATTTAATATAATTTTAAATTCACCACAAATTTTGACATTGGAACTTTATTTTATATTTTGAGAATAAATGAAATTTTTTAAAATGGAAATATTTTTGAAAATTTGAAATTATATTGAAAAATAAATTTTTAATGAATATTTGAAAATTATTGATAAATTACATTTATTTATTGACTTTTTATTGGAAATTGGAATTTTAGTGAAAATAATTAAATTGTGGTATTTTTGTTATACCGAAATATTATATTGGTTTTTTCTAATATTATTTTTAATAAGACACATTTTTATACAGTACATGCAGGAATAAGAAAAATTTTAAAGTAAGTACCAACCATGAACATAGCAAAATATTATTAAACCAAAAACAATTACCATCTTACCAAGCCAAAAAAACTTACCAAATTTGGTAATGAATTACGAAAGTGGTAACCCTGTATATGAGTTCATTATACATTATTCATCAGATGTAGGAATTATTTCGTGGATTATGTTCACAAATTATAATCGTAAAATATACGAATTTAAACATAAATATATTTTGTAACTTTACGAAAGTTCATTCGTACTATGTACGAATGTTTTCGTGGATTATTTTCACGGATATTTTCGTCCAATGTGCTAACTTTTTCGTGTATTTTATGAAAGTATTATTTTGAGTGTAGATAGGCAGTTTTGTATTATAACCGACGTGATAATAAAGGTTAAAAGTTTTCTGGATTTGCTCATATGTGTAACTTTCATAATTCTTACTAACTGCAATTATCAAATGTTACCTACTTCAAAATTCCCTATGTAACCTAAACTTCTTTACTGGTTTAAGAACAAATATTTCAATAATCAAAACAATTTGGTCAAAAATAATGGTCACGGTTATATCTGCTGTACGGATGTATGTTAAATAAGTGTTAATATTATCAGGCATTTATGCTTTCGATATCTGCCAAACGAGATATTTCTGTTTGATTCTCCGTTGGTTGGTCGCATCCAATTTTGTGTGCTGTGCGTTGAAATTACAATTACGACATAACTTTGTGATTATTTGAGTTATGGCATGTGTTATGTGGGCTGGCGTCATTAAGCCAAACAACAAGGTCCTTCAAGCCTAACAGAGTCGGTTAACACACGCTCTGCTTCAATGCACACAGACGCAGTCACGCCGCACTACTTTTGGCACTTTTATGCAACTTTGGAAAGTACACAAACAAAACCGCGAAGTGGTTGGATGAATGGTAGATGGATGGAAGGCAGATGGCAGATGGTTCTATGGATGGCTCACTTTACTCTCTCGACAATAAGTTTCATTTTATACCTTTTCCATTTCATTTTAGTTTTTATTATCACAGCCCCATTTCGAAATGATAATAATTGTTCATGCGAAACAAAGCCTGTGACTTAAACGCAACGCAACGCAAGGCAACAAACACAAATATAATTTGCGGAGCATATAGAAGAGGCGGTGCGCGACTCACACTTCGACGGCAACTAGCGGTGGGCGGCGGCAGAAGACAGAAGGCACGGAATGGCTCCTGCGGCAGTCTTCTTTGTGTTGTAATCAAATAAAAGAAGCTTCCTCCAGCCACAGCTACAACTGCAACAAGAGCAGCAGAAACAGGAGCAGAAGCAGCTGACCAAATAGACAAAAACAAAGCCAGCCAACTAGTCAGTAGTTCCGTTCGTTCTTTCGTCCGTCCGTCCGTCTGCAAAACGCCTGGCCCCAGGCGCGCGCTGCTGCTCTCATTTATTTGTTCATTCGTCAGTCACTGACTAAGTCAGATGTGAGACAGCCAGACAAACAGCCAGACAGAATGACAGGCAGACAATCTGCCAGTCGGTCGTTCACAAAAATGGCAACCAACGCGCGCGCCATCAAAACAATGAAGAATAATTAAAAGTCGCCCTCAAACTATTTGTGCGCCTGCATTTGTGTGCGTGCGTCTGTGTGGCTGTGTTTGTGTTGGGCGCGCCCAAGTGGAATCGGCGGTGCTGTTGCTGGCGAGGCGTCTTGTTGCTCGCAATTAATGCTTACTGCTGCTCCAGCTGCTGCAGATAGCACAGACCAGGCGGGGGAGAGGCAGACCGCTGTACTTCTTTTTGTTAGATATAAAAAGTGGCCAAGTGAAGTGGACTAAACGAGCGTGAAGTGTGGGATGTGGGGAATGTGTGGGTGGAGGAGGGGAGGGTGTCTTACAGCGTGTATTGCAATTACAAAAATTCTATTTTATCATCATCATCAACTGGAATGAATGAGTTATTTGACGGGGGTGCGAAGCGCGGCAATGCAGAGCATACAATTTATGGCCCCGCAGTCAAGAGTTGCTCGTGAATCTTTATGTTTTTATTGAGTTTGCTGCTTGATGCATTTACTGTGCGATATGTGCTGCTTTTTCCATGGAGCACAACGTTGGAACTCGCATTGTATGCAACGTGTTTTTAAATTGAAAACAATATTTTTTTTAAAACAAATTTAAAAAATATTAAAGTTTGCAAAAAGTAATTGCATGTTTTTTATAATATTAGCTAGTTTGACCCGTGGCTATGGATGGTTTTTAACTTTTTTATAGCCTACACTAAGAGGAAAAGGTTATATTCAGTTTGGTACGCCGTTTGTAACACCCAGAAGGAGACATATTCGGTATGGATTCCTGTATCCGGTATTGATCAGCATGAGCATATGAGCAAATCCAGAAAACCTTTAACTTTTGGGGTTGACAAACTTTCAGAAAAAAATTTGCGAGCACATCTTAGCGCTTTTGAATATAATCTTATGGGCCCTTAGTATAAATCTATTCGCGTGCTTCACTTTTAATGAAAGTCGTCAAAAATAGAGGACGGTAACGCTATATTGGTTTTAAATTCCAAAGAATTGTTTATTTATAAAATATTTATTGATTAAGTGAAGTGAAATTTTTTTTATGACATAATATTTTAAAATATTTCAGTTTAATATCATAAATAATGTATTTAGCGAAAACAATATTTTGAAGAAATTATGATTTTTTAAACATTTAAGGAAAATTTTGAATTTTAAAGTTATCCTGTAGTTTTAATATTAGGGGCAAATTCAAGTTACATACCTTAAATTCATTGCTATTGCATTACGTTGCAAGAAAAAATATCAAACCAACAATTCCTCAAAAGCCGCTCTCCTCACACGTTCGATAATAGTTGCAAAATTGTATTTTTTTTAATTTTCAGCGCACATACCGTGGAATTGATTCTGTTATATTATAAATCAGGGACTGTAATAGTTACGAGTACTATACAAATTAAAATTAAAAATTATTTTTGAGCAAAACTTTGTTTTGTTATAGACTCTAATTCAAAATTGGGTCATGTTAGTGAACACCTTCGATGGTCCACGTAGGATTGTGATCAGTATTAACATTAATATGGGCCAGCAATAGGTAAAACTTGAAGACAAATTTCGTCTGCATCTTACTTACTGGCACACTTTTGTCACAACAAAATGAAAGTGCTGCAGATTTTCCAGTATTGGTCTAATTCTGCCTGCATTTTTGGAATAATTATAATGTGGATTGTAGTTTAATGACTGATCGAATTTACCTCAAATTTGGACAAAAAATTATACATTTTATATCTTTGTAACCACTAAACGAAATGGGCAAAATTTACGGAAACTCTAAATAATGATAATGATTAGATTGTACGATTGTATTTTTCTATGAATTATGTCGTATGTTATTATATCTTTATAACCATTTAACCGATATGGACCACAACTACTATCACAACTACACGCTGTAAAAAAAAGGGCTCTCCCAAACATAATTTTGCAGGCATTAACATGTATGTTTGGAATTTTATGTAAACATAATATATAATTGGCTGATAAATCATTTGTAAACAGGTTTGTATTGAGACTTGAACAGCTCTGACTTACATTATAATATCACGAAAACATTTTAATGTTGCCCCTTAAAATGGTGTATGTTTTAATGGAAACATAATAATTACTACATCCAAACAAAATAAATATTTGAACCGAAACATAAATATGTTCAAATTAAAACATGATTTTAAACGACCTGAATATAAATATGTTTCCAGTGAAACATATCAGTTGTTTCAGTACAAAAAGTAGTATGGTTGCATAGAAACATATTTAAATATTTTTGGAAAAAAAAATCCTGAAAATAAAAATAAAATGTTGCTTTTTTTATTTATTTTTATTAAAAATCTTTAAACATGCACAGTGGAAAATTATAATAACAGAATTAATATACAAATTTTTAAATTCATAAATAAATAATTGGTTTAAAACTGCAAGTACAAGTTACAGCATCAATGAATGCACAATTGCACCAGCAGACGCTAAACCAGACGATCCAGGCTCGCATTATATTTGGTACAGTTACAGTTGGTCTCAGTACAGCACATAGCGTAGGCAACGAATTCACGGAGGCTTTTGGAAAAAAACATGCTAAATTCTGTTTAAAACATTAGTTTCAGAAATTATACTCTCTCTATATTATACTCTGTTACTATTAGTACTTTTTATAACACAATTTATATATTTTTTTAATTTACGAATAACAAAATTATTACCGACGCGAACACGTTTTCTCAACGAACAACAAAAGTATGTTTAAAATGTCCCTATACATACTTCAAACGATGACAAAAGAGACGTAGGTAGAAAATTCTGCTCAACGAGTGCCAACTTCGTATACAAGAAGAATGTTGTAAGAATACATTTATTTAAATCCTATTTCTTTTTTGTTTGTTTTTAAACATCAATATGTTGAAACGATGGGAAAAGATGGCGTAGGTAGAAAATGCTGCACAATGTTTCCAGCTTCGTCAGTCGATAAATTATCGAATTAAGACGAGCGTGGCGAACATATGTTGTATTTAGATTTTATTATCATTTTCTGTGTTTCGAAACATAGTTTTAACCAAGTAAATTGCCAAGAAATGCAATTAAAATTTTATGTTGGTATTGTAACATATTTATGGTAAATTTGACGGATTCAGCTTGACAATATAATAATGTTTACACGTGAACAAAAATAAATTCAATTTCGATTATAATTTAATAACATTTCATTCCTAATACATGTATGGTAATTTCGTATTACTTTTTAATTACAGCCAAACATATTCAAACAAATCTTTTCTATCCGTGTAGGAAGGGCTGGAAACCTAATGTATTTTCGTTCAAACATATTTATGTTCAGAATGAATAATTTTCGGCTCTACTGCAAACATATATATGTATGAATGTAATAAACATTTTATTTACGTGTAAACATATTTATGTTTGCATTTAATTTTATACTAATATCTTCTTTACATAATATTCATTTTTCCCTTTTTTATTCATTTTTTCCCTTTTAACATTTTTATACCCTACACTAAGAGTGAAAGTTTGGTACGCCGTTTGTAACACCCAGAAGGAAGCATCCCCGGTACGGAAAAGTATATATATTCTTGATCAGCATGACCTCCTGAGTCGATTTAGCGATGTCCGTCTGTCTGTTGAAATCTTAATTACAAAAAAACTAGAAAAGCTAAAATGGAACTCCTAATTTAGATTACTTATATATCTACGCTGTCTGTCAGTGAAAATGGGCATGATCAGTCCCTTGTGACCTGCTTGACAACGTGGCCAATGCTTAGCCAAGCTTGGACGGCCAAGTCTTGGTGAATAAGTCTTCGCCTAAGACTCGACCAACCTTGAGCTTCCAAGTCTTGGTGAATAAGTCTTCGTCTAAGAATCGGCAAACCCTGAGTGGTTAAGTTCATTAGACTTTCATCGGTGATTTATCAATACGGTATTACAGTCAGAGAGCTCGGCCTACGTTCTTATAGAACTGTAGCTCCTAAACTATTATATTATTATTATTGTGAAAAATATTTTTGTGGTCTAAATGGAAACCTGATCTTGCATATGTTCCTTAAAAAATAAACAAATTTATAGTTTTTTTCCTAATATTTATTAAACCGTTTCTAGCATTGGGCCAAACTTTCCACGCTAGTAATGACAGTTATCATCCCAGGGTTAGACCAGATTTGGTCCAGAGTTGAGTACTATTGGTGCAAATCTGGGCCAAACTTGCCTTAATCGTTATACCCTACACCTAAGTATGAGGTACAGGGTACATTAACTTTGTGCATATATTGTAACGCCCCTTAGGAGGCGTGTCCGGTATGGAAAATTATATATTGTCTTGATCAGCATCCCGAGTCCGTTTAGCCATGTCCGTCTGTCTGTCTGTCCATCTGTCTTGCTGTCTTGCTGTCCGTACACACGATAACTTGAGAAATACTGCTTAGAATGCGATGATATTTCGTTTCAATACTTTTTAGCCAAAAGTTAGTTTTGACAATGTAAATGAGCCAAATTGGTCAACGGACACGGCCACCTCCCATACAAGTCACTTTTATATAACTCCTTACAAAGCAATAACTCGAAAAGTATTCAAATATACTTATTAAATTTAAATCGTATTGTTAGAATTCACATAAAAATATGTGATCGAAAAATGGGCGTGATACTCCCACATTTTATTTTTATTACTTTTCGCTTTTCATAGTGGACATTTTATTCGCAAATTAGTGAAAACAAAATTATCAAATATTAGCCTTAAATCTCTACATATGTTTTAAAAGTGGGCGTGATTCGCCCACATTTATATTTCTACATGTTTCATTTTTTTTTTTAATTTCACTTTTACATCAATTTTTTAAATTAATTGGATATACGTCGTCAGAAATTTGGTATGTAGATAATATTCTGAGTGTAAGAATGTTCAGTATAATTAAGAACTTCAAAGGTAGGTATGCAATTAAATTACCAACATTAATATTCACACCAAAGGTGTTGGGTATTCCATAGTCGGGCCCGACCGACTATAAAAGTCCATCCCATTTGACCGAACTTACCCATATGACCTAACTTTCCCAACTCGTTTTCTATTGTTTCTTAGGAAGTTTTCACTTTTTTTTCCTACAGAAGAGTGTGCGATACTGAGCAGCTCCGCAACTCCCATATAGGAAAAGCCAGGCCTGACGACGGGCTGAAGACTCAACCAGCACTGGCAGACCAATGCTTGGTTAATAAACCTTCGTCCAAGAACTGGGAGACCAAGCCCTGGTAAGGTAGTTCTCGTCCAAGACTCTGCCAGAACTAACATATGAAAACTTGGTAAAGAAGTTCTTGCCCTAGACTCAGCCAGAATTGACAAACCAATGCTTGGTTAAAACACCTTTGTCCAAGACTCAGCCAAGCCAGGAATATCCAAACTTGGCCGTCCAAGGCATGGCTGATTAGACTTTAATAGTCTCAGCCATGATTGGATTACCAATCTTGCATAACTGATATTTTTCCAAAAGTCACCCAAGACTTATTGAATATGTCTTCGTGAATAGAGAGTGAATAGAGATTTAGCCAGAACCAAGCTGCCAAATTAACCTAACCAGTTGGAAAGGTTAGATCACATGGGAAATTTTAAATTTGGTGTTATTATGGATTATCAAAATTATAGTCGGTCTAAGCCGACTATAAATACCCTACACATTTGTGTGGTTACCATTCAAAGTGGTATATTGGTCACCACGGTATACGAATCCTGAAAATAATTACAAACTTTCAATCGCTGAAGAATGTCCATTCATTTGATACCCATATTTACAAATGGGTAGGTGTACCGAATTTCGATTTTTTTTGGAACCACAAGTCGTACCGGCGGAAAACATTATTTTCATGTATTTGAGCATGATTTTAATATATATTTGACCAAAAAAGTTTACCTAAGGACGTACACAGTAAAATTGATCTGATATGAGGTATTTTTGAATATAAATGGTCAGATCACAGGTCACAATGGACTGATCTCGCACATTCAACGTAGGTATATAAGTAATCTAAATTATAAGTTTCATTTATCTAACTTTTCAATTGTTTAAGTAGTAAGGATTTCAACAGACAGACGGACAGAGAGACAGACAGACAGACAGACAGACAGACAGACAGACAGACCGACAGAAAGACAGACAGACAGACATCGCTAAATCGACTCAGGAGGTAATGCTGATCCATACCGGAGATGCTTCCTTCTGGGTGTTACAAACGGCGTACCAAACTGAATATACCCTTTCACTCTTAGTGTAGGGTATAAAAAAAATCCGGATGGAACTCGAACCCGAATTTCCTGCGTGCAAGTCCGGAGCTCTACCCGTTACGCTATCAAGCTCACTTGTTTGAGAGCATTTTTTGAAAATCTTGAACTTTTTAATTTGAAAATGTCTTTCACATCAAAAAAAAAATTGTCAAATTAGAAAAAAAAACATAAATTTGGATTTTGAAACAAAAATCTCAGACAATATAAGTCAGTTGCGGAGCCATAGGGGGAGAACAGTGGACGTTAACTTCCGAGTCAAGAGTTCGATTCCAGTTTGTGACAACTGTATTTTTTCTACAATTGTTAAATTACTTAAAATTGGAAAAATTGGAAATTGTATAAAATAAATGAGAAATAAATTAAATAGAATGAAATAAAAAGAAAAAGAAAAGAGAGTGAAAAAATTTTTTTTTTTTGCATTTTTGAAATGGTCCAGTCCTGCCACATTATTGTTATATCATGTTGTCGAAGTATTTTTTACCAGTCTTGGCCGAATACTTAGAGCCAGTCTTGCGCCCTTCTTATCATTCCAAGGCTTAGCCAGTATTCAGTCAGTTCTGGGTACCAGACCTGGCCCAGAGCAATGCATTCTTGGCGCAAGACTGGGGGAACCTTGGGCCCATCGTTTTTTCTACATGGGCTGTTGAGTGTTTTGAATGCGTCATTCAAATGCATTTAATGATACCCATAACTTAAAAGTTTATTAGAAAAAATTGTATCATCAACAAGTCCTTATTGACTGAGTGACCGCCTGACTGATCTATTAACGCTTATGAATATTATATTGTTTTATTCGACCAATCCCGAAGATACCTAAGTACGTTTAAAAAATTAACTTATTACATGAAATAAGTATAATTAAGATAGTTTATTAATTTAGATGGTAGTTAGGTCAGTTATGTAGATTGTCGTTAATGATTTTAAAATGTTTTAACTTTGGGACTATATATAACATTTTGATCGGTATGTGGGTTTTATTAGAAAAACCATGCTAACTCGCTCAGCTTGTAAAATGCTATAACTTCCAACTGTGGTCTGCATTGGAAAGATGGATGTGTATATCCATTATTTTTAAATCATAGTTTTGTATTTGCCAAACGAACAGGCGAAACTGTAATCGGATCCAATTCGAGAATTATCTGCTATATATTTTCATATTCTTCAAATAAATCAAGTAAACTTGTCTTTTAAATTATTTCTGAAATATTTTAATATACAAATTTTTTATCTGAAAATAATAATATTAATAATAAAAAATAATGGGACGTCCCCAGGATATAAAAGTTCGCAATTTCTCTTTTTCCGTGAATAACTCTTCAATTTGCAATGTATGTTCCAACAAAAAAAGTTAATTGGAACATACATTTCAAATTTAGAAAGACATTTAAAAAAAAAACAAGAAATTTTCCGTGAAACGTCAAACAATTATGATGAAAACTCTGTACAGAACCATAGTGATGCAAAAAAAAAACAATTTTTCTGTTGAAATGAGCGCCGAAGAAATGAAAACCGCATGTGTGGAACTGGTTACAATTGAAAAGTTACCTTTTTCGTTTTTGGATTCGAATGCATTTAAAAAGTTTTCTAGTCAACTGTTTACTGGCATGGGCATGCCTGCAATAAATTCCAGGAACATTAGTGAATTAATAAGTGAAAAAAATGAAATAATTAAAAATAAATTAGAACTTCAAATTAAAAATAATATTATTTTTTTATTAAAAATTGATAGTGCCACAAGACATAATCGTGGAATATTAGGAATTAATATTCAGTTTTGTGAAAATTATAAATTACAAATATATTCGTGGGCAATGACTGAAATTACAAAATCACACATATCAGAAAATTTAAAATTTGAAATTGAAAAGTTTTGGCAAAATTTTCTATAGAAAAGAACCAAATTTACACCATTACCACTGATAATGGCAGAAATATGATAAAAACTGTGGATCTATTGAACATTGATGATGATGATGAGACTTTAGCCGATAATGAAATAGATGAAATTGAGTTTAATGTCCTCTCTATTTCATCAATAATGTGGGCTGCGCAGACATTGCAGATAGTTGTAAAAGATTTTTTAATCAACATTAGTTGCAATGACGTCGTCGAAGCTGCACGTAAACTTGTAAAGTTAATAAGAACTCCGTCCATCAGGAATTATTTTTAATGTATAATATATAAAAGTACACACACAGAAATATACTGTTGAAAATTCAATTGTTATTTCATTTAGAACTAATCGACACTTTTAATTGTCTTTTTTTCTTAAAAACTGTTACACTAAATTTTACTTCTAAAATTTGACGAAGAAATTTCAAATTTAATTTCATTTTTGAATTTGTCAAAACAACAAATATATTTTAAAATATTGACGTGTGGACAGAGAATGCTTCGCATCAAGGCAAGTACAAATACTCAGCTCGTTAGTCTCACAACCAATAATTCTGGTATAATTGCAGCACTTGCTTAATGGCATGGTGAAACTGCAGCGTTGTTTCGAGCGGAATCTCACACATTGTGCGTACAAAACTTCTCTCATTTGAGATGTCCATGGTAGCATTCAGCCGAATATTCATAACTCAATTGTCCCATCAAAACACAATAAATATATTTTATTTATGGAACAAAGCACTGCGTTCGAGCAGAATCTCACACATTTGTGCGTTTTGAAATGTTTGAAATGTTCGCGGTAGCATCCAGCCAAATATCCATAACTCAATTGTCCCATCAAAGAACCAGAAGAGCTGGATATTAAATGGATATCTGCCAGATTCCGACGGCCCGCTTTGTGTTATTCTCTTTATTCGTGCGTTGAAAACCTGTACCTGAAGCTCGGATATAATGGTTTCGAAACCAAAATACATCAAATACATCAATTACATTGTCAATTGTCAATACCATTGATATCTTTGGCATATATTCTGGCATAACACGAAATAAAGTTAAATAATTTAAAAATGTGGTTTTCTACTTTAAAGGAATAATATGAAAAGAAGCTTTCTTTAAATAATCAAGAGTTTTAACTGTTGAAACGACAGTCTATATAGAGTCAACACCATCAACTGTCGGATAAACAGTAGCTACTGTTACTTTCCTATTTGACATTTAAACTCAACAACACTTTCTACTGTCGTTGTAACCCAATCTACTGACGGCTCCATTTCAACAGTAGAAAGTGTCGGTAAACAGCCCAAAACGACAATATATTTCTGTGTGTGTATATTATGTATAAATAACCCCATATTTATACACACAGAAAATCCTCCTTTGGCATGAGGTTAATTGAACCAACGTTTCAGTGTTGCAACCGAAATACATTTGTTGTAACCTCATGTCATTAAAATGAACGTACCATTTTTTTATTCTAACCGAAATGTTAGTCCGCGCAACTGCACGTTCGGTTGTCTCAACCTCATGATTGCATTATGCATTCTGGCAAAATTTGACGTTTGTGCATTTGTTACGGCAATTGAGTACTCTAAGAAAAAAGTGACGTAATAAAATTAAATAAAATTTATTTAAATTTGATTTAAATACTTTTGTAATAAAAAAACGTAATACTCCATACAAAAAATATTACGTGCGTATTTAATTTCAAAATAAATAAAAAAATATTTAATTTTATTAAAAATTTTGAAAAAAAGTAAAATAAAATAATAATTTTATCTCTTCCTAATCTTCTTTATATGAAATAAATAGTTCTTAAAATACCAATTTACGTATTTATTATGTTGTGATTAAACTAAAATGTTATAACCTTAATAAAAAGTGATAAAAAGTATTTACTTCAAATTTTATTACATACGTAATAAATTAAAATAAAAAGTATTTACTTTAAATTTTATTACGTACGTAATAAATTTGAATAAAAAGTATTTTCATCAAGTTTAAATAAAAAGTATTTAATTTAAATACAAAAGACTACGGGTGAAAAACGTGTCGAAAAGTATTTAAATTTATTACCATTTTATTTAATTTTATTACTTTTTTCCCTCAGTGTACGTTATTGTATCAACAAAATAAATGACAAACGGCAACCTCATGTCAATCAGTTTCTTGCCAAAAATTATGGATACATACAGAAATAAATATCATATCAACACGCATAGAAATATATTGTTAAAATTTACAATAAACGATTGTCATTTAAATTTAATATAATAATAATGTGGCAACACTTTTTGCCCTGTCTCAACAAACTTCAAATTAAAAATTCAAAATAAAGAAACTTCATAATTTGTTTTCAAAATTGATGCAGATTTTTCGCAAAACGTAAGATATGTTAATAATTAATATATGTATAACAAACTAATTATTTTTTCGACAGGTTCATTAAATAATTTCTTCAAAATAAAATCAATGTCGCCACAACTTTTGGTTTGTAAGTTAGCGGCTGGCATCTGTATGTGCATGAATTACAAAAGAGTGACGCAGGAACTCAGCCAGCATATACCTGTGCAGCGATGTCGTTACGGCAGTATGAAAAACTAAAACATTGACCATTATCGACAAACCCGCCTATCGACAAATAGTTTGCCACATAGCGACTTACTGCCCATGGAACTGCTAAGTGTCTCGTGCAGCACTGCACTGCCCAGAAGTGACTGTGATAGTCACGGATAATGATGACGAGCATTAGCGGCGTGAGCCTCTGTTAAACACTTGCATATGGACTTTTTTATTATATTTTGTAATTCAATAAAAATATAAAAACATTAACAATTTTGTGTCTTTTTGTACATATGCAAAAAAAAGTTTACAAATATTATAAATTTGACAATTCCATTTAATGTAAAAATGACAAAATTGATTGTTTTCAGTCACAATCGAATTATTGTTGGAAAATAACAATACAATTTTTAAAACCGACAATAAATTCACAATATTATAATGGGATCTATTTTGAACATACATATTGTTAATTTATTGTCGGATCTAACAATATATTTCTATGCGTGAACAAATCAGTTTTCTGTGTGTACTTTTTTTAAGATATGCGATCGATCAAGGTCTTCGTCGTACTGTGTTAGATGTGGTAACAAGATGGAGTTCAACGTATAGAATGTTAAATGATCTCCTGCAAAATAAATCTTTTTGTGAGGCAAACGTCGAAAAATCCCATAATCCGTTCACTGAACAATTAAAGAGATTTCTGCTGGATTAGCAGCTTGTAATACCTCAACAATGAAATTGCAGTCAAATCACCTTTTTTTGGGAGACTTTTATAAACTTTGGCATATACTTAAAATTGATGTTCAAAATATGGATAACCTGTATCGAGAAAAGTTACTGACTAACATTGAAAAAAGAAAAATTTATTTTTTTAACCAAATTTCAGTCATTTCAGCGCTTTATTTAACCCGTGACGTGTTTTAATTATATATCCTACAAAGATTGCATTTGAAACAATTAATGAGCCAAATATTGTTATTAAAAAAATAAGGTAACAGTCATTTTTCTCAAATAGTTTTTTTTTTCTCAAAAATATTTTTTTTATTTAATAAACAAACACTCTAATTTCGAGGCGCATAATGAAAGCGATGCAGCACTTTCTCATAACAGTTCAACTTTCGATTTAGATGATTCAACACGTGATAGTTCTTCGTCATTGCTTGGTCAATATTTAAATGCAATTGAAGTGGATGCAGACGATGACAACTGCCATCAAGATGAAGATCTTCAAAAGGCCACACTAGAAATTGACAGTTATTCACATAAACCTATGGATGCTGAATGCGATATTATGGAATACTGGACATCTAAGACATATCACATCCGTATCTATTCATGCTAGCACAAGTAGTGCATACACTCTAAAAACTGAGTTTAAAATTACTACGTAAAAGTGTGTATTTTTTTGGGCATTTTGTGCATATATTCTCATATGTGTGTGTAATAAAATGATTTAGACAATTATTGTTTAATGTGTTTACGTGTACATTTACATTTTATTCGCATTTTTAAACCTTTGTTGTGTGATATTAAGCACAAAATGTTTAATTTTGATACGCCGAATGTTTAAAATTAGACACGCGTAGTAAATTTACACATCATTTGCTTATTCTTACACAAGCTTCGTTGAATTTTAAGCACATCTTGTTGAAACTTGCGACTATTAGTCTGTAGTGAAAATGACGCCTAGCCATGCTTATTTATTCTAATTAAACTCGCTTGCTGTAAAGACATCTATAAACAGGGAACATCACTCAACTATAAACCAGAAGACAATGGTTTTATAAACATTTTTAAATGAATTTTGTATTCATAAACATTAAAGTGTTCTTGTTTTTATTTTAACCAAATTACTTTTTATTTTTAGGTTGTGAACGAAATGGACGAGTATCATTTTAGCTTTGTGTGCATGAAATACTGCGGACATCGATTGATTTTGACTATAAAAATTATTTAAATAATAAAGAAAATCAAAAAAGTTGATTCAAAAATAAGTGAATTGATTTTCTCAGAGCAAAATTATACTTAAACATTTCGGAAACGCAACCCCCGTACATATTAAACATTTTATGTTTAATTTTAAACATATTTATTTTTAAAAATGCTTAATTTTACATATTTTATGTTTAAGAATAGAGTAGTTTTGATTCTTAAAGTTTAAATTTAAACATTAGAGATTCAATTTTAAACGCGTGTTTAAAAATGCAACTATAAAGCGAGGAAACGAGTTGGCTCGCTTTATGATCGTAAAATTACACAATTTTTCTTTTGTGTATAGTTGCAGCAACACAAGTTAGTGTGGAGAGATCGTATTCTGCTCTTAAATTAGTTTTAAGTGATCTCCACTATAATTTATCAGCTGATAATCTTAAAAATATTATGTTTGTTAAATTAAATTCATCTGTAACTTAACTATGAATGTAATATGTTTTCGGTTATTTTGTCAATCTTTCTAGTATTGTTTGTTAAAATACACATACAAATACTTGTAATTATATATTACACTTACATTCGAATTTTCATTTTGATAATTTATACACACAGAGTCGTTTTAAGCTGTTTTTCAACAGTTTTCAGTGCTAAAATAGAGCCCACAGTAAGTTACTGTTAAAAAAGTGTTACAACGACAGTAAAAAGGTGTATTTTAGCATATATGTCAAATATACAGCTAGCAGTAACTACTGTTGATCCGACGGTACCTGTGGTCGACTCAATATAGGCAGTCGTTTACTGTCGTTTTAACAGTTCAAGCTTTTGTAATTTTAACGAGGCCTGCTTTTTACATTTTTTTTCATATGCGATACCAGAGATCTGCAGTAAGAGGCTCAAAAGCTGTAAAGTGCTACTCGCTAAAAAAATCAACTCCAAGTATGAGTTGCGCTCGAAAATAGTGAGTTTAAGTGTGAGTTACATTCAAACAAAACAATTAATAGCAAACTTCTGCTTGAAAATCATGAAGCACGCAAGTGTTCTTCTCTGAGAGACTCTGTACTCATGCTGCTTGCTTATAAAATCAAAAACAATTGCAATTACAGTAGATTTCTTGAGACACTTGAGCTTTTTGAATTATTTGCAATTCGCATGAATCGTAACTTTGTATGATATGACGCTGGCACGACGTACGCTGCACGATAGGTACGCGTCGCGTCGTTTCGGCAATCGCTGTTTATGTTGTAGTTTTGTGTTGTAGTGTGGTGTTTATGTAGTGCGTGGGCTTATGCCGTCGCACAGTGGGTCAGGGAGTAGCAAAAGTTGGCGAAATCTTATATATGACATACACTCTAAGAAAAATTTACTATAATAAATGTAGGAAACCGGTTTCCTCTTATTAATGTAGTAAATTCCAAGGAATGTGTAAAAATAAAATTTACACATAAAAGTATGTAAAACTAGTACACATCTGTAGTGTCAAAATACAATTTTTTGAGTGTAAAAAATACACAATAAACCCTGTATTTATTCACATAATGAGTGTTAGAAAAGCCACAACAGAACACGAAGTTTTCTATGATTAAATATTATTAGAAAACTTTATATCATCTCAACGGGACGGATTCAGCATATGTGAAAAAATTCTGTACACAAAATAAAAAAGTTCACAACTGTTTAACGAATGTCCGCAAACATGAATGTACATCTTGGGAGATGTCATTTCAATTGCACACAAATTAAATTCACATTCACCAATAATCCGACCCTTGCATATTTATTTTATTTAAAATATGCAAGTTTTCTTTTCTGTAGAGTCTTCTGAAATGGTACAGACAAGAGCGTTCGCGTCAGCTAATGATCTTGTTGCACATATATGTGTGTGTGTTTGACGTCATTTTACACTTCATTGTGTTCATATACAAAACATTGCAGAATCTGTAAATTTGCCATTTTAATAGTGCGATTCAACTCAAAACAGCTCATTTGTGTAAAATAACATATTTTTCATGAAAAACACTTCAGATGTTTATTTTTACGGACGTATTAGTGTTTTTATTATTATATTATATATTATTTTATTTTATTATATATTATTATTATTGTATTCTTTATATGTGAACGATTATTATATATTATAATAAATAGTGTTAATTAAAAAAACCTCAATTAATTAACCGCTTGGCACATTTGCAATCAATTTTTTGTCAACTTGTCATGGTTTTATTAACGGAATAAAAACTTATAAGATTGGTAACCACCAAAACTAATAAATTTTCACAAAATACAGTATTTTTAGATAATTCTATGTAAATTTCTTTTCAACAATCATGATTGATATTTTTGTCACGTTTTGTTTTACTTTGTTACACCGTCTTTCTCTTTTTTCTTCAGTGTTGCATCATTTCTCAAGTAAAATAGGGCAGAAATGTGAATAATTATTTAAGAATATAGTTGAGTTTGAGATTTTAATCACTTTAGACACAAATTTTATATCCCAAAATCTTTTTCAAAATAATAACGACTATTATTTTTTTTTTTTGCAAGTGAAATTTGTATAAATGTTATGAAAAAAATGTATAATTATTTTAAATGGTAATATTTTTATATTTTAGTAATTCAAAAAGCAATATAATGGGCCCGTTAAAACCAATCTGAAATAATTAAACTCTTAAATAGAGATTTAAATTGGCCGGAATTTCTTCAAAATGCAACACTTAAATCCCTGCTCTTTTCTGCGTAACAATCTACGCTCACTTCTGATTATAGAAACCCTCACCAAGCACTCGATTGTCCGCTCAGTCAGCCGCGCACATTTCAATATTTCAGTATTAGCATAAAAACAAAAATACAAACAAAAGAAAAAAAAAAACACAAAAATGATGCACAAGCCAGGCACGAGTCATGCAACTCCTTCGGTAGAAACGATTCCGATTTGCAGCTATTAGAAGCAGTGAGTGCGAATATGAGTTGTATTTGCTATTTCAAAAGCAAATCAAATAAATGCGAGTGCATGTTTTTTTTTTCGAGTATGAATCAGTTCAAATATCAAAAAAAGTAATACATGAACGAGTAAATTTAGAAGCCACTAGTTGAGCTTGTACATCCGACAGTGTGACGTTGCCATAAGCGCAGCTTTGCCTCAGCAGTTCATTTTATCACAAATCAAAAAACGTCGAATTTAAATTTGATGTTTATTAATTTTCAAAATTTTTAATATTCGAATATTCAACGTCATTTTTTTTTTGTTGTTTTCGTTAAAATTTGAAACTAACAGTTTAAATTACATTTTTAACCAAAAACAACAGTAAAAAGTGTTAATTTGTTCAAAATAAAATAACAGTTGCTTACTGTCGGATTTTTATGTGTGTGTAGGATTTTTAAATTTCGTATATGCAAGGTATGTACTCATCCAGGTGTGTCATTGTTCTATATTTTTGGGTGAATCTGTTCCAGTGGGATTATAAAAGCACCCTAGTGCGTCCTTGGAACTTTTTGGGTGAATCTGTTCCAGTGGGATTATAAAAGCACCCGAGTGCATCATTGGAACTGTTTTTGGGTGAATATGTTCCAGTGGGATTATAAAAGCACCCGAGTGCAAATTCCAATTATGTACAGACAAAAAAATAGTTGCTTGGCGTGCAGTTGTTTCAACGAATATTCATTTTCGTCTACCAAATTTAGTCAGTCTCAACTGAAGTTCATTTATGGTAAACAATAGTATGAATCGAAACCAACTATTAGTTGAAGCAACTGCAATATTGATTGGGGAAACAAACTTTTTATCCATTATCATTTTTTTTTATTTCCATTGCTACGGCAACTAAATTCAAAATGTGACATAACCAATATTTAGTTGACTTAACAGATAATTATATAACATTAAGTTGTAGCAACCAATATTTATTTGATTCAACTGCGAATCAGTTGTCTTGTATAAAAGCGATGCCAAAGCAGGACAACACCAGTCGCGCTAGCTTTAGATTTTTCACTCGTTTTGTTTTGTGCTACGGACAGCGCGTGCCACGTCTTAAACAAAATGTGCAGTTGTTTTAAGGCTTGTTCGGTTTTATCATGCTCAAATGTACATTCTTCAACAGAGACATACTGTTCTACAGAGTTCTTGCTATTTTGTTTCTATAGATTATATTTCTGTATGCAGCCCTAGCGCTTCAACGTGTTGCAAACACGAAGTCAGCAGCACAACGAGTCGTTGCCAATTTCTGATCTCGGGAACGCTGTTGTGATGCTAACCACGTTGGAGCGCTAGAGCTAGGTAAAATGGCCGATTTCTTATAATTAAATTGGCTACCACAACTAAACAAATTGACTGTGTCAATTGTATGCATTAGTTGTGTGAACTGATACGCGGTGTTGCAACAACTGAATCAGTCGAATGTTCACAGAACTAAATAAATCGGTTGGCAAAAAAAGACGGTTACCCCAACTGATTCGTTTTGGGTGTATATGTCGTATGCCAATTGGAATAGATTCGTCCAAAAAAGTTCCAATTTAAAGAAACGTGAACATTTTTTTGTATGAGTTGTCTGGTAAACTGTAGTTCTATCCATATTGGACGAAACAGATTCGTAATTGTAATTTTCCAGTATACACCCACACTTTGACACAGAGAATTTCACCAAAATTATGTTTTGGTAGTAGGTCATACTGTAGCGTGGTGGCTCAATTGGTTTGTGCGTCGGACCATGAGCTGAAAAGTCTCCGATTCGACCCCAGCGACTGTCAACATCAACATCAAAAATAAAAATTGTTATTACTTCGCTACCTCTTGACTAACCTACGAGAGTAAACATTACTAACATAAGCTCTTACCCCGTCTTTCGGATTTAAACTACATTAACCATGAATTAACGGCATTAACCATTTTTCGTACAAATATAACACACACAGCTCGGCCAAATTATTATTAGTAACGCTGACCACCATCCCACGTGAGCCATCGAAACTGTTCACTACATCACCCAAATTAGTTTTAGAGTCTATCGTTTCCATCGCAAGAACATTATTTTTGCTGCGCAACAAATTAAGCACAACACCCCGCACCCTAATTTTTATAAATCAAAAAATAATCGTTATTCTTGAGCAAAAATTTAACTTTGATTTTTATTGCTGAGCAAGCAAACAAAAAAATTTTAAAAATCGTTATTTCTTGCCGTAAAAATCAAAAAATAAAAATCACTGCAAATTTCAATTCTACATTCTCAAAACTTGCGTACCTATTTTATAACACGTTGATTTTTTCATTTAAAAAAATAAGAATAAACGTTATTTACGGTCTCTGTTATAAATTATGATGAGGAATTATTTTTTGACGATCAAACATAATATAATGTATCAAATACAGTTTCATCCGAGAAAATTTAAATGATATCTTAAAAGTTATTTTGAGGAAATGGTGATTGTTTGTACAATTAAGCCTAAAATTCACATTTAAAGTGCTCCTGTATTTTTAATCCGAAGGGCTCATTCATGCGACATACCTTAAATCTTTGTTCTTGTATTATGTGACGTCGGGTGAAAGGGAATTAAACCTGGAGTAAAAAAAAGATCGAAGGCGGGACCCATCTTAGCCACTAGCTATCAGTCTTGGGGAGGTTCGTGACCTAATCATCTTCCAGAACCCGTACATAACGATTTATTACAGAGTCCCTAAAAAAACTAAACAAAGAAAAACAAAACTTAAATGGTCCGACTTGACCTCGGCTTACAGTAGCCAATACCCGATCAGGTCAAGCAAAAAAAAAAAAGTGATGGTATCTTATAAGTCAAATATACCGCAATGATGTTTCTGCAGTCTCACGTTCTATACCCACCCAACCATGATCTTTTAATGTGCTTTTGTTTTAAAGATCCCTAATGAAAACAAATTTTACCCTACCACATTACTAAGAAAACCATATCAACATTAATTTAGTTATTCATAATGAAATTAGTTTTATTTCATATATTAATTTCTAAGATTATCATATTTATTTATATATTATTTGTTTAGCTAAGAATTATCAAATTGTGTATTTTAAATAATTATTCAAAAAAATAAGTTTACATCAATTGAAAATTGCATGATTTCATAAGTATAAATAATTTCATAAGTATAAAAATTGCATATCGAGGGCTTATATTCAATACAGTCTATCTAAAAAAACACATTTTTTCAGGAGAGCGAAAAAACTGATTAAATCGCAAACCATGAAATTGGCGATCAATTTTTCTTCTACAATATTAAATAAAAATGGTCTTTAATTGATACAATTAAAAAAATTCAGCAATTTCGCGCTATTCGTCGTGCTATGGTAGATAGAGATTATTGCTATTCAAATGTGATCAATGTCTATGAAAAAACGAGCAGATAGAGCATATTGCACAATATTGTAGTGGAGATAGATCAGAAAATATTCTTGGAATCAGCGATTTGTTAATTTTTTTATATCCTGGTGTAACCTAAACAAAATTTACCGACTAATTTTTGTTCTACCATTTTAGTTTCACGGGGTATATGATGGTTAAAGGGGTTAATATTCCGTAATCTAACCCGTCATTTTTTAAAGAATAAAATAAATAAAAAAATTAGTTAACTCTGTATCGCTATTTTAAAATCATGAATTTTATCCTAAATATTTAAACTAATATCCTATTTCGGATGATATGGGTGTATTGACCTCGTAAATATCATACGAATCCTTAACATATCTGAAAACTTTCTTTAAAAATAACACTTAACATTTTGTCTGAAAATACCATAAAGGTAATGCTACATGCTATATTTCCTCAGTACAGAATAAATCCAAATTTCATCCTTTAAGGCTTCATATAAGGATAGAAAAAAATCTTTGAAAAGTTAGTTTTCCATATACAATAAATTCTATTTTGTACCTCCTATGGCTTCTATGGTATTGTATATCCATTGAGAAAATGTGACGTCATCCTTCGTTAACCGATTTCATAGTTTTTACATAGATTTTATATCCTTTTTCATGCAAATAGAGTCGATTATTTGTGAGCTAAGATGAACTAGACCCACGGATGGACAGGACGAAATTGACTCATAAAATTATGCTTAAGAAGAATATATATACGACTCCTTACTTGGAACGCTTATTTATAGTCATTATAAACCTTTAAGGAAAAATTGTGTGTAGATAGACACTATTGCATTCATAAAAAATCATTCATGTATATAGACAAATTATTGAAATGAAAATATAACAGTAATAGAAATATTTTTTTGGTTCTAAATTAATGTCATAAATGCAGGGGTGATCAGTGAAGATTTCTGCATCAAAAACTCATTTTCGTCAAAATTGTTGATAGGCAGTATTGAATATAAGACCTCGATATATTATAAAATAAATTTTAAATATATATATTTTTCCAGTGTAAAATTTATTTTAATTCGTGTTTTTTTTATTGAATAATGTTTCTTGAAGGCATTCTCTTTTCTTTATTTTTTTTCAAAGGTTTTCTTAAGGGTTCTTATTTTGTCTTCTCTTCTCTTTAAATTTTTTTTAATGAAAAATATGAAAATATTTTTAGCAGGGATTGTTTTGAAAAAATGTTTCATTCGAAATAATTTCATTTAAATTTGTTAACATTTTATTTCCTGTAATACATAATATCGAACGCTCATTTTATTTTTGTTTTTTTTTTTTTTTTTTGAGAGGAGTATTATTAAAAGAAATAAAATCAATTTGAGAAAGTGAGAAACAAAAGGTTAATCTCTACAAAAATTATTCCGCTCTATGTTAACATAAAGTGATCATGTTATGTTAACATAGTGAGAGAAAACAGTAATAAAAAAAAGGAAAAAAAAAGGGAGAATATTAATCAAAGCAAAAACTTACATTGTGTGCACGCGAGATGAAAGGCCTTCCTCGATGATGCTGTTGCTAAGGAAAAATAAATTTATCTCATGCAATAATTATTTCAGCAGGATCTTTTTATACTACTTATTCTTTGCTTTTGCGTTTTTTTCTCGTCTTTTCGTTATATTATTGCTCGTTTTGTTTTTTCTAATTGTTGCGATATATTTTTATCACCAACCAACAAATTTTTTATTATTGAATTTTATCTTTCCATGTACTTTATTTTTTTTTTTTTGTGTTATCATTTTTATACCCTACACTAAGAGTGAAAGGGTATATTCAGTTTGGTACGCCGTTTGTAACACCCAGAGATTAACCTTTTGTTTCTCACTTTCTCAAATTGATTTTATTTCTTTTAATAATACTCCTCTCAAAAAAAAAAAAAAAAACAACAATAAAATGAGCGTTCGATATTATGTATTACAGGAAATAAAATGTTAACAAATTTAAATGAAATTATTTCGAATGAAACATAAAATCAACCAATTTTTTCAAAACAATCCCTGCTAAAAATAGCATCTCCGGTATGGAAAAGTATATATATTCTTGATCAGCATGACCTCCTGAGTCGATTTAGCGATGTCCGTCTGTCTGTCCGTCTGTCTGTCCGTCTGTCCGTCTGTCTGTCTGTTGAAATCCCTACTACTTTTAAAATTGAAAAGCTAGATAAATGAAACTTATAACTTAGATTACTAATATACCTACGCTGTATGTGCGAAAAAATTGGCGAGATCGGTCCATTGTGACCTATGATCCGACCACTTATGTTCAAATACCTCATATAAAATGTACATATAAAGATCAATTTTTATCTATACGTGCTTAGGAAAACTTTTTTGGTCAAATATATATTGATATCATGCTCAAATACATGATAATAATGTTTTCCAGCGAAAAGACTTGTGGTTCACAAAAAAAAAATTGAAATTCGGTATACCTACCCATTTGTAAATATGGGTATCAAATGAAAGAAAAATCTTCAGGGATGGAAAGTTTGTAGTTATTTTCAGGATTCGTATACCATGGTGACCTATATATCACTTTGAATGGTAACCACACATATGTGTAGGGTATTTATAGTCGGCTTAGACCGACTATAATTTTGATAATCCTAACTATCATAATTACACCTACTTTAAAATTTCCCATGTGATCTAACCTTCCCAACTGGTTTTATACTTCTTTCGATTTTAGTATATTTTCAAATTTTTGTTTTTGTTTCTTGTTTCTTGTTTATTATTGGGCAACCTTTTGTTTTTCTTTTTTATTTTTTTTATACGCGTTAAGTAACCTTTTCAATTTTGATTCGTTTTTTTCACATAAAATATATTTATTCTTTTGTTTAACTATTAATATTTTAGATTTTAAATAATTATTTTATATTCATTAATTTTAAGTAGCAAATTTCTTTTACGTGCAATATTACATAAGGGTATGTTTAGAATTTTATAGGTATTACGGGAATTTAAATTTTAAAGACTGATATAATTTTAATTATCAAATTTTTTAACACTTTCAACAACTTAGATATATTTTTTGGTATTTTGTTTTTTTTTTCCATTTTTCGGGAATTCAAATTTTAAAGACTGATATAATTTTAATTATCAAATTTTTTAACACTTTCAACAATTTAGATATATTTTTTGGTATTTTTTTTTCCCATTTTGCGTAGTTTTAAGAGGCACTTATATGGTTTTTAACCTTTTTCACGTTTTACATTTGATAATTTTGTTTCGTTTTTGATTATTGCAGACTTAAGTAGACTTTATGTTGTAGTTTTAAAACAGATTTTTTTTCCAAGATTTATTTCTGATCAATCTGCGCTTTAAAGCCGTGGTTCTTGATCGAGATCATGGTAAAAGTGATTGCTGAAACGATGTTTTCTATATCGGTACCTCGAAAAATAGGTGTTGTTGGACGGCTGTTTCTATTTGTGCTCATTTCTCGCACCCGAAATCCAATCAATAATACTAAATAACACAAATGAAATGAAATAATAATTTTAGTTTGAAACTAGTTAATATATTCTCTTTTTTTTACCTTTGGTTGGAAAATTATCTTGGATAATGCAAATTTCGAACTACTGAGGGAAAATGGTGGAAACACGTGAATAGTGTCAATCAAATCAATTTAAATTCCTATAAAATGTTTAATATTAGTTTTACTTATTCTTTCTTAAATGTGTGTTTTCTAATTACCTTGGAATGGATGTGCCGATTGGAATTATGCAAGCGTGATTTATGGGACTTTTTCCATACACACGTGTCTTATAAAAGACCAACGCTTTTAACAATTTTCTTAAAGAATTAACTATCAGTTTTTTAATGTTACTTTTTTTCCATCAAAAGCACAAATTTATATTTTTAATGAAAAGTTTTTATTAATTTAAACTATTTACGGATTATATATACAAATTCCGATTAGAGAAAAATGTTAATGTGCTTTTCTCGAAGTCACAAATGGAAAAGAAAGATGTTGATTTCGCAACTGTTTTACATAGTAGGTGTACATTGTAATTTCAAAACGAAAATCAATTTCGTTAAGCTTGAAAGGAACTAAATTGGTATATTTTTTTTCGACAACTTACAAAATGTAGAGGTGTAATTTTTCAAAAAAATAATTATTTACATGATATAACTATTAAACTGATCAAATGTAGTCGCGAAATATTCGTGAATTATTTAGAAAAAAAATAAATAATCGTACATTACAATTATCAGTTCATAAAATTCAAATGAGTAATTTCTTGAAAGCCGCGCTTTACACAGTCGATAATATGTCAGAAAACATGGTTCAACCATATGTTGAAATTTTGATTTCTCAATAAAAAATCATTGTTAAATAATAATGAAGCGGAATTTTAATTTTAAATTAACTCGTTGCATAAATTTCCGATCACACCTATGTCCAGCCAAATTCAAATGGAATTGTAGATGTGCCTTAGAAAAAAGTGCTTTTTTCGGGCCAACATTTTTTTTTTCGAAAGTTCCAGAGTGTCATTTTTTTTAGTGTTAGGGGCACATTGACAAGCCGCGGCTCACACGTTGAAAAGAAGGTGAAATTTTCGTTTTCATTCCAAAAGTGGTATCATACCTCCACCCCTGTCTAAATTTCGTTGCGGATACACTTATGTGATATATATTTTTGTTTTTATTCGGGTATTAGCTAGCGATTGTATTAAAATGGAAGCGATATCTTACAAGCCGTAGCAATAGTGATAATTAGAACGACACAAAACGTGCGCGTATCATCGGTATTTTGGATGTTTTTCTTACTTTGGCCACATGTAGCAAAATCGAAAGAGCAACTTATGAACTTATAAATAAGAATAATAAAAAAAAAGATATAAAAATATTTTTTAATATAAAACGTTTTTGATGTGAACATCAAATAGATTACATTATCGTTTCACGTTTCATTTATAACCATACTCAAATTTACCTTAAAAACGTTTTATATTAAAAAAATATTTTTATTTCATATTTTTATATTATTAAAATTATATTATTTTAATTAAAAATTATTAAAATTTAAAAAATTCATGTTTTAAAGTGTCTTTAATATGGAGCCATGATGAAACGATAATGTTGTCATCCAGTTCGAGAAAATATTTAAAATCTCAAGTCTGTATCTCATCGCGATGGTAGTTTAAAATCAATTACAAACAGACAGACAGAGAAAAAAGCAACCTAATAAAAACGTTTAAAAAATGGGAGTATTAATTCAAATATACTTAACAGTATTCAATTAAAATGTAAAATATAAAACAAATCATTTTTATTCATTGGGTCATATTAATAAAAACCGACTTTACTCAAAACTTGAAGCAAATGCTCCGAATTGTCAAAATGTTTCGCATTTCATTTAATTAAAATACTAAAAACTATTTGTTATGTTCAAAAATATAAAATTTTAAATTGGTAGGTATTAATAAAAACGTTAAACTGACCATTTTCTATACAAATTCTGAAATAAATTAAAAAAAATGCTCAAAAATATATCAGCTTGCTTAAAAGTAAATACTTTTTTTATTAATATGGCCCATTGTTGCTTTATGTCAATATCATGTAGGTTAAAAGTTTTCTGGGTTTGCTCATATGTCTGTTGAAACCACGATTAAAGAAAAACTAGACGAGCTAGGTGAATGATGATTTATATCACTTTTATTGAAAGGCTCTCCCAAACATAATTTTGCAGGCATTACATATATCTTGGGAGCTTTATCCAAACAAAAGTATTATTTCATTGCCAAACATTATTATAATAACAGTCAAAATATTTTTGTTTTCGTTCAAACATATTTGTGTTCAGAATGAATTATTTTCGGCGTTATTGCAAACATATATATGTTTGAATGTTAAAAACATTCAATTTAGATGTAAACATATTTATGTTGACATTTTAATGTAAAAAAGGCAAATTAAGTGCTAATTTTAATGTAAAAATGGCAAATTAAGTGCTAATAACTTCTTTACACAATATTCATTTTTCTCTTTTTTTTAAATTACATTTTTTATTTATATTTTATAATTATAAACCTAAACTTTTATTTTTTTTATTACACATCTTTATATACTTAATAATTTTATGTCCATCTATTGTTCCTATTTTGAGTTCAGTGAATTACGGATGAATATACCAGATAGTGACAAACAGCCACTATCTGGTATAGCGGAAATATCAAACATGCATATATTAATATCTGATGAAAAATATATATTTCTACAGAACCATTAATATAGAAAAGTAATGTAAATTCGCGATTAAAGCAATTTATGTTTAAATATCGCATAATAATATTTCAATCTGAACATAATAATTATACAATTGAATTATAATGTAATAAGATTTCATTCCTAATATTTATATGGGATGTATTTCTTTATTCATTCTGGAATAAGAATAGAATGAACAGAATAGTTTGATATTTTATCCGAAATATCTAGAATACTGTGAATAAAGTAGCAGTTTCAGAATGATCAGAATAAAATAATGTAAACAAACAAAAATAATGTAAACAAATATCATTTGAAAATCAAACACTTATTAAAATTAACTTTTTAAAAACGTTGCTTATCAATTTGGATGTATGTCACTAAAATGCTTGCACATAACAATGCATCGTACGTCATTTCACATATTTTTCTTAATCAAAGAGGTTCCGTACATGCTGATTAAAAACTGCAGTACCAAACTTGTATTTTGCAATGCCACAATTTTGTATATATGTCCTATGCAGTGTATGCAGTTCTTAAATATTTTTAAAAAAGGACACCAATATCTTACGACACACGCGACAACCCACCAATATCATGCGACAGACGCGACTTCATTAAAATTTGTTTTATAATTTATAATTTGAGTAAATAATTTCTAATTTGACAGTTTTATTCTGTGTATTCTATGGGTGTATTTCTTTATACGTTCTGAACGTTCAGAATATTCCGTTTTAAATATTTCTATTACTTTATTTATTCCGAACGTTCTGGCTTATCCGAATTCTGTTACTTTATTCAAAACAGAACGTTCGGAACGTATTCTGTTTATTCCGAGTTCAATCGTAGAATACACAGAATAAAACTGTCAACTTAGATACTATTTACACAAATTAAATTTATTATTTAAATGAAATCGAGTGTATCCCAAGATATTGGTGGTCTGTCGCGTGTGTCTTAAGATATTGGTGGTCTCGGAATTGTTTTGATTAAGATACATATGTGAAACGTTGTACGATGCATTGATATGTGTTAGCATTTTAGTGAAATATCTTAAAATTGATAAACGTTTTTAAAAAGTTAATTTTAATAAGTGATTGATTTTCAAATCATATTTAATGTTTGTTTACATTTTTGTATTCTGGTTATTCTGAATCTGCTACTTTATTCACAGTATTCTAGATATTCCGGATAAAATATCAAACTATTCTGTTCGTTCTATTCTTATTCCGGAATGAATAAAGAAATACACCCTATGATTGAACTCAGAATAAACAGAATGCGTTCTGAACGTTCTGTTTGGAATAAAGTAACAGAATTCGGATAAACCAGAACGTTCGGAAAAAATAAAGTAACAGAAATTTTGAAAACAGAATATTCTGAACGTTCTGAACGAATAATGAAATACACCCATGGTGAATTCGAATTACGTTATAATTACATTCAAACATATTCAAACAAATCTTTTCTATCCTTCAGATATTTTCAATATTCGTAAATCCTGGGAAACTCTGGACAACTTTAAAATGTAACCACATATATTAGGATGTTTAAAGTCAGCTTCGTCCAACTATAACTTTTATTATTCTTACTAGCGCCAACTATCGATATTTCCCTATTTCAAAATTACCCATGTGACCTAACTTTCCTTACTAGTTTTTTCCATTTATTAATTTCTATTGTTATTAAGTTTTTGTATTGTATTGTTATTAAGTTTCGGTGTTTTGAATTTTAATTCGATGAGATTGGTTAGGTGAGTTTTGGTAAATGATGCCGCTAGATGTATAAAATATTTATGCGTTTCACGGAAGCTCGATTTTTCAATACTTGGTAATTATTTAAAAAACAATTTAAAAGGTTTTAAAAACAATATTATGTCCAAATCCTATTATTTAAATATATTTCTTTAAATTTTATTTTCACAATGTTTCTTTTGAGCTCTTGTATGCCATCATTAGCCACACAAGTTGCAACTATATTTCAGAAATCGTTTTTTCAAACATTTTTATAAATTGCTATTTTTGTCGCAAAATGTCTAAAAATAAAATTAAACATTTCAGTAATTTTAGTAATTCTATTTGAATCATGTTTCGGTGAAAATTGAAATGTATTAACTTAATAGGATCTTGCAATTTGGCGCTCTTACATTTATAATAAAGAAAATGTTTTTTTATTTAAAAAAAAAAAATGTAATGCCATAAAAAGGCGAACTTTATGTCATGACAATATTTTTAAATTTTTCAAATTCGCTATTTTGGTTTTGTCTTTTGTTGCTAGAAATATCCAACAAAACCACACACGATTTTGGCACAGTATACTTGAGGAAAAAGTATATTCGAAAATGTAAAAAAACGCGAATGTCAAAAATTACACATTCTCCCCTTTGGTATATGGTGAATGATATCTTTAATGCAATATCCTTTATGAAGTAGTTTTAGATATATTCATCAATGACGAATTTCCCAATGTCCTTGATTCATCATTGATGCGCTTGTCGTCAATTATCCATTTCCTGGATTAATTCGGTTGGGCACTTTAAACCTAAAAGTCGATGTCCATATTAAATTTTTATGAATATGTTTTTGAGTCTCTTGTTAGCTATGAGTTAGCTATTTATTTTCACGTAAATTTGACTATGAGTTTAAAATCTCTTCAATTATTAAAGATAGCTGATTTCTTTTGTGTTAAATAATCTTAAATGTTCCCCCTAATTGTGACCCATTATGACTCACTAATTATGACCATAACGGTAAACAAATTTTGTTAAACTATTTTGTGATTGTTTGTGGATCAATTTAACTTTTATGCGCATATTTTCCACTCGCATTATTATGTTAATTTTATAAAGTCCAAACTTTTGAAGAATCCGTTGCATTTATTTGACAGCTAAATATTTTGTTAGCATGTCGAATGTCAGAAAACAGAACAGTGATGCTCAAATGATGGCCCAATTTAATTATCGAATGAATTGAATTTGACAAATACCTTTTGCTGCCGTTGAAGAGTTGTCCGTTCATGTTTGTGCAATTAGTAATCATAACTAAAAATCACTCATTGAGTAGCAAAAGTTAAATTCCCGCAAACACGCGATAATTCCGTTGCAAGCAAATATTTCAACATTTCAAAGCGGAAACAATTCGCAACTTTTCATGTTCTTGGCGCTTCTACGTACTTGGCAGATACTTCGAGCCAGAATAAAAAAAACAACAATAGTTGCTACTTTTGGTTGCTGTGGCTGACTGCTGGCGCACTTAGCTACTACATTTTTGCTGCTTCTTTAGAACTTCCTGCAGCCACGTCTACTACTTAGCGAAAGATTATAAGGCATTGCTTGAAAATCGCGCAAAATCGCAGCTGCAATCAGCGACGTAGCAGAGCTAAACAAATGCAATAATAAAATATAAGCAAAGTAGCGGCAAAAAGCCGTAACTTCTCTGCTGCAGCTGCAGGAACAGCAACAAAGTGCAGCGCTCAACACTTTAAGCAGATAAAAACAAATTCGCGCGCGAAGTCATCCAGGGGAGAAATCTAACTAAAAACTTTTCCTAAGGTAGAGCAAGGCGATTCTTTTAGAAAAAGCTTTGCAAAACTATCTGCGAAACTTTGCAAGTTTGGCGCGATCTTTCATATAGTTGCAAGAACAATAAAAAAATAACAAATAGAAAAAGAGAATGATGAAGGGTGAATAGAGAAGGAGGAAGAAGAAAAATAAAAAGAAAAAGAAGAAGAAGTACTGTACATCAGTGTCAAGAAAAGTTTGGCAACGAAATGTAATTTGGACCTTTTGCACCTTTTTATGTACCATGTTGTATTTTCTCTGTTCAGAATTGCTGATGCAGTGCAGTAGCTAAGAATTTTTGATTGAGGTTTGATATTTTTGTTTGAAATATTCCTACACATTTTAAAAAATTTCCAACTAGAACAAAATACGAAATTTTTCTTCATATAATCAAATAATAGAATTATTGGAATTCATCAAATAAAAATGCATTTGAATTAAAAACATATATTTATACCCTACAGCTATGAGGTAAAGGGTATATTAACTTTGTGCAAATATTGTAACACCCCTTTGGAGGCGTGGTCAGTCTGGAAAAGTATATATTTTATTGATCAGAAAGTATCCGATTAGCTATGTCCATCTGTCTTGATGTCCGTATACACGATAACTTGAGAAATACTGCTTAGAATACGATGAAATTTGTTTGAATACTTTTTAGCCAAATGTTAGTTGTTTCAATGGAATTGAGCTAAATTGGTCGAAAAAAAGTATTCAAGATATACTTATAAAATATAAAAAGTATTGTTAGAATTCACCTAAAAATATGTGATCCAAAAATGGGCGTGATACGCCCACATTTGTTGTTTTTATTATTTTCAGCTTTTTCATAGTGAACATTTTATTCGCAAATTATTGAAAACAAATTTATGAAATATTAACCTTAAATCTCCACATATGTTTTAAAAGTAGGCGTGATCCGCCCACATTAATTTTTCAACATTTTTGATTTTTTTTTTTTACTTTTACAATAATTTATTAAATTATTGAGATATAATTTCTGATATGTAAAATATATTCAGAGTGTAAGAATGTTCAGCTTTAAAAGGTAGGTATACAATTAAATTTCCCACATTATTATCCCCACAAAGTGTAGGGTATTCCATAGTCGGGCCCGACAGACTATAAAAGTCTGTCCCATGTGACCGAACTTACCCATGTGGCCTAACTTTCCCAACTCGTTTTACTTTTGTTTTCATTTTTTACATGTGTATTGAATTTGTAGTGGTTTAGTAGCTATATTTACGTGATCTGATTGGTTGTATAAAGGGCAACTTTCCGAAGTTGCCTTTTATTGGTTAACTTAAACATAATTTTTTGGTTATCTTTTCGAGACCTGAAAGTCAACAAACAGGTGGACACTCGTAAGCCTTTTCGATAACTTTTTATTCGACATTCGGTTATTGCTAATTTTTAAATATTAGTATTTAAAAACTTACGTTTTGGACATCGTTTGTCTGGTTGGGTTGTTTTAACTGTTACTTTTAAAACTTGTTTTATTATTTATTGTTTTTGGGTTTTTTCAGTTGCTTTGTTCTTCGAGTTTTCTTTTTCATTTTTTTAATTTAATTTTTTTATTGAAAAAAAAAATATTGTTTGTAATAACCAAATTTATTCTGTTGAAACGAAAATTGTATGAAATCGCTGATGAATATGCAAAATTCTGTTGTCACAACTAATTAATCACTTATCATATTGGTTAATATAGCTTATAGTAAAAATATTGATTGATGTTGTAAAATCACCGAAAATGTGATAAGTATCCAGTCAGTCATTTTTAACCCATCGTCGATTTTTAAAGGTTAGATCCGTTTTTGATTTTAATTGCCCTTCCTGTTCCTTTTTTTAATAAACTGTTTCTCATAACAATTAATTTTTACAAAAATCTTCAAAAATATTTCCCCGTTCGCCCCCTTATTAATTTCTAACTAAATAAATACTGGGTTTTTAAGTATATTTAAGAGAAAAAGAGCTTCATCAATAATAGTAATAATAATAATTGTTTGGCACTACAGGCCTAAAGAACTCAGGTCGAGCTCTCTCACTTTTTGGTTATGCAAATATACTTTCAAAATCCAGTATCAAAATTAAACGAAACCCCATTAAAATTGTGGTATGATCTCCAACTACAATTTCAGAAGTTATACAAAATTTCAATAAGGTATTTAACAATGGTTGGTAGTTCCGTGCCATCGGAAAGGCTTTTTTCAAAAGCAGCCCAAAAAAACTTATACCAAAGTTTGGATATTACAAAGTTATTATAATTAGCATTGGGATCTTTAAGTATTCAAGGATTTCAAAAATTGTTTAATCAACACTTTTCTTTTATAATTATAACCTCTTTTATAATTATAACCTTTTGATCTCATTTTATTATTTTTCGTTATGTTTTATTGATAAGTTATCAATTTAGTTTTTTTGTGAAATAATAAAAAAAAAATGTTTCAAAACAAAAAAATTAAGACAACAACTTTTTTATTTTAATCGAATCTGTATTATTTTGGTTATTTAACATAAGACTTATAATATCTTCATCAAAATTGAAATTATTTATCACATCTTTTTTCATTTGATACATTTAAAACATCAATTTTTCCGATGAACATTCCTAAAGTATACTAATTGCTTACGCATTTTTAGATGTATTCATTTAAATAGAACTAAAGTTAGAAATAAGCGAGGGTCGATGCACTAACGGGCATTCTTCATGGAAAAGTCCTAACTGTTTATGAAAATGAGAACGACAATTTCATTAAATTGACGAATAATGAAATATTCATTAATTTCCATTACTTTTTAGTAAAATCTTTGATCTAATTGTTTTTATTAAACTCAAAATAAATAAAATTCAATTGAATGCATAAACAAATGGTACATTGAAAATATCTTTCGGATTTAAACCAAAAATTCAGTAAATACGTAAATTTATGAAAAAATAAAAGATCTGGTAACGCTTCTTGTACCCTACTGCATGCGACACTGCGTATTATGCTAGCTACTTGGTTGCCAGACCGTCAGTGCGGCTTACGCTGCATTATCGCCTGTAAATCCTTATTGGCAATCAAAAGTTGGTTGGTTCGCGTGTTGCTGCAATTTTTATTGAATCTTGGCAGATGCTTTGGACGCGTGAAATGCGATTACTCTACATCCTACCTGGCCACAGCTCTGTTATAGTCAATTTAATTGTTTATTTATTTACTTGCATTCACTTTGTTTAAGGTAAATAATTCTTTAAAACATTTATTACAGTTTGTTGCTGACAGATGTTCTGTTAAGCTGTATAATGCTGTCGGTGATAAGCGCCTTTGACATTTGGATTCTTTTAGTATAAAATGAATGAAAATATAACAAGCGCGTAAAACTCATAAATAGTGCAAAATTTCGTAAATAGTAGAAGTTTACACAAACATCATAAATATATTTGTTGATTTTTAAAAAGGTACCTTTAAGCATGGTCTGATGGGTGACGCGTTGTCTTCACGTAGGCACAATGCTATTTTTATTAAAAACGTCTAATGTGTTAACTTTTCTCTTTACTTGAATCAGGCCTGAAGAGGCGCCAAATATTGGAGGTAAACCGGCGCACCAAACAAGATGGTGCAACAAACAGTCGCAGCAGTAGAAGAGCGAAAATTCTGCAGACTTTGCCGTCTGACTTTGCCGTTTGTATCTCTGGATTGTATACAAAATAAATCACTCTTATGTTTGGTTTATATTATAACAAATAATAATATAATAGTTTGGCACTACAGTCCTGTACAGAACTTCGGCCGAGCTCCCTCACCATTTTGAGCTGTGCGTGTTATATTTGTACTCAAAGTGGTGGGACCTACAGTTTATTGCCGAATCCGAACGGCGGGTGAGAGCTTTTCATAGGCAATGTTTTACTCTCGTAGATTTGCCATTTACTGCCGAGAGGTAGCGCGGTATAGAAAAATGTACTATGAAAAGATGTTGTTAGTCCCAGTCCTGGCTTGAACCGGGGACCTTTCGGCTCGCAGTCCAACGCACTAACCACTAAGCTACCGCGGCTACTAACAAATAACTTTATTAATTCACTTTAATATGCAACTTTACTAATTCTAACAACTGCTGCATGTCCACTAGGGGTTCCAATCCCGAAGCAATTTGGAAATCCCGGGATCCCGGAATATATCCCGTATTATGTCCCGAATGATTGAAATTTGTATTACAAGTACCAAATAAGTAAATTTTACACATTAAGTCGGATCGGCATATTTTTCCCATATTTGTAAAAGGTCTTAATTTACAAAGTGCTGCTAGAGTTTATCACAAAAAAAATTTTAGTCGGTAAATAATTTCCTGTGCTTGAGTATTGCAGATTAAGTTAAAAACACTTTAAATCAATATTTTATCATCTAAATAAAGCTGTTTTGGATCGGAGTAGGCTTAAAAAATTAGTGATTGAATCTATTATTATCTTAAGTTCGCGCATCGTCTTTGAACTTTAAAAAGAACAAAAATTTTACATTTTCTCAAGTTAAACTGTCTCAAATAAAATTGTGTTTATACATTCTTTGTAGTTCTGAATCCAAATATGTTAACGATCAATTTCTGTGAAGTCTGCCAATAATTAAATTTTACTGATTACATTATATTGTTTATGTTTTATTGGTGTTCGCGCATTGCAACTGAAGGTAAAAAAAAAACTTTAAAAAATAAATATATGTTTAGGGTAAAAAAATTTATTTTGCTTCAGAATATGTTTCAAAAATTAGAGTTTAAATCTATCCTAATGTCCTCCTAAAATTTCATAAATTGGGAAGTTTAAAACACCAAAAAAATCGTTTTATTTGGTAAAACCGGAATATTATTCAGGACGATATTAATATATTCAAACTCTATTTTTGAGCCTACTCCGATACAAAACAATTTTATTTATATCGTAAAAAAAACAAAAATATGAATTTGGTTTTTAAATTTATCTGCAATGCTTAAGCACAGGACATTTTTTTGATCAAATTTTTTGTTGTATTCCCTCACAGCATTATGTAACTTTTAGGCCGTATTACAATTTGATATTAAAATTTAAGTTGGATTTCGATCACACTATTAAACATGTGGTTTTGTGAAAATACTAGCAGCGGTATCCTTACATGAAATCAAACATTTGTCACCAAGTCTATTGAAAAATAATTAAAATATGCTAACGACTGCAAATTTAAAATTTAATAGTTTTAATATTTTCTACAAGTTATTTTGACTAGCAATCCCGGGATTTCATTTCGGGATTTTCGGTACAAATATTCTCCGGGATCCCGAAATCGGGATTGGAAGCCATAATGTCCCCTATTTAACTTGACATTGATCACACACGAAATGCTCTCGACCACTTTCCAATCACTACTGAAGTGCTGTGCCTCAGATGCGCTGTCCTTATATAATGCATGCATCAGTTCGAAAGCTTCGAGAACCTTCTACTCGTTTCGTGAATGACGCATGCTATTGGCATCGCACTTATGTGTTTTTAATACGCTGATCTTTTATCTCTTTTTCGCACATTGCCTCAGTGCGTTGAATGATCTTCCGCCTCTTTCTAACACATTTCTTAATGCGCGGAAATGCCTTGCGTCTCATTTACTCTTGCACAATGGAGCACATTACCTCTTTTTGTAACAATATAAACATTATTTGTATTCTTAGGGTTCCGTACCATTGCCTCTTCGCAGGATGGTTTCAATTGAAGAGGTTGCTGCCGAGTTGCAGTACGAGCCAGTCGACATTAAGAAAAGTCTCACAGGCCGCAGCAAAAGAAACAGCAGAACTAATTATAATACAAACGACCTTCTGCTGCTCTACGACTCTTTCAGTTGTTTTGGTTCTACGGTCTTGGTTCAGCGCGTCATAAAATGTATTTTTAAAATTTTCTAATATTAAAAAAATAATAATATTGAAAAAAAAAATAATAAATTAAAATGTCAAACAATTTCTCTCGCATTTGTGCGGACTATATGAAGCTCAAATGCGACTCACACAATTGAATTTTTAATATTTTTATTTTTTCAGCATTTGTGAAGCTATATGAGGTTGATATGCGACTCACACAATTTTTCTCGCATTTGTGCGGTCTATATGAGGTTCATGGCGACTCACACAATTGAATTTTCCAATTTTGTACGCACACGTGCGACAATATTGATACTCAAATGAGACTCACAAATTCGTATTGAGCATCCTATGCTGACGCACATTTGGATCATTGTGAGCGCACACATTCGACTTTTTTGTAGGGTGTACGCTCACAGAGCGCGCACAATGCGAGCATTTTGCTATCTGGGAATATCGAAACGAATGACATACTGGGTTAATTGTAGAAACTACTATGTTCTTCAATGTCATGACCACTGACAAATAATTCTGGTTAAATACATTAAATTAATAAATAGAAAAATATGAAATAAGCACCTTCGGCATGGGGATTCCGATGATTTCTTACAAAAAAACACGCAAAAATCCATTTATAAATTCAAAAGTCAAACACTGCTATAAATTTAACAATTAACTAAGACAATAATTACAAACTGCTTTAATTCAATTTTCCGTTCTCCGGTACATAAGACAAGTTCTCAATTCTGAATATTTTTGCATACATTAATGTACCAAGGTGGTACAGTGTACGCAAAATTAGAACATCTACAACAGCAGTTAAAACACGAGATGCAGACGGACAGAGTACGATTCTTTAATTGCGAATATTATTTCAATATCTATTTTTAGCAATACTATTTGCCAACGAAACACAGTGTGCCCAAACACTCATAAATCGGGTGAAATTCAGTATTGTCGGAACCACTCAACCGATTTTAAAAATTTAAAAAGTGTTGTACAGAGAAAACTTTAAGTATGTATTAATTGTTTATAAAAGTCCCATACTAATATATTGATTTCATGATAAAATGTACAAGCTATGTATAAATATGTAAAGTAAAGTCTTCAAAAATAAAAAATAAATTATGTTCCAGTCTTTATCTTTAAAACTTATCAAGATATTTTCTCATGTAAGCACATTTTCTGTAGATCTCAATGTAAGCTTTTCATAAACAAAAGAATTTTAACAATCGGATAACTTTTCGATTTTTTACAATTATTGAAAAAATTTTCATGAAAAAAATCTCAACTTTACTGATTTCTATCTCCATTGCCATTAAAGGTAGAAACTCTAATTTTAAAACTTAAGTTCTCTCAATTTTTCTCTGTATAACACATTTAAATTTTTAAAATCGGTTGAGTGGTTCCGACAATACTGAATTTCACCCGATTTAAGAGCGTTTGGGCACACTGTGCGAAGGAACAAACTATAGAATGAAGCGAGAAACATTGTTGAGTACGTTGGAAGACACACTCTAAAAAAGGAATGTTTATAAAATACTTGTTGGAAACTATCGGTTACTTCTGGTAAATACATATTGGGTGGCATAAATACTTATTGTTAGTCGTAAATTATAATGGTTTATTGCAAACAATTACACAATTCTAGTGATTGAACAAAACAATATCTAATTTCTTAAAAACATTTAAAATGTTTCCCAAGAACATTTTATAAAATTCAGTTCAATTATTACTCCCACACACTCATCTGTTACCAGTAAATAATGAAATAATGAAAGTAAATAATAAGACAAGTAATAAGTACATGATATTTCTTTGGGACAAACAGTTTCCCAAAACGCAAACTATTTTAAAATTGTTTGCCCTAAATACTAATAGCTTCTCGGAAAAAATGCTACATTGAAAGTGTTTGCCCCAAAAGTCTTACAACTTCTTTTGTCGAATAAGAAGCAAAATTTTCTTATTGTGCGAAATCTGAAGCTAATTATTATCATCTATAGCCACTGCCAAAACAGATGACTGCAGAAACACTGCCGCAATTCTGTGCAAATCATCTGACGAAAACCCAGTCAGTTTAGATGACTTTTTAAGTCGCGTCCAATGTATGAGACACCTGGTCCCAGGCATAACGCATCGATGTGTTGTAGTGTTTCCTTAATGTCCATCAATATCAGTCGAAATAAAAGGTTTATTTTCGCTAGACGTTCGTTTACGCGACTTGTCGAATAAGCTACTCTTGAATTCTGCATTATTCGACATGTCGCGTAAATGAGTGGCTGCCGGAACAAAAAGGAAACCTTTTGCTTTGACTGAATTTGGCGAACACTACAAATATTTGCCGGAAACACTTCAAGTCTTTTTGGCAAACATTACCAAATTTTAAAATATTTGTGGTAAACACTTCAAATATTTGTGGGAAACACTTTTCGTCTTTGTGGAAAACACTTTTCGTGTTTGTGAGAAACACTTCAAATATTTTTGAGAAACACTTTTCGTATTTGTGGGTAACATTTTTCGTGTTTGTGGGAAACACTACAATTATTTGTGGAAACACTACTGATCATTTGTGAGAAACACTTCGAATTCCTACAAATGAGCTTGCAAACACTTTAGTGTTTGTTTGAGAAAGTGTTTACAGGGAACGATATTTTTTTTTTGTGTGCAGACATATTTTTTATTTAATTTACACTTACTAGTAGGGACTGATTACTAAAAAAATCAATGTTATTCTACAAAATTACTTTAAAATTTACTTTAAAATTAAACTAAAATTTAAAACAAAGTAAAAGTAATTTTCCTTCGATTGCATGTAACTACATTTTTTATAATTCACGATACACTTTTAGTTTTCAATTTATTGTTTTCAAGTAATCGTGTGTCTGTTTTTATTTCTAAATCAAGTGGTTAGTTAGATTGACAAAATATGACTATGTGAGTTGGTTGCAAAAAGCATAACTTACAGGACACCGGATGAGAGGTAATGAACACTGCAACGAATAGCACTCGGCGGATGTCTTTTGCACGTGTGAGTGTGTTTGCAATTGTGTGCGTGACATTTCTGCGGAGGGAGGCGATGACACGGTGCACTTGTAACTGGTGTCGATATACAGCGCCTTGTTTCTGTAGCTCCGAAAAACAGAACAGCCGAATTTCGTCTTTGATTTCTGACAATAATTGTCTACTGCTTCTGGCATTGTGTTTATCCCCCAAGTGATTGTCAGATAAACCCATTTGTTTGGTCTGTGGTTTGGATTGCGTGCTGTGAACTGTCGCAGTTCTCTTGACAAATTATATTCAAACACTCTCCTAACAAGACCGTAAACTAGAGACTGTGGAACATTTTTTACCAAAAAAAAAATTAAATTACCGCAAATTTTTTTACTACAGAAATTATTTAAATTTTCAATTGTTCAAAATATACTCATATTTTCTTTTTTTATTATATAAAAGCACCATAATTTAATAAATGTTAAGATATAATTTCCAAGTGTTTTTAAGCAAATATTTTCACATCAAAATTTATTTGTTAATATGCTACAAATATTTTTTTGGATGAGAAGTTTATATATTTAAATCTTTTTTGCATGAATAAGAATATATATTATATTATTGTATGTCTTTTGATCACATCGTATTTTAAATGGAATGTCTTTCATTGCTTTAACCTTAAAATATACCCTTTGCACATTTAGTTGTCGTCTTTTTATGCTTCGGCTGTTATTTGGATTTTCTACAAATGTGCTATTTACAGCGAACTAACGTCAAATTAAATAGAAACGCTTTACAAATGACTGACATTTAATTTAATTCTTATTTTTCGCTTCGTTAAATGCGAAAAGAACGATTCTTTGTTTCACAGTATCCATGAAAATACGAAATAATTTGAACTTTTACAAATGTATAGCAAAATAATAAAGACATATTTAGGTAAATATAGAATTTCGCACAGAAAAAACATAATATTTAAGAATTAGCACGTCTATGTTATGAATTTTCATTATGATTTAATCAACCACAATTTTATAAATTTCAACAGATGGAAAAAGTTAGTAATGATCGTTACTTTTCAACAGGTTGTGCGTTTTTTTTTTCGTTCTACTCTAGCATTGAACCAAGCCCGCCCTTCGAAGTTCACTCGGCTCTCAACCAGTGACGTCAACTTATAGTTTCATTGTCCCCGTATTTCTTAACAAAGTTCCCCAATTTACTATAAAAATCCTCGTACTAATGTAATTTAAACACACTGAGAATAAAAAGTGCTACTTTTTCAATAATATTTCATGGAACAAATGTTATTTATTTAATACTTATGTATTTCTTTTTTATTTCTTGATTTCTCTAATTATACCCTACACCTATGAAGTACAGGGTATATTAAGTTTGTGCATAAGGAAAAGTATATATATTCTTGATCAGCGTTTCCCGACTGTGTTTAGCCATGTCCGTCTGTCTGTCCGTCTGTATGTCTGTCTGTCTGTCCGTATGTCTGTCTCACCGAAAACGTAGTCACTTGAGAAATATTTCTCAGAATGCGATTAAATTTCGTTTCAATATGTTTTAGCCAAAAGTAGGAACTGACTTTGGAAATGAGCCAAAGCACGACTAAATTTTTACAGACATTTTTATTATTAATATCAGGGTCTCGTGCTTCGCTGTGGACGTTGTGTAATACTCCGCAAAAACAACTTTTCTCAAATACAATTCTTTCTCAGACTGTGCTTCTCGTAGAATTCTTCCCCATAGAACATTTCGCTGTAGAATTCTTCCAATTAGAAACCTTTCCCGTAAAATTCTTTCCCATAGAATGCTTTCCCGTAGAATTCTCCCTGTAGAATTCTTTCCGGTAGAACTCTTCCAGGTAGAATTCTTTCCCGTAGAATTCTTTTCCCAGTAGATGTTTTAGTATGATGAGTTTTAAATAATAATAATAATAGTTTGGCACTACATTCCTATAAGAACTTAGACCGAGCTCTCTCACCATTTTGAGCTGTGCGTGTTATATTTGTACTCAAAGTGGTGGGACCTACAGTTAATTGCCGAATCCGAACGGCGGGTGAGAGCTTTTTCATAGGCAATGTTTTACTCTCGTAGGTTTCCCATTTACTGCCGAGAGGTAGCGCGATATAGAAAAATGTTTCTATGAAAAGATGTTGTTAGCCCCAATCCAGGCTTGAACCGGGGACCTTTCTGCTCGCAGTACAACGCACTAAAAACTGAACTACCGCGGCTACGAGTTTTGGTGTGGTGAATTTTGGTGTGTGAGTTTCAGTGTGGTGAGTTTTAGTGTGGTGAGTTTTTGTGTGGTGAATTTTAGTGTGGTGAGTTTTAGTGTGGTGAGTTTTTATGTGGTAAATTTCGTTGTAGTGAATGTGTTTGTTACCCTGATGTGATATATCTTGATATCACTATACTAACTGTTAACAAACACCATCGTGAAATTGTACCTTCTATGGGGGTGCCACGCCCAGAAGTCCAATTCCGCCCACATTCGGCGAGACCGTTTAGAATGGTTAAATATATCGCTGACCAAAATTTCATTAAATTTGCTATCCCAATTGCTAATACAACGTGTTTCTAATTTTTGGGTTATGGGAGGTGCCACGCCCAGTCCACCATTTGGAAAAATTAATTGACAAAAACAACAATGTCCGAAAAATTTTGAAAAAAAAATTTTGAAAAAAAAAATTTGTTAAAAAAATTTGTTGGACGACAAAAACAATGCAATGGTCGAAATCACCATTTTACAAAAAAAAATGTTCGCCGAAACAATGACAAAAAAAATTTGTTTTTGATTTGTTTTTCCTTTCTTTTTTTTCCTTTGGTTTGGATTTTAGTTTTACGTTATTGCTTTTGTTTTTGTATTTTTGGTTTTTTTTGTGGTTTTGCTTTTGTATTTTTACTTTTCAATTTTTTTGTTGTTGTATTTGAGTTGTTTGTTTCATGTTTACAGCTGCTGTAAGTGCCAAGTTATATCGTTTTGAAAGTTTGGACTGTAGGAGATACCACGCCCCCACGCTATCATTCTTTCCAGATCCTACCGTATCTGTGGTATAAATTTCAAGCAATTTGGATCAGTCGTTTAGACGGAGAAGCAGAACAAACAATCAAACAAACAAACCAACAAAGAGATTTATTATATTAAAATAGGATTCATATGTGGTCCAAAAATGGGCGTGATCCGCCCACATATTTTTACATTATTTTCCGGGTTTTCATAGTGAAAATTTAGCAGTAAATTATTAAAATCAAAGCAATGAAATATTAGCCTTACAACATTTTAAATATAGGCGTGGTCCGCCCACGTTTATTTTTATTAGTATTTATTTGTTTTGTTTTTTTATTCTTTTATATCAATTTTATAAATTATGGGGATATAAGACGTGTGTATATGGTATGTGAATAATATTCTGAGAGTGTATAGCATAATTAAGAACTATAAAACTAAGGTATACAATTAAATATCCCACATTAATATCCCCATCAAAGATGTAGGGTATTCTATAGTCGGGTTCGACCGACTATAAAATTCCGTCCCATGTGACCGAACTGACCCATCAGACATTATAAATTGACAAAAATTATTGTCATGGTGCTATATTTATTAATTAAGGTATAGTTTTTCAGTACAAGTTTAAACTTAGTTAAAATTTTTACATATTTTTAAAATCTATTGTTCTAATTCAAAATGTAAGAATTTCATAAAACTTTACAGAGAGATAGACAATTCGTACTCAGTTAATATGAAATTTTTAATATTTGTAAAATGTGGACTATAGACGAAATTATATCTAGTTTAAACTGAATTAAAATGTGACTGAAAGTGGAAATCAGGCTGGGCCACCTCTATTTTTTTTGCTTTTTTACACTAGTGATATTAAATTTTTAATGCAACATCATTGCACTACAACTTTTCGCGAAACTTTATAGTAAAATGGCCTGTTGATTATAACTCATCCAGACGAATACTAAAATGTACTCAAAAAAAGTTTTTTATTGACTTTTTCAAGTGTTGATTAGGTAGTCGATTTAAATTATAAAATTAAAGTTAAATGCATTAAAATGTTGGTCTTGAATATCTTTTTATAATGTAAACAAATTATCTATCAAATTTTATGTAGAAAAAAATTGTTGAATTTTTTTCAAAATTTGGTAAAAACCTAGGTTGGGCCACACCTTTTCTCATTATTAAAAGCACTCACAAATTTTTCTATGCATATAATTGCAAGTGTCATAGTGATTTTTTTTTAATATAGAGTGTCAAATCAAAACATTTTTAGTTAATTTTGAAGGATTTTTCAATTTGGGGTTTTCGGTTCACATTTGCGTATAAAATATTAAAATGATTAACAATCACTTTTTTTTGTAAGTTCCATTAAATGAAAAATAATACAGATTGGTTGAAAAACGACAATATAATTAAAATAATTCATTTTTGGTCTTATTTGAAAGGTGTTTAACGATTTTTTGTGGTGGCCCAACCTACGAACCATTTTTTTTTTGTTCTCCAGAAAGTAGGCTGTATTTTTGTAAAATTTTTATGAAACCATAAAAGATAGCCCATTAAATGTACTTTAAAATGGTATATATAAATACTTTAAATTATTTGCATATAAAATGTTATAGACAAAATACAAATTATGTCCAACCTACGGACCTTTCCCCTATTATTTTGACCATTTTTTACTACATTTTTGTCATTGGTATTTTTTGTTTCGAAATTTGAAATTTCCAATGATGACAATATTTAAAATACTGAAAACAATATTTATTCAACTATTAAGGGGCATGCTAAATTTGTAGGTCTCACATTAAGTGAAAGTAGTGAGTATCGAGTACTCGAGTGTTTGATATGACATAAAAAATTGCAGAGGCGAAAAGAAATAAATTTAAATACTTTTCGACACGTTTTACATTGAAAGCATTTACATAAATACTATTATTATATATTTGAATGTATATTTTATTACCCTCGTAATAAAAAGTATTTATTTCAAATTGTTGTTACCTACGTAATAAATAATATTTATTTAAAAAAAGTGTTAAAAATGAAAAATATTCGATATGAAATTCATAATATATTCAATATTAACTCAATATCTATGACGATAAAAATATCGACATCATTCTGGACAGTACTCTTCTCACAGTTCAAAAGTTGTTTTATGACAGTCTGGAAAATATCATATATTACAAATTAATTGCTTGGATATAAATAGAAAATGCTAAATTCGGACTACGTTAAGCACCAATTATCAAAAAAAATATGTATATTGTGTGTTTGTACATCAGTTAATTTCAATTCGAAATATAACCGTTTCAGGTGTTGTAAAGACGAATAAACACTATCTTGGCCATTAAGGTGATTAACAATATCCCGCATATACACGCTGCAGTAGGCAATAACAACAACCTGAACTTGTCTGCATTCATCTAACTCAGTATGTTTCCCGTAAGGATAACATGCACACACACACACACACACACACACAAGCAATTTGTGAATGTATTAATACCGCTGGTTTCCTAATCAGCATAATTTCCGGCGGCTATTTGCTTTCATCCGCTTCCGTTTGTTGTAAAAAGGATTTGCGAACATGCGTCGCTTTTTGTTTGCACTCCTCGTATTTGAGTTGGCTGATGATATCTGTTTGTGGGAGTGAATGTGCACAACCCCAGTAGAAAATGAAAATTACTTTAGCAACGTCAAATGTCAGTATGTTCATTTTTGGTGTTTCTTATAAACAAAAGACCATCGGTGTGATGTATCAAATTGATTCTGGCTTTATTTTCAAGCTATATTCATGCCATTATGTATGGAATAGCACATCAATAAAATGCTGAAATATAACAATTGAAAAAACTATCATCACCCTTTTTTAGATACATGTTTCTTTATAGGTATACTTAACTATTGACATATTAAACTGGACTTTATTTTAATGTACAGGTTTTATACCCGACACTAAGAGTGAAAGGGTATATTCAATTTAGTATGGTAGAAAGAAGCATATCCGGTGTGGAAAAGTGTATATATTCTTGATCAGCTTGACCTCCTGAGTCGATTTAGCGATGTCCGCCTGTCTGTCTGTCTGTCTGTCTGTTGAAATCACGATTACATAAAAACTAGAAGAGCTAGATCAAGATTACTTATATACCTATGTTGTCTGTCAGTGAAAAATGGCATTATTAGTTCATTGAGACCTATGAACCGACCATTTATGTTCAATATCTCATATAAAAATTACATCTGCAGGTGAAACATTTATGAAACATATCGTCGATGATACTGCAAAACCACCTAACTCCATGTGAAAATTACGACTAATTTGGTGTTATAATCCGGTTTTAAATGATATGTTGATCGGATAAATTAGATAAATGCCATTATAAGTTATGACACACTTTATTTTGTATGAAGTAAGTGCAGAATTGAGACCCAAAATAGTTTTGTTTCTTCTGTAAAATTCATTTTGTAAAAGGTATTCGAAAATGTAGATAGGCTTTTTTTGCATAATCACCGACGATATGAAAAATATTACGAATCTTTCGTAAGGTACACGAATACTTTGTTTAAAAAAACTGAAATGATGATTCATGTCCCGGTGGGTCTATTTCCCATACTCGGATTTCGCTAAAAATTCTTAATTTTGCTAAATTGAATTTTTAAGGATCACTTTTTATATAATATTATTTTAATTTTTTTTTTTGATTTGATTTGCCACTTCCACTTATGACTTATGACAACTTATGACTTCGGTATGTTTTGATTTTTGGTCGGTTCCGGGGGCCCGCGGCAAAAAGCAAACTTTAGTCATTCTCCCCCCACATTTAGGAGGTTATGCAATGTTTGTATTTTTTTTTAATTTCAATCGGCCCTATAAGGTAAAGTTTAGCCCTACACTAAGAAAACAAGATGTTTATGAAAGTCTTGCTGCAACTATCCTTTTATATTTACGCCTTGTAGTAAATATTCAAACATCCCATAACTTTCAATAAAGTTGCAGCAAAACTATTAATATTTTTTAAATATGACGTACTTATATTCAGATAGTTACGAGATGTTTGCCACAACAGTAATGAAAATTGGGATATTTAGAGCAAAACTTTTGAGGTATTTTGACATTTGACTACCATACGCTCGGTTTATCCACAACAATGAAGTAAATCAAATGGTGTAAAAAAAAGTGCCAACTCAAATATTATATTTTAATGGTAAAAGTGAAAATAAAATATTCTGTGATTTAAATTATCAACACGTGATGGAAAATATTTCTTTTCAGAGTTTACTTTGATGATAGCGTCACCGGTCGGACTTGGTTCTTCTGCGAAGAAATCTTAAGTCGTTGTACAATTTTGCCTTGGAAGGATTTAAAAAGACGATGGCGATGTATACCAGGATGTACCATGTACCAGGATACTGTTTTAATTCTAGAATAAATAAAAATACATTTAATTCATTTTCTTTCAGTTCAATAAAAATTACTCCGCGAATTCTAATGGAGTACCTTTTCCAAATATTCATCAACTATCTTCCTATTTGTCAGATGTTTAATTGATGGTTGCTATAGTAAATCGTCGATCGTCGTAAATTCGAAAAATGGTTGCTAGCAATATTTATCGTATTTGACGGATGTTTGAGTGATGGTTGTCTCAAATACTTGATATTTAGGGCTGTGTTATTTCAATCATCTTTGTTTTCTTAGTGAAGTTTTTATTTTGACTTATTTAAGTAATTATATATAACACAATAGTTAAAACTATTGCGGTCTATGGTGCGACAGTTCATGGTGCGACATTCCGCGTTCCGCCTGTTGCCGACCCCTGATGTAGGGTATAGTCAAATCAACTTCAAATCCGCCCACGTGACTGAACTGAATATATTTCTTTTTCTCTGCGTGTGATATTAGTATTTTGGGATTGTTCTGTAAGTAGCAGCATTATACCGATAACTCTTTGATTTCTGTCACTATCAGACAGAATTTTGTTAGAAGGTAAATAACAAACTTGCGGTCTCTAGGCTGTAGTATTCTCCAATGGCCAGGTACATGAGACTGTTATTTATATTCATATGTAACCTGAAGTCCTGTACATGGTAAATTGACTGTTTACACATCAAAGCAAATATGTGATGTTTAAGCCGAAGGATATTTCACAAATAACCCGTATTTCAGGCTCTGCATACATTTATTGGTTTCTAATATTTGCTTTAATTTCTAATGACTCAGCAACTAATATTATTAATAATATCGTATTATATGCATGGTCGAGATTCTTATGAATATTTTTGCTTGAATCTGAGGCTCAAGTGTCTCCTCGTTTCTTATGCCTTGTGTTTATTTGTTTGCGGTTTGGACTATTTATTTGCCACTGAATTTCAGTTTCCTGAAAATGTATTTCTTTTTTTACTTTTATTTATTATACCCCGTATTCATAAACGCATTTTACGTGTATGTTTATTTTTATACAGGTTTATTAAATACATTTGTTGAGGCATACAGTTTATACGACATAATATTAATTAAGTAATTTGATTTTTTGTTCATAATTTTTGTTTATTGATTTTTATGTCTTTACTTTAAACTTACTCAAAATCCAAAGATTTCAGAATGTATATTAAAGCTTTGTCCTTACTGAGCCAAAATTACATTAATTTTGTTTAAATTTAATGTATTAAAACCTACACACATATATTTTGTTGTATTTCTAACGTAATATAAATTGTTTTATTCTTATTTATACTTTTATTCTTATTTTTATATATAAGGGTATATTAAGTTTGGTACGCCGTTTTTATCACCCAGTAGGAAGTATATCCGGTATGGACAAGTATATGCAATGTATTGTTAAATATTTGAACATTAACAGGGCAGTGCGTTCGTTGGGGGTTCAAACCTACCTCCCCCCCAGGACCATTAAAAAAATATTTAATTAAATTAAAGACTAAAAATGTATGTGAATGTAAATTATAATTTTAAAATATCACACGCTCAGATCAAAAGTGGTTTCAACAATATGTTAAAATAAAAAATTGTTGAAAATATTTAGAGTAAAAACGAAACAATATTTTCTAAAAGCAAAAAACAATAAAAGATAAAGCAAAAAAAGTGATAAAGTTCAATATCATTTGTGAGCTGACTTTATCTTTACTCATTCTTATTCTAATAAAATTTTATTGATGTTAAAACGTATTGAGGAAATTAAAAAATGCTATACTAAAAAAGGTTATATCCTATTAATATAATAAATCTGTTTGTTCGTTTGTACGTTTGTACGTTTGTACGTTTGTACGTTTGTACGTTTGTCCGTTTGTACGTTTGTGCGTTTGTTCCGCTTCTCCGTCTAAACGGCTGATCCGATTTCCTTGAAATTTTTACCACAGATGCGGTATGGTCTGGAAGGAATGATAGGCTATATATGGGCGGAATTGGACAAAGAGGCGTGGCACCTCCCATACAACCTAAACTTTCAATACGATATAACTCGGCACTTTCACCAGCAACGAACATGAAACAAAAAACTCAAATACACAAAAAAATTTAAAAACAAAAAAACAAAAGCACAAAACAAAACAAAATCAAAAATACAAAAGCAAAAGCAATCACGTTTGTTCCGCTTCTCCGTCTAAACGGCTGATCCGATTTTCTTGAAATTTTTACCACAGATGCGGTATGGTCTGGAAGGAATGATAGGCTATATATGGGCGGGATTGGGCAAAGAGGCGTGGCACCTCCCATGCAACCTAAACACGATATAACTCGGCACTTTCACCAGCAACGAACATGAAACAAAAAACTCAAATACAAAAAAAAAAAATAAAAACAAAAAAGCAAAAGCACAACACAAAACAAAAGCAAAAATACAAAAACAAAACCAATCACATAAAACCACAATCCAAACTAAATGAAAAACAAAAAAAGGAAAGAAAAAGAAAAACAAACTCACCACACTAAAACTAACCAAACTAAAACTCACCACACTAAAATTCACCCTTAAATTAACCACACTAAAACCCACCACACTATAATTCACCACACTAAAACTCACCACACTAAAATTCACCACACTAAAACTCACCACACTAAAACTCACCACTTAAAAACTCACCACACTAAAACTCACCACACTAAAACTCACCACACAAAAACTCACCACACTAAAACTCACCACACTAAAACTCACCACACTAAAACTCACCACACTTAAACTCACCACACTAAAACCCACCACACTAAAATTTCACCACACTAAAACTCACCACACAAAAATTCACCACACTAAAACTCACCACACTAAAATTTCTCCACATTAAAACTCATCACACTAAAACTCACCACACTAAAACTCACTATACCCAAAGTCGCCACACTCAAACTCACCGCACTAAAATTCACAACACTAAAACTCACCACATTTAAACTCACCATACCAAAACTCACCACACTAAAACTTACCACACTAAAACTCACCACAATTAAACTCACCACACTAAAACTCACCACACAAAAATTCAACACACTAAAATTGAACACACTAAAACTCACCACACTAAAATTTCACCACACTAAAACTCACCACACTAAAACTCACTACACTAAAATTTCACCACATCAAAATTCACCACTTTTAAACTCACCACATTAAAATTCACTACACTCAAATTTCGATACACTAAAACTTACCACACTAAAACTCACCGCACTAAAATTCACCACACTAAAACCCACCGCACTATAATTAACCACACTAAAACTCACCACCCTAAAATTCACTACACTAAAACTCACCACAATAAAATTCATCACATTAAAATTCATCACACTAAAACTCACCACAATAAAATTCACCACACTAAAACCCACCACACTATAATTGACCACACTAAAACTCACCACACTTAAAAACACCACACTTAAACTCACCACACTCAAATTCACCACACTAAAACTCACCACACTAAAACTCACCACACCAAAACTAACCACAATTAAACTCACCACTCCAAAATTCACCACATCTAAACTCACTACACCGAAACTTACTACATTAAAACCCACCACTCTAAAACTTCTACTGGGAAAAACTCTACGGGGAAGAATTCTACAGGAAAGAATTCTACCGGGAACAATTCTACCGGGATGAATTCTACGTTGAGAATTCTACGGGAAAGCGTTCTATGTGGATTTTACGGGAAGATTTCTACTGAGAATAATTCTGCGGAGAAGCGCAGTCTGAGAAAAAATTGTCTTTGAGAAAAGTTGTTTTGGCGGTGAATTATTTGGTTACCACATTTATAAAACGAATAAAAAAATTTCAACAGCTAAGCACGGGCCCCTCATATCAATAATAAAAAAATGTTTTTTATATTAATAAAATCGCTCCAAATCTTGGCACGAGTCGTGCACGGGTCCAGCTAGTATATAAATATATTCAAAAATATATAAATACTTCAAAAAAATGTAAACTTTCTTTACAAAAAGGTCCATTGCTTAAAATTATTTTGGTCGAACATTTTTTTTTCTTGTGTTGAAAAACTTTTGTTTGGAACAATATTTACGTTATTTTTGTCGAAGAATCATTTTTTCCGAACTAAAAATTATTGAAATTTTCTTACAATCTTATTTTTTAAAACAATACAATACACTCAGAAGAAAATGTCCCATTAAGTACTTAATGGTACGACCATCAATCTTATGGTTCATGAATTAATAGTTCTTTCTTTTTGAATAAAAAGTATTCTAATTAATAGTATTCGAAATATTCAGTACCATAAATCTAAATATTTCAATATTATTATTTTTAATTGAATAAATACTATTGTTTTAATGGTTTCCTCCTATAATAATAAACGTGGCATAAAAAACATAAACACGAATATAAACATGTTCGTTTTGTACGTCATTCTATTTATTACAGATAATAAATAATAAATCGAACTTCTGTTATGGCGACGGACTCTAAATGCAGACTCAAGTATTGGAAACTGAAGCGAACATTGAATGTGCTATAACCATTTGCAACGAGAAGTATCCATTTATGTGTGTGATTTTTTAAAAGTGAATTTCAGTTTCTACATTTAATTAAAATAAATTATACAGTAAATTAACTAAAATCCATTTTTGTGTTAATAAATTATTAGGAAAATGTAATTCGACTATACTATAAAATTAATAAAACGTATCATAAAATATTTATAGGTTTTGGTTATTGTATTTAAAAGAGCACCTTATAAAATTTATGATACAAGAAAATATTGTATTAACAGTTCCAATATTACTGAATTAATGGGACGCATCCTATTGACCAATTTTAATAGTATAAATTATTGTTTTTCTATTGAAATACTATTAATTTTCCATGTTTTTTTTCTGGGTGAACAAACAATTTATTTTTTTAAACAACTATTTTACAACTTTTTATTTTAGACATTTTTTTTTACATAGTTCAAACATATTTTTGTTTGTAAATTTATTATTATATTTTTTAACTAAAAATATATTTTAAAAAATATACATATATCTCTATTATAACGTAAAACGAAACAAAACAAATTCCAGAAAAAAGCGTAAGAAATTACAACGAATTTCTTTTCGATTATTTTTACGTATTTTTAATAACAATTTAAAATGAAAAAAGACCCTGTATTTTCTTAAAAATCCTGTATTTTCTTAAAGTTTGCTAAAAAAAATAATATAATCGTGTTTCCCAATTTGTCTAGATCAATTCGTTAAAGGGGTTTATTTGCTTTTGAAATGCATATCAAATTTTTGTTCGAACATTTGAAAAGAGTTGGAAGTAGTTCATGAGTATAAATATGAAAATGGTTGTACGAATACTAATTCGTTTACAGCTTTTATTCGCATTAAATAAATTTGAATTGATTTTTAAAATATCAAATAGTAACATTTCAAAAGGGTTTAAAACCTTTTAATGATTTGATTTTGTAAAAACGCTTTTAAATACATACTCCATGAAATTTCAGCTACAAAATGAAGGGTGTAAACGAAATTATTTATACATTTTCTACATATATTATACATATATTATATTTTTTTGACATATCTCTTATTGATTGTTGGGCTTAGATCCAACACTTTACTTTCGCCGCAAATTTACGATTCACAAATCCTGATTTACATTTACTATTTAAGAAGATGGTCTCTTGAAACCGAATTGTAATATTTCCAGCAGTTTCCCTGCAATAATTGCTTGCATTGTAGAACGGCTAGCTTATCACAATGTCAAAAATTTATTTTCCAACTTTTGTTGACGACATGATCGATTACTTATAACTGAAAACTTGTTAATATTTTTGTTTGTCATAACACTGACATCAGAGAATTTTGGAATTTACGGGATTTTTTTCCGTTATTTGCTTTGACCACAATATCCGCATTTGAATTTGTAAAAATAATTTCTATTACACCCTTTATTTGCCGCAAATTTTTTTTTTTATTATGAATATATGATATGCCTTTTCATTTCAAATTCAAAGATAATTTAAAGTCAAGTTTAAAATTAAAGACTACTTTTTTGACAATTTTCATAAATAATAAAACGTCAAAAAGCTAATTTTAATTTTAAAGTCGTCTTTCGACATTGCTTTGAGATATATCCTTTTAAAATAAACTTTGTTTAAAAATGTTGGCAATTTATTACCTTTTAAATGAGACTTCAGTGTTTTATTTTGCTTCACTATTGCTTAAGTTATGTGCGATAGATTAATTTATTGATTATTTATACATATTTATTCCAAATTAAATCACCAAATCCACACCATCTGGGAAGCTAAAATTATACCAATAACTTAATTTTATGTTGTTTCACCATACTTCCAAATTTCATCAAATTCTGAAATAGTACTGCTAAAATTTTAATTTTTTTGTTTTCATATTTCAAAAACACCCTTATTATTAAAAAAAAATGTTGTTTTACCAAAAAAAAAAAAATAGAAATATACATTAACAAATAAATTGGTACATAAAATTTTTATTTTGAAGTTGAATAAATAAATTTTCGCCTGCGGCGCTTTTCTATTCGAATTCCTTACCAATATTATAAAAATACTAGCTGGGCCCGTGCACGACTCGTGCCAAGATTTTGTGAATTCATAGATATAAAACGATTTTATTAATATAAAAAAAACATTATTATTATTTTTTATATCAGGGGCCCGTGCTTCGATGTGGAAGTATTTATTGGTTTTATAAATGTAGTAACCAAATAATAATTCTCCGCCAAAACAACTTTTCTCAAAAACAATTCAGACAGTAGAATATTTCGCCGTAGAATTCTTCCCAGTAGAAATCTTCGCCGTAAAATTCTTCCCCATAGAACGCTTTACCGTAGAATTCTTCCCGGTAGAACTCTTCCCGGTAGAATTCTTCCCCGTAGAGTTTTTCCCAGTAGAAGTTTTAGTGTAGTTAGTTTTAATGTGGTTAGTTTTAATGTGTTGAATTTGTCGTGTGGAGTGTTTTAGTGTGGTGTGTTTTAGTGTGGTGAGTTTTGGTGTGGTGAGTTTTAGTGCGGTGAGTTTTAGTGTGGTGAGTTTTTAGTGTAGTGAGTTATAGTGTGGTGAATTTTAGTGTGGTGAATTTTGGTGTGGTGAGTTTTAGTGTGGTGAGTTTTGGTGTGGTGAGTTTTAGTATGGTGATTTTTTAGTGTGGTAAGTTTTAGCGTGGTGAGTTTTATTGTGGTGAGTTTTAGTGTGGTGAGTTTTAGTGTGGTGAGTTTTAGTGTGGTGAATTTTAGTTTTTTGTTTCATCTTTTTAGATTGTGTATGTGCTGAGTTATGTATTTTTGAAAGTTTAGGTTGTATGGGAGGTACCACGCCCCTTTGTACAACCCCGCCCATATATAGCCTATGACACCCTCCGGACTCCTTAGTATCCTGTGGCAAAATTTCAGTTAAATCGGTTCAGCGGTTTAGACGTGATGCTGGAACAAACAGACAGACAGACAGACAGACAGACCGACAGACTGACAGACGGACCAAGAGTTTTATATATATAGATTTTTATGAAATGTAAGTACAAATTTCAAATAAAATCGATTGGTTTTATTTAATATTTTCTCAAATTACATAAATTTCGCATATTTTTCAAAGCCTTTTTCAATATATTGCTTGTTTTATATGTTTAATTGTCAAAAAAGTTACACGTATTTTTATTAATGGAATACTGTTTTTATTACGATTAAACCAATATGTTCGGACCCTAACAAGGCTCAACCAGGACCTAATGACCCTTCAAAAGTTCTTGAAGAAACTCCGTTATAAGAAGATCGTACACCCGATATCTTACCTAGTTTAGGCCTCGTTAGATACCGATATTCTGAAATAATGACATATGTTCATGAGTATGGCCAAACAGAAATCTATCTCCCCTACCCTCCTTATTATGAAGTTAGCTACAACCCGCACCACGAGCAAATCCTGCGCACGGGCCAAAATGCTCACTTAAGCGCGTATAAAATAAAATTCATCTGTAGATGTAGTTTTATATGAGGTATTTTCAGTTCACAGGTCAAAATGGCCAGATCATGCCAATTTTCAGCGTAGTATATACCTACGCTGAAAATCGGCATGATCTGGCTGAAAATCGGCATGATCTAGAAGTCTCTTCTAGTTTGTCTCTAATCGTGACAGACGGACATCGCTAAATCGGCTCAGGAGGTCATACTGATCAAGAATATACATATATATATTCAGATAAATTCATATTGAATTTTCGATGGCACGACAATTCTGTCTGTCCGTTCGTTTACAATTGTTTTTATCTCTCTTACTCCTATGAGTAGACAATGGAAATATTTGCGCTGCAAAAATCGAACGTTAATTACGGCTGCGCAAATGCAACAACAAAACTAATTCAACTGAATTAAAATTGTTTTTATTTTTGCTTAATTATTTTAATATACATTATTTTATGTAGAAATATCAGAAACTGACGAATTTTAGTCTTCAATTTCTGATATTCTTTGAAAAAATATTCTTCTTTTCATTCTTCTGTGAAAAATCTCTTTAATTTTTCACCGACAGACATACTTGCTTTCTGTTTTCATTAAACAGCTGTTCAAGTCAAACCGGTTTTGTATTTGTTTCTTTTGTTCAACACATCCAAATACAAAATTCTTCCTTTAGCTACACAAAAATAGTGAAAGTCGCTATTTGTTTGCTATTTTCATGCTTTTTGAAGATATTTCATTCAGAAACCAAAAATATTTATTAGGTTCAGATTTGGCTGTAAAAAATGTATAGTCTTTGGATCAAACCGCGTAACTTACGGCTCGTAGTCGAACGCACCAGCGACTTTTCGCTCGTAGTCCAACGCACTAACCAGACGATACGGCACGATATTGGCACATTTTCGGTACGATTCAAACGTACTACAAATATTTGTTCCGTTTAAAGTACGATATATTGGCACGTTTACGGCACATCTTAACGGACTTTCAACTGATTCGAATACGTTTTCGATGTTCCTTAAAACCCGCTCTCCAACACGTTTCCGGAGAAATCGGCACGTTTCCGGAATATGATTCCGTTTTGCGGTACCGATAACGGAACATAAGCGGAACAAATTGTTTCTTGGGTATTTAATAAAAAGCGTTTGTATAATTATATTCTCTTTTTACACTTTTTATTAAATATTATTATACATGCTATAATTTAAAATTAGAAGTTTTCTATTAATAATAATAATAGTTTGGCGATACAGTCATGAAGAACTTAGGCCGAGCTCTCTCAACAATCCGAATGACGGAGTGGGAGTTTTTTCATGGGCGGTGTTTATTCTCGGAGTAAGGTCCCCAGTTCAGGCTTGAACTTGGGACCTTCCGGCTCGCAGTTCAATGCACTAACCACGGAGCTACCGACGCTATGTTTTCTATTACAAAAGTTTTTAAATCTATAAATACACTTTTATATTTTTATTTTCACTTTATCTTAGTGTTCATTAAAATCCAAATACAAAACATATAAATTGAATTCAGTATTTAATAAAAAAATACCCTATATGGGAATAAGAAAAATGTCAGATCCTAATATCGCCCTATTTATTTAGAGCTGAAAATAACTAAATATGTATTGATTGCAAGTTTAAAATGTAGAAACGGACCATTGCTGTTAAATAACATTGTAATTTGTGATATATTGTTCGCAATGTATATCATAAAATAGATTTCAGCAATGAAAGATTTATTAATTTTAGGCATAAATATTATTTTTTAAATTTGTATTTAGATTCGGAAATGTCTTTCATATTTTTTCAGTAAAATAAATGTCACAATTATTAAATTTATAAACATTGTGGTATTAAAACTTACAATATAAAAATGTATTAAAATTTCCTTATTCCGCCCGTAGAACGGAATTATGAACACTTATTGTTGTGTTTGCGCCTAATTCCGGCCTAACATAAATCATCAATTTATTTTAATATATAAGACCTTTCTTATTTTTAAGCTTTAAAAAAATAGAGCGGAATTGGGTACTAGGGCGGAATTGTGGTGTTTTATCTCAGTAGGTCCGTAAAAATAAATATAAGACATGTTTTTCAGAAAATAAATGTTATTGTACACAAGTCAACTGTTTTCAGTTACATGTTTTGAGTTGATTAACAGTTACAAACTACAAAAATTAAAAAAAAATAGCATACGATATCTCGATATCGGGTATTCGATAACGATACATCGAAATATTTTCGAAGTTTTGTAAATTCGAAACTTTTGAAGTTTCGAAAACTGACGCAGTGCAAAAAACACGCCGCGAACTGTCAACCTTCGCGAATTTCAATCGAGTGGTTCACAGAAGCCGGTAGTTGTTTCGTTTATTTGAAAGAATTTTTACAACTTTTTGTTGTTGTTCATATCTGCAGACAGGAACTACGTGTGCGCATAATGTCGCTTGCCTTCCAAAATGCCGAGTCTGTGAAGCAGGCACTTTTTGAGGAACTTCAGAATCTCCTCAGTTCTGATACAACCGTTCTGCACTCGGCTGAGCAACGCATGAAACAACTTCAGTTCACAGAAGGTAACGTAGCATCCTTGGGCGGGGCAGACTATTAATGGCATTATCGCCTCTATTCCAGGTTACGGCGTCTACTTGTCGGAGCTCATAATGAATCAGTCGTTCGATCTGCCGCTGCGACAGATTGCATGCATCATGTTGACACGCTATGTGGAGAACCACTGGGGCGAATGCGATGAGGAGGGCAACGCGAACGAAGGAGGTGGCGTTGCTTCGGAACAGGCCAAGAAAACTATACGCAATATATTGCCGAATGGGCTCTACGACCCAAACTCCAAAATTCGTCTGTCTGTGGCGCACACAATATCGACGATTGCAACCACAGACTGGCCGGTTGTGTGGACTGAGTTGTTTGACATCATCATCAAATGCCTGGGCGGCAATGAAAATTCCATACATGGCGCCATGCAAATTCTGCAGGAGTTCTCGTACGACGAAAAACAAATAAAGGAGCTGGGCCCTGTAGTAATTTCCGAGGTATATCGCATCTTCGAGTCGGAGCAAAACTACAGCATTAAGACGCGCACCTCGGCGATTCGCATTCTGAAGCCATTGTTCCTCTCGATCAGCGTGAATATTGCCGGCAAGCAGGAGCAGGCCAACATGATGAATTCGATACTAACGAACTTCATGGAGAAATTAATGCACTACTTGTCCATGAATAGTGCAGCTGCGTCCAATTTCATGTTGCGCACGGAAATTGTAAAGAGTGAGTTGAACCAACACCCAATTCTCAACTAACATTAACGAATATTGCAATTTTAGTTCTCACCTTCCTCGTAACCGAAATGCCGAAATATATTCAACCCTACATGGAACGTATACTGCCTATTATCTGGCAGTTACTTACGCAAATCGCAGACATTTATGTTAAGGTGACCGTCAACCAAACCGAGCCTAGTCCATTCCCCGTGTCTGAGGCCATCGACGAGGATGAACTTACCAATTTCTCCACAATGATCATTCAGATCTTTGAATTTATTCAGTGCATAATTGGCGCTGGCAAAATCCGATCGACCATTAAAAATGTACTGACTGATTTAATTTACATCATGATAGTGTACATTCAAGTGCCCGAGGAACAGATCGAGGATTGGGACGAGGATCCGGAGAAGTTTGTCGAAGATGAAGATGAGTCTGGGGTGGAGCTGACAATTCGCTTGAGCGGCCAAGATGTACTTGTGGTACGTAGAAGTGAACTTATTTGTACATATTATCATTACGAAAATGTACTTATATTTGTAATTGTAATTAATTGAATATTTTGTTTTATAAAGGCGCTGAATGATGAACTGGGCCCCAAAGTACTGCCAGCCCTACAAGAGGCTTTGGGCCGGCACATGACTGTGGCCGAAGCGGAGAAATCTGCTGGCAATCCGAATTGGTGGAAGATTCAAGAGGCCTGCATGGTGGCCGTTCATTCATATCGCGATTTGATTCTCGAGTCTGAGGATCAGTTTGATTTATTGAACTATTTGACATTGGTAAGAAATCTGCTCAACTACCAAGAGTCCGCGCATCTTGTTGGACGTGCCCTATGGACTTTAAGCACATATTCGAAATCGAAATTGTACAATCCTCAAATGCTAGAGGAAATTCTAGCCGTAACGCTGCAGAGTTTGTCTCGCGACAAATCAATCGTGTTGAAAATAAGCGCAGTGCGGTGAGATTGATGTTTGTTTTACTATCGAATGCACTGAATTCGTGTCTTTTACAGAGCTATTCATGGATTTGTGCTTGCTCACGAGAAGTCAGATAGTGACAAACGTACCCTAATCTTGTCTAAACTGCCTGGTTTCGTCGAAGGTATATTAGATATAATTCCTGGCTGCAAGAGTTCGGTTTTAGGGCTTTTGCTTGAATCGCTTACCACTATTATAACGGTAAAGACTTCACTTTCAAAACAACTACGACGATATCTTATTGTATGCTATTTACTCCACAGTTCGATCCAAATTTTGCTGCCAGTGTGCACGTGAAATTAATTCCGCTGGCAATTGCTGTTTTCCTCAAATACCCCGAAGATCCCTTCATTCTAGAAATCGTGCAGGACATGATTAAAGCACTCTCGCAAAATCCAATGTGTCTGCAGCCACTGCAGGAGAAATTCATTCCCACAATTGTCAGTATTTTGGCGCTGCAGGGCGACCAGGCCAACTCGGCAAAACAGGACATTGCGCTGGACGTGCTGACAACTATCGTTAAGTATTCGCAGGCCCCGCTATCACCTGCACTGGTAGATAACGCCTTTCCTGCGATGATTCAATGTGTTCTGCGCTCAGACGATCATTCGGTGATGATGTCCGGCGGTGAATGCTTACGTGCCTTTATCTTTGTGTCGCCCGAGCAAATATGTTCCTATAAGAATGGCGAGGGACTCAACTACATTATGCAGTTGACTACCATGCTGTTGAATCCCATGAACAATGAGATGACTGCGGGCCAAATCGGACGCCTGGTCATAACGATTATAACGAAAATGGGAAACTTGCTGGGTGAGAATGTAGATCTTCTGCTAAAGGCAGTTATAAGCAAAATGCAGCTGGTAGAGTGCCTTAAGGTCATCATGAGTTTGGTCGTCATATTTGCCCACCTTTTCCTCACTCAAATGGATGCCGTTTTGAACTTCTTATCTACTGTGCCAGGGCCAACCGGAGAGCCTGCAATGCAGTTTGTTTTCTCCAATTGGCTAGCCAAACAAACCTTATTTTTTGGGGCCTACGAACGCAAGGTATCTATTTAGTATTATTTTCTTAATTTTCATTAAATCTAAAACCGATGTTTTTTTGTAGGTTACTACAATGGCACTATGTAAGCTGTTCGAATATGGCGTCACCACTCAGGACAGTCGTCTTACATCCATCACGATAAAGGAGCTGATGATTCCCGAGTCCACTGGCAATACACCACGTATTAAAACGCGCTCTCAAGTTAGTGCTGCACAGCAATGGGTTACCATTCCGGCGTTAGTTAAAATGTTCAAGTTGCTTATCAACGAATTGACACATATCAAAGAGGCAAAACTCGCCGATTATGAAACCGAATCTGACGATGATGATGATCCTTCGTCAGGAGCGGCGGGCGACAAACCATCGGGTGCATCGCCGCCCAAGCCAAGATTTGTGTCCGATTTGTATTTCAACGACGATGATGACGAAAATTTCGACGACGATCAGTTGACACAAGAACTTATGAAGGATCCTCTTTTCCAAGCGAATATGGAGGACAATTTAACCAAGTTCCTTCAAAACTTCTCCAGTAACGAGCACTTTCCAATGTTTGTGGGCCACCTAACTGAGGCTGAGAAAAATGTACTGAAATCAATACAAGTTAAAGTGGTCTAATTCTTATTTTTTATTATTTTTGTTAAATTCACACTTATTTATATTAGCATGTTTTCTTACAATTATATTCACAATTGTTGTCGTAGCGAAGTTCTACTGAATTTTTATAAAGTTATATTATTTTTGCATCATAAACTAAATATTATTTCATTCAATTTATTGATACCTACATAAATAAATATATGCTCAAACTTTATATGTTATACGGTTTTAATTATTAACGCAGTTTAAACTTTTTAACAAGAATTGAAACCTAAACGAATAACGGATTCGATTTCAGTTTTCTTCCTCGTTTAGGTATAAGTTTTTAATTTAAATATGCAATAAATGCATATAGAATTCAAATTAAGATAAACTTAACGATTTTACAATTAACAAAAATATAAAATTCCAGTGCATCACAAACGACACTAGCGTAGTAACATAGTTGCGTGTTTTTTCGTAATTGTATCAGCCGCTAAACAAGTGATTCGACAGAAGATGAAATAGATAGCGTAGTAAATAAAAAAAAAAAAAACAAATCGAAGGATTATATTCAATACAGTCTATCTACGTGCTATGGTTTGTTTTGTTTGTATTTTTTTATATCCTGGTGTAACCTAAACAAAATTCACCGACTAATTTTGTCCTATCATTTTCGATTCACGAGGTTAGGGGTTAATATTCCGTAATCTAACCCGACGTTTTTTATAGATTAAAATTTGAAAAGAACAGTTAACTCTTTTATCGCTATTTTAAAATCATAGATGTTATCCTACATATTTAAGCTAATATCCTATTTGGGAGGATATGCATTTATTGACCCCGTAAATATCTTACGAATCCTTAACATACCTAAAACTTTCTTTAAAAATAGCACTAAACATCTTGTCTAGAAATATCATAAAGGCAATGGTACAAGCTATATTTCCTCAGTACAGACTAAATTCAAATTTCGTCCTTTCAGGCTTCATATAAGGATATATATATATATATATATATATATATATATATATATATATATATATATATATATATATATATATACCTCTCCATACCTATTTATAGTCATTATAAACTTATAAGCTAATATTGTATGTAGATAGATACTATTTCATTCATGTGGATGGACAAATTATTGAAATGAAAATATAATAGTAATTGAAATATTTTGTTGGTTCTAATTAATTTCATAGATGCAGCGGTGATCAGTGAAGATTTCTGCATCAAAAACTCATCTTCGTAAAAATTTTAGATAGCCAGTATTGAATATAAGCCCTAGAAATAGCTTTGTCTATTTTGTGCTTGTAGTTACCTGTGCTTTTTGGGATAAATTAGATTTTTCTGGCACACAAATTAATTACCCAGTAGTAAAAATCAAGTGTAAGAAGCTATGCTAGCACTGATTCCTTACCAGTGAGAACCCCTTCCCGACTTCATAATTTCCTTTCTTCTTATTTATATAGGGCCCTATTATGACTGGCGAAGCGAATGTAGTTGGCGAAGCGAACGAAAATAGCTATCACAGCATCCATTCGCCAGACTTCATTCGCCAGAAAAAAGGAAACTAAAGCGAACGTAAAAATCAGGAGAACGTAGAAATCATTCGCCTGAACTTCATTCGTCTGGCGAATGGATGCTGTGAAGCTTTATTCGTTCGTTCGCTTCGCCAAGTTCATTCGCTTTGCAAGTCATAATAGGCCCCATAAAATAGCTGGACCCGAGCACTGCTACGCCCGTGCTATTTTTTTGTAATTGCAAAGTATGGATACATTTACGCCCAAACATTCTTTGTTGAAGTGGTGGCAAGTAATAACTTAAAAAGCGATAAATACTATTGAAATTATGTTATTTATAAATAATCCAAAAAAATCCAATAAAACCCAAAAAAATCCGGTGGAGTTGATTTAGAAAAAAATCCGGATTTTTACCAGCACTGATTCTACGTGACGATTATAATGTTTAATATAATCTAATCTAAGGTAAGAGTTATAGCAATTTTAAAGTGCCACACCCCTTTGTACAATCTCGCGCACATACTACGGGATGATGTTTTATTGATCCCTTGCTTCGATTTTTAAAACTCTGCTTTTAGTAGATAAAGAGTTATAGCAATTTTAAAATATGGAAGGTGTCACGCCCCTTTATCCAATCCCACCCACATTCTACGTGACGAGTCTACTTTTTAATAAGAACCTTTGTTTTCATTTTTATAACTCATAGGTGGTCATAGAAGAATTTTTAAAGTTATGATTATATGAGAGGTGCCACGCCCTCTTATACATTTAACAAAAAGATAAATAACAATATACATTAGTGAGCCAAATTTCATTACTATGGGTATCTTAATTACACAGATATTTTGAATAAAAACGTTACGTTTTTCCACGCCGATTTTTGTACCTTAGAAGGCGAATTTCCAAAATTCCCTTTGTAGTGAGCGCTTACGTCGGGAAATGATTTTTTCTATATTCTAGCTTTTCCTTGTGGTTTTTCCAACTTTTCTTTTTTTCTAAACCACTCTTGCAATGACACGAACAAAATACAAAAAGAATCAGGAAAATCGGATGGCTCGTTCTCCCGTGATGCTCTGGCACACTCAGGACATTTCATTTTTATACATACATTTTTGCTGGAATTCACTGTTCGTTTCTCAAAGAATGGCTCTCAGCAGGTCTTCTTCGTTCGCTTCTCAAAGAAGAGCACATAGCAGACCTTCCCATGTCGTTTTTCATGGATAAACATGTAGCAGGTATTCATATTTCAATTCTCGAAGAATAGCTCATAGCTGACATTCTAATTGGCTCTCAAAGAACAGTTTATAGCATTCTTTCTCATACCGACTGCTAAAAATAGACCTTACCGGTTTTTTTTATTAAAAAATAGTAAATGTTTAAAGTGTTTAATGTATTATATTAAAGTAAAAAATATAGTAAAATTGAGTATGAGGTCTGAATTACATAGAAAAAAATGTTTCAGTAATTATTAATATTTAAATATTAATAAGTAACAATAACACATGTATATTTTTAATGGAAACAGTTGTAAAATATTTGACAGCCTTGCTTTTTCAGTTACAGAAGCTCCATGTTAATTTTAATTGATGCCAGTTCCTCTAAAATTACTTCGTTTTGCTATTAATTCTTTAAGGCCAGAAATTATATATCGTGACTACATTATTGTCTGAAAAATATTGAGTTCATTACAGTATTTATATTATAAAAACGTTCATACACAGTTAAAAATATTGGATTATTTTTTAAACTTTTTTGGTTCTTCTCTTTCGAAATTATTTTCATTTCATCAGCGCACACCTTGTCCGCTACAGATCTTCTAACATACCGCCAACTAGCGTTACTGTCATTTACTATTAGAGCTATTTAAACATATTGTCGTCGAAAAAGGCATTTTGAATTATAAAACGAGCACTGAATGTTACTAACATGTCGACAACGAATTTATTCCATTATCACAGGTTCGAATCTCGGCCGTGGTCCTAATTTTTTTTCTTTTTTTTTTATTCTTTTTTCTTCCCTTATTTTTAATTACTTTTTTTTGTTATTGATTTCAATAGCTAGAAGTATTTTTAATGTGACAAAAGTTGGTTGCTTTATTATTTTTTTTATCTTTGAATAATTTTTTTCATAATTTGTAAATAATAATTACAAAAAAAAAATCAGAAAGAATAAAAAAAAAAAAAATTAAAAATTGCCCTGGCCGAGATTCGAACCTGCGATTCTGAACTAAATTTAGTAAGTAAGTGGTTTAAAATTATTAAATAAACGGAAATAAAACTATTTGAGTTTAAATTTTAAACCTTTATGGTTTAAACATATTAAATAAACAGACAAATAAACTATTTGAGTTTAAATTTTAATACAATCGGATTAAATTTAAATTTTTAAACCATTTGGATTATTTTATAAACTAAAAAAAATACATTTCCATGTTTAATAAGAAATATATTAAATTTCAATATGAAAAAGTTTAAAAATGGGTGTAAACTATTGGTAAGTTTAAAAATTAGACATAAAAGTATTGAAATCATCTGTAATCCAAAGAAGGGTTTAAAAAATATTCCAACATTTTTTACCGTGTACATACAAAACTATTTGTTGTTTAATTGGTTCCCAATTTTTAAGTAAGAAAATACGTCAATATTTTAAAACTACCTAAAAACAACTCGCAAGCATTCTATAGAAGAGGTATTGGCAGGGCTCAGATTTTATTTGTGTATTTATTTAAGTCATTCTACCCTACCTTCTATGGAAGCTATGGTTAATTTGTCCTCTAAACACTAGAAAATAGTGTTTGACTCATTACTGTTAGCATTCTATGCCAGTACGTTTCGCATATATATTTGCAAAATATTTGAAATAGTCAGCAAATATTTTGGCGCTTATTCTTTAGAAGGTGCGTAGGAAGAGCACTTCAGTGATGGCAGAATGTGTATTGAAAATGCTAAGAAGTTGTTATAGAAGAGCTGCTGCTGACAAGGCCTGCACAATTTTACTACTGGGTAAGAATTTTTGTTTTTTTTAAACAACATGAGAATATTTTTGTAACATCAGGAGGTTTTCTAAATGAATCGGTTTTAAACGGATATCGGTTACGGTTTCAATCCTTGCTTTTTAACGATGCATATTATCATTTTGTGATCCACAGCCAATCTCATTACAATCGGCCTTAACAAATTGAATACCTCTGATCATAAATAACACAAAAATCCAATTGATCATAGATTTGTGAAATTCCAAAACGACAAAATCAGTGTAATATTCATATCATTTCATTTTTTGAGCACGTATTCACGTATTCATAATTGTTTATAACTAATTTTAAATGTTATAACTCTATTTAATTACTTTTATATACATTTTCTTACAGGTCACTCTCTCTTAAATGGGCTAAAATAACCTCACATACGTAGTATAACCTGTAACCCATGGGTGGATGGGAATAAAACCAAAAATTGGATGTTTTAGTTTGGACTCAATTCTAATGCTGTTATATGAATTTTTCTATCCTAAAAATGTATCCATAGATTTCTTTTATTTTTAAGTCGCATTTTTTGAAACGGTGCAGACTAATTTTGGAATATAACTAACTGTACTTTTTCGAGTTCTATCGAATTCTCATAAACTAGTGATCAATTTCAAACTGTTCTGAGAACTAATTGCTGACGGCTGAATTCCCTTTATTTGATATAGCACTTGATTATATCAGTTATTTAAAATATATTTGACCACCCTTTTAAAAACTCGGTTAAAAATTAGTCGATATTGGACGAAATCTAGTAAACCTATCCAAAGAAAAAAGTTTAATCCATATATTTAAATTTTGCGGGTCATATCCAATAATACAAAAATAGTGACATTTACTGCGGAAACTTTTTTCTCATTTTTTTAAATTTACAATATAAAAATATTGCCATTCGTTAGTCGAGGAAAACTCGAGAATGGATGTCTCCGATTTAAAGGATTATTAGGATAGAAACAATTCGGAAAAACCAAAGCAAAAGCCGGAATATCGATATTTGACCCTTAGTCATAGGAACATGAAATTTGGACAGACAATCCATCTCTCCAAATATGTACAAAAATCATTGACAAAACTGAACTTTTAATTCTAAATTTCTATGTACTTAAGATAACAATAGTCATGTCAGTCTTTCAAAATTTGGAAAGGATTGAACAAAGGGTCGTGGCATCTCTCATATAGCCAAAACTTTCTCAATGAATGTTAAATCTTAGTTTAAACTTCCCACATTCGTAGTTCCTAATCAAACCCAACGAATGTTGTTTTACAGACCGAAAAACAATTAGTTATTTAGTATGCTATTTTGAATATTTTTGATATGCTGAGTATAGACGTAATAGCATCTAGTTTAAACTAAGTTTAATATAAAAATGTGAATGTAACTGAGTCATTTACATGGGCAAAGCTGTAAACGGGTCCAATATATTTATAAAATAACAATAAAAACACATTATGTCGAAAGTATTACAATTTATTTTAATGATTTATTTATTCCATGATTATATTGAATATTACAAAAGTATATGTAACTTTTTTAGTTGTAACAAAGTGATTAATTTTTTTTTCTTATGAATAACGAAATGCAAAAAATTGTGCTTTGAACTTTTGTCTTGTAGACAGATTCCTGTATTATATGGAATGAAGCATAACATAAGACCTCCCCTTAACGCACTATTTTTCAGTTTGGAACCAAATCACACTGCTATTTGAATATATATTTTTAAATGCGTACGACTCAAATTATTAGCATTTTACAACTTGAGCACAGCCTCAACCGCCTTAACCACATTACGTGCCGAAATACCGAACATGTCGATGAGTACAGTCGAAGGGCCGGAGCGTGGCACAGCTGGCACATACAAGTGCTTCACAACAAAGTCACGCTGATCGGCAAGAGCGCTCAGAACGGCCTCGCCAAGTCCACCTTGCCTATTTAATTATTTAATTTAAATGTAATTAAAAACATTTTATCGAATTCAAAATATATAAAACTCACTGGTAATGATCCTCAACAACGACGACGCGTCCACCACAAGCACGTCCGTTCTCCACAATCAATGCCACGTCCAAAGGCTTTACAGTGAAGGGATCGATAATGCGAGCATTCACACCACTCTTCTCCAGCTCCGTGGCAGCATTAAGGCACTCATATAAAGTGATGCCAGCGCCGATCAAAAGAACTTGATCCTTGGGCGATTGTTTGACGATTTTGCCTTTGCCAATTTGGAAGGGCTCATCGTTTGCGTATAGTACGGCTGTGTTGGGACGCGATGTGCGAATAAAGCAGACGCCCTTGGTGTTAGCTGCCAACTCAACAGCGCGTTCGCAACTGACTGCGTCTGAGGGGTAGAATACGGTGCTGCCGGGAATGGTGCGGAACATGGCAATATCTTCGAGACCCATCTGTGAGGGTCCATCTTCACCAATACTCACACCACAATGGGAGCCAACAAAGTTCACATTGGTCTGTGAGATGGCGCCCATACGGATTTGATCGAACGCACGTGTAAAGAACGTGGCGAAAGTAGAGGCGAAAGCAATGGTGCGATCACGGCAGGCGGCGCCAATGGCAACACCAACCAAATTCTGCTCGGCAATGAAGCACTCAATGTAGCGTTCGGGGAACACCTTCTTAAGCTTCTCGGAGAAAGTAGAATTCTTGGTGTCGCCGTCCAGTGCAATGACACGCGAGTTGTTCTCTGCCAGTTTGGCTAAGGCAGTGCCGTAGGCCAGTCGAGATGCTACTTGTTCACCCAGCTTGTATGCTGGCGGAGATGACAGCTTCACATTTGTAATGTCAACCTCTGGTGCAGCCTTAGACTTGGTAGGTGTTTTTGGTGCCAAGGAGGGCACGCGAGCCGAAGAGTCAACCATCAGTCCTTCGAGGTGTTTAATCACTTCGTTGGCCTTGTCGCCCAAAGGTTTGCCGTGCCAGTTATCCAAATCCTCAATGTTGGGGAAGAATTTGCCCTTGAATGTTTTGGCAATAATGGCAGTTGGCTTGTTCTTGGTGATGGATGCTTCGTGCAAAGCCTTGCACAACTCCTCGACATCGTGACCATCAACAACCAAAGCATTAAATCCAAAAGCATCCAGACGCTTGCGATAAACTTCCATTTGATGTTGCAAAGAGGTTGGTTCGGACTGTCCCAAACGATTAACATCGAAAATAACGCACAGATTGTCTAGTTTATAGTGACCAGCAAAATGCAGTGATTCCCAAATGGAGCCTTCAGCTGACTCACCATCGCCCACAAGCACGTATGTTCTGCAGACAATTGTGTATTGGTCAAAAAAAAAACAAACCTGTTATTTTAGATAACCCACCTGTAATCTGCCTTATCAAAGTTCTTGCCAACGTAAGCCATGCCAGCGGCAACAGCAACACCCTGTCCAAGCGATCCAGTGCCCACATCGATGAAGTTCAGACGTGGGGTAGGATGACCCTCCAAGTCACTGTCAATCTTGCGCAGGTTTTGCAAATCCTCAACAGGGAAAAGTCCAGCCTCAGCCCATGCGGCATACAGAATTGGCGCTGCGTGTCCCTTAGACAAAACGAAGCGATCGCTGGATGGATCACGTGGCGTTTTTAGATTCAAGCGCATCGTGTTGAAAAACAACACCGACATGATTTCGGCAATGGAGGCGCATGATGTTGGATGGCTGTAATAAAAATAATTATACAATATAGAATTTTACTGTAGACGAATTAACTATGATCTATTGGATGAGAATACCGATGTTCAGAATTATCAACGAAATCCTACCATGGAAAATAGACGGTAGGGGCAGGGGACCTCAAAGTTCACGTTTTAGTATCCAAAAATGAATTTTAATGACGAAATAAAAAACAAATTAGGCGGTTACGAAATTAACCCCCATATTTCGTATAACAAAAGGAAAAGTGATTAATCAAAAAACGTCAGAAATTCTAGTGACCGAATTTTTTGTAATGAAAAAAACCACTAAATAGTAAATTTGATAAAAAAAATACAGAAGCAGTAATTATTAGTAAATATTAGTATGAATTTAGTATTTTTGTAGTTTTCAGTATTTTTAAATCGATAATAGAACAATAATAGGTAGAGAATAGTATATATCGTCGTTGTAGAACTAAAAGTCACCAACTACATTTTTATGAAAATTTCAACTTTGTTAGTAATTATTTCGAAAATTAATTGATACTTTTTTAATGTTAAAATGCCAATTGATAGATTCACATTTTCTTATCATTTGGTATTGAGATTGTCGATATATAATTGAGAGATATATAAAGAATTTTGTTAATGAATAATTGGAATTTTGAAAATGTAGTTTTAGTTCTACAACAACGATATTTGAAATTGAAGCATTAAATAACATCAGTGCGTGACCCTGATCAAAAATATACAGGGTAGTCCACGTTTGGGTGCAAATATTTAGGGAGATTCCTTTGTTCTTGATCTACGAGCCAAAAGTCACGTTACGTTACCCTACGAGCCGAGTTATTACAGTTATTAGAAGTTTGGAGAATTGTCTTTTATATCAGGATTTAAAAGGGCTGGTTTGCAAAAACAAAGTATGAAAAAAGAGAATAAAACAGGATTATAAACGGCTAATTTTAAAGTCGACCAATCGTGGTTGGTACTGCCAATATAGCTAAAAATTGTATTTTTTATGATGCATAAGATCGACATTTTGTTAAAGTGAGTGGCATTGATGTAATATATCCTGTTATATACTTTTGTCATGTTGGAATTGGATTTCACCCCACAGTGCTCTGTACAAAGCTAATCAATTAAATAATGTCAAACTAAAAATAATCCCAAGAGTTAAAATGAAAAATAACATAATTTTTGTATGGCAACTAACCTAAAAAATCTATTCTTACTCGAATCGTGTTTCTTTATCAGACACTGAATAAATTAAAAAGTGTTATTTTGCAAACTGAAATAAATATGACCCCGACCTTCATCCATTTGTGTATTAATACAATTACTTACACAACAAGATACAACCAGATGTGTGTGTGTATCAGAGATTACAAACACATACACATTGGTAACACTCGTTTGGGGGCTTGTCTGTCTCTGCGGCCATGGCACTAAATTCTATACGAATTAATTAATTCTTAAGAACATTCTAAAGACTATCACTAGCACATGCTTGTAGATTAAATATTTTGTGTTATATAAAAATAGCCAAAACGTGCTTTTCAAATGCCAGACGAATATTTTGAAGTTAAAAATAAAATACAACAAGAAATTCTGTTTCGGCTTACTGCAAAAATAAGAAGCATTTGCAATCTACTTTTAACTATAAAGGGGTATAGGGTAAATTGACATGATGTATGTTTTATTGCCTCTGATTTTCATTAAATAAAAATGTTTATGTTATAACTCGTATATAAAAATTTAATAAATTTAAAGAAATGGAACATGCTATTTTTTATTTTAGCAGTACAATATACGTATAAAACAACTCTTTAACATTCCAAAAAGTTTTCCGAATTTATATAACTTAAATGATTATATAAATGGGAAAAAATAGTATCACGTATCATATACATTCGCTGATTATGCAACCACTATATAAGTGTAACTAACTTTTATTTGTAAAGTGATATCATACAATGTAAATATTTATATAATATGAATACAAATAATACTTGTCAGTCAAGTTAGAACATGAGACTCATATTTTTATTATTACAAAAATGCTCTTCGAATTGTATTACCCTAACTTGATTTCAAAAAATCATTTTTATATTGGTAAACTTGTATCTTATTTTTGATATAAAAGGTGACCAGATAGCAATGATAGTTTTTCTGATTGTTAATTTTCAGCAGCTGTCAAAATTACGAATGACATCCAGCTGTCAAAATATTTAGTAAGGTTTGCGATTTCGTTTAAGATTTACTTTTTAAGTCATTTTGCGGATTCGGCACTTAAATAATCCCTTTAAAGTTTCTTGAATATTCATTTGTTAAGAACTTTTATTCAAATATCACCCTGTTGGAATGCATCTCGAAACCTAAAAATGTCTATATTTTGTTAAAGTTAAAGAAACAAAATTGAAACTTATGATCTTCAAAAAAAATGTACATTTTTAAAAATCAGAATTAACTATTTGTGCGGTTGTAAATATAAAGAAGCCATACATTTCCACATTTTTCAGACATTGTTCATCCCAACCGAGAAACACGTCGGGAGACATTTCCGATGAAATTGATTACTTGATTAGCTTTTATTATCCGTCAGAAGCCGTTCATTGGGAAACTCAATGGGGCTTATTTTTACTTACTTACTTACTTACTTACTTACTTAAGCTGCAGTATTTTATAAATAAATTTATAAAATATTGAATCGGGCAACAAAGACCATATTGTACCATTTTTTAATAATATAATTAGGTTATGAATAAAACAACGTGTTTTATAAGCGCGTTATTTAGAAACTAGTTTGTTTTATGATTGGTATAGTCTAATATTTGTTCGAGAGTCAATGTACTTCTGGTAAGAGGACATACCACCCGTAGAATGTGGTCTACGGAAAGATTCATTTGACAAGTATCACACTGCTTTTGTATTCCTTGATCAAATATGTGGTTGGTGTTAAATAGCGTTTTGCCTACTCTTAGTCTTGCTAACTTTATACATTGATCACGAGTGAATCTGTATTATAATTTGGGCTTATTATTGCTTTCGATACACATTTGTCTTCAATATTTTTATTTTTGAGATTAAAAATTTCGACTTATCGTACTTTACTAGTAGTATCACGTATCATATACATTCGCTGATTATGCAACCACTATATAAGTGTAACTAACTTTTATTTGTAAAGTGATATCATACAATGTAAATATTTATATAATATGAATACAAATAATGCTTGTCAGTCAAGTTAGAACATGAGACTCATATTTTTATTATTACAAAAATGCTCTTCGAATTGTATTACCCTAACTTGATTTCAAAAAATCATTTTTATATTGGTAAACTTGTATCTTATTTTTGATATAAAAGGTGACCAGATAGCAATGATAGTTTTTCTGATTGTTAATTTTCAGCAGCTGTCAAAATTACGAATGACATCCAGCTGTCAAAATATTTAGTAAGGTTTGCGATTTCGTTTAAGATTTACTTTTTAAGTCATTTTGCGGATTCGGCACTTAAATAATCCCTTTAAAGTTTCTTGAATATTCATTTGTTAAGAACTTTTATTCAAATATCACCCTGTTGGAATGCATCTCGAAACCTAAAAATGTCTATATTTTGTTAAAGTTAAAGAAACAAAATTGAAACTTATGATCTTCAAAAAAAATGTACATTTTTAAAAATCAGAATTAACTATTTGTGCGGTTGTAAATATAAAGAAGCCATACATTTCCACATTTTTCAGACATTGTTCATCCCAACCGAGAAACACGTCGGGAGACATTTCCGATGAAATTGATTACTTGATTAGCTTTTATTATCCGTCAGAAGCCGTTCATTGGGAAACTCAATGGGGCTTATTTTTACTTACTTACTTACTTACTTACTTACTTAAGCTGCAGTATTTTATAAATAAATTTATAAAATATTGAATCGGGCAACAAAGACCATATTGTACCATTTTTTAATAATATAATTAGGTTATGAATAAAACAACGTGTTTTATAAGCGCGTTATTTAGAAACTAGTTTGTTTTATGATTGGTATAGTCTAATATTTGTTCGAGAGTCAATGTACTTCTGGTAAGAGGACATACCACCCGTAGAATGTGGTCTACGGAAAGATTCATTTGACAAGTATCACACTGCTTTTGTATTCCTTGATCAAATATGTGGTTGGTGTTAAATAGCGTTTTGCCTACTCTTAGTCTTGCTAACTTTATACATTGATCACGAGTGAATCTGTATTATAATTTGGGTTTATTATTGCTTTCGATACACATTTGTCTTCAATATTTTTATTTTTGAGATTAAAAATTTCGACTTATCGTACTTTATGCATTTTCATTAAAAACATTTTAATTTAATAAAAAAGGGACATTTTCAAAATACATACTTCACAATATCATGTTTGAAAAACAATAACAAAATAATTAATTAACATCTTGCGAAAAAGGAAACTGTATATTCTACTGGAAAATATCAGTCCATTTTGTCTAACATATGTTTGTGAAATTAGTTTGTAAACAAAGTTTTATCCTTATTGATCGATTTTCATACTCACAAAATATACCTTTTTAAAAAGCTATTTTTACCAATCCTTTTTATACTCTTTTATATATTCCGAACCAGTCTTACTCAGTAAATGTTCTATTAATAAAATATATTTTTTAATTATGTTTTGAACGATAATAATAATAGAAATAATTTAAATTGCAGGAAAACTTATGAATTATGTATTTTGGAATATTCGACACTAACAAATAAAATTCTAAAAAAAAATAGCTAAAATGCCTAATTCCCAATTTACATTGGCTGCATTCAGCGACCTCAGCAGTTGTGGAGCTGTTGAGCAATTTGAGCTTGAATGGCATACTACCCTCAACATGTTTAGTGAGCGGTCGCCATTTTTTCCAGCATGAAAGTTTTACGCTACATTTGAGATCCATTTGTTATCGATTACATTCAATGACATTTTAACACAAATTTGTATAAACAAAAATGGAATTTAGATTGGAAATATGTTTTTAATCAATTAAAGAGTTGTATGTAACTTTAAAAAAATATTAATAACAAATTAATTTGTAAATTGCAGCTGAGTTAGCGGTGCATTCAGTAACAGTGAGCGATTAGATAGTGAGCAGCAGTCACGCAGCTGTTGAGGTCGCTGAATGCAGCCAATGTATTTTCTGTGAGTCTCACTGTATCTTTTAGGGTTGCATTTTTTCAAATTTTCATGGGCCCTAAGCGAATGCTTTTGGCGAAGCGAACGCTTTGGCGAAGCGAACGCAATTTGGCGAATGAACTGGCGAATGTACTATTTTTTATGGATTTAAAAGTAAACAACACTTTCAATATTGACAGATCAAATGACGGATTTCCGTGTTGCAAAAAATAGTACACTCTCAGAAATATATTGTCATTTCCGACAATATTGTAACAATCTTGATGTTCAAAATAGATCTCATGATCAGATTGTCATATTATTGTCGGCTTGACATTCTGATTGTTAATATTGAAAATGTCATGAGATTGTTGTTGATAACAATCGAGATTGTCAATGAATAAAAATGAAATGTCACTCAAATGTTTTTAAAATTTTTAATTGCAATAAATTTAATATGTGTCACAAAAAAGGTCATGTTCTGCGAGCAAGATATTAACAACACTGGGACAGCTGCATGAAGGACTGCTTGCTGGCATACATCATCTATCTGCCCGTACACAAGCAGATAGATTTATTAATTTTGCATATAAATCGCCATCCAATTGGGTCCGAACACATTGCCCTTGACGAGCCTTGTAGTTGGTTACTGCCGTATCTGAACAAAATTAATAAATCTATAATAATTACTAAATTATAAAATTATTGAATATAACTTACAATTTGCTTGATTTTAAAAATAAATAACAAAAATAAACTGACATGTATCTTGCTGCCAGAAGATAGAGGTGCCACATAATTACTGTATAATGAAATGACAATCTCATATTGTTAAAAAGCAACAATATATTTCTGAGAGTGTATCATGTTGCGTGCTTTTAGTACTGCCTTTTTTTTAGAACAGATACTATTTTATCTTAATATCTAATTTCTTCTTTAAAAAACCATTTAAGGGGCCTATTATGATTAGCGAAGCGAATGTACTTGGCGAAGCGAACGCTTTGGCGAAGCGAACGCAATTTGGCGAATGAACTGGCGAATGTACTAATTTTTATGGTTTTAAAAGTGAGCAACACTTACAACATTGACGGATAGAATTACCATTTCCAGTTGAAAAAAATAGTATCATGTTGCGTACTTTTAGTACTGCCTTTTTTTTAGAACAGATACTATTTTATCTTAATATCTATTTTTTTATTTTTAAAAAACCATTTAATATTATTTATGGTTTAAAAAACGTTAACTCGATTCAGAACAATAATACTTTTTCGGTTTTTTGTTATTTTTTATCTATAAAAGATTAAAAAGTATCCAAATAAACTTCGGAACAATTCAAATTAGTTAAAATGTACAGTAAAATATGTTTTTAAATGTTAATATTGGAATTATTTTTACATAAAAATAAATACTTTTTATTAAAAAAAGTAGTTTTTTTATTTGGAGCAATACTTCTTTTATTTTAATTTAAAGAAACCCTAGAGTTTCAAAACAGCTGATGTGAATATACTATAATAAAAATGTTCCAAAAAAACGATGGGCCCAACGCAATCAAAGAACAGCGCGTTAAACAAAAGCCAATACGATGTGCAGAAAGCTGGAGCGACGACGAGGAGTAAGACTAAAATAAAGTGACAGTGATGGTGGTCTGTCCTCCGAAGCATTCATCTGTGGCACAAATAACTTCGCGCGATGAACCAAGCTGCATCCTCAGCAGCAGTCGAAGCAGTTCCAGACATTTCTTTTATTAGTGTTAAGTTTAAAATCAAAATAAAAAAGTGTGAAAAAAAAATGTTTTTTATACGTTTATTAGTTAGGTCACAAAAAATTATAGACAAAATTATAGACATCCTTTTAGAAAAACTAAAGGATAAAATAAATTGAAAATCAGAAAAAGCCTAATAAACAAAAGCGCTTGATTTTGACACTTGAAGCGAATGAAAATCGGCTGAGTGTTGCATGTTTTTTTACGTTCGCTTAACTTTTCCCGTTTTTTGACGAATGAAGTCTGGCGAATGTAACCCGTAATAGCTTTTTGGACGTTCGCTTCGCCAAAACCATTCGCTTCGCTAATCATAATAGGGCCCCATATAAAAATAGCATTTTTTTGAAAAAATGCAACCCTTGGAGATACAGTGAGACTCACAGAAGATACAATGTAAATGGGCGTAACATAAAATAAAAAGTGACTAATAGTATTTTCAGAATTCAATAGCTAAAAAATTACATAAAAAAAAGTTGATGATAAAATTTCTTAGCTCTCCAAATAAAATGTCAGTATTATAATTTTCCTAATAACAATGATTGATTAACTGTAAAATAAATGTAATCGTGTTGTCCTTGTTTTAATTTTAGAAGTTATAATTAAATATACGTTTGTATGAACTTTTTTAAAGTATATTTTGAAAGCACCATGTATTTCATTGGGTGATCCATATACACCCCAATTCTAAACAGACCCTGTATACATCAGCATTATAGAAAATCTATAAAATCAGGAATGAATAAAATGTTAAAAATTAACATACATATCTATTAATTCATTTCAAATCTGAGACACTAATGTATATTTCTACTCCCTGTTCATCAAGTTTTCCAAATCTACTCCATTTGCATTTGGCGAAAAGTGTGAACATTGTCAAGGTCCGATGTTCAAATCTGGGCTAGTGAGAGAGCCCAGCTTGAGTTCTTCAGGACTGTATTTACTGTCATTACTTAAAAAATTCAATTATGATCTTTTATTTGATATTTAAAACAATTTCTTACTTATTAAAAATCGTTTTTTTGTTTTAATTGTTTCATCACGGCAACACTTGTTAGCCAATGTTTATCTCTCAGCAGAACCAAATCTACAATCTGAGTAGATTATGCGAATACTGTGAATAATTTAAGGTTTGATACATTTGTGATCTAACAAACGCAATGTCGTATGATCAGTCATACGATATTTTTACTACTAATTAATGCAATCGTAAAATATTATTACAAATACTTTCGTTATATATTCGCAATATGTTTTCACGTTCAGATTTTTTAGTCAGATATAGAATTATTTAGTAGCAAATGCAGTTATGTCTAACTAACTTAAATTTTTTTTGTATATACAAATAAACAAGTGAAATAGATTGATTAAATATAGCACATGAGGAAAATACAAATCTACAATATTTTATTTAGTGATAAGATTGAACTATAACGATTATAATGCATGCATAATAACATTTATAACACAAAAAATAGAGTAATAGCATTAGTAATTATACAATATAGATTAATAAATGTAGGTACAATATACCAAATTAAATACATAAATTAAAAAAAAGGAATATAAGGGCCCTATTATGAATGGCGAAGCGAATGTAGTTGGCGAAGACTTCATTCGCCAGAAAAAAGGAAACTAAAGCGAACGTAAAAATCAGGAGAACGTAGAAATCATTCGCCTGAACTTCATTCGTCTGTCGAATGGATGCTGTGAAGCTTTATTCGTTCGTTCGCTTCGCCAGTCATAATAGGCCCCTAAATATAATATTATATTAAAAAACTATAAATATAATAGTAATTTAGAAAAAATAAAATAAAAATGTTTTTCATTACATTTTTATTTATAAATTGTAACCGGACTTCGAGGAATTAAAAAATTAACATAAATTGTAAAGATTTTTATGGTCATGTCAGGAGACCCATTATCGAACAGGAGATAAATTCTATAAAAACGACATTATTAGCTAATTCTGACACTGAAAATATTTGTGTTACTAGTACAAGCCAAGAATTTTTTATTTTATTTTTTTAACATTTTATTTTTATTTGGCACAAACATTTATAATAGATCAACCAAAATGTATGATTTTTTAAGTATTTTTAAGAGAGTCCTTACTAAGGACATCGAATATTATTTTCAAGGATAACGACTATTGGCCAAATATTCAAGCATAAAATTTTCTAAAAGCACTGTTTCTCTGGAAGTAGTGGTCGGAAAACAAAATTGGTCAGGGCATCTCTTGATACACTTTATTAGTTGCCGAAATTTCATTGACATCAAATTTAAATGAGTGAATTCCAACCCCTGGTCGATTTGGTGTGGAATTGCTCTATTATTAAATTAAAAATGAACAACATGAATATTACCAGAAGAGCATTGGTTAATTAGATAATCCACCTTTTTTTATTAAGAATTAAATAAGCAGAAAAAGCCAATAATCGTGATCAATGAAATTCCGTTTGCTGACGAGTTTTAAATACGGAACTTTCGCCAAATATGAGAAAAAGGAAAAATTGCATCTACATCATAGATGCCAACCTAAATCGTGACAACAGAAAATATATTTTTGTTATAGCAAAAAATTAAAACAATGTACGGAAATTTTGTCCAAAAGTCTCACGGACAATATATAAAAAATGTTCAAGAAATTCATTAAAAAATCTCCCAAAAAAATCTGAAAACTATTAAATCAAATTTTAATGTTTTGTATTAAAAATTATTTTAAAATAAATACTTAAATAATTTTAGTTATAAAAAAATATTATATAAAATAAATTTAATTTTAAAGAATATAAATACTAAAATAGTAAAAAATATCAAAGAATTCATTGCAATTCTTTTACATCATTTGTCTACCGGCAATTAAAAAATCTGACAAAGTTAGATTCTATGGTCGCATTTATTTCCAAATGAACACATTTAAATACTATTTTATGAAATTTTCCGAAACCTAGTATTTATAAATGCTCGTGTGTCTAGTTGTGATAGGGTTAAATAGCAACAAATAAATAATACACTTCAAGATACTTGCCCGAAAAACGATGTGAACCACTACTGATAGTATATAGAATATTCCACTGATAGTAAAATAAACCAAAGAAATCATTTGTATTCTAATTGGAATATCAAGTGTAAAACCTGGAACTAGCACTGCAAATTGAGTATTGTTAATTATCCAAAACGACTAGAATGATATGATGAAAACACAAATAAAACAAATGGTGGTCGAGAATGTTAAGTTACAATGACTCCGCGAATTAGATTTGAAGTAAATACTTTTCAAGGTCAAGTAATGTCAAATCGGTTCACACATTCACATAAGTATACAAATATTTGACCACAAAATCGCCTGGAAAAGGTTTATCTGCCCATAAAGCCGAACAGTGAGAAGAGCAAAGCAGTCGGTTATCGCAAGTTTGCGTAAATATTAAATTTTTTGCAAATTAATCAAAACCAACACTGTTACCACGTGCTTTGGTTGCGATGTCTTGATACCGACTTAAAGTGACCTCTACTGAATGTTGCATTCGACTACGAATGCATTTACTTTTCTCAAGGTGTTTAAGCACAAACAACTTTCCAAATGCACTCAATAGTTAACAAAATATATTCACAAATTTAATCAAATAGCATAAATTTACCCCGATTTCGATGCCTGTGTCGATGTGATGGAATGGATGCGCAGACGTTGGGCGATATCCTTCAACTCCTGGATGGCTTTGGCCTCTGGCTTATGGTATGACATTGTATTTGTTATGGTGATTAATTTCTACCCTTGTAAGAAATGTAATCTAATTTGGTTAAATCTAACAAACGCAAAACCAGTGATAATGAGCAGATTTATAACTGTAGCGGCCGGCTAAATGAAGCAAACTGCCTTTGCAAATTTACCTAACTCTGACGTGCAGCAGAGTTGCACAATTCGTACTTGTTCGTACTAAGTACTATTATTTATGAAAGTAATACGTTTTTGTAAAAAAAGTACTGAATTTTTTGTATGCTTTCTAATAAATCTGAATTTGGAGTAGTAAATTTGCTACATTTATTACCGTTAATTTACTCATTTTTTAAAAATAAAAACACTAATACGTTCGTAAAAATAAACATATAAATAAATACAACACAAATGAACTGTTTTAAGTTGAATCGCACTTTTAAAATGGTTAATTTACAGATTCTGCAATGTTTTGTATATAAACACATTGAAGTGTTTAAAAATGACGTTTAGCACACACACATATATGTGTAACAAGATCATTAGCTGACGCGAACGCTCTTGTCCTCACTTTTTATCGATCGGAAAAATGATTCTATTTGAAAATTTTTCGATTCCACGCGAAAACTATTTGTGCTCTTTGATTTTTTGTTGTCTGTTGTATAATTTATTGCGTTTCTAAATATTTGTGGTACGTTTTTGGTAAGTTTTTATTTTTCTATGGTACAGTTTTATTTACTCAAAACGCAACACTAAGCGTATAGATGATGATTAGTTTGGCACATGGCGAACAGCGTTGCCACCAATGTATATTTTTGTTACCTATATTTTCAAAAAATGTTATTAGACCCAGCAAGACATGCCTTACCGAAACTCCAACACAAAGACAATATTATATTTTCACACTCATACATAAATAATTTGAAATACATCCCTGCTAATGAAACCTTATGTTTTTTGCGCGTTGGTTTGCCACCATTTTTTATTTGTAGGTTATTCATTACGTTTGCCACAGCAGCCGCTACAGCAGGAGTAGAAAATAGATTTTACTTAAATTATAAACAATTGATAATAAGAAAGTATATTAAAAAGAGTATTTTTATAGATTGCTTATTTATCTATTTATACTATAGATATCATAAAAATGGAAGGGTCGTCTGCATTAAACAAATGCATGGAAGGAAGCAAAACAACGGCAAACAATAGTCGTTTTTATAGAAAATCTGCAAAGCAAGCATTACATTCAACGCAATAAAAATGAAAACTATAGAATTTTGGATTTTTTGGTTTTATTTGGTTTAATTTGGTTAGTTTACTAATTATTTAACCGTCCCTAACCTCAAAATTAAATCAGTTTATTTTACGTAAATTATTTCGTAAATTTACATGTAATTTAATCGTCACTTATTACCAAAAGAACAGTGACAGACATATATTCAATTGTATCTCATTGTAGATGAGTGAGAAAGAGATAAAAATTCACACGCACACAAAAGTTTCGGTAAATTTTATCCCGACGCTCTTAACAATGTTATAGAAACTTTTACTGAAACTTTCAGTTTTGCTACTAGTAATATTACTGCTAACATGACCGGCAGTGTTCTTGCTGGGGATAAAACACATTTAACGTATCTCATAATAAAACGAATGAAAACGAAAAAATTACCGCATGCCAAAATATTCCATTACGTTTAAAAGGGATTTTCAGGTGTTTAACTTCCCTATAATATTTATTTTAAACATATTAAAGGGATTAATTCGACTATATCATAAATATAGAAATACGCATCAATTAATATTAATAGCATTTACTATTCTATTTAACAGTCAGCATTATAAAATTAATGGTACAAACTAACTTTTTTTTAATTGTTTGAATATTGCAGTAGTAAACGAATGCATCAGTGTAGGGCAATTTTATTTCAAATAAAAATAAAAACTAACGAATAAATAATATTTTTCTTCTTTCCAAATAATGAATAAATTGTTTTATTTGTTTATTCGCAAGAAAAAAAAACTCGATTTGTTTATTTATCATTTGAATAACGAATAAATTTGGTTTGTATGGAAAAAAATTTCAAATTTATTTGAAATTTTTATTTAGAATAAATTTTTATTCACAAATGATTTATTTTAATAAATATGCTTGAATAAAAAAATGTTGATGAAAAGTGTTTTTTTGAATAACGTTTGAAAAACTAATGTATGAAATTTTGTTTGATTTCACAAGAAACAAAACGTACCGTTTACGTACCGTTAACAGTACAGCATATACGGAATCAGATTCCGTAAACGTACCGTATTACGGAGCCGTATACGGTACAGAGAACGGATAAAACGTGACATCGAAAACGGTGTTCGAAACCGTTTTTCATACAGTATCGACGCACCGTTAACGTACCGTATTTTCAAAATAAAACGGAGTGCGCCCCGTAGTCGACGTTATGTTTCGTGCCGTATACGGTCTGTATTATTGTTATAAAACGGAGTAGACTCCGTTGAGTGCATTAAAAAATATACCGTATACGGTACGTTTTTATTCCGTAATTTTTAAAAAATACGGAATGGCACATTTTTCGTATAGTACTGCTATTTTTCATTATTTTGAAAGAAATACAGTCAAACCATTTATATATTATAATACATTTATTTATATTTAAAACACGTGATTTTTTAGCAAACTATATAAGTACAAAATAAATTAAACAACAATAATAATATCAAAATTAAATTAAACAATAAATTAATTAAAATTTTAAAAATTAATTGATATATTTAAAAGTTTGTCCACCGAATTATTTAGTTTCTCCTTTTTTGAATGTCTTGATACAAACATCTGAAAATAGATAAAAAATGTAATAATTTATTGCGAAGAGCATTGATATTTAACACAAAAAAAATGTTTTCAAAGTAATTGACAAATTTAAAATTGCCACGAAAATGGCCATTTTAATTAAAAATTACCAGACAAATATATATTTTTTTTAATTGTGTGGAAAAATGATTGAATTTACACAATTTTCACGTTTTCCACAGAAATTTAAAAATGCCACGATTGGAAACTTTTCAACAAAAGTGGCAACTATTTCACAAATTGAAAATACTGGCAACCATACTGGCACCAATAACTGTCAATTTTGAATATTACTTACATTTACTAATATAAAATTGCAGACAACGACCAACTAATGCAACTGCAACTCCATTAAGCCGTCGCAGGCCTCCGTTGCTGGTTTCCTGCCTCATGTGCGTTAATTTTCTCGGATTAACATTGAGGTCATCCAACTGCCATTCGTGGATTCCGTCACTTTTCTGCCCATCGTTTCCTGTTTGAGGGAGCGTTATTTTGTGCTAAACAATTTTTTCCCACCAATGCCTTGCTTTGGTTTTTATATCTTGAATTATATATATTAATTTCGTTACAATTAAATTTATCTCTAATTATTATGCCCATTTACACTTACATTATTTGTTATGTTCCATAAAAGCATCTGCTACAGCTTGTATAAAAAATTAACTAAAATTCTAAGATTATAAACGGAGTACAAACGATACAAAAACGGTGTGCTCCGTCGCAAACGGATCTTAAACGTATACATCACTACGGAGACAAAAAGGCATAAAAACGGTATGTTCGAATTACGGACAATATACGGCATTTAAACGGAGTGGAATATTTTAGCATACCGTAAAATTTCCGTTTTCATTCAAGTGTCGACGGATCCGACTTGTAAATACCGTAAACGCACCGTTACAAACGGAATTGTGATTCCGTTTGTATACGGAGTTACGTTAAAATGTTTCTTGGGTTGTTATTTGAATAAACATTTGTTTGAATAATGCCCTATGCATCCTATTGACAAATTTTAATAGTTGAAAACTTCAAACAATTTCCGTAAGGGGTTGTTTAGTCACTTTTAATTGCTGAATGTTATCAATATAAATGGCAGAGGCAAATGTCAAATGGTAGCAAAGACATAAACCTTGATTGATTTTGAATCTTGCCGCTAGGAAAGGTTTGTGTATCATATCATTTGAGCTAAATCGTTTTTTTCAAAACTGCTTCGATCCGGAACAAAAAAATATGAAAAAAATGCAGCTATTAGCTGCGTTTTTTTCATAATTTAAATTTTATATGCAGACAAAAACAACATTTGAACCAGATAAATTTCTGGTGTAGCTATCCGGCTCAACTTATTGAAAATGTGTACTGACTAAAACGAATACGGCGAAAATTGCTGAATGTTACTGACAAAAATTGACAGAAAATAAACTTCAAAATTTTAGATAAACAAAATATATTTTTTGAAAACTAGCTGGAATTTCCTTTTGTGACGACAACCAGAACTCTAACCACTCAAAAAATTATATCAAATTATGTTGGACGTCGGGAGCCTTCCTGTCGGACGACCTTCGTTATCCTCAACGTCCACCTGTGTTTTTGCGCTTGTGTTTTTATTTTTTTGTGTGTGTTAGTGTCACAGTCGTAGCTACCATTTGTGGTGCTGCAAGAACCATTTTCAATAGAAAAGTGCATCCAACCATCACTCCCAACTCTTGGTAAAATGACCGTAGTATTTTCAACCACGATAATCGCTGCTGCTTCGTTTTTTTAATCTATTTAAAATATTAAAATTTTTAAGTGTCATTCCAAAGACACAAACCTTTCATGTATTAAGAAGAAAGGTTTGTGTATTATTTCATTTGAGCCACATCGTTTTTTCACAATTGCTTTGATCCGGAACAAAAAATTATGAAAAAAACGCAGCTATTATCTAGCAACGTTATCAAATCGTACATATTCGTAAGAAATATAGTGAAACATTCAACAATGGCATTTGTTCAAACAAAACATACACCTTCGATAGCTCAGTTGGTAGAGCGGTGGACTGTAGTGGTTCAGAATGCAAACATAGATATCCATAGGTCGCTGGTTCAAATCCGGCTCGAAGGAACGGTTGATATTTTTTTTTATTGTTTTTTTAATTTTTTAACGATTTATTTTATATCTCATTATATATTTCAACTTACATTAAATACAGTAAATATTACATATGGAATAGTATTTTATTTTACAAATAACTCAGCATGTTAATGATTTGCGTAATTTTAATTTGATTTTAATTAGAGATTTTAATTATATTTTATCTAGAGAATTGCAATAACATTATTAAATCAAATACTATTTTATTTTCTTTAATTAATTTATATTTGTAACAAAAAAAACTTTATTATTTACTAGAAAAAATCATTAAATTTATTATAAATAACTATTTGTCAGAGTTTCAGCGTCAGCTTTCAATTATTATATGTTCAAAATAAATTAAAAAATACTACAATATAATTTTTTTTCCAAATATAAAAAATGTTGTGCAGCAACGCAGTTTATAAATTTATATAAAAATATCTGTTGCAATTTCCGTTTTTAATTTTAGCATAAACATATTTTAATTTCTTAATATCGACATTTATTTTGGTTCAATTGAAAATCAGTATCAACTAAATTAAATAAACTAGCGGTAATTTTACAATTAAAGTTACAAATTTAAAACTATTTGCCAATAGCCATAGACGCTCCACCGCTACAGTTTCCAGTCGAAGTTGAGATCATTTTGAATGGTAACTGTCTTTGAGATTTGAGTATTGATCTCATTGTACGATATTACTAAACTTAATCAATAGATTAAAGATAAACAATGTAATAAAACACTTTTGAGTAATGTAAAAAGCAATTATAATATTATTAACAAAATAGTTTTACAATGAATTGGTTTGTTTACTGTTAAAAATATAACCAGAAATAAAAATACAACTACAATGGATAATAGAGACAATGTGTATAAATAATAACTAATTACAAACATGTTGGACGCAAATATAAGGGGGGATTTAAAGAAATATACGACTGCAAATTAACACATTTAATTAAAAATACAACTTAATACAGGACATGAAAAATATATGTAAATCAAATAATGACTCAAAAATTAAATATCACTTTATTTAAGCACCTAAGTATTGCAATTTGCAAGGATATCTCAAGAGGTGGGTGTTGGAACAGCTAAACACACAAACAAAATTGAAAGTAAAGAAGGTTAGGGTCATTGACTTTGCATGTAATGTTACTCGTCTTGGACTTTCAAATACTCTTTGGTTAAGACAATAAAGCAGTGCATTTTTCATTCGCGAACGGCGCCACATAATGCCGAATATCATTAATTCTGACGATAAGTCAGTCAACAGTCACTCAAAGCGTCATGGAAATTGTCTTTCAATGGTTTCTAGTACAAGTTTTACTTTACTTTTAATCCAAAGCAATTCCTTGTATCCACGCACTTAGATCGCTGCCATCTGACTCCATTATTATCTCATCGGGCTCGTCGTGGGCGAGTAAGTATTGTGCGGCAGTGCGGCCACTTAAATAGGCACCATGTACAGTTGAATAAAAGTTGGAATGCGTGTGCTCTCCAGCAAACAGTACAGCAGGCTATATGTATACAAAAAAAAAGCAAATTAAGCAGTTTTTAAAAACAACTTCATAAATTTAGCCAACCTTCATTTCTTGCGGGCTCGAATATAACGGCTGTGCCAGGTTTTCTATGTCTTCTTGTGTAGCGCCCACAGGTATAGAAGTGTATGAACCGCAGGAGAAGGGTTGAGTGTTCCAGCTGGTGCTGTATACAGAGAGTAAGTAGATTTTCGAGACTATATAAACCCCTACTTACCAAATGCATAGCTTCGGTTTCGGCACGTATGGATCCTGCAAAAAATTCCGCAAAATCTCAGTACATTTCTCCGCAATTATTTCATGCGATAACGTCTCCATATACTCGGCCTCGCGACCCGTCACCCAGCCCAACAACAAGGTATCAGATATTTTAGCAAATGAATAGATTTTCTTGAACCAATTTTTACTCAAATATTCTTCTGTATTTCGTTCCACATCGGACATGTGCAATTCGTACTTTTCATCATCCCATAGCAACATGATTTCGGAAACATCAGCGCTGAGAAATGGTCTATCGTACTCCAGAAAGATTTTGTCCACAGTGCCGTACATTAGATTCTCAATAGATTCCTGTTTGTATTGTGGCAGCTCTGGATCAAATAGCGATTTGTGTGTTTGCTTTAAAACTCCCAGCGGCACGGTGCAAATCACGTGATCCGCATAAAAGACACGACCATCTTCGCAGACAACGCGCACTGGATTGTCGGTCCCGGCACTATTTCGACTATCGCTGCAATCGGACTCAACGGAACCGAGTCGTCCAGTATCTGCACCATTGTGCCCTGTCGGGTAATCGGTAACAGTTCTCTCCGAATCTTCCGAATCTTCGTTCTCAGAATTCTCGTCGACTGTTTCCAGTCCTGTGAGGGTCTTTTTTCTCTTCCAGTGTATTTTCTTCACTGGACATTTTGTGATGATCGCATCCTTGGGTATTTGTGCAGAAATGGGACGTAAGATAGAACTATAGCCTGCTGGTAGGACAATATTACCACCTTGCAATTCGGTGTAGCTACCTAAACGAACAAAAATTCATAACCATTCAATTAAACTAATTACTTAATTTGATCACATGCCTAATTCAAGCAAGTCCACTTCGTTCATGCTATGGCAACCTGTTATGCATGTTTCGCGCTTTAGCAGGCAATTAAAAATCAATTGCTTTAAGCGCTTCTCTTTTGGATCGTCAATGGAACTTAGGAATATTTCGATTTCATAGTTGATGTGCTCGCCGACGCTTTGAATATCAGGCGGTGGACTGTACTGACACAAAAAATACTCATCGCAGCGACGTAAGAAACAAACGTAGGCTTCGTAGATTTCCTGCAATATACTAAAAGGAACTTGGTTTCCATCTTCTGTAGTTGCAACCACTTTGTGAGCCTTCGGTATATTCACAACGCTGACCAGGCCATTTTGTACAGCTATTTCAAAAATTGGATTTCCCAGAACACCGTGTATCCAATTCGCACCAAGTTCAACCTAAAAGTAGATACACTTCGTTTATGGGCCATTCCACACCAAATCGACCAGCGGTTGGAACTCACCTTCGATTTCAATGAAATTTTGGTAATTGATAAAGGATATTGAGACATGCACTAACCAATTTTTTTTCCGACCACTACTTCCAGAGATAAAGTGGCTCAATGTTGGAAAGAAAGGGCCAAAAATCACTTTTGTATGGTTGTTCATATTTAAATATCTCTTGAACTAGAAATGCTAGAGATTTCATTGATGGCTCTTTTAAAGCTAATATAAAAAATTGACGAAAATTTAGGATTTTTTTCAGAATTTTAGAAAGAGTTCTTTTTAAGGACCACAATTTTGAAGTGCAAAGATAATGACCACGGGCCTCATGTTAACGTTTAAAAGTTAGAACTTATTTTTCTAAAAGCTTGTTCTATTAGCTTTGAAATGAGTAATGAAAGGAGTTTCTAGCATTTCTAGTTCAAGAGATATTTAAATATGAACAACCGTACAAAAGAGATTTCTGGCCCTTTTTTCCCAACTTTGAGCCACTGTATCTCTGGAAGTAGTGGTCGGAAAAAAAGTGCAAGTCTCGATACCCTTTATCAGTTGCCAAATATCATTAAAATCAAAAAGGTAAAATCTCAAATATGACTTTTTTTGGTCGATTTGGTGTGGAATGGTCAGAAGCATAGATCTGATCAAAATTAAACAGAATATGTTTTCTATATCGTCGTCGTTTGTAGTTTTGGTTACCATGGCAAGGCGCATAAAGTGTAGAAAAACACTATTTTGTAAATTGCAATTTTTAACCTTGGCATTTTAATCATATCTACGATTGTCCAAATAGTTTCTCATTCGTGAAGTAACTCACATATCAAAAATTAAATAAAAATCACTAACTACATTTTAAAAGTTTCAATAATTGGTTTAAAAAAATTCTTGTAGGTCCGATGGTTTCCAATCAATAATACCAACATTTGGATGCATTAATAAGAACATGTTCATCTTTCGAATGGCATTTCAACTTTTATAATTTATCAACTTTTTTTTTATATAATTAACAAATTTTATTAAAAACATTTGAAAAATATGTATTTGGTGAGTTTTTTGTATATGTATATGAGATGATATATTTTTATTCTTAAATTTTTTAACTAATTGAGTACAGAAAAACAAATATAATGAATTTTACCATTGCTTGTACAGAAACCTTGATGGCCGATATAGAACAAAAAGGGAAGATATAGAACAAAAATTGACAACGGGATGAATACAAATTTTGCCAATTGAACTAGCGACATTGGCCACTTGAAAACACAATTATTGTGAACTGGATATAAATTTATGAGCTTGCTGAATAATAATATGAATTTCAATGTCTGACTATTAGCTACCCAACTTAAAACGTTAGGTTCTTTCAGTCTTGAATTCTTGCCTAAAAACCCCCGCACATGCCTGATAATTCGTGCCCATGCCTGAAAATCAACCGAACTCCTCCCTTCCAATTTTCATACAAATGTCCGCCAATGCATTTATTACATTTCATAATTTTTTTTTTTAATTCATCGAATTATTCAGGTCTGAAATTTCCAAACGAATTATTAAAATTCCTTTTCGGGAATTGGAAACAATTCATTGATGCTGATTTTAAACGTCGTACTCTTGTCATCGTTTTCTTTTATTTTTTGAAAATGAAGTTTTCGTTTAAAAGAAAATAATTTTCTTAATAAAAATCTTTTTAATTTAATTTTTCGTTGGGCGCCAGTTGAGTATCTATGCTCATTCTAGAATGATATTTTTGATTTGTCAATTATATTAAACATCAAAATAGTAAAAGCTCAGTGAAAATATTTTAATATGTAATATTTATATTGTTACTTTATAAATATTACATATAAAAATATTTTCACTTAGCTTTTACTATTTTAATGTTTAATATAATTGATGTTTAATATAATAACAATTAAAATTTATAATTAGGGCTGCGCTACAAACCTGAATAATTATTTTAATTCAGCCCTGAATTCAGTTCTTAATGTCTGAAGCATTTCAATACATCAGAACTGACATCAGTACTGAGTAGTTATGCCTATATATATAATTCAAGCATGATTTTTTATCTGAATTTTAAGTATTGAATTCAAACATGAATTCTTCAGTGCTGAGCAATTTCTGCTGGGTAATTAAATTTTCTGTGATGAATTCAAACAATGACTGCACCCAAACTGAACACAACAAGCGCATCTTTACAAAGGTAGTTGATTAAAATTTGTCATGTTCATCATGTTATCGTGTGTTCAAATATTTTGGGTTTTAATAGTATTTGGCTAGTAATCGATGAGTTCGTTTCTTTCATTTCGTATCATATTCTATAATCTTATCAGACGTGACAAATTAATACGAGAAATTAAATTTTCTATAGATTGAAAGAAATCAGACACCAACATAATTGGGCCACATTCAAGATGTTAGGCATATATATTGCTTAAGCGACCGTACGAATGTAAAATAACAACCGTAATGAATGGGCCTATTAGATTGGTAATTGCCTGAGTAAATTTACAGTTTTATTTTGTTTTAAAATCATCATAATTTTACGAATTGTTTTATTTACTGACAAACTAAAGTGTCAACATTTTTTTTCTTTTGTAAAATGATTTTTATATCATTAAACTATACATCAGCATGAATAACGTATAGTATGATGAGTTCAAATGCAAACACGGTTAGCTAAATTTCTAATGTGCGACCAAGCTGTTAAATTTCTCAAATATTTCCTTGATTGTCTCAGACAATGTACTTACTATGTCCATGGAGCAAACAAATTGAGGCATGCGATCGAACTTCTCTAACCATCTAAAAGACCTCGACTATGACGACGACTAAAGTGCAAGTGTAGGACAACCAGAACAATACTGACGACCTGGTTGGACTCAAATTTACGTTAAATATATTTTAAATATATCCCAACATGTTTCTGATTTAACAAATCATTTTGTCAATATAAACAAAATTCAATGCGTAAAAATATAATTGAGTATTGAGACTACTAAAACTTGTAAATCTAGTTAATTATATCAATTTTTAATAGTTTAGTAATAAATTACAGATTTAATAAGAAAATGCATATTAGAACTTCAAAATAAGGCATTTAAATGCAATTAAATGGATACGAAAAGACGACTACATTTTTATCTTAAACATTTAAACTTGAAAGTATTAAAAAATAATTGGCAACATGAGAACAACAGAACCTCATGCAAGGACAAAGATGGGTGCGATGAACGAACGCACGAATGCATGCAACAGCCGCGATGACGGCATGCTAGCCATGCAAAAACACAAAAAAAAAAAAACAACGACAATCTAGCAAAACTAAGAAGCATACACCGTCAACACAGATTGGGACTGCGTAACATTCAAATTTTAATTACTCAAGGAAAAAACAAAAATGATTAGGAAGTATATTGCAAGGCACGTTTTTAATACAAATAGCACGGAGTAAAAATAGGTGCTGAGAATGAGCACAACCGGGATATTGTGAAAACTCCAAAATTGTCAAAAATAGCAGTATTGGCAAAGAATTGTATTCAATTAGAAAAATCAATTGCAATATTTAATAATTATGAACCTTTTTTCAAAACTGAAGAGAAACCTAAGCAAAAATTAAAAACAGTCCTTTTGCTTATATAATAGTTTCGTTTCTCTTGGTTCAATTACTCACCTTTTGCGTCCCCAGAGGTATTGATATAATACGTCCACCGATTCGGTTTCTCGCCTCGAGTATAAGAAAGCTGTCGCAACCATTCTGAAGTAAATGATTAGCAGCCGAGAGTCCCGACATGCCTGCTCCAATGATCAAAACCTTCACCTTGTTTTGCTGAGTGCTTCCAACAGCTGCCTGCGCTGCTCCGGAAGCTTGTTCCTCGGTGGGCGAGGGTACTGGGAGATGTGGTGCATTCTCTCCCATTCTATATACGGTTTCGTATGTTTTAATAAATTTTAATTAATGTTCAAAAATAGAAACTTGTGCATTTATTAAATTTTTTGTTTTATTTTTTCTTCAATCTCGTTATTTTTGGTATTTTCTGTATCGAACGAACGTCGGTTACCATCCGCGGTTGACAGTTCAAATGTCAAAATATTTATGCTGTGATTTTTGTCCACATTGGAGCTCGAATGATCCAGCTGTAGCCTACTGAGTGACACTGCGCATGCTGCTGCCACCCGGCGTTGTAACAATTCTCCGGGAATGAGATGGTTGAACGATATTTTTCAAAACGTAACTAACTACTGAAAGTTATTGCTATTATGTTGTGTTTTTCCTTATTACGATGTATTAGTATTTTCACTTTAATTTATTGTGTTATTTATTTTATTTATGTTATTTCAGGATGCCTCAACAATTTCAATTATGTAAAATTTACTAAATTGCGAAACTAAATTCAGTGTTGCATTCTAAGAAAATAAAAATGTATCATCAAAAAATAAAAATGTACGATTTAAAATAAAAACGTACTTTTGTAACTAAAATTATTGGTTACCAAAAATTACATACACTCAAAAAATTACTGTATTCTGTGTAGTTATTTTAATATTTTGCAGTACTACTTATTTTAACTGCATTTTTATAAATTTTTTATAGTTTAACTACTTTTTTTTAATTAAATTCCATTACTGCAATTTTGCATTGATTGTAGTTTTTTAGTTCCCAGCAAGAACACTACCGATCATATGAGCAGTAATATTACAAGTATCAAAACTGAAAGTTTCCGTAAAGTTTCTATAACATTGTTAAGAGCGTCGGGATAAAATTGACCGAAACTTTTGTGTGCGTGTGCATTTTTATCTCTTTCTCACTCATCTGAAATGAGATATAATTGAATATATGTTTATCACTGTTCTTTTGGTAATAAGTGACGATTAAATTACTTGTAAATTTACGATTTTACGTTACATAAACTGTTTTAATTTTGAGGTTAGGGACGTTTAAATTAATAGTAAACTAAACAAAATTAGACCAAATAAAACCAAAAACTCAAAATTCTATAGTTTTCATTTTTATTGCGTTGAATATAATGCGCATTGCATTCAACATGTTTGCATTACAAAATTGTCTATTAAAACGACTTTTGTTTGCCGTTGTTTTGCTTCCTTCCATGCATTTGTTAAATGCAGATGACCCTTCCACTTTGATGATATCTATAATATGAATAGATAAATAAGCAATATATACAAATACTCTTTTCAATATACTTTCTTTTAGTGTTTATTAATTGTTTATAAGTTAAGTAACATCATTTTTCAACTCCTGCTGTAGCGGCTACTGTTGCAAATATGTTCATTACTAGTAAAATTACGGGTCATATATCTATCATTGATCCTGCAGGGAAGTATTTCAAATTATTTATGTATGAGTGAGAAAATATAATATTGTCTTTGTGTTGAAGTTTCGGTAAGGCATGTATTGCTGGGCGTAGTAGTTATTTTCATCCCTGTTTTATCCACTTTCAACTATTAAAATAAAAAAATAGTTGTCAAATTCACATCGAAATTGCAATCACACACCGCATTGTAAGTATTTCTTTTATTTATTTCATAACATTTAATTAATGTAGCAGTCGACGAACCCAACTGGAATATCATGCAGTTTTAAGGCGCCATCGGCGACCTACGTAGACGCCCCCTGGATCTCAATCACGGTTGCCAAAAATCCCTCAAAATCCCACCATTCCACAATTTCTCACATTTCCCACCATTCCCCATTAAATAATTCAAAATCCCACCGTACCACAAATTCTTACAATTTCCCACCAAATCCCACCGTACCTCAAATTCAGACAATTTTCCACGAAATCTCTCAGTATAAAAACATGATATTTTTGCAAATGTAGTAAATTCATTTTATTTTAATAATTATATAATATAATGGCGGATAATCTGAGACAATTTAAATTTTTTGACATATTTTGTATAGGATAAATTGTGAAAACTACGATATTAAAATTTACTTCAAATTGTCTATATTTAATGTATTGTTGTTTTTTATACATATTTGCAGCAAATTCTTTAATTCCACTCGAATCTTCGGAATTTTTTAAATTTATTGACTGTGTTTCTTGTTTATTAACTGTGTTTATAGAACTGTAAGTTCCATTTAAATATTATTGCAGAACACAGAAATATGTTTAACATACGATTTTCTACAAGAAGAAGAAATGTAATTATTATTGAATCTAAATTTTATCTTTTAATTGTATGCAGATTTCGTTCTTTTTGTCTTGACAATTGTATTGTTCTTACGAGCAGTTTGTGGGAAATTTCCCTCGTAAGAGAATTTTTTTCCCACAAGAGGGAAATGTCGCTCGTGTGAGAATTTTTTTCCCACGGTGGGAAAATAATTCTCACATGTAAAATTTTAGTGTGAGAATTTTCACATCCCACAGAGACAGAAAATTCTCAAAAGATGTATTTTTCCTGCAAAACTGGCAACCATGGTTGGGAGACCTTTATACTGTAAATATGGCAACACTGAGCACTCAATCATCATCGAGTCTCGAATCGAAAGCTGTCAATTTGAATGTACTCGGAAAATGGTTTAAAAGGAAACCAAACCCAAAACAATAAACTGTCAAGCAATAAAAATATTTTGGTTCATCATAGTGACCAAACCGCTGGAAAAATATGGCACGAGCGAAGGAAGAATCAATTAGTATCACTCCCGCAAAAAAACTGAGGTTTCGTGGGGATCTAAATTTTACGAATCGAATCGATGAGATACTAAATGAGGATAACAACAGCAAATGGAGCACCAGTGGTGTTGGTCAACAGCAAAGTGAGCCAAAACTGTCTAAGGAAGTGAAAAAAGGTAAGAAAGTGTTTAGAGTAAAGTGAGCACAAAAATAAGTGGGCGAACACCAATATAGAACCAGTTCATTTCTCCTATTTTCTTTATATTGTCTGTCAATCAGAATCACCGTCGTTCATGGACTTTTTCAAAGTGGAAATGACACGCGGCTATATATTGGAACATGACGAGGAGCGTTACACGGCACGGCGACAGAAAATATATTCGTTTATGAAGATACCTCGCGACCTGGAACGCTTCATGGTTTACGGTATTATGCAGTGTGCCGACTCCTTTCTGTACATTCACACTTTCTTGCCGATCCGCTATGCTCTGGCAGTGTGGGCTTTAATATCGCGTACGATCTTGAGTTGTCTTGGTTTGCGTCGGCGGACGCAGCGGCTGCTCACTCCTGCCGAGATTTGTGACATTTTGAAAGGCTCCATTTGGATAGCGTGCACCTTGTTGATGCTCTCGGTGGACACCAATCGCGTCTATCACATCATCAAGTCGCAGTCTATTATCAAGCTTTACATTTTCTATAACATGCTAGAGGTGGGCGATCGTCTGCTGTCTGCTTTCGGACAGGATACTATAGATGCGCTTTTCTGGACTGCGACGGAACCAAAGAATTCCAAGCGGGAACACTTCGGTCTTGTGACACACATAGTGTTTGCGTTTATTTACGTGGTGCTGCATAGTTTCCTGATCATGTTTCAGGTGGGTTGGTTTTTATATTCACCAAAACTAACTTTACAAGAATGTCAATCATTTGAAATATGTGCAGGCGACCACTCTAAATGTTGCCGTCAACTCGAACAACAAAGGCCTGCTCACCATAATGATATCCAACAACTTCGTGGAACTGAAGGGCTCTGTATTCAAGAAGTTTGACAAAAACAATCTTTTCCAGCTGACTTGTAGCGATGTCCGCGAACGATTTCACCTTTCGGTGTTGCTCTTCATTGTCGTCATACAGACAATGAAGGAGTTCAACTGGAGTTTCACGCATTTCTGCGTCATGCTACCCGATTGCTTTTCAGTGCTGATAACGGAAATACTTATTGACTGGATTAAGCATGCATTTATTACGCGTTTCAACGAGCTGCCCGAATACATTTATCGTGAGTACACAACAAGTTTGGCTTACGACATGACGCAAACGCGTCAAAAGCACGCATTCTCAGATCACTCGGATCTGGTGGCCAGGCGCATGGGCTTTATTCCGTTTCCGCTCGGTGTGGTACTGATCAAGGCCATTTATTCGGCCGTCTCCTTCGACAATTTGGGTGCTCTGGTACTTTTTATTTGCGCATATGCCTTCGTTATGGGCCTGCGAGTATGGATCACAATTTTGGCTCTGGGCAAGGCGTGCAAACTAATGAAGGAGCACCAGGACGAAAAGAGCAATTCGACACCAAGTTCCATGACGAATGTGCCTCCCGTTGGCATACCTGGCGTCGCGAATTTACCAGCAAGTCCTTCAGCATCGAGTGCGCGCCTGCGCAGCGATGTCGCTACATCGCCTATACATCCATCGCATACGCTGCAGCGCTCTATCACTGTAGACTTGACGCGCGATATCGTTTTCTCGCCCGCCTCTTCAACGTCGACGCCCAAACACACAAAGTGCGCGTCGAGCAATATCACCGGCAGCTCGACTGCTTCGAATGCCTCAGACATAGAGTTGGATGTGAAGAACTCGTTGGAGCTTGGAGCTACTGCACTGTTCTCCAACAGCGATGTCGACCTGGATGATGTATGTCTGAATGAGAAGGTGCTGGAATCGGGCACAGCGCCGTGCTACATAGAGGAGGAGTTGGCGCGTTCGGAGCCTGATCTATTACAGCAACAACAGCGCGAGGAGAGTAGTCAGTTGAAGCATCAGAACGGCAAGTGTGCGGTCGTATCGAGGCCTTTCGAACATGCACGCAGTGAAGACAAGCGCACGCACAGGCGGTCAGAATCCGAACCCAGCATGCAGAGCATAGTTGGTGTTACTTCCAGTAGTGAAAAAGAGACGCAGGCGTAGTGGGTATTAGAATTTATATTTTTATTATATGCCTAATTCGTATTCATTTTAATTTATGTTGCAAATTAGTTACTTGTTTACGTTAAGGTACATAAAATGCACTTAATAGTTTTTACTACTAATACAAAAGACATGCTGATTTTTGATCAGAAAACAGAATTTTAATTATTTGGATTGTTCTCATTTTATACTCGCATTTGTTACATTCAATTAAGGGTTATCATTGGAAGGCTTTAGAGTGTAATAAACGATAATTTACATGTTGGTATAGAAATAAATTTGCCTTAAAATTGTTATTGTGGCAATTTAATAATTTGTTTACAAAATTAATTAGTTTTAAATACAAATAAAACTTATTGTTATAATGTAAATATAAATGCATTAAATTATTTTGGTGTTAGAAGTATTTTTCTTATGAACCCCGTATCCCTTTAATGCCATTTTGGATTAAAGTCAGGACGTTAGAAATTGTTATCGAAATTTTCAACAAGTGACGGAAAGGTGTTTCGTTTCAGAGCTCACCTTCTCTTCAAGGTCTCCTTTACTTACTGCCGAGAGGTAGCCCGGTATAGAAAAATGTTTCTATGAAAAGATGTTGTTAGCCCCAGTACAGGCTTGAACCGGGGACCTTTCGGCCCGCAGTCCAACGCACTAACCACTGAGCTACCCAGGATATTAATATTAATAATAATAAATAAAAACCAGTTGGGAAGGTTAGATCACATGTGAAATTTTAAAGTAGGTGTTATTATGATAGTTAGGATTATCAAAATTATAGTCGGTCTAAGCCGATTATAAATACCCTACACATATGTGTGGTTACCATTAAAAGAGGATATAGGTCACCAGGATATACGAATCCCGAAACTACAAACTTTCAATCGCTGAAGTATTTCCATTAATTTGATACCCATATTTACAAATGGGTAGGTGTACTGAATTTCGATTTTTTATGGTTGAACCACAAGTCGTTTCGCCGGAAACCATTATTTTCATGTATTTGAGCATGAGTCAATACATATTTTACCAAAAAAAGTTTACCAAAGCACGTATACAGTAAAATTGATCTGTATATATACATATTATATGAGGTATTTGAACATAAGTGGTCGGTTCTCAGGTCACAAAAGACCGATCATGCCAATTTTCTTTTTCAGACAGCTTCGATATATAAGTAATCTAAATCTAAAGTGTCATTGCTCTAACTCTTCTACTTTTTCTGTAATCGTGATTTCAACAGAGAGACAGACGGACAGACAGACAGACGGACAGACATCGCTAAATCGACTCAGAAGATCATGCTGATCAATAATATATATACTTGTCTTATACTTATGCTTATATATATACTTTTCCATACCGGAGATGCTTCCTTCTGGGTGTTACAAACGGCGTACCAAACTGAATATACCCTTTCACTCTTAGTGTAGGGTATTAAAAAAATATTGCCGCCGCACAGTTGCACCAGGATACTATGGAGTCCGGAGGGTGACATAGGATATATATGGGGGGAATTGAAATACGGAACCTACCAACCTAAACTTTCAACGCGTTATAACTTGGGACTTACACCAGCTAAGAAGATGAAACAAAAAACTTAAATACAAAAAAAAAAACAAAAAAACAAAAACAAAAGTAAAAGCACAAAACTAAAGCAATAATTCAAAAACAACAGAAAAGGATTTATTATTTTAAAGTACTGTTTTATTTTATACCAATAAAAGTTATGTTAAAAAACGAAAAGATTCGCCCTTTTGGCATGACAACATTTTCAATTTTTCGAATTCGTCCTTTTGTTTTGGTCTTTTGTGGCTAGAAATATCCAACAAAACAACACACGATTTTGGCACAGTATACTTGTGGTAAAACTACATTCAAAAATGTTAAAAAAAAACGCAAATGTCAAAAATTACATATTCGCCTCTTTAAAAATATGATATGCATTTGCATTTCAAATCAAATAAAAACCGTAAGCGAATTGATCTGAAAAACAAATTCTTAGAATGATCCCTAGTTTCACGTACTAGTCGATATTTTCGTGTGTGCAAAATTGTGTCGGACGGTGTTATTAATTAAATGTGATTCATATTTCATTGGAATGAAATAATAAATTTTGTCCACCTAGCATACTCTAGACAAATGTCTGTGCGTTTTGTGCAATAAGGGCGTTAAGCATCATATCGCCATTTTTGTAGTATTCGTTCCGAATGATCCCAGAATTGCCTTCTATCCTCCTGATTTTGATCGATTGCATAAAGTTTTATGCAATAAGGGCGTTATTTTATTTTATTTTTTTTGTACAGAGTCAATTTGACCGTAATTTATAACTATATACTTCATAAAAATGAGTATATCTTAATAATAATCGATTTCCTTTAATTATTGTTTTAAGCATCAGGGATATATAAATTAATTTTTTTGCATAATAATACTTAGTAGATTTAAAACATATTTAAAAATTTAAAAATTAAGCTAAAACCCAGCAAACCGAACGATAATTTTACGATATCTAAACGATATCGTAAACTGTCGTTTTCGATAATCTATAATCCCGCAGAGAAAAAACATGGTTGTCATTCATTCATCATTTTTGAAGGGCATCATACTATGATTGGAGGTTATGGTTGTAGTAAATCAAATAATTTGTCTAATATGATCCTCAGTGACAATATTGCGTACCATAATATGATCCTCAGTGACAATAGTACGACTTTCTACAACCATGGTCCTCAGTGACCATACGCCGATTTCACACAACCATACTGTGGTTGTCAGTGACCATACTATGGTTGTGAGTGACCGTACTATGGTTGTGGTTGTCAGTGACCATAATATGGTTGTCAGTAACCATAGTATGATTGTGAGTGACCATACTATGGTTGTCAGTGACCATAGTATGGTTGTCAGTGACTATAGTATGTTTGGAAGTTACCATACTATGGTTGTCAGTGAACATATTATGATTCCACACAACCATACTAAGGTTGTCAGTAATCGTATTTCGATTTCATACAACCATACTATGGGCCTAAGTGACCAGTGATCATATTATTATATAATGATTATCCTAAATTCCTGAAAAAGCGTTTTGAAAAGAAATAATAAATAAGACACATGTTTAATTAATGATTATTTTATCTACATTTTTTATTATATAAGTATATATTTTTAAATAAAAGAACACAATTTGGAAACTACGTGAAGCTGTACTCTGTGCGAATCTGTGCTTACAATTGCCGGACAGCATCGTTCGAGTTTTATCATGCACAAGAACTTTCGTGTAAAGTATAGCGTCACCGTCATGAAGTTGACAACGCGAGCACACGATTAATCACTGAAATTCCATATACACATGTGAATTAAACACGAGCAGTTAATGTTATTTATAGAATTTTTTAAATATATTGTCTTCATATTATGCATTTACAATTAACGTTTTAACTTTTGGATATATGTTTTTTTTTAATAATGATGTTTTAAACATTAAAAGACACTTTGTTACGACAAAAAAAAACTTGACTGCACACCGCCATAGCCAACATCAAAGTGAGTAAGAGAGAGTAAATAATGCCACTTAGTGAGAATTATATGGTTGTATGTAATAAATTACTATATTATGATCAGTCTATATCATGGTATGATTGGTATTGACCATACTTTGCTCGTGGCAGTTTTTATCGTAATTATAACATGGTTCTTATCAACCATATTTTGGTTTTTCATAAATATAACCATAATATAATAAATTGTCTACTATAATATGAATTTAGCGACCTTATTATTGTTGAAATAAAATTGAAAATACTATACTTTGATGGTGACAACCATGTAGGATTATAAATACCATAGCATGGTTGTCGCGATCATGTCGCAACCATATTATTTCTCTGCGTGTTTGATATCGACCCTCCCATATTAAAAACCGAAAATTGACAAGTCTACTTAGGAAATAAGTTTTCAAAAATCTTCATTTATGTTTAGAATATTTTTGGTTATAATTTGGGATAGGATGGACCGATCCGCACCAACATTTAACAGGATATAAAAAATCCAAAAATGGAATAACATTAAAATATTCTTAATCGAAAAGCATATTATGCAATGGGGTGGTACTATTTCATGCATTTAAATTTTATAAAATATTAATCTATATTTTTTATAGGCCATTCCACACCAAATCGACCAAAAGAAGTAAAGTTTGAGATTTTTGCTTTTCGATTTCAATGAAATTTAGGCAACTGATAAAGATTATGAGCTCGGTCCAAAAGTTATTGGCCCATTATTAAATCATATTTTCGGAATAAGGGTGTCATTTTACATAATACAAAAATAACCTTGACTGCTGCGCAGAATGGCTGTTGTGTAGTGTTATCTTTACACAATATTCATTTTTCTCTTTTTTTGGAGAATATTTCACAAACACTATCTGGTATTAACAGTAATTGGCGATACTTAAACAAATTCTTCCACCAAAAATAACTTTTGAACTATATGAAAAGTATTAATGTGAGTGTTACTGAGTGCTAAAAGTAGGTAGCGTTGTTCTTTAATTTGATATCGTAATGCCAAACATACATATAATCAAAATAATGCTATTATTTTTGAATTCGTTGTCACTCAGTAACAATCACGAATAACCAAATACATATAATTCAAAGAACCTTTTGTTGATGTTGGGTCTGTTAAATTGCTAAAATATGATGAAAAATATATATTTCTACAGAAACATTAATATAGTAAATTCATGGAAATCCGCGATTAAAGCAATTAATGTTTGAATATCGTATAATAATATTTCGTATAATAATGTAATAAGATTTTAATCCTAATATTTATATGGTGATTTCAAATTACGTTATAATTGTACTCAAACATATTCAAACAAATCTTTTCTATCCGTGTAGCTTTTGAGATATTGATTTTGGAATATAGTTTTTAGATTTTTCGAAAAATGGTATCTATCTTAAAAACTAGAGACAATTTGATGAAATTGAGGCCATTTTAGAAATCAGAGTTACAAATACATTAAAAAATTATTGCAAATTCGAAAATATATGTAAAAATTTAGAAAATTAATTTTTAAAATATGATGCCATCAAAAACCATCTTGAAATTTTGAATGAACATTTATATTAAATCAACCAAAATATGTGATTTTTTCAGAATTTTAAAAAGGGTCCTTTTTAAGGACATCAAATTTGAACTGCAAGGATAACGACCACGGGCCACATGTGCAAGCTTAGAAGTTAAACTTAATTTTTCTAAAACGTATTTGGATTCTGGAAACATTTATGAAATGTGGAACCGGAATCGGAAACCATTTAGTTTGATTGGTTGGAATCGAAATCAGAACTGGATCCGCAATTTTAAAAATCTTGGAACCAAATCCGGAACCAATAATCCAAAGGGGTTTAGTTCCTATTATTTTTTGATATAGTATCGATTTGATTTTTCTTGTATATCTTATAAATTTATATCGAGATTTACGATTTTATATTATATCCTAAAAAATATAAAACCAGTTGGGAAGGTTAGATCACATGGGAAATTTTAAAGTAGGTGTAATTATGATAGTTAGGATTATCAAAATTATAGTCGGTCTAAGCCGACTATAAATACCCTACACATATGTGTGGCTACCATTCAAAGTGATATATAGGTCACCAGGGTATACGAATCCTGAAACTACAAACATTCAATCGCTGAAGAATTTCCATTCATTTGATACCCATATTTACAAATGGGTAGGTGTATCGAATTTCAATTTTTTTTTTGTGAACCACAAGTCTTTTCGCCGGAAAACATTATTATCATGTATTTGAGCATGATGTCAATATATATTTGACAAAAAAAGTTTACCTAAGCACGTATACATAAAAATTGATCTTTATATGTACATTTTATATGAGGTATCATAGGTCACAATGGACCGATCTCGCCAATTTTCGCACATACAGCGTAGGTATATTAGTAATCTAAGTTATAAGTTTCAATTATCTAGCTCTTCAATTTTAAAAGTAGTAGGGATTTCAACAGACAGACGGACAGACGGACAGACAGACGGACAGACAGACAGACAGACGGACAGACGGACATCGCTAAATCGACTCAGGAGGTCATGCTGATCAAGAATATATATACTTTTCCATACCGGAGATGCTTCCTTCTGGGTGTTACAAACGGCGTACCAAACTGAATATACCCTTTCACTCTTAGTGTAGGGTATAAAAATGTCCAATGATAGTTAGACAATTCCCAAAGTAAGAAATCAGATTTATAAGACACAAGTAATATTTGTTTTAAAACGAATTTTATTAACAAATACTTTAAACCTATTTTTTATAAATAAGTATATGGAAGACTAAAAATTACAAAATTCCACTAATGAAAAAAAATCCATGTAATATTCATTGAAGAATAAATGTTTTTTTTAATATTCCACGAACTAAGTTTGAACATTAAAATATGTTTTAAAAAAATTGAATAGCTTCAGTGTGAAGAATTTCCTCCCTAAATAGGGGCTCGTTTGAATAATGGGAATACTGTATAAACCATACAAAACCCATTTTATCGAGATACGTGTTTTATATATTTTAACTTGTCAGAATTATTAGTGTTTGTATTACGTATTGTTCAATATATAAACATATTTGACTATTTTAATAAATGTATATTGGAAATTTTAGCATTTTGGGAGGGGATCAGAACTCTTAAAACACTCCCACCCCCCCTGGGCCTGATTGCACCCAACGCTTCAACGCCTACAATTTATTGCCGAATCCGAACGGCGGGTGAGAGCTTTTCATAGGCAATGGTTTTACTCTCGTAGGTTTGCCATTTACTGACGAGAGGTAGCGCGGTATAGAAAAATGTTTCCATGAAAAGATGTTGTTAGCCCCAGTCCAGGCTTGAATCGGGGACCTTTCGGCTCGCAGTCCAACGCACTAACCACTGAGCTACCGCGACTACTAGATATGTATTGACCATTTTTTTCCGACCACTACTTCCAGAGATACAGTGGTTCAAAGTTACAAAAAATGGGCCATCAAACACATTTGTATAGTTGTTCATATAAATATCTCCTGAACGAGAAATGGTTGAAACTTCGTTGAGATCTCCTTTTAAAGCTAATAAAACATGCTATTGGATATTTGAGGCATAACTTCTAAACTTGGACATGTGGCCAATAGTCATTATACCTGTATTTCAATTTTGATGTTCTTAAAAAGAACCATTTTTAAAATTCTGAAAAAATCTTAATATTTTTGTGGATTTAATTAAATGCTCATGCCAAATTGTGATTTAAAAAATAATGTTAAAAATTTGTATGTATTTTTGGTGTTGAAAATTTATTTTTCTGCAGTAAAAGTTTCATCCATTCTTTAATATATCTGTAACACAAATTTTGAAAACGGCTTCAACATAGCTCTTGATCTGTATACTGTTCAAATTAATTTAATAATTGGTCGTGTAAATATTTACTTTTGTTTCTTGAATATGAAAAAAGGAAAACATGTGTAAAACATAGGTATATAAACAACGTACGGAAATCCTACTGCCTTTGAATTAATTCAAACTTGATATCAATGTTGTACTTAATTTGGACCTCTAGAATTAATCGTTCTCGAATTATAGAGACTTGAAAAGTGAAAAAAAAAATCCATCAAAAATCTCAAATGCTGGTTAACATAATTGCATATATCTTAAGTAGTTTATATTTAATCATCATTAAATTGAAATATTAATTGATTTTTGTTTTCAAAGAGTATTTGGGATATACCTTCCCAAAATCTATATTATGTGATAATGGCCTTTAAACTATAGAAACAAAAACTAATTCATATGGCGTATTAAAGGTCATTACCATTCAAACGATACCTCAGCCGAAACAATTTTCCAATAACTAAAATGTTTTAAATAAAATTTAAAATTTATTTATAATTTATTAATAAGATTTTTGTCTTTTATTTATGAAATATTTTGTATTTGATCATTCAATATATGGAATACATGTCGTATGAGTGATATTAGTAAAATATTGAAATCCATTATAAAATTTCAAACGAATTGATCTAGAAGAGCTGGAAACTTTCGTAAAATACACGCATGCTGTGTTAAAAAAAATAGAAATATAATTATATTCTGCGAATAATTCGAAAAATATCGAATGTAGCATCAAATATTTTCGAAGGTTTATTGATTTATTTATTGATTCTCGCAAAAATTTTCCATATTTTAAATTTAAAGCTAGTTTTTTTCAACAAAAGCAATTATTTACATAATTTAAAAGCTGTTTTGAAATGCAACAACATTTGGCAACAAAAGTGCATTTAAAGTTTAGGGGAGCAATGCGGATCACTTAAATTGTTTAACAATTTTCCTTTTTGTTTTAAAGGCTAACATATGTTGAATGATATCTTCTTGGTCCTTTAGAATAGTTCCGGTTTTCTGTTGTATTATAAGTTCCTAAAACATCTATTTATATAATAATCATAAAGTAATATAAATGTATGTCGACATTAGGCAGTAATCTTAAAATCAAAACACACTAAAATACATATTTATTACTTTGAGAGTTAATATGAAAACGAATAATTTTTAGAATACAATTCTTGGACGAATTTATATCCTGGAATATTTTAAGGCGAATTTTAAAACATTTGCTAACTATAAATATACCCTGCTACATAGAAAAGTATACACTAAGGAAACGTACATTTTGATATGCGACTTCCCAGTCGGCCATACTACCATAAACGATATCGTAAATTATATCAAATATTCGTAAATAATGAATAAAATAATCGTATGCGAGAATTGTAATCGATTCAAAAACGAACTAAAAACACTCATATATGATAAATTTTCGATCGTTTATGATCGTAAAATACAATCATATGCTCGTTATAAACGATCTTTTTTGTTCGTAAACGAACTAGATTTTAATATATTTTATGATTAAATTTGAATCGTAAATGATAATCACGCTCTTTCCGACTTTGTTAACGATACAAAAAAAATTAAGTAAATCATTTAATTTTTATATTAAGCTATCAAATGCATTTACTTACTTTTTAATTACAGGAAATGATTTAAAATTTTCACCAAAACCATTCATTTAATATTGTTAAAAATATCAAGCACTGCGTTTTTTTACTGAAGTATTGTTTATAAAAACAATAATAAATTTTGACAATCTTTTTACGATATAAAAACTCGAAAAATACTAGCCATCGTTATTTACGATTATTTACGATGATTGTTTTATTCAATCGTTCCATAGTTTTTTTATGAGTAAAATGATCGAAATTTATGATTAATTTGAATCTCCAAAAGATCGTAATTTACGATAATCATAAAAAATGTGTGCAGGTGCCGACTGGGTTATCACACTCAAAGTAAGCAATAGCAATTAACAAAATACTTCTTCGTAAATTAAAATTTTAATAGAAGGTTTATTGTAAATATAACTCAGCATTCGTTATTTTTAACTTCGTTACATTTTTATACCCTACACCTATGAGGTACAGGGTATATTAAGTTTGTGTAGATATTGTAACGCCCCTTAGGAGGCGTGTCTGGTATAGAAAAGTATATATATTCTTGATCAGCATTACTACCCGAGTCCGTTTAGCCATGTCCGTCTGTCTTGCTGTCTGACCGGATACAGAATAACTTGAAAAATACTTGTCAGAATGCGTTGAAATTTCGTTTCAATATGTTTTAGCCAAAAAATGGTTCTGAGTTTGAAAATGAACCAAATTCAAGTCACTTATATATAACTTGAAAAGTATTAGATATATATTTATAAAATTTAAAAAATATTGTTAGCATTCGCCTAAAAATATATGTTCCAAAAATGGGCGTGATCCGCCCACATTTGATTTTTTTAAATTTTTTACCGATTTTTGTAGTGGAAATTTTAGTCGTAAATTATTAAAAATTTGTCCACCAAATTATACCACTTATATATCAAACAAGAGTGTAGGGTATCCATAGTCGGGCCCGACGAAACAATAAAAGTCCGCCCCATGTGACCTAACTATCCCAACTCGTTATTTCACAATTTGATATTCGTAAAACATAAAGAAGGAAAAAAAGAAGAAAAGAAGAAAAATACAAGAACAACACAAGAAAGAACAGATCAAATTTTCTGTTAAATATCGGCATCTGCGTAAATGCATTGAATTTAATTCACAAATCAGTCGCGTGTGTAAGTGTGTCAAATAAAAATCCCGCAAAAACCACCATGGCACCCTTTACAAGAAAATGAAACCAAAATATTTGACCAATCCGACTAGATGTGTTCAAAATAAGCCGAAGTGAAATTTTAGGAAAAACACTAGGCAGCAAACTCCTATGGAAGCAACAAGAAAAAGAAGTCATAATAAAAACCAAACGGGTAATTATGATAAGGAGGTTAATTGCAGGCAAAAAAAATCACTAGAGAAAGTTCAAATGTTGGCCTGTTCCTTCAGGGAGTTGTAAAATGAGCACTCCAGCGCATATCAAACAAAGATATTGGAAATGGAGGGCGTATGGAGCCTAGGAAAGCTTGTCTTCTAACCAGACTGTTTCCCACTCTACCAACTCCAATAAACCATAAAAAACAGAGATTTAACTTCGTGAAAAACTTCAAGACGAAACGCAACAGAAAAAAAGTGGAAAAACATAAGTGACACATATGATATATAGAAAAGAATATGATCACGTGGTATACGGATGAATCATTATGAGATGAAGGAAACGGAGCAGGAGTGTATGAGCCTGGAAACAAATACTTTGAAGCTATGGGAGAATATACCAGTGTCTTTCAAGCGGAGATATGCCCTATAGATAGATGAAATTAGTTCCATTTTGACAGGAAGTAAATCAATAAAAATATAGCAATCATCTCGGACAGGCAGGCAGATATAATGGCACTGGAATCTTACGAGATCAACTCAGAATTAGTAAACTAGGCTTGAATAATAGCGTCACCATACACTCTGGGTTCCAGGCCGCAGGAATGAGCAGGCAATGAAGAAGCTGACAAATATGTCCCGAACCTTTTTGTGGAATCGGTGACAGTGTTGTAAAAAAGAATCACTAGAGAAGAACAATAGTTGGGCCAGAAAACAGTGCGTTAATCAAAAAAAGCATTAAGCTATCGAAGAAATCTTGAGAATTCTAACAGGACTTATTACAGGACACTGTCGGCTTGGTGAACATATGACTAGGATAGGTATACAAACGGACATTACATGTAGATTAAGTCTAGAAGACGAAGAAGATTCAGAACACACAGGGTACAATTGATCTATTCAGGTCACAGTTCATTAACTCGAAGCAATAATAAAATTAAAAGTGTATCAAATTAATAAAAATAATTTTTAATATAAAATAGACCATATATGCTAAAGTGAGAAACAACCATAAAAATGTAAAACCATTTTCGTTTAGATATATGAATTACTTCGTGGATTATTTTCACAAATGATTTTCGAAAATATACGAATATTAAACAAAAATATATTTTGTAACTTTACGAAAGTTGATTAGTACTATGTACGAATGTTTTCGTGGATAATTTTCGCGAATCGTCAAATACACTAAATTTTTCTTGTATTTTATACTGTTCTGTTCTGAACTGTTGTACAAGTTCGTATATTTGCACCCAGAATAAAATGTCCCATTGAGTACTTAATGGTACGACCATTGATCTTATAGTTCATGTATTAATACTTTTTCTTTTCAAATCAAAAGTTTTCTAATAAATTGATAGTATTCGAAAAATTCAGTACCATAAATTTAAATATTATTATTTTTAATGGAATAAATACTATTGTTTCAATTGTTTCCTCCTATGATAATAAACGTGTAAAAAAAATACATAAACCCGAATATAAACATGTTCGTTTTGTACGTCATTCTGATTATTTGCAATAATCGACATTATTAAACACGACATTGGTAAGGACTCCATGTATTTAATATAAATACATTATATTAACACATTTTTTTATTTATTACAGAACGTACTAAAAAATAAACGTACTCAAAAATAAATGCAGACTAAAGTAAAATAATCAATTATTGGAAACTGGAGCTAACATCAAAAGTGTTATAAACTATTGCAGCGAGAAATTTCTTTTCATGTGTTTGATTTTTTAAAAGTGAAATTCAATTTCGACATTTAAATAAAATAAAGTATACAATAAAATAACTAAAATCCATTTTCGTTTTATTGAAATACTAGGAAAATGTAATTGGACTATACCATAAAATTAATAATACGTATCATTAGATCGTAGAAAATACCAAATTCATAAATATTATAAATTTGTTAATTTAATTTATGCTTTTTTGTTCTAAGCAGATAACGAATTAATTGTAATTGAAGTTCGGCGGATCAAAATAATATGATATAACTTATGTAAACAGCAATTAACGAACAACATTTCACTTATTCAGATAAAGGATACGCATACATTAAAGTAGACGACATTTAACCAAATGTAATGGCTAGTTCTTGCGTAGGTTTCATTCGCACAACGAAATCCAGTCACGTAGTGAAAATAGTGAAATTGATATTTGGTTACGCAAGGACATGCGTGTATTCTGCCCGGTTTGATTTAGGCCACCATTGCTTTTAGTGCCTAATCGCTAAATTTCCGTTTTATGAATGAATTAAGAACTGCACCCGTGTTTGTACAATATGCCCATTTCACTGCAGTGAATCCATCCGGCTTCCGAACTCGTTCACTACATTCTACGGCCTTCCGCCCGTCCACGCTCGTCTTTCTACATTCTGTTTTATGAATGTAGCGTAAGCTAACCTTGAATTTTCCCTATGCAGTAGTGGGCATGGCGCATGCATTAACTGGTTCCATGTTGTAATTGTGGAGAATTCGACATTACCCCAAGTATATTCGAAATTAGTTCGAAAACTGCGCGAATTGTACGTCTCTTGTTAAGCATGCGCATTACTTATCACTTCTCTGGCAAATTGTTTATGAATGAAATCGAGGCATTTACAACAAATATTGTTCTCCGCTTGTATGGTTTTATGAATGAATTCGGCAACACCGTTTCTCCTTTGATTCAAGGTCATTCAGCTGTTTTTGTCATCCTCACAATCATCTCTATCAAAACTTATTACTCGGAATACATAAAATCTTTATGTGTATTTACTACATACCTCAACATTTACCTTCAGTACTCAGCGGCATTTTCCGGCAATCAATAAACATTTCTTCATGTTGTTCTTTTGGGCGGCGGCTCCATACGACTTGGTCTTTATGTGCAGAATTTTTTTTTGCAGGTTGATATTTAAAGATACTGTTGCGCATATATTATACATACCTACTTATTTTTTTTCGGGTTTTTATTTATTATGTAATTGAAGCAAATATGATGTATATTTAAACATTTTTCATATAAATTAAGAACATACAAGAGCACACTTAAGTCAGTTGAGTAAGATGAGGCAAACCAACTCCATTCAAAGACTTAATTTAGAAAGGCACAAGTTATTTTATTTCACTCAAGAAAATTAACAAACTTCCTTCAAAGGTATTTAATTTAATCGAATATATAATTTTTATTATCCCTATTTCTAATCCGATGGTTGCTGTCATATCTTTTTGTAGTAGTCGCCCCATTGGGCTCTGTCCGGTCTCCTTTCGAATATTAAAATTTGAAATTAATCTATGAACGGATAGATAATATTTGTTTGTATATGTTTAAATGCAATTAAAAAGTAATTTGCAATTATACATACACACATGTGAAGTGTAATTAAATTTTAATCAGAATTGAATTTATTTTTGTTCAAGTTAATATTTTATATTATGATCTGAAAACATTTTGGTTGGTTGGATCACGCTCGTTTTTGGAACACTATTTTTGGGTGAATTCGTACAATAGATACATTTTAATAGGTTACATTTTTCCTAAAGAGTGTCCTTGACTGATTTGGCTCATTTCTGAAATCAGAACTACTTTTGTTAAGTTATATTTCATACACACATTTTGCAAACACGCTATAATAGTTGAATAGGACATTGTAAAAAGTAGGGGAGCCTGGGGTAAAGTGGGACATTGGATAATGTGGGAAATTGTAATTTTTGGACATTATTTTAGCACTTAGAATTGACAAGTGCTTCTTAATATGACATCAACGTTTTCATCCATGGTTATAATCAAAATTATACATTTTTTTTTGAGAACAAGTGAAAAAAAATGTTTTAAAAAGTTTTTGAATGCATGTTTAAAATGTTCGGATGTTGTATATCTTTTGAAATACAAACGGTTTTGCAAATAATATAACATTGCTTAAATGGTGCTAAGTTTTGATCAAAATGCAATATTGGGGTAAAGTGGGAAACACATTCTGGGGTAAAGTCGAAAACATATTTTTAAGCAATGTTTGTTGTAATTTTACAAAAAATATTGAGTTATATGTGTAATTTAATTGGTTTGGCCAAGAAAAAACTTCAATCGTGACAAAAACCAATAAAAAGCAACATTTTAACTTCACCTGAGATAAGATCTGAATTGCTGAAAGAGCCAAGAAGAGAACCTATAACAAGAACAAAAGGAATACAGCAGTAAAGATTCTTTAACTTTATCGGAAGAAGAAGAATTTTGTACAATTTTCTTGAATGAAATTTCGAAGAATTAATATTTTAAGAATTCAGTTATCTGCCATATCTGGAAATGTTCTGTATACTTGAAATTTGCGAACTTGACGATTAGCAATAAATGTGTTCATTGCCACTAAGAATATTCCGACTAGGAGTAAATGCACCAATTTTTTCTTTAGTACTGAGATGTTTATGAATTTTAACATTTTTTCATCATATTTGTTTTGTATTATCATTCTTTTCTATTGCTTTATGGTCGGTTGCATAAAACATAACAACTGTTTAAATTATATTTGACAGATTCCTTTTTTTTTTGTTGTTATTTTAATATTGAAATTTTCACTTTAACTAACCGATTTCCATCGATTAACTTTAACTCATATTTAAAAGTTTTATACAACTGTAATGTCTTTTATCCTTAATATATTTGACTTTGCTATGAAAATAACAAAACATGAAAAATAAACACTAAAACAGTATTTAGGTAAAAATTTATAACTTTTCCACTTTACCCCCAACATTTTTGAACAAGTCAGAAATTGAGCTGTTTTTGAAAATCGCTCAAAAATCAAGTAAAAGACATATAAATGGTATTCTGTTAATGCAAAAAGTTAGATCATGAAACAGTCTATGGAATAGACCCTTCAAAAGAATTAAATAGATTATTCAAATGTACTTTTTTTGGAGGAAAAGCGAAACGTGTCCCCTTTTACCCCAGTCTCCCCTACGTTAAAAGTATTTTAATATTTATTGCATAATATTTGAAGATATGGATGCCATTTAAAAAGCTGTCAAATACAAATATTTGTTTTTTTTTTAATTTCTGTAAATTATTTATTGAGAGAATCGAATTTTCACAACGACTATAAGTAATCGTATACATAAACATAAAAATACATTTATAAATACAATAAAAGCATATAAAGAAAGGAATATGAAGCAGAAGTTGTCTGTTGCACGCTTCCGGTTTCTATATTTAGAAATATCTGTTTTTAGCATCGCTCACATTTTTTTAATTTGTTTTTGCTGTTGTTATCTTAAATTTCTCGTTAGAAAATCTATATATTAATAGTAATAATACCTGCGAACGTCTGTATCGACGAGATACCAGGTCACGAATATAAAAGATAACAAAATAATTTGAAACAGTTAAATCAATCACAGAACAGACGATTCGAGTCTAGTGTTCTCTTGTAGAAAATATCGATTATTGTTGTTCCTTTGTGTACCTCGAATTTAAAGTAGTGAAAGTAATTTACGCATACTCTCCGATTTAAAAAAATACAATTGAATATAATTTGGGGACATTCCAGATAATTTTTATTCTGGTGAAATATTGTGGTTAAAATTTGTTCATGTCATTTAGATACAGGATACTGTCTGAAAAAATAATGTAGTAAATTTTAAGTCTATGTGCAAAAATGTAATTCCACTATATTTTGTTGGTTTTGAAATACATTTGTATTTATTTGACTTATTTTTGCTACACAATGTATTAGAAATTTGACTTCTGCATATTGCAGAAACTGTATAGAATTTTTATTGTTGCTTTTATTTTAATTATTAGAAGCTCGTGTGGACTCATGACGAACGTACTGCGATAGTATGTTCGTTTGCTACATATTGTAGAATATGAAAATTGTTAGTTTCTTTAATCCCTCTCTATTACTATTTACCAGTTGAAACACTAGAGCTGTAAGCTATTCGACGACAATTGACATAGTCAAGCGCATCAAAATCTATGTTTTCGCTGCCTCGGTCATGTGGACCAAATGGATGAAATTGCTTCAGTCAAGAAAGCTTGTAAAATGAGAGTTGATGGTGGACAGCGTAGGAGAGAGCGATTGGCTCGGCTTGTTATCAGCAGCCAAGCCACGGTTGTAAGGGTTTTTCAAATAGGTAAATATTAAATTGTACAAGTCCATGACGGAAAGAAATAAAACAAATCGCACGATGCAACCCACAATAAAGTAAAAAAGAAAGATGTTTCCTGCAAAATAGATAAATGAAATATAATTTGAATTTCATAATTTATTTTGTTTTAGACAATTTTGACACGTTCCTCTACGAATAAATTTTTGAACTGTTTTTCTCTGCATCCATTTTAACTAGCTAACGAACTAGAAACATCGTTACTAATATGAATACTACATATTTATGCTACTAGTTTAGATTTCCCTGCAGGGCATCTACAGTAGAAGAAAATGTCTTCAAAACAAAAATTAAATGTGGTATAATTTATTACATTAATTTTTACCGTTTAGAGTAGTGACCATTATAACTCGCTGGTGGTGATTTTGATTGCGATTTTAAGATATAAATATTTAGATTTTTGGCCATTTCTATATATTTTTTTTACGAAAATTCAGTCTACGGAAAACTATCCTACAAGTTCGTATCTCTGGATTGTGTACAAAATAAAAACACTCTTATGCTTGGTTTAACAATTAACTTTATTAATTCACTTTAATTAAACAACTTTACTAATAACAAATTCTAACATCTGCTGCATGTCCACTATTTAACTTGACATTGTTCTCATACGGGACGTACTCTACCGATTTTCAATTACTACTGAAGTGCTGTGCCTCAGATGCGGCGCCCTTATATAGTGCATGCATCAGTTCGACACGTTTCGGCAAGCTTCCACAAGTTTCGATAACCTTCTACTCGTTTCGTGAATGACGCATGCTATTCTTCTATCTCTTTCTTGCACATTGCCTCAGTGCGCTGAATTATCTTCCGTCTCTTTTTAACACATTACTTATTGCGGTGAATTGTTTTGCGTCTCATTTACTCTTGCACAGTGGGGCAAATTACCACTTTTCGTAACAATATATATATATTTATTAATTTATTTAATTATTTAACACTTATGATCTAACGGTAAACACGAAAATGATATATAGTAAGATATATATATTTTTTTTGACAAATTGGTTCCATTGGTATTTGGCCAGAACGTAATTGCGTTATTGGAAAATTTTTAGATAAATTGGTTCCATTGGAATTTGGCCAGAACCCATTTGCAAAATCACTTTACGGAATCAGTAAAACTTATATATAAAAGGAATGAAAACCGAATATTTATTAATATTTGATTTCATTCGAAAATTAATTAAACTCGTGAGCTGAGTACATAATTTGGCTCTTTTAGCTAAATTCGGCTCTCTAGCTCCCATTTTCCGTACCCTGTCTCATAAATTCGCGACATAATAAATTCAAAGAATTTTAGAAATTTTCAAAAATGGCCATTTAATGATTCTACGAGCTCAGTTTTTTTATACTAAATTTTACTATTATTACGAAGACAACTTCACAACCAAGAAAGCTAATCAAAAATTTGTATGGATGAATTCGTAGAATTACTGGTTCTAATAAGAATATTATGTAATTCATGTACAAGGTGTAACAGCAGTAAGACATACATTTTATAGGTTTGTCTCGTATTTGTTTTATATCCTCTGATTATGTATAAAATTGCGTTCTTATAAACCTTTATATTTGGATTCGGTCGAAAAGTAAAGCGAAGAAAATTAGATTTTTCTGAGTTTACCGTAATTCAAACAATTTAAAATGTTGTTCCAATAAATCTTTTATATAAATCAACACAATGAGAGGGTACCAGTATTAAATTTTAAATGTCAAAAGTAGGGATATCTAATTTAAGATGTGAACTACGAAGTTTCATTGAAATCAGATAATTTAAACATTATTAGATAATTTAATATATGCGAATGAAAACGAAAATAGCATATGTACTTATTAAAAATAAACAGCTAAGCTTAATATTTTTCATTGATAATGAATTTCATATTGTCAATTAGAGGAAAACCCATTTCAATTTAATATATACGTCACTCCGAACATATTCTCTACTGAAGTATGTAGGTACATGATTTGCACTCTTAATTGCCCTCATTTGACGTCACGTGCCGGGAATACTACGGCAACGAAAAGCCAATTCCGTATAATTGCAACAGGCATTATAAAAATGCTCCGCAGACTTTTACGTATTTCGTTTTGCGTAACCAATGCGAAATGCCGAATTTGAGAAAAGCTAAAAAAGAGAAATATCAATAAAGATGGGTGAAAATACAAGAACACCTTTCCCAGCTGAACTGCCACACATAGAGAGGAGAGCCTCGAAACTTTGCGTTTAAACCGGCCGGCACTAAGGGCTTTATTTTATATACGTAATTTGTTTTCTATTATATTCTCTTTGTTTCGGTTTTATCTATTTTTATAAAATAACAAACTCTCCATGCGTCCGTCTTGTCTGTTTACGAGCTTTTGTGTTACGTTGCCACCATTACCTTGCTCTTGACTTCATGTTACCCCATAATTATTGATTTTCCATGTCCAAGGTAACACTGTGCAGCCCGAGCTTTGGACTGCCATGGAGCACATGCGCCTTGACCATGACTCTTATCGCGTCGTCTATCGATTTGTTAGTGTGATAACCGCACACATACCGATGCTCACTACGTGAGCTGAGAGGGTGTGTGATTGTGAGTGGTTGTCGCTCAGTGAAAGTGACTCGGTTTGGTTCTCTTAACCATGTCTGGCATCTGCCACGTGGGGAAAGGAGAACAGCGAAAGTTGTGAAACTGTTGCTTCCCTGTAACCGCAGGGATGTTAATGTTATATTTTATACAGTGACTTTTAACTGCGCACTCTAAACACTTACGGCGCTTCCTTCGTCTCTCGGGTTCAGTTACCGCGAAGCCCTCGAACGACTGACGTTGGGATGACGTCGACTTGCGTCATGCATGAAGCATGTTATCATGCACTAAAATTATCGAGGATATGATGGCTCAGTTGAGGTTGTTTTTGTAATAATAAGGCACAAAGAAAAGCATAATTGACGTCACAGCCGGGAATTAATATCAAAAATATGATACATTATTTGGTATCATGTGTGCAAAGCGCCTCGTCAGGCTGTCTGTTTAATTTTCGATTGGCAACACTGAGGGAAATAAACATCTAAAATCAATAATTACTTGGCTTAAATATAACTAACAATTATCCTAAAATCGTATACATTTTATGGTTTCGAAAATTTTCAGAAAAATACAAATACACACTCAAATTTTGAAATACCCTACACATGTGAAAATGTATGCGTATTTTGATATTTTTATAGATTTTACCATAAAATAAAGGTATTTATTAAAAACGGTTGGGAAATTTAGGTCTCATGGGTAAGTTCGGTCATATGGGACGGACTTTTATAGTCGATCAGGTCCGTCTATGGAATAGCCTACACTTTTGGTGAATATATAGGTGGTATAATTGTGTGGGATGATTTTCAATAATTTACGATTAAAATGTCCACTAAAAAATTTGGTAAATAATGAAAAAAATCAAATGTGGGCGGATAACGCCCATTTTTGGAATATATATATTTGGGCCAATTTTAACAATATGTTTTTAATTTTATAAATATATATGTAATACTTTTTATTGGTTATTGGTTCTTAAAAGTTCTATAAAAGTGACTTGCATGAGAGGTGGGAGTGTCCTTTGCCCGATTTTACTCATTTCTGTACACAGAACCACTTTTTGGGTAAAACATATCGTAACAAATTTTCATCGTATATTGTGCAGTATTTCTCAAGTTACAATGTTTTCGGGGAGACAGACAGACGGGCGGACATGGCTAAACGGACTCGAGTTGTTCTGCTGATCAAGAATATATATACTTTTTCATACCGCACACGACTCCTAAGGAGCGTTACAATGCACAAACTTAATATATTCTGTACCTCATAGGTGTACCATTTCATAAATCACACGCAAAGAAAACCAGTTGGGAAGGTTAGATCACATGGGAAATTTTAAAGTAGGTGTAATTATGATAGTTAGAATTATCAAAATTATAGTCGGTCTAAGCCGACTATAAATACCCTACACATATGTGTGGTTACCATTCAAAGTGATATATAGGTCACCAGGGTATACGAATCCTGAAAATAACTACAAACATTCAATCGCTGAAGAATTTCCATTCATTTGATACCCATATTTACAAATGGGTAGGTGTACCGAATTTCGATTTTTTGTTTGTGAATCACAAGTCTTATCGCCGGAAAATATTATTATCATGTATTTGAGCATGAGTCAATATATATTTTACCAAAAAAAGTTAACCTAAGCACGTATACATAAAAATTGATCTTTATATGTACATTTTATATGAGGTATTTGAACATAAGTGGTCGGATCATAGGTCACAATGGACCGATCTCGCCAATTTTTTCGCACATACAGCGTAGATATATTAGTAATCTAAGTTATAAGTTTCATTTATCTAGCTCTTCAATTTTAAAAGTAGTAGGGATTTCAACAGACAGACAGACAGACAGACGGACAGACAGACGGACAGACAGACAGACAGACGGACAGACGGACATCGCTAAATCGACTCAGGAGGTCATGCTGATCAAGAATATATATACTTTTCCATACCGGAGATGCTTTCTTCTGGGTGTTACAAACGGCGTACCAAACTGAATATACCCTTTCACTCTTAGTGTAGGGTATAAAAAAACGTTTACAAAACGTTTGCGGCAAAATAATTTCTTTTCCAACGTGCTCCAACTTTGCTCGAAAAAGTTTACATGTTTACTGTAAAAAATAAATTATTTATTCTGAACGAAACTTAATTTGTCCTCAAAGTGTGCCAAAACAATTTTGCAACAAATGTATAAGATAAAACACCATAATTCCCCCCTAGTGCCTAATTCCGCCCTATTTGGTTTAAAGCTTAAAAATAATAATAATTTATATGCCAAAAAATATATTTAAGAATATCAATCAATGTATCATAGGTTTCTTTTCTTGAAAATTATATTTTTACTTAAAAAATTCCAGCTATTTTTCTTTTTAAGATTTAAACCATATTGGGCGGAATTAGGCCCTAGGGCGGAATTATGGTGTTATACATTATAGCATTTATATTAAACGTAAAATTCTATTTGTGTGAAAATAAAAAAAAGTAAAAAAATTAAATTCACCTACTTCTCACGTTGCATACTTCTAGGTGCAACATCAGGCATTTTCAAACTCAATAATATTCTAATATTCTGTGTGCAAAGTTCTTAAACTTTTATTTCAAACATTTAAAACTGTAACATTATGAACTGTAACACTCGGAATGCTTGTAATATAATTCTAAGGTACATGCTCAGACACATTTTTCTATACCATTCAAAGTGATATATAGGTCACCAGGGTATACGAATCCTGAAAATAACTACAAACATTCAATCGCTGAAGAATTTCCATTCATTTGATACCCATATTTACATATGGGTAGATGTACCGAATTTCGATTTCTTTTTTGGTGAACCACAAGTCTTTTCGCCGGAAAACATTATTATCATGTATTTGAGCATGATGTCAATATATATTTGACCAAAAAAGTTTACCTAAGCACGTATACAGTAAAATTGATCTGTATATGTAAATTTTATATGAGGTATTTGAACATAAGTGGTCGGATCATAGGTCACAATGGACCGAGCTCGCCAATTTTTTCGCACATACAGCGTAGGTATATTAGTAATCTAAGTTATAAGTTTCATTTATCTAGCTCTTCAATTTTAAAAGTCTTAGGGATTTCAACAGACAGACAGACAGACAGACAGACAGACAGACAGACGGACAGACAGACGGACAGACGGACATCGCTAAATCGACTCAGGAGGTCATGCTGATCAAGAATATATATACTTTTCCATACCGGAGATGCTTCCTTCTGGGTGTTACAAACGGCGTACCAAACTGAATATACCCTTTCACTCTTAGTGTAGGGTATAAAAAGTAAATAAAAATAATTATAAATAAAAACGAGTTGGGAAAGTTAGATCACATGGGTAAGTTCGGTTACATGGGGCGGACTTTTATAGTCGGTCGAGCCCGACTATATATTCTTGGTGAATATATTAGTGGTATAATTTGGTGGGATAATTTTTAATAATTTACGACAATAATTTCTACTACAAAAAATCGGTAAAAAATGAAAAAAATTCAAATGTGGGCGGATCACGCCCATTTTTGAAAAATATATTTTTAAGCGAATTCTAACAATATGTTTTAAATTTTTTAAATATATATGTAATACTTTTCGAGTTATGCGTTCCTAAATAGTATAAATGAGTTGAGGTGGGCGTGTCCGTTGACCAATTTTGCTCAAATCCAAACTCCGAACCATTTTTTTGCTAAAACGTATCAGAACATTACGTTCTGACCATTATTTTTCAAGTTATCTTGTATCCGGTCAGACAGCAAGACAGACAGACGGACAGACAGACGGACATGGCTAAACGGACTCGGGTAGTGATGCTGATCAAGAATATATATACTTTTCCATACCGAACACGCCTCCTAAGGGGCGTTACAATATATGCACAAAATTAATATACCCTGTACCTTATAGGTGTAGGGTATAAAAAATAATAATAAATTAAAATAAAAATAAAAAAAATATGTTTAAATTTTTTTTTACTTAAAATAGCAAAAGAAAAATTCGTTTGGTTCAAACAATGTTATTCACACGCAAAAGAAATTCTTAAGCGATGTTCTTTTGTCTAATTTTTCTTTGTGCACTCTAAATAAATTTAGAACATTTTACGAAATATTTTTCGTAATTTTTAATTTCGTAAAATACACGAATAATTCGTAGAAACATTTGTAATTTTTTTCCCAAAATATTTTTTTTTTACAAACGATTCGTACATATTACGAACCAAAATTCGTAAAATTAAAACAGAAACAAAATTCGTAAAATTAAAACAGAAACAAAATTACGAATATTTCGTTTTAATTACCAAACTTTCATTATATTATTTTCTATTACAATGTTTTACGAAAGATTCGTAAAATGCTTCATAAGTTTCATAAAATGTATGAATGCTATCTTAAAAGTACGAATACTTTCGTAAAATGTACGAATATATTGCATGGTACACACATATTCAATAAAGCTACTTATACAACACACTCACGAATTTTGTTTGTTGTATTTCCGCGAAAAAAATTGATCGCGAGTTTCGATTCTGTGTTATTGTAATATTCGCATGCTTCTGCAGTTACACTTGCAAAAGGGATGAATTGAACCTGGCAGAATACGTGTGTTGTGTTCGATACCCCGCTACAAAGGTGATAAAAGAAAAGGGATGTAAAGTCAAAGAAACTCCAATAAGCAGTAATATGTATTATTGTTTTACAAAAAAAAAACAATTTCTGATCGTGTTTGAATACGGGTGCAGAGTGAGCACAGAGCGGCATAGATGCGGATGTGACAATACGGATATCAAATCAATGCATTGCATCAACCAATAATTGATACAATTTCACGTATAATAAATAAATCGTCTTTGTAGAAGTAAAATTCATCAACTATATTTTAAATGATAGGTTTACCAGAACCCTTTTATATCCGATTGTTTCTAACCGACAAAACTAACGTTTCGCATTGCAACAAATTTATCAGATCATTTTAATCTTTTGAATGGTATTTCAAATTTTGAATTTTATGAGCTCATTTTTATAATATTAATCAACAAACTTAAAAAATAATTAGAAAAAATGTATTTGGTGATTTTTATTTCTACAACTTATTGTCAAAAACATCTAATCTTTTAAATTCCTGCTATGTTTATTAACTATTAAATAATTTATTAAATAATTTACACTTTTTATAAACAATATCTTATAAAAAGCTTTAAAAACCAATAAAAAGCTTGCATTCGGATTATATTCATTACTTCAGTGCGTGACGATCGTAAAGTTCAGCATACAGCAATTAAAAATGAGTAAAATGTCGTTCTTAAATTTCAGACCGATTTTGTATAACTATCAAAATGAATACAATTAAAAATGCATGGAATTGTTACACATTTTTTAAGATTATGCTGATGAGTGAGATGCTATTAAAAGTTTTTATGACAAAACTCTTAACAATTTCTCCAAAGTAAAAGTTGATTTTATAGATGGGATTAAACCATTTATCGCCAATATCGATCTTGCGTTAAGTGCACCTGTATTATCCAATGTTAAAAGACTCCAATTTCAGTCAATATCAAAGATTTTGATTATCAGTCCTTGATTTTAAGAAGCTAATTTTGTTAGATAAAGATAACCATCAATAGAAAAATTAGCATCAAAAGGCACGATTAAATAAAGCAGTTTGAATAGCTCTTAAAATAAAAATAAAATACTAATAGAGTTTATGAAAAAATCTTAGGAATTTGTAATATTTTGTGGCACTAAGACAATGGTCGTAAATGGGGTAAATAATCTGATATTTTATTGTCACCATCATTACGGTTATTCACCGTATAAATCTTGATGCTGTCATCGTACTGAACAAAATCATAATGATTAGTGAAACGATAAAGCGATTAGTGACTCGAACAAAAGAGCGAGATATTACGATATTTTTGAAATCGCGATATCTTGCAATATCTCGCCCCTTAACCCTTGCGGAATTAATTGTTCCATCAAAATAAATTGTTTAAAAAGTCTTACAAATTATATAATAGCTTTTATAAAATTCAAATGCTTCATTTAAAAATACATTTGTATTTATACCTTTCGGCGAATAGAATAAAATAAAGTGATATAATGTAATGTTGCTAAAATAAAGACCATAGATTTTTAATGGACAGTTTTTGATGAATTCTTTTATATAATTTTTTTTAATTATTTCATTTTATCAGATATGATCATTAGGGCGGATCGAAACCAAACTTTTATTTTTATTTCAAAATGTAATAGAGCTTAAAAGTTACATTATGCTGCTAGAGTATATCACAAAAAATTTGAGTCGAAAGATATAATGTCCTGTGTTTGCGCATTGCAGATGAGGTTAAACAAGACTTTAAATTCATAATTTTATTTTGGTTCAAAAAAATGATATATTGAATCTATTAATGTTCTCCTAATATTTTATCAATTTTGAATAAATTCTTTTGTTCGCGCATCGTCTTTGAAGTTGAAAAAGTACAAAAAAATCGACATTTTATCTGGTTCTAAAACCGTTCTACAATCGAAATGTGTGTTTTTTTGTATACGGGCCATTCCACACCAAATCGACCAAAATAAGTCAAATTTGAGATTTTACCTTTTGGATTTCAATAAAATTTGGGCAACTGATAAAGGGTATCCAGATATGTACTGACCAATTTTTTTTTTATTTTTTTCGCCCACTACTTCCAGAGATACAGTGGCTCAAAGTTACAAAAAATGGGCAAAAAATCACTTTTGTATGGTTGTTCACAACAATTGTTCAATGCATATCTCGATACCCTTTATGAGTTGTGCAAATTTCATTGAAATCGAGGAAGATGAGTTCCAACGCTGGTCGATTTGGTATGGAATGGCTACATATTCTTACGTGTGCTGAATTCAAATCTGTTAATGATCAATTTCTATCATGTACAGTTTTTGATAAAAAATTCTTAAAGTCGGATACTTTGCCAATAATACAATTCTCTCGGTATTTTTAAAGTTAATAGAGCTCAAAAAATCAAGTTGTCTGAGACACTGACATTGCGATCATTTAATGCATTGCGTTTATAATAAACATACTTTTCTCACAGTAATTTAATAGAATTTCAAAATTTCCGTAAAAAATTCGTATTTACATAAAATCCGTATAAAACTCCGTATTTATTTTAAGTAAATGAAAAAAAACCTTATTTTTTATGGAACCGGTACTGGCATCACAGAAATTTGAATTTTGAGCCATGAAATCCGTATAAAACTCGGTATTTATTTTAAATAAATGAAAAAACCCATGCATCACAAAAAATTGAATGTTGAGCTATACACTCAACAAAATGGAGAGGTGAAATTAACAAAATTTCATATTAAATTAGGAATGGTTTGAGCAATATACGGTGAAGAGAAGCTGTCCATTTATTTGACTTTTTTTTTGTTTTTGTAAATTTAAAGATTGAAGGTACACTAAGAAAACAAGATGTCTAGCCTTGTTTCAAATATTTAAACATACCATAAGTTTCAATAAATTTCGCAGCAAAACTGTTAATATTTTTTTAAATGCAGATAGTTACAAGTTATTTGTCACAACAGCAATGAAAATTGTGTTATTTACAATAGATTCACGGTAAACATCCTGAATTGCGGGACACATGAAGCAAATCTATTGGCATTTTTTTGACATTTGGCTACAATAAAAAGGCAAATGGCGTACTTTTCCTTACGCTTGATTAAACAATTAAGTAAATCCAAAGGTCTCAACAAAAATATTACATTTTATTGGTATAACTGAGATTGAAATTTTCAACACGTGATGAAAAATGATTTCTTTTCAGAGTAACCCTTGCTGACAACAACGCCACTAGACCTGGTTCATCTGCAAACATGTTTCAAGTTGTTTTACAATTTTACCGTCGAAGGCTTTATAAAGACGATGACGAATTATAATATAACAATGATCTAAAATAAATAAAAATCCATTTGATTCCTCTTATTTCAATAAAAAATACTCCGCGAATTATTATGTAGTACCTTTTCCAATTATTCCGCAACTATCTTCATATTTGTAAGATGTTTAATTGATGTTTGTTATAAATAATCGTAAATATGAAAGATATTTTCCAGCAATATATAACGTATTTGTCGGATATTTGAGAGATGGTTGTCTCAAAGACGACCTTAATAATTTGTAAATAACATGATATTTAAGGCTGTGATATTTCTGGTAATCATCTTTGTTTTATTATTGTAGTTTCTGTAGTTTGCTTCGTTACATTTTCTAATCTCACAAAAATCAATTAATATTGTAGATTTCACAAATGAACAATTAACAAAATTCGTTAAAATGTAACAAAATTACTTGGTTTGTTTTACATGGTTCAGTGTAATTTAGACTGAATCTTATATTTAATAAATAAAATAAATGATAATTTTTGATTCAAATATAAACTTTAATTCGGGTACTTTACACAGTTTTGGTAAAATTATAATTGATGGACCGCACAACAAAACTATTCTTGACATGCCACAAATTGACTTCCGCAAAGATAATTTTATGTGGCAGAGAATAAGTTCATAATAAACAATAACATTAAAAGGAACATGACTTGGCACGCATAATGAACAACTTGGAATTTATTGCCAAACGGACATTGGACGCTGATGAAGAAGTTGGCCGCGCGGCAGGGCTGCCGCATGGACGAAGTCAAGCGTGTGCCATGTGCGCGTGTGCATGGCGCATGCGCAGCGCTTTGTCCGGTTTCAGGCTTCATTAATTAAAGAACTGCAACTCATTAATTTCTATGCTGCACTTGGCCATGTTGCGGTTTGGCAGTGAAAGAGGCTTAAATCTGTAATGCTGCTTGCTGCTGTCTGCAGCCTCGGCTATTTTAATGTCTTTGTGAACTCTTTGGTCGGTGGCAGGCACCCTCAGGTTGTGCCGCATGCTTGTCAATTTCTATTTTTTATGCTTTGCTCTCCCTCGCTTGATGGCATCCATAAAATTCAGAACGAAATGTGAAAATCATTTGCTGGATGCTGCTGGCCTTAAGTAATGACAGCAACATCTACTGGGAGCAGTTATATTTGGATGTGTGTGTGTGTAACACATGCATGTTTACGATATTTGCCATGAATTTGGATGTAGCTGATACTGCTGTCAACAGTGTTTGTAATGTGTTTTAACGATGACATTATCGCAGTGTGGTTACCATCAGCCATCGGTGAAACAATTACTTTATCACCAACCACTAAGCGAACGGTTTTGGCATTCACATTCAAAATTTCATTGTGTTTAGAAATATATTATAATTGCTTTCAGCCAAGAGTGTAATCCACACATTTTTTAATAACGGTTCCGATTCCGTTTCAATAATCGAAACGGTTTCGATTCCGGTTCTTTGCGGTCCCCGTCAGGTTCCCATTCCGAAAAGGTTCCGATTCGGAGAATAAAACAGTGTCAAAGTTAATTTTTGAATTATTTATAATAAGTGACCATAAAGAACTGGTACCGGAACCGATTTAAAAAAATGTGTGGAATCGGAACCCATATTTTTTTGTTGGAACCGGAATCCGAAACGCTATTTTAAAAATCTTGGAACCAGAACCGGAACTGATATTCTAAAGGGTTTAAACCCTGTTTATAATATTGTTTTTCACGTTTTGCTAGTTTTCCATGTGATTCCGTGCTTTTTTCGTCTCTTTCCTTTAAATTTAGTCGCCGAGCTCGTGCTCGTTCGTGTCCGTGCCATCAAAAACAGACACGCGTCCATCTCTAATTGCAATGGATTCGGATATCTTTAAATCTGATCAGAGTATTTTAAATATTTGATTGACCGCACAGTTCAACACACTTCAAAGTTATAGATTTTGTGGCATTCAGAACACTCAACTGCTGTAAAACTGTTTCAGTTCTGTAATTTGTTCGGAATGACATGCAACCCGCAACATGTTGAGTGAGCGGTTGCCATTTTTTCCATCGAAAAATGTTAATGCTACATTTTCGCTACGTTTGCTGTCGATGACAATTTAAATTTAATATTTATGATCAAAAATAGAATTTACATTTGAAAAACACGTTTTGAATAAAGAGTTGTAGACAGTTGTAGACAATTTAACCAATTTGACCAAAATGTAAAAAAAGAAACGACAGATTTTTGTATTTTTATATAACTTGTTGGTTGTACACATCCAAGGGTGTCGATTTTAGCAAACAAATCTGATCAGTATTTTAAAGGAAAAAGAATTGGAACGCTTATTTTAGAATCTAACGTAACAGTCAAAATTCCCAATAAGTTTTTTGCTGCAAAATCCATCACGTCAACAAAAGTGAAAGACATAATTTCCTTCGAGCAGTTTTAGTCTATTTTCTAAAGAGAAATAAAAACCAGAAGTGTATTTATTTTTGTTTTTGTTTAGATCCGAAAATAGTTGTTAACGTACCAGTCTTTTTTTTTTCATCGATAATTACATATTATGAAAATTTTGGTTTACTAACCTGGATATTTCATCGCAATTTAGAAATAAGTTAAAAGTCGCTCGGACCCCTTGTGACCTAAAAAATCAAAACCGATATACCTACTTACAGGGTCATGTGGGTACTCAAATTGTAATTGTGAGACAATTACCTTTCATTTGAGTACTCGCATGACGCTGTAAGAAGGTGTACCGGTTTTGATTTTTATTTGTCACTTTTTTTGCATTCTCATTTTTTTATAAAATACATTGGGTGGCAATTTTTTTTAAATTTCATTTCGGACGGTAAAGTGCAATTCAGCCAAAGAAAAATATCACGTGTGATTGTGATTATGTCTTAATTTACTCACGTAATTGTGAGTGAGTGTGAATAGAACAAAAAAACCCGTGAGTGATTGTGAGTGATTAGAAAATTTCTTTCGTGAGTGTGTTTAAAAACTCACTCACATGCCCAGACCCTGTTGCTGCATTTAATAGTACATAATCGAGTATCACCATCGAGGAAGTTACTGATAGTGATTTCTCTAAAATAAATTTTATTGTGAACGCATTTTTGATTTTCGTTATTAAAAAAAAATATTAAACAATTTTATAATCCTTATTTTTAATTACTATGCGAATTTAGATTGCTCAGGTAACGTTTCAATCTTTTGTAACGTAATAGTCCGCATGCATGTATAAAAAATATTAAAACTATTTGATTCCCTTTTTTTTTTATTAGAAATTTATGTTGAAATATGAGTCTGAATGTAACGTGTAACGTGTCTTTTGTAAAATGACAACTGAGGTAGCGATGCATTCAGTAAGAATGAGCAATTAGTTACTGAGTAGCTCCGCCACTGTTGAGTGTTCTAAATGCAACCCATTTTAACTGACCTAACATTTCCTCAAATTTGTTATTTGTAATTTTCAGTTTCTTTAGACTCTTTGGCAAAGAAATATAGAATTCGAATCCAACAGCGATGTCATTTTTAACAATCAAATTCAATTGAAATGAAACGAAATTACTGCATTAGACACATTTGTTACAGTGCTGGCTATAACAAACCTATTTGATTAGGACTATGGGAATATCCATTAAATCAAATTTCTTGTCGGTGTCGTCTCAAGTCAACTCACTTGTCACCATTTGACAAATTGTCAAATGGCGACGCTTCCACTTCGGTGGAAGACCTCCGCGCGGAAGCCCCTGGAAACGACGCTCTACACCACCCGGTGTAGAAGTCGGCTAAAGTGAGTGGCGAACATCTCCCTCAGAGAGAGGGTTCGTTCGTTGGGTTTAGGTCCCACCATTGAAAAAACCTATGAGCCCAATGAAAACACAAAAGAAGCCTCGGATAACGACCGATTACCACGATGACGACCCACGCAAAAGTTTTAAGGACCATGATTTACGGATATGCACCTGGAATGTCCGGACCCTTTATAGGGAAGGTGCATCTATCCAGCTGGAAGATGTCCTCGAAAAATATAAGGCTGACATCACCGCTATCCAGGAAATGCGATGGACGGGACAGGGCTGCTCGAAACAAGCGTCCTGTGATATCTATCTATTACAGTTGCCATGCGGAGAGACATGAATTTGGATGTGGATTTGTGGTCGGCAAGAGACTTCGCCACCTTGTCTCTAGGTTCACAAAATATTGCAACATTAGCCTAATTTGTGCACACGCTCCGACGAACGAGAAAGATGATGAGAACGAGATGATATTGATATCATTGGCAGGAGCACACGAGCAGTCAGCGCAGCATTCTCCAGATTGGAGAAAGAGTCGCATCGAATGGGTCTAGTGCTGAACGAGGACAAGACGAAGTTCCTTGTGTCAACAAGCAGAAAGGAGTCCGTGCGTCTTGGACAAAAAGTTGTTTTTGACATCCACAAGTTCGAGATTGTGGAGGACTTCGTCTATTTGGGATCCAGCGTCAACAGCAACAACGACGTCAGCCTGGAGATTAAATGGAGAATAACTCTTGCCAACAGGTGCTACTTTGGGCTCAGTAGGCAATTGAAAAGTGGAGCCCTCTCTCGCCGGACAAAAATAACGCTCTAAAAGTCACTCATCATGCCAGTCCTACTTTATGGTGCAGAAATATGGACATTGGCCTCCACCGATGAGAGAGTACTGGGAGCGTTCGAGAGAAAGATTCTCCGTAAAATCTTTGGCTCTATCTGCTTTGCTAACGAGTATCGAATAAGGATGAACCATGAGCTGTACGAGTTATTCGCTGGCTAGGCCATGTCGAACGAATGGATGAAAACACTCCAGCTCTGAAGGTGCTTGAATCGAGGCTCGAAGGTGGACAGCGTAGAAGAGGTCGTCCAAATCTGCGTTGGAAAGACCAAGTTGAGAACAACCTGACAACACTTGGTATTTCTAACTGGCGTCAGCGCGCGCAAAGCAGTAGCGACTGGCGCGGCTTTATCTCAGCGGCCAAAACCGACCCACGGTTGTAAGGGCCATTTAAGTACAGTAAGTAAGTATCATTCCAAGATTTGATCAGACATGGGCCAGATCTGGATTTCATACTTGATTCAGAGATGAATACTATTGGCGCAACTTTGGACCAACCTTGGCTCGATCGTTTTTTCCTACGATTGTTTTTTATGATTATTTTTTGTAGTGGGGGGCTTCATAAATCTGTACTGGTTTTAAATAATTCAGCAACACGTTGAATTGTATGTTTTGTAGTGATATTTTTTTGCCGTGTAAAGTAAAATACAAAAATTAAATCACATGGCATTTATTAATTTCGATTCGGTTTTCAACTTAAAATTACACTCTGAGTAGAGTTCGTTGCAGGACTTAACAAAATTTATTTATTACTTGTTCCAACAAACTTTTCCGCTTCTGAAAAATGTCTGCTTCCGATGCAGCTGCAAGACTGTGCGGTGTTGTGAACAGACAGACAAAGAAATATTTATTAACATGAATTTATTTTCAAATATCTTTCAATAAGGCGCCGACATTCGATAACATTATTCAACTGGCGATTAGTATCAATAAAAATAATAATCCTACGATTACTGCACATTTTCATTGGTGCTACAATAATGCAGCAAAATTCCGTTATTCTTATAAAAAAACTCTAAATTGTTTAAAATAATTTTTATATTTTTTGTGGAATGCATTAATAGCCGGCATACAGTGGTTATTTATTCCAGAGATGGCGGATAAAAATCAATTATTTAACATAATATCACAAAGAAAACAACTTTCAATTTAAGTTAAAGTTGTCACAACAGATTCACGGCAAACATTCTGAATTTCGATATATTTGCAGCAAAACTATTGGCGTAGTTTAAAAAACTACGTGAATTCTAATGGGTTACTTTTTCGAAGTATTTCTCAACTATCTTCATATGTGTAAGATGGTCAATTGATTTTAGCTATGGATAATCATAAATTTGAAAGATGTTTGTCAGCAAAATATATCGTATTTGTCGCATGTTTATCACAAAGACCATATAAGTAATTTGCGAGTAAATTGATGTTTAAGGTTTGTGAGATTTCTTGTTAACATATTTTTTTTAGTGTACTTAGTACTTAAGTTCACAAATTTGAGGTCAGTATATTAATTATTTTAGTTACAAACCTTATTTTAATTATTTAACTGGCATCTACGTTTTTAATAGAAATATACCTATTATATCCTACAGTAAGGGTGATAGGTTATATTCATTTTGATAGGCGGTTTGTAATACGTTCTTGATCCGCATGACCGTCTGTCTGTTGAAATCATGATTACAGAAAAACTAGAAGAATAAAACTAGATTACAATTCGTATGATAGGTCGATTTTGACCTGTGTTCTGATCACTTACACTGCGCGCCACTTGAATAAGGCCAGTTTTTTAAAGTAATATTTTGGCTCATATCTCGCCCTATTCATAATGTTGTATGCAGTTCGATAGATTGCTTTGTTACGCGTCTGCCCCTATCCCAAAAATTAAAATCCGAAATGCATGTGAATTTTGAGATTATAATAAAAACAGTCCTGTATAGAACTTCGGCCGAGCTCTCTCACCATTTTGAGCTGTGCGTGTTATATTTGTACTCAAAGTGGTGGGACCTACAGTTTATTGCCGAATCCGAACGGCGGGTGAGAGCTTTTCATAGGCAATTTTTACTCTCGTAGGCTTGCCACTTACTGACGTGAGGTAGCGCGGTATAGAAAAATGTTTCTATGAAAAGATATTGTTAGCCCCAGTCCAGGCTTGAACCGAGGACCTTTCGGCTCGCAGTCCAATGCACTAACCACTGAGCTGCCGCGGAGATTACTTCAATTAAAAAACATAGAAAAATACAGTAAAATTTTGCTCCACTTGAATAATGCCAGTTCAAATTAATGATGAAAAACACAGTAAACCATGTATTTTTGAAAACTTTAGTACAACACATTTAACTATTTTAATTAATATTTTAAAAGTCCATTCTTCAAATTAACTTAAAAGTAGTCCAAGTCACCAATTATAGAAGTACCTCAATCAAAATATTATTTAATCAAGGATACTGAAATCCTGTCTGCATTATTTTAAAATTTAAAGGATATTTTTTTATCTTTTGTTTATATTATCCTTGTTATTCTTATCCATGATGCCCATTAAGTTTTTGTTTTATGTTGGACATCAATGGAATTGATCAAACATTTTATTTTAACTGTGGAAATGACTGGTTACATTCAAATTCAACGGATTTAGGTATTTATAAATTTACTCAAAGCCACATTTAAGTCTGTACTAATTCGACAAGAGGTTATGAGGTTTTGATGTTTATCTGCGTAATATTACCTTATTTTTTTGTAAGAATAAGAAACCAAATAATGTTTTTTTATTGAAGATTTAATTTGACCAATGTTAAAAAGCGCTATGATGAAGCAAACGAATACTCAATTTTCTGTTGAACTTTTTTCATTTTAGAGATTTTAGAAAGATCCTTGTTCAAAAGTCTGAAAGATTGTATCAAAACTAACCAAACATTGTCCTTGCAATTCCCTACAATTAAATTACAACATTTATCCGATATGTGCATCTGGGATAATAAAAACGAGGATTAAGTTATAAAAAGTCAACTTTTTAAAATTAGAAATCCTTAAAAGATAGTGTTAAACAGTACAGAAAATGATAATTAATGGTCAGTATACAATATTAGTGAAGCTGATGATAAATAATGTGTATTTTTTTAAATAATTGCTGTCAGGATTTCAGTGTCCTTGATATAATAATATTTTGATTGAGGTATTCTTTAAAATGCTATCGTGGACTACTTTTAAGTTATTTTGAAGAATGAATAATAATAAAAAGAGCCACTCTTAAATTTGTTTTACTAAAGTTTTTATAAATCCATGGTTTACTGTGTTTTTCATCATTAATGTGAACTGGCCTTGATCAAGTGGAGCACAATTTTACTCTATTTTTCTGAGTTTTTTAATTAAAGTTATCTCGAAATTCACATGCATTTTGGATTTTAATTTTTGGGATGGGGGCAGACGCGTAACAAAGCAATCTATCGAACTGCATACAACAAATTTTGATGCATTATGAATAGGGCGAGGCATGAGCCAAAATTTGACTTAAAAAACTGGCCTTATTCAAGTGGCGCGCAGTCTATTCAAATAATTTATATAACACTGACATCTAAGGGTGAATTTTCTTTCTTTTCCTTTATACCGCTGGAAGTAAACTATTTTCTCAAATATATATTTACTTTATGCTCAACCATATAAAAATAATGTTTCTCCCATGAAACGACTTGTGGTTCCCGAAGAAAAATCGAAATTCGTTAATATGGGTACTCAAATGAAATTAAATTCTCTCAATATTGACTTAGGCTATAACTTCCATTATTTTTACTAACACCGCCTATCAAAATTACCTTATTTCCAAACTTCCCATGTAGCCTAACCCCTCATTCTTTTCTAAATCTTTCTGGTTTTAATAATTCAACAACTCCTTCAAAAGTTGTAGATTTTTGGGCACGATTTTTTAACTGAGTATTGGCCACTGTGCGGCGCGTGTCTGAGGTTGTGGCCTTAATATACATATGTTATTGGTTGCTGCTAATGGTAATGCAATTCTATTAATAAGTATAACCTGACTCTAATTCTGCTCAGGTGTCACTTTTAGGCCCTGCATGGACTGCCGGTTCACACGTAGCTCTAAAAGATTTTCGAATCCAGTGCATGACACAGTACAACACAAAAAAATAAAATTTTTCTGAAAAGAATTTTTGTAAGGTATAATTACAAAAATCCGTAATAATATTTTTGCTTCGAATTATTCATATTTATGTTTAAAATAACGAAATTATAAAATCGTTTTTTTTTTTAAATACATTAGATTCTAGTATTCTATAAATGCAGAAAACATCTTGATTGTAAAAATATATTTTCTTTGATATTTTTTCCCAAATCAATCGTTTCCTGGATTTTTGAGCACGTACAAAATAATTTTATGATTGCAAAATTGTGGTACTTATTATAGGCAATCATTAGATTTAAGTTAATATAACAAACGTTTGAAAAATATGAAATTTAAATATTGATTTTGACACAATCATATTTCTATTGATTTTCCACAATCATATTTCTTATATGGGAGTGTATTAATGATTTAAATCTGTCAAGAATACAGTATTTATGCAAATAAAAACTAGATGGTTATGTGATTAGAAATTCTTAAACCGTGATATATACATAATATAAAGTACATAAATTATAACTTAGTCGTTTAATTTTATTCAATTTGTTTGTAGCTTCATTACTTGAAACTATTTTTAATATTTCGGCGTATGACTCTCAGCCATGTATATCATATTTTATTTCAGTACGAATTAGGTTTTTTTTTTTAGCCAGATCGACATACATTGATAAGCGAAACTGATCCTAATAGTGTCTGCCTCATGATGTTGAAGCCAGGCAGCCACGAGTGCTCCGCTTGGTCGAGTCTCGTAGACAAATATTTTGTTTCTATTTAATTTCTAGTTTTAGCATGAGCTACCGATGCAGTGCATGTTGACTGCTTCTTGAAGTTGGTGTCGTTGTTGTTGCTTTTGATGTTGGCAAATCATTGGTTATCATGCGGTAATTGAGTGACGCCAAGTCAAGTTGCATAAAACAAATTTATTATTATTGTAGACTTGCCGCCGGTTAAATAAATATTTTATTTATTATTTTATTTTTGCATCGTCATACAAATGGGTTGAGTTCAACGTGTTTTTCAACTAAATGAGTTTAGTTTTAGAAGTGTAGTGTGTATTCACTTCCTATTAGACCATTAAAAAACCTATATACAATAAATAAATTTGAATAATGTCCTGAACAAAGATGCATTTTTCGTTTTTTTTTAATCTACATGACAATGAAAATGTTATTAGGTGCCCATGAAATGATTAACGCGAAATGGATTTTGAAGACACAAAGTTGTTGTTTTGATTTTAAATATTATAAATTTGTATTTTTTTCGCCCAAATTTTCTTTAGAGTACCTGGACCGAATACAACAACGTGCGATTTTTTAATATGGGATGAAAATATTTTATCATATATTGCTTCTCTTGAGCACCGAAGGACCGTTTGCTGGTTAAGCCTGTGTTATATAGTAAGTGTTCGAAGGAAATACATGGCCTGATTCCACCAGGTCGTGTGTTCTCTTGTTATACTCGGGCACCGAAGCAAGTATGCCCTTCATAGTCCAGTTGGTTCTCAAAAGAACCACGTATTACAGAGAGAATTTGATTTTCGGTCGCACGATAGTTTGTGGAACAATCTAAATGTTTTCTCGACATTTTTAATATTGTTAAACATTCAACGACACTGCTCCATTTTCATCTTCCCTTTAACCTATAATCCTTTTTTACGATGCTTGAATAGTTAGCAACTCTGAGCGTTGGTTAATTTGTAAAATAAAAGAACAAAAATTACGTTTATCAGAAATATGAAAAGATGTTGTTAGCCCCACACAGAAAAAAATACTTCAATACGATGAATTTATTCATAAATATTATGAATTTTTTCACCAACTACTAGATTCATCATTTTGATACCACCGTTTATTAAATGACATATTAATGAATGCATTCATTATATGAACAAAATATTCAATAAAATGAATTTTAATTGTCATATTGATGAATTTGCTCATAATATTTTTTCAAAAAAAAAAAAAAAAATTATAAAGTAATTCGAAAAAAAAGGTTTGTTCAAATTTTATTCTCAAAAATAACAGTAAAAAGATTTCAAAAAAGATATCAAAAAAAATAAAATTTCAGACAAAACAATTTTTTGTACAAAAAAAATGTTTTCGAAAAAAAAAATGTCTTGAAAAAAAATGTCTTCGAAAAAAAAATGTCTTCGAATAATATATATGCAAAAAAATATATATTTATGCATATTAATAAATGCGTCATAGTTGAAAATTAATTTTTTTTTAAGCATTAAACCAAATATGACGGAATTATGGTTTTTACCTTAGATAGTAATATATCGTAGCACAAAAAATTGTACGATTAATAGGCATTATCGCTTTAAAAAGCGAAAAAACGCTACCCTATGTAGTGGAAATTTAGTTTAGAATGTAATAATTATCTGATCAGGCTTGCCTGGATAAGGATAAGGTTAAGGTAATGATCAGGTTTCCACATAAATTCTCGATTCAAAACGTGACGGTCAAAGTTGCTATCCTACAATATAGTAAAGTATTTTTAAATAAATCGCGATGCAGAAGTTAAACAATCAGAAATCCTATTTCTGAATCTTGATGAAATCGTTAATCAGAAAATCTGATTAATCAGAAACCTGATTAAAAAATGTTATTCAACAATATTTTCTCAACTGAAATAAACTGAAAAATTATTTTAAAAAAATAATTCAAAAATAAAAGTAAATATTTTAAATATTCAAGAACAATATAGTAAAGTATCTTTAAATGAATCGCGATGCAGAAGTTAAGAAATAAGAAATTCTGTTTAATCAAAATACTGATTAATCAATTAATCGCAATTTTGATTAATCAGATTTGTTAATTGAATAATCATGCATTTTGATTAATCGATTAATCCCACAGCACTAATTTGTTACCTAATAATTTTGTTACCTAATTTTATTATAAAAGGTTTTTAATAACATCTCGATCATATTATAATAATACGATATACAAAGAAGTTTTTTCATAAGTGTCAGGTTCCATTAAGAAGGCGTTAGTTCAGGATTTTTTATGAAGGACGGAACAGGGTGCATAACGTGGATTTGAAATTAGAATTACCCTAGTCGACATTGATCAAGATCATTTCAGGTGGACTTTAGTAGGTATGCTTTATCGTATTCTGATTAGGGACGGATGTAGGTTACCCTTAACCAATTTCGGCTCGGGTAAGTGCTTGTCATTCCCTTGATTCGTCAGATCTTATGATACTTTCATCTTCATCATCAGGAAAATATATGTGCTACACAACCCAAGTAACCACAGCTCGGCAATTGCCACAAACTTTTGTGGCAAATGTGTAGCTTTTAAGTTACCTCTAACACCAGTGTTGCAAAATAGTAATTTTTAGTTGCAAATCGGTGGCTAAGAACATGTATGGGACATACGCAATAATATGTCACAATGCTGTGATATATAAGTCATACATTCCTGATAATGGAACATAAATTTAGTTCCAAAGCGGTGCCTTAACAATTGTGGGACAATGCAATAATATGTCACAATGCTGTGATATATAAGTCATACATTGCGATAATGGAACATATACGATAATGGGCTAACTTTATTGTTATGACGTGGCAAAATAGTGGCAAATTATAAAATGTATTATGTTTCATATATGTTGCATGCATATAATGAAGAACCTAATAGGAACATTTTTATAAATAATACACCTAATTAACTTTAAAATGGTAGAAATGTTTATTATACAGAACTGTTATTATACACAAAATATTTATTATATCCACTACATAAGTTCATGGAACGTTCGGTTGTAAAAAAGGACAGTCGGAATAGTATAATTAAAGAAATAACAAAAATCACTTTTTTTTTAAATTTTGACAAATTGCATTTTTTTATTTTCGCGTTAAAATAGATAGGGTAGAATATAAACTTAAACCCGAAAACTTGAACCGTTTGTTAAATTAGAGTTGTAGTTTGCCGAAAATCCTGTTCGTAAAGACTTATATTATTATGCCATAGCATATTTTGACATTATGAGCAGTATTATTACACAACAAACATTCACATTAATGGCACTACGAAGGATCTTTATTATTTTTATTTTTAATCCACACAAGTTCCACATTTAAAATTACAGTTCAAGTTCCAAAAAGGTGCACCGACACTTTAATGGATCTAAATTTGTGGCAACTAAGCCTCGCCCCGGGGCTTTTTGACTGGCAATTAGGTGGCAAATAAGTATATTTCCAATGATATAGAACAAACACTTTAATGGTAATTGTGTGGCTATCACTGAAGTTGCACAAAGTGGTTACATGGGAAGTATATAGAACAATATTTTTTGAGAGATTAAATATTGTTAACTTTTGAATAAATACAGACTGTAGTAAAAATAAATGAATATGTAGTAATATATTTATATTTTTCTCTAAGTGCATTTAGCAGATATAGTTTAGGACGTATAAATAATAACAAAATGCAGTTATTTTAATAACACTGAAATCAATCAAAGATTTTGAAAATTAACTTTATAATTACTTCGAATATGTTTCATAAGGAGTTTTCGTGGGGTTTTAGTAGCTTTTATTAATGAAGCTTCAAAAGCTCTTATTGAACGGTTAAACAACTACGTTATCATGCAAATGGTTACTTGGGCGGTCTCACTTAATTTAAAAGAATAATTTAAAAATTTAGAAAATATTTATGGAGGATTTAAAGTGTCTAACCTTTTTATTATGACCAACGTATATTGCAATTTAAAAGCACAACTAAACAAAATAATCGTACTGTGTGACGGGCAGCAGTTTCTTTGCCATGGAGAATTGAACTAAGTTGAAGCATCATATGTTTGCATGCTTTATTTATATTTGGAGTATTCATTTTGGAAGTGTGTTCATGACATGTTTTTTATTTGACTTGTTGTCAGTTTCAAAATCACTTCAGCGCTGCTGAGCAAGCAACAGCGTCCTTAAGAGAAACAACAACAGCAACTACCTACCAGATCAACGATGCGTCTGTCTATTCACCAGCATCGACGCACAGTAGCAACTTAATGTTGACTACTGTAGCACGGCTGTTTGTTGATGAACCGCAACGCTTTTTTTTTCTTCACGTCGTAAAAATGAACCGAAGAACGTGCGCATGCGCGCCGCGCAATTTGCATTCACAATGAAAGCCGCCATAATGGCTTAAGCCACATCTCGCTCTTATTGTTCAGAAAATGTATTATGTTGTAAAATTTTTAACTTACACCCAAAAACTATTTAACTATTTCAAGTAAATGTGGAAATGATTCGGGTCCATAGAATATATTTCTTTAAAACAAATGTTTATAATCAATGAACATTTTTTTAAAATCAACGATTTTCATCAAATAAAAGAAATTTGTGTTAACGTGAAAGACTAATTTTCTATGGAGCCGTTTCACTTCAATTAGGTCAATATTTTAATCAGTTTAGTAAAGTCAATTGACTCTAAAATGTGCTATATATATATAAATATTTTAAATAAATTTATCTACGCCCAGAACGAAGAGTAACATGTTTAAAAATTTCATAAGCACATTTTAAAACTTTTCGTAAAAAGCATCGATATATTTAAAACTAATTCCAAAACAGTTGTAATATGTTTTGGTTACCCACGTAGGTCCCACCACTTTAAGTACAAATATAACACGTACAGCTCAAAGCTTTTCATAGGCAATGTTTGACTTTTGTAGGTAGTCATTGACTACCGAGAGGTACTGCAGGATCGAACCCGTTTTTCTAGGAAAAGCCCAGATTTGAGCCTTTCTGGCAGTCTAACGCACTAACCACTGAGCTACCGACGCTACTTTTATGTTAAAATTGCATAATATGTGGCAGAGAATGATCTTTAAGAATCTAAAATGATTTCTTAAGTATTATTTTTCTATACACTCGATCGCACTGTAACCGCGTATTCAATCAACACAATTTTGGTTTTCTTTTAAAATCAGCACAAAGAGACCACATTTAAAAATAAAATAGTGAAATGAAAATATACCGTGGTCTGCAATGCAAGTTTTTGGTGAATACAACCCGTAGATGGGCAGTCGTGAAGGGTTCAATTGTATTTTCATTAAACGTACGTGTGTTGTTTATACTAAAAAATGACATGCAATGGAAATCCACAAAGAACAACAACAAATGAGTTACATTCTTTGGTTGAATGCAGTGCTTCAATGGAGTTTTTCTGAATACAAGTGAAGACTGCTGCACACTGAGCGCATGCGCGCGCTTTTCATAACAGATAAAAGCTGCTGTTGCTGCTTCCAAATGTGCCACAGATAGCATCAGCAGCAAGAACAGGCACAGACCAGACACTTAACTCATATAGGCATGCGCCTGGTCAAAGGCCAGCTTCGAAGAAAACTACATAGTTTTCACCAAGAGTTAGCAATTTGTGAACAAAAGAGCGTCCGTCAAGGAGCTGGAGCAGCAGGAGGAGGCGGAAAATGTAAAATGCAGAGAGTCGAAGAAACCTATGGTGTCAACAAATTTGCAGTGCCAAATGAAGTTGTGTTATATGAAATTTGGTCTTAAAGAGCTTGTGAACGCTGCATAATCAGCAGCTCCATTATATGCGAGTAAACTTGATCACGACGTCGTCCTCGTCCCCATCTTAATTGTCATTGCCATCTGCTTCATATTGTGGTTGAGACTGTGGCTGGCTTTTGTGTAATTCAGGTAGTTTCCCCCGTATTATGCACAGCGGTGTCTTGCCACTGTGCTTGTGAATCATTTCTGTGGATTGGAATTCTTAGAAGATTCAATGCATATTATATTCATTAGAAATAAATTTGTTACATGACTTGCCTTGCATGTGCCATGATTTTATCGGCTGCGCAGTTAGTGACACTCTATAAAAAATACTTAAACGTATGGCAAGTCTGTGATTGTGTCCCATACAATTTCCAAATTGTCTACATCACAAAGAGAAGACCTAAATTACTAAACAGCACACTTCCAAATGACCGGGTTTAGCCAATTCGCATATATCGGACAATCCCTCCAGTTTACTGCATGTAGGGAGAAAGAACATTCCATTCTATTCATACGCGATAAATTTCTAAAATGTGAACAAGGTTTTAGTTTATTTGAAATGTTTTAAAAAGAACTGAAAACCAAACTAATAAGAGTTTACATAAGTGTCAGTTTTAGTTTAATTAAACGTCTCACGTAGTTTAACTAATGGAGCAGCTTTTTATGACAATACAGACAATTCCCATTTGGAACAGCTGATTTATAATTTACAACTCTGACGAAAAGATGGAAATTGCAATGCATTTTTAGAATCGTATAATGAACGAAATCATAAATATCAGTGAAAAATATATGAATATACTATATCTAAAATAATAATAATAATAGTTTGGCACTACAGTTCTATAAGAAATTAGGCCGAGCTCTCTGCCCATTTTGAGCTGTGCGTGTTATATTTGTACTCAAAGTGGTGGGACCTACAGTTTATTGCCGAATCCGAACGGCGAGTGAGAGCTTTTCATAGGCAATGTTTGTACTCTCGGAGGTTTGCCATTTACTGCCGAGGGGTAGCGCGGTAAAGAAAAATGTTTCTATGAAAAGATGTTGTTAGCCCCAGTCCAATAATAATACGATATCTAAAAATATAAGTGTGACATATCATTTTAAAGATAATTGTATGTGCAATAATACAAACTCGTTAGTATAAAATTTAAAAAATGTCGACCGTTAAAATTACTATAGTAAAAAAGTATACATTTTACGTGTTTGGCAAGTCATGAAACTGTAACGGTTAACTAAAAATTTATAATTTAAAAAAAAACATTGTTTCAGTAAGGACCGTTTTCACAATATCTAGTTAAATATTAACTTCCACTTTAACCAAAAGTTTTCTCAAAATTCGATTTCACAATCATTTGTTATATATCTTTGTCATTTAAATTTTCTTTAACCGGCAGATACTTTAACCGATAGAACATGTTTCCGTTATATTTATAACCGACAGATTTTGATAATCCATTGAAAAAATTATGCTGAATTTGTGCATAAAATTGTTTCCGAAATACCAAAATGCAATGTCGCAAAATATCATAAGGTAAATGGCAATATAAATATTAGCAAAATGGTCTATTGTCATTACAAATCTGTCGTCGCAATATCCAAATACGACGAGAAACAAATTCAACATTTCTTGAAATTTTAAATTTGAAAAATTAAATTTGAATTAATTTATTTATGTCAATTAGTTGCCAGATATGACAGAAAATCTATTACAATATCGTTCTAACCGGTAGTTAAATAATTTGTGTTGGTGAAAATGAAAATATTTAACGGAAACTTTATTCTAAAAGTTAGTCCATCTGCCAGTTACACCAAAAAAAAAAATGGTAAATTAATAATATTTCAATAGAAAAACAATAATATATACTATTAAAATTAGTCAATAGGATGCGTCCCATTAATTCAGTAATATTGGAACTGTTAATACAATATGTTGTTGTACCATAAATTTTATAATGTGCTCCTTTAATTACAATAAGCAAAACCTATAAATATTTAATGATACGTATTATTAATTTTATAGTATAGTCGAATTACATTTTCCTAATAATTTATTAAAACAAAAGTGGATTATAGTTAATTTACTGTTTTAATTAAATTTAATTATTTTAATTAAATGTCAAAACTGAAATACACTTTTAAAAAATCACACTCATAAATAGACACTTCTCGTTGCAAAAGGTTATATGTAGCACATTCAATGTTCGCTTCAGTTTCTAATACTTGTGACTGCATTTAGAGTCCGTCGCCATAATAGAAGTTCGATTTATTAGTTATTATCTGAAATAAATGGAAAAAGGTTAAATGTAATGAATTTACATTAAATACATTAAGTCCTTACCAATGTCACGTTTAATTATGTGGATTATTACAAAAAATGCATGCGACCATTTTGAGCAAACACAAACACGCAGAATGACGTACAAAACGAACAAGTTTATATTCTTGTTTATGTTTTTTATGCCACGTTGGTTATTATAGGAGGAAACCATTAAAACAATAGTATTTATTCTATTAAAAATAATAATATTGAAATATTTAGATTTATGGTACAGAATTTTTCCAATACTATCAAATTAATTAGAAAAATTTTGATTCAAAAAGAAAAACTATTATTTCATGAACCATAAGATTAATGGTCGTACCATTAAGTACTTAATGGGACATTTTCTTCTGAGTGTAACAAACCTACAGATACATTTTAACGTAACCGAACATTGTGAAAACGGCCCTAAGTGATTTTAAATTAAATAAAACGAGTTGGGAAAGTTAGGTCACATGGGTAAGTTCGGTCACATGAGGCGGATTTTTATAGTCGGTCGGGCCCGACTGTGGAATACCCTACACTTTTGGTGGGGATATTAATGTGGGATATTTAATTGCATACCTTAATTTTAAAGTTTTTAATTATGCAGAATCTCCCAACCCTCAGAATATTATTCATATATCAGAAATGTACGTCTTATATCCCCATAAATTAAAAAAAATTATATAAAAGTATAAATAACTAAAAAAAAATTGAAAAATATAATTGGGCGGACCACGCCTATATTTAAAATTTTGAAAGGCTAATATTTTATAGATTTGATTTTAATAATTTACGGATCAAATTTCCACTATGAAAACCCGGGAAATAGTGAAGAAAAAAAAAAGTGGGCGGATTACGCCCATTTTTTGACCACATATTTATAGGTGAATTCTAACAATACCTTTTAAATTTTATAACTATACCTTGAATACTTTTCGAGTTATTAGTTCCGAAAGAGTTATATAAAAGTGACTTGTATGGGACCGATTTGGCTCATTTTCAAACTCAGTTCCTACTTTTGGCTAAAATATATTGAGACGAAATATCAGTATTTCTCAAGTTATTCTGTATTCAGACAGCAAAACAGCAAGACGAACAGACAGACAGACGGACATGGCTAAACGGACTCGGGTAGTGATGCTGATCAAGAATATATATACTTTTCCATACCGGACACGCCTTCTAAGGGGCGTTACAATATATGCACAAAGTTAATATACCCTGTACCTCATAGGTGTAGGGTATAAAAAGAAAACTGAGTGATATCTTTTTATAAGTGGAGTACTAATAATAATATTGAAAATAGTCGTTAAAAGTAAAAAAATGTCCTTTAAGCTCTTTGTGCAACATTACAGGAGCATTTTTTTTTGAGTTTTAAAAGCTACTTCTCCGTTTTAGAGGTTCTAGTTTCAGAAATTCGACGCGGAGCGTCAGAAAAAATAGTTCTATATTTTTCTTACAAATTTGAATCAGTCTAATGTACATGTGATATATCAGTGATATAAAATAATTTAGATTACTTATATACCTATGCAGTCTGTGCCAAATTGGCATTATCGGTCCATTGTGACCTGTGAACCGACCACTTATGCTCAAATAACGTTATTTGTTGTTATTTTCAGAATTCGTATACCCTGGTGACCTATGCACCACTTTAAATGGTAACCGCACACATTATCAAGCATGTGTAGAGTATTTATAGTCGACTTAGTTCGACTAAAATTTTCATAATTCTAACTAACTTCATCATAACAATTATCGCAATTTCCCTACTTCAAAATTTACAATGTGACCTAAGGTTACAGGTTTCCTATTGAAATTCTATAATTTACCATGTTTTTGTTCTGGGTGTAGACACAAATAAGGAAATAAAAAAAAAACAAATTGATCACAGAAATCTCTCCGTTGGCTATAAAATTTAAAAGTTATTTGTAATACCGAAATTAAATTTCTTTCATCTTCATCTCGAACTAGTTAAATACTGTCCCATACAATTTCGAAAACACATCTTTTTAATATCATTCATAATAAATACATAATTGCTAAGATTTTTATATTGTTTTGACTCAACATTTAATGACATTCTCGATCAACGTCTTTAGTTTTCCGACATTTGCATAAGCAATTTTTAAATGTCTGTCAAATCAAAACATTCAACATTACTGCATAGTTTTCCATCGATCCAGTTCTAAGTCGCTGAGCCGCTTGTTTTAAATGCTTTTGATTGTAGCCACGATCATGTTAATCGATATTTCGTTTGTTTAATGATAGAAACATAAATTTTCCGGCCCCACACAGCGCCTGTTGCCGGAGTCGTTGTACTGGTATGTGAAACATATGTTGATTTTTATGTTTAAATAAAAGCAGACTATATATGGCATAGTTGCTGCTTTGACATCAAGCCAGGCATTAGGTCTAATTATTGATCACACGATTGATATTAATTTCTTTGACCACCGCACACTCGCAAATCACTAAGGCAATTAATTGTCACGCAACATGTGTCGCTTATGCTGGGTTTGGAGAGCACGGTTTCTGTTTTCATATTGATTGTAGAGTGTTATTCATGTTTTTAATTAATTTTAAATTTGTATTAATGCATTTTGTTTAGCTATTTATTTTATTATGTATGTTTAGTAAATTTCCAACTAAGACACTTAAACTTTTGAATTCCACACCCAAAAAACTATAACGTTTGTGGTAAAAACTATTTCAAAGAAACACTTAAGTGTTTGAAAATACCGTTTGTAAGAAATAATTAAATTGTTTATTGAAAATGATACCACAATTGTACTATTTAATACAAACACTTCTAATTTCGAAATTGCTCGACATAAACGATATTAATGTTTCGTACAAGAAATTATATGTTTGTCTCAAATTCTTCACATATATTAAGTGTTTTTTTTTTCAAATATTTTTATTGTTTCCCACAAATATTTATTCACCGAGAAAAATGTGCACTTCAAATTTTTAAGTTGACGCTACGAATTTAAAGATTTGTCGAATTTAAAGTACAAACATTTAATTTGAAATTTATCACATTAAAATTCAATGTATATCATTTAACACAATTTATCTTCATGCCAATTCATATGCAAAATTTGATGAACTGTACGAATAAAAGGGATGTCGGAATGGTTAATAATTACAACAAAGATCAATAATGAGAAAGAGAGATGTAACGCAGGCAATGGTCATACGACCTGATGTTCATTGAGAGAATTTTTTGTACTCTTACAAAAAATTTAAAGTTACACTTTAGAAGTATTTAAATAAGTATTTAAAATATATAAAATTTAGTTCAAAATTAAAGTAAACACTTTGAAATTTAAAGTGATATTCATACGGGAGTTTAAAGTGTTTCTAAAGTTTTATTTTATTGGTGTAGCTTTCGCCAAATTCCAAATTCCAATTGCAAAATTCAGCCGAGGCAAAATGTTTATTTTTATCAGCCAACTACCAGATTCATCATATTGATACCAGAGCTGTAAAGGTTGGATTATTATTACTTTTGATTACGATTACTAAAGAATCGAAATCAAAAATTTTGATTACGATATATATATATATATATATATATATATATATATATATATATATATATATATATATATATATATATATATACATATATATATATATACATATATCGTAATCAAAATTTTTGATTACGATTCTTTAGTAATCGTAATCAAAAGTAATAGAAATCCAACCTTTACAGCTCCGGTATCAATATGATCGAAATATTTAATACAATGAATTCGGATCGTCATATTGATGAATATAATCATAATATCTATGAATAATTTAAAATTTGTTTGTAAATTGTTCATAATATTTTCGAAGAAAAATTTCCGAAAAAATGTGTTCATTCTTCAATATGATGTACATATATGTTTTATTTTATGTATTTGTTCATTAATATGATGAAACGTATTCTTCACATAATAATAATATAAATAATACTTTGGCGCTAAATTACTGTATAGAACTTCAGCCGAGCTCTCTCACCATTTCAGCTGTGCGTGTTATATTTGTAGTCAAATTGGTGGGACCTACAGTTTATTGCCGAATCCGAACGACGGGTGAGAGCTTTTCATAGGCAATGTTTTATTCTCGTAGGTTTGCCATTTACTGCAGAGAAGTAGTGTCGCATAGAAAAATGTTTTCTATGAAAAAGATGTTGGCAGTCGCTGTGGATCGAACAGCGGACCTTTCGGCTCATAGTCGAACGCACCAGCGACTTTTCGCTCGTAGTCCAACGCACTAACCAGACGAGCTACCGACGCATATAGTTTATCATATTGAAGAACACTTTTTCGGCAGTTAACACTTAATGTATGCCCAAATGTATTGTACATCCAGAAAAAAACTTTTGGCGGGGAATTTCAAATTACATCCAGAAAAAAAAAATCCCTCAAATCCCATTAAAATTGATCAATAGGACAATTATTGACTTAATAGTATACAAAAAATAAAAATTTTCATATAAACTCAATGGCAATGTTATGGTATTTTCTAGTATTTAATGGTATTTTCCGATTAAAATAATAATTTATCCTATTGAATATTTTTAATAGTAAAAACTATTATTTATATAGTATTTTTTTCTGGGTGTATGTATTTATTATTAGTTAGTTTAAGTTTTTTTTATTATAAGTTGCATTTAGAAGTAGCATTTTTTAAATTGTTTTTTGAAATTCTTTTTTAAATGTTTTTTTAAAAATAAATTATTTTCAATTTTGTAATAAAGTTTTTATAGGCGTCTATAGGTATTTACTAGAATCGTAGGTATTTACTAGAATAGGTATTTACTAGAATTTCGACGTTTCGATTAGGAACTATGTCGAAAATCAAAGAAAATCCGAAGTTACGTATTTCTTTATTTTAGGGCTGTGCGATTAATCAACTAATCAAAATCTTGATTTATCAGAAATTGATAATTTATTAATCGATTAATTAGAAATCATGATTAATCTGATTAATAAGGATTTTGATTAATCTGATTAATAAGGATTTTGATTAACTGAGAAGAAACAATTTTATTCAACAACATTTGAACATTTTGTCAACATAAATAAAGTGAACATTTATTTTTAAAATAATTAAAAAATAAAAGAAAGTGTTTTAAATGTTCAAGAAGCATATAGTTAACTATTTTTAAAAATTTAGTAATACACAAGTTGATTAATCAGAAATTCTGATTAATCTAAATACTGATTATTCAACATTTTGTTTTAATCAGAATCAGAATTTTGATTAATCAAAATCCTGAATAATTGATTAATCGATGTTCTGATTAATCGATAATCTTTATTAATTAATTAATCAGAAATTGATTAATCAAACAGTTTGATTAATCGCACAGCCCTAATTTATTTATTTTCGTTTATAATGGACTCAATTTGGGACTGAATATTTTGAGGTTGTATTAGAACTTCAAAAAGAAGTTTTTAGTACACCCCAAGTATTAATGTAGTACATACATTTAGTAAAAGCAAATATATATGCTTTTGGACGTAAATAAAATACATATTTATTTATTTTAAAGACATTTTTATTTATTTTTAATACAGTATTTTTTTCGGGGTACGTGGTTATTAATAGCATTTTTTAAATTTAACATATTTCCCATGAATTAAAAGTACTTATTCTATTTTGATTTAATATCGATTAGTTTATAGTTTTGTCCATTTAAAACTCTAAAGTGTCGGCCAACTAAAGTGCATTTAATCTATGTTGGTCCTACCTTCCTTCTTGTCTCATGTCATATTTTATTTGAGTCATTGACTTGACAGTTACTACAAGAAGAACTATTACAACAAATGCGCCTTTACAAAAGACCAGGCAAGTCACACGTGCTCGCTCGCTTGTCGTCTTAGGAACGCCATCATCCAGATTTTGAAACACATAAAAATTCAGAGTCTATCTTAGGACAAGATGATGGTGGTGATATAAGTTGGTGTTGTTATTGTGGTGACTCCGTTGACACTTTGGTGACACTGCACCTTCGTTGGTCTAAAAATACTGTGTTGCATGGTCAATTGTTGGATCTTTAGCAAAGCGTGCTCTTGGATATTAACTCTGGCTTTCTGGCTTTGTCAGGCTGCATTAAGGTGTAATAAATGATTAGATTTATCTCATTTCATGTCAGACAAAATGTCATTCATTGAGTTTATTTTTTTTTGCAATTCGGTACAGGTAAAGAAAAAAATGCAGAATTTGAAAGAATCAAATTCTGCATCAAATGTCAAAAAGCTGATTTTAATTTTAAAGTTGACTTTAAATTGTCTATGATTATGCGCCATGTTTTTTTTATAATTCTTATATTATATCCGACCCGTCCTATTTCTCGAACTCACTCCGAGAAAAACTAAGATGTCATTGTTATATCGGTTGAAGAATTTTTAAATTCTCGATTATGTTTTATAGTTTGTTTTGTATTCGAATATATCGTCACCCTGATGTTATAAGGCCGTATATCATAATAAAATTTGTGAATATACATCATTATATCGGGGTTACGGACGGTGATCAAAATTATGACTTATTTTTAATTTTATTTTTTTTTACTATTACATAAATAAAAGAACCATTAACCATAATATGTAAGCCTTTACTTACAACATCAATAGTTTAAGAGGTATGATCCTTCAAAGATAGACAAAAAATTGCATTCCATACACGCTAAGAAAAATCCCCATAAAGATAACATGTTTATGTTTGCAGTCATAAATTTTCCGACTTTAATTGGCTGTTACTTCTAAATCAAAATGTTTAAAATTATTTTTATATTCATTTCATAACTTATGGCTATATCGATACCTTACAGGAAAAAGATCGTAACCAACAAAAAGCGTAAAGTATCCTTTAAATAAACTGACAATAATAGTGTGGCCCAATTACCACACTATTATTTCGGCAAACGACAACAGGGAAATAACACGTATATGATTTTGGTACATGTTTAATGAAAATTGAGACTGGTCAGTGGTCAATATTTTATTTTGATGGAAAAATACAAATTAAATATTGTATTCCTGCATTTTTTATATTTTTATTTTTAAATGTGGACATAATCTCTATAAATACTCATATTTTTGGTTTTTCTATCATTACCACAAAAGGGGTTAAAATACTTGAATTAGTCATTAACAAAAATATTAAAATTATGTTGCCATTCTGACGTGAAATAGTCTGTATGTATTTACAAACTTATGATGTCGCTTAAATATTGAGTTTATAGTTCGAAAGACTTCGCTAACCCTTACAACAGCGCGTAGAATTGGATTAAAAATAATTGAAAGTTGTATCGAAACTAACATTTTTCAAAAATGTAGTTACGATAATAAGTGTTATTTAGCTTTATTTCAAATTTGGATCGTGAAATTCTAAAATAAGACTTTACAGGAACATGCTACTCATAAAGAGGTTTCCAAAACTAAAATAAAACAAAATTTCAAAAATGTTGGTTACGATGTTCTGCCGGTAATGTATCGATATATTTTTATAAATATATGTATTTGAAAATTCCAGATATTCAAAAAGTATTATAGCAAAAATAATCTGTTGCCTGCAAATTTGATTTTTCCCTGTGTGTACATATATATATGAAAATACATATTGGAACATAACTAAAATATCCTAGCATGCCCTCTCAAATCCTTAAAATGGTATTTAGGCTTTTACAAAATACACCTCCTGAAGAAAAAGTAGCTTCCGGTTTGCTCCGGTTTTCAAGAAAATTGTAGTGAAATACTAGTGAAGTAGTGAAATACTAATGAAGTAGTGAAATACTGTTCAAAGTTTATATTTTCTCAATTTTATAGAGTGTAAAAAATATAAACATACCAAAATTCCAATAATTCATTCACATTTCGTAAAACTTCATCTCAAAAATTCCAATTTGATGTGTATTATGTCAAGTTAATAATTTTTATCAATTAAATTTAGTGATATCCTCATTCGCACTAACTTTTTTCTGATCACAATCAATGTGGTAAAAAAATATCATTTCGATATCGTTCGCGGATTAGGAGAAAGTACATGGCAAAAATTACCATTTTAATACTTATTTCATACTTTTGTGTATTTCTTTGTAAATATTGTAAATTAGGTACATTTTTGTAATAACAATCAATGTGGTAACAAATAAAAAAAAAATCATCCCAATTTCATTCACGGATTAGGAGAAAACATGGAAAAATTACCATTTTTATTGTAATTTTACACATTTATGTATTTCTTTGTAAATTTATTCCAAGGAGTGCAAGCGATATCCTTCAATCGCACTTACTTATTTCAAATCACTATCAATGCGGTCTAAAATAAATCATACCGATATTCGAAGTTTAAATATTTCTACACATTTTTTGACTTTTTGTTTACCGTGTGAACGTATGTATACTAGACTGACAATGGAAAATCATGATTTCGAATCGAGAGGAGGTCACCCCCTAGAAATGCTCTATTGGATGAGAAAATCGATGTGGAGAATTTTCCGCGAAATCCGAATATGTGAAATGGACCCAACGGGACCTCAAAGTAGGCGTTATCGTTCCTAAATTAACATTTCAATATTGAAATGATGTCTCTCAAACGCAATAAACTAAAAATGTGGATATGTCACCTGTTGGAAAATTTTATTAGCTTTTCAAGAAACTATAAATGAAAAAATCGGATTTAAAATACAGAAGCAGTGTTTCTTTAAACAGGCATCATTTGTTTTATATTTTCATCAGTCACGCCTAGCATGAAACACTTTAAACACAAAAGTTCGACTCACATATAAAATTTATTTTGAATATGTTTTTAATATCCCTTGCCATTTTTTTAAGATGAAATAAGAAAAATGAAGAGATTTTAAAATGCATTAATGCCTTTTTTGATGCAATTTTTTTACTAATTTTTTTTAGTAATATATAATTAATTTTAATAATTTCTTTTCATGTTAAAATAATGGCAAGGGATGTTAAAAACATATTCAAAATAAATTTTAGATGAGAATCGAACTTTTGAGTTTAAAGTGTTTCGTGATGGCTTGACTGATGAAAATATAAAACGAAGGATGCCAGTTTAAATAATCACTGCTTCTGTATTTGTATCCGATTTTTTTCATTTATAGTTTCTTGAAAAGTAATAAAATATTCCAACTGAAGACATACCCACATTTTTAGTTTATTGCGTTTGAGAGACATAATTTAAATTAAATTTTGAAATTGTTGATTTAGGTACGAAAACGCCTACTTTGAGGTCCCGGCGGGTCTATTTCCCATATTCGGATTTCGCTGAAAATTCTCCACATCGATTTTCTCATTCAATAGAGCATTTCTAAGTCATTGTCAGTCTAATGTATACTGTAGAACATGTGTTTTTATCATTGCAAAAAAAGAAATTACAGATTCGACGAAGTAGCGCCAAAAAAGTACAAGTTGCACGTAAAATGATCTCTTACATTTTTCCGTAAAATTTTAACCAATTACAATTCCAGTATTTACGAGTTTTTGTCGTTTGATATGAGATCCGTTAGTAATTTTCTTATTAAAAATATAAAGATAAAATAAAGATTTGTTATATTGTTTAGATCAATGCAACAGGAAGTTAAAAGGAAAGTGTAAAGCAAAGTGGAAGGGCTACATTAATCTTCTTTCATCTATTTGTCAACTTATCAAAAAATATTCAGATTCTGAAATAAAGCAAAATCTACTGAAATAAATCTACAAGCGTTAATAATCACATAAACAGTATTGTCGAACCTTTTCCGCTACAAATTCTGAATATGTAAAAAATAGAAAAAATGATTAAAATTGTAAAAAAATTAATTTAATAAGATAAGTAAGAAATCCAATCAATCAAACCGACTTGTACAGAACTTACAACATAGCGTTCACGTAGAGACCGAAACACAACGAGATAAAAACATCACCGGGCACAAGTTGAGCATGGAAACCGAGAGACAACCGAGTTGAAAAAATTACAAGTTTGACAAAAAAAAATCGGATATGCCCATCCCAAATTTATTAATACGAAAAGGCTTGTATTTTGTTGTATTTCTACAAATGAATAAAAAAAAACGACAACATCAACAAAAAAAAAAATGCCAATACAACCACTTCAAGAACGTAAACGTCCAAACAAACCCATAAAGACACAAACAAATCACCATCGATGACTTTAAAAATGTTACTGAACGGAACTGTTTTTTCGCCGGTCTGTGAAGATCTAAAAGAATCTTTTTTTTTCTTTTTGTGAATAAAAGTTACCTCAAATGCGGCTTATATGTTATACTCATACTGAAATGTTTGAAATATAATGGATTTTAAAAATTATACTCCATGTGTAAATTAAGGGCGTCTTTCTGTATTCCGAACGACAGAAAAAAACGAGCGACACAAATTATTTGAATTTTATGATATTTGATTTTTAATTGTTGAAAAAGACTAATGAAGTCTTTTTCGATTATTTTGAAATTAGATAAAATAGTTAAAATTGTACAAATTTATAGTACTTATGCTGAGTCTGGAGCAAACATTGAAATTTACCATTGAAAGATTATTTTTGAAAAATCTTAGATATGAAAAAAAATATTGACTTCTTACTAACTTTTTCTAGCATACAACATCTCCGTTGTGACTTGAATCCTCCGCAACAGCATCGTCATCTTTGCTGATCGTTCACCCAGGTGGCGGGTCTTGTTGTTGTACGTAGTGGCTTCGTTGTGAGTCTGAAGTGTGTTATTGTGAATTTTGAATGAATGGTTAGCACGCGCCTTGAAACCACCAGCTGAGATTGACTTGGTCGAAGGTATAAACATTATTATATATATTTTTTTTAATAACATTTTTATTGTAGCTTTGTAAGGGAAATGCTCCGTATGACGATGTAGGTGAGGAGAATGACTAAGCAAAATTGGTTGTGACGACAGTGGTGGATTTATTTTTCATAACGAATTGAAATGTAGTAAGTTTAAATTATTTTTTAACCGTTGGTACCCAACGCAACATATACACCTTCACTGTCGACCCATTACACCATACATGGTTGTAGTACTGGGCATGATTTAGGTTACATTGTACGGCTCCATATGTCTGTCTACAACAAACCAAAAAAAAAAAAACTAATATTTTATATACATATACCACAGATTGAGTACAGAAACGTTTGGTATAAGAAAACACAAATTTATCATTTATTTGTAAATTTGTAGAATATATTAATTAAATTTAACATTTAGGCAACCTTATCGGATTTTTAAACCGATAAACGTTTTTAAGAATTACATTTTTACCGAATTTTTACCGAATTTACCATTGTTCACGATTTTATTATGTGTTTTAAGCAGTAGAAACAGTTGACATAATATATTTAGCTACATGTTGTAAAATATATATAAAATGAGTGTAATAAGTAATATTTCATTGGGGAAATTATATTATATAATATTAATAAATTTTTATATGAATCATTTCTGAATATTATGAATCTATAATTTTAAATGATGATTAATGCTAGCAATTTGAATACATAATTTTAAATAAAATTAATAATGGTATTCATCTAACGTTGCAAATGAACCGTATAACGCGTATCTGCATAAATATACATCCTCATATATGATCTGTCAACATTTGTATGAAGAATATTTTACACAAACTACATATCTTTGCGTATTAGATTTCTGTGCAACCGAATTTTTGAAAACGTCACTATTTATGTTTTGAAGTTTAAAATGCGGGCGATTTTAACAACTAGACCATTATTAAGTTGCATTTTTCGGAAATTTGTTTGCACGACACATATGTTGATAAATTTATATTGTATGAATAATTTCGGTGTTTTTTGTTGTTCAATATTTAAAACTTTTGGCACTTATCAATTGGTTGCTTTATATACACAGTATACATTTAAGTTTTTAAAATGTGCTTTCATAAAACAACCTCATAAAAATATGAACATACACAAATGGCAAACTTATTCGATTAGATGAATACTATTAATAAGTAAGAGAGCTGTGTAAAAGTTCTTCAGAACTATAGCGCGAAACTATCACAATACACAGCATCATTTGTATACCCTACACTAAGAGTGAAAGGGTATATTCGGTTAGGTACGTCGTTTGTAACACTCAGAAGGAAGCATATCCGGTAATGAAAATATTCTTGATCAGCTGTTGAAATCTCTACTACTCAAAAAATTGAAGAGTTATATTACTGAAATTAATGAATTTAGATTACTTATATATCTACGCTGTCTCAATCAGAAAATTTGCGTTACCGGTCAATTGTGACCTGTGGACCGACCAGTTATGTTCAAATACGTCAAATAAAATTTACATGTACAAATGAATATTATTTTATACGGGCTTAAGTGAACTTTTTTGGTCAAATATATATTGACTTTATGCTCAAAAATAATGTTTTCCCGCGAACGGGGAAAAAAAATCGAAATTCGGTACACCTTCCCAATTGTACACATGGGTATCAAATGAAAGGAAATTTTCAGAGATTGAAAGTTTGTTGTTATTTAAATGGTAACCGAACACATTATCTCATATATGTAGGGTATTTTAGTCGGCTTAGACTGACTATAACTTTCATAATTCTTACTACCTTCATCACAGCAACTATCAGATTTTCTCTACTTTAAAATTTCCCATGTGACCTAACCTTCCTTACTGATATCACATACATCAATTATATATAATTCAGTGGTGCTGATTTTAACTGCATTTCTTTCCAATTACAATACGTTTTTGAGAAACTTTTAAATCCGTTTCACCCACTACTAAAAAAAAAAAATACAATACAGTTGAAAATATTTTCCAAAAAGACCATAAACGATTTTTTTTGAATTGTCAAGACTTTTTTATACCCTACACCTATAAGGTACAGGGTATATTAACTTTGTGCATATATTGTAACGCCCCTTAGGAGTCGTGTCCGGTATGGAAAAGTATATATATTCTTGATCAGCATCACTAACCGAGTCCGTTTAGCCATGTCCGTCTGTCTGTCTGTCTGTCTGTCCGTCTTGCTGTCTTGCTGTCTTGCTGTCTTGCTGTCTTGCTGTCCGAATACAGAATAACTTGAGAAATACTGATCAGAATGCGATGAAATTTCGTCTCAATATATTTTAGCCAAAAGTAGGAACTGAGTTTGAAAATGAGCCAAATCGGTCAACGGACACGCCCACCTCCCATACAAGTCACTTTTATATAACTCTTTCGGAACTAATAACTCGAAAAGTATTCAAGGTATAGTTATAAAATTTAAAACATATTGTTAGAATTCTCCTAAAAATATGTGGTCCAAAAATGGGCGTGATCCGCCCACTTTTTTTTTTCATTATTTCCCGGGTTTTCATAGTGGAAATTTGATCCGTAAATTATTAAAATCAAATCTATGAAATATTAGCCTTTCAAAATTTTAAATATAGGCGTGGTCCGCCCAATTATATTTTTCAATTTATTTTTTAGTTTTTTATACTTTATATAAATTTTTTAATTTATGGGGATATAAGACGTAAATTTCTGATATATGAATAATAATCTGAGGGTGGGGAGGTTCAGCATAATTAAAAATTTAAAATTAAGGTATACAATTAAATATTCCTCATTAATATCTCCACCAAAGGTGTAGGGTATTCCATAGTCGGGGCCGACCGACTATAAAAATCCGCCCCATGTGACCGAATTTACCCATGTGACCTAACTTTCCCAACTCGTTTTAGTATACTAATGTATGCTAATATTCCCATACGTTTTTCAGATAATTGGATCTTAACTTGAAAATTTAAATTTTTCAGCGTTTGAACGCAAAGTAAGCACAGCACAAACTCTCACATGTTATTGATTTGCTGTCGTGCCCAAGCAAGAGTTTGAAAACATTAAAGAGCAATGTTTCGAAAGGCGAAAACATTTGTATTTCTTCGGAGGCGTACTCTGAAAGAAAGCAAAGTTATATATTTTAGCGGTGCTCTGAGATTTTAAAAAATTTGACTCCGTGGATTTGAAATGTTCAGAATCGGCGTTAACTTTACTGTTGTCTACAGTTATGCCAACTCATATTTTCATTTTCCCCGATATTTTTAGCGAAATTCCCCAATTGAGTATACAATTTCCCGCACAAATGTAATTTAAATACACTGAGAATAAATAGTGATATAAGTTAATATGAAATTTTAAATATATGTGAAATATTGACTATAACGTGACTGAAAAATGGATCATATTAAACAAATAAATTATATTAAACTTGGTTTAAAATAGTACTGAAAATGGGGAATTTATGCAGATAAAAATAATTTTGAATAGGAGCAAACTATTTCGAAAATTGAATTTAACCATTTAAAGACCTGTATATAACAAAAGTGCAGTTGTAAATATATATTATTTTCGATTTTTTTTTAAATTTGATCATTTTTTTTTTACTACATTTTTGTCATTCATATTTTTAGTTTCGAAATTTTAAATTACCAATAATCGCAATATTTAAAATACTGAAAACCATATTTTTTCAACTATTAAGGGGCATGTCAAATTTGCAGGTCTTACATTAAGTAAATAGGTATTCTGTATGTAAAAATATAACATTAGATACATTCAAAAATAATGAAAGGAATTTATATAGATCTAAAAATCGTATTTAATATATTGTGTTTTTTATAAGCCAAGTTATGATCTTTCAAATGATTGGCATATAGAGATATGTTCCAGTGTTCGATCGAATTCGATTTTACCTGCAAAATTTTAAAGAAACGAGTCAAAGCATACTGTTTAAATTCATTTCAAAAATTGTTTATTGTACTAAGATATCAAATCTAAAAGTAAAAACGTTTGTTTTAAAATTTTCATATGAAATTCGATCAAAAGTTGGAATATGTCAATATATTCTAATCATTAAAAATGTAGAAACTGTAACAGATCCTACACCCAGAAAAAATACTATATAAATAATAATTTTTTACTATTAAAAATATTCAATAGGATAAATTATTATTTTAATCGGAAAATACCATTAAATACTAGAAAATACCATGACATTGCCATTGAGTTTATATGAACATTTTTATTTTTTGTATACTATTAAATCAATAATCAAAATTTTAATGGGATTTGAGGGAATTTTTTTCTGGGTGTAATTTGAAATTCCCCGCCAAAAGTGGACCATTCCTCGATTACCCACTAAAACTTAAATTCCTTACAATTTCGGGAATTCCCCTCCAGTTGGCATCACTGGTTGTCTACATGTATAAACATAGAAAAGAACTGGCTGGATATATTTCAGGGTATGGGAAATTGGAGCTAGAGAGCTAAATTAAGCACAAACAGCCAAATTTCAGACGAAATATTTTTTTCTGCTTGTGAGCCAAAATATATATTTTTTTTTTATACAACCAGAAAATTGAAAACAATATTTAAAAAAGGATTGCCAAAGTATAAAAAAGTCATTTTAAGCAAAGCAGATCAAAATTGGCAAATTTACAAAATAATTGAAAAAATGGCAAAAATTGTATTTTTTGGCAAAGGTCAAAAAAAACTTGCCCTGGTCATCAGTTTTCAACTAAGCAAAACAAACCTTAATTGAAATATACTCTACTTAAATATATAGGCTCGCGAGCATTAAATCGAGGCTGCATTCAAAAAGCAAAGAGCGAAAGTATTTGTATCGAGGCAGCAGCCAAAAAAAAGCAAAAAGCGAGAGTTTTGAAATTAATCAGCTATATATAAACCATGAAAATGTTGTATAATTTTTAAATAGATACTGCATGATAATCGACAGTAGTAAAAAGTATAAAATTAATACATTATCGAAAAACAGTCTACGAATTATAGACGCATTAGTTGCAGCGTGTGACTATGGCGCACCTAGTGCCTTTTCGCTCTCCCTAAGTAGACCTTTAGACCTATAACAGAATTGATCTTCAAGATTCTGTCCTTATTCGGTACCAATGGTACCAGTCACCAGGTAGTTTTAGAGCAATTGAAATTTTTTCCCGCAGGGTTACTTCGAATGTGTTAAAGCAGCCCATGTAAGGTGCGTTACTCACAATTTCTAGTACTAGATAGGTGTATATTGTACCATTGCCCGGTGGTCGACACTAGGAGGCAGTAAATATTCTTGGAGGGATAATGAACAAAGATCACTGGAATCCGAGCAGACACTTTACCTTGTTAGCACCATACAAACTACCCACTAAGTATAAAAAACCATAATTCGAAATGCATCACAAGATTTCAACTCTCAAGAAAACACTGCCTACAAAGTTTCATTCCATTATGATAATTTTCATTGGAAAAGTGTTGATTGGTTTATGTAACAATATGGTATCTGCATTTCCGTAATTTGTACATGAACGAATGTCGTACGAGAAGGTGTTTCCACCGAGGATAAGGTATTTTTTATGTATTGTAAGATTAGAGGAAATTCAAAAATTTTGAAATGTAGTTTTGATATAACAAACTTTTACATTCGTCCTTATTATTCAATTAATCATTAAGATCACTTGAGATTATTAAATTTTCAACACGCAGAAAATAAAACATAGTACTATGATTGGGTACATGTTTGTGGTATGCGTGATCAAGTATGGTCACTGAGGAGCATAGTATGGTTGTGTGTGACCGTACTATGATCCACACAACCATTCCATGATCCTAACTATAGGTATTTTTTGACAGCCCTAGTAGAAATTTACCCTACTAAAGAAGACATGACCATAGCCAAATTATGTCGGGTTTAAGATAAGCGAAATATGCAATGATGCAATGATCCATTCTCGATATACATTAAAGTAGTAATACTTGGGCCTAGTACAATTTCTACTATGGTGGAGTCTACTTTAATCATCAGTTTTTAAAATTTCTATTTATAGGAAAACATTATAAAACATCGTAATTAAATTTAAGCTCCAGTTTAATCTTGGATATTTCTACAGACCGTTGTATTTATGAATTTAGATAGAATTATAGGTGTTATGATTTAAAAAAAAATAATTAAATTTCATCGAATTCCTAACAAACTGCTGATCACTACATGAGTAAGTAACATTAGTCAGGCGCCACTTAAGTCTGCATTTGTCCAATCTTGGGTTTAGATTAATTTTTATTTACACTTTAGTCCGCACATTAGATCATATCGCCGCATGGTATAGAGAATCTGTATCTGAGTAACCGAACACAGTAGAAAATGTGACCAACTCCGCAGGTGATAAGAAATTCACGTTGTCTACGATTCATATGTAGCATACATATGTAGCTTATCGCAAACGATCAAATGTCAGGTTGATCAGTTGGCTTTTTCTCGCTCATTTCAGGTACGTCGTTGCAGACATCGTCATTTTGACCACCAACTGGGTATTTTCTGTTATTGCAAACTAGTCCATTTCCAGATACTTGTTCGGATTCATGAAGATATAGTCGGGTTAAATTAATTATTGTTAATTAATAACAAAGGCATTTCGAAACTTTTTATCTGATCCAATTTTTTATTGGTTTGATGAAATTTTCTTCTTTCATTGCCTTATCTATCGCGTGTTCATCTTGTCTCGCAATGTCTGAGCAATTAATGAAAATCTCACCAGATATGTCAAGATTATATCTGGAAGCAATTAGTGAAATCAGGTTAATGACCAATTGAATAGTTGATTTTTCTATTTCGACCACCCAATATTGTTAACCTTACCACAAACATTTGTAGAAGTATTTGTATTTATGATATACATAGGTGCCTTAAATAAAACTGATTTATTGCTGATTGATAAATCGTAAAATTGGTGAGTTTTGATTATATTGTCATGCTGTCAAGCTGCATCATTTGTTAATAAAATCAAATTCAAAACTAATATTTCTATTTTGTTCCATGATCAATGGGGGTGTTAATAAAACTGTAAACATTTTTCAATTAATGGTATTAAAGATCAATGAATGCATGCTATAAAAATGTTTTATTTTGGAAGAAACGCATTTATAATTTATTATGTCAAAAATAAAATAACTAGCTCTGACCCCATATTGTTTTTATAGCATATCTTTTAATAGCAAATCTTTGATTGCAGCACTAATGTCCATAGAGAGGCGCCATTTACCATAGTAAAGATCGTTAAACTCTAGTTTATCATTGGCCGCATACAATGCTAACAATTTGCTACATTAAAAGTGTAATACATTAAACTGGGCTTTTAACTCAAAAGATCTTGTCAAGATTTTTCATTGAATTACTTCTTTTTTTACATTCGGACCATTGAGTTAATGGTTCAAAGTAACAAGTGTATGTGTTATCAGATCAGCTATTATAAGGGTACTCCAAACTAGTTCAAAAATGTATTTCAAATTCTTGTCGATGATGGTACAGGTTTCACATGTGTGCATCAATTAGGTGAGTTGATTTCAATTTATGTTCACCTTTTAGTCACTTACATTGGTACAAATTCGACCTCCCAGATGAGACATGATAACGGCATGTTATGACCACATAACTCGTTTAAGCTGTCAATAAGTGGTTCATTTTTGTGGGACTTTTATCAATGCATTTTCTTGAGGTTTTGTTTACACTGTTCTATTTTAAATGTAAATTTTTCTGAAATGCTTTAGATCTAAATATCAATGGCGGTTTCGTCTTTATTGTTATTTGACATAATGTCAGATTTATTAAATTTAGTATTATAATAATTTAAATAATCATAGAAGTTAGTTTTTTTATATCGTGTGTGGTCTTTGCATCTGAAGATCTGTAAATGTTTCTGGAAAGTTTATAAAGTCTTGTTCAATAATAAAATGGAAACTATGTAAACAAAATTTAAATACAAATTATTTAATTAATACTAATTGTATTAACATGAATAATATTTGTTTTGTCATGAATTTTAATAGAATGTATTGTCGAAAATTGATACTAGTGACATTCGACTAATATTTCTTGAGTTGTAAAAATTATAACATTCTATACCCTTATGATTGCATCAGGAACTAAAAACTTTTTTCTCTTCGTGCAAATTGTTGATCCATTAAAGGGAAAAAAGTTGATTTAAAAATTTTATAATTTTAGACTATATCAAGTCAACGACTATAATTGATAAACTGTTTATAAGAGCCACCTAACTGCAATTTCTCCAATTATGTGCTCATGTTTACCTCCAATTGCAACTACTTTAAGACCAATTATGACTGTTTTAACTTTGGGTTTAATAATATGGTTACTTGTTCCTGCTGATATTCATATTGAAAAATTATATAATGAGCAGCTCCCCAGTGGGAAATGCCATTACTTGACTAATTTAAAAAATAATGGAATTAGCTGCATAATTTTAAGCGCACTGAGTAACACTCTCAAATTTATTTTTTACTAGCTGGACCCGTGCACGACTCGTGCCAAGATTTTGTGAATTCAAAGATATGAGCGATTTTATTAATATAAATAAAAAACATTTCGAGGGCTTATATTCAATACTGCCTATCTACAATTTTGACGAAAATGAGTTTTTGATGCAGAAATCTTCACTGATCACCCCTGCATCTATGACATTAATTTAGAACCAAAAAAATATTTCTATTACTGTTATATTTTCATTTCAATAATTTGTCTATCTACATGAATGATTTTTTATGAATGCAATAGTGTCTATCTACACACAATTTTTGCTTAAAGGTTTATAATGACTTTAAATAAGCATTCCAAGTATGGATTAGTATATATATTCTTTTTAAGCATAATTTTATGAGTCAATTTCGTCTTGTCCATAGTGGGTCTAGTCCATCCTAACTCACAAATAATCGACTCAATTTGTATGAAAAAGGATATAAAATCTATGTAAAAACTATGAAATCGGTTAACGAAGGATGACGTCACATTTTCTCAATGGATATACAATACCATAGAAGTCATAGGTGCTACTAAAAAGAATTTTTCATATACGGAAAACTAACTTTTCAAAGATTTTTTTCTATCCTTATAAGGACGAAATTTGAATTTATTCTGTACTGAGGAAATATAGCTTGTACCATTACCTTTATGGTATTTCCAGACAAGATGTTTGGTACTCTTTTTAAAGAAAGTTTTCAGATATGTACAGGATTCGTATTATATTTACGAGGTCAATACACCCATATCCTCCGAAATATGATATTAGTTTAAATATTTAGGATAACATTCATGATTTTAAAATAGCGATACAGAGTTAACTAATTTTTTTATTTATTTTATTCTTTAAAAAATGTCGGAATAGATTACCCAATATTAACCCCTTTAACCATCATATACCTCGTGAACCTAAAATGGTAGAATAAAAATTAGTCGGTGAATTTTGTTTAGGTTACACCAGGATATAAAAAAATTAACAAATCGCTGATTCCAATAATATTTTCTGATATATCTCCACTACAATATTGTGCAATATGCTCTATCTGCTTGTTTTTTCATAGACATTGATTTTTTTAATTGTATCAATTAAAGACCATTTTTATTTAATATTGTAGAAGAAAAATTGATCGCCAATTTCATGGTTTGCGATTTAATCAGTTTTTTCGTTCTCCTGAAAAACTGTGTTTTTGTAGATAGACTGTATTGAATATAAGCCCTCGATTTTTATTATTTATATGAGGGGCCCGTGCTTAGCTGTTGAAGTTTTTTTATTGGTTTTATAAATGTGGTAACCAAATAATAATTCTCCGCCAAAACAACTTTTCCCAAAGACAATTTTTTCTCAGACTGCGCTTCCCCGTAGAATTATTCCCAGTAGAAATCTTCCCCGTAAAATTCGTCCCCATAAAACGTTTTCCGGTAGAATTCTTCCCGTAGAATTCATCCCGGTAGAATTGTTTCCGGTAGAATTCTTTCCCGTAGAGTTTTTCCTTCCGAACGATACCGTATCTGTGGTAAAAATTTCAAGGAAATCGGATCAGCCGTTTAGACGGAGAAGCGGAACAAACGTGATTGCTTTTGTTTTTGTATTTTTGCTTTTATTTTCTGCTTTTGCTTTTTTGTTTTTACTTTTAAATTTTTTTCTTGTATTCCAATTTTTTGTTTCATTGTCGTAGCTGCCGAAAGTACCGAGTTATATCGTTTTGAAAGTTTAGGTTGTATGGGATGTACCACGCCCCTTTGTCCAATCCCGCCCATATATAGCCTATCACAGACCATACCGCATCTGTGGTAAAAATTTTATGAAAATCGGATAAGCCGTTTAGACACACAACGGATTCACAATTAAATAACATTGTTGCCTACACTTAGGGGCACTCAGTATCACTCATATTAATGCATTTATATTATAATTCATAATATCTTTTTGGTGATGAGTGTTTTAACTACCAACAATCACTGCTTATACCAGATTGTGATTATTTTTCAATTATCCAATTAATCCGCAATTAAAAGAACTTTCATATTGTCTCCAGTACAACATAGACATCAAAATAGGAATAACAGATGGAAATAAATTAATTAAGTATAAATGCACGCTGCAAAAAAAGGGCTCTCCCAAACATAATTTTGAAGGCATTACATATATCTTTGGACCTTTGTGCAAACAAAAGTATTATTTCATTGCCAAACTTTATTATAATAACAGCCAAACATATTTTTGTTTTCGTTCAAACATATTTATGTTCAGAATGAATAATTTTCGGCGTTCTTGCAGACATATATACGTTTAAATGTGAAAATTTTATTTACATGTAAACATAATTATGTTTACATTTACTTTTAATGTAAAAATAAATAAATTTAGTGCTAATAACTTCTTTACACAAAATTCATTTTTCCCTTTTTTAAATTAATTTTTTTTTATTTGTATTATATTATATAATTATAAACTTAAACTTTTTTTATTACACTTTTATTTATACTTAATAATTTTATTTTCATCTATTGTTCCTATTTTGAGTTCAGTGAAATACGGAAGAATTGGATATTTCACAAACAGCAACTCTGGAATTAACAGTAATTGGCGGTACTTAAACAAATTCTTACACCAAAAAGAACTTTTGAACTATACACTAAGAAAACAAGATGTTTATAAAAGTCTTGCTGCAACTATCCTTTTAAATTTACGCCTTGTAGCAAAAATCCCATAAGTTTCAATGAATTTGCAGCAAAATTTTTGGTATTAATTAAATATGACGTATATGCAGATAGTTACGAGATGTTTGCCACAACAGCAATGAAAATTGAGATATTTACAGTTGATTGATAGCAAACATCCTGAGTTCTTGGACATTTGCAGCATAACTTTTAAGGTATTTTGACATTTGACAACCATAAAAAAGGAAAATAGCGTACTTTTTCCTTACGCTCGAGTTATCCACAACAATTAAGTACATCAAATGGTGTAAAAAAGTGCCAACGTGAATATTACATTTTAATGGAAAAAGTAAAATTAAAATATCCTGTGGTTTAAATTATCAACACGTGGTGGAAAATATTTCTTTTCAGAGTTTAATTTGATGACAGCATCGCCGGACGGACTTGGTTCTTCTGCGAAGAAATCTCAAGCCGTTGTACAATTTAACCTTCAAAGGATTTATAAAGACAATAGCGTTGTATAACCAGTTTTAATTCTAGAATAAATAAAAATACATTTGATTCATTTTGTTTCAATTCAATAAAAATTACTCCGCGAATTCTAATGGAGTACCTTTTCCAAATATTCATCAACTATCTTCCTATTTGTATGATGTTTATTTGATGGTTGCTATACATAATTGTAAATTTGAAAGATGGTTGCTAGCAATATTAATCATTTGAGAGATGGTTGTATCAAATACGATATAAATAATTTGTAAATAACTTGATATTTAGGGCTGTGATATTTCTGGTAATCATCTTTGTTTTCTTAGTGTATGAAAGGTAATTGTGATATCGTAATGCCAAACATACATATAATCAAAATAATGCTTTTATTTTTAAATTCGTTGTCACCCAGTAACCATCACGAATAACCAAATACATATAATTCAAAGAACATTTTATTGGCGTTGGGTGTGTTAAATAGCGGAAATATCAAATATACATACATTAATTTCTGATGAAAAATATATATTTCTACAGAAACATCAATATCGTAAATTCATGCAAATCCGCGATTAAAGCAATATATGTTTATATATCGTATAATAATATTTCAATTTGAACAAAATAATTACACAATTCAATTATAATGTTATTAAATTGTACTCCTAATATTCATATGGTGATTTCGAATTACGTTATAATTACATTCAAACGTATTCAAACAAATCTTTTCTATCCGTGTATAACATTACACCGTACGACTAAATTCAACTTTTGGCTGCAGACAATGAAAAAGTCCTTTATATTCTTAAAGTAGACTAAAAAATAAAATACTCGTGTATCCCAGTTTTTCTGGGTCAAGATTGTGTTTACATTTGAAAAGCACGTGCATATAAAATATTTGGTCGAAAATTTTAAAAAGTGTGATGTACATCTTAGCTGAGACAACTCTTAGTATGAATATGAAAATGGTTGTCCGATATCAATTAGTTTGCAGTTTTTATTTGTATTTAATAAATTTTAATTGATTATTAAAATATCTCATAGTACGATTTCAAATGGTAATAAAACTTTTAAATGAATTGTTATTGGAAAATCGTTTTAATATACATACTCAGGGAGATCGCAGCTAAAAAAAAAAAAAAAAAAAATTATTATGAAAATATGACATGCATTTGCAATTTTAGGTACAGGTCGATTTTTTCATGTGTGCAAATACTGTCGGACGGTGATAATATTATATCTAAAATATCTGAACAAAAATGTATTTCGTTAACGGTACGATACGGTACTTTTTGTAGAGTAATGCAATTTTTCATGTACCTTGAGTAACCAAATGAACTAAATGAAAATTACATGAACACCTGGGAGTTGAAAAAAAAAAAATGCCCAACAATTGACCTTTTTTTGGTTCAAAAATGAGTCCTTTTTTTCTTAATATCACAAGTCCTGTTAAATGAATTTTGATAAATTCATATGAACATATAAAATAAAATAAAAATAAGTCTGACTTTATATCAAACGCTTACCAACCAAAAGAATCCTCAAAAACGGGGTTTTTCGTTATTGTCGAATATCCTTGAAACTGGACGTGTAGGGAAAAAACTGAAAACGCCATTGCTCTTAGAATGTCCAAATCCATAAGAATATGCAACTTTCATTTCTGGTGTCGAAAGTTGTTGTCAAATGTGCGCTCAGTGTTTTTATAGATCATAGAACAACCCTATAAAAAATCAAAACATGAAAAAATATTACCAAACTTTAAAAACAATACCAAATTTAAATCCTATATTTCGTAATATTGATTATTAATATTGTCAGATATAAAAATATTTTTGAAAAGAAGTCGTAGTGATATTTTTTATACGGAATGTGATTTATTACTGTATAATAATTATAAACTTTGGGAACAAAGTGTAAATATAAAAATAAAGCACATTACTCAATTATTTTTTAAAATAAATCATAAAAATAATTAGTACGCAAAATTTGCTGACTTTTTAGGATTTCCATTTCTTCCGTTTTCAGTCACATACGGATCGATATCGATATTTATTTGATATATTTTTATCTAACGTACAAAATTTTTTTTTTACGATTTTTAGTACTCTTTAAATAATACTTGTACCAATAAAAAAGTTAAGTAAATTAATTAATTATCTTTCGGAATATACTGTTTTAAGCGTACGAATGTCACGTCCGGTACCTCTGGAAATACATATATATGTACGCAAAAAACATCTAAAATTTTCAGTCTAAACATAAATATGTTTAAAAGTGAACAAAAATATGTTTGACTGTATTTATAATAAAGTTTTGCTATGCAATAACAATTTTGTTTGCACATAGCTCCAAAGATATATATTATGCCTGCAAAATTATGTTTGGGAAAACTTGTCTACTTGTCTACCGACAACCTCACAACCTAACTAAATGCTCATCGTATATAATTTCATTAATGATTTTCCAAGAAATTGACATGTATGATTTTGGACATCATTAAAGAAATGTGCTTTGTGATATCGTTGTAGACAAAATTCTACAATGTTCTCGGATTCATTATTGATGCCCTTGTCGTCAATAATATCAATTTCTGCTGGGTCATTACAAAGTTAGCATTCAAATAATAGACTTCATATTTGTTAACAAGTGTGAATACTTGAATTATCTTTAATGAGCTTTTCCTGCTACTTAGTCGAACACGCCGAAAACATCGTGTGTATGTTGGACCTTTGTCTCGTCAGATCAAGATCACTAAGTGTGCCAGCTTTATGATTAGCGGCTCATTAGTAACTGCTGAATACGCCCTGCTGATCACACCGCACACATTAACCCACTCGTACCTTCCAACATGCGGTGGTAAAACTTGTCATTTGCGCAGTTTAGAAGCTCTATAATTATTGGCACGCACACTTAATTTGCTTCAATCGTCATTCCTCTGATTCTGTGGTGTTGGATTTGTCGACTGGAGGCGCATACATTTTAACAACTTCATCCGGCAACGATTGCACATGTGTTTGAGGTGATTTCTCCGTATGCAGTTGAGGAATAAGTATTTAGTTTGATGGATGAATCGACCATGTTCGAACATTAGAGAATTGCATAATTGAAACAGCGCTGAGTTTCGTTTAAACTACGCCTACAAAAAAAATTGTAAATATTTTTTATTACATTCTTGTATATTTCTCCTTTGGTCCTGCTGTTAATATCCACACTAAATAAGTGTTACCTTAACACTTAACTCACAGGTACCTGCAGTGCAGACCAAACCACATTGACTTCGGTTGGCAGCCTCTGTGGTGCGCCTATCGCTGCCGATCTACACAGATCTGCGACGGATATTTCAGTCCGGGTATCGTCCTCAGTAGGAGCGCAACTTAGGTGAATGTTCGAAATTAATTAATGGCTCGATCAATTAAAATTACAACATGTGGTTAGACACTATTTTTCCTCACCACCGAAAAATCTGTTGTGCGATTTTCAACATCATTCTGGTTCGCAGTGGTGGATGTGTCTGCTACTTTTGTACTTTTATATGTCGCAAACTGATGACTAACAACAACATAAGTCACAGTAACAACAGCAGCAACAACAATTCAGTAGCAACTTGCCCGTTAGCTAAGTGTTGCACTTTCCTGACGAAGAATACAAAATCAATTTCGTATTTGTTTCTAGAAACGTTGGACCCAGTTTCGCACCGTCCAACCACTAAGTGTCTGGTCACACTTCGTGGTGGCATTGGCAGAAGCCACCAACCAACATTGGATAATTGCTGGATGGAGCATGAGCGGCAAACATGTTCTCAATTGCATGTCAGTTGGTTCCTGGTTAATTTGTAGCAAGACATACAATTAAGTGCTATGCTGGACTTCAGTGGTAGGTCTTATAAGAATTTGTTTTGGCTATTTGTGTTCAGATGCAAAATTACTCTTCAATTATGAGAGCACCAGAGGTTTTCTAATGTTGTTGATAATGATGTGAACTGTTCGGATTTACCAGATAGGATGGAGTTCTTTTAAATGCATTAGAAGTATACATAATAAGTTAGTCAACGGGACCGCAATAGCTTAATAATATTTATTCTTTTTAGTTTTTAAACTCTAAACTCTAATTTGTACACACAAAAAAAATATCGTTTCCTGTATACACTTTCTCAAACAAACACTAAGTGTTTCCCACAAATAATTGTAGTGTTCCCACTAACACGAAAAGTGTTACCCACAAATACGAAAAGTGTTTCCCACAAATATTCGAAGTGTTTCCCACAATCACGAAAAGTGTTTCCCACAAACACGAAAAGTGTTTCCGGCAAATATTTGTAGAGTTCGCCAAATTCAGTCAAAGCAAAAGATTTTTTTTTTGCGACAGCTCACTCATTTACGCGACATATCGAATAATGCAGAATTCCAGGGTGAATTATGCGACAAGTCGCGTAAACGAGTGACTGCCGAAAATTAACCTTTTATTTCGACTGATATTGATGGACACTAAGGAAACACTACTACACATCTATGCATTATGCCTAGGACAGGTGTCTCATACATTGGATGCTTCTTAAAAGTCTTCTAAACTGACTGGGTTTTCGCCAGATGATTTGCACAGAATTGCGGCACTATTTCTGCAGGATGATCCGAAGACCGATTATGATGAATTGATGGCAGCGGCTATAGATGATAATAATTAGCTTCAGATATCGCACAATAAGAAAACTTTGCTTCTTATTCGACACAAGAAGCTTATCCACGTGTATTTGTGCAAGTGTTGCATGACACGGATAAGTTCAATTGTTCAAGTGATGTATCTTTTGTGACAAGCTGTACGATTTTTGGTGCAAACACTTTCAATGTAGCATTTTTTCAGAGAAGTTATTAGTATTTAGGGCAAACACTTTTAAAATAGATTGCGAACTATTTAGTGTTTGCCCCAAAGAAATATCATGCATTTATTACTTATCTTAAACAATTTCATTATTTACTGGTAACAAATGATTGCTTGGGAGTATTAATTGAAGGGACTTTTATAGAGTGTTCTTGGTAAACATTTTAAATGTCTTTAAGAAATTAGATATTGCTTTGTTCAAACACTAGAATTGTGTAATTGTTTGCAATAAGCCATTAACGACTTACAATAAGTATTTAAGGCAGCCAATATGTACACTAAGAAAACAGAATGTTTATGAGAGTGTTGCTGCAACTAAAATTCTACTCGCTTTAACAATTCCAATATGCAGGAAATACAAATAAATTTGCAACAAAAGTTTAAATAATTTGTAAACATCACATATTTTGTATTATTTGTGAGATGTTTCTTATAAACATTACGAAAAATGTCATATATGTGTTAGATTCACTGCAGCTACTAGAGAAATAGGTAGCATTGCTGCAAATATTCACATATCCACAGATATTAATGCTTTTGTACCAAAACTATAAATATAGTCTAAATATCACAAAAAGTGTCAAATATTTGTCTTGAATAATTTGCAACTGCAATGACGTTTAAGGCTCTAATACTTTTCAACCATCTTTCGTTTTCTTAGTGTATTTACCAGAAGTATCCAATAGCTTCCCACAAGTATTTTATAAACATTCCTTATTTAGAGTGTAGTATTCACGTCGAATGGGTGTAACGGTGCATGTGTGTGGTAAATCCGAACAGTTCACATAATTATCAACAGCATTAGGAAACCTCTGGAACTGTCATAATTGAATTATGACATTATGCACAATGCATAATGTGCCCAAACGCTCTTAAATCGAGTGAAATTCATTATTTTCGGGACCACTCAAACGATTTTAAAAATTTAAAAAGTGTTGTATAGAGAATTTATGTTATAAATTTGGAAATTTTATCTTCATTGATTATTGAGATAAAAATGAGATTTTTTTCATGAAAAATATTTTTAAAAAATCCGAAAATTATCCTATATTTTGTTTGTTTTTAAGAAGCTTACATTAAGATCTAAAGAAAATTTGCTCAGTTGAGAAAATATCTTCTTTAGTTTTAAAGATATAGACATGAACACGATTTTTTTTTTCATTTTTGAAGACTTTGCTTTACATATTTATAAATAGATTGTACATTTTATCATGAAAATATTTCTATCGTACGTTTATAAACAATAAACATAAATTGTAAACTTAAAACCGTTTTTATATCTTTAGTGGTTTATTATATATAAAATTATAAAGGCGAAAAATATCTGTATTTTTTTGTTGTTTTTTTTTTGCAAAATTGGACTTATACGCAAATCTCCGTAATACTCTTTCATCGTCAGTAGCATGTACTTTTGTTATATTTGTTTGATAGATAATATTACTGAGAATATTTTAAACGATTAAATTTATCGAAAATATATTTAACTAATCAGGCAACACTGGTAAAAATTAAAGTTTTTTTTTTAATTTGACCCCCTTTAAGTAAGCAATTTTAAGAATAAATTGTTTGTACGTATTTTCGAACCTTACTTTTTTTTTGCACGTCAAAGTATAAAATATGCATTATTTTAAAAAATACTTATTTTATAAAGGGACTTATAATAAAACCGTTATATCTCATTTTATAATATATATATATATTGTAAAAGGAAAAAAGAATTCTCTATACAACAATTTTTAAATTTTTAAAATCGGTTGAGTGGTTCCGAAAATAATGAATTTCACATTAATATATTCGCCAAAGTGTCGGATATTCCATAGTCGGGCTCGATCGACTATAAGTCCACCCATGAGACTTAGTCTTCTCCATTCGTTTTTTATTTATTTTCTAAATACATGGGAATTTGCTTCAGATATGATACACTTGGATATTAATAGATATAATTGTATATCCTACTTGTTTCAGTACCAAAACTAAACACGTAAAATATATATCCTGTTCCAAATAGAGTAAGGTATTACATCAGGAAGTTTAAAATTTAGAAACAAGTTTGACATGCTATTTTATCAATCACGTGGAATCACGTTGTTTTCGTGAGAGGAAGAACACAAGTAACACGTATGATATATGATTTTCCATCAAGAAAACCGACTTTTTTTTCACTTCCCCTCACATATAGCCATCTAATTTGGAGTGTGTCCCTCACAGTGGACATGCGGACAGATTTTTGTTTTCATATTTTTACCTGTTACACACACGAACAATTCGTTGTCCGTCTTTCGGATACTCGTACTACGTTCGTGTGCTCGTTAATTTTGATTTATGAGCTCAATTTATGAAATATTGTAGAGCAAATCCAGTCATGTGCTCACATATATGAGAGTGTTGCAGATCGAGAATGAGAAAAGCAAAAGATAAAAAAATAGTCGCGATCGTGTATAATATATGACATCACAGTTGGAATTATATGAACCATTATCGCACTGCATGCATCGATGAAATGAAATTTTAATAAATCGGACGAATCTAGATATATAAGTTGCGCACTTAGGAATAATTAAACATTTAAAAATTTTAACTGTTTATATATCTTATAAATTTATTTGTCAATTTTCAATCATTGCTTTAAACACGTTAATCCGTGTATAGACCATTTAATGATATTTATGGTTATAATGCTCAAAAAAGGACTATTCTTTAAAAACCAATTTATCGCACATGTTACCACTAATTATGACCCATTGTTTGTTTAGCCACTAAACTTAATAGTTTAAGATAAAAAAATTAACTTCGAGTTATTATCACAAAAATATTTTTAAAAAAACCGCAAACAAAAACATTAAACTGCGATATTTTAAAAAACCTGCCTACGATTTTTTTTTCATTTTGGTCTTAAAATACTCGGGGGGGGGGGGTTTCCGAAACATATTGATAACAAAATTATGGTGTCCAACGACTTTTGGGTTGAAAGAGGTGCGTTTTTTTCGAAATTTGTAGACCACTCGTGGTGGTTAAGATAGGTTGGATTATTTATAGAATATATCAATGTTTCAGCAGGCCACATATTACATGATTTTGTTGAGGTTACTTTCGAAAGCGAAGCCATTTTATTAAGGATTTTTCATATATTTTTTAGATGAGATAAAAATGGAAAATGTGGATATTTGTAGGTATTTTGTCAAGCTTTCAAATGAAAATATGAAGTTTTATGTAATTATGTAACTACCAAAGCAATTCTAGTTTAAACTATATATAGTATTTTAAACCCGTGCTGATTTTCAGTGATTTTTTTCTTAAATCATATATTTTCATTATATACACTGAACAAAAAAAATGCAATAAAAAAAATGTATGTGGCTTATAGAAAAATATGTAAGTGTGCTGTTCTTAATCGAAATGAAGCTTTTACGTTATTACATTTTTTTCTTTTATAACTGCATTTTTCTTGTGATAGTTTTTTTTGTGTGCTTTAAATATATTTTGGTGTTTTCTTTTTCGTTTGATTTTGTTTTTACTTTTCTTTGTCTTTTTATTTTATTTTAATTTAATTTTGTTTTTAATTGAGTTTATTGTTGGATTTACTTTTGTTTTTAATTTTAATTTTGCTTTCGATTTTGTTTTTTCTTTTTTTTTTTGGTTTTGTGCTTTTAAATTTGTATTTGAGGTTATGCTTTTGGTTCTAGTTATATGTTTTTTCATTTTGATGTTTTTGCTTTTATATTGCATTTTTAGTTTTGTTTCTGATTTTTTTTTAATTTACAGTGTTTTACTTTTGTTTTTGTATTTAGCTTTAGCTTTTGTTTTGTATTTTTGCTTTGCTTTTCTTTTTTTTTTGTGTTTGTGTTTAAGTTCATGTTTTTGCTTTTGTTTCAGTTTTTTTTTTAGTGCTTGATTTTGTGGTTCCTTTTTTGTTTTTTAATTTGTTTTTTTTTCTTTTGTGTTTTTTTGTATTTATTTTTGTTTAAGTTGTTTTTTAAATTATATAGTTTTTGCTTTTGTTTTGTGATTTTGTTTTTGTATATGACTTTTGTTTTCAGTTATTTGTTTCATGTTCATAGCTGGTATAAGTGCCGAGTTATATTGTTTTGAATGTTTAGAATGTTAAGTTTAGAGCTGACACGCCGGTGACGGACTCCATAGTATCATCGTGCAAATCGGTTTAGCGGGCAGGAACAAACAGATAAATGGGCCAAGCATTTATGAGAATACAAAATTTTAAAAAAATATATAAATTTTATAATCAGGCTAAACTGCCTGATATAAAACGACATATATAAAACAGACAAAGAATGAATTTGAATCAAAAGCTATTTAGTTTTTCCAAAATATGCTGGATATCTGCCTTAAAATGGTGATTATTCCATAAATGGTGATTATGTGCCATACGTTTCCCACAAACTTCCAATTACCTGTGGGTTTGCCGGAATTATTCCTGAAAAAAATCCAAAAATGTTGTCTCTGAAAGTTGTACTTTATGTACAAAACACCGATCCTAAATATGAAGCACCCAAAAAACAATACCATATATTTAATAGATTTTTATACTCTACACTAAGAGGGTTTATTCAGTTTGGTACGCCGTTTGTAACACCCAGAAGGAAGCATCTCCGGTATGGAAAAGTATATATATTCTTGATCAGCATGATCTCCTGAGTCGATTTAGCGATGTCCGTCTGTCTGTCTGTCCCTCTGTCTGTCTGTTGAAATCACGATTACAGAAAAAGTAGAAGAGCTAGAGCAGTGAAACTTTAGATTTAGATTACTTATTTATCTAAGCTGTCTGAACAAGAAAATTGGCATGATCGGTCTATTGTGACCTGAGAACCGACCACTTATGTTCAAATGCCTCATATAAAATGTATGTCTACATATCAATTTTACTGTAAAATATATATTGATTCATGCTCAAATACATGAAAATAAAGGTTTCCGGCGAAACGACTTGTGGTTCACCAAAAAAAAAATCGAAATTCGATACACCTCCCTAGTAGAAATTTTGGTAGGGCCATGCTCATGAACTGATCAAGTCATTATTTGAGATGGTCGGGATGTGACGAGGCCCACAATGTCCTTGTAACGCAGTGTCCGGATCATGTACTCATCTCAGGCCATGATCATGTACTGATCGGGTAATTCCCGATTTCATGTAGTTGGTAGCTTTTACTCTTCAAAGATATTTTAATTTAAAATATTTAAATAAATTTGAAAGCATTGTACTCTTCATTAAGCTTAATAGGACATGCTTCCGATAGTTTGGCAACTGTCAATGCATTTAAATAAGGAATATTTTCTCTTTTACCTACTTTGAAATCTTTAAACGCATGTTACATGTAGAAAAAGTTAATTCATATATCTTTTCTTTTATTGAGTTGAAAGAAATGTTCAAATCCCTCATTTATTACATCATTTCTGATGTTCATTGTTACTGTCCACATATTTAATTAAATGCATTTCATAAAAGTAGTTCCTGTTATTTTTAATATAAAGCCCTTGCAACTAATAAAATGATCATTTACATGATAATATTTACTATCATTTAAAAACATTGGCTCATATTCATAGACAATTTAAAGTCAACTTTTAAATTAAAGTCCACTTGTTCGACAATTTTCACAAATAATAAAATGTCAAAAAGGTGATTTTAATTTTTAAGTCGACTTTAAATTGTTTATGAATATGCGCCATTAGTTTTACATTGGAAAAATTAAAAATTAATTTTTAAAATTAATTGTTAAATGTAAATCTTTCATAAAAATATGTTCATAATAATGGTGAAATATTTCTACAAGTCTCTTGTTTAATAAAAACATATTTAGGGTTTCGTTCATTAAACCCGATCATTGCCTGGTGGATTTTGCCTTGAGAAACCACTAATGTAGCTATGATCGGGACCATTGACTGTTTCGATAATGTAAACCCTGCTATGGTGAACATGATAAGGGCATAACAAGGCAATTATCATGTTTGCTCTATTAGGGCTTACCCGACGAAAACCCGATCATTTTCCGATGGTGCATCGGGAAAATTTCTACTAGGGCTACCCATTTGTAAATATGGGTATCAAATGAATGGAAATACTTCAGCGATTGAAAGTTTCGTATATCCTGGTGACGTATATACCACTTTTAATGGTAACCACACATATGTGTAGGGTATTTATAGTCGGCTTAGACCGACTATAATTTTGATAATCCTAACTATCATAATAACACCTACTTTAAAATTTCCCATGTGATCTAACCTTCCCAACTGGTTACTATTAAGATTAGTTTATGGTATAAAATATTTTAATCGGTAAATACCATTAAATACTCCAAATATCATGAAATATCCATTGAGTTCACATGAAAATATTTTTGTTAGTATACTATTAAATCAATATTTGTGCTATCGATCAATTTTATGGATTTTTTAAAATTTAATTTATTTAAAATTTATTAGTTTTTCAAACACTAATAAATAAATTTCATGAATTAAATCTCATAATACAAATGGAAAGATTTTATTGACTATTCTAAGAACTACGTTCAATAGCCGTAAAGTTGTACAAACAGTCGAAAAGAATTGATGCGGAATAGGTATGCCCTATACTAACAGTGAAAATAGACGTGATCGGATTGGAGTAGTATATATAAGTAACTTGATCAGCGTCTTGATATTCAACTGTCTGTAGATCTGAGGATTGCACACTGGTCCAGAAATCAATTCTGGAGTGAAAATTTATAGATAAAAACAATGTAAGTGAATTTTCCTATAAGTTAATAATTTAATTAAGGTGAAAAAAATATATTTTGTACAAAAAATTGTTGTAACATACAACTTTTTTGACGATGAATCTCAAATATGGTGTAAAAAAAGATAAATTCTCTATTAATTGAGAAGTGGTTGTCATACAAATTTTATTAATTGTGCTACATATATAAACCCGTTATTAGTTTTTTTTATACAATAAGATGTTGAAAGTATAAAATATCTAATAAAAAATTTTAAAAATAAAAGTGGGCGGACCACGAATATATTTAAAATTTTGTAAGGAACATATTTCACAGATTTGATTTTAATAATTTACGGATCAAATTTCCACTATGAAAACCCGGGAAATAATGAAAAAAAAATTTGGGCGGATCACGTGTATTTTCGAACCACATATTTTTAGATGAATTATAACAATATGTTTTAAATTTTATAACTATATCTTGAATACTTCTCGAGTTATTAGTTCCTAAAGAGTTATATAAAAGTGACTTGTTTGGGAGGTGGGCGTGTCAGTTGACCGATTTGGCCTATTTCCAAACTCAGTTCCTAATTTTGGGCTAAAATATATTGAGACGAAATTTCATCGCATTCTGATCAGTATTTCTCAAGTTTTTCTATATTCGGACAGCAAAACAGTCAGACAGACGGACATGGCTAAACGGACTCGGGTAGTGATGCTGATCAGGAATATATATATACGTTTCCATACCGGACACGCCTCCTAAGGGGCGTTACAATATATGCAAAAAGTTAATATACCCTGTACCTCATAAGTGTAGGGTATAAATAGAAAACGACACTAGCTATGTATTAGTATGTTACTCATTTTTTTTTTACAAATTAACCAATTAAATTTTAAAAATGCGAACACTTATCTGTCCGGACACTGAAAACGTAGCATTGTATTACATTCAGAATTGTACTAGGAGGTGAAATTTTGACTATTCCGAAATTTGTTTTTGAGTAGCAACCTTCTAGAACTGTTTGCGAAGAAAATTACATGTTATCGGTTTTTCGATATTTCGACAGTTTTCCGAGTTATAGATAGTTTTATACTTTTTAAGAATTTTTGAAGCACTAAAGTACTCTATGGTGGTAACGGAGTGTGCTAGATATAAATGTTGTTTGTGGAATTTGGTTAATATTTTATGGTGAATTCAAATAATAAAAAAAAATATATTAAAAAAATGTATTCTAAAAATATGATAAAATCTAATTTAATAAAAAAAATATTCATATTTTTTTACTTTGTTGAGAGTAATATCTGTGGAAATATGAAATAACAGCATAACTCGAGATATGTTCAAATTGAGTTATTAATACCATCGTAATTCTGATATACGAATTCATTTTGTGTCAAATTTTGATACTGATCCTTCTATGAGATACAAGCAAAAATCCAAAAAGCATACCTACTTGTTATTAAATATTTATTTGTATCAAATAAACTTTCAATCCAAAAACAAAAATATTTTGCAGACATTTGTTTTATTTAAGTTTTTCATAAATTTACAAATATAATTTTTTAAATATTTTAAAAATAATTTTCGGAATCAGTTGTAAAACTAAAAATGTTCTCCTGAAAAGTTCAAAAAATAGACTTATGCTTTTGCTTCATATTGCCACAGATATCATAGCTCCTTTTAGTATTAAAATTTTCCTTTGGATTTTAATCAATTTCTCTGCGATTCTCTGGAATTGAAATTGTAGAAGATATAATTAAATATTTGTTAGTATCCACTATTATGAATACAATTTTGAAAACACCCTGTATATCAGTGGGTGTTTCAAATACACCCCTACTCTAGAACTATTTTTTTCATGAAATGATCCAAGGAATCTTTGTATGAAATATTATTATCCTGAGGCGGAAACTATTATTTTGATTCGGTAGAATGGGATTCTGCACCTGAGATTTTGGACCTGAACTGTGGATTGGTGGGAAACAAGAAGAGCTATTTCAATGAAACTGAAAACATTGTACTCAAAATACCTAATATTTACATCTGCGCTATGGTTTAAAAAAATATATGCGGTTTTGTCACTTCGTGCGTCGGCATCTAACGATCAGTTAAAAGAAAATCAAAATATTTTAGTAATAATAACTCTTTGTTTTTATTTTATTTAATCAGGCGGTACTCTGACTTATATATGCAAATATTAACTGAAGCAGATTTCCATTTCTAAACATTGTATATGTTAAATTGAATATGTTAGACAACCGTACCTAATAAATTTAAATATCTTAACGAGGTAAAATTTTCACTTTAAAACTTGTGACAGTGAACAAGGCATAATAACAATTGGGAATTCCTACAACATGCTGCGAAGGGCGACAAACTGCGTTGACATTTTACATGCAAACCATGTCAATCGAGAAACAATTGTTAATTGATTCAACTTTTCGCTTGCGTCTTTCACTCGATTGCCTCAAGCATTGTTAGCAATAATGAGGAATGAAGAGTTAGTTCGAAGATAAACGATGAGTTAATTAAAAAAAGGCGTAACACGGCACAGTGTGAAGCTACCGATATTCTATGGGTTCTGGCGAGTAACAAAGGTGCTTGATGAAGCCTCGCATCTGCATGAGGAGAAGGCATGCATAAAATTTGAGTTAGGGCCGACGCATGGTAACCCCATCTGTACAATATCGCCCATTAGCCGAGGCAACAGGTTCATAATTAGTGGCGACTTCGGCAACGAGCCACATCAAGGCAACATAATCAGGTCGGGACCAAAGAAGGTTGTCTGTTTATACCGTGCGCTTGATCACTTGATCTAATAAAAAATATATATTTTTTTAATGTTTTGTCGGCAACATTATTGACCGTGGCTAATGAATGTTTGATTGTGTTACATTGCGGATCGTGTTGTTAGATGCAGCAGAAAGCCAGATTCGTCTGATATCAACCTGTGGCATTTTTTTGTTTGCCACCGGCAGCGTTACTCTGTCCGCTGTAATCCAATTTCAACTACAAGTGCCTAATTCTTGCATACGAAATTCCATGCGAGTTAATTAAATATTATTTCTAGTTTAAATTCATTTAGTGAGTTGTTCGTGCTGTTGAACAAGCAACACATAAATCTTTTGATAGAATGACATGCGTGAAAATACTAAGCATTTTGAATCGGACTATGCTTTAAATATTGTACAATTCAGCTATAATTTTGATTTGTAGCCTGTTCGCCAGGGGGAATTCGAGAAAAATTAAATCTATCAAAACATGATAGTTGGGAGGTGTGGCCAACGACAACAGCAACTCATAGTTTCGTTGGAAAACTAGATATTCTGATGCACAGCCTGGAGATTTGTATTCGTAAATAAAACCGTCATAACTGAGTAATTGTAATTGCTATTGTCGCACTTCCAAGTTAATTGTTTCTGCTGCATTAATAACTATTTTTTATCTGGAAGCCTGAGAATGCAAATTCTTATTCGACTTTGTTGAAGTCTGCAGAGAATTTATGTTTTTGACCTGATTTCTATGATATCAAAAAACTCCTTCAAGTAACAACAACCGTCAACAAACTCAAGGGTTACCAACCTTTGAGGATTATGCTTGTTTTTAATATCAATTCAGTGTTGTATCAACTTTAAAGTAGGGACATTTTATAGTAGGTGTTATTATGATAGTATGGATAGTCAAAATTATAGTCGGTCTAAGTCGACTATAAATACACTACACATATGTGTGGTTACCTTTCAAAGTGGTTATAGGTCACCAGGGTATACGAATCTTAAAAATAACTACAAACTTTCAATCGCTGAGGAATTACCATTCATTTGATACCCATATTTACAAATGCGTAGGTGTACCGAATTTAGTTTTTTTTTAACCTTCATTATTAAACATTTTTTTCATGTATTTGAGCATGAAATCAATATATATTTGACCAAAAAAGTTTACCAGTAGATGTATGTTTTATTTGAGGTATTTGAACATAAATGATCGGTTCACAGGTCACAATGGACTGATCATGCCCATTTTCATTGACAGACAGCGTAGATATATAAGTAATCTAAATTAGGAGTTTCATTTATTTAGCTCTTCTAGTTTTTCTGTAATCTACAGCATACTTTTGTGTAAAATCTGCACACTTTTGTGACCGATTTGAATTTGTGACTCAGGTCAGAATAGGGCTAATGGTAACATTTATTAACAACCAAATACATTAACAAAATAAAACTGAGAACCCGAACTTTTTTTTTATTATTAAAATGTGTAATCTTAAACTTCAAAAAATTTAATAATGGTTGAAAAAACGGAATTCTACCGGTAAAAATATTTCATACTTTTTGAAAACTTAAAAATCTACATTTTTAAAAAACATACCAAAAATCAGAATGTGATAATTCCCTAAGAAATAATATTGCAATCCTGATATTTTTATGTAATTCTAAATAAATTCTCCCAATTTTTTTTTATTGCAGTTTTTATTACAGTTTTGTTCTTCATACAAATTTTGTTTTCCGAAATTCTATTTAGTACTAGAATTTCGTACCAGAGCTCACAACTGTGTGTTTTTTTTTTGTTTTTTTACACATTTTTAATCATAGCTTTATTTTTTCCCGTTTTTTTTCTATTCTTTTGATTTTGTGTTTTTCCTTTCTTTCATTTTTCATTTGTTTCTGTTTTATTTTTTATTTGGTTTCTGAAATCGACTTTGTCTGTTTGCTATTGTTTTTTTTTTGTTTTCGAAAATTGCTTTTGTTTTTTGCTGTTAAATTTTATTTTTGCTCTTGTTTTTGGGTTTTTGATTTTGGTTTTTTTTTGAGTCATTTCCTTTTGTGTTATTCATTTTGAAGTTTTTTTGTTTTTGATTTAGTGTTTTGGAATTTGTTCTTGTGAATTAGTGATTTTGCTTTTGTGTTTTTTACTTTGATTTCGCTTTTTTGTTTTAGCATTGTTTTGCATTTTTGCTTTTGTTTTTATGTTTTTGATCTTGTTATAGTGATTTTGTTTTGTGTTATTTTGTTTTTGTGTTTGTGCTTGTTTTTGTGATTTTGCTTTTGTTTCTTTGTTTTTGATTTTGCTCTTGTTTTTGTTTTGCTTTGGTTTCGTTTTGTGTTTTAGCTTTTGTTTGGTGTGTTTGCTTTTGTGTTTCTGTCCAATTTTACGTTGTAAACCCTATACGTCACCGAATTTCAACTAGAAGATAATTTCCGGCAAATAGGAATGGACTGATTAAACTACAACTAGAACAATCAATTGTTATAGTGGCTCTGCGGGATTTCTGTGTATAAAACGACGTTCATGGAAAAATGCACAGCCGACTGCAATAAAATGCAAATAACGAAGACCACAAGAACACAAATTAATGAAATGATTTTCACTGTTCTACCGCAAGTATCCAGAGTATCCAGAAAACCCAAATGGCATTCACAGAGCGGCTCAGCATTACCGCATGTCTCAGGCGAGGTGACCATGTTAGGTAACAAAAAATAACCTGTGCCGCAAAATAGAATCGAAGTCGAAAATTACGAGTGTACCAGATTCATAAAAAATAGCGCTGCAAAAGGAATTTGCATGTAAAAAAATTAATAAAAACGAGAACAAAAACTAGAGGATAGTAGTGAAAATCTAGAAAATCTGGATTTTTTGTTGCGTCAGCATGCGCTGTGTGATTTGTATGGTTGCGGAACCACTACACCGCACAAGAGCCTACTAGAAGGCGATGTCGCCCCCTTGGCTGTTCATCTTGAGCGGACCAGTCCAGCGCATTGTTGTTGGTTTTCTAGTACTGGTAGTAGTCGCAGTTGTAATAGTTATGTTATGACAGGAGCAAAGATAGTTATATTCTGCTTCCTCACATTGCTCGTCACTGTAGGCCTGGATGGCTATTTGTTCTGAAAATCGCCTCGCACCAGTTCCTTCGCATGTCCCTTTACACGCTTTCATTTTGCTCTAAAGTTTCACCGTAATAATATGTAGGCCTTCCGCAAATCTGCCACGTTGACTGCGACAGCGCGTCTAAAAAACCTGTCAGCCAAAGTGTTGCCTACAGAAATGTTAAAAGGTGTCGCAATTGGTTTTATCGGTATGCTCAAGGGTAATGCTATTCGATCGATGTTGAAGGTATTGCGATTGTTATCCTAGTACACTCACAGAAATAATGTCGCGGCGTGCAGTTGTTTCAACTAATATTCCTTTCCATCTACCGAATGTAGTTTGCCTTAACTAAAATTAATTTTTGAAAAGCAATATTATAAAGCGTGTCCAACTATTAGTTGAACAACTGTTACATTGATTGGGGAAACAAACTTTGAATCCATTCACAATTTCTTTTTATTTACATTGCTACGACAACAAATAATTTTAGAATCAGACATAACCAATATTTAGTTGGCTCAACAGAGGGTTGGTTACTGACTAAATGATATAACATTAGGTTGTAGCAACCAGTATTGGCCGAAATCTTCTCCAGCTCATACTTAAACTCAATATGGGCTGCTTGATTTTTGTGGAGTTCGTCAAAATATAAAAACGAAGATCCATATACTCAAATGGTTGCAATTTGACTTTAATTTTTGAACTTTCAAATAAACTCATAAAGTCTGTACTGACTCCCATTCGTTCATTTTGTGTGGTATGTCCTGAGAGGAAGGCAGACCAATTTTTGAACTATACCCTATCCCGTTTTTTTTTGTTGTGTTCTAAAGAAATGCAAAAATTAATTTTTTGAAAAAACAGACCAAAGAATAATAATTTAAACAAAATAAAATATATTTGAAAGTATATTTATAAGAATTAAAAAGATGGACGAGGTTAATTGAACAAACGTTTCAGTGTTACAACCGAAATACATTTGATGTAACCTCATGTCATGAAATTGAACGTACCCTATTTTATTGTAAGTTCGCGCAACTGCACATTCGGTTGCTGTAACGTCTTGATTACATTTTTCATTCAGCAAAACTTGACCTTCGTGCATTTGAGTACGTTGTTGTATCAAAAAAATAAATGACAAACGGCAACCTCATTGTCAACTATTATTCCGACCGAAATAAAGAAATGGTGTCAATGAAAATAGTTTATTTTGTTATAAAGATAAAAGTATTGAGAATATATTTCCATACTGTTTTTATTTTTCAGGGATCTGGAATTTGTAGATATGCTTTTTGAAATTATGTGCGCGACATATTTACGGATTTATAATTAGAATAATTAGAATAAAATCTCAATCGGATATTCCAAAAACCTCATGCTTACCGACTAGGAGGTTGCGACAACCTCGTGCTCTCCCGTTTGTATGATGTCACAATCGCATGATCACAGATTTGGTGGTTGCCACAACCTCATGTTCATTGATTTGGAGGTGTTTAAAACTTCATTATCACTATTTTGAGGTTATCACAATCCCATGATCAGCAACAACCACATACTCACTGTCTTCGAAGTTGTGACACCTCATGTTGCCGCAACCGCATGATTTGGTTGGGCAATTTGTATTTATATATTTATCAATATTATTAATATTTAAATTCTATTTTCAAAAATAACAACATGTCATAGTAAAAATTTGAATTAATAAATAACATTGAATTGATTATAAGAATTATGTGAATAACCAATATACATAAAATACTAATTTTTTCATACCAAAATTAATTTTAGAGATAAGCCGCATAGATGGTCATCAAGAACCTCTAGCACAACATGCAAATGGCACAGTAAACCTTGTGATACGACCTGAAATGCAGAGGGTCCTTTGTTTTACAGAGTAAAGGGAACATATTTGATATTGTTTACCATGGTCATTTACCTTTCCTAAGCTCCGAGTAAAATGTGACCACTACACAAAGCACGTTTATGAGTTATAGGGCAGTTGATAGAGAGGAAGAAACAGCAGCTGCCCTGTAACTCTACCTAGAAGTCAATGAAATCTACGTTGTTTTGTGTGTGTGTGTTTTTTTTATATCGTTTGCTTGACTTTGCCAAGTGCACCGATCGAGCTAATGGATCGGAAGCATCTTCACATACTTCAGCTTCAGCATATACGCTGTATTTTCGGAATGATGAATTAGTTTTGATTAGAATTGGTGCGATGCCAAGGGCTAAAAATGTAGATGAGTTGAGAGCCATGAAGTGCTTTGAGCCTGAAGTAGCTCGAATGTGAAGTAGCTATGGCCAGCGTCAGAGCTGCGGGCAAAAATGCCATTTCTTGGGATGGTCGCCGTTCGTTTGTGGCCGACATGTGTTGGACCTTTTTCATTGTCACTCTTGATGAAGAACTTTCGTTGATTTTATGTAGTCAGATGCTGCCGGTGGCACATAATGGAGTTTTCACGCAATCAGCGGCATTCAATTAGTCAAATGTCGCAGTAGTTGATATACTTCAATATTAATGGAAAATATTTTACTGTCATTTTGTGCACAGATTTTACATAAATTTACACTACATAAAAAATACACACGTCAGAAATACAATTTGAACCTACAAGAAAGGATAGGTCACATGAGGAATTTTGTAGTATGGACGGTTTGATAGCTGGTGTAACGAAGTTAGTTGGAATTTTGATGGTTATAGTCGGTCTTAGCAGACTATAAATAGCCCACATAATGCGATAATATGAAGAAATTAAAAGAATGCGCGGTTAAAATTCGCGGCTTCAAATGTTATGAATTCTTGGGTTTATTAGTCGCATCGTCAAAGTAGCAGTCTGTTATGAACTTTTATAAAAATCCTTTTATTTGTAATAAGTAATGTATTTTAAACCATTAGAATTAGATCTAAATGAAAAAAAAAATAGAAAATAAAAAAACTAGTTTTGTGGTAATCAACAAATTATTTTTTAGATATATCTTTGATCCATTAAAATACGATTGATGTACGATTATTATGGTATAAATGCCCCTTTGGTTAATTTCAGTTTTGTAATTGAATGCGTAAGTGATCCGCTTTTCTTCACAAAGAAAAAGGTGAAGTAATAAAATTAAATATAATTTATTTAAATTTGATTAAATACTTTTGTAATAAAAAAAAGTAATACTTCATACAAAAAATTATTACGAGCGTATTTAATTTCAAATTAAGTAAAAAATATTCAATTTTATTAAGTACGCATTTAAATGAAATTATAAAAAAAATATATTATAGAAATATTTTTAACAATATTAAAGTTTTTTTTTTTTAAAGTAACCACTACCAAAATTATGTAAAATGTGGTCATGTGTCCAACCTATAAAACCACCGTGAGTGATATACAAATTTCGAAAATAGTAAAAAAATAATAATTTTATCTATACTAACCTTTTTTTACTTAAAATAAATTGTTTTAAAACACCAATTGACATGTTTATGATGTTGTAATAAAATTAAAATTTTGTAATCTTAATAATAAGTAATATATAGTATATTTACTTCAAATTTTATTACCTACGTAATAAATTTAAATACAAAATATTGACGTCAAATTTTATTACGTACGTAATAAATTTAAATAAGAAGTTTTTACTTTTAATTTTATTACGTACACCCAGAAAAAATGCTATATAAATTATAGTTTTTTTACTAAAATAGTCAGTAGGATAAACAATTATTTTAATCGGAAAATACCATTAAATACTAGAAAATACCAGGACATTGCCATTGAGGTTATATGAAAAGATTTATTTTTTGTATACTATTAAATCAATAATTGTCCTATTGACCAATTTGAATGGAATTTGAGGTATTTTTTTTGTGGGTGTACGTAATAAATTTAAATAGCAGAACAGTTTAAAAAAATATAACAAAATTATACCCACTTTCTGTATTTCAAAACGAACGACGAAACGTCAGAAGAATTAGTATATCTTGTTACTGGGATAAAAAAAGAAGATTCGTTTAAAATTTCGACACTTACGAAAAACGTGGTGGAAAAGATGCAGATGCAACTTTTACAACTTCTCGAAATTTCACTTTGATTGGACAAGTGGGCGTTAGTAAAAATGGTCGGTCGCTGAAATGTGAATAACTCCAAAACGGCTACATTTTCATTGGTGGTTTGAAAAATATAATTTGTGCACACCCAGAAAAAAATTCCCTCAAATCCCATTAAAATTGGTCAATAGGACAATTATTGTTTTAATAGTATACAAAAAATAAATCTTTTCATATAAACTCAATGGCTATGTCCATGGTATTTTCTATTGACTATTTATACTATTGACTATTTTTAATAGTAAAAAACTATTATTTATATAGTATTTTTTTCTGGGTGTACTAAGTAACAATATAATCAGTTTTGCCAGAACGTGCCCGGAACGTTTTTGTTGTCATCTTTGTAATGAAAAATAATTTAAAAAAAATATTGCAAAAGCCATATGTAGATGGCTGCATTACAAAAAATTAAGTTTCTATGGTTTTTAAAATAAACGTTTTAAAAAATTGATCACAAATTTTACAATATTTGTTCTTGCAATTGTTGTGAAAATTGTCTGTGTTTGAGAGAGTGTGGGGAAAAGTTGGATACGTATGACATAAATGGAGTGATGCAACATTGTAAGCAATTTAATTCACTCTACAATGAAAAAAAAATGTGTCTAAGATCAATTTGACTTTTGAGGTTTTCGCCAACTTTAGGTACTCGCTGCCCCACTGTGCGTCGGTAGCTGGATTAATTAGAGCATTGGACTACGAGCCAAAAGATCCGAGGTTCGATTCCAGCGACAGTCAACATATTTTCATTGAAAACATTTTTGTATACGACACTAACTCTCAGCCGGCCTCAGCAGTCCATATGTAGCGCGCTGGACTTGCATTCTGAAGGTCTCGGGTTCGAATCCCGGCTTGGGCATGGGCGCTCGTGGTGATATTAACCACAAAATTGTAGGGAATAAATTTCACAGTACAATGGATATAGTCTGTCTGAGTGCTGTGGATTTTAGTAGATATTCCAAAAAAAAAAAAAACTCTCGGCATTCAATGCACAGCTAAACGTTGTTAGAACTTGGTCTAGGTTCCTCACTCTTATTTTAACTCCAATAAGGGTATTTTTCATGAACAAATTGAATATCAAATTAACGTTGCCTTTTTTAGGTACTTCTGAAATAATCGAATACCGCCCACTATGAACAAAAACAAAACAATAAAAATATTTTATTAATATTTATGTTATGTATTTATTAATAACTAATAAGTAATTATTCTAAGTATTATTTTGCAAATATTTGAACGATAAACAAGTTCACAAAAGTTAATATAGGTTTGAACAATAAAACCATTTATTTTCATTGAATGAAATATATCTATATTAATTATTATGGATCAAAGTTATAATAAAAAAATATAAATAAATTAATAATTAAGATATTTTAATTGATTCAAATACAAAAAACGATATCGATAGCGTTAACATAATTTGATTAATTATTATTATAATACTGTATAGTAATTCATAGAATATATAAAAATGTGACAGTCTATGGAAATTGTTACCAACGATTTCTTTGTTATTTGAATAGAATACATATTATTTGGTTTCCAAAATTTATATTAATTTTACTAGTCTTGACTTTGTTAGTGAACCAACAAATTCAAAAATTATTACCTCTTTTAATCTGTGTAATTTGTAATTACACGCAGGAAAATAAAATGTCTCCCTTCAAATATAATATAATTGCAACAAACTTTTATGAATATCGTGGAATTTCAAAATAGTTTGGTTACTAAATAACTTCAAATCAATCCATGTCTTATAAATCAATATTATTATGACAGCCTATTATTTTAATTGAATTCATAATTGCAATTATAATATGTTGACTGTAAATATATTTTAAACATGTTTTAGTTTTAAATAAATTTATTTTTAAATATTCTTTTATGTTTATAAAATAAAACATATATTAAACATTTTTGGGAACAACATGTAAACATTTATTTTCACTTATATTAAACAACAAAAAAAATGGTTGCGATTTATATTTGATTTTAAAACGTGTGTATATTAGTTATTGAAAAATATGTAATTATTAATAATTTTGTAGCACTAGCTATTTTTTGTAGTATTTGCTCAAAACTAGCAAAGCATCTATTTGTAAAGATAGTAGACTAATCTTAACATGATAAAAGTCCTTTTAAAATATTTCATCTTTTTATGTTTGTATATCTACAATTTAACAAAAATACAATTTTTGAATTTTGTTATATCTTTTTTAATAATTAATATTTTTACTTATGAACATAAACACCGATCACAACATATTTAAATAAGTTATTTTTACAGTGTTTACAGTCGTTGCACAGTGTAACAAACTGTTTCAAAACCGATGAGAATGCTCTTTCCAATCACGTCCCACTGTCCACTGTAATGCGGTTGTTTAAGTTTTTATATTTCACTAATACTTGATGATGTTGCTTAACTCATGTAAATTTCTGAAAAAGATTTTCAATATTTTTACTTATTTTATTAAATGTATAAATATGGCACAATATTTAGCAGATTTTTACGAAACAAAAAGGCCATTTTGCACCTGTTTTCAATTTCATATTATTTAATTTTTTTCAGAAGTTTACTTTTACAGTAATTTCTCAATATATATATATATTTTTATTTACATTTGTCCAGTGATTATTTGTGAAATAGCGACATTGCAAACATTTTAAAATTTAAATGAATACAGACAAATTTCAAATAATCTAATCTTAAATACCTATAATATTTTATAGAACATAGTTCTATAAGGAACAAACTACGTCATAATTGTTTACTATTCGTTGATTAATTTGCTACATTTAAAATTTTTTACCATTTCTTGAATTCGCTCTTGGTCAAAATTATTTTCAAAAGCCTTTTAGTTTTAAACTGAGCCATAATTATGCAAATATATTTTAAAATAAATATAATTTTCGGAAAAAAATATGACTTTATGAAAAACCTATTTAATTTGGATACTGCTCGACCAATTTATCACCGTAGTCATTTTTTTAATTAAAAAAAATACATTGCAATTACATAAATTATTATCCATATTAATTATAAATATTACCCGTAATAATAAAAAATTAAACAGCTTTTCTCGTTGTAAAGTTAACAGTAATGAAATAATTACAGTAATAAATAATAAGTGATTCGATGTATGCTTGTCGTTTGATATCGACCCTCCCATTCTATAATATGCTAATAGCCCTATTCTGGTACGAGTCACAAATTCAAATCGGTCACAATAGTGCGATTTGTCACAATTTCGTATTCTGTCAATTTTATTTTTTATGTTTATTGAAGAAAAAGTCTGAATTAATTGTCATTTGTAACAATTGTCATTGATAACAATTGTCATGGCTCGCTAGAATAGGACAAGTCTAAATAGTCAGTTTTGTAGGAGAGCCCTTCAAACTAGTTTGTTACATTCTGGGGAACTATTAAAATATAAAATGTAAAGAATATTTTACTGAGAATATTACAAAATTCTAAAAAATATATAGAAAAAAACTCTCTAGTATAACATAATATTTATCGTCAAATAGTTTGTAGCCCTAGTACCCCATTGGCGAAGATCAGATAATTTTGATCATGTAATTAGTATGACAAAGTAAAAATTCAATGATCAGTTTCTTATCATAAGCCATTCACAATTTCTATGGGAGGGTGGGCGATAAAATAATAAAAATTGGAGGTTTGGTAAAGAACAAAGTAGCGGAACAGTTTAAAAAAATATGACAAAATTATACCCACTTTCTGTATTTCAAAACGAACGACGAAACGTCAGAAGACTTAGTATATCTTGTTACTGGGATAAAAAAAGAAGATTCGTTTAAAATTTCCACACTTACGTCTAATAGCCATTCGTTTCGAAATTTATTAATAAATTTCTATTTGAAGTACTGAAATCATATATGTTCCAAAATAATAAACGATAGATTCACAAAACATTTGTAAGTTACTCAGTCTGCCATTCGATTCGATACTGTTTCGACATGTCGGAGAATTCATTCGTTCTCAGTTACGATTCTTCTATCTAAAGCATAGTAACGAGGTAATGTAGTTTTTTTCTTACGAGAATTATTTCTAAATCGAACCGATGAGAATTTCAATAGTGTTAATTCTTTACAACGATAGTGTTACGAACGCTATATCGTTCAGGAATCTCCGAATATTTGGGTACAAACTTTCGTTTCCGAATATAGACAAAGAAAATTTTTAATTTACCAATCAAAAAATTATTAAAAAAATCTTTAAATCGAAGAGCTTCGAGACATGGCGGACTGCGTAATATCAAATTCTTCATTTTGAAGAAATATTGATGAGAAATATTGATGAATTTATTTATAAATATTATGAATATTTTCACCAACTACTAGATTCATCATATTGATACCACCGTTCATTAAATGACATATTGATGAATACATTCATTATATGTATGTAACTATTCGTACTATCGAAGAACGAAATATTCAATACCATGAATTTGAATCGTCATATTAATGAGTTTGTTCATAATATTTATGAATATAATAATCAGTATGATGAATATTGTTTAACTAATATTTTTTTCCAAAATAAATTAATGGATGGATATTTTTTTACAAAATTATTCAAAAAATTATTTTTTTTAGGAAATAATTCGAAAACATTGTCAAACTAATTTTATTTAAAATATAACAGAAAAAAAAAAATCTCAAAAAAAAAAAATTGTCAAAAAATATAACTTTTTATTAATAAAAAGTTGTAATTCTAAATAAATATATTGTAAAACATTTTACTAATTTATGCATGTCGAGCAAGCATTGCATAAGAAATAACATACAAGAACTACTTGATGTCGTTAGTCATTAATATTATGAATGGTTCTTCAATACATTAAATCATGGTTTTAAGAACGGAATTCATCAAAATGATGTACATTTTTTTTCTGTGTACCCCATCAATTAACAAAAAAAAAAAAAAAATAAAAAACAATCACGATTTTTTTGATGTCGTTAGTCATTAATATTATGAATGGTTCTTTAATACATTAAATCATGGTTTTAAGAACGGAATTCATCGAAATGATGTACATTTTTTTTCTGTGTACCCCATCAATTAACAAAAAAAAAAAAAAAAAAAAAAAACAATCACGATTTTTTTGATGTCGTTAGTCATTAATATTATGAATGGTTCTTTAATACATTAAATCTTAAAACCATGATGTACATTCATCATGGAATTCATCAAAATGATGTACATTTTTTTTCTGTGTACCCAATCAATTAACAAAAAATAAATAAAATAAAAAAACAATAACGATTTTTTTTTGTAATTTTAATTGTTATATTTGATATAAATATTTTATAATAAATCTCTTTCATTAGAAATGTGTGCCTTAACAGAATTTTTATATATTCAGAAATACAGAAATATAAGAAACAAATTTTGATTTAATCAAATAAAAAATAATGTAAAAATTAAAAACAAATTAAAACTATAAATATGGCTTTTACAACGATTTCTACTATGGCCCGTTGCAATTTCAATGTTTTACAAATTAAGTATTATTGATATGATAAAAATGTTCTTGATCTTAGGCAACAAAGTGTTAAATTATGTCCGTTTGTTTTGCTTAGATAACACTTAGATAAAATAAGTTAGTTCGTATTTGTAATACTTATACAGAAGCTTAAACTAAAAATTATACTTAATTAAATATTTAAAAAGAGACAACATTAGTTAACATTTAATTTACAATATTGGCTTAATATCTTGTATTATTCAGATTAGTTTAAAGAAATGTATTTAAAAAATGTTTATATTATAAACTAAAATTATTACACATGAGATCACAGTATTAGAGATATAAGTTTGTAAGTTTTGTCAGCTAATTTAAATAATTTATTAAGTGAGTTTGGAAAATTTCAATAATTTAGTATTGTTTTAAATATATGTATATTTTAGTAACTTAATTATTATTTGCCTTACAAATTAAGTAAACTTTTGTAGTTTCAATTCAATTAGTTTTATTATACTAACTAATTTAAATGTCTTCTAGTCATTCTCTGTTTGTTTTCTTTTACTAACGTTAAATTTTTCCATTACATTATTCAGACTTAAAAAGTAAGAATTTCATTAAAATGTGTTTTTTTTTAGTTTGCAACCTCATCGATCGATTCTTTTCGAATACAACTGTTTTGTAATTTTCTACATTTTCTATTATTTGTCTTGTTTTTAAGGTATAAGAGTTTTGGCACATTGTAAAATAATTCTTCGAACGTATACTGCACTCCTAGCCTACAACTTGTCAAGTATTGTTCTTAACACAATCATAATTTATGAATTCGACTGGTGGACGTCTGGCAACAGCAATAAAGTGTCATTTGTGTCTGAGCCACGCACGAAACGGGTTTCCTCCGCTAACACCGGAGGACTTAAGTCTAAAATGTACTCTACTCATTCAGTTTCTTGCAAGTTGTAATCCATAATCAGAGATTAAACGATCAGAAAAACATGTCAATGAAGGTCTACCAGATATGCGCATAACTAAGTGAGCTGAACGGCGCTTTTTGGGAGTGAAACAGAGCGAGCGAACCACGCACAGATTCTAGAAGTGCGACTCGAGTTCGATTATAAAAATGCTAATTTGTTACTTTATTGTATAACGCAAATAATGTGTGGAACAACTGACAAATGTTTTTGCTGAAATGCAGAAAAAAAGGTGGGGAGCGGAAAACAGGAGGGATATACAAATGAATTATGCAAAATGAAGAATTAATAAGTTTCAAATTGTTTCTTAACCTATCTCATTGTTCGAGATTTTAATTGAAAGATTTGCTATAAACTTTGTCAGCATCTCGACTTTAGATGTTAAATTGAAAATGTCCGGTGAACGGGATGTGAAAAATCTCTAAATTCATTGTGGCAGAAACAAGATCAAGACGTCCCGGTTGACTTCAGGCATGCCTTGAGCATTGGCGCCCCGTAAAATTGCAACAGGAATGCCGTTCGTCAGCACCTCATTCGCCACTGGAGACATGCACCGCTGTGGCGTGGTGTTCGTCTCCATGTCGGCGCACTCTACGACTGCATCGTCCGAATCGGCCGGCTGACACTCGTCGTCTGTGGGAAAGACAAATGCCGACGGCTTCCGAAGCGACAACTCAGCGGTCGGCATTGTGTCCAATGGCGTGCTAGGCGTCAGCGCCGTCCCCAAATCGTACGAATCAATCGACGATGAGTTCAACTCGACCTACAAACTGGTGGCACTGGAAGTGACGATGGAAATATCACCGGAATGCAACATGTGGTGTTGCTGGTGATGGTGGTGATGGTGCTGCTGTTGAGCGGCGGCTTGCTGCTGCTGCTGTTGTTGCTGCTGACTCAACTTTGATTCCTTCTTGATGCGCTGCTTCAGATGCACCTTCGCGTGTCGCTTCTTCTCGTCGGAGCGCGCAAACTTTCGGCCGCAGATATCGCATGAGAAGGGCTTTTCGCCAGTGTGTGTGCGGATGTGCGTCGTGAGGTGGTCGGAACGGCTGAAAGACCGCATGCAAATGCGGCACTGGAACGGCTTCTGACCCGTGTGGATGCGTATGTGGCGGGTGAGTTCGTCGGAGCGCGAGAATCGCCGGTCGCAGTTCTCGACCGGGCAGGCGTACGGACGCTCGTGAACGGGTGTCTTGCTGGGTCGGTTCGGGTACTTGCGCGGTTTTACAGGCACTAACTTCAGCGGCATGGCGCTCTGCTGATATACCTGAGAGAGGATCTCGTGTCCCTTGGAGGTCGATGGCGAGTACTCGGCCAGCTGCACCACCGCGACGTAGTTGGACTGACTGCCATTGCCTTGTTGCGTCTGCATGTGATGCGGCGTCTGCGTGGAGTCCGAAAATGTCTCCTGTTTCGGAATGATGGTGCTGGATGAGGCAGATGAGGGACCGGGCACCACTAGCGCCTGCTGCGGACTGCCATATTCCGCGGGCGAGTCAAGCCACTGGTACTTCGGCGCCGACACGGACGCCATTTGCTGACGATACTGCTGCATGGTGTCGTGCGTACTCTGAGCTGCCTGCTGCATGTCGGCCAGACTGCTGAAGCTGGCAGTGCTGCTGTAGCTAGGCGGTGGCGGCTGTTTAAGGATGATTGGCGAGCAGTCCATGTTCATACCGAGTAGTTCTACGTGCTGCGAGGCGGCGCGTCCGTCATCATAGGCGGTATGTATGTGATGGGCAGCTGAGGCGGGCGATGGTGTCGAGGATGTCGGCGCTACAACTGTCTGCTGCTGCGCGTAATGCGCCTGCGCGGAGTTCTGTGGTCCGGGCCCCAGCAGGTTGAACATGGGCGGCTGGAAGAGCGTCTTGTCTGGACTCGGCAGGCCCCAACTACTACCCAGACCGGCGGAGGGAGGCGACATTTGACACGGTAGCACTCCAGGCAGTTGTGGCGATTGAAGTTGCTGCTGCTGGACGGCTGCGGCGGCGGCCGAGGCTAGTCCGCTCATGGCGGCGTTACCTGTAGTGGTGAAAATGCCACGATATGATATTTTACCGCTACTACTTGTATGTTGTGATTGCTGTTGTTGTGGTTGGTGGTGTTGTTGCTGATGTTGTTGCTGATTGTGGTGTTGCTGTTGATGTTGATAGTGTTGGTGAAGCTGGTGTTGTTGTTGATGATGATGATGTTGTTGATGTGGGTGATTGTGTTGGTTGTGTTGAAGTTGTTGATGTTGAATATGCTGCTGGTGTTGTTGTTGCTGTTGTAATTGACTGTGATGTTGTATTTGGTGTTGTTGCATATGTTGTTGTTGTTGTGGTTGATATTGTGGTGAACTGTGTCCATGTTCTTGTTGTGGTTGGTTGTGGTGGTGATGGTGGTGGTGGTGATGTAGCTGTTGTTGGTGATTTTGTTGTGTATTGCTTTGTGTTGTTGTATTATTGCATAATGTTGTTGTAGTTGTTGTCGTATTTTGACTAAGGTGTGTGGAATACATTGTACAACTATTATTACTTGGCTCTTCCTTAACAATCGTCAAAATCGGCGGTGAGCTTCGTTCTTCCTTGAGGGGACTGCACAGCACTGGAGTGGATACTGCCAGCGGCTCTAGCGAGAGATCTTCGGACTCAATGGAACCTGCAAAAGTGGAAAACAGGGAATGTTAGTTAAGGCCAATGGAGTGCATTCGGTACTTGAATAATTTGGGTTTTTTGATCATGGAGCAGTTATCTACAAGGCACACATTTCGATATCAATACCTTTCCCTCCTCCTAACATAGAATTCACTGACTTAAACTTTGTTGCTGCCTGATAAATGTTGCTGCCTGATAAATGTTGCTGCCTGATAAATGTTGCTGCCTGTTAAAAATTACTTGAAGAGCTTTAAGTCGCAAAGTATTTGCTATTGTCGTTTATATCAAGTAGTGCGATTTCTGTAGAATTCTACATGGGAGGTCTATCACAATATGGAATCTGTGCAACTGCGATAAATTTGCTATATTCACAGTGCACGCTAATTCCCAACCAAACACCATGAAAAGTGAAGAGTGCCACTTCACTTCGCGATCCATAGGGTTTTGCTATGGAATGCCTGAAAATTATATTCGAATATATCGGTGGGTCTCAGATGGTGCGGCTGCTGATTGAGTTGCAATGCATTAAATGTCATCAATAATGCTGCATGTGCAATGCGATAATTCAGAGAATTCCTCGTTGCCACAGAGCACTTTTATCGCAGTTGAATTCTAGCGGGCCCTACATAATTATGGAGCACCGTATCGGTTTAAGGCGTTGATTTGTACCCATGATGTAGAGTACAAATCTCGACTACGTTTCATTGAGATGTAGTGCGAATGTCATGGTTGTTTCTTATCGGCTGACTTACACTTACACCTAATAGTATCAACATTTGTATTTTAATATAATTAGAAACGGTTTTAAATAGTTCAATGACATAAATATTCGTTTTATTCATTGACTACGGTGGAAAATGCCATCTTCATTTAAAACATTTTTTTTTTTGAAAAATGTGTCGAACATTTACATTTTTTTATTGTATTGTATTGTATAATTAAAGCATAAAAACACCAAAAAAAATAAAGAAGATAAATTTAGTACATTTCGTAGTTGTAGAACTAAAAGTCACCAACTCCATTTTCAAAATGTCAACTGTTCATTTACAAAAATCTTTATATATCTTTCAATTTTCGATCGATGAGCTCAATATTAGTACCAAATGATAAGAACATGTGAATCTATCAATTGGTATTTTAACTTTTTGTAATAATTACCAACAAAGTTGATATTTAAGATTTTCATAAAAATGTATTTGTTGACTTTTAGTTCTACAACGACGATTTATATATATGTTTTGAAAAAATGTAATCCTACTACATTTCGTTGTCTTAACTTGATTTTACTACACAATGTATTAGAAATTAGTATTAAACAGTACTACGAAATTGTGCATATGCGTTGAAATGTTTTACCTTTCGATAAGTATCGATATTCCCTGGGGATGTCGCTTGTTATAAAACGGCGAACGGTGATGACGAGGGATAGCGAAAGATAACATGGAAACCAAGCATAATGCTTGCGATTCCTTTAAGTTGTCTGAAGGACGCAGATGACAAAGAATGCATGTTTAGATATGTTTTATACTTTTACACGGTTTTTATTTATATTGATCTTTTTGGATAGAATACATGTTGTATTTTTACTCTTAAATAAATACATTATGTAGTAAGAATTGATGCAGATGTAGTATTTTTATATATTTTATAAATAAATGTAAAATTTACAAAAAAAACGCAAGTAATAATTTATTCTTACATTTTTCATAAAGTTATTTTAATACAGAATGAAGTAAAAATAAATGAATAAAAAATGTTTTTTTTTCAATAAAAATGTAGTCAAATGTTGTATAGAAATGCAGTAAACTTATGTAGTAAAACAAAAACAATTAAATGACTGTAGTAAGAAGTAGTACATGTTTATTTCTTTTATATACAATATTTTTTCGATGTAAGTAACTGTGAATTACTGATAACGGTGCATTAAAGTTTGTTTTTAATCTACACTCACTTATGACCGGTATTTAGAAAGAGATCTAGTAAACATAATAGAAAGAATTTCTTAAACATTTCATAATATTTTAAAATTGGTCTCTTTGAATATAAAATCATTTAACAACATTGTAATATAATAATTGCAAGAAACTACTGGATTTCTTCAGTGCACTTGAGATTATTGGCTGAGGGCTAGAGCCACATTTTAATTTATGGCATAACTCCGAATTTTTATAGCCAAATTTTTGCATTGGAATATTCTGAAGTTGCTTATTATGTCCAGTTACTTTGCGCGAGCTCAAATAATGTAATTTTTGACATAATTTATCTGTTCGGCTTGCCAAATTTGGCGATTAAATGTGAGTTTGTCATTGTCTTGTAGTAACTGAAGCGCAATTCTTTGAAGAACTGATGGAGTGAGGACGCCCTCTGAGTGCGTAATAATACCATAACATGTACTTTATATTTTGCTACTATGATTTAGGATATTGTTTATAGTATTCAGTATTATATACAGCAGCGAAGATGCGTTTTTGGCAAAGATACTTTATCCAGAATCGCTACACTTTAGCCACACATGTGTGGGATGATTTTAAACTTGATACAAAGTTAAATGAATTGTAGATATTTTCAAATGAATCTATTATTTTGTATTTTATGCTACTGCAAATGTATAAAACTAATACTAATCTTGCATGTTCTTTAATTAAAGCTCTGCAGTTCAAGCAGTTTAATATGTTTCCTAATTGTATCAACTTTTGTTTTTTTTTTTGTTTTTCCCAACTTGTTCAACGTTTTTAATTCAATTAGATGAAACATACACAAATGTTTGACTACGCGCATATGTCATGCAATTAATTCCACAACACATACGTCTTTCACGATCGTCACTGAAATGCGATAAAACGAGCGAGACTTTGACACTGAACGGAAATGTTCAATATATGCGACTCGAGTAATTAAATTTTACTCAATTACAAGCTTTGGCTTAAAATTAAGTGAACATTTAAAAAAAAAATCTACAATTAAACATAAAATTTAATTTTAAAAAATCAAAGAAACAGCCAAATCCAATCGCGCGATTAATATGAGAAAATGTTGTTGGTTTATGTCAATTATGAGATCTACATAATTAGGAACAGCATGGACATGCACGTCGATGTGTTTGCACAGAAAAAAATAATCGACGTAAATATAGCAACCGACATTAATTGCATTCATTAATCAATCATAGTTCATATATCACCACACACAGAAAAGTGAAGCATTCATTAATCAATCCAGCAATGCAATTTACTAATTTAATGTAAACATTTGCTATTCTTCGTAAATTCAGCAATTCTGTTTGCTAATATGAATATTTGTACGTCAATTTAGCAAATATAATTGCTAAAACAGCGCCGACTAATTAATTTGCTGCATTGACATACAAATATTCATATTAGCAAACAGAATTGCTGAATTAACGAAGAATAGCAAATGTTTACATAAAATTAGTAAATTGCATTGCTGGATTGATTAATGAATGCTCCTCTTTTCTGTGTGTGGTGATATATGAACTATGATAATAAATTTTACTTCACTTTTTTATCGCATAATTATTCAATGGTAATCTACGACTAGGTCTGTTAGTATCTGAATTCGAAAATTGAACGTACGTCACGTGACACGAGGCGATAAATTATGGAACAATTCTTGGGTCCGAATCAAGATCCAAACCCGAGCTTTTAAAATGCCTTCTCTATAATATTTATGAAATTGAAGTTTTCATTCATTAATATTACATAATTCAAAATTCCATTTGTGAATAGTTTATTACTTGCTCTTGGCAATGTCAGTATTCAAAAGTCGATGTTTAAAATACTGCGAAAAAAATGTATATATAATTTGAAACTCTTTTGTTAAAGTATATACATGATATCTGAACTTAACAGTTCTATAGAAAAACATTTTCTATGAAAATATGTTGACAGTCGCTGGGATCGAACACGGGACCTTTTAGCTCGTATTCCAACGTACTAACCATTCGAAACACCGATGCGACTACATTAGTGGTATTAAAGCTCGAATTATATCAATTTCAGTTTACATCAACAGTCCTCAACTAAAATCAACGCAATTTGGTTGATGCTTTTTAAATTTTTGTACTGAATCTGCCATAAAAATAAAATTTCTTGTTCCTAAAATTTCTCCTCAGTTATTGATATTTGAAAAAAATGTGATGAGTGTTGATGTTTTGCATAAATCGTGTGATTCTAGCCTAAGACTATTGGAAATACCTATATTTGACATTTTAATTTTATCTATAACAATTACTGCAATTCTACGAAATAAAAGGATAGTTTACCTGTTATTGGTGGCGGTTCGACTAATGAGGATGGTCCAAAAAATGATGGTATATCACTGGACGTCGTCACCGGTGTATTCAGATCACCCGGTTGTGCCTCAACACAGTGCTTTGGCGCAGATGAATCGTCGTGGCACGCAACTCCAGCACCTACTGGACTATGCTGGGTGGTATTTAAGAGGCTCAAGTGTGAAGCCGAACTGCGTCCGCTGGACACGATGCCGCCCGCCGCGGTTGAGCTGCCAGAAACGGATGCTGAGCTAACAGTGACAGCGCCAACACTGGTTGCTGACGCTGTTGTTGCTAGAGCGGCGTTGTGCGTGCTATTCACTACACTGGAAGTGACTTCTACTGCGGGCGTAGCAGATGCAGAGCTGCGACCACTGCGCAAAATGCTTCCAGCACTCGAAGAGCTGTGACTGTGATTGTTGTTTGTTGTCGCGGTTGAGGCAGAATGGTTACCGCTCTGATTGTGATTGTGATCGTGACTGTTGCTGTTACTGTGATTGTTGTTCGCCGCCGATGAGAGACTGTAGTGCAGCAGCGTTTGTGTGCCCAAGTGTCCACTTCCGAAGCCCGATGGCGCCGTTAGATATGTGGCCGCAGAGGATGCCGCCGTTGATGGGCTGGTCTGTGCAGTCGTTTTAAACAGGCACGTGTCAAAGCTCAGTACATTGAAGTGGGCCGCTGCGGCCGATTCGGTGAGTAGAAATGCGTGATGCGATGGCGCCACCAGGGTTTCAAGCCCTTCCATGATCATGGCCGCAGATGGGGTTCCAGGGGCTACGCCTCCTATAAAAATAAAAAAAGACAAACATTAGTAAAACATTCAGTCACAGGAAATATTGTTACAATCGAATTAAGTATAAAGAAAAAAGGAACCCGGTGATAAAAACATTTCAACATTTATTAATCAATGAATTCGTTGATATCCGAATCAAATAATCGAATTAGAATTTTTTTTTTCTCATATCTCGTATCTCGTATATCATTTCTCATAATTCATTTTTTTTTATTGTCAAATTTGGTACAGACTGGTCAATCCTAACCAAAGTTATAATCGATAAACTATATTTAGCATAAATCTAACTATTTAAAAAAATTACATTCCATATTCGATAAAAAGTTTTTACGTGTGTATTTATGATATAGCTTTATTTGGTTTTTAATCAATTATATATTGAGGTAAACGGTGATAAACTCATTTTAATCTATTTTAGAAACCCATTAAAACAAAAAAAAAAACTTTGAAGGTTTATCCTGTAAAACTTACTTGTTAGACGTAGCAAATTCTGGAATGCGACGATCGATATTTATAAGATTTCGGAATAATTTTTGAATATTTTGTTTGTAAACACTTTTTTTATAATGTTTATTTTGTGTATAATGTATGTAAAGAAAGTACCGAAGCGCTCTAATGGCACAATTGAGACAAAGTGGAAATTAACGAAGATGAGTGCAGACCGTTTGCGCCGTTCTGTAACCATGTGTGGGGCATGACGCCAAGTGCGTCTTCGGTAGAGACGTGGTTTGAGAGTGTGTGAGGTGCTTCTCGACCGTCGCAAATGTGGCGTAAAATTTTAAAAGTCATTGACAATTTTGTGCTGGAATAAAATAACGAACGTCCAACGTCGAACATGCCGTGCGAAAACAGCAGAGGTGCGCGGGCAACGGGTACAGAAACTGTCAAGAGGTGAGAGTCGTTTGGCGCAGCACATACACATTCATTCATTCATGAACATGACGAAATATTTTTTTTTGTTTTTTAGTTTTTATTTTTTTTTGCGTTCAATGGATCGTTAGGTTAAATTAAATTAAAATTCAATTCAATTAGTGGAGGCAAGCCGAAACTCCGTAGAGTTGAGCTAGAAGATGGGAAATGTTTTTATTGTCTACAGCATTAAAATTAATTGTCAAATGACAACTACAAAATACGGCTATACATGTCACATACAATATTGTTGTACTCAAACGGTTAATTTGAAAACAAATGGGTTTTTCAAAAACATTTGAAGACCTTAACAAGCCATTGCCAATAAAGAAGGCAACCATTACCCGTAATGACAAACCTACACCTACAACATGTCAGCCACGACAAGACCATCTGTCATATACATAATGTTGCCGATTCCGATAATTATTGGTCCACTTAAGACATGGCTAAAATTGGGTCAGTGGTGCCAACAACTCAAATGACACTATGGGAATCGTTTAAGCAGCCACTTAATAGCAGCGACAACCCGACAACCAACCGACAGGCATCTAATCGATTTTAATTTAATTGTTTTTCACAAAAACAACTGCTAGCTTAATGCTTGGCCTTTCTCACGCGCCTCACTTTCCCGAGGTCTAACCCAGAGTCGTTCTTGACAAAGACTATACTATATACTACAAAGGGCGTGGGTTGATGCGTACATTAAATTGTTTTGTAAATAAATTCGTCACTGAGTTATTGGTTTTTTAATATGATGAATTTTGCGATCTTTGATGTACATAATTTTTAATTTAAATTCGGGACTATGAATTACACCGAAAAAAAAATATTGAGCGTAAATATAGCAAATGAGATTAATTGATACAAAATAATTAAATAATTATATTAACATAGTTAATTGGATGTACGAATTATTTAATAGTATAAATTAAATCCTTTTAGGTTGGTATATATGCTAAAATATATGAATTTTTAGCATATACACCAACCGATAGTTTTAGAGGCACTACACAGTTTTACAGTAACACACAGTTTTAAATTCATTAGAGGTACTGTTGGATCGATCTTATTTTGCATTGGTTCTTCGCAACGCATGCATCCGTCGGGTCGTTTTTACGTACATCGTGCGCATATCATGACTTTGATATTCTTGTCTCTTATTTTTGTTTAAAATGTTTCCCATTCATTATATATATATAGCTCTACTGGTGACGGGAACGTAGTTAAAACTTCGGAAAGGAAAGTAGTAATAATAAAAATAATTGGACATACAAAATATAAAATAAATGAAAATGTATAAAATTAAATAATAAATAAAAATGAAAAAATAAAGAAAAAACATTTTTTCATCGCATATATTAATTTACTTTAATTTTTGTTCAATTAATTTATTAATAAATATAATTAAATATTTAATTAATACAATTAAATGTCGTATCGGCGATGAAATAATTAAAAATTAGTTGTATTAATTTTTTTTTTGTTGCTATATTTAGATATATATTTTTTCTGTGTATGTTCTAGTGTCAGCAATATTAACAACAATTAACTAATTTGAATTTAAAATGTTTGTCTTAAAATGCATAAACTTTAAAATCTGCCAAGACTGTATTCCGAATCAGCATTTGCAGTTTAGTAAAATATATGCTTTATTTGTTTCAAGAGATGTCTGTTTTTGACGTGTCTATCTTTTATAACAAATTTGACATTTTACATTTTCGACAGTTATTGCTCACCTGATGAGCTACTTGAGCCGTTTCCTCGGACATTCTGTTGAGCCAAGGAAATACCTCAACACATAGCCATAAATGTCATGTAGAACCGGTCAAATCATTGTGACACACCCGCTTTAAAAGATCTTATTAATAAAAAAATCATATACTGTGATTTTATGTCGTTTTTGACGAACGATCACGATACAAATGGCCGTTGGGTTCGCTTGTGTCTGTCTGTTACAGTAAATATCGAATAATATTTTGCATTTCATTTACATACACTTGGAGTGGATGGTGTAGAGCTGTACGATTCTATGAATGACGAGTTTATACGGATTCAAATTGTACGATCAGCAGGAGAAAAAAAATCAAGAATGAAAATGAAAAATAATAAAAATTATATTGGCGTATTATTTTAATTAAGTATGCGACCGGTTTGCGTATCCGAGACGCAAGTTACCTCTACAGAAATCTAGTCGTCTTGTTTGGCTGTTAATACTGGGCCATAAGCCAAGTCTTAAAAATTCAATTCTTTTTTTTATTTTGCTTTTAACCCAGCCAAGCTTAAAATACTCTCGAAAACAGCAAAAAATAACAGACATAAAATAAAGAAGTGTTTATTTATTTATTATAAATTTTGTGTTTGTTGGTGATTTGAGGCTTGTTGTTTTTATAGCTAGGTGTAGCATGCAGCATAGGATTAACAGAAAAAGCCAATTTTGCATATATTGGCTACTTATCGGCACCAATAAGTTGAGGGTTATTATTATTGTTATTATTTTTGATTTGATATATGTCGGTATTGTTGCAATTGTTTTCAAAGTTTCTGTTTTTACTGCGATTGGCAGACAATTGACAAGTGGGACACTCTGGTAAATTTCATTTTTAATTTGATAAACAAAAAATATGAGATTTATATGAGTTTATATAGAGGTTGTTTAAAGTTTGCTGGAAACATCTAATCATTAAAGACTGAATTGTATAAGATCCGAAATTATGCAATTTGTATGTTCTACACAATTTTAATTCAGCTGTTCGACTGAATTCATATTTCTGGCATTTTGATTTCTACTCTTTGAGGTATCACTCATCAAACACCGTCCAATTCTTCCATTCGCAACACTCCGAAATTAACATTTTTTGTTGCTTTCATTTTCAAATTCCCATAACTAAAATAGGTGAAAATTGACACAAAATGCCTAAAATAAAAACCAACAACATTCGTCCATAATTGACGACATTAGATGCGAAGACACCAAGAGCCGCCGAATGCCGCCATCGATCGAGAGGTGTGAGTCTGACGCTGATGATCATCAGCCACTCAACACCGTTGCTCAAGTTTGACACAGAAACACAAACAATTAAAAATGTTTGTATGTAAACGCCTAACAGCCACCGGCCGAGTTGCACTAAGCGGAAAAGCATCAACTGCACTCAAGTTATTTTTATTATTACTATAACCCATTACAGTTTTGTCAAAAAAATCTCGAAGAAGACTCGAATAAGTTCGATTGCATTATCGATTCGAAATTTCTTGTACATTCCAATTCCTTGACAAGAGACGATATTTAAATATTTATCGCATCGATATCGCAATCATCTCGAACTTTGATTGCTTTGTTTTTCGATATCGTTTCGTTTTCAAATAATTTCTTATCTACCTATCATGTAGGTCCTATTTTGCAATCGATATCATTACGAGAATGTGTTCGAAATCGTGTGAATTCTCATTCTTCTCGCATTGATCTCGTAACGATATTAAAACTAATGGCATACTGGGACATTATATAAATTCATTTTGTCTGTAAATATACACATTTTTTTCAAAATGCACAAAAGAACTTTATCCTAATTACAAAAACACTGCGTGTGTCACACTTTTAAGATTTTTACACACTAAATGCATCCATCACATGGGAAAAAGGAAAAATCACAAAAATTATAAAACACCGCACGCCGTGAAACAAAACTTAATGTGAAAAAATAAACATGAAACATTGACTCGATTGCATGCTGGTCGCTTATTTTCGTAAATTAATAAAAAACTGCATTATTTGACTTCTTGTTGCGGTTGCAGGAAGCGCGAGAGATATTGGATGTGGTACCGTGTTCGAGAAAAAAAATAAATTTTAATAAAGAGTTAATGTTATCGTTTGTTTTCTCAATTATTGGACGATTTTTTTGAGAAGTTTTTCTTCAGTTCCCATTCATGTTGATGGATTTGTATTTTGATGTTAATTTTAAAATAAACACATCACATAAAAAAGTAAACAAAGGAAAACAAAACATATCGTGAGAGAATATCTTAATTACTGAAATGCAGATCTTATCCGTAGATAGGTCTAAATCTGCAGAAGGTGGTAATAGTTCATACAAAAAAATTCTCTTTTGTAGTTGACATTCGGTTGGCATACAATAAATATCTAATACACAAATCATATAGTTTTAAAATAGCTTTAAATGGTAGTCTAAAACAACAAACTGGTTATAAAAAAATCTATTTAACATTTTGAATTAAATTAATTGAAAAGGCAATGGGTTGGTTATCCCAACAAATTTATTTTATTCGGTACGTTCTATTAACTAATAACTAAAATGTTACGCTAGAATTGGTTCTTCTATTTCTCTATATTGTTTTTTCTTCTTTATGTTTTTATCATATTTCAATTTTCAATATTTTGTTTTTTTGGTATTTAATTTACACTTGCCATCTTAATTTATAAAAATTGTTGGTTTCTGTAATTTACAGAAGGTCTTTGGCAATAAAGTTATGTTAAATAGTACATTTGATTTTGTAGATTATGACTACTACTAATAATTATAACTCAAACAAGATGTCTCCTATATTTTAATTGATTTAATTCCTTTAATTTGTTTGGAATAGCCTGCATTCAATACAAATAACAGAATATTTTAATGCTCTTACTATTAATGAAAATAATTTTTTGCTGTACTTATAGGTCCTTTGTTCTGAGTGTAGTTTAGAGTAAATTAAGAATCGTTCATATTAAAGTTATATATTTCTGCATATATATTATCGTTGTGAGGTTAAGATATACAAACTACTTTTTATATAAAGAACCTATTTTGATAATTAAAAATTAGTGAATGATTTAGTTTAGCATTTGTTTCTATATTAGAAGTAAATATTACGAATTGTAGTTTTATTTATTTGAATGTATCAAAATATTGTTCTTTATTTTTGTATATGTATTCTATTATTGTGGTCTTTAAATTAATTTCAAGATAATCTCTTTTTTATGCTCTTTAAACCAACAGGTTGTGATCTGTAATTTTGTAATGGTGTCTTATATTTGGTGAGTATTGTTTGTTTAGTACTTAAAAATAGTTTTAAATAAGTTTTTAGCATTTTTTAAATTCTGCTGTTTTCTTGTCGTATGCCTAGCGTTATTTTTATTCATATCATTTTATTATATATTTATAAGTCGACAAAACTGATGATTGCCTGCTCTATTAAAGTAGGTGTGACGGACTCTATCTTAGGGCAGGTTCGTGAGACTGATTGGGGTAGCAATTTTAAATAAATGCAAGTGGGTGTGCTATTTGAATAGTTGTTTCTCATAAAAAACATAAAATGCAATTTAAAAAATTAAAATAAAATATAAAAATAAATTACCAGAACATCAAATTTTGTTATCAGAAAAACTGATACAATGAAATACATAGTTTGAAATTACACTTTTATTATGAGATTACTAGCGCTGTATAATATAAATAATTTGAAAACCCACCTGGATATGTATGGAACGTGCCGAAGATTTCAAAAATTATTTGTCAATAACACTGAGTTGACCACCCAAAAATTCAGTTTTTTTTTTAATTTTATAGATTTTTGTTTATTTTTGAAATAGATTCTTTTCTTTCAATTATATTTATAAATGTATATTTGCACAATCTTGAAAATATCTAACTGCAAAGCACTGCCTCAGATACATTTGCAATTTGCACAGTTACTATGATTTTTAATTCGCACACACACACAGATACTTTTGAGTCGACACAGCTACGTGTTGCAGAGGACGACGTCACGGTATGCGAAAAATTTTCATTCATTCATTGAACCACAGGAAAAAAAGCTTTCTTTTGAATACATAGCCATATGTATCTTTTGTTGTTGTTATTCCTTTCACTTCATCAATGAAAATTGCGTATCTGCGAGATATTTGTGTAATACGACGGCAATTATCAAATATTTAAAATTGCCCAACGCGACCACTTGGTTGAAAAAACTTTTTGTATCGTTTTAGTTTGTGTAAAATTTGAATTTAATTATTTTTCATTTTGGCTATTTTCATTAAAACGTTTAAAATACCGTAGTATCTCTCAGAATGTTTTTTGTTTTGTTTTTATTTTTATTTTTTTTTGTTTTTCAAGAACTTTTTGTAATTGTGACGTTGATATTATTATCCAATAAGAATGATTTTGCTGTTGTTATTTGCTTTTGTTTTGGTTTTGATTTTGGGAGCAGACAACTGACCGACGCGCTCGTTCGAACACAACTGAAGCACGAGCTGAGCACACAATTGGTTTTTATGAATGAATTGCAAGTGTCTGGCTGCTGCGAGCCGGGAGCCGCGCGTGTATTCAGTGGATACAAAAGCCGCTTGCCAACGTTTCGAGCGTATCTACGTAAGCAAGAGCCAGAGAGCGCGAAGAATCGATTTTCTCCTCAGCACGAATTCGAACACGACAATAGCGGGGAGTAGGACCAGCGTGTCGGTGAACACGAATTCTGCCGTGGGGGAACCGTGTCGCGTGGCACACGCGACCAATCATCACGGCGGTCGCCTCCTCTGTCTTCAGCCATTTTCGCCTTCTGAGGTTGGCGCACGCGCACCACAGCCAATCAACAGTTTGTTGTTGTGTCCATCTCGCTCCCACTAGCGCCACGAGCCTACTCGCTAGACTCTCTGTAGTGTGGTGGAATTTTTCAGAGCTCATCAATTTCGAAAATACTCCAACTCGCATTCGCGCTCTCTCTCTTCTCTTTCGAAATTTTGATCTTTTTCAGATTGGACAATATATATTTCACACTCACAGGTACACGTAAACGTACCGTAACCGGTGTATCTAAAGAGACTTTCATGCGAACGTATCTACGTCACAGTTGGAAATTAGTTGAGGGTGAAAATAAATCTGTGAAAAAATTCGTTTAGTCGAATTTGTTGTTAGCATAAACAAAAACAAGCAATTTGCATGAATCACTGAGAAATTTTTGGCGGTGAACATTTCACGGTGAAGGTACAGAAATTCTTATTTTATCTACGAGTACAAACAAACATCACATTATTTCAAATGTGTATATTGCAAATATTAGCGTATCACTGGGATAAAGATGCACCATCAATAAATTTCTGAAAAAACCTATTAGTGTGATCCTTCTCATGCTCATAATTGGAATCTTATTAGAAAAAAACCCTAAACCCGCGTATTGAATTAAAGGAAAAACTATACATTAAGGTTCAAATACACGATACAACTTTGTAGGATGACATGGACTTCTTTAGACCACAGACTTATCAAATTTCTAGACCGACATTATTCATTTACATTTCATTTTCCATTAGTTTTTGAGTAAACAATGACAATCACATTAAAATAATAATTTGGTGTTACAGCTCTGAACAACCTAGACCGAGCTCTCCTACTAAATTAGCCGCTCGTGTTATATATGTACTCAAAATGATGGGACCTACAGTTTAATGACGAATCCGAAATGAGGAGTAAGAGCTTTTAATAGACAATGTTTTACTCTCGTAAGTTTACCATTGACTGCTGAGAGGTAGCGTCGGTTAGAAATATGATTTCTATTTTGACATGTAATGGGAATCGAACCAGGGATGAGTGGGGACTGAACCAGCGATGTGAAGATGAAGTAGTGTCGGTGGATGTTTGTTCTTAATTTGCCAATATCAAAAATATTTCACAAACATATAGTGCAACTGAAGAACGAATTCTCTCTGAAATACGTGGTTCTGTTGAAAGTCGAATGGACTACGAAGGGGTGGGCTTGGTTCGATGCTCGAGTAAAACGAGAGTTCACACGACCTAGTGGAAGCATGGTATGTATTGCCCTCGAACATTTACCGCTGTAATACCTTTAAAACAGGCTTATACACCCAACGGTCCTTCGCTGCTCAAAAGGTCCAAAATAAGATGAAATATTATCATACCCAATTAAATATATCGCACATTGTTATATTAGGTCCAGGAACTACGAAGAGTTACTTGCCGAAATGTGCGAATTGTATTCCATCTTAGGCCGAATAAAGGTGTTATAGACACTGCATAAGACTGCAGCAGTGTAGTATGTCTTACACCGTTTAAAAAAACCAAGACCACGGATTGTTTCAACGGAGGTGACATTAAGTAATATCCATAGTGCCCACAGGGAGAAGATGGATGCGGAATCCATTCGTTTGTGAGATAGTAGACATACTTGGATTTTGCTTGAACAAAAATTAACTCTATTTGCCAGATAACACTCGGAGATGTAATAGAATAGATTGTGACAGAAGTTCATTGATAATATCAGAAATTTGGACTTGGAAAGGACGGCAACCTGCGGGAGTCCAGAATTGATAACTTTGGTAATATTGTTCTGAAAGAACACCCCACCGCAACTCGATATAACCTCACTCTCCCGGAAACGGTGAATACAATTATTCCACTTTTCGGAGAGTACCGTTATTAGGTCACCCGTGGATTTGATCTCACGGAAGTCATATTATCGGTCACTGAGTAATTCGTTGTAGTTCACTATGTAGGTAAATCAACATAGTTCCTATTACCTAATTTCGTCCTATTTGGTTTAAAGCTTTGAAATTTAAATTTTAAAGCAAAGAAAACTTTGATGCATTTTTAGGTATTCATAAATGTATTGTTCATAAATATATTGTCCACTCTGCCATTTAATAAGTGTAAATAAGACGTTAGGCTATTCAGCGTAGTACAGAATGTGTTAGAACAACAGGGAAGATCATTCAGCGCACTAAGGCAATGTGTGAGGAAGAGATGGAAGAATAGCGCGTTACAACTGATGAGTGCGAATGAGATGCAAAATTCAGAGATACGAATTTGTAGAACAGTTTTCCGCAGACTGAATTTTCGTAACAATATATTTTTTACATTTATGTTTTTATTAATCTTTAAAAAATATAGCGGAATCGTGTACGTGTGCTTAGTTATTGTGTTTTACCATAGTATATTTTAACTATATTTGCTAAAATTTAGACAACTTAAATTAAATCTCATAGTTGTCTTGATTTGGTAAATATAGTGTGGGAATGACTCGATTAAAACATTTTATTATTTAAAGGACAATGATTTAATCGATCATATTTGCCACTCTTTTGTTACCTAATAGCAAGAAAGTAAGCTCCGTCCATTATTGTATATGTTCCATTGTCGAATTTTATATCTTGTATATCACACCATTGTGAAACTTTTTCGAACTTAAGAATAACACATAGGAAACTTACTTGTTACACACTTTTTTGAACTGAAGAATAACACAGAGGTAACTTAAAAGCTACACGTCCCTACGGACGAACGAACTGGTCCTAGACTACGTTACTGGTTCCTCGGATAGTTAACCGATAGTTAACCGGTCCTAGTTCTGGCTCTTTTATATGGCGTTCTCCTAGGAAGGTGTCAAATACACCTTTAGTCCACCTTTAGTCCTATCACAAGACTGGTCTTTAAAATCGCGTTATGTTTCGATCACAGAACTAGTCCTCAAAATCCTGTTCTGTGACCGGTATCAATGGTACATTCAGTGAAAAAAAAACCTATTTTTTATTTAAATATTTTTTTTTCATTTCTTTTTTATTGTTACTTTTTTTATATAGTTTAAATTTTAATTATTTTATTTTACATTTACACTACATTTTATTTTAACATCTTCTTCATGCATTCACATTACACTAATGATTCCACTCTTGCATGCATGCATTATAATTACTTGGAAGACAAACTGTATTTAAATCAATATATTATTGAAAACCCGTCTACGAATTATAGACGCATTAGTTGCAGCGTGTAAATAAGTCTCGTGGCTGTTTAGCATGGACACGATCCTCATGCAGACCTTTAGACCTATCACAGAACTAGTCTTCACACAAATTCGTTTCAATTGTCGAACCGTGGTTATAAAACAAATCCAATTTCGGTACACTGACATATGGTCGTGTATTAAAATGAAAATAAATGGCCTTATAATAACAAATATTCAAATATTTGCAAGATCCGTGGTGACTTCTGGATTTTTTTTTATTTTAACTTAAAAAACATTTAGCCAACAGTCGGCATAGACTGATTATAACTCTTTAAAATTTACATACCCTAATAGAAATTATTCTATGGCCATGATCAGACACAGAACATTGAATATTTTGCTAGACAAACCCGATCAGTTACAAGGCAAAAATGATCTGGCCATGATCATATCTAATCTAATAGAGTAACTTTCTATTATATTATTACATTCTTTATAAAACGTAGCTATTTTCTTAATTGCAGTGAATATTTATTTAGTATACAAAATATATGTAAAAATGTTTAGTGTATGCCCAAAAATAAAAACGTATTTCAAATAACAAAGCGTAGGTTTTGTAATGTAATAAATATAATTTGAATCGCGTGGGGAAAACTAGAGACCAACAGACATTTGGCACGCGCCAAGTGAGCAATAGCTACAGCGATTTTTCAAAGGAGAAACGAGCCACCCGAAACAAGGTAGTTCGATTCGATGTCGAAGATGTGTAGGAAGAATATTGCATAAAAAACTAGAATTTCAATACAAATCTTTCAATATATCGGAGGGTATGTATTTGACTCGATGGATTAGAGGTAAAGTACGAGATTGGTTAACATTGAATGCGACGGACGATTAATAGCCAAGTGAGCCACTGGTCATAATCGTGATCTGATTATGGCGATCGTCATGAAAGGGAAACAAAGCATTCACTTGATCTGTCCTTGTTTCACATACAATTTAACTTCTCTAATTGTTGTTGCCTTTGTCGTCTTTGACGTTGTTATTTTTTGTGATGTGGTTATTGTTGTTGTTGTTTGGTAAACCACTCCCATTGTCGTTACTTGTCGTGTTGCTCCATTCACAATAATTGTAATTATATTCCATTGATGTTGTGCTGTGTCTGTCTGGCTCTACTTACAGTTTCAACTTCACAGATGCTTATTTGTGGCTTATAGATTGTTATTGGTTGGTTTCCAATCGCAAGTTGCTCATTATTTTCATAAATAAAGGCGTAGGTAGTATTTAATTGCAGATTTTTTTCAAATTTTTATATTTTTTATTTTTTTTTTTGTACCTTTAAATAGACAGCGTGCCAATAGAGGCCGCCGCCTGCAGTAGTTAAGATGTATTTATTAGTGAATCTATAATATACGACCGGAAAAGGTAAAAAAAAATAATATGGGTATTGACGACAACAACAACAATGCAGTATGTAGGCGTTATGCAAACTTGATTTTAATTTCTATTATTTTTGCTCTTACATTTTCAGTGACGAATGAATGATTCTGAAAAATACATATTTACTGTATTAGTTTAGCAGCTTGCAGAGATTTTAGCTGACATACGTCGTCGGCATTTTCATTGTTTCGTTATAAGGACGCCCACAGTGTATCAATGTTTTTGTTGTCCAACAGGTTATTTTCAATTAATTTAGTTTCTGAATTAAAAGCTACTTTACGCACCTACCCACGTTTGGACTTGTGCGTTCGAGTTTCCTAATTTGGATCTTAGCAAATCGCATGTGACCCGATAATTTATTTGATCACAATTCATTTTTTAATAAACACTCGTATTTAATACACATTTTCATTACAAAAAGTAGGTTAAGTATTGATTAGATGAATTCAAAATATGGTTAAAACTTACTGACTAAAAAAATATTTACCAATCACTAGTTTACTTTTGAAGTTTTAATACCATCAACAAAAATAAAAACTCTATTTTACAACTAAAAATCGTTATTATGCTATGAGAAAGTTTTATGTTTTATAAAATATCGAAAATCCCATAGGATCTGAAATTGCAAGGGCATATTAACTTTTTTTCTAAAGCAGTCATAGATGTTAACAATTGAGCCACTTTGATAGAAGTTATAAATAATTCAATACAAGCCTACAGGATCAAATTTGCCATATTTGGACCCCAATGTCTTGACAACCTGCCATACTAGCCCATCCTCCTTAACAGTTTTTAATGAGGCCTACTTATATTACAAGTTCACAAAAGTTCATTCAAATCGAAAGCAAAAAATTTTGTAGCGAAAAATGTTCATCCATATTCGCATTGGAAATGTATATATCGTCGTTGTAGAAGTGAAAGTCACCAAATACATTTTTTAAAATCGATTTTATTGCATTTATTTGTAGTATATACCGATAAAAATGTGCACTTTAAATTTAAAATGTAACGCTATTAATTTGAAGGTTCGACGAATTTAAAATAAAATTTTGCACATTCAAATTTAGTGTACTTTATTTAACATAAGTTATGTTCATGCCAGTAGAACACAGTTGGTAGCCATTGATTAATTATACAAATCCGTGATGCCAACTGGAGGCGAATTGCACAGTTGGCGTGGAATTTTAATATTAGCGGGTAATCGGGGAATGGTCCACTTTTGGCGGGGAATTTCAAATTAGTACATTTTTACTACATTTCTAAGGATTGGAATACAGGGGTATATTCCAACTTTTAATCGAATTTTATATGAAAATTGGAAAACAAAAGTTTTTACTTTTAGATTTGACATTTCAGTACAATAAATAATTTTTGAAATGAATTTAAACATCATACTTTGACTTCAACAATTTCAATACATTTGGAAAACCATTAGGCAATTCAAAATTGTTATTTCTAAGTTAAAATTAAATATTTTTTCAATTTTATTGCATATTATTTGACACTTTAAAATGACTGCAAATACAAAACGAATGTAATTTTATTTTTTAATTGGTTTTGTGTACGCTAAGGACAGTGGTACTCAAATATTAAAATTTGCATAATATAATCATCGCCGATACGACCTTTAATTGAATTGACAAAAAGTTACATCAATACAATTAAATAATTTGCTGAAACGACTATTGAATTAATTGCATTAACAATCGCCATTGCTGACCACACGTCACGATGCGAGCTTGCAGCGAATGAATGCCGGCCAACAAGCAAACGATGGAATTTTTTGCTTGCATATTATTCCCATTTGGTATATGCCAAAATATACACTTATAGAGCTTGATCATCCTCTAAGTGTGTCGTCAAAAATGGTGATGATGGTTGCATAATTAGTTATGTTTTCAACTTAATCATCAGAAAAGTATATGTTATGTACTTTCACAAGAATATATAACATTCTTTTTTAATTAACTGAATGAGAATTATAAAGACTGTGATAATAATAATAATAATACTTTAAAAACGTCGACCATAGCAATTAAATAGTTTGCTATTTATGTAAAGAACTTCATTGGTGTATTTTTGGAAGCAAATCACATTTTTAGCGAATGTGTTTGCTAAATACATTATAACTCGTTGCTAGACCAGTTAATGGTATCCAATTATTTATGGTTGCTACACATTTGTTTATACAGTTATTTAAATGGTTAAATTTAATTTTCTACATAGTTTACTCCTATTCAAAAATATTTTTATCTGCACAAATTGCAAATTTTCAGTACTAATTTAAACCTAATTTAATATGATTAATTTGTTTAATAAGATCCAGTTTTTCAACCACATTTTAATTCAGTTTAAACTAGATGTAATTTCGCCTATTTATTAACTAAGTACTAATTGTCTACCTCTTTATAAGCTTAGACTTTTGAAATATGGTAAAATTTAAACTAAGTTTAAACTGGTATTATAAAACTGGATCTTATTTAATTAATAAAGTACCGTTTGCTAATGACAAATAATGGGTCATATTAATAAAAATCGACTTTACTCAAAACTTGAAGCAAATGCTTCGAATTGTCAACATGTTTCGCATTTCATTTAATTAAAATACTAAAAACTTTTTGCTAATGTTCAAAAATATAAAATTTTAAATTGGTAGGTATTAATAAAAACGTTAAACTGACCATTTTCTATAAAAATTCTGAAATAATTTAAAAAATTTGCTCAAAAATATATCAGCTTGCTTAAAAGTAAATACTTTTTTTATTAATATGGCCCAATGTCTGATAAATGTCATTTCAAAAATTAGAGAAATCAAGAAATAAAAAATAAATAAAAAACATATTAAATAAAATATTGCTTACATATTGCTATGGATTATTTTGATTTTTATTTCAAATGTAGTAAAAACACTATTTATTCTCAGTGTGTTTAAAGGAGTATTATTTTGTAAATTGGGAAATTTTGTTAAGAATATCGGGGACAATGAAAACATAAGTTGGCATCACTGGTACAAATATAAGGGATATCGAAAATGTTACAAATGACAACATAGATAATTAATGAGAAATAATTAAAGGTGACACTTTAAATGTAAATATCACACTAACTCAAATCCCCCTTTTTTCAAAATTTTGAGTTGAAATTTCTTTGTCTTACTAGTTACGAAGCAATGATCCCATATATGTCATAATTTTAATCTACACACACAGAACAGAGATTTGTTGCGCCAACCAACTCTTTGCTCAACCAACTTATTCGTTTCTCTCAACCGCTTGGTTGTTGATGTCAAAATAAAAAGAGTTGTAGTTTGTTCTGCAATCAATTTCGAACTGTTTTAGAACAATTTATTACAGATTTAAAACAATTAGTAGTGAGACTAATATTTCATGTGTATAGGGTAATATGGCAGTTCCGCCAGCAAATTTGTAAACCATTCGATTTAACCGAATAAAGTTAGTTGGTACAACTAACATTTTCATTCTTCCAAACTCATGCCAAAAGAGAATTTTTCTGTGTGCATGAATTCATTTTTAAATATCCTGACATTTCAATAATGTGATATTCGAATATATTGAATTCGACATCAACGAGCAATTTTATCTATAGGGGACTAACATGAGGGCTTAATTGAATATTTTCTCATTTTTCGTCAGTTTCTCTTTATGATATCGAACTTGTCCTTAACCTTATATTGAATTGAGTAAATAAACTGACGGCCCACCAAGTTTAGTTTGTGCTATTGAGTTAAAAATAGAAATGAGTCTAAATTTAAATAAAACTACAAATATTTATTTGCACTAGCGTATAGAAAGAACTATTTGCAGATAAATGAAGGCATTCTATTATACGATCAGTTAGTCCGCGAACCTATTTCGGCGATCGGAACGCGCGCCAAGTTCCGAAGACGTCATTGCGAAAATAATGTGTTTCGTGTTTTGGTTTATAGGTTATTTTTATAGCCTCACGTAATTCGGGAGCAATATGCGCCTTCTACAGGTGGTGACGCTGCATTCTCATATGTGGCTAGATTGTGCGGCGGTTGAATTATTTATAATTTTTGATTTGTTTATTAATTGTGCCTGAACCTCACCTTGCCGAATGAAATCTAATAATATTTTGCAAATACGTTCCACAAATAATATCATCAATTTGAAAATAATTTATGAAAAATGAAAAATTGACTAAAAAATATTTTATTGAATTTCTTATATAATTGTTAGGTATCTCATAATTATTTTTTGAGACCATTATCACTTTGCCAAATTCTTGTTTGTTTCGATCATATTTTCTACTTTACTACTAAATGATAAAAACAAGGAATCAATATTCCAAATATCAACGGCATTAACCATTATTTCCTAATAGAAATTGTACTAGGGTCATGATCGGGTAACGATTATTGTATTTTTATATGTTACATGACCAACATGATCGATCAGTACATGATAATGTCTTCCGTAATTGGGTAAATTTCTACTAGGATTGGTAATGTTTGCAAATCATGCGATTTTTCTCGTCAACGTGAGGACCAACATATTTGATGTAATATTACAAATTCTGTTTTTAAAAATGCATTGGCCGAGAGAACCGTCTATAAATATATTTTTTTCTACGTAAATTTACTCACTTGCGTTCTCTCGCATCGTGAGTAAATTTATCGCATCGCATTGACGCTCCAATAAACGCATTTATGACTATCAATGAATAGGCATGTTTAAATTTAGCTCACTACCGCGAGTAGTGGACCTACATTCGAGGAATCGGCGCGAGGCAGCGGCTGATAGCAATCTAGCGAGTGCCGTCGTCGTCCACTGTTCCAAATCTGGTGTTGAATCTGTGACGATCACTCGATGCCACGAAGCATTCATTCGTTCGATCTGCTTTTATCATACAATCTTTTTTTGGATATTGTTTAGATTATTCTTCGCAAGGTTATTTATAGCACCTATATGTTTTAATAGATTATTTTAGACACGCGTGGTAAAATGTATACATATGAAAAAAACATTTAGAATTTTGCGAACTTAGACATTTTGAGTTTTTTGGTTTTGTAGGGAAGAACTGACACTAGGTCGGAACTGTTTTCATTCTATGCATCACGAATTTTCGGGCATCACACAATACGAAAGTGAAAAAATCGTTTACAGATACTCGAAGCGTGTGCAACTCTGCGAAGATTTCATCAATATTGATGGAGCTGCATGCGTGTCGTGCGACAAACACGAAAACACATTAAAATTAAAAGTTTTAATGGGAAATGAAAACAATGGAAAGACAACCACCACAACAACAACAATAAATAGAATAAAAAATGATGACAACACTGCGCGGAATCACAACTAATTTGTTGGCCAGTTTCGGCATGATGACACTCTGTCGCAAGCTCTTTATCATCTTCAGTTTTCTGCGGTGTCACCTACGATTTTCCACTTAGAAAACGAAATAACACAAAACCATGAATCGAGAAATGTATGTCACGCATTTAAAAAGAAATACAAGATCTCTTATATATTTGAAACTTTATATAATTTTTTTTGTTGAAGGATGTATTTTCATCATGTATGTAGCTGTTGTTTTCCATTAGTTTTTTCAGCATTTATGTTGTTTGTTCGATATTAATCATCCAGAAATAAATACGTTTAAACATTTTTATGGAGACTGAACAACTTTGTATTATTGTCATATAGAAAAATTGTTGAATTGTGATAATTTGTAAATTTTTATGCATTTTAATGGATAATTTTCGTTTGAATTAATGATTTTATTGACGGTCAAATGTTAAATACTGGCACGAGTCTATTAAAGACAGATGATAGGTTTTAGTAATTAGTAAATGCTACGTTTTATCATTATCCGAGATTCGCTAAGATTCAGGAAGTTAGTACTAAAAGATTTTGAATTTTTGGTAATCAGAGTTTTATATGTTTATTATGAATTCCATAGTTATGATGAAGCAAATAAATTTCCTGAACTTGTAAGATAAAAGTTGCATCCGCAACTCTCTCTCTATCCAATTTACCCAGTGTTATCCTTCCTCCTCCTTTGCCTAAACCAGGCAAAAGTGTTATTTTGATTTATGTGCGCAATACACAACATGTAAAGCACTGTTCCTTTTGGTAGTTCATCATTTTATTGCTTAAAATATTCATTCCTAAATGTAATGTGGGCGTCATTTGATTATGATATACGGGCGAATTATGTTGTCAAGCAAATGCTACGTAATATCGTATACGGCAACAGGCCAGGCCGCCACTAGAACACACTTCACAATACGATCAGACCCCCGCGCGACATCCCTGCGTCCATGCCTTGTGGTTAATCAGACATTTGGTGAATCCATCTACTTCACTTATTTATGGTTTGCGCTTTCAACTATGCATGCAAATCCCTGTCACTTTACAATCTCTTAGTTTGTGCTATTTAAAAACATAGAATCTCTAATGAAAATATTTTTTTTTGCGAAGTAATAGAATATTTACCATAGAAAAAGTTAATATTACTATGAAAAATATTTCTTATCTGTGGCTATTTTCATAACTGGAAAGTTGAATCAGTTGGACCCAACTATCGAATACCCTAGAACTTGGTGGAACTAATAACGTAGTAGTACTTGTAAAAAAACCAAAAGGGAGTCAAAACCGCAAATATGACGTAATTTAATTTATTTCGGAAATCGATAGAGGACATTATTAGATGCCTAATGGTATATTTTGGATTGGTCCAAGACTCCCAAATAGAACCAAAAACCCATCTATAGATGCCCTCCTTCGATTTCCGAAATATAATAAATTAGGTCATAAAAGCGGTTTTGACCTTCATTTGGGGTATCACCGACAACTCCAAATAGTATCATTCGATTTACAACGATTTCTTCTATCGATTTTTGCATTTTTGCGGTCTTTACTCACTTGCCGATCATTCGGGATGATGTACATGAACCACATAGATAAAGTTTTGACCAAAAATTTAAATATTCTCAACTGATGACGATTTGTTTTCCATTTCAGTATTTATACAATTATTTCCACCTATATAAAAATCTATTTTTATAAATAGCTATTTTCGTATTTTTGTTTGTTTGTTTTTCGCAAATATTGTTTAGCGATATAAATTAAAAACGATTTTTCACGTCATTAATTTGTTTACATTAAAGTAATTACGTTCTATTTTAAAAATAGGAATTACCTCTGTTTATTTCTGGGATTTTATTTAATAGTGACGTTTTAAAATATACTCAAATTTTCCTCATGCTTAAATACCCATTAAAACTATTAATGGAATTTGAAATAAAATTTACAATCGTAAAATTATTCATATCATATACTATTCTAGAATAAAAGTCAAAATTTGCTAAATAAAACAAATAACAAAAAGTAGTATTCAACATTGTCTACATAAATTATGATAATATATTATATTAAATAACATTTCGACGTAGATTATAAAGAAAAGTGTTTTCAAGAGATCTTATGGAAGATTATAATGTATTGGCGTAAATGTATCATGTTGTTTTAACATACAAAAATTAAAATTCAGCGGTCTAAAGAATATTTTTGATCTATCAGAGGCTGTAATCTTCTCAATCCGTCAGTGCTAATGCCTACCTTTGAGAATTATTAGATAAATCCCGTTATAACAAGTTGACAACTACTCTGTATGTAGTCCTAGCCACTTAGGCGCATAAGTAATGCAAATGAAGCACATTTTAAAAATAACAACTCGACGTTTTTCGGTGTTTTTCTCTTTTGTGACACTTTTCGGTACGTATTAACAATGAAATCTTCCACATGACAAACTGAGTGCATGTTGCATAAGGAGAACAAGGCGATTATAGAATCGTATGCGGAACACTAGACAAACATAGCGATCTAATAATAAAATTTGACCGATTTAGCGGAATTAGTTTTACGACGTGGCTGCGCTGGTTTGTTTTCAATTTTTAGCAAATTTATTTTAATAAATATTTGTTATTTATGCATGAAAGTATTAACATATTGTTGTAAATATAAATTAAAAATTTAAAAAAAATATACAAATAATAAAAATGAAAACGAAAAAATCCGGCTAACTCTATTTTAATATACAGAAAAATACTGTAATTGATTGTAATAATTTGTGTTCATAAATATTGTGTATATTCAACATATGAATTATTCATTAGATTTTACATCATTTTATAAATCATAGTCATTTAACTATTTAAATGTTTTCGATACACTAAAATAGGGCGTAACGCGCCTATTTTGTACATTTTATTAATATAATATCTACAATTTGTATCCAAACTTTCATTGAATTAATGCATTTAACAAATAATTTTTATCATTCACGAGTGAAAGATATTGCATAGTGGTAAAATGTTTTCGGATATTGCAAAAAATTTTAAATTTATGAAATAAATCTATAAAATTGAAATTAAAAGTATATTACTGATGAAAATCCTTGGACTATTCACTAAAATGCAATACGTAGAAATGTGAAGAATGAAACAAAAATAAAAATGCGGAACAACATTTTCTTGTGAAATTTTAATAATACGTTTTGAATATTATAACTACTCATAAAAAAATGTACATCATATTGATGAATTCCGTTCATTAAACCATAATCCATTGTATTGAAGAACCATTCATAATATTAATGACTACGACATCAATGTTATGAATGCTATCATATATATGATGAACTCTTGGTAACTGTCGAAAAATTGTTCTTCAATATGATGCATTGTATGTGATGAATACGTATCATTATATAAATGAACAAGAACATAAAATACAACATATGTGTATTTCATATTGAAGAATGTTGTTCATCAAACCAAATTTCAATCAAAATATTTTATTTTCGTTTATTTGTCGTACATCTCAGTTCTCAAGTAGTTTTTGTATGTTATTGCTTATATAATGCTTGCTCGACATACATAAATTAGTAAAATGTTTTCTAACATATTTATTTATAATATAATGTTTACATTTTTTTTATTTTGTTGGAAATAAATTTTCAGCCAAATTTTTTTTTCGGATTTTTTTTTTAATAATATATTTTTAATATTTTTTTTTCAACAACGTGAATATTTCGTTCTCCACTATGATGTTCGAAAGTATGAATAAGTTCATATAAATAATGATTGCATTCATCAATATGTTACTAAATGAACGGTGGTATCAAAATGATGAATCTGGTAGTTGGTAGAAAAATCCATAATATCATTAATGGTTTGTACAAACAAACAAAAAAACTAAGTAGCGGATGAATAGTAATCGTTCAGGTACCGATCGCACTATTAAATTAAATAACGGGCACTTGTAATTAACCGAAGAGGAGCAACAAATCAGGTAGAAAAGTAATTTCTCAACTGTGGTCAAATGAGAATGTGACACAATTTACGACACGAATCCCCAAACTCAATATAAATATCCGACCACACAGAAAAAAATAATCGACGTAAATATAGCAACCGATATTGATTGCATTCGACTACTACATTTCGATTATGGAGACGAAATGTGTTTCCATGCGTATGCAATACCAGAACTGAACAGGAGTTGGGGTTGTATTTTGCAGTATTAAAAATAAATTTTTCCAAAATTCAATTAGTGCGATTCGCAGAGAATACCAGCGGACTCGAGCATTTTGGCGAGCATTTATGAATATGAATTGGCCTGATCAATTTTTAAGTTTATACACTCAGAAGAAAATGTACCATTAAGTACTTAATGGTACGACCATTGACCTTATGGTTCATGTATTAATAGATTTTTCTTTTTAAATCAAAAGTTTTTTAATTAATTCAATGGTATTTGAAAAATTCACTCATACATTTAAATATTTCAATATTATTATTTTAAATAGAATAAATACTGTTGTTTTAATGGTTTCCTCCTATAATAATAAACGTGGTGTAAAAAAACATAAAACGAAAAATGGTCACATGTATTTTTTTGTAATAATCCACATTATTAAACGCTACATTGGTAAGGACTCAATGTATTTAATGTAAATAAATTATATTTATATTTTTATTTATTACAGAAAATAAATAATATATCGAACTTCTATTATGGCAACGGACTCAAAAATAACTGCAGACTCAAGTACTACAACCAATTATTGGAAACCAAAGTAAACATTAAATGTTTTATAGTCTTTTGCAGCAAGAAGTGTCTTTTTACGTGTGTGTTGTAAAAGTGAATGTCAATTTTGACATTTAAATAAAATAAATTATACAATAAATTAACTAAAATACATTTTTGTTTTAATAAATTATAGGAAAATGTTATTCGACTTTACCATAAAATTAATAATACTTATCATTAAATTTGTATAGGTCTTTCTTATTGTAATTAAATTATCATATTATAAAATTTATGGTACAACCACACATTGTATTAACAGTTTCAATATTACTGAACTGATGGTACGCATCCTATTGACCAATTTTAATGGTATAAATTATTGTTTTTCTATTGAAATACTATCAATTTACCATGATTTTTTTCTGGGTGTATACAAAAAGGTTTAAAATGTATTCTGTGTCAGTTCTGTTTGTGTAAAAGTATCATATATCATATTTTTCATATTTTTATGAATCGTCATTTTCATCGTCAGTTTTTTTTAACAAAGTATTCGTGTATTTTACGAAAGTTTCGTGAAATGTTTCATAAATGTACGAATGCTTTCGTCAAAAGTACGAATACTTTTAGAAAATGTACGTATATATTTGTAAAAAGGTAGGTACAGAAATATTCAATAAATTACGAATCTTTCGTATTATGTACGAATGCCTTTGTAGTTAAAATCTACGAATAGTTTCGTTAAATAAACAATTAATATTTGTAATTTATTCATAAATTTACGTATTCTTTCGTGTATTTACGAAATATTTCGTGGATAAATTTTACGAATTCCCTTGAAAAAAATGTCCTTGTAAATATTTGGAGGCAATTAAAAATTACGCATTCAATGAAATTTCATAAAATTCAAATAATTCGGTAATGGCCCAGTGGATTTTAAAATGCAAGGCTCTTCTAAGAGGCTAAATAAATCTCCTTGACGACTTTTTTGGATTTTTGAAAAAATGTCCTTAAAATTGTTGGGGCAAATCAAATTAACGCAATCAATAAAATTTTCTGAAATGCGGATTCAATAAAGGCGGGAATGGACCGAAGGATTTTAAAAATGCTAGGCTTTTCTTGAATTCGCGTTCATTGAATGCGTAATTTTGAATTGCCTCCAAAAATTTGCAATAACATTTCCTTCAAAATCCAAATATTCATTAATGAAATATATGGGCTTTCAGAAAAACTTAATTTTTTTAAATCCATCGGTTCTTGAATGACATATTTGAATCTGCGTTTTGGGTTTGTGTAGGAGTTTTATTTATATAAGTCGGAAAATAACGAACGTAGAGTACTCCAAATATGTATTTTTGTTCCTGTACATAAGTAGTATGTAGCCGCGGTAGATCAGAGGTTAGTGCGTTGGACTGCGAGCCGAAAGGTCCCCGGTTCAAGTCTGGATTGGGGCTAACAATTTCTTTTCATAGAAACATTTTTCTATACTGCCCTACCACTCGGCAGTTAATGGCAAACCTACGAGAGTAAAACATTGCCTATGAAAAGCTCTCACACGCCGTTCGGATTCGCAAATAAACTGTAGGCTCCACCACTTTGAGTACAAATAAAGCACTCACAGCTATAAATGGTGAGAGAGCTCGGTCTAAGTTCTTATAGGACTGTAGTGCCAAACTATTATTATTACATAAGTACAAGATAAACTTGCATATTTATTATTCCTTTTTGAGAAAAAGTAACCCATATATTTTTCTCTATGTGTATCTTAGCTACACTATTATACTTTTCCTGACGCTATTTCTTATGTCATCAGCATCTACATTTACCCAAAACATGGTTGTGACTGCCCCTGTTTTAGTTGTAGATATTTCAATTCGTTAAATCTTGAATTTAAAAGTATGAATCATGTTTTTCTGAGCTTATAGACAGTTTATTCATCACACTTATTTATTTCATTTAATAAACAACTGGTAAAAGTTTTGTTTACTGCGTTATAAACCGCTATTACCCTGTTTCTAATACCAAAAATGGTAATTTTATTTTAAATTATGCCTTCATTGTGTTTAACTATTTTTGTTTTGAAGTGTTTAACCAAAAATGGCAACACTCTGCGTTTGTTGTCAATCTCGTTCGTCCCGTGTATTAACAAAATTTGAATCAGTGTCTAAAAACTTAGGATGACTTAAAAACCATTTACGATCGTAAAATAAATTGTTATAAATATTTTATCTGATTTCACAAATGATTTTTTTGGTACAATGTTTCAATATTGTTTATGTATTCGGTGTGCTAATTTCGATACCTAATTTGGAACCTACGTAGGAGAGGGCGTCCGAATCTCCGGTGGAGCGACCAAGTGCGAGACAACCTGACAACACTTGGAGTGCAAAACTGGCGCCATCGTGCGCAATGCAGAAACTGGTGTGAAGATAGCCCACTTTTTTATCCCACTTTTTGGTGAATTCGCCGCATTTTTTTGTTGAACATTTTGAATTCGCCGTAACGCAAAATGTCCAAAAATAGGTAGTTAAAGGCAAAATTAGCAATATAAATCAAAAATACCATCAATTTTATCATTTCATTAACACAAATAAACACCTTTTCAAGTGCTATATGAAAAAAATGCATTTTTTGAAACTTGAAAAAATCGATTCAAATGAAAGACCCCATTGCAATTTTTGGATATGTTAAAGATAATGGTGCAATCTAACATATATTTCGAAAAATCGTACCAGCCCACAAAAAAATCAGGATGGGTCATGGTGAAAAATGCTTTTAAATATGTGCAATTTTTCAGATTTAATAAGGAAAAAATGCATTTCTTTAAACTTGAAAAAAACGCTTAAAACAAAAAACCCCATCACAATTTTTGGATATGTTAAAGACTATGGTCCAACCTAACTTTTATTTTGAAAAATCGTACCAGCCCACAAAAAAATCAGGATAGGTCATGGTGAAAAATGCATTTAAATATGAGACATTTTTCAGATTCTATGTGGAAAAAATGCATTTTTTAAAAATTAAAAAAAACGCTTAAAACAAAAAACCCCATCGCAATTTTTGGATATGGTCAAGATTATGGTCCAATCTAACTTTTATTTCGAAAAATCGTACCAGCCCTCAAAAAAATCAGGATAGGTCATGGCGAAAAATGCATTTGAATATGGACCGTTTTTCAGATTCTATATGGAAAAAATGCATTTTTTAAATATTAAAAAAACGCTTAAAACAAAAAACCCCATCGCAATTTTTGGATATGTTAAAGCTTATGGTCCAATCTAACTTTTATTTCGAAAAATCGTACCAGCCCACAAAAAAATCAGGATAGGTCATGGTGAAAAATGCATTTAAATATGAGACATTTTTCAGATTCAATATGGAAAAAATTCATTTCTTGAAACTTGAAAAAAACGCTTAAAACAAAAAACCCCAACGCAATTTTTGGATATGTTAAAGATTATGGTCCAACCTAACTTTTATTTTGAAAAATAGTACCAGCCCACAAAAAAATCAGGATAGGTCATGGTGAAAAATGCATTTAAATATGAGACATTTTTCAGATTCAATATGGAAAAAATTCATTTCTTGAAACTTGAAAAAAACGCTTAAAACAAAAAACCCCATCGCAATTTTTGGATATGTTAAAGATTATGGTCCAACCTAACTTTTATTTTGAAAAATAGTACCAGCCCACAAAAAAATCAGGATAGGTCATGGTGAAAAATGCATTTAAATATGAGACATTTTTCAGATTCTATATTGAAAAAAATCATTTTCTAAAAATTAAAAAAAACGCTTAAAACAAAAAACCCCATCGCAATTTTTGGATATGTTAAAGATTATGGTCCAATCTAACTTTTATTTCGAAAAATCGTACCAGCCCACAAAAAAATCAGGATAGGTCATGGTGAAAAATGCATTTAAATATGAGACATTTTTCAGATTCAATATGGAAAAAATTCATTTCTTGAAACTTGAAAAAAACGCTTAAAACAAAAAACCCCATCGCAATTTTTGGATATGTTAAAGATTATGGTCCAATCTCACTTTTATTTCGAAAAATCGTACCAGCCCACAAAAAAATCAGGATAGGTCATGGTGAAAAATGCATTTAAATACCAGCCATTTTTCAGATTCCATAAGGAAAAAATTCATTAAAAAAAAAAAAACGCTTGAAATGTAAATCCCCATCGCAATTTATGGGTATTTGGAAAATTACAGGCTAAGCAAGCTTTTATTTTTAAAAATTTTACTAGCCCACTCTTAATATATAATAGGTCCATGATAAATATTAGTTAAAAATTTGTAATTACTCTGTGCAAAGAATTATTAATTTAATGAAAAATTTAGATATTATAGTTTTAGTTGTAATTTAATGACTTTTAATGGCAATTGACCATTCAAAATTATTAATTTAGTTTATACTATATATTTTTTGATAGCACATATTTTTACAAGTGTCAAAAATATTAGCAAATGTCGCAACCATATATTCAAATCTTTTGTTAATATCACAACCATAAGATTGGTGAGGATAAGTGTCAAATATTTTAGCAAATGTCGCAACCTTTTTTCGAATCCGTTGTCAATATCACAACCATAAGATTGGTGAGGATAAGTGTCAAATATTTTAGCAAATGTCGCAACCTTTTTTTCAAATCCGTTGTCAATATCACAACCATTAAAAAATATACGTTACATTTGTATAACTTATATGATCGTGATCTAAGATGGCACTATTGGTTATTTAAAAATATAATAAACATTAGAAATTTCACTTTTAATTCAAAATTTATAAAAAATATATTATATGACCACATTTTAATTTACCTAATTCTCGTGTATTGTGCTAAAGGCGTGGTTAGTGCGTTGTACTACGAGTCGAAAGGTTGCTGGCACAAAATAAAATAAAAATGTTTTCCATACAGCGCTACCTCGCGTCAGACATGTACTAACCTCCGAGCAAGAATTGAATAAAAGACATTTATATTAATTGCAAGACACTATTTATTGCAAGACACTATTTATTGCTGAAAAATAACATACATTTTGACCATAGGCGTACTAAAGTTAATTTAAAAATATGAATGTTATATATAATTCTTTATACTTTTTTTTTGTATGAATATATACATCAACAAACAATAATTTTTTTAAATATACATTTATAATTTGGATCATCATTACAAAAAGTAAAATTACAATTAATATATGTAGGTAATAAATTATAATTATATTATAAATACTTATTTTGAAATATCTACGACGAACATATTAAGCATACATAATTTGGGGCATGATGACAATGACAAATACATTATCAATAACTGTATTCAAGAATTACTGCAATTATATAATAATAATAATAATAATAAAAATAATAATAATAATTAAATCAAGGATTGAAACCGATATCCGTTTAAAACCGTTTCATTTTTGAAACCGTAACCGAAACCGTTATACGAAAATCAGAAATAAACCGATATCCAAAACCGATGTAAACGGTTTCGGTTTTATACCGGTTTAAAACGATTTTTAAAAAAGTATACAAAAAACCAGAAAAACATATTTTATTTTATATATAAGATCTTAAGTAAAATTTCATTAATTAAAATTTGGAGTTCCCAAAATAAACATTTTTGGTTGTACAAAAATTCACATGTTGTTTTTTAAGAAACGATATTTCCAAAACAACGGTATTTGGTCTAAAATTTGTTTTTTGTTTCATTAATCGAATTAACAACAAAACACCAGCAACTCCAAGCAAAATTTGTACGTTAAAAAATGATTAAAATTTTAATTGGTTATTTATTTATTTTTTTAGTAAAATATATAGTTCATTTGAATATTTTTTAAATTCTTTTAAAGGATCTATTCAATAGAATACCATTTATAAGTCTTCTAATGGATGCTCCATTTCGGACATAAACAAAACAATGGTAATGCAAGAAAAAATGTAAAAAAGTTACATCTCAGTAACTATTTAAGGAAATACGAAAAATGAAGTGCGAGTTAGACAAGTTTAAAAATATCAAGTCTAAGGCAGATATTTGTTTACATTAGTGATGATTAAAAATTTCTTGTTCTTTCATCTTGTTCTTGTATTTTTTTGAAAGAACAAAAGCGAGAACAAAATCTAGATTTTGCAAGAAAAAGAACAAGACTAAGACTGCAAGAAATGGAAGACTTGCGTTTTTTTTATGATTTTAATGTATTTATTATGTTTTTAAGGTAATAATGATATACAAAAGAATTCATGATATTACTAAATATTGAACAATATGTAACAATGGAAAGCGTGCAAAATATTTATGAACGTGAACATTAATGAAGATGTGTGTTTTCTTTTTGTTTTTTGTCGAATTTTAAAGAATATAAGCATCTTAAAAATAAGGCCTGTGAAGCACTTTTGAAGCGGTAAATAGCTTTAAAAGTGCTTCAAAAGTCGCTTCAAAAGATAAAATAGACAAAACTATGTTTTTTTCTCTTTTCTTCGCTACGCAAGTTCGTACATCGATTGTGCATATGCACTGTGCTATGCACATTATTATTTTTGTTTTACTTTTATATATAGTTTTTTCATTAATTGTAAAATCATGAAGTAATAAAAAATAATATATGAACATTTTCACAGTGTGATATATTTAGCTGATATATGTTTTTGTGTTTTTATTTTTTCACAAATCCGCTGATTCGTTTGAAAGTGCAACAACAACAAAAATGCGAATAAAGCAGCATCCAAGCTTTTGATAGAATTTTGGCGGGAAATTTTTTGTACCACAAAGAGAACTCGTTGTTGTTGCCAACTAGAGAGCTGTACTAGATACATACATGTAGTGTGGTGCCATTCGACTGTCTGTTGTCATGCGTCTGTCCGTTGTCATGCGTCTGTCCGTTCTCATGCGTCTGTCTGTTGTCATGCGTCTTTTTGTTGCCATGCGATGATACAGGAAAGCAACGAAGCGTTTTCGTTGTGAAAGTGTGTGTATACGAATCGTAATCGTTATTGTTATATTCTCTTCTTTCTGTTAGTATTCGCTTTGTAGCGTTTGAGTTTGTGTTCGCAAAGAAAAATGTTACTCTGCAAAATATTATTTGAGTTCTCTTGACATACGGTACGTGTAGCATACGGATTTTTTTAATGTGTGACGAAAACAGAAATATGCTTATTCGAAATATTCCTTATATTTATTGTATATGTATATCGTACACTGTATACTGTATATCGTCGTTGTAGAACGAAAAGTTACCAAATACATTTTTATGAAAAACTTAATTTTCGAGTTTGTTGATTAATATTATAAAAAGTAATTGATGCATTTTTAAAGTTGAAATATCAATTGATAGATTTACATTTTCTTATCAAATGGAGATCATCGATTAAAAATTGACAGATACATAAAGATGTTTGTAAAAAATATTTAGCATTTTGAAAATGTATTTGGTGACTTTTCGTTCATTTTATTATGGTCTTGAATTGTCTTGTCAACATCACTTGTTTTATACAATTATTTTTTATTTGTTAATTCTTGTTAAAATATAATTCAAATTTTTATGTTATTGGATTTTTTTGTTAGTAAAATGTTAAAAAAATTGAAAATATGGAAAATAAGTAACTTAAATACAATTAGTGTTCAAATTCTATTCGTTTTCATAATTAATATGTAGTATAAGATATTTGTCTTCGATCTTTATTTACAATTTAAAAGATTAAGATTAACATTTCTTGCCTTGCTCTTGCAAATGATCACCACTAGTTTACATATATTGCAGTTCACAGAATTGTTGAAATATAATTTCTTTGGCTTTTATGGATGAAAATTGTACAATATTCTTCTTCTTCTTTTCAATTCAGATCATATATCAGGTGAAGTCAAAATGTTGCTTTTCATTGGTTTGTGGTCACGAAATTTTAAAATACATTTTTTTCTTGACGTAATCAATTAAATAATTCATATAACACAATATTTTTACTAAAATAACAACAAACATTGTTTAAATTACGTTTTCCACTTTACCCCAGTATCATAACCGAAACCGTTTCGTTATAAAAACTTAAAACCGGAACCGTAACCGAAACGCGGAAAAAACCGAACCGAAATCGAAACGGTTATTCGTTTAGGTTTCAATCCTTGTTTTAAATTGACATTCACAACGCGTCGGTAATGGATTACAACGAACCATATGACGTAATTTTCCCGCCATTTTGCGAATTTTCCATTATATAATGAAAGAAGCGCTTAGTAACATTGTTTTTGGAAAAGACGTTTATGATTAGTTTTTTATTTAAAACGTCGATATATAAAATAAATTCTTAAAATTTTGTATATCTTTAAAATAATCTTTACTGCACCTAATATTAATATAAATAAATACATAAATTCAATATTTTTTTAAATGTTTTTTTATCAGTATTTTTAACTTACTCAACAAATAGTACCATCTAGTGAAAAATAACGAAACTATAAAATAATGTATTTTATGAAATGGTTGAAACATTTGCTATTATCAACGACAACATATTAATCAAATGTAACAACCAAAAAATTTATTTCTGTGGCAATAGCAAAATGGCAAGATGTTATCACTTCAAATATTTCGAAGTTCGACAAAATTGTCGAAAATCAGTATTTCTCGATATTTTCGATAATAAATATCACTTAAAATTTTTAGGGAAGCGAAAAGAACTTAAATAGAAATATAAAAGAAAAAAAACATATATATATTAAATTCCTTAAATATTATATAGACTGCAATTGTTTCTACAGGTAAATTTTACAGATTGAACTGATGATATAATTTTAGAATTTTCCGATTAAAGACAAATTCGTGTATATTTATATTCACATTATTACAATTATTTTTTTTATTTAATTATTTTCAGAAAATATTATATAAAAATGAATAAATCAACTATATTTATACTTTTAATTATATTAACCGTAAGTTACGGCATGCCCCAAAATGGACAAACTAACGAAATAAATATAACTAAATTAGAAGATACAACATATGTGTATCTAGATCCGATTGGCAACATGGATGTGATTACATCCTCATGGAGACTTGTTCTGTATTACGACCTCGATTCATATTTCATGGAGTTGTCAGAAATTCCAAAATACATAGAACTTTTAAAAGTACAATGTCTTAAATTTGATACATTTTCTAATCAGTGCATGATGTTAATGGAATCAATGGAAAATAAATATGAAATTTTAAATAATAATAATAATGGAATGATCCACGTGAAAAACAGACAAAAAAGAGCATTGTTTGATTCTGTGGGATCTTTATATCACATATTATTTGGAGTTATGGATAATGATGATCGAAGAAAAATAGAAGTTGATATGAAAAATTTACTGGAAATTCAACATGATATCGACCATTTGACAAAACGTCAAACATCCTTAGTAGACTCTACTGTTAGTATATTAAAAAAAACAACAACAGATATAAACAAAGAATTTAAAAGGTTATCTGATGAAATAACAAACATGGCAAATAACACACATTTTTCGATTGAAGCTGTGGTTATGTTTACACTTTTGGAAAAGCAGTTGGATATGATGATCCAACACTGTAATGATATTCAAATATCTATTATTAAACTGATCACGAATCTAAAAGATCAAGGGTCGTATTCTGCTTTAATTAAAACGTCTACAATGATGAATGAAATTACAGATATTAAATCTAAACTCCCATTCAAATTAAAATTACCAGGTCAGGAAAAAGGCAAAGAACTTATAGAAATATTTCGCTTGATGTCGGTGACTGGAATAATAATCGAAAAGCGATTAATGATTGATATTAAAATTCCTTTAATTGAGTCAGAAAAATCAACTGTATACAGTGTTATTGGTATACCGTTTCACCAAGATAATATTCTTCTAATGCCAAAACTAAGATTTGATATTATAGTTTTTAATCTTGGACGAAACAGTTACTTACCAATGAGTCGTGTCGAATTACTGAGCTGCAAAGAAAGCACCGAAGATAGTTTCATGTGTTATAAAAATAGGCCCTGGAAAACTATAACAGAAGGAACATGCGAGGCATCTGCACTACACCAGTCACATACAAGTAAATGTCAATTTGAACAAATTGAAGAACAAAATATGTATATTGAATTGTACAACAAAAATACATGGCTGTTCAAAGTATTTAATACCACAAAAATTAGTGTTTCATGTAAATTCGGAAAACACTATTGGATTACATTACCATCGCAAGGAATTATAAACTTAGAACCACACTGTACTGTACGATATGAAGGTGGCTCATTTTCGTCTTCACACAATTTTGATTCAAATACAAATATTGATATCAATACTCCATGGATAAGAACTATCCAAAAAGTACCAGATACACATATAAAGTTATCAGCACATATTGAAAAAAATAAAACTATTGACGAAATTAAGAAACACATGGAGCCATTTGTGACTGCACATATTGAAAATAAAAATGAAGTTAACGAAATAAAGAATAATCTGGAAGACATCAAAAAAACGCACATTCATTTCAAAGGATTAGAATTCCACCATCTCTATGATCATACGCCATTTATGATAGTTATTGTAATAGCTTGTATAGTATGCATAGCAATAATCTGTGTATTAAAAAAAATTTTATTTTGTTGTACGTAAATATTTCAAGAAATGTAAAAATTTTAATAAAAATTTAAATAAAATCACCAAAATTACAAAAATAAAAAAAAAATATAAATCAATTTTTTAATTTAAGCTCTCATTTAAACATTCTGGATTAGTTAAACATCTAAGATGGCGCTATAGGCGATTTAATATATATATGTATATATATATATTATATCGCCAATAGCGCCATCTTAGATCACGATCATATAATTTATGCAAATGTAACGTATTTTTATGGTTGTGATATTGACAACGGATTTGGAAAAAAAAAGGTTGCGACATTTGCTAAAATATTTACACTTATCCTCACCAATCTTATGGTTGTGATATTAACAAAAGATTTGAATATATGGTTGCGACATTTGCTAATATTTTTGACACTTGTAAAAATATGTGCTATCAAAAAATATATAGTATAAACTAAATTAATAATTTTGAATGGTCAATTGCCATTAAAAGTCATTAAATTACAACTAAAACTATAATATCTAAATTTTTCATTAAATTAATAATTCTTTGCACAGAGTAATTACAAATTTTTAACTAATATTTATCATGGACCTATTATATATTAAGAGTGGGCTAGTAAAATTTTTAAAAATAAAAGCTTGCTTAGCCTGTAATTTTCCAAATACCCATAAATTGCGATGGGGATTTACATTTCAAGCGTTTTTTTTTTTTAATGAATTTTTTCCTTATGGAATCTGAAAAATGGCTGGTATTTAAATGCATTTTTCACCATGACCTATCCTGATTTTTTTGTGGGCTGGTACGATTTTTCAAAATAAAAGTTAGATTGGACCATAAGCTTTAACATATCCAAAAATTGCGATGGGGTTTTTTGTTTTAAGCGTTTTTTTCAAGTTTCAAGAAATGCATTTTTTCCATATAGAATCTGAAAAATGTCTCATATTCAAATGCATTTTTCACCATGACCTATCCAGATTTTTTTGTGGGCTGGTACGATTTTTCGAAATAAAAGTGAGATTGGACCATAGCCTTTAACATATCCAAAAATTGCGATGGGGTTTTTTGTTTTAAGCGTTTTTTTCAAGTTTCAAGAAATGCATTTTTTCCATATAGAATCTGAAAAATGTCTCATATTCAAATGCATTTTTCACCATGACCTATCCTGATTTTTTTGTGGGCTGGTACGATTTTTCAAAATAAAAGTTAGATTGGACCATAAGCTTTAACATATCCAAAAATTGCGATGGGGTTTTTTGTTTTAAGCGTTTTTTTCAAGTTTCAAGAAATGCATTTTTTCCATATAGAATCGGAAAAATGTCTCATATTCAAATGCATTTTTCACCATGACCTATCCTGATTTTTTTGTGGGCTGGTACGATTTTTCGAAATAAAAGTGAGATTGGACCATAAGCTTTAACATATCCAAAAATTGCGATGGGGTTTTTTGTTTTAAGCGTTTTTTTCAAGTTTCAAGAAATGCATTTTTTCCATATAGAATCTGAAAAATGTCTCATATTCAAATGCATTTTTCACCATGACCTATCCTGATTTTTTTGTGGGCTGGTACGATTTTTCGAAATAAAAGTTAGATTGGACCATAAGCTTTAACATATCCAAAAATTGCGATGGGGTTTTTTGTTTTAAGCGTTTTTTTCAAGTTTCAAGAAATGCATTTTTTCCATATAGAATCTGAAAAATGTCTCATATTCAAATGCATTTTTCACCATGACCTATCCTGATTTTTTTGTGGGCTGGTACGATTTTTCGAAATAAAAGTGAGATTGGACCATAGCCTTTAACATATCCAAAAATTGCGATGGGGTTTTTTGTTTTAAGCGTTTTTTTCAAGTTTCAAGAAATGCATTTTTTCCATATAGAATCTGAAAAATGTCTCATATTCAAATGCATTTTTCACCATGACCTATCCTGATTTTTTTGTGGGCTGGTACGATTTTTCAAAATAAAAGTTAGATTGGACCATAAGCTTTAACATATCCAAAAATTGCGATGGGGTTTTTTGTTTTAAGCGTTTTTTTCAAGTTTCAAGAAATGCATTTTTTCCATATAGAATCGGAAAAATGTCTCATATTCAAATGCATTTTTCACCATGACCTATCCTGATTTTTTTGTGGGCTGGTACGATTTTTCGAAATAAAAGTGAGATTGGACCATAAGCTTTAACATATCCAAACATTGCGATGGGGTTTTTTGTTTTAAGCGTTTTTTTCAAGTTTCAAGAAATGCATTTTTTCCATATAGAATCTGAAAAATGTCTCATATTCAAATGCATTTTTCACCATGACCTATCCTGATTTTTTTGTGGGCTGGTACGATTTTTCGAAATAAAAGTGAGATTGGACCATAAGCTTTAACATATCCAAAAATAGCGATGGGGTTTTTTGTTTTAAGCGTTTTTTTCAAGTTTCAAGAAATGCATTTTTTCCATATAGAATCTGAAAAATGTCTCATATTCAAATGCATTTTTCACCATGACCTATCCTGATTTTTTTGTGGGCTGGTACGATTTTTCGAAATAAAATTGAGATTGGACCATAAGCTTTAACATATCCAAAAATTGCGATGGGGTTTTTTGTTTTAAGCGTTTTTTTCAAGTTTCAAGAAATGCATTTTTTCCATATAGAATCTGAAAAATGTCTCATATTCAAATGCATTTTTCACCATGACCTATCCTGATTTTTTTGTGGGCTGGTACGATTTTTCGAAATAAAAGTGAGATTGGACCATAAGCTTTAACATATCCAAAAATTGCGATGGGGTTTTTTGTTTTAAGCGTTTTTTTCAAGTTTCAAGAAATGAATTTTTGTCATATTGAATCTGGTAATTTTCTCATATTTAAATGCATTTTTCACCATGACCTATCCTGATTTTTTTGTGGGCTGGTACGATTTTTCGAAATAAAAGTTAGTTTGGACCATAGTCTTTAACATATCTAAAAATTGCGATGGGGTTTTTTGTTTTAAGCGTTTTTTTCAAGTTTCAAATAATGCATATTTACATTTAAAGTTGAGATAAGTACCCCTTTTAAAAACGGCATTTTTACCATGATTTGGTGTTATATTGGTAAAATATTTGAATATTGAAATTAGCTAGAGCTATTTTATTTAACATACATTAAAAATTTATGGCGCTCTTTTTATTTTAAGCGTCTTGTTATTATTTTAAAATATATTCATTTTTCGTAATTATAAAAATATATGACTTTATATCGGTTTTAGTAGATTATTGATTATATTACATGGAAATGCAAAAAATAAGAAGATTTTAATATATAATATTGAAAAAAAAAAAAAAAAAAAATGCGGCGAATTCAAATTGTGCGCTAACTTCACAAATTGTGGGATAACTCCAATTCGCCGCGATGCGCTATCTTCACACCAGTATGCAGAACCGACTGGCGAGAGGTGATTGGGTTGTAATGGCCAAATAAGTAAGTAAGTAATTTGGAACCAAAGAACACGTAATGGAATATGTAGCAATAATGGAAAAAAATTTCATAAAAAAATTTAAAATTCAACTTGAAATAACATTTTTTTGGTTGTTTGAAAATCAAAGATCTGAATTAACTTTTTTTAACATTTTATACATATACGGCACTATATACATTAAAATTGTACTTCTTGTGATAGAAAATAACCGTGCTTCAGACACCTAGATGAGTTCATGTGAATTTTCAGCACGTCCAATTCTGCCAAGGGCCATATTATTCCATCAACCTGTTGAATTCACATCGTTATGGGGGTTGATTCTTACAGCTGTCAGAAATCATCAAGGTCACCAACAGGATGGTACAACAAAAACGCACAGAAACGACGTCATGTTCGGCTTCCTGCAAATGTCCGTAATATTATCATTCATAAACTCTCCGTTTTATGAATGGAATTTACGCAAGCGATGAGAGCAACCCAAAACCAAACATTACAGTTCGAATACATTTTTCCAAAGCTCAATTGATTTTTCGTGCTGTACTCTTTGTGCCTTATACTCTCTGTAAAATATACTATATTTTGTTTGCTCTCACTTCGTTTTCCTTGTGGGAGTTTATAAAATGCTCTCGGTTAGAGATTCGTAAATTGTGACATTTTCAGCATGCATTTTTTTCTGAGAGGATAATAAAGTAGTTTGACATTAACCTTTAATATGAATTTATTGATAAGTCGTTTTTGTGCTATAGTTATCAGAGCTTTATAAATGCTCTATAAACAATATTATATTGGACTCAGAAAAATACCATACAATTAACAGTTTTCAACAGATAAATAATTATTTTATTTGATAAATACCATTAAATATTTTTAAAGTTTATATGAAAATATATATTTTTTTTAATAAGTAGGGGAACCTGAGGTAAAGGTGGACATCTGCCATTATTTGAATATTTTTTGAAGGGTCTATTCTATAGAGTTATCTTACATTTTTGCATTAACATTATACGATTTATATTTCTTTTAATTGACTTTTGGTCGATTTTTGAAACAGCTCGCAAACTCTTCAAAAAATGTTTGGTATTTTAAGATCATTTGAGATTTAAACTTTATTTAAACACAGAATACAGTTTTTCAGTGAACTCTAAACATAGGTAGTTTAAACTTAGTTTAGCCGTCGAATATCGGTGGGTTTAACGGCATTTTAATTCTCAATGTATTTCACAGAAAATGTAAAATGTGGTCTTTATGCACTTCAGTCCACGTTCTTATTTTTTTGTTCGCCGAATTACATTATATTAGTTTTTCTTCTATTTTTTTCATTGTATAAAGAAAATCGTACCATCATTTATTTTACAAACAGTTATTATTTCGTTTATTATAATTTTCATGAAATACTTTCAAGGAAAATTTGCATTGAAAGTTCATAATAAAGTTCACTTTATATGTGACGAAAATTGAGATTTTTAGATTTTCTACATGTCATCTCACTGAAATTGTAAAAAATCTTTAAAGCATTATAATTTCGGGACGACTTATTGTCGTGTCTTTAAAAATAAGTTCATAGTTCTAAGCCTACAATACCGTATGCAATTGAATTAACAACTACACTACTTAACAAAACGAGAAAACGTTTTCTACGGACATCCCATACACAAATTCTATATAATTCGTGGCTGCTGACTCCAAACTTTTTTTTTACCTAATGTTTTGAAGAAAATGCTATCGAAATGTTAGGACTTTTTTTAGACCCTTTATTACACTATTTGAAAAATATGTTAATAGCGTATAAAAATTAATTATTCTTCTCTTTTATTCATTCGAATTATGTATTTTTAAATCATAAAAAAAAATCTATATAAATTCTAATATTCCCGGCCAAAACCAATTATTTTCAATATTTTGACGCATAACTAAAACAAAATTAAATCGTTTTTCTTCAAATATACATACAAAAAAAAATCACCAACAACCAGTATTCATCATATTGATGATTTCATTCATTGAACTAAAATCGATTTTTTTTCCGTGTTTTTAATTTTTAATATTATTATATCATTAAATTTCTTATAAGATTTATGATATTTAAATGAATATGGTTTTATGAACGAAATTCATCAATATGACGTTCACGTTTTCATTAATATGATAAAATTGAGGCTTCGAATAATTAGCAATTAAATATTGTAAATCCTTTAAGAATTATAAAAATATAAATGTGTAAATGGACCCAAATTTGTATTTAAAATTTGATGTAAAAAAATTATTGAAAATGAAAAATAATTAAAAAATACGATGTTAATTTAATGAAATAATTCATCAATCTAATGAATTCATTCATATGTGTGTATGAATGACATCGACTCTCCCATTCCCCCTTATATTAAAAAAAACCCAAAAATTGCACTTAGAAAATAGTTTCCTAAGAATAAGGAAACTGAACTTGAAATTGTGTTAAGGAAAAACTTCCTCATGTTTCGAAACATTGTCATATTTAAGAAAAATTTTGAAATATGCTGCCATCAGAATACCATCTTATAATCTGGTGTGAAATAAATCAACAAAAATTTACGATTTTTTCAGAATTTAAAGGACATACAATTTGATGTGCTAGGATATTGACCATTGGCCACATGTTCAACATTCGAAGTTATGACTTAACTTTTCAAAAATCTTGTTTTATTATCATGAAAAGGGGACATCGACAGAGTTTCTATCAGTTCAGGAAATATTTAAATATGAACAACAAAAACACCTTTGTATGTTTTTTGGCACATTTTTGTAAATTTTGTAAATAGCAGTCGGAAAAAATAAAAAAATGATCAATGCAAATTGATCAATGAAAATGATTTCGATACTCTTTAGCAGTTGGCCAAATTTTATTGAAATCGAAGAGGGTTAGTACCAACCCCTAGTCGATTTGGTGTGAAATGGCTCTTATAACTTTTAAAGAGGGAAAAGGAAATTATTGGGCATATTAATCACTTTAATATTGGATAATTTTTTTTTAATTTGATTATTTGGGACTTTCAATACCCAACTACAATAAAAGTCCAACGACGTCGTTGGGTTCTGGGAACATTTAAAAAAAGTCTCATTCAAGGTATACCAGATTCGAACATAAATTGCACATCATAAAAATTTCAAAAATGGACTTAATTGAGCACTTGAAAAAAATTAAAATTCTAATTTAGGATTTTATAAAAATTTGGTAGAAGAGTTTTTTTTTATTTAATACCGATTTTATTTTCCTTATGTATCTTACAAATTTATGTCGATATTTACGAATTTATATTATATCCCTTAATATATAAATTTAAAAAAAATGTCCAATGACATAGTTAGGCAAATCTCAAAGGAATGAAAAGTTAGTATTTTTAGGAAAGATCGACAGTAAATTTATAAAATTTAAAACTGTAACTTATGAGTTTATGCAAATGCACAACTATTCTATTCTGATAAATATTTTCCAGGAACTGTTTTCTCGAGAAATGTATTTAATAAACCAATTTATTGTAGTATTTGGTCAGAAATATTTAAAAGATTTTCGAAACAAAATGATAAAATCATAATAAACCACAATTTATTAATACTTCGACGTCAGGTGAGATCACGGCGTGATTGTAATTTAAATACGAATAAAACAAGTTCTTATTGGCCTGTCAATTACACGGCGTTAACATGCCATAAACTGGCTCAAAAAGCTAATCAAAGCATTAACCGATACAAATGTACTTTAAAATTAAAAGATTCTTGCAGCGTCAACTCGTATTTTTCTACCTTTTGGTTGATTGCGTTTTATCATTTCGCAAGTTGGCAACGCCGTGCCGCCGCATATAAGTGAATCCTTTACAGAACATGGCGCTTTTTATTAATAATCATTTTTTGCATTTATTTGTTTATTTTTGGTACGATTTTCATTTCGCGACATGCATTTTTCAAGATTGAAAGCAAGACTCTTTTGCACGTTTTTTTTTAAGATTTTATTTGAATTGTATTTTTTGTTGTTGTTGTTGTATATGTACAAAAGGTGACGTTTTTTCAGCCAACGAAGATAAATGTAAATTATTATGTCGTAAATTTGTCGAGTGCCATGTTTTTTTTATATTTCTCCTTGGGATATTTCTGATTCTGCTGTCTTTACGTGGTGGGTATCGAAATACTTTTTGTTGACATTTTTGTGTGATCTTGTGGCACCGTCACATATGGTGTAGCTACAAATGTGGCAACCATGTCAGACTGGCCAGGCACTTGGGGTAAGCCAACATCGGAAGGCGGTTGTTGGATGAAGTAGTTAGTCATTTATTGCATAAGTTTAATAGTCAAACAATGTTTTTAGAGTTGACCATGTCAATTCAAGTTAATAACACAATTATCCTCAATGAAACCATTTTGACGGATAATTTGTTAGACTAAAAATAAAAATTAATTTAAAAAAATAAATATTAAATAAATACTACTGTTTCTACTGTTATCCATTGGTTCTCAAGGAAAACACGAATACTTTTATAATATTTCTCAATCATTAGACGATGTATTACAATCATTGCTCGGAACCAAAATTCCAGTTTTCGTTCCAATCTAGTACATATTATAATTCCTAGCATTATCGGTTCTTATTAAACTATATTTTTTATTAATTGTAGAATTGTTATTCAAATGTAAAAAAAAATGTTTTTGTATTCTATTTTAAGATAAAAATAAAACTAATTAGTACACTAAACAAAAAATTAATGTAAAATACGTAATACTCCATATAAAAAATATTACGCGCGTATTTAATTTCAAATTAAATAAAGATATATTTAATTTTTTAACGTACATAAATTAAACCAGTTGGGAAGGTTAGATCACATGGGAAATTTTAAAGTAGGTGTAATTATGATAGTTAGGATTATCAAAATTATAGTCGGTCTAAGCCGACTATAAATACCCTACACATATGTGTGGTTACCATTCAAAGTGATATATAGGTCAGCAGGGTATACGAATCCTGAAAATAACTACAAACATTCAATCGCTGAAGAATTTCCATTCATTTGATACCCATATTTACAAATGGGTAGGTGTACCGAATTTTGATTTTTTTTTGTGAACCACAAGTCTTTTCGCCGGAAAACATTATTATCATGTATTTGAGCATGATATCAATATATATTTGACCAAAAAAGTTTACCTAAGCACGTATACATAAAAATTGATCTTTATATGTACATTTTATATGAGGTATTTGAACATAAGTGGTCGGATCATAGGTCACAATGGACCGATCTCGCCAATACAGCGTAGGTATATTAGTAATCTAAGTTATAAGTTTCATTTATCTAGCTCTTCTATTTTAAAAGTAGTAGGGATTTCAACAGACAGACGGAGAGACAGACGGACATCGCTAAATCGACTCAGTAGGTAATGCTGATCAAGAATATATGCTTCCATACCGGAGATGCTTCCTTCTGGGTGTTACAAACGGCGTACCAAACTGAATATACCCTTTCACTCTTAGTGTAGGGTATAAAAAACTGAATATACCCTTTCACTCTTAGTGTAGGGTATAAAAATATATCATGGAAATATTTTTAACAAAATTAAAGTATTTTGTTTGAAAGTAACCACTACAAAATTCTGTAATATGTTTTGATTTGTCTAATCTATAGAACCACCGTGAGTGATATAAAAATTTTGAAAAAATTAAAAAAAAAATAAAGAATTTATCTGTTCCTAACCTTCTTTACTTGAAATAAATAATTTTAAAAAACCAATTGATGATGTTGTAATAAAATTAAAATTTTATAACCTTAATAAAAAGTAATATAAAGATTTACTTCAAGTTTAAATAAAACTTATTTAATTTAAATAAAAAAGACTACGGGTGCAAAACGTGTCGAAAAGTATTTAAATTTATTACTTTTTATTTAACAAGATACAATGGGGAATTAACACGTTTTCCTCATACAAATCACCAGGACTGGGTGGTATATATCCAGCAATGCTACAAAAAACTTTCAATTTTTTGGGACCACTGCTTCTCGAAATATTCCAAGTATGTATCGACCTGAACTACATTCCTAAAATATGGAACGAAGTCAAGGTCGTATTTATACATAAAGCTGGCAAAATTCAACACGCCTTACCGAAGGATTATAGACCAATCAGTCTATCTTCCTTTATGCTTAAATTATTTGAAAGAATTATAGACAATCATATTAAGTCGAAGTTCAGTAGCTTCAACTTCTCCAGTAGTCAACACGCATATATAAAAGGAAAAACCACAGAAACTGCTTTACATGAAGTGGTTAACTACGTTGAAAAATCCCCAAAAACCGATATTACCATCTTCATCGACAGCCAAGCAACCATCAAAGCCTTGCAGAATAGGAATATTAGATCGAGGGTAATCAGCCGTTGTCGCAGAGAACTCAAGGTTCTCGATGAACAACACTGTTTAAAACTGTGCTGGGTACCAGGACATAACAATATTCCAGGAAATGAAAAAGCCGACGAACTGGCAAAGTTAGGAGTAGTAAAACAAACGGTAGAAACAGATAACACTGTAAAACCTCCTTTGGTAGACTTCGAAATACGTATAACAAATAGACTCGAAGAACAAATGATAAAAAGATGGCACGACTCAAACTCATGCCTCGCCACAAAAAAAATATGGAACGACATAAAAAAGGGATACAGCAAGATTATACTAGAGTTCAAAAAGACAGAACTTAGATTACTAGTAGGAATTATCACAAGACATAACACCTTACTATCACATCTTAGAAAAATGGGTTTTAGAGGGAACGACCTGTGTAGGTGGTGCGGTGACATAGAGGCCGAGGAAAACAGCTATCATTTCCTCTGCCAATCCTGCACTATCGATCAAACGTAACAAAATTCTAGGCTCTTTTTTCTTCCAGGCAATAGACGACATCAAGACCAAACATCCGCTAAAAATAATGAAATTCATCCGCGCATCTGGAAACACGTTCATAGGACACCATATAGAGGGAACACAATGGAAACAAAGTGTATTAGTTGCATTTCTTGAGCAATTATTACGAAAAACCTACAAAATATGCATTAAATTGAAAAAAAAAAATGCATCAAAATTCACACGTACACTAAGAAAAAAGTGACGTAATAAAATTAAATAAAATCTATTTAAATTTGATTTAAATACTTTTGTAATAAAAAAAGTAATACTCTATACAAAAATATATTACGTGCGTATTTAATTTAAAATTAAATAAAAGGTATTTAATTTTATTACGTACGCAATTAAATTCAATATTTCTAAAAAATATAAATATTTTTAACATTATTAAAGTTTGTTTTTTGAAAGTAACCACGACAAAATTATGTAATATGTGGTCATGTGTCCAACCTAAAGAACCACCGTGAGTGATAAATAATTTCGAAAAAAGTAAAAAAATAATAATTTCATCTTTTCCTAGCCTTCTTTACATAAAATAAATAGTTTTGAAATACCAATTGACATGTTTATGATCTTGTGATTAAATTAAAATTTATAAAAAGTAATAAAAATTATATCAAATATTATATCAAATTTTATTACATATGTAATAAATTTAAATAAAAAGTATTTACTTCAATTTTAAATAAAAGGTATTTATTTAAATAAAAAAGACAACGGATGAAAAACGTGTCGAAAAGTATTTAAATTTATTACATTATTATTTCATTTTATTACTTTTTTCCCTCAGTGTAGAAAATAATGTAATGTAAAACTAAATATATTTGGTTTGAATAAATGTAGTTATATTACATTTACTTACTTTTAAATTTATTTGTGTTTATTTATCTTATTTTACTACACAATGCATTAAAAACTAGTATTTAACATTTACAGAAACTGTATGTTTTAGTCTTATGTATTTTAATTTTTTTTTTTATGGCTGTACACAGAGATGACATATAGCGAATGTGTTTTGGTACAAATGAAACCCAAGGAAACCTAATCAACTAAAAGAAATGCTTTGAAAGCAAAGGTGGATTTACCTTATAAGACAAAGAATTTTATGCAAGTGTGCATATTTAATATTTATACACAGAAAAAAAAATCATCAATGTGATGAATTTATTCGTAACTAGAATATTCATAACCAGATTCATCATATTGATACCACCATTAATTAAATGACATATTGATGAATACATTCATTATATATATGAAATTTTTCGTACTATCGAACATCATAGTGAAGAACGAAATATTCAAAACAAAGAATTTGAATCATCATATTGATGAATTTGTATATTTTATTTATGAAAATATAATACTTTTTTACGAATTTTTCAAAAACAAAAAATAATTTTTTGGAAAATAATTCGAAAAATAGTATTGTTGTAAACATTTTATTTTAAAAATAACAGAACAAAAATTCAAAAAAAAAAAACTATCTGAAAAAATGTATACGTAAAAAAACAAATTTCGAAAAAAAATGATTAAATTTTTTTTTTTCATATTGAAGAACATATTGAAGAACACTTTTTCGACAGTTACCAAGTGTTCATCATATTTATGATCGCGTTCATAACATTGATGTCGTTAGTCATTAATATTATGAATGGTTCTTCAATACAATGAATCATGGTTTGAATAACGGTATTCATCAATATGATGTACATTTTTTTCTGTGTATTTGCTAATTTTATTCGTGTTTTGTACAAGTGATATGCAATACTTAACTCTTGTGATGCGTTTGTGTCTTGAGAACTGCTGATATACATTATCAGTAAAATATTTTATATTCAAATATACACACACTTTGAAATATACACTTTCATTTGTATGCGTATAAATCTTTCTTGAGAGAACACATAATATCCTGGCTATTAAATAAATACAGAATGCAGTAAAAGTAAATGCATACGTAGTATTTTTTTTATTTTTCATGAAGTTGTGGTAAAAATAAATGCAGATGAAGAAATTTTCCAAAATTTTCTATTGTTCTAAATTTTAATACATAAATTCAGTAATTTATTTGTTTTCTATACAGAAACAACTAATAAATGTAGTAAAAACAAATGCATTTGCTTTTGGATGTAAATAAAATACAAACGTATTTATTTAAACACATTTTTCCGTTCTTAATACAGTGTTTTTTTCGATGCATATCGTATATAATTTTCAAAAATAATATTAGAAAATATATGTGAAGCAAAACTAAATAATTTAAGATGAATGGTACCTTTTATTTTATGTGATCTTCAGTTAATAGAATTTTTTTGAACAATGATGTATGAACTGTTTTGTTAAAGGGTTTTTAAAATGATTTTATTTTGATAATGTTTTTTATTTTAATTTAAACACCTTTTATTTGTTTAGAACACAGGCAAGTTTTATTAATCTACAACAATCTGCAACAAAAAACATCAATAAATCATTAACTGGGCGAACCTGTCCGCCACATTGTTGTTGTAGTTGTAAGTATGGCTGATGCCCGTAAAACACGGCACACGACCAACGACCACTCACTGGCGGCACAAAATGCCACGCGCTGTCAATTGCAAAGGCGCCTAAAATCGCCTATGCTTTTTATTTTAGCCATAGCAGCCAACAAAATAAACCGAGAAAAAATAAATAAATTAAAAAATAAGCGTTGAAATTAAACAACGCCAACGTCTTAGAATAGTTTTGCTTCATTTACACTTTGAAACAAATACGCACCTAAACCCGCCAAGGTCATGAATTAAAAGACACGCGAGCGATCAGTCCGAAGGCGTCTACAACAAAAATACATTGTCGCCCAGACGACAGCGGTGCACTGCAGTTCCTTATGCGGCGTTCAAAGAAGCTTCCGAGATAGGCACGAGATACCCGTAAACCCACCATCAGTGGCAGCCGGCGCGACGCGATCGTGCGATCGGTCGATCGGCACGGCACAGTGGCGCAGCTTAACAAGAGCAGCAGTCACATTTGGCAGATGCGATCAACCTGCACTAGTGAACTTGACCTGCGTCACACAAATTTCGGTACGATGGTTGCGTTGGTGGCTGCAGCAGCGATCTCCACCGGCAAGAAAGAAGAAACTACCTGGTCCATACAGCGACGAACGAAATCAACCCCCGCAATTGTGGTCAATGCTCTCAAAAACTGGCAGTCAGTCTGTGTGTTATTCACGTTGATCATGATGATGATGATGCCAATCATCTACAGAAATTGTGGAGGAGATTCGCTGTTTATGTTCGAATCGAAATAGAACAACAGTAGGGCACTTGGTCATAATTTGGGCGTTGAACGCGACATTTCCTCCATGCCGTTGCCGGTGCCGGTGCGGTTCTGTGTCTGACTCTGTCGCAACAGCCGAAAGTAGGTGGACGTGGCGTGTGCCGCATGCGATCGCGCCGAGCGACATGTGTTGGGATCAATGAATCGTGCCAAAATTAAAGTGGGTGCACATGGTATTGGCGTCTGATCGTTGCGCATATTTTGCGAACTTACACAATCATTTGTATATTGTGCTCTTTTTTTCTTTTTTCTGGTTTGGTTTTTGTTTGTTCTGTCTGATACTAAGTGATCATGCAATTTTGTAGTCAGTCGAGCGCCTAGACAGACCTTCGGGAGCCACTGTTTGCTCGTGGTCGTCGCACACAGTGTGAGGGTGTGTGAACTTTTTGGCTGTTACCGAGTTTTGCATTTTATTTTTTTTTTTGCATTTGGTTCGGCTTTAGTAACGCCCACTGTCCACTTAATTAAATTATAACGAAAGTGTTGGTGGTTTAGTTCGTATGATTTCTCGAGTCCACCAAATAATTTGTGCACTTTATGTATGAGGCTTGACTTCTTGTCGAGTGTGTTTATTGTTTATTGTTTATGGGAATTATGGCGCTTTTATGCGAGCGAGAAACGGTTGTTTCGGATCATTTGTAATTTATTCATATGGGAAATAATGCTCTCGATTCCAAATGCCACTTAATTGACTCGCTGATCCTACTAAAATCTTAATATTATGTAAAGCCAAAGCGAAATATTCCGCTAACAAATAACCGTTGAAATATTAAATGCTCACAATAATGAAATATAATACGACGACCATTGAATCCACACAGACAGCTAGTAAAAAAGTCAGCATGTAGCGAAGAATTCATTCATTAATTCACAGATTGATTCGAAAAGTCATAGCGATCATGAATGAAATCGTAGTATCGGTTGCGACGATTCGGCGCGTCGCATGAATGGGCCAAGTCGATGGAGAAACATGTCTTGGATGGGGCTTAAAACTCATAAGCTGCCAAAGCTCAATGTTTAACAGTTCATTTGTTTTGTTGGCAACATTATCTGCTGCCGATGCTGCTGCGAGATGCTAATCAATGTCATTAATTTCCGGTTTAATGCGCAGTTCCGACGAGTCGGAACTTAGAGGTTTTTATTTTATTTGATTGCCAACATCTGTCAACTGGTATGACTTCAGTGAACGACTAGAATTGCTTATAATTTTATTTGAAAGTCTTTTCTTTTTAGTCTATGCTATGTAGGTGTAGTTCGTTAAAGATGTTCAACTCAATGTAGTCACTTCATCGCACCGTGACAAATTTCAAAGAATGATTTTAATCAATCACTATTATTTTTTGTGATATGAAAGGCGATATCTTGTTATTATTAAGTTAGATTTTATTTTTATGACCATAGAATATCAAGTGGACTTTGACCATTTAAATGATAATTCGTGAATTTTAGTTTGTATTCAGTTCTGAGTATCAGATTCGACATTTGTGCAGAACCCATTTACCAATTCCAAAAATCTATATATCTCTAACAGATCAAGGTTCGTTATAGAAACAGAAATTCCGTTTAAATCAATGTAAGTCTTCGACTTTATTTCTTCATTAGAAATATTAAAAGTTGTCTGTATTATCGAGAGCACTCAAACAAAAAAATGAATTTAAAAAGCGAAAAAATAACAAATAAGATATGTTATTTTTGTTAGCGTTGTCCCATATGACAATTAAATTTTGTTCAGTTGAGCAATTAGTCATTCTTAACACATTGCCCGACCTAATTAAATGTCAACGTACAATGCTCCATTTCCTGCTAGAGGTGAATATTTTATTTAAATTTTTTGACCTTTCAAATATTCTTCGAAATGCTGTTACCTCTCCTCCATTTATTTATATTTGAGTGGTCCCATAGGTGCGAACGGGGAAATTTTTATATTTAATAATTTTTAACAAGTTCTGCATGCAGTTTTCATACTTTTCGCTAATACAAATGGAGTAGATCTGTAAAATTTGGGGAATAAAATAAGTAAAAAGGAAATTGCAAAATAGAATTGATTTGATGTAGAAGGAGTAGTAAATTTAATATAGGAGTACATTTGATGAAAAGGGAGTAGAAATATGTCAATTTTTAACATTTTTAATGATTCCTGATTTTATAGATTTGTGGGATGCTGGATGCAGTCCGGTGGTACGTTCTAGAGTTAAAAATTTTCTTTTCAAAGTCAAAAAGTATGCAACTTTTGCAAAGGGAGTAGATTTCAGTTAAATCGAGTAGAAAATTGTAAGTAAAGAGTAGAAAATGCTACTACCGGAGTAGAGGAGTAGATTTTAAAAATACAAATGAAATAGAACCATTGTTGCCAGTTTTGCAGGAAATATACAGCTTTTGAGAATTTTCTGTCTCTGTGTTATGTGAGAATTCTCATACTAAAATTTCCCATGTGAGAATTATTTTCCCACCGTGGGAAAAAAAGTCTCACACGAGGGAAATTTCCCACAAACTGCTGGTAAGAACAATGCAACTGTCAAGACAAAAATAACGAAATCTGTGTACAATGAAAGTGAAAATTTAGCTTCAATAAAAATTACATTTCTTCTTCTTGTAGAAAATCGTATGTTAAACATATTTAGCGTGTGTTATGCAATAATATTTAAATGGAACTAACAGTCCTAAAAACACAGTTAATAAACAATAAACACAGTAAATAAATTTAAAAAAATCCGAAGATTCGAGTGGAATACATTAAATATGACAATTTGAAGTCAATTTTAATATCGTCGTTTTCACAATTTATCCTATACAAAATATGTCAAAAAGTCGAATTTATTTTTAAAGATAACTTTAAATTGTCTGATTATCCGCCATTATATTATATAATTATTAAAATAAAATTAATGTACTACATTTGTAAATATATCATTATTATATACTGAGAGATTTCGTGGAAAATTGTATGAATTTGAGGTACGGTGGGATTTTGAGGGATTTGGTGGGAAATGTGAGAATTTAAGGTATGGTGGGATATTGTGAGAACTGCATGAGGGAAAAAGGTATTTCGAGTGAGAATTTTATCTGGCAACCGTGAATAGAACACTGAAGATCTTTCATTTCTCACACAAATAAATATACTTTTTTGTTGCAAGAAACATGTAAACATTTCATGCAAAGTTGGTGCATGTTCCAAACGAACTGAATCTCCAAACGGTTTTAGGTATAATATATATCAAATTTATATAGTTTTTGTTTATATTTTATTTTGACATATGAAGTAAATTCCAAATTTTATATAAGGATATTAGAAAATACAGTCTGCACCCGAGAATTACATAGAAATGTCCCATGTAGAAATGACATCATGAAATTAGTGTCTAAACAGACGGATCCAATATGGACACAGGAACCAGATGTGGGATCTTTTGCGAAGCTCTGGATATACCTATCTAAAATATATAGGTTGCAAAAACAAATATTTTTAGCTATTGAAATATTGTTATATGAAAATTTTTGCCACGACAATAATAATCTTCAATCGAGAATGTTTTCTTCACTCAAATATATTTTTTAATTTTGAAACAAAAGTGTCACTGTTCAAGCAACAATGACATCACTGTTGAATTCATTTTAATAAGATATTTGTACTGCTTATAAAACATCTATCATCTGAAAAAGAGCCTACACACAAAAAAATATCTTGTTTGGTGCAAACAATAATGCAAACAAATACTTAGAATGTTTGAAATATTATTTGCTACAACCAATTTGAATGATTTGTAGGAAATGCTTTAGTTATCAAACACTTAGTGTTTAAAAAGTGCTTAATGTAAACAATTGAAGTGTTTACGACAAATAAATTACTATATGTTACAAATGTTAATAATTTGAAGTGAAGTATATAAAATTATAAGTTTTAAGTGGAAACAATAACTTCTCACTACAAATATTTAATTGTTTATGGCAAATAATTCATAAACAATACTTTTATGTGTGCAAGTATTGTTGGGTACGAAAGGGCCAATAAAAGTTGTTGTTATGAGGTTCAAACTATACGAACACGTGTTCATTAAATTTTGGGACGAAAACAGCAACAACATTTATGATACCTAAGAAATTAATAACTGAATTCAAGATTAATTCCACTTGGTTACCTTTTTTGATACCTAAGAAATTAATAACTGAATTCAAAACTAATTCTAATTAGTTACTTTTTTAACAACTAAGTAAATCATTTTCTTGAAATTAAGGATTTTTTCGGTTTAGCTGTATATCATTCCGCATACTTTTTGATTCCTTCTGGATTGTAAAAACCTTTTTCCCTCCATGTAGTTGCAGCAAGACTATCATAAACATCATTGTTTTTTTAGTACACCCACCGGGATCTCAAAGTTCGCGTTTGGGACCTCAAAAGTGGATATGTCATCTGTTAAGTAATTTAAGTTTCAATATAAGTTTCAACTAAATATCAACGTGAAAAATCGGATAAAAAAATACAAATGTAAATAAAACTTTTGTTAATTTCGCCTATTCTTCAAAATGCAATTGTTTTTCTGGATGAGTTCTTTACCCATAATCCAAAATATGAATATAATCTTCTATACCTAACATGTCTTTATTTTCAATTTTAATACTGATCAAAAAATAGGAAGAGTGCCAGTTATAAAAGTTGAAACTGTATTTCTGAAATCACCAATGTTTTAAAATGTTTTTAACATATTTCTCAAAAATAAAAGACCACTGATTACACTGACGTACAAAATTAAAATTTTGACTTGGTGCAGTAATTGGGTTCATTTGTGGCGCTGTTTCCGAAAATGACATAAGTTTTGTCAAATAGGCAATAGTTTTTTAAATTTTTACGACTTATGCTCTTCTTTTATTTATAAAATTCAAACAAATAAAAATAATGAAATTATCTTTTTAATATAAAACGCAGAAAACCTTGCAATTGTGTATGAACAAATTTGTTTATATAATGGATATAAGCAAAATAATTTAAAAATGTACTAATTTATAAAAAATGTTGTGAATAAAAAAACGTTATATTAATGAAAACAAAATGCTAGAAAGCATTTTTATTCATTGCTATGTAGCGCCATGTATCCGCTTTATGAAAATATGTTACGATTCTTAGTTAAAAAGTTATAAATACTAAATTAAATAAATTTTTACTTGTTAAATTTAAATTTTCAGATTTTGTAAATTTTGTATATAATAATAATAGTTTGGCACTACAGTCCTATAAGAACTTCGGCCGAGCTCTCTCATTGAGCTGTGCGTTTTATATTTGTACTCAAAGTGTTGGGACTTACATTTTATTGCCGAATCCGAACGGCGGGTGAGAGCTTTTCATAGGCAATGTTTTACTCTCGTAGGTTTGCCATTTACTGCCGAGAGGTAGCGCGGTATAGAAAAATGTTTCTATGAAAAGATGTTGTTTGCCCCAGTCCAGGCTTGAACCGGAACCTTTCGTCTCGCAGTCCAACGCACTAACCGCTGAGCTACCGCGGCTACATTTTGTATATTTCATGTAAAAATATTGTCTTTATTTTATCTAGTATTTATAACTTTTTAACTAAGAGTCATAATTTATTTTCTTAAATGTGGTTGTGAAGAGGATGCATGGCGCTACATACAAAAAAAAATATTGTACGTATATATAACAATTGATATTAATAGAAAACAAATACATTTGATTGTGTTCACACATTATTTTATTAAAAATATTAAAAGAATAAATTTAGTATTACGTGAATACAATGAAATGATTAATTGTATTTACAACGATTGTTTGTTCCTTTTGATTTTTTAAATGCAACTCTGGGTTTCTTTTTTTTGAGTTTCTTATATTTTCGTATTTGGCCGTATTAATGAATGCATCTATAGCCGCTGAATATTGGAAGCGATGTAGCCAATATCGGATTCTGCAAATTCGTGAACCCATATCGACGTAGGAGATACCACATAATAGCATGAATATAAAAATGGCCAGTAGGTGGTTTCTGTAATGTTGTCGATCAAAGTTATCGACTAATATTGTCGATTTGATTTCAATTTTCATATCTTTCAATAATTTGGTTTACATTTGAACAATTTTGACGTCACAGAAAACGACAATTTCATCGCTTGATTTATAGAAACGAGCTGCTGAATATATTTAATCCAATTAAAAATTATTTTAATGTAAAACAATCTTTAATTGGTTTTACTAAATATATAAAAAATTTCTATTCAAAAAATTTGTCAATCGAAATAATTTTATTGTTGTTTTACTAAATTATTAAGTAATAATAAAATAATTCTCATAAAACCATTTAAAATATATGGGCCATTCCACACCAAATCGACCAAAAAAAGTCAAATTTGAGATTTTACCTTTTCGATCTTAATGAACTTTTGGCAACTGATATAGGGTATCGAGACATGCACTAAACAATTTTTTTTTTATTTTTCCGACCAATACTTCCAGAGATACAGTGGCTCAAAGTTGGAAAAAAAGTGCCAAAAATCACTTTTGTACTGTTGTTCATATTTAAATATCTCTTGAACTAGAAACGCTAGAAACTCCGTTAATGGCTCGTTTTAAAGCTAATAGAACAGGCTTTCAGAAAAATTAGATTGTAACTTCTAAACGAGAACATCTGGCCCGTGGTCATTATCCTTGCACTTCAAAATTGATGTCCTTAAAAAGGACCCTTTTTAAAATTCTGAAAAAAATCCTAAGTTTTCGTCAATTTATTATAAATGTTCGTACAAAATTTCAAGATGGTATTTTGATGGCATCATATTTTAAAAAAATATTTTATAAATTGAAATCGAAGAAGGTGAGTTCCAACCGCTGGTCGATTTGGTGTGGAATGGCCCATATATAACAACATTAATATCAATATATCAAAATTAATTGTAAAATTTTCTTCAATTAACAATTTCTCATTATTACGAAAATTGAGTTCAATACAATTAAAAGTTACATCGGCTGAGTTTCAATTAAAAATTAATTGCATATATTAACATTTTTGTTATATGTACACAGTTTTTTTTAGTTCTGTGTAACAATGTATGGAAATCATTTTTATCATTTTTTCTACTAAGTAATAATGTTTTTTAATTACAAAATATTTTACTTTTAAAAAAAAATTGAAATATTTTGCATAGATCTGAAAAAAAAAAATTTTTCACGCATAAAAGCAAATTTTTATATTGTAGCGCAAGATTTTCCGCGACTAATATCGAACAGTTAATTCTGTTCTTTTCTTTGGTTAAGATTTTAAAAATAAAAGAAGACCAAAATAATGGAAAATTGAAAATTGGTATATATCTTAAAAAACTAGAGCTAATTTGAAAAACTTATTCCATTTTAAGAATGAGCGTCACAAATGTATCCAATATTCGCTGCAACTTTTAAGATACCAAAAAGATTGTAGGGCAGTCAAAAATGGTGTACAATATTTGCATTGAATATGCAAAACAAATCTGTGAATAAATTCGAATTAATTATGTTTTGAAAATAGTGGAACTATTAATAAAAAAAATCGACTTTTAATATATGTTTGGTTATTTGTTTGGTGACATAGACCGGAAATACAAACAATGACGAAAGTAATGCGTAAAAATCCATTCAAATTTATTTATCTATTTTCAATGTTGGTATTGTTTTTGTGTTGGCGTTGTTAGGAAAAGTTTAAAATTCAAAATTTTACAACTGGCAGCAAACATGGCATGGCGCACGACTGTGCCAACGGCAGCAGCAGCAACAACAACAACAAGTATGGATACTACAACAACAACAACGATTGTCAAACCATATCTTGCCAAACAACAACCGAATCTAAAAAATCGCGTCGCGCGTCACTCGTGCATTTTGCGTGGTATCCAGCGTTACCCGCAGTAGTAGCAGCAGAAACTAACGACTTCGGCGGCAACAAAATGCGTAGGTTGCACCCTGTTTGAGGAGCATTGCAAAAGCTAAAAGCAGCAGCAGCAGCAACGTCTACACAACACAAACTTGTACAATAAAAATTAACAATTTATTGGATATTTTTTAACCGAAATTCATTCATAAAATTGGTTGCAACGAGCCTGCTGCTGCCGCTGTTACATGCTAATTTTGTTGTTATTGTTGCCGTCCCATTGCTAGCAACATTTCGCATTTTGACTGTGCACATGTGACACACTTGGCAGCACTGGCCGCAACGCGCCTTCAGCGCAATTAATGAATGAATTTTCATTAATAATTGCGAATCATTTTTTCTGCTGCTGCTAATTTCCATAGTATAGTGTCAGTCAAAAATTGGGTTGCTGTTAATGTGCAAAAAATTGAAGTGAACCAAAAGTCATCCGAAATTGCGTCAGTTTTACAATTAAAAGTTGCATAAAAACCAAATACTTAGTTTTCGTACTATTGAGGTTTTTTTTCTACATTATGATCACTTAAATTTTCTGAAATTTATTACAAGAACAGCAGCTACCTCTACGAAGTTATGAATGAATCTACCCACATTCGGTTGTCGTTCAAGTGCTGCGCTGTTGAAGGAAAACTTGCATTTGTCGTCATCATCGCCATGGCTGTCTGCTTGGAAGTGGAACAAATGCGGTCGAATTGCGCAAAAAACCGAATAAAACAATGGGCGCTCCCATATACTAAATTCGCACAAACGCGAACCATATGTCTCCGGCGATAATCTAAGCCTCAGACATTTGCACAAATTAAGCATGCACATCATACTCTGGTTAATCTTTGGACAGACAGTAAAACCTCGATTATTTACCAAATCGACAGTGTGCGTGACGTCAGTGCACTTGGCGGTCAGTTGGCTACCATGGCATGAGATCGATGGACTCGGACCAATGCTGGTTCAAACGTAGCGTAAACGTGCATGCAAAAGTTTTGCAGACTTGGCCAACTTATAATCTAAACTCTAGTTAAATGAATTTGGAATCTTGCGACTCAGACCACCCCCGGCCCGCCGTAACGCCCACATTCACTACTGTGCATCGTCATCCTCTGCCGAGCCGTACAGCACGCGGTTTAAATGGAAAAATCCTTCGTTTCTTTCGCCGTGCCTTCCTTCCGTCATGTCGTCAATGAAAAATGACAGCTTTAAAGTGATTTGAACTTGGAGTTGGTTTTTGTAAATATCGGCCACCCGCTGCATCTCGTGCATTTTCGCGACTGTCGTTGAGCTACTTGCGCAGCCCCCGCATACTACGGGTTGAGACTGCGCACTGCGCTTTGGCAGCAAAGTAGACTTTGTTTGATTGTCTCTTGGAACTGGTTGTCTTCGAGCGTGCATAAACATAGCAATTTCCTCGGACGTCTCTTTCGCGCACAGTGACTAAATGTGCTGCACTGCGGTACTGCATCAGTCAAGTTTTCAATTTTTCTAATAATTGTTGAGGCCTACACTATGAAAACCGAATGTTTGTAATTATTTTAAATTTCTGCATTCCAACCAACATAAGTACCAAGTAAGTACCATAAGTAAGTACCATAAGTAAAAATATTCTCACAGCAAAACTCTTAGGAGCAGGTTTTTAGTGGTAGTTTAAACTTAGTTTATACTAAGTACGTTTACTTAAACGTCTAACGTGTTTAACTATTCAGTGGTAGTTTAAGTTTTATTCAGATAGTTGTAATAAAATTATTTTTTTTTTACTTTAATAAGAAAAATCTTCTATCGCACCACATAAAATGCCAATATTAAAATTTTACTAGAAACTATGATCGATTATCTGTAAAATAAAAGTAATAATTTTGATCTGAGCTATAAATTGTAGAAGTTATAATTAAATAAACGGTTGTATAAATTTTTCTAAAGTAAACTTTGAAAACACCCGGGTGTTCCAAATAGACCATAAAGCTAGAACAATTTTTTTCATGAAATGAACCAAGGAATCAGTCCCTAAAATATTTGCACCCCAAAACGGACCACCCTCTATAATGAAAAATAGAGGAAAATTAGTAAAATGTAACTAAATCGAAATTAGTGTACAAAAAACCAATATTGTGAGTAAAAAACATTAAGAACGAAGTTTAACCGACAGACATCGGTCGGTTAAACATAGTTTAAACAACAATGAACTAAAACTGGCCATTAATATTGTAAGCCTGTCAATAACAGATACCTGCGCCGGTTAAGCCGCACGGGCGCTGCTGAAAAATAGGCCGTCTTGCTTCGGGTGATATTTTAATTTTATACCCAGTAGTAAAATTCAGACGTAAGAAGCTATGCTAGCACTGATTTTCAAACAAATTAGAACCCTTCTTAACTAAACGATTTCCTATCTTCTTTTTATACCCTACACCTATGAGGTACTGGGTATATTAACTTTGTGCATATATTGTAACGCCCCTTAGGAGGCGTGTCCGGTATGGAAAAGTATATATATTCTTGATCAGCATCACTACCCGAGTCCGTTTAGCCATGTCCGTCTGTCCGTCTGTCTGTCTGTCTGTCTGTCTGTCTGTCTGTCTGTCTGTCTGTCTGTCTGTCTGTCTGTCCGTCTTGCTGTCTTGCTGTCCGAATACAGAATAACTTGAGAAATACTGATCAGAATGCGATGAAATTTCGTCTCAATATATTTTAGCCAAAAGTAGGAACTGAGTTTGAAAATGAACCAAATCGGTCAACGGCCACGCCCACCTCCCATACAAGTCACTTTTTTATAACTCTTTCGGAACTAATAACTCGAAAAGTATTCAAGGTATAGTTATAAAATTTAAAAGGTATATGTGGTCCAAAAATGGGCGTGATCCGCCCACTTTTTTTTTTTCATTATTTCCCGGGTTTTCATAGTGGAAATTTGATCCGTAAATTATTAAAATCAAATCTATGAAATATTAGCCTTTCAAAATTTTAAATATAGGCGTGGTCCGCCCAATTATATTTTTCAATTTTTTTTTTTAGTTGTTTATACTTTTATATAATTTTTTTAATTTATGGGGATATAAGACGTACATTTCTGACTTATGAATAATATTCTGAGGGTGGGGAGGTTCAGCATAATTAAAAACTTTAAAATTAAGGTATGCAATTAAATATTCCACATTAATATCCCCACCAAAGGTGTAGGGTATTCCATAGTCGGGCTCGACCGACTATAAAAATCCGCCCCATGTGAACGAACTTACCCATGTGACCTTACTTTCCCAACTCGTTTTATATGAAATAAACATTTTTGCAGGACTTCCCTTTAAACAAAAACTAAATTTTCTTGTTAATGTAATTAAATACGATTTCAATTGTAATGTCGATAAACATTATCTAAACACAACAAATAGAACAAAAATAATATTACACTAGCTGTGTAAATGCCGGTATACCATTTTTAATTTTTGATTATGCCACGCCTCTTGGTCTAATCAAACACACATTTTACATGGCGATTTGAATGTTAAATATGATTCTGTTTTAATTTTTATAAATGCTTACTACTTTTAAAAGTTAAGAGTTTTAGAATTTCTGAAGTTTTGGTTATATAGGAGATGCGACAGCAGTTTGTCTAATCACACATATTTCTACGTGACCATTATAATTATAAATATGATTTTTGGATTTCATTTTAATAACTCCACTCTTATGAGGTCTAGAGTTTTTGCATTTTTAAAGTTTTGATTATATAGGACGAGTCACGCTCCTTTGTCCAATAATACCTATATTCTAGGTAACGATTATAATTATAAATATGATTCTTTATTTCCCTTTATATAACTTTACTCATAGAAGTTGAGGAGTTAATGCATTTTTAAAGCTATGATTATATAGAAGTTGCCACATCATTTATTAAAATTCTCCCAAATTTAGCTAAAACCTTCGTAGTGCGCGATTATGTTGTGAGATGAACACCCTTACCAAATTTCATGATCCTAGGGTCAAATTTTGTTTTTTTTTAATTTTCCGGTTTTCCTTTAAGTTTTTCTGACTATTAACTCAACTTCTTATAGCAAATAAGTATTATAATTATAAATTACAATTACAACAGCTTATTTATGTCGAACTAAATTCGAAAGTAAGCAAAAGCAGAAATGCTCTAACTGGAAACGATTCCCTTCTGAACATAGCTCAAAGCCAAAAATTTGACAACGGGCAACTGATAGTAGTTGAGAAAGCTAGATTTTTGGGTTAAATTGACCGTGGACTTATAATTATTGGAATTAACGGCGATTATGAAACTTCAGAGAAAAGTTTAAACAAATATTTAATTGAAACAAAAAGAATTCGAAGACCGACAAATAAATTTATAAGTTACTCGTAAAATATTCTCATATAAATTTTACTTAAATTTCTATCATTTACAAATTTTACGCTGCTGATATCGTCACTATCATGCCAGAGGGGTGAATGTGTAATTTTTGACATTTGCGTTTTTTCTACATTTTTGAATGTAGTTTTTCTTCAAGTATACTGTGCCAAAATGGTGTGTGATTTTGTTGGATATTTCTAGCCACAAAAGTCAAAGCCAAAAAGGCGGATTCGAAAAATTTAAAAACTTGTCATTATAAAAGGGCGAATCTGTTCCTTTTGTGCCTTAACTTTTTATTGGTATAAGATAAAATAGAGGTGTAAAAGCATTAATTGTTGGTTTTTAAAACTTTTATCGGTTGCCATCATTATTTTAAAATATTTTTTTGAATTTTTATTATTTGCAAGAAAATTTTAATGATACCAATCGATAGGTGCTTTCAAAACATACAAGTAATGCCTTTACACCACCATCTCTTGTACCAATAAAGAGTTATAGCTAAAAAACGAAAAGATTAGCCCTTTTAGCATGACAAGATTTTCAATTTTTCAATTTTTTTAGTTTTATTCCTATAACTTCTTATTGTTGCAAGATAAAAGCACACATTATTTGTTTTTAAAGCACCTATCGATTGGAATCATTATTTAACAATAATTTGCCAAACATTTTTATTGCGAATAACAAATGAAAAATTAATGATTTTTAAATAATGACGCGAATTGATTGGTGCTTTACATTTTAATCAGGTTATAACCACACAAAATCCGTATTTATAAATCAGTAAGTTGTCCAAATTGAAAGATATTTTATATACGTTATGATAATAATTGAAAAAATAATTTTTACTATTTTTTAAAGCACTTCAAACTTTAAAATTTGATTTCCCAATATTTTTAAAAATGCATATTAGCTCTTTTGGCATGACAGTATCATATATTATTTTTTTACCTTTTTACTTAAATAAAAAGTAAACAAAAAAATCGTTTGGTATAGACAAAGTTCGTTAGTCGGCAAAGAAATCTACAAACGAAGTTATTTGGCTAAATTTTAATTTGTGAACAACATTTTTCTTTGCATGTGTTATCAATATTTTTAGTCTATCTTGCACAACGCCGAATTTATCACAACATACAAATTTCTATATGTTTTTGAAACAGCCAACGAAAAACTCTTTATAACTATTAGTTAATCAAATCGCAGCTGTTTTTTCTATTTTAATTCCTTTCTGCCAAAAAAACTGGATCAATATGTAACATATCGTCATATCTGAATCATACGTTTAAGACAAATGCCAAGAACTGAGAGTTTCACCGTCACTTCATTTTATTACATATTGAATTGTGGCCTGTTTTTCAAATCGAACATTTTGTTGAGTTGACATCAACAACAAAATTTTATAATAGAAAAACAAAACAAAAACTTGGCACCATTTTCTAGCGTTTTACTAATTTAGATACAAACACATATTCCACACAATACTGTCATCCTCTCCCACCGTTGTATGTTCGCGCATAAATCTTTCAAAATTCCGAAGAGACTAATTTTTGCCTTGATTTTCTCAAATGCTTGACAATTTTGTGTCGCTTGTTTTAGATTCATAAAATCCCAAAATACCGATCAGCAAATATTTTTCTACTTTTTGTATATCTAGTTTTATTTATGTTACTATATAATATAATAAAATGCTGTATATTTCATAAAACATAGATCGAAATATAACGGACAGCGTCACAAATAAATAAAACATAAACTAATTTTTTTGAAGAATTGGGCCAACATCAAATTTAAAATCTGTTGAAATACATACATGAGAATTATTTTAGATTATTAAAGCTTTTATTAGTATTAATTATATATAATGTATTAGTTCTTGTGAAATGCATTGTTAGGAAACAGATATTTGAACAGATCATGTCGAACCTACTGTTATATACACTCAGAAAAAAAACATTCAAAAAATAAAAATGTAGATTGTTAAAACATTGTTAGAATAAATTTTTATTTCAAGAATGTATTTTTACCCCAAAAGGGTATAATCTTAAATTGAGTATTTGAAATTGTTACTTTAAGTATAATCATGCTTAATTTAACAAGTTTCTTTAATAATCATAAATATCTCTATACTTGAATTAAGTACGTCGCGTTGTTTGAAACGTTTTAACCCACATAAATTCTTGAATCAAAATATAAATTGTTGGCATTTTTGCTGTGCGTACTTTTTAAGAGCACGTCTCATAGATTTACCAAATAGACACTCGATCCGCTCTTTAGTAGAAATTTATCAGATGCGGGAAGATATGATAATGGCCGGATTATGTTTGTCGGGTTATTAAATAAAAAAATTAGTTCCCAATTATGATCCTAGTACAATTTAAAATGGCGATGGTTCTCGGTACAATCCCTATGAAAATTAATTCTATTATGTTGTAAATATAACTTACGGTTAGAACAATATACAAATAATGTCCAGTTATTGATCATATACATCTATTATGATCTTAAACAAATAGCGTACATTTCTACTACGGTAGTAAAAAATAATCTGATAATGATAGCGTATTTTTTGTATTGTAATATGGTACAAAAAATATTTTAATTTCAGAAGATACAAATATGGTATTTTCAGCTAGGTTGTTTATCATGAAAAGGCGCATTTTACCTACATCGTTCCTACGCTTAACCCTCGATTTTTCGAATTCTATCCCTACTAATTACAAATATTGTTATATTATCGGCAAATTACGTTACATACTCAGTTTCGAAATCAGAAATAAAATATTTCTTTTCTTATGGTCCTGGTGCATTATGCGAGTGTTATTGGGTGATATTTTACCGATTTCGAAACGATATACAGAGTTTTTGGTTTATCGATGTCAATACTTCAGGGTGCTATAAATCAAAAAAATAAGAAAATATTAAATAAAAAAATGTCCTATTTTGCATCCAGTTAAAGATACGGGGTGTTTAAGAAATGCATTTTACTGACTTAATCTTTGTTTGGAAATATGATGAATTGGTCCATAATTATAAATTTAAAAAAAACGGGCTGAACCGTAATGAAATTTTGAGAAAATCAATGACAAATTAAAAATTTGTATTTTTATATTTGTAAATTTCAACATTACATGAATTCTAAAATAGGCAAAAATCATGTGGTTCGAAGATGTGTTATAGTATTGAAAGGGTAATCTAATTTTCAGAAGCATGATAATAATTTGTCAACAGATTCTACAATATAACCAATTTTCTTGATTAGGTTATGTAATAAAAAATTATGCATTTCTTAAGGATATTTTTTATTTTCTATTTGAGTCATAAAATGTACCCCAGAAGTATTGATATCTATAAACCAAGGGCCCAGTATATTTTGGGACCAAATCGATTTCGATAACCTATGTTTATATTGAAAATGGTACCATTCCCAATAATATTATACAAATCAAGATCAAAAATGATCATCGGCCGAAAAAGAAATCGTATCGATTCAATGGTTTTCCATTTCGATAAACAAAATATGTTAACAGAGAATTATTTTACAACATATCTAGAGAACTGACAAAACACTTTCAAAATATTTTGAGTTTCTTTTAATACATTTACAAAACGTTATTATATTTTTTAGTTTTCTTTTTATTATGGGTTCAGATTGTTTTTCGGTTTTCTCACTTTTCCCTCATCAAATATATAAACATAATTTTACAAAATATTACAAAAATACACCTCGTTTAAATTTGGACCAATGAATACTACAGTAGGTGTTCAAAGTATCATAAATTAATGTTTATGTCAAAACAATAATAATTCGGACGCATTGTGTCCAACTTACATTTGAAAGAGAAAAACAAAATCATTGAAATTATGCCAACAAAAAAAAAATAATCATTTAACTATTGAAAGCTGAGTGTAGTTGGGACCTTATTTAATAATGAGGTACCATTAATATTTTCACTTGACTGACAGAGCCAAAGTTCGTCAACAAATTAATTTTGACTACAATACGTGAAAACTGACATTTTAATGAAATGCCAAACTTTTGTATTCGTCCAACGCAACTTCGTGCGGACAGACTGGCTGCCATCATTGATATTGTTGTGGGCTGTTTTGCATGGAGAGATCGCAATAATTTTGCCTAAATATGGAAGAAGCGATATTAAAAAAATATATTTTTGATGTTCAAATTTGTAGGTACTTTTTATCCATTTTATATACTTACGTTAAAGAACTGATCAGTGTTTAGTTTTTTTTTTATAGTTTCTCAACCAAGCCCACTCAGTATTTCCATTTCAGAACTACTGAATAAAGCCGACTGTCAAGATCAAATCTATTCATTTTTTTATTTAAGTATGTTTATATATATTTACAAGTTGATTTTGATTAGAAGCGCGGTATAAATGTAGAATAAAACTACTCAACAAAACGAGAAAAAAAATTGCTGTGGACATCTTTGCCATACATCAAATCTATATAATTCGCGGTTGCTGATCTTTACAACATACTCTATTTTTTTTTTTTATTAAGTAACGTTTTTAAGATAATTGATATCAAAATTTTAGGCCCCTTTCAGCGATTTTTTAGAATAAAAAACTAAAAACTAAAAAACTAAAACTAAAAAAAAAAAAAAAAACGTAATTTTTATTTCAATTGTCAAGACTAATTACGATATACCAATATTTCCATATGATTTTAAATTATTTTAATATACTGCCATGTTCCGGCTTTCGATCGTATTCCGATCGAATTTCATATACAATTTGTAAATAAACGGTTTTGAATTCGATGTCACAATACAAAAATGTGTTTTTCAAACGAATTCAAATCGTTGAAGTTAAAGCAAACGTATTGAATTCATTGAAAAAACAAATTTTTGTTCTGAGACATCGAACTCAAAACCGTCTGTTTACAAATTGTATATGAAATTCGTTTGGAATTCGATCGAAAGTCGGAACATGGCCGATAAACTCGAAACAATTTGTTTTTTAGACTATTTTTGGATGATTTTTTTAATACTTTTGATCTAATGATTAATAATAAATTGATATATGGTTTGTAGAGCATGGTTCAAACCAACGATCAAAAACACTTTACATAAAGTTGATATTATCCAATAACATTCACAAGTATTTTTATTGAAACTTGATTATACAGAGTGTTTGGTTTATCGATGTCAATAATTCAGGAGGTCTGAAAAAATTAAAAATAAGAAAATGTAAAATAATAAAACTGTCTAATTTTGCACCCAGTTTAAGTTACAGGGTGTTTAAGATATGAATATTACTTTCATAACCTAGGCAAAAAAATTGGTTATAAAGTAGATATGAAAAAATGTCTTGTAATATTAGAATAAATAATTGTCTCGTTTATCGTTAAAAACTAAATGATAAAAAATAAATAAAAAATTGTCTACTAAAATTAAAATGAAAATTTAGATTTTTGATCTAACGATTATCTTAAAAAGTCTTGCGATATTAACATTCGTTTGTATACTTTAATTAATTTTGACAATTTAAAAAAAATCTTTTTAAGTTTTTGGTAAAACTATTTTTAAACAGTACTATATTTTTTTATCTATGAGAGGGTGAGAACAGCTTAAAATTGCGATTGATATATTCTCAAAAAACGCTACGTAATAGGAAAAAACTGAGTTTGCAGTCAAAACCATCAACAGCGAATTATATAGAATTTTCGTATGGGATGTCCATGGCAAAAATCGTGTTTGGTAATAATAATATAATAGTTTGGCGCTACAGTCCTGTATAGAACTTCGGCCGAGCTCTCTTACCATTTTGAGCTGTGCGTTTTATATTTGTACTCAAAGTGGTGGGACATACAGTTTATTGCCGAATCCGAACGGCGGGTGAGAGCTTTTCATAGCCAATGTTTTACTCTCGTAGGTTTGCCATTTACTGACGAGAGGTAGAGCGGTATAGAAAAATGTTTCTATGAAAAGATGTTGTTAGCTCCAGTCCAGGCTTGAACCGGGGACCTTTCGGCTCGCAGTCCAATGCACTAACCACTGAGCTACCGCGGATACTCGTGTTTGGTAGTGTAATTATTAAAATGGATGGTTTATATTTATAGTGTCTGTACTATTTTATAATATCCAAGATATTTTCTTCATTATGTTTCCTCATAATGCGAACATTAGATAAAATAATGTTGTCTGTTTTTGCATAGCCCCACTACATTATTTCAGTATGAAATTGTATACTCCTCCGTACATTTTTTTCATGTCAACTGCAAGATTTCGTATAAACATTTTGCAATTTGACGATTATTGCAAAAAAGGCATGCGACCATTTTGAACAAACACGCAGAATACGTACAAAACGAACATGTTTATATTCGTGTTTATGTGTTTTATACCAGGTTTATTATTATAGGACGACATCATTAAAACAATAGTATTTATTCTATTAAAAATAATAATATTGAAATATTTAAATTTATGGTACTGAATTTTTCGAATACTATCAAATTAATTAGAAAACTTTTGATTTAAAAAGAAAAAACTATTAATACATGAACTATAAGATCGATGGTCGTACAATTAAGTACTTAATAGGACATTGTCTTCTGAGTGCAACAGTAAGAAAGATTAGGTGTCATGGGCAATTTTGATGTAGGAAAATTACAATAGTTGGTGTTAGTTATGAAAGTTGAGAACGTGAGATTTTAAATTTGTAAACAAGTCAGTGTAACACTTGATTGTCGAACAGAGCAGAAGTGAGTTAGTATACCTTATTTAAGGTTAGATTATGACTACCCTTATAAAACACTTATATGGAATAAATAAGGATGCCTGATGTAGGAGAAACTTAACTCAACCTGACACTATCCTGATACTAAATAGGGTTTTCCAAATTTCATTTGGTATTATTTCGAGCGACCGTATGTCAATCCACCAAAAAACCAACAACAATATTAACTACAAAATCATTAATACTACTAGATGTTGTAGGTGTTGCAGAAAACGCAAAAAACACTTAAAAAAAAGTTGCATTACAACTGATAGTAGTGCAGCCACATCATGAATGAAACTCGCAGTTCAGATATTACTTATGTAGTAAAAAAATTAAAAACTATGAATGAACTCGTTGCAGAAAGTTTAGCTATAAAAAAAACTGTTCTCTGAAAAACTAACGAAATTCGGTAGAAAAACCACAGCCACTCGTTTTTAGTTTGGCGAATTGCGTAGGCAGACATGCAGCAAACCTTACCAACTACCAACTTCCACACGCCAGTCGGAAACTGGTTTCCCTTCATAACCGCTAATATGGTCAAAAGTGTAGAGTATGTGGCAATCAACCTTTGAATTGCAGAATGATGCCGATATCATTTTGGTGTAGGCCGAGTTATTGACATGGTTCGGTGATGGCTATGTGGCCAGTTGGATGCAAATGTTCGCTCTAAACACCACATAAAAATCAAAATATATAACTATAAAAATATAAATTTTGTGTAAATTTAAAGAAAAACGCACCGACGACTGAGCATATTGCTTATTTTAAACGAATGATGCAATCGACGATGGTTTCCAAACGGTCTTCAGTTGGTGAACCAAAGCAGCAACAATAAACTTAACACTTGTTTCTTTTAATAAAATGCAAAATTTGGAACTTCCTACGTACCATTTTATTGGTGGCGCCAGTCTATGGCACGAGGCAGTTTATATTGATCATAATTAAATTGCTTTAAGTGGAAAATTATTGAAATTTTCTATAACTTTTAACTAAATTTTGGTATACAGCTCATAATTAATGTATATGAATGAATTGAGGCAGGTATTTCAAGAATTATAATCAATTGTTATAACGGTAGATCTCGAAAAACTTTACCTGTACATCGAATTTATTTTTCAATATTGAATTATAAAACCTGCAGAATAACGTAATATTTTTGAAATATTACGGCAACTAAAGATGGCAACTATTGGCATGTATATTATTCATATGTGGTACAACTCAAAAGCCACACTTTAGTGCTTGACATTCTTTTGATTCGTCAGAACTGATGATGCTTAGTGCCGAGCAACTCCAGTACATGTGAGGATGCACATTTACTTTAGTGTTCAATATATAAGTCCAGATATAATAAGAAAACAAAGATAACGCAAACATGCAGACGGAGAATGCGTCGAGGAGAAATAAAGAGCGTGGACGGACCGATATAGTAAAGTGCAACTCCCATTTTTAAGGAAATTATCTGGCAGAAACATTAACATTTTAAACGTAGTTTAAACTATCAACATAAGACGTTTAAATTAGGGATGATATTTGAAAATATCTATATTTTAAATTACCGTAAAAAAATCGTACTAAATGGAACCAAATTGTAGTTTTTTTCATCAATTTAAGTATTTTTTTTTAAATATACAAATTTGAAATTATACAAACAATGTACTAAGGACGTATAAATGACGTCAATATTATTTAAATTTCTTGCTTTTTGACTTTTAAAACAAATTCGCAATATTTTATGTAGGTGCCCAAATACAGAAAGTGTGTTTAAAATAAAAAAAAGAAATCTATATTGAAGAAAGAGGTATTCATTTCCATGTTATACTTTTTTTATACCGGTTTATATTAATGTTGTAAAAAATGAATTATTTCCCCCCACACAAAACATAGAGATCAATTACGTAAAAATTATAAATTTAATAAAATATTAAAATAAAAAAAATATACACACATTTTGATTAAATAAAATATTTTATATTCTAATTTCATCTAATTTTAGTATAACATTTGGTTACAGTATCGACTTTAAAAATTATGCTGTTGGTAACGCTTTCAATTACTTCAAAATATTTCGCCCATACACTCAGAAGAAAATGTACCTTTAAGTACTTTATGGTACGACCATTGATCTTATGGTACATGTATTAATAGCTTTTTCTTTTTAAATCAAAAGTTTTCTAATTAATTCAATAGTATTTGAAAAATTCAGTACCATAAATTTAAATATTTCAATATTATTATTTTAAATAGAATAAATACTGTTGTTTTAATGGTTTCCTCCTATAATAATAAACGTGGTGTAAAAAAACATAAAACGAATACAAACATTTTCGTTTTGTACGTCATTCTGCGTGTTTGCTCAAAATGGTCGCATGTATTTTTTTGGAATAATCCACATTATTAAACCCGACATTGGTAAGGACTCAATGTATTTAATGTAAATAAATTATATTTATATATTTATTTATATTTTTATTTATTACAGAACTTAAATAATACATCGAACGGACTCAAAAACAAATGCAGACTCAAGTACTACAATCAATTATTGGAAACCAAAGCAAACATTAAATGTGTTATAACCTTTTGCAACAAGAAGTGTCTTTTTACGTGTATGTTGTAAAAGTGAATATCAATTTCGACATTGAAATAAAATAATATATACAATAAATTAACTGAAATACATTTTTGTTTTAATAAATTATTAGGAAAATTTAATTCGACCATAAAATTAATAATACGTATCATTAAATTTGTATAGGTCTTTCTTATTGTAATTAAAATATCACATTATAAAATATATGGTATAACCACACATTGTATTAAAAGTTTCAATATTACTGAACAAATGGGACGCATCCTATTGACCAATATTAATGGTATAAATTATTGTTTTTCTATTGAAATACTATCAATTTACCATGATTTTTTTCTGGGTGTACCTATAGTCAAAATTAACCAAGAACTGAAATTCAATATTGAATTTTGTGAAAGTTTTCATATAAAAATAATTGTCAAATGCGGTACATTAAATTAAGTTGTAGTTAAAATTGTCTATAGTTATGCGTCAAAAACTAGTGATCAGTAAATTATTTGTTTTGGAATTTATTACAATGGAATTCAACGAAATATTGGTACAATATTAATATACCAATTGAATGGAAATTGATTAAGCATTTTACAGGATTGCTTACATAATATATTTATATATTTTTTAAGTCAACGTGTTCCCGTTGTTCAAATCCAAAAATATTATGCACATCTTTTTTTCTTTGCCCTAATAAACAATCCTAGGGGATGAGAAAACTAAACTAAAAAACTACAAGTGAAACTCTAATAAACATATTATCTTGCCTCATATTTATAATCATTGTATCATATTTTTGTTATTAAAATAAATAAAAAAATCAATAAAAAAAAAAAATTATATTAAAATATATTTTTTTTGTAATTAGTTATCATAACAAAGTAATATAAAAACAGAATACAGCAAAATCAAAAGCATATGTAGTTATTTCTCTGCATAATTTAGGGCGTATAAATACAGACAGTTATTTATATGTAAATGTACACCTAGAAAAAAAGTGCACTTTAAATTTAAAAGTTCAAGCTGTCAATAAAATGCAACACTTTAATTTATCACATTAAAATTCAATGTATATCATTAAACACAATTTATCTTCATGCCAGTACAACATAGTTCATTAGCACAATTTGATGAACTGTACGAATAAAAGGGATGTCGATATGATTAAGAATTGCAACAAAGATCAATAATGAGAAAGAGTGAGGTTACGCAGGGAAGGGCCATACGATCTGACGCTCATTCAGAGAATTTTTTGTACTCTTACAAAAAATTAAAAGTGAGACACTTTAGATGTAAAAATTCAACTTTAAAATTTAAAGTGTCAAGCTCGAATCACACGATTGAATAAACAGTCAACTTTTGATTCAATTTTTAAATAATTTTAATATTAATCGTGTGATTGCCCAATGTTTATTTGAAAAATTAGGCAATCACACGATTGATATTTAAATTGTTTTGAAATTTGATTCAAAAGTTAACTGTTTATTCAATCGTGTGATTCGAGCTTCACATTAACATATAAAATTTGTATAAAATTTAAAGTGAACACTTTGGAATTTAAAGTTTTCAAATACGGCTGACTTTCATGCATGCATTCTTTTAATTATAAAGTGTTTTGCACCGGAGTTTATGTTGATTCTAAAGGTGTATAAATATTTTGTATAAAAATGGAGTAAAATTATGTAGTTATTTTCCATAAAAAAACAACTACATTAATGTAGTAAAAACAAAAACATATGCTTTTGGATTGATTTACATCCATTTGTTTTATGACATTACAAATACAGATATTTGTAGTTTTAATACAGTATGTTTTCGGTATATTTGACAAAAATAAAAAAAAGCATTTTATTATTATTTTTGGTTCAAAGTAAAACTTACTTAGGGTTACAGAATTTGGTACTTGTACTTTGTTAAAAAGTAAAAAAGAGTAAATTTGAGTAAAATGAAAAACCATAACCAAAAATATTTTTATTTTATTGTTAAACTTTTGTATATATCAGTAGCGATTAAATGGGTAAAACGGAACATAAAGTATTTATTTAATATAATATTTTTACCAGTTATTCTTATTTTAGATGACGTAATTTTATATAAATGTAGAATATTTCGAGTGTAGAATATGCGAGTATTTTTATATAAAATGTTTAGACGAATGATATGGTAAATTGTTTATTGTGTACCATTTTGGGCACATTTCTTTTACCTGTTTCCGTAAATATTAGACTACAACGAAATATGAATCATTGCGAAAAGAGGAACACGAATTAATAGCAACAACATTGAAAGCAAAACCAATGCGTTACTCAAATGCATTCGTTCTATCGAACTTCGGCACCATTCGTCGTTGTTGCAACAAACAAAAATAGAACAGACAAAACTGCAAATTAGACGAGTGACGGTTGTGTGGTTCTGTAGCCAAACACCTAGCGTGCTTGTCTACCAACTCCCATCGTTTTTGACGACATGAGTTGCAAACCCAACCACGCCTTGTTCATATATACGAAACATTTGATGTTATCACAAGTCATCACACAAAGATCACTGATGAGGATACTTGGCTGTATCCGAAACGGTCCGTATGATCATTGCCTGTGTTATGTTTTCAATTTGTTGTTGTTTCTTCAAAAACTTTCAATAGAACTTAGCCCTGACCTGGGCATTAGTCAATTAGATGTCGGCTCTCTTCCAAAAGAGTACATCGAAAAACCTACTGAAAACCAAAAACAATAGTGTGATTTAGTTGTTTTTGGTTTACGTTATAGTGTAAAATTTAGTCTGCACGGACCATAACAATTTGTGAAATATATCTGACGTTGAACACGTACAATTGCTTTTTTGTATGTGGCGTTTTCATTGACGCCTCAATTCAGTGCGATCATCGATGCAGATTAATCAACCACGTATAGCAAAGAATAAAACAACTATACCGACCACCCAAAGTGTGACATTTTATGGTGTAAAATATATGAATAGTTGCCCTGTATTGTACAATTCGATTCAAACAGAGACTACTTTAAATTTTATCGCATGGTATTAAAAAAAATGTTTGAAAAGTTGTTAAACTTGCACTTCTTTCCTAAAAACTAGAGACTATGCATTCTGTGGGGTAATACCATCCTTGATGATCCATTTGATTAATTGTGCTTAAGAGCATTTGAAAAAATATTACCGAAAGCTAAAAGGTCTAATTTTTAAACGTCAATTAGAACAAAAAATGAATATTGTAGGCGCCAAAAAAATACATTTTCGGTATGCTTATCATTACAATAAAACAAAAATTTAGAAGATTTTAATGTTTTTTTTTTTGTATAAAACGAAAATTAAAATATAAAAATGAGATCTATTTTTACATTTTAGAAATAAAATATACAATCATATAAGAACTAAAAATATTACACTTTCTGTATTAAATTAATTGCTCCTTTTATACAGTGTATTCGAAGCATTAAAATTATGTATTTTTTTTGCAGAGCTTAGAAATAACAAGTAATATTTATTTCCATTTGGGTTCTCAAAAAAAATATGTTAAAGATCTTTGGTTAATGGTTTTTAGAGTAGAAAGTTTTCAAAATATACACACAGAAAACTGATTTGTTGCGGCAACCAACTGGCTTGCCCTACCGAATTATTCGGTTGCGGAAACTTGCTGATTAGGAGGTTGTACCAACCTCCTAGTCAGTAAGAATGAGATTGTGCTAACCTCCTAGTTAGCAAGCATGAGGTTGTTTAATCCTTCAAGTCAGCAAGCATGCCAAAACCTCTAATTGAAATTTTATTTTAAGACATTTTTTTTGTATATAAAATTTATTTATGTAAATTTTTCTATATGTATTTTTGATGTGTAAATATGTCACGCACACAATTTCAACAAATATATCTCATAATTCCTGTTCCATAAAAACAGTATGAATACACATTTAATATTTTATTTCATCATAATTAAGCAAAATAAAAAACTATTTATAATGCCACATATTTTTATATTTTTATTATATTTCACTAGCTAAACAGAAATTTGTATTGAATTCATTCATTATTTTATGAATATTCACTATATACTATATTTATTTCTCATTTTCACTTAATTAAAGAATTTACTATTTTTTTGCCACTTGTGAACATTTTTGACGTTTATTTATTTCTGCATGTATCCATAATTTTTGGAAAGAAACTGGCAACCGAACTGCTGATAGACATGAGGTTGCCGTTTGTCATTTATTTTGTTGATACTATAACGTACTCAGTTGCAGTAACAAATGCACAAACGTCAAATTTTGGCAAAATGAAAAATGCAATCATGAGGTTACGACAGCCGAACGTGCAGTTGCGCGGACTAACATTTCGGTTAGAGTAAAAAATGGTACATTCATTTTAATGACATGAGGTTTCAACAAATGTTTTTCGGTTGCAACACTGAAACGTTGGTTCAACTAACCTCATGCCAAAAGAGGATTTTTCTGTGTGTAGGTTTCTCACAGACCGAAACCATTTTTTTGGTTTTCTTTAATTTTTGGTTTATCACTGATTTATTTAATAAATGTTATTTAGTGTGAGTTATTCAGAGAACTCACACTAAATAACATTATTATTCTCATTTTACGAAACATGTTTTTTCATAGTTAAAGAATTCATGTACGTATATTATTGAAGAGCATGTTAAAATATGGAGTATATTTCTTTTATTTTTTTTGATTATCATCTAGTGAAGAAGTAATTCGCTAAACAAAAGCAGTTGATGTGGCAAAACAATTAAGGAACTCAGTATTATTTTTAGATTCGAATATTAAATATTGACATTATAATCTGTCACTAAAATTATGTAAGTCCAAATATCAGGGAATCTTTCTGGAAAGTGCAAGAGTTGGTTCCATGGAAGTTCTTAATTTATCCCTTTTTAAAAAAATGTTTGTAAAAATCAATAGTATTTGAAAAAAAAATTGCTATAACAATCAATTTTATTATCTTGACAGACTCTTCAATATCTGTTTTTAAATAGCAAAATATTGTCACTGTTGAGAATATCCTTTCGGGTAAAGAAAGATTTTAAAAACAAAATAAAAATTTGGAATTCTTTATCAACTTTTGTTTCTTAATTCTGAAAATACATATAATAGTATTTACTTAATTTAAAAATAACTTCAACATAATTTGAGTTAAGTTTAATGAGAATATCCTTTCGGGTAAAGAAAGATTTTAAAAACAAAATAAAAATTTGGAATTCTTTATCAACTTTTGTTTCTTAATTCTGAAAATACATATAATAGTATTTACTTAATTTAAAAATAACTTCAACATAATTTGAGTTAAGTTTAATGACTGAAATTAAATTGCGCGAAAACAGTATTGATGAGATTTTTTAAAGGGAAAAAAAATAACAGTGGGTAATACTTTTGAATTATGTAAAAAAGCCCTTAATTCATCACTGACCCAAATCTCAGCTACATATATCTCTAGCTATATTTATCTCATCGATGTGATAAACTACTATGTTGGCTTCCGACAGAGAAAAAGTTTTTCTTCATACATTTCAGTATCAAACCAAAAAGACTCGTGAGGGACAGGTTACCGGTATCCCAACGATTTAAAATTTCGGTAAACTTTATTATTCATATAAATTAACAAAATGAGAGGTACCAGTATTAAATTGCAAATAGCGAAAAATAAAGACCAGTCATATATGCGCATGAAAAAATTGTGCATCACAAAATTCAAGATATCTGCTAAAGGAGTATTTCAATTTTTATAATGAAACCAATGTATTTTGTGTACAAAGGTTTCAGTAGTTTGGGACACCTTCCGGGATGCTGCAAACCCGTTTCCCCTGAAAATTTCAATGTCATTGGAGACCTACTATGTTACCTACACTTTCTTTTTGACCAATGCCCCGTACCTCTCAATTGATGGAAGTTCTGGACAATTTGGTATATTTGCAATTTGAGGCACCAACATGAAGTTATTGCATGTGTACCACTTGTAGTCGTTTTACTGTCGTGGAGGAGGTTAGAAAGGACCCAAGGTTAGACCAAGGTTAGACCAAAATGATTTAAATATCGGAGTTTATTGTGCTCGTGGTGATGAAAGTCATACTTCTTTTGTAACAATAGGTAGCAAATCAAGGAATTTTCAAGGAATTTTTGAATGCTTTTTGGTCTTAAATTTTTAATCCACATTTCCTCATGAATCAGCTGTATAAATTTCCTGATCAGAAAATTGCGCATAGTCACTTAAGACGTATGTTTCGTCGATCATTATATAGCACTTTTTTATTATTTGGTACGTTCTTTTTCCCTAATGTACTTCACCATATACCTATTTTGTATTTTTATAACATTCAATGTCTTCAGTCCAACTTTTTCTAATCCTTTTGATCCTTGACAATACTGTTTTTTGGCTACTTTTCTTCCTGAAGTATTGGGATTTATAATGAACATGGTACTAATTTTTTTAATTTTTTCTAGTCACAGAGCCTGCTTTCTTTGCAATGGTAAGGTCCTATTTAAACTAATTTATTACCTTTTAAAAAGTGTTTGGTTCAATTTTTAGTTCCCGAGGGTGATCCGGTGAAATGTTCAAATTTATTGTCCACTTCGATTTCCATTTTTAAGACGATGGACGAATTCATTTTTAAGAACGTATAAATATAATTTTTTGACATTCATTTCACAGCCTTCTCCATACCATTTTTAGAAAAGATATAGTAAATAATGTGATGGGCAATTTTTTAGTGCTCAGTCCTTATATACTTATGGTACGTAATAATGCATACGATCGCTCTACATTGCGATTGGCATAAGTCCTACTCAATCTCTTCCACTCTACACTTGTCCTTGTCATTTTGGCAACTTCATTCTTATATCTTTGACATGCGTGTTAATATCTTTACGTGTGTCACACTTGTTGTGTTGTTGTTGCGAATTGTGTTACCTGTCAAATGACAATCGTACTAAAAATGCCAAAAGTGTCGTAAAAGCAACGGCGACTACAATTGTCAGCCGATCGGTTGACGACACAACGTACAAAGCAGACAGTCGATTGGAAGGACGAACGTGAGGCGAACAGAACCGAGACAGACAGACAGACAGACAGACAGACAGACAGACAGACAGACAGACAGACAGACAGACACAGCGCACATGTAACTCCAATTCTGTCTGATAATAGTTGAAAAGTTTATTTATTTCTTGTACTGATTTTGTGTGATTACCAGGAGAAACATGTTTATGAAGTGTTTTGGCTTTTTTGTAATTTTCCGTCGACACCAGTATTGGCATTATTGAACGAGGTGGACAATGGCGCTGACTAGGCGGTCGATCGATCGGTCGATTTCTTTGTGATCGTCGCATTTCAAGTATTGTAAAATATTTAAATAATGATACGTGCAGTATGGCAAATAACAGTGAACAGAATGAGTATTAAGCATTACATTTAATTTTATGTCTGTGAATATATAAAAGAATATTATTATTAGGCTAAACATCTTACACCATACGAACTATTTGGCGATCGATTTTGAATTCAATACAAAATATTATCGATATAAATTCTAAAATATTGATAATATCGTCGTTGTAGAACGACAAGTCACCAAATACATTTTTATGAAAAACTTAAATTTCGAGTTTATTGATTAATATTATAAAAAGTAATTTATAAATTTTTAAAGTTGAAATATCAATGGATAGATTTACATTTTCTTATCATGTGGTAAAAAAATTAAGATCATCGATTAAAAAATGTCAGATATATAAAGATTAATAATAATTAATAATTGGCATTTTGAAAATGTATTTGGTGACTTTTCGTTCTACAACAACGATATAGTGTTCTTATATATAGATAAATAGCACCATAGATAAATAACACCAGCAAATGTCATCGGAATCGGAACGATACGTATCGTTTCGATAAATACGTACATAATTTAGTTTAGTAAAATAGTTCGATCTCGTTGCTATTTCGTTTCTAATTTCTTTCAAAATTTTGATAGGATACGATATTTAAATATTTATCATATCGATTTTCGAAGTAGTCTTGAATTTTGATTAGTTTTTTCTTCGATATCGTTCCGATTGCGAAAAATTTCTCGTATCGAGAAAACCTACCATGTAGGTTCCATTTGACGTTCGATATCGCTACGAAAATGAGTTGGATATCCATCTACTCGCATTGATCTCGTAAAGATATCGAAATGAATGGCATATTCCCAGTATGCCATTCGTATCGATATCGATACGAGATCAATGCGAGTAGATGGAGAAATCACACGATATCGGACATGTTCTCATAGTGATATCGAGCGTCAAATTGGACGTAGATGGTAGGTAGATATCGAAACGTTCTGTCGGAGTTTTCTCGATACGAGAATTTTTTAGATATCGAAACGATATCGAAGAAAAAAATGATCAAAGTTCGAGATTGCTGCGAAAAATATTGCGATATCGATTTGATAAATGTTTAAATATCGTTTCTTGTCAATGAATTTGAATGTACGAACATTTTTAAAAATTAGTATCTAGAATGCAACGAGATCGGACTTTTTTTATCGAAGTTATTCGAGAAAGCTTCGAGGCATCGAAGGTCACCGAGACATGGCAGACTGGGTTGGGTATACATAGGTATAAAGTGATTTACTTCAATAAAAATATTTTTGAAAAATTAAAAAATAAAAACATGCGATCATCCTATTATGTTAGAGCTCATTTTTCTATGTCGCAGGGTGTGTTTTTACTTATACAATAAAAAAATATTCACATGTTTTTTCAGTAATATTTATCACAATATTTTTATACATTAAAAAATAAATGTGTGGTTCAAAATTGGCCAAAAATCAATATTTGCGGATCAAAACTAAGCAGCTAAGTCCATATTTAAAACTATAATATCTCCAAGGTTACAGCGTTTGCTTTTTTTTTAAATGCAATAGTATGAACTTAGCCCGTTTTTATTTCCAATTCCTCATATCGTCATTGTAGAACTAAAAGTCACAAAATACATTTTGATGAAAATCTTAAATTTCGAGTTTGTTGTATATTATTATAAAAAGTAATTGATACATTTTGAAATACCAATTGAAAGATTCACTGTTATCATTTCGTATAAATATTGAAATCATCGATCAGAAATTGACAGATATACAGAGTGTTTGGTTCATAATTTGTCAATAACTCGAGAGGTGATTCTATGATTCAAAAAATAATAAAATGTAAATATGTCCTATTTTGCACCCAGTTTGAGATACAGGGTGTTTAGTATATGTATATTACTTACATAGTATATTCAAGTAAATTGGTTATAAAATTAAATCTGTTGATAAATGTATATCAATTTTTCACTCAGATTTTAGACAATTAAATTATCTTTCTAATGGTATATCACATCCTCGAATCCTATGATTTCTTCCTTTCTTAAAATGTACGTAAAGTTGAAATTCACATAAAGAAAAATACAAATTTTGACTTTGTCATTGTTTTTCTCAAAATTTCGTTATTGAATAATTGGCATTTTGAAAATGTAGTTGGTGACTTTTACTTCTACAACGAAGATATGTTCTTTAATGTGATGAAACGTAGCATTGCATACACTTCTGCAAATTGAAGAAGACTTTTTCAGTGTTTCATTAAATTTATTATGTACTAGCTGGACCCGTGCACGACTCGTGCCAAGATTTTCTGAATTCAAAGATATGGAGCGATTTTATTAATATAAAAAACATTTTATTATTTATATGAGGGGACCGTGCTTAGCTGTTGAAATTTTTTTATTCGTTTTATAAATGTGGTAACCAAATAATTCTCCGCCAAAACAACTTTTCTCAAAGACAATTTTTTCTCAGACTGCGCTTCTCCGCAGAATTATTCCCAGTAGAAATCTTCCCCGTAAAATCCACATAGAACGCTTTCCCGTAGAATTCTCAACGTAGAATTCATCCCGGTAGAATTGTTCCCGGAAGAATTCTTTCTCGTAGAATTCTTCCCCGTAGAGTTTTTCCCAGTAGAAGTTTTAGTGTGGTGGGTTTTAATGTAGTAAGTTTCGGTGTGGTGAGTTTAGATGTGGTGAATTTTGGAGTGGTGAGTTTAATTGTGGTTAGTTTTGGTGTGGTGAATTTGAGTGTGGTGAGTTTAAGTGTGGTGTTTTTAAGTGTGGTGAATTTTAATGTGGCGTGTTTTAGTGTGGCGTGTTTTAGTGTGGCGTGTTTTAGTGTAGCGAGTTTTAGTGTGGTGAATTTTATTGTGGTGAGTTTTAGTGTGATGAATTTTAATGTGATGAATTTTATTGTGGTGAGTTTTAGTGTAGTGAATTTTAGGGTGGTGAGTTTTAGTGTGGTTAATTATAGTGTGGTGGGTTTTAGTGTGGTGAATTTTAGTGCGGTGAGTTTTAGTGTGGTCAATTTTAGTGTGTTGAATTTTTGTGTGGTGAGTTTTAGTGTGGTGAGTTTTAGTGTGGTGAGTTTTAGTGTGGTAAGTTTTAGTGCGGTGAGTTTTGGTATGGTGAGTTTAAGTGTGGTGAGTTTTAGTGTGGCGACTTTTGGGTATAGTGAGTTTTAGTGTGATGAGTTTTAATGTGGAGAAATTTTAGTGTGGTGAGTTTTAGTGTGGTGAATTTTAGTGTGGTGAGTTTTAGTGTGGTGAAATTTTAGTGTGGTGGGTTTTAGTGTGGTGAATTTTAGTGTGCTGAATTTTTGTGTGGTGAGTTTAAGTGTGGTGAGTTTTAGTGTGGTGAGTTTAAGTGTGGTGAGTTTAAGTGTGGTGAGTTTTAGTATGGTGAGTTTTAGTGTGGTGAGTTTTGGTGTGGTGAATTTTAGTGTGTTGAATTTTTGTGTGGTGAGTTTAAGTGTGGTGAGTTTTAGTGTGGTGAGTTTAAGTGTGGTGAGTTTTTGTGTGGTGAGTTTTAGTGTGGTGAGTTTTAGTGTGGTGAGTTTTTATGTGGTGAATTATAGTGTGGTGGGTTTTAGTGTGGTTAATTTAAGGGTGAATTTTAGTGTGGTGAGTTTTAGTTTGGTTAGTTTTAGTGTGTTGAGTTTGTTTTTCTTTTTCTTTCCTTTTTTTGTTTTTCATTTAGTTTGGATTGTGGTTTTATGTGATTGGTTTTGTTTTTGTATTTTTGCTTTTGTTTTGTGTTGTGCTTTTGCTTTTTTGTTTTTCATTTTTTTTTTGTGTTTGAGTTTTTTGTTTCATGTTCGTTGCTGGTGAAAGTGCCGAGTTATATCGTGTTTAGGTTGCATGGGAGGTGCCACGCCTCTTTGCCCAATCCCGCCCATATATAGCATATCATTCCTTCCAGACCATACCGCATCTGTGGTAAAAATTTCAAGGAAATCGGATTAGCCGTTTAGACGGAGAAGCGGAACAAACGTGATTGCTTTTGTTTTTGTATTTTTGCTTTTGTTTTGTTTTGTGCTTTTGTTTTTTTTGTTTTTAATTTTTTTTTTTGTATTTGAGTTTTTTGTTTCATGTTCGTAGCTTGTGAAAGTGCCGAGTTATATCGTATTGAAAGTTTAGGTTGTATGGGAGGTGCAACGCCTCTTTGTCCAATCCCGCCCATATATAGCCTATCATTCCTTCCAGACCATACCGCATCTGTGGTAAAAATTTCAAGGAAATCGGATCAGCCGTTTAGACGGAGAAGCGGAACAAACGTACAAACGTACAAACGGACAAACGTACAAACGTACAAACGTACAAACGTACAAACGTACAAACGTACAAACGTACAAACGTACAAACGTACAAACGTACAAACGAACAAACAGATTTATTATATTAATAGGATAGGTAACATTGAAGTTTTTGTAGTAATGTTTTGTAGAAATGGTTTGAAGAACAATTTTTTTGTTTCTATGTATGTTCACGGAGGGAAATAAAATTCTAAAACTCGAGAAGATTCTAAAACTCGAGAACAACAATTGACAAGCATAAACTTGGTGCAATTTTTGCATGTTTTGCCTGGTTGTTTTGTGCTTGTACTAAATTCGCATTTCGTTCATTGCACAAAATGATCTTATAGGCCTTGCTATGCAGAAGTTGTGCAGAAGACCGCTGACGAGGAAGCTTGGCAGCTTCCGAAACAGCTGTACGGTCAGCCAACAACTTTTTGTTTTTGTCAATTGTTGTTTGTTTCACTCACCAGTACATAGCACTTTGTATCTGGCAAGATCTTGAGCCCGCAAAAACAATATTTTTGCAATGATTTTGACTAATATCAATAAAATACTACACACACAGAAATGTACTGTCGTTTTGGGCTGTTTATCGACACTTTCTACTGTTAAAATAGAGCCGTCAGTAAGTTACTGTTGAAAAATTGTTGGAACGACAGTAGAAAGTGTCGTTTTACCTATTTGTCATAAATAATCTAACAGTACTACTGTCGATCCGACAATTGATATGGTCGACTCCATATAGACAGTTATCTACAGTCGTTTTAACAGTTTATACTTTTGATATTTTCAAGAATTTTTTATTATTATTATTTTAATTTAATGCAAAAACACCCGATTTTTACATCATTTCTATGTTTTATCAGGGATCCGATCCATTGTTATCTTCAGTTAATACCTTTTTAGCTTATTTGTCTATGCATTCGTCTGCCTCTTGTTATTTTTGACTTCTTTACTAAAGACGGTCACACAGCCGTCATGTTTGTGGTACTTCTCTGTCTCGGAGTCCTCCAGATCAACGAAATTGTCCAAGTCATTTTCCCAGCACAGACCCAACAAATATTTGATATTCTGCTCACGGCAGAAGTCGAACCCATTCGTTGTAACCCTTGATGCATGAAAGAGAGTATCCAACCAGACATCTGATTCTCCTTTGGCGCTGTGTTGGCTATTAGCAGCGTCCAAATTAATTAGCGCAATAGTCCGATTCACGTACCCATCATGGACCCAACTAACTCCCCAACATTTGCTCTTCAACAATTTATCGTACGTTCGGTATACTCCAGGGGTCCATACGCCAGCTTGTGCTCGTACACACAGTCCCTGGTTTCATTTGGTTTCGCGTCCATATGGTTTCGCAGCAATTTTTCCATAGTTGGACTTCATCTACATTGATATATTTTTTGTATTCTTTCAGCGGTGTCTCCAAAAATATTTTGATTTGAACTTGTTCGTTCATCTGTTATGTGTTTTAATTTGAATAGATTTCTTTTAATTTCACATAAAATTTGTACTTACATTTGAGGTAATTATAGACATATTTTATAAAGTTTAATTTTTGTTTATTTTATTTTGTCATTTTATTTGTCAAATGCTTTCATTAAAATTTTGAACCAAAAACGACAATTAAAGGTCAAAATGAAATAACAGTTGCTTACTGTCCATTTTCAACAGTATATTTCTGTGTGTACTAAAATTCAAGAATTTGTCATCTGGATATCAAGAAAGCAAATTACTTAGTTGTCAAAAAAGTAAACAAACTTTATTCAACTGGATTTTCAGAAGTTAATTTATTGATTACTAAAAACCAAAAAGAACACGCAAAATTGTTGCTGTATTCTTCGCAAAAAGAACACGTGTTCATTGTTGTTGTTTTCATCGAATTGCTCTGTCTGTAATATTCGCTCGTAACAGTGTTGCCAACTTTTCAAAAGCAAAACCCACCAAATCGAGGCAAGAAACCCGTTTTTTTAAACAAAACCTACCGTATTTATACATTTTTAAAATTTTTAAACAGGATTTGTTCACAATAACAACCCTACAAACCATTCGACGATAATTTTAAAATTCGATATAATAATGATAATTTTAAGATATGAAACTTAAAGTATTTTAAAATTTAATTGCGTGTTCTTTATAATTTTTTATCAAAAAATAAAAAATTCTGAACAAATAAAATAAGTTTATCGTAAATAAATCCATTTAGGATATCATCTCGATATCTATAACAACAAATACAACGATATCGTTTTAGACAGGTTCGTTTTCATCGAAAACCCTTTCGTGTTCGTACCATTATAGATTATCGAAAACGACAATTTGAGCCTATTAATGATATCGTTTCGATATCGTAAAATTATCGTTTGGTTTGCTGGGAAATAATATAAGAATATCACATTAATATTGTAATGTATTTTATTTTACTTGACAAACATGATCTGGCCATGAATATGTATTTCTTAACCTTTCTGCACAAATTTGGTCATAATGACCCCTTTTTCTGGAAAATAACGATTTTATGTATTTAAAATATTTTTATTGAGTGTATAAAATATGTATTTTTTTGTTATTTTATGTATTAATATTTATTTTAAATAATTGAAGAAAATTAATATAATAATACACAGATGGTTTTTCATCGAATTTTATTTGCATTTGCATTTAAATAGGAACTTAGTTTAACAATTAAAAATTAAGGACAGCAAAATTATTCAGACAAAACTGACTTTAGTCTGCAATCTCGAATAATTCTTAAATTCAATCCGAGAAAGAAATGCGATTCATTGAGGCATCGATTCCATTTTTTTCTGTTTCTCGGTTATTCTTAATTTAATTCGAAAGTATCGTCATTGAAAGAAATGCGATTCATTGAGGGATTGATTCAATTTTTTTCTGTTTCTCGGTTATTCTTAATTTAATTCGAATATATCGTCATTGTAAAGGTCACCAACTACATTTTAAAAAATTTAATAATAGGTTTACAAAAATACTTTTGTATCCGCGGTTTCTAATCTATTAGACCGACATTGGCATACATTAAAGAACATGGTATTCAAATGGTTTTAATTTTTTTAGTATTAACAAAAATATATTTAAAAATAAGTTCTTGTAAAAATTTTATTGGCGAGTGTTACCACCTCGACGATATGCATATTGTAGAAAATGCTTTTCTTATTTTATTTAAAAACTAAGTTACATATTTAAATGAATAGAAAACATAACGAAATGCAATAATTAGGCCCAAATGAATTAGGCCCAAATCCTTCTTTATACAATCGAACGTTAGCAACTTCGGTCCAACAACCTACAATCACCTCTGTGTTGCTGTTCAAGTATAATTTCAATTAAATTTAATAATGAAAAACCCGCTAAATTATAAAAACACTCTGTGTCGAAACTAAAAACCCACCCAAAAACCCACTGTCCACCGTACAATTTTTTTGGGCTTTTTATTTTTTAAAACCCACCAGATTTAGCGGGAAACCCACCAAGTTGGCATCACTGGCTCGTATGCTTTGTTTTGCGAGGTCGCCATGAATATCTTAGTCTGCCTGTCTGTCTGTTGAAAGTAACTAAGCCAACTTTTTCTAGATTTTCTAGACATTAAGAAATTAAAAACTGAATTCAAGACTTATTCTACTTAGTTACTTTTTGATACCTAAGAAATTAATAACTGAATTCAAGAATAATTCTACTTAGTTACTTTTTTTGACAAGTAAGAAATACATATTTTCAATATGATGTCAATAGGATGTATTATTACAATTGACAAATACCACTAAATACTACAATTATTTTTGAGTTTATATGAATATATTTCTTTTTAGTGTACTATTAAATCAATAATGGTCGTATGTCCATTTATTATGGAATTCAGATATATATTTCTGAAGTATAGAGATTGGAAACATATTTTCGAAGTTATATGGTAACAATTTTATTTTTAACATTTTTGTTTGTTCTATGAAATCTCAATTCAATTTAACTATGTAGCATCTCAATTTCATTAGGTTTTGTGCATAGTGTACATAAGAAAATAAGACACTAATCGAGCGGAAACTGCTTCAATCTCATCGCATACTCTATGTGTGAAGAGTGCTTAATTCGCAATTTCACAGTCATTAAAGAAACGCGTTGTGGATGTCGTGTAATTAGTGCCACGTCTACATAGTCTCAGACGACTTTGGCAAGGTTTTGTTTTTGCTGTGCGCAACTTGTAGAATTTAATTTAGGCCTCAGTAAACACAACTATAATGTAAATACGAATGAGTAACCGTTAAAGTGACCAGATTTCGCAACAAGATTGCATCGATCTTTGCATTCGGCATATACAAAAGATTAGAAAACAACACAGACAAAATGTCATCAACATATTGGAAAAAAATCATCATATTTATGTTGATTTTATCATTTTAAAATTTTTATTAACCCATTTAAAATTCTAAATAAAAATATATTTTAATATTGATCGTATAAAGAATTCCCGTAGTCTAGCAACGCAATGTTTAAATTTAAACAATATCAATTATTTCATGTATGTAGTTATCGGATTTGAATCCGAGGCCTGTGTGCAGTAAGTGCGTTACTGCAGAAACTAACAAACTAATTAAATTGTTTAAATGATAATGGGTTCCATAAATAACTTCAAAATATACACGCAGAGAAAAAATATAGTTGCGACATGATCTCGACAACTATACTATGCTATCTACAATCATAGATGGTTGTTACAATAAAATAATAGTATTTTCAATTTTATTTCTAGAATAATAAGGTCGCTATAATGTTTATAGTAGATAAAATATGGTTGATTGTCTCTCTGAGAAATCAAATAATGTTTGACAAGAACCATGTTATGGTTACGAAAAAAACTGTCACGAACAAAATATGGTCAATAACAATCATACCATAATATTGACTGATCATAATATAGTTATTTATTATTTACAATCATACAATGCTCATTGGCACTTAAATGGTTGTAAATTTCAGTGATCATGCTATGTTTGCAAATAATGTTAGTCTCATTGTTTCACAATCATGTTAGGATATGTCACATTAATGACATTAATTGTGTCTTTAGTTTATATATCTTTATAAAATAATAAATTTAAATAAAATATTCGTTAATCAAACATGTCTCAATGTCTTAATAATTACTCTTCAATTCACTTTCTCTGGAATGTTGAGAATGTAGGTATTCAAATATGATCACTAGTGACGAAGCACCATTGTATGGTTGTGCGATATCGCAATATGCTCAGTGAGAACTATTTTATGGTTGTGTAAAATCATAATATGGTTACTGAGGATCATATTATAGTTGTGTGAAATCCAAAAGCGGCGACATAGTACGGTTGTGTGGAATCATAATATGTTCACTTTTTCACTAGCAGTGTTTTTTCTCTGCGTGTACGTAATAATCGAATATGGCCACTCTCCTCTACAAAGCATAGACTACACTCAACTCTTGCATTATTCACGGTGTCGATATCAAACTTTAAATTGTTGACACTTTTCATACAAAGAACAATCAACGCGTTAGGATCACCTGCAAATAGCAAGAGCTACACTTTTTACCGCATTTACTCCAGCAGAGCTAATGACGACTGCCTGGGTGATCTTTTTAACTGCTCCACAGACAAAAACGCAGGAGATGCTATCCTCGTATACGGCGGACTATCGCCTATCGTTGCTGTCGCCCGGCTCTCCTTTATATTTGAACAGAATTAAAAGGCACCAAGTGACAACCTTTGGGACCCCGAAATGAAAACGGAAATGAGTGAGACCCTGACATGGACCACCGCCACAGCGAATCTATCTATGCAATGGCCAACACATGCTTCATCGTTCATTCACGGATTCGTAATGTTTAATTAAAGTGATTCCTGGGTGAAAAATTGCAGCAACTGCGGCCTTTACCACAACAAAAACATTAGCATGCGATCACGATCACATTGCACAAATGAACTGTGATCAGGCACAGCGAAAAGAGTTACACGATCATCTAAATTGGTTTGTCGCTGGTGCTGCCGTTGATTGTGTGAACTGTGTTGTTGTTGTTGCTACTTTTTTTTTAGTAATTTCCGGTGATTGGTGTTGACGATATTAGACATTGGTTGACAACAAACCACGAAAATGTTTAGAATGTAAGTTAATTCAATTAGATGGTGATACACAGTAAGAAATAAAGATAAAGATGAGTATCGCATACTTAGTTTTCAAGGTTTAATTTTAGCTGGTATATTCTAAATATTACATGTTTAATATTATTTGTATTTGTAGGGAAGCCTGGAGTATGGTGTACATATTAGAAATTGCAACTTTTGGACAACTTTTTGCACTTGGAAAAATAAAAATAAAATAAATAAAATAAATAATTAATAAAATAAAAATAAACTTTTTGCACTTGGAAAAATAAAAATAATTGTTGCATATTAATATGGCATCAACTTTTTCAGCCATGGTTATAATCAAATTAATACCTTCTTATTGCATTTCGAGAACAAGTGCAAAAAAAAAATGTTTATGATAGTTTTTTTAGAGTGCTGGTGTTTGCTAGCCAAAACTGAGAATTTTTATAGTTTTGAATTAAGACGGTATTTTTAAATTGAACGCATATTGTATATATTTTGAAATACAAACGAGTTTTGCAAATAATTTAACATGGCTTTAATGGTGCAAGGTTAGGTTCAAATTGTGATATCGGGGTAAAGTGGGAAACACATTTTGGGGTAAAGTGGGAAACGTAATTTAAGCAATGTTTGTTATAATTTTATTGAAAATAATGTGTTATATGAATTATTTAATTGGTTTAGCCAAGAAAAATTTAAATTGTGGCCACAAACCAATAAAGAGCCACAATTCGATTTCATCTGAGGCAAGATTTGAATTGCAGAAGAAAGCGCACCTTAAACAAGAGCAAGAAGAATACATCGGTAAATATTCTTCAACTTCATCAGAAGAAGAATTTGCTACAATTTGCATTCATAGAATCGAAAGAAATTAAATTTAAACAATTCAGTGAACTGCAATATCTGCAAATGGCCTGTATACTTGAAATGTGCGAACTTGGCGACCTGCAACTTAATCTCTCTCCATTGTCACTCAGAATGTTTTGACTAGAGGTAAATGCACAATTTTTTTTTCGTATTTTCATAACAGAACAACTGAGATGTTTATAAATTTAAATTATTTTTTCTTCTTATTTTTTCTTGCATTACCATTCTTAATTTATTAACTTATTATAATTGTTTATTCCTAATATATTTGATTTTGTGATAAAAAAAAACATGAAAAGGAATAACCTTAATAACATTTTTGTCAAAATTTTGAAGTTTCCCAATTAACCCTAACATTTTTCAAAAAGTTCGAAATTGAGCTGTTTTGAAAAATCGGTCAAAAATCAATTAAAAGGCATATAAATGGTATTCTATAATGGCAAAAAACTAAATAATGAACCAGTCTATGAATTAAACAATTCAAAAGAATTTAAAAAAATATTCAAATGCATTTTTTTCGGAGAAAATCAACTATTCAAAGTAGTGGGATCTACAGTTGAATTCCTAGCAAATGACATCTTTCCCCGCAGTGTATGCATATTGGAATTCCTGAATCAAGTGATTTTTGTTTGCCAAGTAGTTGCAGCAAACCTATCGTAAACGTTTCTTAGTGTTGTTTCACATTTTTTGAAACTGTTTAGTATATCAATAAGACAACATTATTAACCATTAATGTGATATTTAGGAACGCAGTTCCATTTTCAAAGCACTTCATTTTCAAAGCTCTCATTTACGGTGCCTTATGCAAATGGCTAGTTATCTTCTTAATTAAAACTTAGTGCACAAATTTTCATTTACCGCCTTAAAACGTATTCACAACTGATATAAATGTATTCACTGGCATAAATAATCTTTATATCTGCAACGTGTGGTGTCTAGACGCAAGGCGACATAATCAAATGTGTGCGAGAAATAAATTTAAAATTCGCCAAATAAATTGTCATAATCAAAAGCCCCTTAATAGCAAATAAATACAACTAAATAAAGCAGGTTCTGGCTTTTTAAATTTCTTAATATTTGCCTCATACATAACACACAAACTGGCACTACACCAAGATTAGTGCATAAAATGCGACGTTTAATTAATAATTATTTCCACTCAAGTGTGAACATTTATCATTTTTAAAAGCGTTAGACCGTGTGGCATATAAGACGTTCGGAGATCGCGGTAATAATTGTTGCTACACATTATGATTGGAACGGCGAACGAATAGTTACCGTATAGGAGACCCCACTGAACGTGCATGACAGATTAATAACGATATATAACGAGAGAGCACCCTGGCGTCAAGCGCGTACCGGGAGTGAGTTGCATTTTAACTTCGTATCTTTCCAAAAAGGTGTCAACGATATTGCATAATGTGGTCGTCATAACACGACGTGTCGCCAGTCTAGTACAAAAAATATTTGAATACATTTTTGAAATGTATTTTATTATGCTAATGATAGGAAATGCTATAAAAAAGTCTTAAGCCCACAGAATCCATAAATTGTCTCCTCCAATTGCACTTAATTTCGTCACATTAAAACATTTTTTAATTTATTAAATTAAAATTTAGGACGAGAAACGAAATTAATCCAATTTATAATTGTTGGTTCTTAACCGAATTGCTAATGAAAATTAATATGGTGAAAAAGGAAAGAATTCGTTGTGCAGGACAAGGGTTAAGAATATAATTCTGGTTTATTTATAATTACTAATAATAAATCGAAATTCTCTAGTAGACAATGAGTTTTTTTATGAAATTATTAATAAAATTTACGAAGGAATCCAAAGGATGTTTGAGGTATATAACCTCTTTTGACTAACATACATGTAATTAAATTTAATATTTACTTTTTTGAATAATGTAACTGATTGCCTCGAGAAATAGGCAGTATTATCCTACTAAATCTATTATCTTTTAATTCGTTGTCATCCAGTAACAGTCACGATTAACCAAAGACATATAATTAATAGAAACTTTTTTGATATATAGTAAAATCAGAAGAAACATATATATTTTACAGAAACATAAAACATATACAGTGTTTTTGGTTCATCGATGTCAATAATTCTCTGACTCAAAAAATAAGAAAATATAAAATAAAAAAATGTCTAATTTTGCACGTAAGATACAGGATATTTAAGAAATGCATATTACTGACATAACCTAGTCAAAAAAAAAAAATAACTGGATATACAGGATAATCCGTTGATAAATGTTTATCAATTGTTAACTCATGTTTTAAAAATTAAATTACCTTTCCAATCACATCTTCGAAACCCATGATTTCCCCGTTTTTTTTAAATGTACGTAAAGTTGACTTTGTCATTGATTTTCTCATAGTTTCATCCCAGTGATTTAAACTTGGTAAGAAATGCTGCAGAAATAATTAAACTGTGGTGGGTCTTGTGATTTGGTGGTAGAAATAAAAGAAAATATTATTAGATTTGGAAATATGATCAGAAAATATGTTCAATGAAGTGAATATAATAATGATTACAATTTTAACAAATGTTTTAAATTGTTTCGCGATTATTTCGATTTTTTAAAATTTCAACCACCAAATAACAACACCCATTATTTGCAGGATAACTTACCAGTTTATAATCACTGTAATTGATTACAGAGTACTGGGATTGAATTGGTATATCATTATAATTTAGAAAAATGTGGGGTGATCCATAACAAAATGTTGAGAAAATGACAAATTAAAAATTTGTATTTATATTTTTATATATTTCAAATTTCGTACCTTTTTAAAAAAGAAGAAATCCTACGGTTCAAAGATGTGATACACAATTGGAAAGGTAAATTAATTGTCGAAAGCAAAAGTGAAAAATTGATATTCATTTATCAACAGATTAATCTTAATAACCAATATTATTGAATATGTTATATCAGTAATAAGCATATTTTAAACACCCTCTATCTTAAACTGGGTGCAAAATTAGACATTTTTTATTTAATGTTTTCATATTTTTTGAGTCAGAGAATGACCTCCTGAATAATTGATATCGATGAATCAAAACCCCTGTAAAAATGTGCGATTAAAACTATTTATTTTAAATAAATAATAATAATAGTGTGGCACTACAGTCCTATAAGAACTTAGGCCGAGCTCTCTCACCTACAGTTTATTGCCGACTCCGAACGGCGGGTGAGAGCTTTTTCATGGGCAATGTTTTACTCTCGTAGGTTTGCCATTTACTGCCGAGAGGTAGCGCGGTATAGAAAAATGTTTCTATGAAAAGATATTGTTACCCCCAGTCCAGGCTTGAATCGGGGACCTTTCGGCTCGCAGTCCAACGCACTAAACACTGAGCTACCGCGGATACATTTTATTTTAAATATATTATAATAATATTACAACATAAATATTATACAATTCAACTATACTGTAATTAGATATTATCCGTAATATTAATATGGTAATTTCTTATTACTTTGTAAATCAATTCGAGCATATGCAAACAAATCTTTTTTATCTTTGTATAACTCAGTTTTTCTGATAATTCTGTTATCATTGGCTTAGAACTATAATCATTGTTAACACCAAAAGGCTTAAACAAGTACCATTCTTTTGTAGAAATGTAATTTGCAACTGCAAATGTATGTTTTCAATACGAAGATATTTGACAATTTTCACAGACCATTTTTTATAAATATGTTTCGTAACTTAAATATTTGTTCTAACAGGAGAACTATAAAACAGTTCACTGTTTTGAAAAATTCATACTTTTTTAAGTACCTGATTAACATAGTGTCGCGGCGAAGTTATAATGTTGTACATCCTTAACAAATCCTATGTATATTCGACATTATAATTCTAAGATGTCGATATGTATATAATGTTTTATGTATAAATTGTTTTACTCACCAGATCCATTGCTACCAAACCAAAGAGCGACTAGGTCCTCACTGGGCGATGCATGATAATGATTTCCGTAAAAATATGGATTAGAATAGTCTACTATCATACGACGAGTAGACGGTGATTCGGCTGTAATTATCACAAAATATATAAGAGATTAAAGTGTTGATCATGTATTTCCCGGAGACAACGATATCGGCTACAATTCGTTTGAATGTCGGTGGAATATCGTGTGACTTCAATTTTTGATTCATGTATCAAACGAAACGTTGAGTACGCACGTTTTGAGAGTTTTTTTTATATATAAATCATACGACAAAGTAAAATACAATTTTTCTTTATGAAAAGTAGTTGGCAAAAACAAAAATTTTGAACAAACGTTCGATTCAAAGAGCGAAACGAACGAAACGTTTGAAATACGTTATACAAATTTTAGACGAAGGTGACTGGAAACGAATCGTAGTCACACGATAATAAAAAGATACATGATTTGGGGGTAAATCAATTTGTATTTTTTGTGTGTTTTTTATAAGTCGGTATTCTTTAGATCACCTTTATTAATATCACTTTACTTACCTTGAACTTGTGCCGCGTACTCTGAAGCTTTTTGTAAATTTAATCTTGGCCTAGGTTTCGCTAAACCTGGCTGAACAGCAAGACTATTTGTAGAAGTACTTCCAGAGCTGACGCCGGAAATTGATGGCTGATTCGATGAATTCGAAGAGTCCAGCAAAAGTTGTTGCACCTGAAGTATATCTACATATTCATCTAACTCGACTATGTGAGGAGCAGCAGAACGATAACTAGCGTGACCCGTCGAACCACTAGCAGAGATAGGTCCACTACTTAAGGGGTTTTGACCAGGAGGACAATTCACTGACGCTAAGGGCGGAGGAGGTGGGTAGTGGTGAAGGTAGGTTGTGCCAGCGGCATTTGGATTATAGAACCCAAATTGGGTTCCAGATTGCACGGCGATTGGGGGAGGTGGAGGCGCGGGAAATTCTAGTGGGCTGCGACGCAGGCCCAATAGCGGTGTGGACGGAGTATTTAAAGTATCCGGCGTTGGCTGCGCTGGAGCACTCACTGAATTATTTAAGAGGTTTGAATGTTGAGAAAACGATTGCAAACTGTTATTTGTTTCTGAAATTTCACTTGGTGTTGTATCAGTGGCTGTTACTATAGATGTTGTTGCTACTACCGGTGCTATTGTGGTACGATAATGTTCACTTTCACGACGCATTGCTAACATCATTATTACATGTCCAATAGTTTAACGCATATGGTTGACAGAAACGATTGTTGCATGCATAGATATGCGAATTATTCGCATGTAAAATTAAACCAAAATAAAAAAAAAATATTGATGAGCTCCAGATGAAACTCTCCATCGGGTTTAATTATATTCCCCGATTTTATTTACTATATCTATCTTTTGTATATAAGTTATTACAATCTTAACGATTATAATTGTTTGAAAAATCAGACTTTATTAATTTTTTTGACGAATATCTGAAACGAAAATATCGAAAATATATATATATATTAGAAAATTATTTTTACAATTTTAGTTGTATATTATTATAATATACAACGAATATGAACCATAATTAAACTATTAAAATATAAAATTAGACTGGTATCCCAGTACAACCCTTTCGTTTTTATTCTGCAGAAAAGGTCGTTGTATTGAATTATTTTTGTCATTTTCAACTATGGTTAAGAAAATAGTTTGGCTCTACAGTCCTGAAGAACTTACATCGATTTCTCTTGCAATTTGAGCTGTGCGTGATGTATTTGTACCCAAAGTGGTGGGACCTACTGTTTAGTGCCGAATCCGAACGGCGAGAGAGCTTTTCTCAGGAAATGTTTACTTTCATAGGTTTGCCATTGACTACCGAGAGATAACGTCGCATAGAAAAATGTTTTTGGTTACCTTCATTCGGATTTTTTCCAAATTAAAATGTACATTTTCTCGTAGATTTTATTTTTGAAAGGGCCCGACTATAGAATACCCAACACTCTTGGCATAATTAGTTATATACCTAATTTTAAAAATGTTAATAAAAAAATAAGAAAATAAAAATATTTTCCCCATGCGCATCACTCATATTTCTAAAACAGCTGTCAAAAAGTTTTTGGAATTACTAGAAAAATAATGTTTACATTTTTGGAAATGCCGAGGAAATTCTGCTTTGGAATCAGTGGATTCAACTCTTTAAAAAAACTTTTCAGTTATTATGGTAATAAATGTATCTTTTTGGTTCCGGACGGGACATAGAAAACTATTATACAAAAATCAAATTTTTCCGTTATGGAAATGCCCATATTAACTTCATTAATTAACTTTAAAGACATACAGATACAAAATATTATTTTTTGTTTTTTCAGTTAACATTAATAATTATTTCTAAAGCTTAAAAATAATGATCCAAATTAAAATAACGGAAAATATTCGATTTTTGTATATGGGTTTTCAATGTCCCGTCCGAAACCAAAAAGATACATTTATTACCATAGTAAACTGAAACAATTTTTTAAAGAGTTCAATCCACTGTTTCAGAATTTCCTCGGCATTTCTAAAAATGTAAACTTCATTTTTCTAGTAATTCTAGAAAATTTTGGACAGCTAATTGAACTCTGTCCCGTCGGGAACTTTGAATCGGGAAAAAATTTAAAATCTTAAAAACATCTGGAAATTTGAATACTACATCACTCTATACGGAACGTCCGGTATTATTCTGCGATTTATTACGAAGTAACTGTAAACTTTAGGAACAAAGTGTATTAACAACCAGTTGGGAAGGTTAGATCACATGGGAAATTTTAAAGTAGGTGTAATTATGATAGTTAGGATTATCAAAATTATAGTCGGTCTAAGCCGACTATAAATACCCTACACATATGTGTGGTTACCATTCAAAGTGATATATAGGTCACCAGGGTATACGAATCCTGAAAATAACTACAAACATTCAATCGCTGAAGAATTTCCATTCATTTGATACCCATATTTACAAATGGGTAGGTGTACCGAATTTCGATTTTTTTTTTTTGTGAACCACAAGTCTTTTCGCCGGAAAACATTATTATCATGTATTTGAGCATGATGTCAATATATATTTGACCAACAAAGTTTACCTAAGCACGTATACATAAAAATTGATCTTTATATGTACATTTTATATGTGGTATTTGAACATAAGTGGTCGGATCATAGGTCACCATGGACCGATCTCGCACATACAGCGTAGGTATATTAGTAATCTAAGTTATAAGTTTCATTTATCTAGCTCTTCAATTTTAAAAGTCATAGGGATTTCAACAGACAGACAGACGGACAGACAGACGGACAGACAGACAGACGGACATCGCTAAATCGACTCAGGAGGTCATGCTGATCAAGAATATATATACTTTTCCATACCGGAGATGCTTTCTTCTGGGTGTTACAAACGGCGTACCAAACTGAATATACCCTTTCACTCTTAGTGTAGGGTATAAAAATATAGAAAATAGTCTCGGCTCTGTTCAATGATAATACAAAACCAGTTGGGAGGTTAGATCACATGGGAAATTTTAAAGTAGGTGTAATTATGATAGTTAGGATTATCAAAATTATAGTCGGTCTAAGCCGACTATAAATACCCTACACATATGTGTGGTTACCATTCAAAGTGATATATAGGTCACCAGGGTATACGAATCCTGAAAATAACTATAATCATTCAATCGCTGAAGAATTTCCTTTCATTTGATACCCATATTTACAAATGGGTAGGTATACCGAATTTCCGGAAAAGATTATTATGTATTTGAGCATGATATCAATATATATTTGACAAAAAAAGTTTACCTAAGCACGTATACATAAAAATTGATCTTTATATGTACATTTTATATGAGGTATTTGAACATAAGTGGTCGGATCATAGGTTACAATGGACCGATCTCGCCAATTTTTTCGCACATACAGCGTAGGTATATTAGTAATCTAAGTTATAAGTTTCATTTATCTAGCTCTTCTATTTTAAAAGTAGTAGGGATTTCAACAGACAGACAGACGGACAGACAGACAGACGGACGGACAGACAGACGGACAGACAGACGGACATCGCTAAATCGACTCAGGAGGTCATGCTGATCAAGAATATATATACTTTTCCATACCGGAGATGCTTCCTTCTGGGTGTTACAAACGGCGTACCAAACTGAATATACCCTTTCACTCTTAGTGTAGGGTATAAAAATATATTGTACGAGAAAAGTATTTTTAGAATAAAAATCGTACTGATAATTTCAATACGGAATTTTTTGTCCCGTCCGGAATGTCCCGTCCGGAATTTTTCTGTGATTTATTATGAAAAAACTATAAATTTTAGGAACAAAGTGTTAATATACAGAGAAAGCACATGATTTCAACTATTTTTTAAAATATTTCAAAAAAATCATGTGTACGTAAAATTCGATGAATTTTTGAAATATCAATATGAACTTTCGATATTTACTTCCGTTTTTGTCCCGTCCGGAACGTCCACCTTTTTATTTATATCTTATGATCTACGATATAGGACTCTAAAATTTTTTGCAGATACTTAGTCCTATTTAAATACTATATGCAATCCAAGTAAATTCATTAATTTTCCTACGAGATATTAAAGTTTTAAGTTTCCCGTCCGGAACCCCAGAAAATGACCATATGTGCAGATATGTGAGGCTAGTATTTCACAGACTTATTTGAAATAATGTACGACTACTACGGTAGTGATTCTAACTAAGAATATAAATACTTTTCATACTCGTCACGTCTCCTAAGGGGCGTTACAATATATACAAAAAGTTTATATACCCTGTACCAGTGTAGGGCAAATTTTTATTTCAAATAAAAATAAAAACAAACGTATAAACTACATTTATTCTTTTTTCCAAATGATGAATAAATTGTTTTATTTCTTTATTCCGAATAAAAAGCTCGGTTTGTTTATTTGTCATTTTTTTTAGTTTTTTATTCAAAAATTTTGAATAACGAATAAATTTGGTTTGTTTGGAAAATATTTCAAATTTATTTGAAATTTTTATTTGAAATAAATTTATATTCACAAATAATTTATTTGAATAAATTTGTTTGAAAAATAAGAATTTGATTGAAGTTTCAAATAAAGAATTTTGTTTGAATTGTTATTTGAATTCAAATTTATTTGAATAATGCCCTACACTGCCCTGTACCTCATAGGTGTAGAGTATAAAAATACAAAATGTAGTAAAAATTAATGCAGATGTAGCTATTTTTCTACATATATTAGGACTTTTCACTAAAAACAAACTATATGCGTTTTAAGTACAAATGTAATAACATTTGGTAAGGAAATGCAAAAACATATGCAGTTGTATTCAATAAAAACAGCTATATAAACGTAAATCAAATGCATATGTTTTTATTTTAAAAGTATATATTCGCTCAGGAATACATTTTTCAGAAACATTTCAATATTGAAAGAGCAATTATTGTTGAAAATGGTGAAAATAGTCCAAAGCAATTTAAGATACTTATAACATAAACATTTTAATTATTTAGGATATTTCGGGTCTCTATTTATATACCTATACATAAAACTCTTGGTACGTCTGTCTGTCAGTCTGTCGGTTTTTTCCAGCATCACGCTTAAAGTACTGAACCGAGTTGACTGAAACTTTGCACGGGGATACTATGGAGACCAGAGGGTTACAGGCTATATATGGACGGCATTGGACAAAAGGGGTGTGGTACCTCCCATATAACTTAAACATTCAAAATGATATAACTCTGAACTCGACATCAGCTACAAACATGAAACACAAATATCAAATTAAAAAAAATATTACAAAAGAAACGAGTTGGGAAAGTTAGGTCACATGGGTAAGTTCGGTCACATGGGGCGGATTTTTATAGTCGGTCGGGCCCGACTATGGAATACCCTACACCTTTGGTGGGGATATTAACCCTCAGAATATTATTCATATATCAGAAATTTACGTCTTATATCCCCATAAATTAAAAAATTATAAAAAGTATAAAAAAAAAAAAATTGAAAAATGTAAATGGGCGGACCACGCCTATATTTAAAATTTTGAAAGGCAATAAATTATCGTAAATTTGATTTTAATAATTTACGGATCAAATTTCCACTATGAAAACCCGGGAAATAATGAAAAAAAAGTGGGCGGATCACGCCCATTTTTGGGCCACATATTTTTAGGTAAATTCTATTTTATTTTAAATTTTATAACTATACCTTGAATACTTTCCGAGTTATTAGTCCCGAAAGAGTTATATAAAATTGACTTGTATGGGAGGTGGCGTGTCCGTTGACCGATTTGGCTCATTTTCAAACTCGGTTCCTACTTTTGGCTAAAATATATTGAGACGAAATTTCATCGCATTCTGATCAGTATTTCTCAAGTTATTCTGTATTCGGACAGCAAGACAGCAAGACGGACAGACAGACAGACAGACAGACAGACAGACAGACAGACAGACGGACATGGCTAAACGGACTCGGGTAGTGATGCTGATCAAAAATATATATACTTTTCCATACCGGACACGCCTCCTAAGGGGCGTTACAATATATGCCAAAGTTAATATACCCTGTACCTCATAGGTGTAGGGTATAAAAATACAAAAATAACATCAAACTAATAACAAATTAAAAGCAAATACACAAAAACAAAGCAAAATCACAAAAACACACAAAAAGAACACACAAATCAAAAACCAAAAACGCAAAAACAAATGCAAAAACACTAGAGAAAAACAAAAATAAAAAGCATAATCAAAATACACAAAAGCAAAAACACGAAAATAAAAGAAAAAAATACAAAAACAAAAGAAAAATACAAAAAAGCAAAAACACAAAAACAAAAGCAAAAAATATAAAAAAAAAAACAAAAATACACAAAAAAAAATGTTAAAAATAAAAGCAAATAATCCACAAAAAAATACAGCAAAAACTAAAACGCAATTTCAATAACAAAATCAAAAGCAAAGACAGAAGCAACCAAATAAAAATGGAAAAAAGAAAAAATCAAAAGAATAGCAAAAACAAAAAACGGAAAAAAACAAACAAAAAACTGGAAAAATAATAAAAAATGTAAAAAAAAAACAGAAATGAACAGCTATGCTTAAAAATTGGGTTAAAAAAATCAAAAAAAAATAAATACATCCGGGTGAACCAGGAGAACCAGGCCATAGAACCTTGCTTAACTTTTATTACAATTAATAAGGCATAACCACAGAGAAGAACTCAAATAACTTAAACATCTCTTTTACTTTAGCCAATAATGAATCAGGTTTTTAGACTTACTTGTGTATAAAAAGAAAAACTCGCATCATTTTTATTGGAATTGTCATTCCATCAAAATTTTGCAATTTTTTAAGATTTTATAAAAGTCTAAAAAATGTGTAATCACTCAAAAATACACAGATTTAGACTGTATGCGATATTCACATGGACGCAAAAAAAGACACTCATTTTGAGCACAAAAACACTCGCGACACAACCGATTAAGCATGTTTACTCATATATCTATCATTGATATTTCTTTGCATCTGTAGATTTTTATATATTTTTGTATATACAACAATTAAATTAATTTAAATTGTTTTTCAATGTATGTTTTTGAGATATATGTTTGCGAAGCAATTTTGATTTGTGATCCGCCGGCATTGCAAAAACTGTGCGTTGAATCAAAAAAATTCCGTCGGCAATACAGTTCTTATAAATGAATAATTATTCAGACCAAACATATTTCTATTAGTTTTGGCAACTTGCACTTTTTATTCACAACTGTTGCGCTTTTCTGTCAACACCGGGACACGATCAAGATAAACACATTTTCACAATAACCGCCGAGACGAGTCGTTGAGCCGCCGAGCCGCTACTAGCGACCACCGGCAAAATCATAAATGAAAAACTCGTACGAAACACGGCGCACAGACGAATGCGAACGTCCAGCAGAAGCGTGAAAATGAAATGATAAACCAAAGAAAATTCGGCAAACAACAATGTACGGTTGGAGCGAAAAGAAAACGCGTGTGGGTGGGAACGTCAGCTAGGCGCGGGTGTATAACGTAAAACCGGGTGAGGTAGGAGGAAGAGGAGGTGAATTCAGATACGACAGTGGTGTATTGAACGGTGTAGGGATGACGTACACTACATGGTGGTGAATGGTGAAGATGAAGAGCGCGTGGTGATTAGCACAGCGCTGGCTGTCGCATGGTTGTCGGGGCGCATCGCTGACTGGGATATTCCAGCAACCCCCGGGTTTTTGCTAGACAACAGTTACACCTACGCAGGACGGATTTTCTCCTGTTTTATTTCGCTTATTGTGACGATGTTATTTCACTTTTTATTCGTTTATTTGATTTCGTCATTTTAGTTTCCGATTTACGACGCGCCGCTACTTGTTGCTGGGACTGTCCGGCGGTGGAGCCTGGTGCTGGGAGCTTGTGCGGCATTTCATTAATAGATTTTTGATCATTAGCGTTATCCATGGCAATGATGACGCTTTTGTTTTATGATATTTTGTTTTGATTAGATTTGTGGTAACTAAGTTGTTGATGTTTTTGTATCGCTTTTTGGGCTTGTTGAGCAGTTGTTGCTTCTTTACATCAGAGAATATATAAAATTTTATTATTGTCAAAGTTGATATCATAAAACGTGTACCCCCATATCTAAAACTTAATAATAATTTTTAAATTTGGATACTATTTGAGTATTTTGTTCTTCGGTTTTACGTAAAAAAAATATTGTGGACTACGTGACTATGATATTTATATTCTAAATAAACCCAATCTAAATCTGCTCAAATTTTCATCAGCTCAAATCTTTACACCCAGAAACATAGAATTCTATGAGCATATATTTTTATTTTCTTTGAGGCTATCACCATTTGTGTACTCAAAGTTGTCAATGGGTCTGAAATCAGACTTGCTTGGTTTTTGTGTCATCTCATTTTCATGTTCGTCATATTGTGTCAGTTTCATGTTCGAAAATTTCTCATACTTGTTGTTTTTCGATATGGCAAAGTTCTGAAACAATGCCAACATGTTATCATTTTGATAACGACTGTCATGGTTAATGAAAACGAATATGTCTCAAAATGACATAGTGAAAACCAGGCATTAGGCAGATGTTTCCCAAAAAAGTCATCTTAGTTTTATTTTTTATTTTTAAATGTTTTAAGTACTGTCAGTGTTATATTATTACATTCATTAACCATAACATCAAAGAAGATCCAAATTCCTAAGACCCAATCACAAAATCATTATTTTTTTTCTTTAATAATAACAAACTTTTAATTTACATGTTTATGTTAACAAATGGGCAAATAATAATAAAATTGCAATTTTTTAAAATTTTTTAAATATATATATAATAAAAATACAAAAAAAAAACAAATCAAAAAATTAAGTCCTGGACTTTAAAAAACTGATGTATTTGGGATTTGTGTTTGCGGATGTTGTATAGGACAAAAAAAATAGTAAGGAATGTTTAGTAACTTCGGAAAATTTTATAGTTGGTGATAGTTTGAATTATAGTCGGACTAAGCCGACTATAAATATACATATCTCATAATGTGCGTGGTTACCTTTTAAAGTGGTCCAGAGCATTTTCGAATCCTGCTAATATCTGCAAACTTGCAATAATGAAAGAATTTTATTTATGTGAGTACATATGTGTGAACATTTTTTTGTCGGGCACCACAAGATGGTTCACGGGAAAAACATTATTTTTATGTATTTGAGCACTACCCTAGTAGAAATTTTGGTAGGGCCATGGTCATGAAGTGATCATGTCATTATTTGGGATGATCGGGATATGACGAGGCCCATAATGTCCTTGTAACGCAGTGTCCTGATCATGTACTGACCTCCGGCCATGATCATGTACTGATCGGGCAATTCCCCATTTTATTATTTACCCGACAATTTCCTTGTCAGAGCCCGAACATAATAGGGTTTCTCTCATTAAATCTCGATCATTGTCTGATGTCATTCCGTTATGAGGAACAAATAATGTAGCTATGATCGGGAACATTGACTATTTAGATAATGCAAACCCTGGTATGGTAAGCATGATAAAGGCATGCAAAGGCAATGATCATATATTCTCTAATAGGACTTACCCAACGAAAACCCGATCATTTCCCGATGGCGCATCGGGCAAATTTCTACTAGGGTAAGTCGATATATATTAGAGCAAATATGTATTTTGAAACAACATATTTATTTCATTTAAGGATTGTAAATATTTTGTTATTTTTACTTTTTTTCGCAATTTTTATATCACTCACGAATATATAAATGTCCCAGCATGGACACATATTACATAATTTTGAAGTGTTTACTTTAAAAAAAAAATACATACTTATTAATTTTTTAAATTATGAAGCATTTAATGCTTACGTTTATTTAGGGTGTATGCAAGTTCAACTAAATTGTACGTGTTTTCATTCGATCGCCATTCGGTAACCGGTTTGTTTAAGTCCCTCATAAATGAATTAGCATATGTCTGCTTAGTCGAACTCGCAGACACCCTTTATTTCAAATTAAATCAATTTAAAAATGTGATTCAAATACATTTTATTGTGTCACTTTTTTCTTAGTGTAGGTAAATATAAAATTAATATAAGTTAGGAGTTTCATTAATCTAGTTCTTCTAGTTTTTATATAATAGTGATTTCAAAAGACAGACGGACATCGCTAAATCAATTCAGGATATCATGATCAAGAATACATACTTTTCCATATCGGTTATGCTTCCTTATGTGTGTAACAAACGGCGATCCCAACAGAATACACCCTTTCACTCTTACACTAAGAAAACAAGATGTTTACAAAAGTCTTGCTGCATCTATCACTTTAAATTTACGACTTGTAGCAAATATTTAAACATCCCATAAGTTTCAATAAACTCGCAGCAAAACTCTTAATATTTTTTAAATATGACATATATTCAGATAGTTACAAGATGATTGCCACAGCAGCAATGACAATTGTGCTATTTACAATAGATTAACAGCAAACATCCTGAATCGCGAGACATTTGTAGCAAATCTATTGGCCTTTTTTGACATTTGGCTAATATAAAAAAGACGATGGTCGTATTTTGGCTTTACTTTCGAATTATCCACAACAATTATAATAACGGAGATTGAAATTTTCCACACGTCATGAAAAATGATTTCTTTCAGAGCACACCTTGCTGACAACAATGCCACCATACCTGGTTCATGTGTAAACATTTTCTAAGTCGTTGTACAATTTTTCCGTCGAAGGCTTTAAAAGCTGACGCCGATGAATGCCGTCGCTGATCGTCATTCATTCTTAAATAAATAAAAATCCCTTTTATTCCTTTTATTTCAATTAAAAATATAAAGCGAATTTTTATGGTGTACCTTTTCCAAATATTTCGCAACTATCTTAATATTTGTAAGATGTTTAATTGATGTTTGCTATAAATAATTTGCTATATTAATCGTATTTGTTGGATATTTGAGAGATGGTTGTCTCAAAGATGATCTAAATAATTTATTATAACTTAATAATTCTGGTAATCATCTTTGTTTTCTTACACATAAAAAAATTATCGACGAAAATATAGCAACCGATATTAATTGCATTCATTAATCAATCCAGCAATGAAATTCACTAATTTAATGAAAACATTTGCTATTCTTCGTTAAATCAGCAATTCCGTCTGTTAATATGAATATTTATACGTCAATTCAGCAAATTAATTAGTCGGCGCAGTTTCAGTAATTATATTTGCTAAAACTACGCCGACTAAATTATGTGCTACGTTGACGTACAAAAATTCATATTAACGAAAGCAATTGCTTATATAACGAACAGTAGCAAATGTTTTCATTAAATTAATGATTATTTTTTCTGTGTAGTGTAACGAATGATAAAATATTTTAAGCAATGTATTTGTTGTAAGAGTTTATGTGACAGTAGTCAGGGTTACAAAAGATACATTGTGAGCATGACAATGGTAGTAGAATTAAATGACAAATCTATATAAAGACTATAGTTACCAAGAATTGTGTTAGAGAACAGATAAAGAAAAGCACACCCATATGTCAAAGTTCAAAAGTCTGAATAATTTATGCAATAATAACAGTACATTTTAAATTCAAATGCTATGTTTATATTTTCAGAATTTGACATTTGCAATATACTTCCAGAAAAAATATACAGTCAATTCAGTGGAAATAACACAATACATGTGCAAAATTAATAAAATTAAAACTAGTCAGTTACTTTGAATTAAAAAAAAAAAATGTAAAAAAAGTAAAAAAAAAAGTAGTAAGTCCATTAATTATTTTTTATTTTTACATTTTTCTATTTGTCGACCAATAATATCGGCTCTGATAAGGAAAACATGTCATACTGACTAAAAAATCAATCGTCTAATATTGACGTATTTCAATCTTCTGTATCAAGAAATTCTGGTACCAAACACAATACTAATGCTCAAAACACAGTCTTTTTTAATAATACATGATAATTCCATATTTGAACTTATTCGATAATTCTATATTAGTATAAAGCACACATAGTTAAATGGCATTTATATATAATAAAAAGCTTCCAAGAGTTGAGCTTGTATACGAAGAACACAACCATTCTTGTGTTCGAAAAACTAAATTTTCTATTTACAAAAGCTTTTCACAATTACACAACTTTTATTTTCGGAATCATCCTGTATATTTTATAAAAGGGCCTTTAGTATATTTGGGAAAAATTTTAGAACTAAATAATTAAAATTATTTTCACTTCTTCTTCATTTTTCATTTTATAAAACTACGCAAAACTATTTATTCTTTAATCACACCATACTTAATTTTTTAAAATTCCTTGCTGAGTTTAATTGTTACACATTTTTTATAAAAATACGTTTTAAGAAATTTGAAATGCAATTTTTAGATCTTTTACGACACTTATGTGATTTAAATAGAACTCTTCAAAAATATTTATACACAAAATTTAAAACGCAAAATTGTCGCACAGTGGTTCAGAAATATTTTTTATCGACAAAAACACTGTATCTATTGATGTAGTTAATAATTTTGAATGTGTTTTTATACCCTACACTAAAAGTGAAAGGGTATATTCAGTTTGGTACGCCGTTTGTAACACCCAGAAGGAAGCATCTCCGGTATGGAAAAGTATATATATTCTTGATCAGCATGACCTCCTGAGTCGATTTAGCGATGTCCGTCTGTCTGTCTGTTGAAATCTTGATTACAGAAAAACTAAAAGACCTAAATAAATGAAACTCCTAATTTAGATTACTTATATACCAACGCTGTCTGTCAGTTAAAATGGGCATGATCAGTCTATTGTGACCTGTGAACCGACCACTTAAGTTCAAATACCTCATATAAAACATACATCTACTGGTGAATTTTACTGTATACGTGCTGAAATGCATGAAAATAATGTTTTCCCGCAAATCGACTTGTGGTTAAAAAAAAAGAAATTCGGTACACCTACCCATTTGTAAATATGGGTATCAAATGAATGGAAATTCTTCAGCGATTGAAAGATTGTAGTTATTTTCAGGATTCGTATACCCTGGTGACCTATATACCACTTTGAATGGTAACCACACATATGTGTAGGGTGTTTATAGTCGGCTTAGACCGACTATAACTTTGATAACCCTAATTATCATAATAACACCTACTTTAAAATTTCCCATGTGATTTAACCTTCCCAACTGATTTTTATTAAAAATGTATTTATTTCGGGCAGTTCTGCCACTTAATAAATTTAATATTTTCGTCGATATTTAACATTTTGAATTTAGTTAAACTACTGTCGCGCCAGTACTATAAATTCAATATTGAACAATTTGGTCACATTTGAAAGAGTATACATTGTTCTTTGTTTTGGTTTACTCTTCTTTAAAACGTCTAATAGAAACATAATAAGAAATGATGGTCCGAAAGTTATAAAACTAATTTTGGTGTTCAGCACATAATTTTTTTTTTACACCATCACAAAACTGCATCAACACTGAAAATATAGAGTAGGACCTCAACGCTTACAATTTTAAAACTTTTTTTTTTTTAAATAATATTTTTCTGACGAAATAATATTTTTCTGACGTCAATACACAACAAGATAATGTACATGTCAAATATGGACGAAATTAGTATTCAAACCACCTTCTTATCCTACTCTTTCCTAATTGTCCCATTTCCTTTTTACCAATACGCCCCTAGGTCACCTATGTCATGCTACCTATAGCTAGTACAAATTCTCCGAAATACCGAAAACGATTCACCAAAAACCCAGTTCCATGTAAATAAACCACAAATAATAGGCTATACATTTTGTCAGTTATATTTGGTTCAATTGTATGTTAGGTTTTTAAATATTAATATTTTCAATTTAATCAATATTTACCTAATTTTCAGAGATGCCAAATTTACCCTTATTCATAAATCAGAACTTAATAGTATTAATTAAATTTAGTTCTCCTTTTTTAATTCTTAATATCTGTACATATTCAATCAATGCAGCCAGCAATCAATTCAGAAGGGGATAATTCTCCATTTTTTTTTTTATTTCCCACCAATTAGCCGAGAGGACTGTGCGCAATTCTTCGTAACTGATATAAAAGGTTGAGTCTTGGTTTTATTTAAAATTGGATATTTTTTTTTAAGAATTCGGTTTGTTTTTATTTATGATCACATTTGATATGTATTTTTTTCATTTGCATTTATTAATTGACTTTTTTATTTAAGTTCTTGAATTGACATTATTGCTCTTTTTAATGATTCTTATTGATTAATAAAATTAAATAATTCGGAATAGTTATGATAAACATAATGGTTTAATTAGTTAATATTTGGGTAGGGGGTATACTAAGACAAACTAAATGTGAGTAAATTATTTGGGGGTAATTTAAAATTAGAGCGTAATAAATAACCATGGTCGGGTGCATTTAGATAATGGCCATACCAGAGAGGCGCTTCATGCTGGTATCCTCCCTTTTTATATCCTACACCTATGAGGCACAGAGTATATAAATTTATGCAGATATTGAAATGCCCTTTAGGAAGCATGACCGGTATGGAAGAATATATATATTCTTGTTCAGCATCAGGACCCGAGATAGTTTAGTCATGTCCGACTTCACGATAACTTAAGAAATAACTGTCATAATTACTGTTCTATTCTGTTCTATTTTGATCTATTCTGATTTATTCTTTTGTTTGTTTTACTATTTATCAACGAGCCAAATCAGATAAAAATATGAAAGCAGTTATTATTATTACAGACACTCTTAGTATTTTTAATTTGTTCATTATATAAAAAATCGACGTTAGAGACATACTAGGTATAGAAAAGTATATATATATTTGATCTTTCACTTTGATTACAGATTTAATTTCGATTTTTGTTGGAAATACGTTATTTGATAATTCGCGGAACGATGAAGAGATCATCAATAACAACCACTGCAATTTCAACCATAGGCACTTCAAATTTTTGTATTGCTTATATTTCATTGTTACAAAATCGATAAAAGTTCGTGTAAATAAAATTGTATTATGGACAAAAAGTTTTAGAATTGAGTACTGGTTACGCTCCTACATAATTTCTTGAGTTAAGTTTTTGAAAAATCTCAAATGAACTACTTTGACAAAATAAATGTCGAATAGCGGGGAAAATTCTAAACGAATCAATGTTCCACAGAAACTTTTTCTGGGTCCCAAATGAATTTTTGCTTTCAAAATACATTTTCCAAATGAATATAAAGAATATTTTTTCTCATTTGCGAATTTAGTTTTATCTTAAAAATTCATATATTTTTTAATTTCTGATGTCTCCGTCGAATTTAGTTAACCGCGTATGTTATATAATTGACAGACCGCAAATTAATAATTATATCTGACAATCAAAACAACAACCTGTAATTTTGCTACGAATAATATTTAATATTATGATTACAGACTAAGTTAGATTATCGGTTTTCTGAAACAACAAATTGTTTTTTTTTGTTTGTTTTTGTCAGCCGTCGATCTACTTACATATTCTTGATCAGTTGGCCAGTTATAAACATCTCAACTATAATTAATTGCCTTTTGACTCAAAGGCACACATGCAGACTGCTCATTGAATGCAGATGGAAATGCGATAATAGTCTATCCATATTTTCCGTCTAGATGGCTGGTAAAATGTTGGCTTCCAAACGAATGTCGACACCAGCTACTACTTGCTGAGGCACGCGCGCTGCGCCAGTAGCCTGCGTGTAGAACAAGTCGCGATCTACTCCCCGATATTGTACAGTGCGCTGGAACTGACACCAAAAACGGATAATGCGTTTAACCATTCAAAAGCGATTCGAGAACATTATCATCTGATATTCGCGCGCACACAAACGGACCCGGCGGTAACTGCTATTTTCACGGTGGGTTTTAAATGTGGCTCGTATTCGAGACAAGCATCAATAGTATTCGAAGTGCACTAGGAGACGATATTTTAGATTTTCCAAAGATTAGCCATCGGCCACAGTCCACCTTGGGCACGTCGCGCATGCAACGTAAAGAAATATGGAGTCGATTTTAATGCTTCCTGCTCTCTCGCAGGCGCTCTTTTTTCACTTTGACACGATTCAGAATGTTTTTATTGCGCTCTCTGTCACACTGATCCTCGCGGCGTAATTTGGTCGCCAACTAGTAGGTGCTCGTACCGCCGACTTGTCGCGTGATCATTAGTTTGTTTTTAAATGCGTTGTATATTTTGACTCGAAACAGTTTTCGCGAAAACCCAGCGATTATTTGCAGGTTAGACTGCAGTGAGCGTGCGTCCGCTTTCGTTTGATATCTCATAAGAATCACCAGCTATTTGCAGTACACAACAAATGAACGCAATCCAGCGGATTGCTTCAACTCAGCTGCGACTCGAATTGGCTTGAAAGCCATCGCCGCTCGCCTGGGGAGATTGTAGAGCGTTTCTGGTTGTGTTCACCAACATCAACACATATGCGACTCACACAGACACTCACGCACGAAGCAACACAGTTGAATCGTTTTCGGTCGTAGGTAGATCACTTCTTCTTGAGGTGTTGTTGGTGTTGCCCCCATATATGTGTAGGACTTATTAAAAAAAATCCGCATCGAATGTTTCCCCCGCAATTTTCATTCGCTTTAATTCTCTTCTCTCTGTGGTTTTAGTTTCCACTCTGCTTCATACTCGCTCATCATCGTCTAACAACTTTATACCATGCTGTCCAGAGACAGTAGATATGTGTGTGTGAGTCTGGGTTGTTGTTTCTCTGCAGCCCCATTTTCTTGCAGCTTTCATTGGATATCGCCTCGTAGAGTTTGAATCGCTTGAAGCACGCGTCAGGGTTGAGTGGGTTGTATATTCTCAAGTATTAGTTTTTCATACTCCATGTTATAAGTAGGGTAGAAGGAGGAGTATTCGTCACTGGGCGCAAATATCAACCCTAATGCATACATGCCGTTTTTTGATACCAAAGAAAAAAACTTCTGCATATGAAGACAATTTTACTTAGATACTTTTCTGATACCTAAGAACATAATGTTTTTATATCTAGAAAAATTTGGATTGATTATTATCAACAGTCAGACAGGCACACAAACAAACTAACAAACAAATGGTGTTCTCGCAAAACAAAGCATACGAAAAAATATTACAGACAAAAAAGGTCGATGAAAACAACAACAGATACACGAACATATTCTTTTTTAAAAGAATATACCAACAATTTTGCGTGTTATTAATAATCAATAAATTAAGTTCCCGAAATGCAGTAGTATAAAGCTTATTTACTTTTTGATAAGTAAGGAATTTGATTTCATATTATTCAAATAATAAATTCTAGAAATATAGTCGTATTTTATTGATATTAGTCATGTTCTCCTATTATTCATTCGAGCCGAATATTTCTCGATTTTTTTAATTTTATTTCCATCCGTGTATAATATATATCTATATGCTCATATATATAACAATAATGTTTACTGGCAAAACCGACTTATGGTTTTCGAAAACACAAATCTAAATTCGATACACCTACCTATTTGTACATATAGGTACTCGAACATTCTTTCGCGATTGCATGTTTGTAGGTATTTTATGGATTCATAAATCCTGGTGACCTATGTATCTTATTTACTTCATGACATCAACTATCACAATTTCCCTACTTCAAAATTTCCCATGTTACCAAACCTAACCTACTTGTTTTTATTTGTTGTTTTTTGTAAATGTTTCGTATTTTACGTATCATACGTTACAAAAATATGATCTTGAGCTTAGATTATCGAATATTTTATTTGAGTTTACAAAAATGCGGGGTAATTTAGTTTAGAAACTTATTGAATCTAATTTCACACATTTTTAACAAAAAAACTGTCAAACGCCCCAGCATCTACCCTACCTACTATTTAATAGGCGTGATCTTTAAAACAATAAAATTAGCAATGCAGGGATACTTTTATGTTTTTGGGGATCTTTCAACTCAGAGGAGAAAGAAATCATGCCCAACGAATAGAATCTCAATGTACTCTGTTCAATCCTAGGGAAGGGAGAACCCACAATTTACGTAAAATACCATGGGATCAGCCTCGTCAGAATCGCGTATAAGGTTTTTATTGGTTTTAAATTATTCAAAATATATCTATGAAATATGAACTCTACAGATCTATGCACATATGCTTTAAAATTGGGCACACTCAGAAAATTTTGACAGATAAATTTTTAACTCGGCTCATGTTAAATATACATGATAAATTTTTCTACAGAAAACAAAAACAATTTTAAAAATTAACAAGTTATTTTTTACATGGTTTATATTGTTAAAATAATATGGGGGGAATTCAGCATGATAACATGATCACAGTGTTAAATTTACGCGTAGAAGTGTAAAATTAAAACGATATATTATTGTTCGTATATCAATGACATTTGAAAATTTCAAACAAATATTTTATTAATTCGCATTTATATATATATAACATTTACTATGGACTGACGATGGATTTACACGTTTTCAAATTTATGTGGAGAATTTTTTCAGCGAAATCCGAAGATAGAAAATGGACCCGTCATGACATCATTTCACACCAAAATCGACTATTTCAAAATTTAAATGAAATGAGTTCTTCCAAAGGCAATAATCTAAAAATGTGGGTAAAAATACAGATAAAATTTGTATTATATTCTTTACATCTAATATTTCGTCATTTTGCAGCGAAATGGTTAATTGTGCGTCTCTGACGCAGACTGGGTGTTACAAACGGTGTACCAAACTTACTATACTGTTGGGCATAAAAATAATAGAAGAGCAAATTTATATCAAAATAGAAGTTTCCTTAGGAAGTTTCTCACAATGCCCCCTTAGACGTCAGAAATGCACAACGAACGACCCCGCTATAAAATGAGGAAAATATTGGATATCCTTTCAACCCTTTCGGACCCCATAGCGTCTAAACCAGACGTGAGTATATGTTTATATCTACTGACCATGTAAATCATGATTTTAAACGAAAGTAAATTTTATTAATTGTTGTATAGGAAATAATAAAATTAATTAATTACCAGATTTCGTTTCATTTAATATTTCTATATATATATGGAAAACATTGGGAACATGTTAAAAGAACGAGAGTATTAATGTTAATTTAACACGGTTTATCATGTAATTATGACATCGGGATATTATTAAATTAACAGTACAAAAAGGTAAAACAAAGCGATGAATCATGTCAAATTGACATTTTTCAATTTTAATTTAACAAGACATCGAGTTATTCTAACAAGTTTTCAAATGTAAATCTTACATTATACAACTGTTGCATTAAAATTATTGCATGGCGAATCAAACCGATAATTCATGTTCAGTTAACAGTATGCAATGTTAATAATTAACATTATGAAATCATGTTAAATTCCTGTATTATGTTAAAATTTAACATTATGAATCTGTTTGAAAAAAAAAACAACATGAAATCTGTTTAATTTCTGTTTAAATGTCCCTGAGTGCATGATGCGTCAAAGTTTGATAACATTTTCACTTGGTACCTCCACCGATCTCTACGTTGACCACCACTGGATACCGAATGTCGGGTCATAGAGGAGTACCATCCGCCATAGACTGATTGGACCTTATCAGTGCGACTTCAGAACTGGCAAGTCTACCGTAAACACCGTAAACACACTACACCAAATCATGGAAAAGGCCAAAGTGAGGCAGATCTATGCCCACCACCTTTTCGCCGACTTTAAAGCTGCCTTCGATAGTCCGATAAGGAGAACCATGTCTGAGTTCGGTATAACTGCAAAACTTATAAGGCTTTGTAGAATGACGTGAGTGACACCGAACGAGGTTTCAGATAATGCGATTCTCTATCACGTGAATTGCGTCGAATTTGTATTTCGGTAAACAAGGACAAGACAAAGTACCTGGTGTTAACAAACAAAGAGTCCCGACGTCTTGGACTATTGACAACGACAATAGTCCAAGGACTTCGTCTTCCTAGCTACCGGCATCAACAAAGAAAACAACGTCAGCCTGAAGATTGGCCGAAAAATAACTCTTGCAAACAGCTGTTTTTTTGAGCTCAGTAGGCAATTGAGGATACCTTTTTCAACGGATGCCAGTCCTCTCTATGGCGCTGAGGCATGGACGATTGCCAACGTCGATGTTCGAGAAAAGATTCTTAGAAAAATCTATGGGCCTATATTCGTTCAAGACGAGTACAGAGTAAGATGGAACGATGAACTGTATGAGCTCTACGCCGACATTGACATAGTCAGGCACATTAAGATTCAGCGCCTACGCTGGCTTGGACATATCGAACGTATGGATAAAAGCGCTCCAGAAAAAGTTGATCAATTCTGTACCCAGTTTAACGCATCATGCCCATTTTAAAAGCATATGTACACAGATCTGTAGAGTTAATATTTCGTAGATTTGTTTTCAATAATTTACGACAATTTTGGAACATTTTCTAATAATTTAAATAATATAATAAACGAAATTTTAAAAATTCTGATTTATTCGAAATAGATTTTAAATGCAATATATTTTTGAAACAAATCATTTACAAAACATTAAAATTAAAAAATAAAAGTGGATAATAAAAAAATTATTTGATAAGTGCGGGTAAATGAGAAGTTAGAGGTTTAAATTAAGTGCGAAATACCCCATATACCCACAAAATGAATCACTGATTACGTATTTGAAAGCGTATTTCAAGTAAACATAATATAAATAAAAAATGTTAACTTAGAACTGGAATATTGTGTTATGGCAATTGCTAATATTTGAATATATATGAAAATCGAAAATTGCAACGCTGTAAAAGTCTCGGTTCTTTCAAAGCTTTTTCGTTAGCCATCAATCCATTTGAAAGCTCTTTGCAACCCACAACCCAAGAGTAATTCCATCGCCCACATGGTAGCCGACTAAAGACACAACACGTAGGTGGATTCATTGAGGAAAATACGTTGTGCAGCGTAGTAAACACGGCACATGCAGGTATGCTTTTTTTAAGACCGTTCGATATGGGTATTTTAACTGGTAGTGTTTGCAACACAACGCCGTTAAATATGAATGAGTGGATAAATGAATGGTTAGATGATTTTTGCAAAATGTAGCAGCTGTTCGCACATTTATGTAAAAAACGAAATACTGGAATGTATAATGTGTGGGTGGATCGCTTAACGAATTCAAGTATAATCAGTACAGACTGAGAATAATATTAGAAAGAGAGACAATGTACTGTAAAACGTTAACGGTTTTTTTTTTATATTGTCTATCAACATTTCTGAGTTCGTAATTATTTATATGACAAAAAATATGTCATATGTGCAGTTGATACATTTTGTTTGCTTTGAAACATTATTATGTTTAAATGTACTGATTCTCTTTGGGACGGCTCTACACTTACATCCATTGGTTCACTTAAATCAGTTGCTTTAGGTCTCTGAGCTGAGGCGCTCATACTCCTAGTTGCAGTTTAATTTAAGCTCACCCCACCTGGAGTAGTGAATTCCTGGTTTTGAGCTGGGCTCATGCAACGATTCATCGCACTTAGGCGTTCCGTTGTGTTATCTAAGGAGTTCAACTCACTTAGGTTAAGGTTATTTAAGTTTATATCTATACTCTTACCTCTGGGTTTATCTGAGCCAAATGACTCTTTTGATCCCGAAACAGAATCGTTCAGGGCTCTCCAGTTTGATACCGTACGCTTAGCCTGCTTCAACCGGTTGGTTTGAGATTTGCTAAGCGTCTTTACATCCATAGCTTCATATCGTTCTATCGAGCGATATGCTTCCTTTACATCCTTCATTCCAGGAGAGGAGCCGATTGAAGATGCCTTTGAGGGCGCCGGTTCGAACATTTTTCCGACGTACCCCATGACCGAAACGGTAATACTACAAACGGCTGCCTTCTAACTGTCACGGTGCTGCCTAGAGTTGAATTCCGGTATTCATCTTCCTCAACCAGCAATTTTGACCGAAGTAGGCGGTTTTGCTCGGCTTCAGTGAGCGTTTCTTTCTTCTGCAGTCTTCTGATGCTAAGCTTTGCATTCTTGACTCATGCATTCTTGACAACTTTCGTTGTATTTAAGTATTCGTTTGAATAAACAACACTAACAATTTTAGATATTCGTTTATTCAGGTATTCATGTGTTCAAAACCACTGATCTTTCTATTTACATCTTAATACTCACATACGAAGTTGTGTGTAAATAATAAGCCGGTGCTTTAACTGTGTGCGTGCGTGTGTGATTCTGTGACAATTCGACAATTAATTTATTGAAGAAAAACTTTGTTTTGCGTTGATTGATCGTTTAATATTGCGAGTGCTAAAACACTTAGTGAATCGGTTTACGGTGTATTGTGCGTTTTTTGCGGTATCTGCGGCAGTTTTTATAACAAAATGCGGAGCGCGGTAGAAATACGTCTGACACTGTGTACATACACTGTACAATCCTGTAGTAACTAGTTATGGATTTGTTGTCTGAAAACCAAATGTAGAAATTATCCATGGCTTCATATCTGTAGTACATATTAAATCTTGTTCTTTTAATACCAATGTTAATGTTTTTCAAAGGATCAATCTACATAATCGACTAATTTCATATTAAGGAGTTACAAATGTATCATACTGTCAATGGAAAAAATATAACTGTAGAATACTAAAGTTTTCGTAGCATAAAAGCAAATGATCCTTTAGGATTTGGCTTTATTTTTAATATTCTGAATGTGTCAAATAATGTATCATTCTATAAAATTCTGTTCTATCATGTCAGGATTTCAAGGTATTGACCCCCAAATATCTGATAAATCCTTAATTTTCATAGTAAAATATCTGGTAAACGGTTAAGGATCTAGTCCTTAAACCATCAATATTAAGGATTTTTAAAAATCTCTGCAGTTAATTGGTCAAATTTATATGAAGAACTAATAAATGTGTCATTGTCTTTGGAAAAAATATTAAGCACATCAAAACAATAAAAATTTCCATAGAAATCAAAGCCATGAGTGTTATGGTTTCTATTATATTAAGCACACTTAATCACCATTTGAGCTGTGCGTTTTATAGTTGTACTCAAACTGATGGGAACTACAGTTTATTGCCGAATCCGAGCATATCATGGGTAGTGTTTACTCTCTGCGGTTTTCCATTGTCTGCCGAGAGGTACCGCTGTATATAAAAATGTTTTCTATGAAAAAATATTGTTAGCCCCAGCTCAGATTTAAACATGGAACCTTTCGGTTAACAGAGTCCAATAAATTAACCTCTGAGCTAACGACGCTACTGACCATATAGAACTATATATATAAATATATTTTAAAAATTCGCAAACATTGTGTACAGAAAAAAATGTACATCATATTGATGAATTCCGTTCTTCAATCCATGATGAATCATTCATAATATTAATGACTAACGCCATTATTGTTATGAATGCTATAATAAATATGAATAACGCTTGGTAACTGTCAAAAAGTGTTCTTCAATATGGTGAACTGTATGTGAAGAATACGTTTCATCATATTAAAGAACCAAAATATAAAATACAACATATATGTTCATTATATTGAAGAACGCTGTTTATTAAACTAAATTTCTATTAAAATATTTTTTTTTCGTTCATTTTTTGCCGTACTTCTCAGTTTCTCAAGTAGTTCTTATGTGTTAATACTTATATTTATAATATTTGCTCTACATGCATAAATTAGTACAATGTTTTATAATACATTTATTATAATTACAACTTCTTATTAATAAAAAGTTATATTTTTGAAAAAAAAAAAAAAAATAAATTTTTTTTGAACAAATTTTTTTTTTGGAAAAAGTTTTTTTTTGTCGAATTAAATTTTTTTTTTTTTTTGAAAAAATATTATAAACAAATTCATCAATATGACAATTCAAATTCATTGTATTGAATATTTTGTTCATATATATAATGAATGCATTTATTAATTTGTCATTTAATGAACGGTGGTATCAATATGATGAATCTGGTAGTTGGTGAAAAAATTCGTAATATTAATGAATAAATTCATCATATTGAAGATTTTTTTTTCTGTGTTTAACAGAAACTTCTGCGGAGGAAAACAAAAATGTATTTGACTGTCATTATAATAATCTTTTGCAATGCAATAATACTTTTGATTACATATAGCTCCAACAACATATGCCTGCACAGTTATGGTTGCGAGATTTTTTTTTGCAGCGTGTAGCATTCCATATAAGAGTGCAGGTAGTGTTTCAATTTGTATTTTAATAATATTAGAAATAATCATCAAATATTAATATTGGGCGCTTATTCATTAGAAGGTGTGTTGGATGTGTAGTAGCTTCTGTGATGTCAGAAAGTAATACACAATGTGAGCATTTTATCCACGGACTAATTTGATTCCCTGAATTAATGGTAAAGCCCATTTTTTGGTTTGAAATCGTGCAAAATCACAACACGTGAAGATCAAGGCAACAAAAACAAAAAAAGAAATACCATTTTGAGATCTAAGTTTCCGAGTTTAATTGATGAAGAAAACTTACATTCATATAATCCTGGTTTGAAAAGCCAGACGAAATTAAATATACTTTTTCATTCCTGCTCTGCCCCTGTGTTTTAATCATAAATGATAAGAATAATAGTTTGGCACTACAGTCCTATAAAAACTGTGACCAAGCTCTCTAACCATTTTGAGCTGTGCGTGTTATATTTGTACACAAAGTGGTGGGACATACAGTTTATTGCCGAATCCGAACGGCGTTTGAGAGCTTTTCATAGGCAATGTTTTACTCTCGTAGGTTTGCCATTTACTGCCGAGATATAGCGCGGTATAGCAAAATGTTTCTATGAAAAGATGTTGTTATGTTAGCCCCAGTCCAGGCTTGAACCGGGGAACTTTCGGCTCGCAGTCCAACGCACTAACCACTGAGCTACCGCGGCTACAAATGATAAGAATACTTTTTATAAAATAGGATTTGTTTAGGTGGCCTTTAATACCCTTAGTTGTGGTCATGTTTAATCTATAATACGAGATTATAAAGCATCCCAAATTCAATATGAAATGAAGTGTATATCACACATGGAATGGCGCAATGGATTTATTTACAAATTCCCAGTTAAGCACAAGCACCGGAAATTGGCTCGTGGACTAACATTAAGCAGCATAAAAATTAAAATAAATTTGAATTTATTATAAAAAAAAAGTTGAATTTAATATATGCACGTTATGTCTCGGGACCAAATCAGAGGTGGCTGCAAATCTGAGGTGGTTTCAAGTCGTGATTTAATTTTTTTTTCACTTGGTGTTGTGCACAAACTGGCGGCAGAAAATCGTAGAGCACTAGTCAAGTTCACACTATGACATCGCAGCTGAGGCAGTTGCGGCAGATACAACTGTGACTGCTTTAAACGTGTTACGGTGCGGGACGTCGCGTCGCGTTCTCCATAAATTGCTTTAAGCCATGTTTAAGCAGTTCGTGCCAAATACACAAAATCTCAACAAAATTACAACAATAAAATTTGTTGAGAAATTCATTCATAAATTCAGCAGTATAAAATATTATTTGAAATTTTAATCAATGAGTGAACTTATAGAAGTTGATCGTGTTGCTCAAACAGTTCTACTTTTATTGTTTAAAACACACAGACAGATACTGCAAATATATTCAAAACAACATAATAAAACAGACAGACCTGTTGCCAACATAGTATTCGACGCCAACATCCGGAGCGGCGTCAAGTTCACTGACAATGACAGCAACATAAATGTCGTAATAAAAAAGGCCAAAAACTACAAAACATGTTGTCAACTTATAAAATTGTTACAATATTTCTTGAAGCGGTTATATTTTTATTTTTTATTTTGCTAAATTACATTCTTTGCCGTATCGAATTACCAAACAATTTGTATTCTGTTGAGTTCTATTTTAAAATTTATTCCACAGTCAACATCTGTGAACAATTCGAGTAAAATTTATAGTTAAAGCTTTGTGAAAAATCAACGACGATAATTGTCCTCGATCAGTTGAAAACATTTGTAAGTTTGTTTATTTCCCTTTTTATGTAAATTTAGGTATTGTCCTGAGTACAGACCACACAAATGCTAAAAAAACATGTTGATAAATTATCATACCAACTTAAAGCACATTAATGAAGCTTAGTATGATTGTATTTCATAAAAATAGCTGAGCCAACTTTAAAATTAAATTGGATTCTTTGAAAATTCAAGAAGTCAATATTTGTTTGAAAGTTTTCAATGATGTTTCTACAAATAAATTGATAAATGATACCGTTAGATATAATCCTATTAATATAATAAATCTGTTTGTTCGTTTGTACGTTTGTACGTTTGTACGTTTGTACGTTTATACGTTTGTACGTTTGTACGTTTGTTCCGCTTCTCCGTCTAAACGGCAGATCCGATTTTCTTGAAATGTTTACCACAGATGCGGTATGGTCTGGAAGGAATGATAGGCTATATATGGACGGGATTGGACAAAGAGGCGTGGCACCTCCCATACAACCAAAACTTTCAATACGATATAACTCGACACTTTCACCAGCTACGAACATGAAACAAAAAACTCAAATACAAAAAAAATTAAAAACAAAAAAGCAAAAGCACAACACAAAACAAAACAAAAGCAAGAATACAAAAACAAAACCAATCACATAAAATCACTATCCAAACTAAATGAAAAACTAAAAAAGGAAAGAAAAAGAAAAACAAACTCACCACACTAAAACTAACCAAACTAAAATTCACCCTTAAATTCAGCACACTAAAACCCACCACACTATAATTCACCACACTAAAACTCACCACACCAAAACTCACCACACTAAAACTCACCACACTAAAACTCACCACACTTAAACTCACCACACAAAAATTCAACACACTAAAATTCACCACACTAAAACCCACCACACTAAAATTTCATCACACTAAAATTCACCACACTAAAATTCACCACACTAAAACTCACCACACTAAAATTTCACCACATTAAAACTCACCACACTAAAACTTACTACACTCAAATGTCGCCACACTAAAACTCACCACACTAAAACTCACCGCACTAAAAATCACCACACTAAAACCCACCACACTATAATTAACCACACTAAAACTCACCACACTAAAATTCACTACACTAAAACTCACCACAATAAAATTCATCACATTAAAATTCATCACACTAAAACTCACCACAATAAAATTCACCCTAAAATTCACCACACTAAAACTCGCTTCACTAAAACACGCCACACTAAAACACGCCACATTAAAATTCACCACACTAAAACCCACCACACTATAATTCACCACACTAAAACTCTCCACACTAAAAATCGCCACACTTAAACTCATCACACTAAAACTCACCACACTAAAACTCACCACACTAAAACTCACCACACCAAAACTAAACACAATTAAACTCACCACTCCAAAATTCACCACATCTAAACTCACCACACCGAAACTTACCACACCGAAACTTACTACATTAAAATCCACCACACTAAAACTTCTACTGGGAAAACTCTACGGGGAAGAATTCTACGGGGAAGAATTCTACCGGGAACAATTCTACCGGGATGAATTCTACGTGGAGAATTCTACGGGAAAGCGTTCTATGTGGATTTTACGGGGAAGATTTCTACTGGGAATAATTCTGCAAAGAAGCGCAGTCTGAGAAAGAATTGTCTTTGAGAAAAGTTGTTTTGGCGGAGAATTATTTGGTTGCCACATTTATAAAACCAATAAAAAAAGTTCAACAGCTAAGCACGGGCCCCTCATATAAATAATAAAATGTTTTTTATATTAATAAAATCGCTCCATATCTTTGAATTCAGAAAATCTTGGCACGAGTCGTGCACGGGTCCAGCTAGTAAGAAATATATAACAGACAGAAATATTTATATATGACAGTAGGGAAAATTTAAATAGGCATGAAATGAAAAAAGAGGCACAAAAAATGACAAACAAAATTTTGCAAAACTGAATGTAAAAACGTAACAAAAATATGGAAAAAAGTTAAATTTGCCAAAGGTAATAAAAGTTTAATATATATTTTCATATAAATGTATATTATATTTTGGTCAATGTTTGAGGACCAGCATTTCTATTGATAATTTAAAAAATCTGACAAATTGCAATTATAAATTTTCTCTTTTAATATATAACTTTCATTTACAGTCTTTATGATTTCAATTTGGTGATGCTTGAACACTAAGAGTGAAAGGGTATATTCAGTATGGTACGCCATTTGTAACATCCAGAAGGACATATATCCGGATTGTGACCTGTGATCCGACCAGTTATGTTATATGGGCATTTCCAGAAAAACGTTAACCATAACCGAAAAATTCAAAATGCTCAAATCTTTTAAATAACGATGGATGTGGAATCATTAATATGTGAAACTAAATATCTGAAAATAAAATTCTATTCCATTAAAGGTAACGTATAGAAAGATATTCATAAAATTACGTTACTATACAACTTGAAATATACCAATTGTTCATGTATTTTGAGTAACCAAATTAAAAAATTTGAAAGACAAACGATATAAAATTTTTTTTTCTGTTTTTTCTGACAACCTTAATTAATATTTCTTAAGCTTAAAAAAAGCATGTAAAATTAAAATGAGGGACAAATTTTGATTTTTGATAAGGGTGTCCAATTGTCACGTACTGAACCAAAAATATACTTTTATTATAATATTAAACTAATTTTTTTAAAGCGTTGAGTCCTCTGTTACCAAATCAGAAATTCGTTGACATTTTAAAAAATGCAAACATCGATTTCCTAGTAGTTCTATAACATTTTTAACAGCTAATTGAAAACTGTCAACGTGACAGTTTTCAATTAGCTGTTAAAAATGTTATAGAACTACTAGGAACTATTAACTACTATTCGGTACTTTGAGTACCGAATGTGTAAAAAAATTGTTTTTACAAAAAATTAAAAACCTTAAAAACTTGGAATTTAGATTCATACATCACTTTTTATTTCGTATAATGATTATTAATTCTGTCAGATATAATATTAATTTTAGCAAAAAAATCGTGCAAATTTTAATACGGATATTCCAGAATTATTCTGTGATTTATTACGAAATAACTATAAACTTTAGGAACAAAGTGTACATATTCAAAAAAATAAGTAAATTATCTTATTATGATTTATTTTTTTTTATTTTTTTTTTACTTTGTTCACATTTTAATAACAAAGTATAACTACAAACAAAACAGATTATCTCAGCTATTATTTAAAATAATTAAAAAAAATGTGTATGCAAAATTCTTTGACTTTTTGGACTTTCCATATGAACCTCGACATACACTTCTTTTGATTTACCATGTAGAATTTTTTACAGATGGGTGGTACTACTACCACCAAAAAAATCAAGTAAATTCAGATATTAATTTTTTAAACGCTTCGAATGTCCCGTTCGGAACCCCAGGATTTCCTGTAACACTGACATGTACGCGTGAATTTTCCTTTATACCGCCTGAAATAAACTTTTTTCTCAAATATATATTGACTTTCTGCTTAAATATATAAAAATAATGTAATTTCTACATATGGGTACTCAAATGAAAGGAAATTCTTTTAAGATTGCAGATATTTTCAGATATTTCCCTGGGGTCTTCTGGTCCACTTTAAAAGGTAACCACACAGATAGGGTATTTAACACCAACTATTTAACACAAACTATTAATAAAAATTCCATGTAGCATCGGTAGCTCGTCTGGTTAGTGCGTTGGACTACGAGCGAAAAGTCGCTGATACATTCGACTACGAGCCTAAAGGTCCGCCGTTCGATCCCCAGCGACTGCCAACATCTTTTACATAGAAAACATTTTCTATACGACGCTATCTGTCTAGGCAGTAAATGACAAACCTACGAGAGTAAAACATTGCCTATGAAAAGCTCTCACCCGCCGTTCGGATTCGGCAATAAACTGTAACTCCCACCACTTTGAGTACAAATATAACACGCAAATGGTGAGAGAGCTCGGCAAAAGTTCTATACAGGAATGTAGCGACAAACTATTATTACATTATCCCTACTTCAAAATTTCCTATGTAATCTCACCTTCCTTACTGGTTTTTATTAAGTCAGATTTTATGTTTTTGCTATATTAATTTTGCCTTAAGTACAAAAAAAGTGATACAAACGAGGATAATGGACGTGTGGTTGATAATTTTAGGAATACTTTTAGGAATACTTTACTTTTATGAAGTTATAAAAAATGTATAAGTTCATAAAATAAATCAAAAAAAAGAATAATCACCAAAAAAAAAAAAAAAATCAAAAAAATATATAAAATTTAACAACGTCCTCTTCAACACGTCCATACAAAAAAAAAATTTTTTCGTTTCGCATCTAAATATTTCGTCTCGTGAGATGGAGCGTTTGCATATATCGAAAAAATATATTAATATTATATGCATTTATTAATCAATCCAGCAATGAAATTCACTAATTTAATGAAAAGATTTGCTTTTCTTGGTTATAAATATGAATATTTGTACGTCAATGCAGCAAATAATTTAGTCGTCGCAGTTTTAGCAGATATATATATATATATATATATATATATATATATATATATATATATATATATATATATATATATATAAATAAATATATATATATATATCTACATATATATAAATGAAATGTCCTGTGCATGCAAGGGTGGTTCATGAAAAACGAAAAGTCTGAAAAACCCTAAGGAAAAGCCGGAAAATCAAAAATATCTAAATTTGACTCTAGGACTATGAAATTTGTGCAGGGTGTTCATCTCTTGACGTATGTATGCACTACGAAGTGATTTTTCGAAATTCGCCTCCACGCCCACAAATGGGCGTGGCAAAATTGAAATTTTAATTAAAAATATAGGTGTAATTAAGATAAGCACAGTCATGAAATTTAGCTCAGTGACGTATATTGTAGTTCTTTATCTTTTTTACAAATGTGGGCTGAATTGGACAAAAGGGCGTGTCCTTTTCGATATGACTAAAACTATAAAAATGTTGTAACTCCTTACTTACTAAAATTAGAGTTATATAAATGGAAACTAAGGTTTATATTACAAACTCCAATCGTCACGTAGAAAGTGAGCGGTATTGGATTAAAGGGCGTGGCACCTCCCATATAGCTAAAACTTTAAAATTGCTATAACTCCTGACATACTAGGAGTTGAGTTATAATAGTGAAAACAAATGTTCATATTTAAAACTCCAATCGTCACGTAGAATATGGTCGGGTTTGCACAACGGGGCGTGGCATCTCTCATATAACCAAAACTTTAAAATTTCTGTAACTCTTTACTTACTAAGAGCAGAGTTATAAAAATCGAAACAGAAGATTATATTAAACATTGTAATAGTCACATAGAATGTGGACGGAATGGGACAATGGGGCGTGGCACCTTCCATATAACTAAAATTTTAAAAATTTTAACTCCTGACTTACTAAGACCAGAGTTGTACAAATCGAAACGGAGGATCATTTTAAAATGTTTAATAGTAAAGTAGAATGTAAGTGGGATTGGAAAATGGGCATAATAAACATCTTTTTGGTCATGTTAAAGAAGTAAATTTTAATAAAACAATTGAAAAAGAAACCGTTGGAAATGTTTGGCCACCTATTAATTATTTTCATAACCTATTTATATATCTACGCCCACTTGTATGATATTGTTTTGAAGACGAGTTGTAAAATCGGTTGAGTTTTGGTTTTTTTTGTTGGATCCAATCGTGGCTCAGTTCCAAAATTTTTAATTTTATGGTTGCTCTCCGAAGAATTAAAGGGTAATGGTAATTTGTCTTTAATCAATCTTTAATAAAATGACATAAATATAATTCTACTGCGTAAATATAGTTGAATGAATGTATTTGAATGGCCATTTGGTCTTTTTAAGTGTGAGCTGCTAAGCTGTTTTTAAATTGGTGATGAAAAAGAGATTTCATTAATTGAAAAAATCTAAATTTCATTATCATTTAATTTAATTGATTTTTATTTTTAAAACCTTTTAATCTGCTTGAAATTACATTTCTTTGTTTAAAAAAGAAATAAAAAACAGGAGCATTTTCCACGCGTTGTCACCAACTCTTAAAGTGACAATTAATATGTTAATTTTTGGCTCATTGAAAACTATCCAAACGTTTCTGGCTCACTGGAAACCAAAATCAATTTATCGGTTCACACTTTCAACTTTAGCCGCCAGTGGACCAATAAACCAAACATTTCAATGATATTTTCTCCCTTTATTAATTAATGTAATTTTACGGGTTGCAGCAGTTTATAGTGCGGTATTTTAAAAGATACTTTGACACTCTTAGCTTTTTAATTATCACAATTATCAATTTGTATGCGCTTATGTGCTCAGACATAGCCGAAGTTATATGACTTAAACCCTTCTTTGATGTCGCGTCGCGTTTTGAGCTTATTAAGAAAAGATACGCTTAATAAGACTGCAGTTTAACTAGATGAAGTCATTAACAGAGACACCGTTTAATTCATTCAGTTATGTTTTATCAGTGAATATTTTAACATTTGCATACAAATTGCACGATTACTTTGGCTGACATTAAAGACGCCGCTCGGTAGCACAGATTAGAAATTAATTGGGTTGAATTTTCATTTTTAATCGCAGTTACCACAATACGCTCTGTTGTTATAATGCCAAATATGCAAAGTTACGTGAAGTATTTCAAACATATATAATTTTAAGGTATGGGAGCGTCTCGGGATTTGGGTCAATGTTAGTACAGGTAAAACTACCAGAATTTAACAATGTTATGCCGAAAAGTTTTGGATTACACAAAGACATTTAACAGTATGGAATACATGGGTCAAAATCGATATTGTATTCTCTAAGATTCGATAAATTAGGTCCAGTTCTATTTCTGTAATTGATTATCCAGATCTCAAATAAAAGAAGATTTGGTTGAATTTCTTTTAAATTTGAGTAGTTCCGATTTTGTTTTCACTAAAATGAAAATGTTCCGACCTAACAATTGAAATTGATACATTATTATTGCTAACTCAACAAGTTCTCAATAAATACGACATTCTAAAATATTAAATCGTAAAAAGATTGTTTTCAATTAAATATCGAAAAATTCTATTTAGGAGTTATGTACGAAATAAAGTTATCGATTATACTAATAATGATAATTGTGAATGCAACTGTCAAATTCACCCAGTAGGAACCCAGTCCGCCATTCGATTTGTTATCGCATCGAGACTGTTTCGATATGTCGAGGAATATATCTCGATTACGATTTCGTGTCTATACAATACTACCATTCATTCTAAGATGTACGCAGATATCGTAACGATATAATAAAGTTCATTCGAAACGAGAAAAAACTATTCTCGTTCGATATATCGAACATCGAGATTGATTCGAAAATCATTTCGATATCGATTTAATAAATATTTAAATATCGTATATTTTCTATTCATTTTACTCTACGAACAATTTTAAGAATTCAATTATCGTCGTTGTAGAACGAAAAGTCACCAAATACATTATCAAAATGCCAAATATTCATTTACTAAAATCTTTATATATCGGCCAATTTTCAGTCGATGATCTGAATTTTTTTACCACATGATAAGAAAATGTAAATCTATCAATTGATATTTTAACTTTAAAAATGCGTCAATTACATTTTATAATATTAATCAACAGACACGAAATTTAAGTTTTTCCAAAAATGTATTTGGTGACTTTTCTTTCTACAACGACGTTATCTAAAAACATTGAAAATATTATTAATGCAGTATTTCTTTGTAATAAATGTTCTTGTGTAGTTTTAATTTCGGTTCATCTATAAGTTCCGGATTCGATACTGTTATACATAGATTAGAAAAATCTATTGTAATGGAACTGGATAAAGTGAATAGATTTGTTTATATTTGAAAAATTAGAAAAACTGAAATCCGTCATATTACAAAACCAGGCAGCCTCTCTATAATTAATGTGTGGTTATTAAAAATATTTCAATTCCTGCAACATAGTTGTTGACACAGCAATTAAACAAAATTATTAGCTTCGGCCGAGTTTCGTCAACTCGTAGTACCTAAAATTTTGGGAGGTGGTAACCTAATTTATTTATTTAAATTTTACTGAATCCGAGTCAAAAAGTATCACTTGCTGTCAGATGACAAAAGTTAAGTTTATCATAATATTTTTGCATTGGAATTGATTTGCATATTTCATGTTCGTTATGGCAAATCAAATATTCATGAAGTGTTTCGTTGTTGTTTAAAGTGTGTGAAATATTCTTTTTGCCTGCACACATGAGTCGCAGAAGGAGCACTGCAACAATAACAAAAGCTGGCTGAAGGACGCAGACAAATGCAGACATGTGCCAGGCATTTTATGATTTATTTGGCATAGTTTTCTGTTGTGTTGTCGTTGCTGCTTTTCTAGATGTTGCTACAGTTTCTTCAGTCGCAAGCGTTGCAGTTGTTGTTGTTGTTCCTGTTGTTGCAGTTGCTGGTACGCTTGTTGCTGGTGTTGATCTTTGCATTGCATTGCACTCACCGGTTGTTTCTGCGCACGCATGGCATATTTGTTGAAATTACATTCGCCTAAAATAATAGATTTTTTGCAATATCTAAAGCGGAAATGGTAATAAAAGAGATTTATGGTAACAGAATGGGCTCGGCGCGACTACATGTGTGAGCCCATTATATCTGTCAGTATTTGTGACAGTTATAAATTAACTAAATATTTGGTGGATTTGAGAATTCAGTCGTCTCCTTCGTCAGCCATTGTCGACAGTATTTTCAAATATCTAAAATGATAGAAATTGCATTTTATGCACACATTTAGTCGGTTAAAAGCTGAAAAAACAGAAATGTAATGAAAAATAAAACAAGCCGAAAATAATACTGGGAGAACTAGCCGTGTAGTCGTTGATTAAGCCCCATCTCCAAGAGTATTAAAATTGATTAAAAGGTTGCTGTATTCCCGTACTCCAAGAGTGTTTTATCAATTTTAAGTTTCTTCTATCATTTCATGCTTCTTTCTGACTTAATAAAACTCACAAATTGCAAACATAATTTGAATGGAAACAAATCAATTCAACTCAAAATTACATTAAAGAACTTATAAACTAAGGCTAATTTAAACATCGCGAATATTATTAACTTCCATGTTAATAAGTAATTTTAGAACATTTTTTTAAAATATGAAATAATGAAAATAATCAATAATTCAAATACATAATCCAATAATTAATATATAAAAGGCTTGGCTTTTTAAAAATCTATGGAAATACCAAATATTTGAAACAAATATAACAAAAATGTCCACAAATTAATACGTATTGGCTGGATTAACCATAAAAACATCTCTGTGTGCTCTTTGAGTATCCAACAATGCGCATTATGGTTATTATCACCAGCATCTGCTGAACGATATGTGCGGTCCTACTGACCACCAGCATCTACAATGCCACCGCGAGCTATTTCCAACTTATGGATTTTACTTTATTTCATTTAAATGACATTTCAATTGTTCAATATTATTTGTGATTGTGTCATTGTCTTCGAACAACACAAGATGATCTATGAGAAATGATATCTTTTTTATCTGACTTGCGCCATGTTAAAAGTTCAGAGCTTGTTTCCAAATGATTTATCGTTGCATCATCTAGTATTTCCTATGGGAATTTTTATGCTAATTTCTATATTGATTTAGGTATACAAAATGTTCAACAATTTCTATTTCTGATTGAGTGTTTAGTGAGAAATGATATATTTAAATAAATATCACTCTTGTATTGTTTAATTAAAACAATATATAAACCATTTAACTGGAGATTTCAGTAATGTATATTACAGATTGTGAAATTTAACAAAAAAAAAATTATATGAATTAAATTATATTTGTATAGTATGTGTTATTATACCGAACAATCAGGTCCGTACCCAGGATTTTCGTTCGGGAGGGGTTTTGAAATATATATTAATTTTTAAAAGAGAGTTCCAGAAAATACAATCGCTCATATAAATTAAAACGTTTTCATTTTAATTCATTCGGATTATATATTTTCAAATCTTAAAATTATCTAGGAATATTCCCGGCCGAAAAATTGGATCTGAATATTTTCAAGAAAAAGAAAACGTTTTTCTTCAAATATATGATTGATATCGACCCTTCCACATTAATAAAAAATATAAATTGGTAAGTCTACTTAGGAAATTATAAAATTCAAAAACTTCCAAGTAAATATACTAAGTCCAATATGGATTGTAAGTTTTCAAAATTGATCATTTATACTAAAAACATTTTTGGTTATAATTTCGAATAGGATCGACCGATACGCACCAAAATTTGACAAAATATAAAGAATCCAAAAATGGAATAACATTAAAAATAGTCTTAATCGAATTAGCATGTTATGGAATGGGGTGGCATATTTTCTTGCAAATTTATAAAATGTTAATTTATATTTTTTTTATCCTTCCTATTATTAATATAATAAATCTCTTTGTAGGTTTGTTGGTTTGACTACGTCTAAATGGCTGATCCGATTTTCTTGAAATTTTTACCACAGATGCGGTATGGTCTGGAAGGAATGATAGGCTATAGGCTGGATTTTACAAAGGGGCATGGCACGTACAGAAGCTACAAACATGAAACAAAAGAAAAATACAAAAACAAAAGCAAAAGCAATAACATAAAACTAAAAGCCAAACTAAAGGAAAAACAAATCAAAAACAATTTTTTTTCGACAGTGTTTTTGGCGTATATTTTTTTTTCTTGAAAATGGTGATTTCGACCAATGAATTGTTTTTGTCGTCCAAAAAAATTTTGTTAACAAAACATTTTTGTTGATTAATTTTTTTTTCAAATGGTGATTTCGACCATTGCGTTCTTTTTGTTCTCAAACATTTTTTTACAATTTATTTTTCGAATATTGTTGTTTTGTCGAATCATTTTTTTTGTAAAATGGTCATTTCGACCATTTCGTTCTTTTTGTTCACCAAACATTTTTTTAACGAAATTTTTCGAACATTTTTGTTTTTGTCAAATAATTTTTTTTTTTTTTTTGTTAAATGGTGATTTCGACCATTGCGTTCTTTTTGTCGTCTAACATTTTTAACAACATTTTTTTCCAAATTTTTCGAACATTGTTGTTATTGTCAAATATTTATTAATTTAATAATTTTGCAACAAATTTTAGATTGTGATTGTGAGTAGATAGTATATTTGTGAATATATGTATGCATGGTTGAAGTATATACATGTTAAGTCATCTTTCAAAATTCAATCGCCATTTACTTTTTTTTTGAAACTGTTGGAAAAACTCAACATTTGTTTACGGAAATTTTAATACAAAACATCAATGCTATGTTTACAAATTCATAAAAAACTTAAAACTCATAAATTTTAAAATAAATTACAAAACTTTGGTAATTTTCAAGCTGTCTATGGGCTCCAGAAGAACACCGCAGTGTATAACAAAAGTGAAAATGTGAATTTGTGGTGTGCAATTTTAATAAATTAGACAATTGAAAGTGATAAAAATCTTGAAATAAAATTTAAATTGACAATTAATTTTTGTATTTTTTTAAATTTTCTTATTGACATTCTCAGCATAGTGTATGCCAACTAACTGTCTAGATGAACTAACCTGTATATACTTCAACCATGTATGTATGTCTGTCTGTATGCACGTCTGTATGTATGTTTCGAATAGACGTCAAAACGTCTGAACCGAATTGAATGAAATTTTGACACAATATGTATGTTGAGTCCGGGCAGAGTTTAAGCTATATCTGGGTGAGATTGGTGGACTGGGCGTGGCATATTGAATGTGAGTATTCGAGATGGTGTATGTCGACAGTTATTACAGTGATATCAAGATATTTCACACTAACCAACCAAAATTCTTTAAATTCACCACACCGATATTCACCACATCAAAATCCACGACACCGTGGAAACTGGCAAAAAAGCTCACCATACTAAAAAAAAGAGAAAGAATTATACGGGGAAGAACAATCCGAGGAAGAACTATCTTTGAGAAAAGTTGTTTTGGCGTAGAATTCTTTTCGTTTTGGTTACTACATTTATACTACCAATAAAAAACTATCTTTTTATAATCACCCCATGTAATATATATTGAAGATAAAATGTTTTCTAAATATTCTACGATCTAAGTTTAAACGTTAAAATATGTTTCAAAAAAATTGAATACTTCAGTATTCAGATTTTCCTCACTAAATAGGGTTTCGTTTGAATAATTGGCATACTGTATGACCCATACAAAACCCATTTTATGGAGAAACATGTTTTATATATTTTAATTTGTCAAAAATATTAGTGTTTGTATTACGTATTGTAAATTTAACTATTTAAAAAAAAATATATTGGAAATTTTAACATTTCGGGAGGTCATGAGATATTTGGACCCTATATCTCGTAAAGTATTTAAGATAAAGTTATTAAATTTAAAATTAATTATAAGCAATTATTTATCAATACGTGGTAATATAATGGGCGTGATCCACCCAAATTTTTTCTTTTTTATTTATATGCCTATTTATATAACACTCAATTATAATGCTCTCATAATTTTTTTATCCTCAAATTGTATCCGTTTCGATTTTTGCCAATTTTTTAAATGCAATTTTGATTTAAATTTTTGTTGACATTTTTTTTCATGTTCTCCTATCGAGTTTTCTAAATGTAGTTAACCAATTTAAAATGCTGTGAGAAATGTTTATTGGATGTTTAATTACCTTTCATTTGATATAACACTGGGTCATATGACTTATTTAGAACGTGAGACATTTACAAACTATGTACCCACCTATATGAAAGCTCAGTTCAGAGGTTATTGGCCAATATCTCGAATCAGGGAATCATTTTACATAATACAAAAAATAGTCTTGATGATAGTCTGCTCGGAATGGCTGTTGTAAAGTGTAATTGACGCACCTGAATGTGATACTTTGACCATTGACACATTTTAATCCACAAAAGTTATACAAAATACTCAACATTCGACACTACTTCGACACTACTCCGGAAGTGCGGACCACTACTGAATTTCATTTTAAATTTAATTCATCCCTAGTAGAAATTTTTGTAGGGCCATGGTCATGAAGTGATCATGTCATTATTTGAGATGATCGGGATATGACGAGGACCATAATGTCCTTGTAACTCAGTGTCCAGATCATGTATTGACCACAGGCCATGATCATGTACTGATCGGGCAATATTAATATTTACATATTAATATTTACCCGACAATTTTCTTATCTGAGCCCGAGCATAATAGGGTTTCTCTCATTAATCTCGATCATAACCTGATGCTAATTTCGTTATGAGGAACAAATAATGTAGCTATGATCGGGAGCATTGACTGTTTAGATAATGTAAACCCTGCTATGGTAAGCATGATAAGGGCATGCAAAGGCAATGATCATATTTTCCCTAATAGGGCTTACCCAACGAAAACCCGGTCATTTCCTGATGGCGCATCGGGCAAATTTCTACTAGGGATAATAATGGAAAGGTAATTGCAGTTTAATGAAGTTCCCGTTTAATAAAAATAAACATTTTGAGGTTATCTAATTAGATTCCTATCATTCTCCAATGATAAATACCTTACGAGGACCAAGTACATTTGTTGATCAATGGTATTGAACAATTTTGATCCCATCTTATAATGCTTTTTACTAAATAAAAATGGAAGAAATGTTTTGGCCAACTTGAAAATTAAGATTATTTGGATCTAATAATATTTTGATTTGCTATGTTACTTTATATCTTTAAACGCAATTATCACAATACCAAATGGACTTGGACTTAGTGACCGAACGACGAAAACGTTATGTAATACGAGTGTGATGTATTACCATATGAAGCGATCATCTAATAATTTTCAACACATGCGATCAATTAAAATGACCTAACAATCGAGTTCGTTGCTTAGCACCATAGTTTAACAGTTTCGTCTTAAAAGGTTCTTGGTTGGCCGTTATCTCTCTTATATTTGGACAGTTCCTAAATAATTAAGCAGTTCAAATTTAATATGCAAACCTCTAATAAAATTTCCAAATTAGCATAAATCATTAAGTGACATCAAATGTGAGCTGCTGAAAAATTGACTGCAGCGAACCAGATAATATTTAATTCCAAATTTCCCTAGATTATAGGTGACATTTTAAGAGGCTATTAATTTATAGATGTTCCAGCTGCGTTACAGCATGCGTTGTTTTAATGTGTTGCCATATTTTGTGTACTTTAAATGAGTTTGGAACTACTGTGTTAAGTAGATCCGTAAAAACATAGATGACGACAAAAGAGAAAACGTCATCGAGTGATGTGAGCTCAAAGAAAGTGCCGCACCAAAAAGTGGTTCCATTATAGCTGAGTTTAGTAAACCACCATTATTAATCAGTCAAAGAAAGAGCGCGATTTGTTGGGCCCTAAAGAAATATTAACCACTTAATTTCTGCTCCCATTTAACTAATTAAATGCCTCAAAATAATTCAAACCATTTGTCATGCTAGAGATTATGTAAAGGAGTGCGGCAAGTGATCATAATCGAGCATATTCATGTTTTGAACCTAGGAAATAGGTACGAATATTCTCTTTTTATGCATATTTAATTAATTTATTTCTTTTAGTGCATATGCAAATACACCGTCTGCAAAAGAATCCCTTTGCGTATTGAACGGAGCACCTTAGGCGCCTCCTAGGAGACCAAACGCAATCTATTTAAAAAGAAAAATGAAACAACGTCCGGTTGCGCATGCGTAGCGCGATGATGCAACGACGAACACAAGTTCTTCCTCGTGTCATTCACTTAATTTGAATATCAATCAGCAGCAGGTTGATAAATTTTTCAGATACAGTAGATATATTTCTGGTAGTCTGCGCACCTGACTGACGATACCACGATCAACCGCTGCAACGTTCTTTCGGACGCACATATCAACGTTGCAATCGATCGCGATGCTGCCAACGATTACCGACCAAGAAAATGCCTTTTTAATTGATAAATTCGATCGGAATTTTAAACTTTTGCGATAAGTTAAACGCAATGAACACATGAACGGCATTAATGGGATTTGCGCTGACTGAGAATGCTGCCACTGCGAAGCAGAAAATACACTAAACATAATATAAAATATTTGTATAGATATTTAATAAAAAACATTTAATTGAATGCAAAGAAAAATGATTGGTAGTATAATGTTTAAGAGGACAGATTCATTGAGGTACACACAAAAAAAAAAATCACCAACAACCAGGATTCATCATATTGATGATTTCATTCATTGAATTAAAACCTATTTTTTATGTTTTTCATTTTCAATATTCATCAAGTTTCAAACATTTACAAATTTATGTATTTATAATTCTTATAAGATTTATAATATTTAAATAAATAAGTTTGATGAACCAAATTCTTCAATATGATGTACACTTGTTCATTAATATAATGAAATTGAGTCTTCGCATAAAGATCTTAATTAATTGCGGGATATATTTTATACAAAAATACACATGTTTCATATATTATATCTTTTGTTTACATTTTTTGTTTTGTGGTCCATATCCATATAAAATTCATATCAAATAGCAATTCTTCAATTCTGTTTATTAGAAATCAATTATGAAACAAAGTTCCTAACTAATTGATGTTCTAAATAAAAATAGAAGATGTATTATAATTAATGATACTTTTTAACTTGATTTTTAAAATATTAATGTATGAATTGAAGCATTGTGTGAAATAAGTGCGTTAGACATCAACACGTCCTTTTTGCAATAGTAACACACAAAAATCACAGCAATGCCTACTATTTCCCTCTGAAATCCCAGATCTATTGCATAAAAGTTTATTTTTCAGTTTCAGCAATATAAAAATATAATTTTCTTATATTTTTAATTTTTTATTTTGCCCGTAATATATATCTATATCTATTCATATAATTAAATATATGGAGCGATTTTATTAATATAAAAAACATTTTTATTATTTATATCAGGGGCCCGTGCTTCGATGTGGAATTTTTTATTGGTTTTATAAAGGTAGTAACCAAATAATAATTCTCTGCCAAAACAACTTTTCTCAAAGACAATTCTTTCTCAGACTGCGCTTTCCCGTAGAATTCTTCCCAGTAGAAATCTCCGCTGTAAAATTCTACCCCATGGAACGCTTCCCAGTAGAAATCTCCGCCGTAAAATTCTTCCCCATAGAACGCTTTCCAGTAGAATTCTTCCCGGTAGAATTTTCCCGTAGAATTCCTGTCTGTAAAATTGTTCCCGGTAGAATTCTTTCCCGTAGAATTCTTCCTCGTAGAGTTTTTTCCAGTAGAAGTTTTAGTGTGGTGAGTTTAAGTCTGGTGAGGTTTAGGATGGTGAATTTTAAGTGTGTTGATTTTTAGTGTGGTAAATTTTATTGTGGTGTAGTGAATTTTATTGTCGTGAGTTTTAGTGTAGTGAATTGTAGTGTGATGAGTTTTAGTGTGGTGAATTTAAGTGTGGTGAAGTTTATTGTAGTGAGTTTTAGTGTGGTGAGTTTTAGTGTGGTGAGTTTAAGTGTGGTGAGTGTGTTTTTCTTTATCTTTCCTTTTTTTGTTTTTCCTTTAGTTTGGATTTTAGTTTTATGTTATTGCTTTTGTTTTTGTATTTTTTTTTGTTTTGTGCTTTTGCTTTTGTGTTTTTCAATTTTTTTTTGTATTTGAGTTTTTTGTTTGATCTTCGTAGCTGGTGAAAGTGCCGAGTTATATCGCATTGAATGTTTAGGTTATATGGGAAGTGCCACACCTATTTGTCCAATCCCGTCCATATATAACCTATCATTCCAGATTATACCGCATCTGTGGTAAAAATTTCAAGAAAATCGGATCAGCCGTTTAGACGGAGAAGCGGAACAAACGTACAAACAAAAGAACAAACAGATTTCTTATATTATATTAGATAGAATAGGATAGTAGTGTTTGAATCAATAATAGTTCATTACTTTACGATATACGAACATTAAAAAAATTTAAACCAAAATATCTCAAAACTTTTATTTTCAGATAGTTCCATATTACACACAACACTTCAATTGTTATGAAATGCTATTTTCTTTGTTTTTTTTTTATTATTTAATACTTATTAGTTATACAATAAATTTATTTGTTTTATAAATACGTACATAATTTAATTTGTAAAAATTTCAATCTAGCGATTTCAAGCGGATTTGTTTGATCGAAAAATAACCATAATTGGTGGATTTTTGAAATCTTAAGAACCCCATTTTTGAAAGTACTTTTGTTATAGTATTTACATTTTTCGTTTAATATTCGTTACACTTTTTGTTACAAAAGGTTAAAGAGAGTGAATGTTTACTTCAGTTTCCAATAATACTTGATCCGCCCCGATTATGCGACTAGACAAATTGTTGAAATTTATGATATGAATACTTCGTCCTAAAAATGAATCGTTTTGCTCAAATACAAAAAACGTGTAGTGTTTCCCCAAATATTGATTGAATTCCCCACCAATTTAGAATCGTTTACCCCAATATATGAAGTTTTTCCCCCAATTATTTATTTTCCACAAATACAAGAATTTTACTTTGTTTTTAATTCATTGCGAACCTACTTGTTTAAAAAAATCTAAACTCTGTACTCAAAAGAAATTGTCTTATGATTTATTTTTAAAAAACCCTAACTCTGGTGATTTCTTGACCACTTTGAATCTAATATATATATATTATATGAATACCTTTTTTTTAAATATGTTTATGAAATATGTTGTCTGGTTATACCTACATTGTACCTATTAACTTAATTACAACAACTTTTATAATATACCCACTGAAAAATATCCCATGTGACATGAACCTCCATATTAGTTTTTTTTTTTTAACTTGTTACACAATCATATAGCAAATATTCAGTTATTTGAAGATCAAAAGAATAGTGTATATTTTCGTAAGATGTAAATTCATAAGAAACTATTTGAAAAGTTACTTGACACAAATCATAACAACAGATATCAAATGCCTGATAACTCAAACATTAATTTTACAAATTATTTCTTACTAATTTGATTGCTACAGAATGCAAAGTGTGCACAGCACAGCACATACTGATCTGTGAGAATAGATATATAAATTTGGTTTCATAAAATTTTAATGAAATCAAAAAGTCATTCAGAAAGTAAAAAATGTCCACTTCACTGCACATTTTACCAAAAAAAAAACTCATATTGCGTACGAAAAGTGAGAGATTTGAGTGATGCGATTATGTCAAAATTGTTTATACTGACTCTGGTCCCAAGATCCACTGACTGAGAGAATGACTGTCAGTCATGACATCAGATAAAACAAGTGCATTTGCAACTCAAAAAGCAATCACAACAGGCTCAGAAATACTAAAAAGCGTGACAGACGTAATGTGTTTTTAGGAGCTTCCATCATCCTCCATTTGTGAGACAACGCTATCAAAGTGTGTTGATCTAGTATACGGTTAACAACCGCCGTGACGGTCGGTGGGACTCGGTACAAAACACTCATAGCTCAAATCAGCCAAGCCATGAACAATAGCATGTTAATCGCTGTATTGAAAATCGTTTGACAGTGGAAACAAACAGGGGAATTTACAAAGAGCCGTGAGCAGATTGACACAAATATCTCGTGGAAGAGTCTTGTAAAAGTATTTCTGACATGGCCTGGACTGTATGTGATTATGGACACATATAGCTATATTTTGGTTTTGAAAAGAAGGTTGACAATTGTTGGATTTCGTGTCTATATTGTCAGAGGTGTCGTTGGTTTTGTCAAAAGTGACAACACAAAAGGAGTTTCGTATGAATCCACAGGTATCTTTTGAATGGTATATTAGTGTGAGAACTTGGTTTCGTAAATATTATGTCAAATAGATGGTGATTCCGTATGCAAGCACAAAGGGGAACGGCTTTTGATAATTGAGAGAACTTATTAAAATATCGTTATTTTCTGGAGATTAAACCACGAATACAGCTACGTATTATAATACAAAATTAATTCAAACATATCCGACATATATATGGCATAAACAACTATTCTTTTTTGCGTAGTGAACGTTTTTTTGAGAACTAATTTTATTTTTTTAAGAACGGGAGACTACAAAAAGCTACAATTCTGCAGAAGTCAAAACAAGAAGTCGTGATTGCACAACTCATAACTCACTTCACTTGACTACTGAGACGCGGTGTTGACAACAAATACAGCAACAACAAGAAATAAGAATGGGCATCCTTCAGCGGGGCACTCGACGCTTGCACGCGCGTAATTTTCAACAAAATTTTGCACACTTCTTCACACTTTTGCTCACGTATTGTTTAATTAAAAACGACGCGAAGTCTACAAGCCGCACGGTGAGACGTTGCGGCGCACGATGATGACACTGAGGACAACGCACAGTGTGACAAACGCATCAAAACAGAAACACAAATCTTAATTTTCTAGAATCGAAATAATTCTATACTAGAAATTCGAACCAAAGTATATTTTTAAACCAACACTAAAAATGAAGCGGTTGTAACACCCAGAATGAGACGTGTCCTGTATTGAAAAGTATATATAATCTTGATCTTGAAATTTGTCGGTCTGTCCACACACAAAAGAAAATTTGTGTAATTTTACGATCATAAAGCGAGGCAACTTGTTTCCTCGCTTTATAGTTGCATTTTTAAACACGCGTTTAAAATTGAATCTCTACTGTTTAAATTTAAACTTTAAGAATCAACAATATGTGTAAAATTGAATATCCATATTTGTATATCCATATTTTAATTTTTTTTATCCATATTTTAATTTTGTTGATCCATATTTATTTAGTATCGGTAATAAGTAACGTATTAATAGAATTTCAATAGAAAAACAAAAATTTATACTATTAAAATTGCTCAATAGGATGCGTCCCATTAATTCAGTAATATTGGAACTGCTAATACAATATTTTATTGTACAATAAATTTTATAATGTGCTCTTTTAATTACAATAACAAAAACCTATAAATATTTAGTATACGTATTATTAAATTTATAGTATAGTCGAATTACTTTTTCCTAATAACTTATTAAAATAAAAGTGGATTTTAGTTAATTTACTGTATTATTTATTTTCATTACATGTCGAAACTGAAATTGACTTTAAAAAAAATCACACAAATAAATGGACTCTTCTCGTTGCAAAAGGTTATAGCACATTTAATTTTTGCGTCAGTTTCCAATACTTGAGTCCGCATTTAGAGTCCGTCTGTAATATCTGTAATAAATTGAAAACGGCTAAATATATTGAATATATTCTTTAAATACATTAAGTCCTTACCAATGTATCGTTTAATTATGAGGATTATTACAAAAAATGCATGCGACCATTTTGAGCAAACACAAACACGCAGAATGACGTACAAAATTGTTATTCGTGTTTATGTTTTGTACGTTTATGTTTTGTACGTTTATTATTATAGGAGGAAACCATTAAAACAATAGTATTTATTCTATTATAAATAATAATATTGAAATATTTAGATTTATGGTACTGAATTAAATAGAAAACTTTTGATTTAAAAAGAAAAAACTATTATATCATGAATCATAAGACCAATAGTCGTACCATTAAGTTCTTAATGGGACATTTTCTTCTGAGTGTATTTACTATTTGTTTCTAAAGTTTATTTTTTAAAACAAATCACAGAATATTTCTTTACGAGACAAACCTTTTATGTAGGGAAATTTTCACTACGATTTTTTTGTTCTAAAAATGTCTTTTTATTTCACAATATTAATAAAAACTGATAAAAATGTTTTTTGAGATTTAAATATTGTGATAACAGTTTTCGTATGCTAAAACAAAATAATATTTACACTTTAACTATAATTTATATTAAATTTAGAACTTTACAAATTAGGAATACAATTAAATGTCTCACATTAATAACCCCACCAAAGTGTAGTGTATTCCATAGTCGGGCCTGACCGAATTTAATCGTTTGAATATATTTCTATATAGTCATTTATAAATATTCCATGTAGGAAGAAACGATTGAACCAAGCTTGGCCCAGTCTTACGCTAAACATGCGATACTCTGGTACAAGTCTGGTACCCAGTATTTGCGGTAGACTCGCTAAACCTTGGAGTGATAACTTGGGTCGAGACTTGGTACAAATTATTGGGCCCAGAACTGGCCCAAATGTCTCGGAGACCTTCGATGTCTCGATTTTTTATAGCATAACTTCCAGAAAAAAGTTCGATCTCGTTGTTTTATCGATTCTAATTTTTATAATTTCTCGTACATTCAAATTCATTGACAAGATACTATATATATGAACATTTATCGCATCGACATTGTAATATTTTTCGAAGCAACATCGAACTTTGATCATTTTTTTTTATCGATATCGTTCCGATTTCAAAACATTTCTCGTATCGATAAAACTCTAACAAAACGCATCGATATCTACCTACCATGTAGGTCCAATTTGACGGTCGATATCAGTACGAGAAAGTTTCCGATATCGAGTGATTTATCCTTTTCTCGCATGGATCTCGATTTCGAAACGAATGACATACTGTGAAGAGTCAACAGACAAAAACGCAACTATTTTATTTTGTCATAGATTTTTGCTTCAAAAACAAAATTTAGGAAATCTTCAATTTATTCTAATGTAACAAACAATGGAATAAAAGTATTCTAATGGCAAGATTTTGAATAAATGCACTAAAACAATTGAGTTGATAACGTAACATTCAGGTCAGAAATACAAGTTCAAATCCCAAGAGAATCTTTTTTTTATTAATTTTAATTTTTTTTAATTTGAACAACGATTTATCCGCCAACTCTTTTTAATGTCTTGGTCGAATGTTAACCAAGTCATATTAAATAAGTCTAGATTAACTCTTGGCAAAATATCAGTTATCCAAGACTTGGTTCATTTTGTTCGGATTTAATTTTATGTTCGAAAAGAGAAAGTACCTAGGAACGAATTTTAAACTTGAAGTATATAATTCTAATTCATTATTTTGTAATAGTAAAGATTTTTTTCATAGAAATGTATTAAATGAAATAAAATAGAATCAAATAAATTGTCAAATATCTCAGAATATATTTCAAAACTAAATCAATCGGAAATTTCTAACTGATGAAATCTAACTGAAATCACTTTTTGGCAAATTTAAAGTGAATGAAATGCTTACAGATTTTTACAAAATTTAACAGCGTTTTTGCTTACTGTTCTACGTGGTCGCAACAGGCGTGAAAAGGCAACAACAACAACAACACAAACGTTGCCTGTGACTAAAGGATCAGCGCGAGCGCGTGATGCTTGAGCTGGCGACCATGAGCACCACACACTTCAGATGCTGGCCACTGTGCAGCAATCGTTCTGCGTTCTGCAGCTGATGATGTTGCTGGCAGTAAGTAAAGCTGCTTCCGATTCTGAGTGATTATATTGCTCTAGAAAGTTTGCTTCGAAGTGATTTTAGCACATATTCGCGCATCATGTTGCATTGTTTGTTGTTCGTTGTCTGAAAGTCAGACAGACTGATTCGCAGACAGAACGAAGTCTTCAGTTTTCGGCCGAACCGACAGCGAACAGGATCCTGCTCATGTTGTTGTTGCCACTGCATGATATTGCAGTTTAATTTTATTTTTTTATGACCCGTACGATCCTTTTTGTGAGCGTACTGGGATTCCTAATTGTGTTGCCTACAAAATGCTCACAATTGAAAGGCTGATTATTTTGACTTGATAACGAGGCTAACAACAACAAGTTGATAAACACCAACCACCAACAGCAGCTTTTGCAGCAACAATCAGAATCACTGCAACAATGGTCGGGCCAAAAAATTGTGTCGATGAAATGTGTCCAGTCACACCATGAGTCAGTCAGTTCGTCTATTTGTTGCTGTTACTGTTGGTGTTGTTGTCGTCGTCGTGTTCAATTGAAAATTTCATCATTGTTGTTAGTGCAATTTTTTTTATTATGGCTATAAAGTGAAAACTAACAAGTTAGCTTCTAAAAATTAAATACATTTTTCTGTATTTTTGCCTGTATTTGAACGGCCTGTATTTGAACAGCACCTAGTAAGAAATCTACGCAGACAACATTTAGTACTTGGCCAGAACGGATCGCAAAACCATTTCCGAATCTTGGTTGTAAACGCAGTCACAATGGCTGTCACAACATCGAGGACGCACTCGGACTGATCTAATCTGCGAAAATGAGTTTTTGCGCACATATCATGAACAGGGAATCATTTTTAGAGTACGTGTAGCGTTGACAGTCAACAAAAATACCATGTCTTGAGGACTTTAAATAGAAGAATAATAAAAACAACGATAATTCGTTGCGCACCGTTTGGTAGCAACAGCACCAACGACGTTTGTGGTCTCAGTCCGAAGACAACAGATCATGGGACAAAGTCCATTCGTTGATACATACTTCTGAGCCCATTCATTCTTCCTTTCATTCATTCGGTCTTTACACAATTGTAAGACTTTGGTGATGCTGATGGGTACTTTCCTCTGCAGTGCTTTCCTAGGAAAGTTAAGTTTGTAATACCCTACAATAGTCGGTCGAACCATTCTGAAAGACATTTAACTAAATAAGTGCAATTCCGTCCACCAAAGCGAACAGTACAATAAACAAAATACGGGCATTTAATGCAATGAGTTGTATTTAGTTTGTTTTAACTATATTATGCTATATTTCAGAGTGCGCTGGTCCCTGAGCCGAGGGTGGTACCTCCAACATTGTCTTAATAAAGTCTTTAATCGGATCCTGACGACCGGATTAGTCATTAAACCGAGAAAAAAATATATCGCACATTGGCACGACGATGCGTTTTTGATAGAGTTTTCGACTATAGCGACTATAATATCAAAAAATAGATATTATATATTCGCTACCTCGCGGCAATCAATGGCGCAAATAGAATTGCCCACGAAAAGCTCTCACCCTGCCGTTCAGATTTAAACTGTATTAATTTAACCAACTTTCCGGGGAAGCCTCCAATTCATGCAATGCACAGTATTGATCGAGGAAAAGATTAAAGGTTAAGGGAGGGAGGAAAGATGGAGTATTGCCGATGGATGTTTGTTTTGAATATGCCAATATCAAAAATGTCGAGATTGTTCTACAAACGTACCGTATGACTGAAAAGCAAATTTTCTCTGTAATGCATGGTTCTAATGAGAGCCGTATGAACTACACTCGGAAGAAAATGTCCCAGTAAGTACATAATGGTACGACCATTGATCTTTTGGTTCATGTATTAATAGTTTTTTTTCTTTTTATATTAGTTTTTTAATTAACTTCATAGTATTCGAAAAATTCAGTACCATAAATTTAAATAGCTCATTATTATTATTTTTAATAGAATAAATACTGTTGTTTTAATGGTTTCCTCCTATAATAAAATCGTATACAAACATGTTCGTTTTGTACGTCATTCTGCGTGTTTCCTCAAAATGGTCGCATGCACCCAAAGAACGAATCAATTGGGGCAACCGTCTTTTTTTGCCAACCGATTTATTTAGTTCTGTCAACATTCGACTGATTCAGTTGTTGCAACACCGCGTATCAGTTCACACAACTAATGAATACAATTGACACAACCAATTTGTTTAGTTTTGGTAGCCAATTTAATTATAAGAAATCGGCCATTTTACCTAGCGCTCCAACGTGTTGCAAACACGAAGTCAGCGTCACAACAGCGTTCCCGAGATCGAACATTGCCGACGATTCGATGTGCTGCTGACTTCGTGTTTGCAACACGTTGGAGCGCTAGGGCTGCATATATAAATACAACATATAGAAACACAATAGGAAGTACTCTGTAGAATAGTATGTCTCTAGTGGAAGAAAGTATATTTGAGCATGAAAAAACCGAACAGTAAAAACGAACAAGCCTTAAAACAATTCCAAATTTTGTTTAAGACGTGGCACGCACTGTCCGCAGCACAAAACAAAAAAATAGTGAAAAAATCTGAAATCGCCTTAAAACAATTCCAAATATTGTTTAAGACTAAGACGTGGCACGCGCTGTCCGCAAAACAAAACGAGTGAAAAATGTAAAGCTTGCGCGACTGGTGTTGTCCTGCTTTGGCATCGCTATTATGCAAGACAACTGATTTCACAGTTGAATCAAATAAATATTGGTTGCTACAACTTAATGTTATATAGCTATCTATTAAGTCAACTAAATATTGGTTAGGTCTCATTTTTAATTTAGTTGCCGTGGCAATGGAAACAAAAAAATTGAAAATGAATAAAAAGTTTGTTTTCCCAATCAATGTTGCAGTTGCTTCAACTAATAGTTGGTTACGCTTCATACTATTGTTTACCACAAATGAATTTCAGTTGAAACTGACTAAATTTGGTAGATGCAAATGAATATTCGTTGAAACAACTGCACGTCAAGCAATTTTTTTGTGTGTATGCATTTTTTATAATAAACCACATTATTAAACGCGACATTGGTAAGGCTCAATGTATTTAATGTAAATTCATTATATTTAACCTTTTTATTACAGAAAATAAATAATACATTGAACTTTTATTAGGGCAACGGACTCAAAAATAAATGCAGACTAAAGTATTACAATCAATTATTGGAAACTGAAGTGAACATTAAATGTGTTATAACCCTTTGCAACGAGAAGTGTCTTTTTATGTGTGTAATTTTTTAAAAGTGATTCTCAATACCGACATTTAAATAAAATAAATTACAAAATAAAATAACTAAAATAGATTTTTCTTTTAATAAATTATTAGGAAAATGTAATTCGACTATACTGCAAAATTAATAATACGTATCATTTAATATTTATAGGTCTTGCTTATTGTAATTAATAGAGCACATTATAAAATTTATGGTACAACAACATATTGTATTAACAGATTCAATATTACTGAACTAATGGGACGCTTCCTATTGACCAATTTTAATAGAATAAATTATTGTTTTTCTATGTAAATACTATTAATTTATCATTATTTTTTTCTGGGTGTACCAAGGACTGGATAAGGCTCGATGTCCGAGTAGAACGAGAGAAAACACGACCTGGAGCAATCAGATCATGTATTTATATCGAACACCTGCCATTGTAATATCTATAAAACAAGCTTACACACCCGACGGTCTTTCGGTGCCCTAGCAAACCAATAGAGGATTAAATATGTTATTCCCTATTAAATATATCGCACATTATTGTTTTCGGTCCAGGAATTCTAAAGAGGATTTTGAAGCCCCTGCCAAGATATACGAGTTGTATTCCATCTTAGGCCTAATATAGGTAGTGTAGACAGTGCGTAATTCACCAGGAGTGAAATATGTTTTACATCGTTTTCAAATATATGATCGGTCTAACGGAAGCCATATTGAATTGATATGCCCAGAACGTCAAGGGCAGCTAACTCCGCAATATCCACAGCACACATATTGAAGGGTGGGCGGGGTTTGATTAAATTAAAATTAACTCTATTGCAAGACCCCACTCGGAGCTTGATTTAAGGTCATTATTGAATATGTCATTCATAGTGCGACTTTTACTCAAGTGAAATATTTGATAGATTATGTGATATTTGAAATTATAAATAATTTTGTTACAAAAACATTTATATTTATGGAATGTGTGCATTTTTGCAGCAAGGTTACCTATTCCATAAGTAGTTGCAGTGAATGTAGCACAAATATGACATTATTCGGGGTGTTTGTGGGAAACATCTCTTAAGTAATAGAAAAAATGTGATGTATAAAAACTACTTATACTGTTGGTGCAAGTTTATTTCGAAGAAGGTTTTTTTTATCATATCAACTATCAAATAACTAATAGTCAGTTAAAACCGAATGTAGTTTTCTTCTATGTTCTGTTAAATATTTAGCATTACAAGAACGCCATTCATGCAGGACTCGATCATAACATTATTTAGTTTCATTACTATGTTTCTGCAGGTTATCAATACAGCTATCTTGCGTATTTAGCATATTACATGAATGGACATTGAAAAGGTAACAAATCTTTTTTTTTATAAGAATATAAAAAATCGAGAAAATATCATTCTTGGAATACATATGTGATAAGTGGGTTCTATTTTAAATATAATATCCCAATAAACACCCAGATTTAAGTTCCGGCCGGAACCAAAAAGATACATTTATTATCATATTAAACTAAACTTTTTTTAAAGTTTTAAATACTCTGTTCCTAAATGTGAATTTCCTTGGCATTTTCAAAAATGTAAACGTCGATTTCCTAGTAATTCTAGTAAATTTTTAACAGCTTATTGAAATCTGTCCCATCTCACAGTATAAAAAATATCAAATATCAAATTCTCATAAATAGTAAACAAATTAAAAAAATCGTAAGCATGATTATTATAATTGTCAGATACAAAATAATTTTTAGAAAAAAAATTGTAGTATAATTTCCATACGGAACGTCTGAAATTATTCTTTGATTTATTACGAATTAACTATAAATCTAAGGAACAAAGTGTACATATACAAAAATAAAGTAAATTACCTCAGCTATGTTTTTAGGTAATTTAAAAAAATATATTGTACGCAAAAAGTATTTTTAGAAAAAAATCTTAGTGATAATTTCGAAAAAAGCATATGATTTCATTAAAAATTTCTGGACTTTTTGGAATTTCCATATGAACCTCGACATGCACTTCGGTATTTGTTCCGTCCGGAACGACAACTATTTAATTTATATGTTTTTATCTACCGTATAGAATTCTCTAATTGTTTTCAGTTGTTTAGTCTTATTTAAATAATACTTGCACAAATATCGAGTAAATTCATTAATTTTCCTTGGTGATATTAAAGTTTGTAAAGGTGTAAAGGAGTTGTATTTTGTGAGTATAATAATATTTTTGCAAAGTGTTTCAACTTTGCTCCCAAAAGTGTACAAGTTTGCTGTAAGAAATAACGATTGTTATAAACGCAGTTTTTATTCTCAATGTGTGCTAAAATAGTTTTGCGACAACTGCATATAACATTTATATTAAACATAACATCCCATTTATGACATCGATAATGTTATGTCAGACGTGAAGTGGTGCGATTTGTACACATAAAATATTGAACGTAAATATAGCAACAGAGATTAATTGATACAAAATAATTAATTCTATTAAAATAATTAATTGGATATACGAATTATTTAAGAGTATAAATCAAATCTTATACGGATAGATGAATATTTTAAAATATATACATATATATCATATACACCAACGCCTGTTTTTTAGAAACTACTCAGTTTTATAGCCACTACGCAATTTTAAATTCACTACACAGTATTGCAAGTACTTTTGGAACGATATAATTTTACATTGGGTCATCGCAACGTGTGCTTGCCTATTTGGTTCATTCGGTAGTTTTTACGTACATTGTGCGTACATCACAAGTTTAATATTATTCTCCTTTATTTGTGTTCAACAGTTTCCTTTCATTATATATAACTCTATTGGTGACGTGAACGTAGTTCAATTATCTAAGAACAAGAAGAAAGTAGTAAAATTAAAAAATATGTAAAATAATAATAAATAAGTAATATAATATAATAAAATAAATAACAAATAATATTTTTTCATCTTACGTGTTAATTTCCTTCAAATTTTGTTCAATTAATTTATTAATTAATATAATTAAATATTTAATTAAAACAATTAAATGTCATATCGGCGATGAAACACTTAAAAATTAATTGTATTGATACAATTACACATATATTTTTTCTGAGTATGAAAATGTCATCAATACATTCCATGTCGAAAATACCATCGGACATCGATGACCTTTTCCACTGGGTTGTTTGCAACTTTTCTGCGTAATAAACACAAAATGCATTTCTGAACTATCAGGCGGCTTTTGTAAAAAGAATTTTTATTGCATGTAAAAAAAATACAATTTAGCCATTTTTTGCATTTTACCACATGCTTTATTTTATAGAATATATCATTACAATAATTTATGTTTTTAATTTAAATCAAACGACGATGCAAGATCGAAAAAGATGTTTATCGACTGTTTTTCTTCACTCATCTCATGGAGACTCTTTTATCGATTTTGCTTATCTGACTTACATCTCTTGGCGTGTTCAGCCGAGACTAAGGCTATGGCTTAGACTCGAGGCACCAGGATGAAGTAACAGGTATAGTAGAGTAAGTAAAAAGTAAACAGAAAACTCATTAACGCAATAATTAAGACGACAACAAGGTTTTTAAGATAAGGTTCAACATGCCGCAACCGTAGCAGCCCAACAACATCTTCAAATAAACGAGGAAAAGTTAAGTATTTTTGATACCCCTCGCTTTCTGTCAGCCACACTCGATAAATTCTTTGATTTTCACACACGATTCATCAGTTACTCTCAGCTGGCTCAGATGCATAGGTACCTGGTTGTGACGATGTGGTCAAATGAATTAAACAATCAACCTCAGCCTCATTTGGCGTCATTATTCGCACTTCTCGATTCTTTACACATTTTGTGCTCCTTCTCTTCATCTGGAAATACCTTGTCCAGCTTGGTGCTCAGTAAATGACTGCGATACAAGAGATGCACCGGTCGCGATTAGATCGCAAACGCACTAAATGTCCGATCCATCAACACAGATCTACCCTCCAATTGCAACCGTATGCGAGCTTATAAACCCGGACACATAGATGTGGATAATGATAATGGATCCGTACATCAATCGCTGACAGGTAGCTACCAGACTTTAAACGTTTTCGCGGACCTGAAACCCTTGCTGATAAAATCATCCACGCACTCGCATTGAGGACGCACTGCGCACTAAAGTGCGGAGATTATTAAGTCGATAGGATAGCAGGCATGGATCTGTGATATGCGCCTCAGAAACATCCTTGATAATTTCGGAAGCTGCACGAGAAACTCTTTTTATTTTTAGAATTATTGTACTTTATAATGAATTGTTAGCTATTTTTCAATTAACAAAAAATAAACTCACATTCATATAATGCAGACTGAAATGCTAATTGATTTATTAATTTTATTCGTTCCGACATAAGATTCAATTGCGGTCAGAATTACTACCCATGCTCACCTCGGCTATTGTAGGCACTTGACCCAAACCAATCAATAAATCAACAACTCGTTAATCTTCCCCGCAACTGAGCTGCCATGCCACGCCCCAGTGACGAGCAGACAATTTCAACGCGATCACAGTTCGATGATCATTGCACGGTACAACATAGTGCCACACAGAAAACCCCGGGTAAAACATTTTAATACCATTTTGATGTCTAAAGGTATTGAGGCACAAGACGCTGCGGGCAATTTCGCTCCCACAATCAATCACTTAATTGTTCATGCATATCTAGGCATGTTTGAAATGAATCGAATTGGAACCGTGCGTTGGACGTAGGTTTGTTCTATAGGGTCACAGGTTTAACTTGCACTAAATTAATCTTGAGTAGGTACTGGGAAATCGATGGCACTTGAGGGGCAACATCTGAATAATTAACAATTAACTTCCCATAGTAAATCAAACGATTTATCCGATGCCACCAACTTAGAGGTTGAATTTTTATATATCAATAATATCATTTATATTTTTCTGGATGAATTCAAATTAATAATGTTCGTTCCATAACTAAACCAATAACTAGTGCTTTTTACAGTGAATATTTATAACTTAGTTGATTCACATTTTTAAAAAATTGATGCTTCATACACTTAGAAAAATACCATACAATTAATAGTTTTTTTACTATTAAAATCAGTCAATAGAATACGTTATTATTTTAATCAAAAATCATTATTAATAGCTACAATAAAATACTTTTGAATTACTTTTGAGTTTATACTAAAACTATTTAATCAATTTTAATGGGATTTTATGTAATTTTTTACAAACTTCCGAATGTCTTTAAAAACAATTTGTAACATGTTATGACGTTATAAATATGTGTTAAATTATGGTGGCGATTGATGCCTCACATATACCAACTTGGTCCATAGTGTTACCACCAGTGATTTTTGGTCAAATCAAATGAGTCGGTTTTTTTTTTTAATTTTCCTAGGTTGGTCTTCGGCACTCGTCTATGGAGCTATTAAAGGACTGTCCGAGAAATGACGAGTCTTCTTCTCGCCAGTGAAGGGCATTGACAGAGTTTGTGTTCTAGCGTTTCTTCCTGTTCTAGTTCATCGGTTTAGTGATACGATGTAATCGGATTTGTTTTTTAAAACACTGCACTATGGGTCAGAAACAAAATTAGCGTCTCATAAATACTTTGGGTGAATGTCATCGGAAATGAATTAAGTAAACGGTTTTAGAACACAAACAGAACACAATTATATGTACATATACATTTTCAAAATTCCTTTAACAGGACCTGATATATGATGCAAAAAGGACACATTTTTGGGCTAAAAAAAGACCCATCTTTGAGCATTTGTTTCTCAGTTTCGGTTGTACACCATTCTTGTGCTTTACATTATAAGTTAGCAAATCTTTCTAAAACTTATCTTTTGGTTAAACTTTTAACTATCGCGCTGTTCCACGCCGAAAGAAATTTTAATGAATTTGTATATACAGTTTAATGGTTATTTATAAAAATAGATGCAGAGAGTGCGTATATTTGCGCAAAATATGTCAGAGCCGAAAATGTAAAAAAAAATATTTGATTTTTCGCAAAAGAAAATATTTATAATGCGAAAGAGTTAATTAAATATACGTCCTGAAAAACATTTCAATGCATATGTCATAAAAATTGGTTGAGCCATTCGGAATTTATAGCAATTTTTTTAAAAAAATAATTTAACCTCGAAAATATGCGATTAATACCTTTTATTATAATATTTATACTATATAAACACACGAAATGTTACTGCTAGCATTAATACAAATAATTTGATACCAAAATCATCAAAATTACGTTTTTCCTTAATGTACGATATACAAGGAATTGCGATTTTACTAGGATTCTAGTCTAGGATTATGCACTGAACTTACTATATGATAAAATTTCACTTCCGCTTATATAACTAACTAAATACAAAAATTCAAAATATGTGGCAAAATTTTACATTTTTCAAAAAAAAAATTATATTTAATATAAGAAATTGCAACTCCCTGAATTCCAATTCCACCCATTTTTGGTCTAAGGTGCATTTATAAAAAAAAATATTCCAAGTGTTTTAAGTGTTTATCTCTTAAAAGAAAAAAGTTAAATAAGTGTTAAAAACACCTTTTTCAAATTTTCATATAAGAAAAGTGCCACTCCCCTTTTTCATTTTTTTTCCATTTTTCACAAAAAGATGTTTATAACTAATAACTATATGAATCCAAAATTTCATTAATTTATCTTTGTTAACAATGCCAGTGTTATACATTAAACTTTTCCATTCTCCCTTTTCCAATTCCGCCCATTTTTATAAAGGGACAATGTACTATTATAAGCTTACTAAGTTGAAAGTTTCGTTCATTTCTCTCTTAAACATCAAAAGTTGTAGGCTAAAAAAGAACTCTTTATGTTCTAAACCCAATGTTTTACTAAACATTTTCATAGTAGGTATTGTAAGCCTTTTTTATACGCCTGTTTAGATAGTGGTATTGCTTTGTTATTTATTTTTATGTCTCTTATTTCAGGAACATTCCTTGTGAAGAGAAATGTTTCTGTTTTTTGCGAATTTATATTGAGCCCTTTCCTAAACGCACAGTTGCTTGCGTCTTTCAAGGCGCTCTCAATTAGGTCACTCATAACATCTAAGAATTTTCCAATTAATACAATAACTACATAATCACCGTAGTACACTGTTTTAATGCCTTTAATATGTACGATGTGTAATATTGTGTCTACTGCCTGAATCCATAACAATGGGAACAGAACTTGGTGTATTCTGACAGTCTGAAAAGTGAGTTTGTACACAGAAGAAAAAAATAAATTTTAGACACTTTTTTCATTCGAAGTTTGTTATTTAATTTAAATTATTGTTTTTATTTAATTATAATACATAGGTGATAAATTTTAAATTAAGTTTTCAAAATATTGAAGTCTTGCGGCTAAGAAAAATCTGTCTTCTTTGATGTTCGAAAATTTCTAGTATGGTGGTGTTCTTGTTTTTTGGTATTCTGAGAATAATTTTATTAAAAATAAATCTGTGTGCAGATCAAAACTCACGTTTAAACTAATATCTTGTGAAAAAGAGGCCTTATACAAGATGTGTCAGTTTGACAGACAAAAAGTATTCGTTTCGTTATATAGTATGATATCGAGAACGTTTTTGCTCGTGGGTCCTTCAAATGTATTTTGGAAAAAGTGTCTTACAAATGTATGGTTGAATGTTGCTGAAGCTGTTGGATGAAGCGATATGCATCGTATGTCCTTACTTATGACCGTTGTTAAATCTTTTGAGTTGAAATTGGGTGTTGTAATGCCGTAACTCCAGTCCTTTGATATGTGTGATGTGTTGACTGTATTTACGGTGGCCATTCGTTCTTCTTTCGGAATGACAGTCGTACTTTGTCCTTTGTAATTTATTTATTTTCCTTTGTACTTTATTGCTTTAAATTGTCCTTCTTTTTACTTTACATTAAATAAACTTTTAACATTTTGAAAGTTTTTTTTTTTATTTTCACATCTTTAAAAAAAGTATTTACAGAAAAGAGCATTCATATATATTTTAGAATTCAAGTATTGGCTGGATGAGGCTACCTCCACACAGAAAAAATGTTGTTCATGAATGGAATGAACGCCGTTAATTGAGAACTCTTCATAAAATCTATGAAAAAATCATTTTATTTATGAACTATTCTTCGCATATAAGAATCGCATATTTTGTGTGAAACTAATTGTTCATAATTGTTATGAATTGCGATCATTGAACAATTTGCCGAGGTTAGATCAATTGTAGGCTGATTAAAATCAAAATATAAAATTGTTATTAATAAATTTATTTTCATATATAATTACGAATCTTAATGACTAGGCCCTAACAACTCTTTAGCTAATTTGAATTTATTTCGTACGCATAACAATCCATATTTACATCAAAGTAAAATAATGATCACTCAATTTCCATTAAAAATGCGCCATGTACGTTAGTCCGGGACCAAAAAAAATGTTTGATAGTCCGCCCCTTAAATGAAGTGAGATATATATATATATATATATATATATATATATATATATATATATATATATATGTATATATATATATATATATATATATATATATATATATATATATATATATATATATATATGTATATATATATATATATATATATATATATATATATATATATGACCCCGCAAAAACCCCCAAAAACGTTTCTTCATAATAGCTAATTTATTTGATGTCCGATCATCAAGTATATTTGTCCTATAGGTATAATTGACCTCCGAACTTCCACAAGTGATGTTTTTTTTTGTTCAGACCCCTCTAAATGCAATTTTTTTTATCATGTAATTAAAGTTCTCGAAAATATAAAACTAGTGTTAAAGTACAAACGAATTTGGCGATTTTAAGAGGATTAAACATTTTTTTGACACTTTCTTGATGTAAGCTTTATGTTTAGGACAGAACTTAAAAAGAAATATTTTTTTTTTGGTAGAAGTCTGAAAAAGTGACGTCACTCATCGAAGATGTGTTCAATTTAACCTATGAGACAAATGTGTTAACCGCTGAGACATTTTCTAGGATTTATAAAACTTCATGATCGGACATCAAATAACAAAGTAAAAATATTATTTCGAGGTAAGCTTTAATAGGGGGCGGACTTTCAAACAGTTTTTTTGTATGGAAACCGACCCGGACGAATGTACGTCTTATTTCCCGAAAATCTGAATTTGAAACGATTAAAGAAAACTTCTCCACGTATAAAAAAATGTAATAATTTAAAAAATAATTTTAGCAAATATCTTTAATTCGAATTTTTTATTGCAAGCTATTTTTATTAGGCGATAAAAATCAGCTGATGCCTTAAAATATTTCTTCGGTTGTTATAGATCAGATTATTTTAATGCACGTTTTTAATCCATTCTTGTTTTATGTACTATTAAAGTCACACTCGGTATTCGCGTGAGATAAATAAGACTCTCAGACCAGTACAATATGTTTGGTAAACAAATATCTTGGGTAAAATAAATAAAGAATTTATAGAAGGAAAACATAAACGAAAAGATGGCCACATTCAGCCTTAACAAAGAACATGATATAAACGTTTGGACAACTGTAGCGACTCTAGCACCCCAATCGGTTCATTAATTTGTTGATGAACAATAGTATCATTGAAGTTATAACACCGGAATATATATCAACAACGGGGACTACTTTTGAACCCATAACAAATTTTGTTAACATAGCAATTTTCATTAGCATATGAATTCAACAACAGCAACAGTGGAATGTCAAACTTTACGATATACGCCATGTATTAACCTAGAAAATGGTTCACTTTTTGTCATGGTTCATTTTCGGTTGCCACTGTATTGTGGTATTTATGTTTCGAACCGTATATAAATTTGTTTTTATTGCTTTTGATAAGATTTTCCACTATGAAATAGCTTCTTTTAGCTCTCGCCTAAACTTGGATCATTTAGTATTGTTAATTTCAACATCGATCTACATAATCGTTAATGAACTCAACATATCAATAAATTTTTGTATATCACTTATTTTTGAAATGGAAGAACATTGGAGCAAATGGAAAAAGCCCAAAAAAAAAGATTCACAGCAACTTAAGTTAATACAGAAAGAAATGAAATGTTTTTTCTTTTTCAAGCTTTAAAAGCAATACGTATGGTATAATATTCGACTATGAAAACAATTTCAATATATTTCTTATTTTAATTAATATTAAGCCAAGTTCCAGTTTTCAATGATTTAGCTTGATTAAGTATCAAAATATAATTTAAAATATATTTTAATTTAAAACATATTTTAATTTAAAATACATTTCAATGCAAAGTCGAAAGATTGTCATGTCTTAGTCCCATAAATTAGTTTCGTAATAATCGCCATAGAACTACTTCAGTTCATCAATGGGCGCGAAAAATCTCTGACCGTTGCAATTTATCATTTTCGAAAATTTATGGCATCGACAGCTAGTCTCCGCATCTCACATTTTTTGTCTCTGTACTAAGTAAACGAGGGTAGCATATATTCTAAAATAAAAAAATAAAAAAACATAAAATTTTCGATGAAAAATTGCTACCATCTACGCAAAATATTATCAGTGCCGTAATTAAATAGCGCCAGGAGGTATCAAATAAACACACCTGATGCACGAACACCGAGAGGTGATAATATTTAAAGAAGAGCAGTGAGAAAAACTGGGGAATCAAGTTAACCAAACTTCGACTTTGATGTCGAGACTTCACTGTGCGTAACCTGTATAAAATATGTCTCAAACCTTTTACGTTAAATTTCTAATTTATAAAAAAATATAGGAATTTAACTAATGAGTTAATGGTTTCTGTAGTTTTAAATTTTGTGAACATTTAACTACCTTAAGGTGACAGTATTTGGTTACTTTCTCAACACCTGTGGTTCGATTTCATAAATCTTCGTATTGCTCTATAAATTGACATAATTACATTTGAATTTATGTCTTCCAATTAAGTCGAGCACCAATGTGTCATAGCATATCGTTAGTGGCATGTTTTCATTAACAAAACGTCCTCAATTTATATTCTGTTTGAAAGTATGTTGGATTGGCTCTTAAAAAACCTCTATGTTTATAGGTTTCGTATGTATATTTAATTGGTTGAATAGACGGACGGGTTTCTTAATTTAATATTTTATATATTTGTTATGTAATATTCATATATGAAAAGTATGATATAAAACAATTATGTAGGTACTTAAGGAAAAACCACATTTCATATCAATATTTACCCTATCTCGTAAGTAATTCAAGGTATCATTAATATTTCTCCATTAAAGACTTTCTTTATTTACAAAGCCGAAAGGTTCATGTACATTTCCCCGAAAACCATTTCCCCGAAAGACATTTCCCCGAAGCCATTTCCCCGAAGTGGACACTTAACCGAACGGTCATATCCCGGAATAGACATTTCCCCGAAATCGTCAATTCCCCGATTGGACATTTCTCCGAACGGCCATTTCCCCGAATAGACATTTCCCCGAAATGGGCAATTCCCCGAAATGGACTCTTCTCCGAAATGAACACTTCCCCGAATGGACACTTCCCCGAAACTGCCACTTCACCAAAATGGACATTTCCCCGAAACAGAACACTTCTCCGAATGGACATTTCACCGAAAGACATTTCCCCGAATGGATATTTCCCCGAAATGGACATTTCCCCGAAATTAATACTCAAATAGAGCTGGAATTGAAATGAAATATAAATAATTAGAATTTTTATATTTTCGCAACGAATTTGCAAGTTTCTTAAATTGAATTCTTCTTTAAGAATATTAAAAATGATTAAATTTATTATTATGTCAGGAATAATATCAATTTTTAATGAAAATTTTATCAGCAATCAAAAATTTTTAATTTTGAGTAAAACAAAATTTTAAATTTTCATTAAAAATTGATATTATTTCCAACATAATAATAAATTTAATAATTTTTAATATTCCGCTATAACTTTATGTTAATTTAGTTAAAAAATAAGAAATCACAAATATAAAATTTTGAGTACAAAAAAATATAAATCATTAAAAATTAATATTATTATTAACATACAAATAAATTTATTTATTTTTAATATTCTTAGAGAAGAATGAAATTTCAGTAACTTTCAAATTCGTTGCGAAAATATAAAAATTCTAATTATTTATATTTCATTTCAATTCCAGCTCTATTTGAGTGTTAATTTCGGAGAAATGTCCATTTCGGGGAAGTGTCCATTTCGGGGAAATGTCAATTTCAGGGAAATATCCATTTCGGGAAAATGACCATTTCGGGGAAATGTTCATTTCGGGGATGTGTCCATTTCGGGGAAGTGGCAATTTCGGGGAAGTGTCCATTTCGGCCAAGAGTCCATTTCGTGGAATTGTCCACTTCGGGGAAAAGTCTTTCAGGGAAATGGCTGTTCGAGGAAATGTCCAATCTGGAAATGTCTTACGGAGAAATGTATATTTCGGGGAAATATCTTTCGGGAAATGTCTTTCGTAGAAATGTCTTACGGAATGTCTGCTACGAGCCGAAATAACACGATTGATGTTATTTTCAAAACAATTTTAATATCAATTGTCTGATTGCCCAATTTTCAATAACAAAAATTTCCAATCACACGATTGACAGTCATACATTTAAAATCATAGTTTCAGCAAATATTTTTATATGTTATCTTTAATTTAATTTGACATTAAAATAGAATAAACATTTGACATTTTATTCTAATTGAATATTATCAAAAGTGTTGATTTTAACTTTAAAGTTGATTTTAAATTGTCCATGAATATGCGCCATTGTTAGTAAATCACAGCAAACATGATATATTCATAATTATTATACAATTTCTAATAAAAAAAAAAAAAAACAAAAACAAAACTAACCAAAGCTTACGTTGCTGTTGAATGATTTACTATACCTGCCATTTGACGTAAGTATCTAAATAGCGCTTTTATACATGTTTGGCTGCATGTCTGGCTGACTGACTTATGGACCAATTTTATGGCATTTTCGTGATAGCCTAATGATGTTTAATGGATAATGTTATTGTAGTTGTTGTTGTTGAACTCAACGCAATTTAGGACTATGTCGATCATTACAAAGAAAATTACGGAGACAACATCAGAACACAAACAACTATTATAATGTCTTCGACAACAAAAACACGCTAACCAACAACAAATGCCATAAAGACACACGTTCCATGTTGTGTTTTACCCATATGTTTATAATGTGCCAGTTGAAGGTGGCTCCAAATAATTTTGACATTAAACGATCACAGATCAAAATAATAGCAACAAAATCTATTAGCAACATTTTAGAATCTATAGAGCTACAAATAGAAGGTATTATTACCATTTTGTTGGTAACATTTGTAACACATATTGTTATTGTTCCAAATATACTGACCATGGATTTAATGTTTTGCTGAAAATAAATTCACAATTACCCTCGTAGAAATGTACCCAGATCCAGTTTATCATGTAACTGGTCGCATTATGTCGAGGTAAAATTACAAGGATCAGTTTCCAATCATGACCCTAATACATTTTCTACTAGGGTACATTTAAAATATTTCATCAATAACACTGTTTTGCAAAATGAGCACTTCTGTTGTTCCCTGTCTTGATTCACATCATTTCTATGTAATTGATTCTTGATTGGAACAGGAATAAAATAGATTAAAAATTAGTGCTTTAACATGGTGAACCCAGCGAAATCTTGTCGGTAACGTCTCAAACCAACTCACTGGTCGCCAGAATTGACAAGTGGTGCCAATATCGACTGAATCATTACCTTGTAGAAGCCAAGGTCCTCACGGCCTTAAACTCTGCAAAGAACGCACGTAATCAAACGCATAGAAAGCTAGGCGTCGGAAATCTGCAATCACAACAGACAACCCAGACCTTTTCCCGTCGTCTCTCAGACCTGCTTGCCTAAAGCCCAAAGTCCAACATCTACAAAATTTTCACATTACGCCAAATCCTGGAAAAGACCAAAGAGGGGCAGATCGACAACCACCACCTTCTCGTCGACTACAAAGAAATCACATCGAATGGATTTTACGATAAACGCGGACAAAATGAAGTACCTGGTGCCAAAAGCTAAAAGTCCCGACATATTGGACCGTACGTCACTACACGCTGCAAAAAAGGGCTCTCCCTAACATAATTTTGCAGGCATTACATATATCTTTGGAGCTTTATGCAAACAAAAGTATTATTTCATTGCCAAACATTATTATAATAACAGTCAAACATATTTTTGTTTTCGTTCAAACATATTTATGTTAAGAATGAATAATTTTCGGAGTTCTTGCAAACATATATATGTTTGAATGTGATATAAACATGTAAACATATTTATGTGTACATTTAATTTTAATGTAAAAATAGTAAATGTAGTGCTAATATCTTCTTTACACAATATTCGTTTTTTCCCTATTTTTAAATTACATTTTTTTTATTTATATTATATAATTATAAACCTAAATTTTTATTTTATTTTTATTACACATATTTTATTTATACCTAATAATTTTATTTCAATCCATTGTTCCTATTTTGAGTTCAGTACTTTACGGATGAATTAGAAATTTCACAAACAGCCACAATCTGGTATTAACAGTAATTGGCGGTACTTAAATAAATTCTTCCACCAAAAACAACTTTTGAACTATATGAAAAGTATTAATGTAAGTGTTACTGAGTGCTAAAAATAGGCAGCGATGTTATTTAATTGTGATATCGTACTGCCAAACATACATATAATCAAAATAATGCTATTATTTTTAAATTCGTTGTCACCCAGTAACAATAACGAATAGCATAATACATATAATTCAAAGAACCTTTTATTGAAGTTGGGTGTGTTAAATAGCGGAAATATCAAACATACATATATTAATATCTGATGAAAAATATATATTTCTACCGAAACATTAATATAGTAAATTCATGTAAATTTGCGATTAAAGCAATTTATGTTTAAATATCGTATAATAATATTTCAATCTGAACAAAATAATAATACAATTCAATTATAATGTAATTAGATATTACTCCCAATATTTACATGGTGATTTCGAATTACGTTATAATTACATTCTAGCATATTCAAACAAATCTTTTCTATCCGTGTATTGACACCCACAACTTCGAAGTCGTGAAAGACTTCTTCTTGAGATTCGCCGAACTTTATGATCAATTTTGGGATAGGTTGGACAATATATGCACAAACTTAATATACACTGTACCTCATAGGTGTAGGATATAAACAGCTAAAATTACTTTTAAATTGCACATGTGACATTACTGTCCTAACAGGGTGTTTTTTTAAAACAGTTTGACATCTAAAATAAAAGTAATTAAAACAAATAAATGTTATTATTACTTACACTTTTGGCATGAGGTTAATTGAACCAACGTTTCAGTGTTGCAACCGAAATACATTTGTCGTAACCTCATCTCTTAAAAATGAACTTACAATTTTTTACTCTAATCGAAATGTTAGTCCCCGCAACTGCACGTTGGCTTGTCGTAACCTCATGAATGCATTTTTTCATTCTGCAAAAATTGACCAAGAACTGAACAGGAATTAGTAGATACACTTTTTGAAATTGAGTACGTTTACGCAAACATTAGAAAATTTTACAAAATTATATTTTATAAATAAAAAAATCTTTATTAAAATTAAATTTCAATTGTATGTTTTGGCATGCTTGCTGACTAGAAGGTTTAAACACCTCATGATTGCTGACTAGTATGTTGGCACAACCTCATTCTTGCTGACAAGGAGGTTGCCACAATCTCCTTGTAAGAATTTGCCGCAACCGAATGATTCGGTGGAGCAATTTAGTTGGTTGCCAGCAACGAATCAGTTTTCTGTGTGTATAATACACAAATACTTTAAAATAATAATATCTTGGAGTATAGTAGTTATTTTCATAGACGAACTAAAAAGCTTAAATTAACTAGAAGAAACACCAACCATAGTGGAAGTGCCACAGCAAAGTGTACATAAATTATTTTGTGCCATGTGCTCATATAATAATTTTCATTGTGATTTATGCTGGGAATGTTTTTTCATGTCATAATGGAAAATTGCCATTATTTGCCAATAAAGAGAAGGTAGAAGATGATAGGCGTTGCTCGTGAGTACATTTGCTGGTTTGCTGCAGGCTAATTAACACGATTTTTAAATTAGGATTGCAAAACTGTTCAACCGATGTTTATAAATCTATTTATTTATTTATTTATTTATTTATTTATTTATTTATTTATTTATTATTACTTTTATTAGATTTATATTGCAACATCTAACTGCACTTTGCTTATAAATGGATTTTAATGTGTGTGGACTTGAAGCTCTATCTAATTTAATTTTCAGTTGAGTACCCATAGTACCCATAAGTGTACTGAATTTTAATTTGTATTTAAAAAACATAACTTTTTAATTCCAGTGTATGTTATTTATTATACAAACTGTATTAAAACAGAAATTTTTATACGAAGTGTGTCAAAATATATTAAGGGTAGTCCGCGCAACTGCATGTTCGCTTGTCGTAACCTCATGAATGCATTTTTTCATTCTGCAAAAATTGACCAAGAACTGAACAGGAATTAGTAGATATACTTTTTGAAATTGAGTACGTGGGTATTTACGCATACATTAGAAAATTTTACAAAAATATATTTTATAAATAAAAAAAAATCTTTATTAAAATAAAATTTCAATTGGATGTTTTGGCATGCTTGCTGACTAGAAAGTTTAAACACCTCATGATTGCTGACTAGTAGGTTGGAACAACCTCATTCTTGCTGACAAGGAGGTTGCCACAATCTCCTTGTAAGCATTTGCCGCAACCGAATAATTCTGTGCAATTCACTTCGTATCGCCTGCGTATAAGCGTATTTCGTAAGAATTCTACACTATAAAGCTTATAATTTTTACGACATAGTAATTACGAACTGAAATGAATACCCTTAATATATTTGAATGCCATTATGTATTAAACTTCGATACAAACTATATTAAGTAAATCCTCATAAAAATTGAATATAAATTGTATTAAAAGTTTCTCTTTTGCTCTCTTATCGAATTAACTGAACTTGAATAACTTAAAGCACCCCTAGTAGAAATTTTGGTAGGGCCATGCACGAGGCCCACGATGTCGTTGTAACGCAGTGTCCTGATCATGTACTCACCTCAGGCAATGATCATGTACTGATCGGGTAATTCCCCATCTCATTATTTATCTGACCATTGCCTAGTTAAAACATGCGCATACGAAAGCACTACAAATACCCGATGAAATAAAATATCATACCTCATTGAAACCTGATCATTGCCCGATGAAAATTTCTTTATGAGGAACAACTATTGTAGCTTTGATCGGGACCATTGGCTGTTTAGATAATGTAAACCCTGCTATGGTGAGCATGATAAGGGCATGACAAGGCAATGATCATATTTGCTCTAATAGGGGTTACCTCACGAAACCCCGATCATTTCCCGATGGCGCATCGGGCAAATTTCCACTAGGGACTCCGTATTATCATAGTTTTGGCACTCGTTCATCTTAAAACAATTTCATTTAAATTAAAAACAATTGTTATTAAATTATTTTTTTATTTTAGTAAAAAAAAATAAAAAATATATATTTTTATATTATTTATTTGTTAATTTATATATTTTTATGTTTTTTTATTTATTTATTTATTTATTTTTATTTTATTATTTTAATTTTATTTTCTTTTGTTCTCGTTTGGGATGGTAAAGCCAATATAATTGTTAAAGCCAATAACCTATTCTATAAACGGCTAAAGTTGATAATTTTTTGTTCACTACTGATAAATATCTAATTAATACTTTTTAAGATTAGAATTATTTTTATCATTAAGGGACATATTTATTTTTTATGAATAATGAACAAAATATTTATCAGTAGTGAGCAAAAAATGCTCATCCATAGTGAGGGATATAAATTGAGTGATATAAAAATAGTTATCACTACAGTTTCAGTCCTAAAATATCCACAATAGACTAGATATACACAGTACGTCAAGTTCTTCAAAAGATCAAATATATACTCAACATGTCGGACACCTTGTTATAAAAGTGGACAATTTTATTGATGTGTATAGTTTACATAGAGAAAAATATGTATGAAATGTAAATCAATAGACAAGTTATGGCATATTGTCATACAAATAAATATTTTCTTGAAAAATGTATGTAATTACTGTAAAAATATACCTGAAATATCATTTACCAACCTCTTACTTCATACCAACTCTTTCAATGGATTTTATAAATAAATTCAAAATGACATTTCACACCTTGATGTGTCACATGATACCTACTTCTTTATTTTATATTTCTCCCCGTGTCATATGAGCATGGCAAAGAGCTAACAAAACGACACCAGTTCCATTGCAAGAAATGATTTCTGCGTTGTCATACTGTATTGGACTAACAGGTCCAAACAGGTCCATCTCCAGTTAAACAATTTTAGCTCATACTTCAGATAAGACAAAAACAGGCGCTGTGATAAAACAAGTATGATCATGTAAGTACATTAACCGAGCTCCAATTCCTCGCAAAAGGCTTCATCCAACTAGGTCTTCGCATTTATCAAACATTTCAAAGGAGGTACGAAAATTAAAAGAGCTCACAAAAGTACCTACATATTTATATTAATATATATGTATTTAGATAAAATGCACATGTAAAGTCTCATATTACAAAATTTTAAAATGTTGGCTTAATAAATAAAATTGGCAGCACACAGCGTATTGGCAGCACTTCTTATCTACGTCATTTGCATGCAGCCAACTCGCTAAGATGCTGTCACCACTTTGAATGAATAAATGACAGTGATGCCTTACGGATGTTTTGCCGATGTTGCCGAAACCAGTCCTCAGGTCGTTCGCGATAGCTATTCATCCGTTGGTCTTATGAGGTGCTAAAGAAGCAACCTTTGAGGAAATCTGTGCCCTTCAGATATCTGCAGCGTTTTTATTAATGACACAAATGGTCGTAAGGAAATATCAACTTAATGAAGTAATATTTAATTTGGCGCATACACAAGGTGCGAACTATAGATTTCGCAGAGTGTTTTAAATAAAAAAATTAAGATATTTTTAACCTCAACTATATAGTATCCCTTTGAAAACTGAAAGAAATCGTTCGATATAAGTACATAAATCAATACAGCACTGTAATCAAAATTTAATGATTGAATTAAATCAAACTTATTTCATAGAATATGTAACCTCTGTAAACTTACGAATGGCACCATGGATATTTACGATTTGTCGCGAAATTTATAACAAAACGCATTATCAATTTTATTACAGAAGAACAAACACTACCTCAGATTTAAAAAATATCCCCAGTAGGATAACTCAAAGTTAACATAAAAAATAACCGGAAAAACTCTGCATTATTAGTAAAAAAAAAAAAACATAAATTGGATGAAAAAGCGTATCTTTAAAAGTCAGAGGAATGCAATTTAAATAAAAGCAATAACTATGCGCATACAATAAGTTACAAGAAGGAAAAATAATTAAATTGAATTTCGCTTAAGCCAACTTTAGGGCTCAACAAGTTTAGGAGCAGAGGAGGTTGATGTAGTTGATGCTGGCTGTCCGTGGTATACGAAGTAGTTTATGCTGTCTGTGTAATCATTGAATGCAAATGATTTATTGAATTTAAATCACTTGTATTGGCATGAGTCCTGCTGTGAATTTGTGACATTTTTGAAAACGAAAAATGTCAGTTTCACATTTTTATCGGCTTTGTATGCACTGGGTTTTTAATGAGTTGCGATTTAATTTTTCCTGTCCAATAAATAATAATGACTGGTAAACTTGGGTTTATCTTGAATTTGCAACTAAGTGAACCTATCTATTACAGTTTATTTTAATTTTGTGTTTATCAAGTTCAACCAGGAACATTAGAAAACATCGCTGAAACATGTTGCATACACTGTATTCGTAAAGGCAAATAATGCCTGTTAGCAAGGTAGACACTTTTGTTCTAAACAACTAACTTTTCTTTATAAATATTCGTTTGTTAATAGTGGCGGCTTTTATTTATTACACCGCATATCATATAAACATAGAAATCAAAAGAGAAACGACTTGTTAATTTTTTTTTATTTTAGATGGTTGTTAATAGTTTTATGAATTCCTAACTATCTGAAAATTTATTAAAATTGTTTAAAAAAAACTTGTAAAGTGATTTACAAAGTGATACACAATAATATTTTTATTAGAATCGGTGGCTCGATTGGTTCGTGCCTTGGACTACGAACTAAAAAAAATCGCTGGTGCTTTGCACTACGATCATGATCATGTAAGTCTGACTCGATACCAGCGACTTTCAACATCAACAAATTGAACTTATTTTTCTATATTTTCGACACCTCTCGGCAAACCTAGGAGAGTAAAACTTGCCTAAGAAAATTCTCAAACCGTCATTACGTCGTTTTGGTGAATGAATGTATTACGTACCGCCAATCAATGTTAATACCAGATCGTGACTGTTTGTAAAATATCCAATATATCCGTAATTATAATAATAATAGTTTGGCACTACAGTCCTATAAGGACTTAGGCAGAGCTCTCTCACCATTTTGAGCTGTGCGTGTTATATTTGTACTCAAAGTGGTGGGACCTACAGCTTATTGCCGAATCCGAACGGCGGGTGAGAGCTTTTCATAGGCAATGTTTACTCTCGTAGGTTTGCCATTTACTGCCGAGAGGTAGCGCGGTATAGAAAAATCTTTCTATGAAAGATGTTGTTAGCCCCAGTCCAGGCTTGAACCGGGGACCTTTCGGCTCGCAGTCCAACGCACTAACCACTAAGCTACCGCGGCTAAATATCCGTAATTCACTGAGCTCAAAAGACGAAAATAAAATTATTAGGAGAGTAAAACTTGCCTAAGAAAAATTCTCAAACCGCCATAACGTCGTTTTGGTGGATGAATGTATTACGTACCGCCAATCAATGTTAATACCAGATCGTGACAGTTTGTGAAATATTTAATATATCCGTAATTCACTGAGCTCAAAAGACGAAAATAATATTATTAGATATAAATAAAAAATGTGTAATAAAATAAATAAAAAAATAGTTCAAGTTTATTATTATATAATATAAATATAACCAGTAGGAAGGATATGTCAAATTGGTAATTTTGTGGTAGGCGAGTTGTGATAGTTGGTGTGATGAAGTTTGTAAGAATTATAAAAGTTATATTCGGTCTAAGCCGACTATAAATAACAACTTCATATGTGATATGTGTGCGATTCTAAGTGGTCCAGAGGTTTACGAATCCTCAAAATAACTACAAACTTGCAATCTTGAAAGAATTTCCTTTCATTTGAGTACCCATATGTACAAATGGGTAGGTGCAGGTGTTTTCGAGAACCACAATTATTTTCGCGGGATATTTGAGCGTAAAGTCATTGTATATTTGACCAAATAAGTTCTCTTACGTCGTATAAAGTAAAATACACCTGTAGATGTAAGTTTTATATGTGGTATTTGAATATAAATGGTCGGTTCACAGGACACAATAAACTGATCATATCAGTGGCAGACAGCGTAGGTATATACGTAATCTAAATTAGGAGTTTCATTGGTTTAACTCTTCTACTTTTTCTGTAGTCGTGATTTCAACAGAGAGACAGACAATTGTAATAAATTTAAACCAGTGAGAATATTTAAAAAACTTTAAACATTACTTTCCATGTTTAATAAAAACATATCGACGTTGTAGAAGTAAAAATCACCAAATACATTTTTATCAAAATCTAAAATATTTTGTTTGTTGGTTGATATTGTAAAAAATAATTGATACATTTTTGAGGTTGTGAATTGATAGATTAACATTTTCTCATCACTTGGTGCAAATAGTGAACTGATTGATTAGAAATTGCCAGATATACAGTGTGTTTGGTTCATCGATGTCAATAATTCAGGAGATTCAGAAAAATAAGAAAATGTAAAATAAAATGATTTCCTATTTTGCACCCTGTTTAAGATACAGAGTGTTTAGTAAATGCATATTACTCACATAATCTAGTCAAGAAATATGGTTATAAATTATAATATGGTATCAAATGAATAACAATTTTTAAATCGTGTTTTAGATTATATTAAAAATTACCTTTCCAATGGTATATCACATCTTCGAACCCCATTTCTTCCTTTTTTAAAACGTACGTAAAGTATTTAAAAAATTTTGTAAATGAATTTTTAACATTTTAAAAATTTATTTGGTGAGTTTTACCAAAGTATATCCCAACATTTTTACCGTGTAGTTACAATATCCACACAGTCTAAATATCTCCTTTACTGAGATTTTCTCGTTTAATTCGGGAAGCCATAATCATCTGGAGTGAAATTTATTCTACTGTGATTTACACAAAAATAAATAGTATCAGGACTAATCAACACTATGCCGCCGAACAGCTGCGATCTACTCGAAACTTTAATAATAACCCAATACCCAATAAAAATGTCACAAGTTCGCGAATATTCATATCGTTGAGTTTGTAACGAAGAATTAAAAGGATATTTATTACATTAGGGGACGTATACCACAAATTGTTGTTTATTACAAAAGCGTTTATTACTACATGTGCTTTATAAGAGATGTGCAATTGTCAATGTAATATAGTTTTTCAAATTCTCAAATCAAAATTGTAAATAAATAAAAATAGTTATATAGGCGAGTAACTATAGTCATTTTTAAACTTGAGTTTATTTTAATGTACAGCTTTTCGAAATATAATTTAATAGGAAAACTGTCTAAAAAAGCGTAATTAAATTTAAGCTCCAGGTTAATTTTGACTATAGTTACACCCATGGACTTTAAATATTGGGTTACGGAAACGAGCGATTTAAGAAAATATTTATTAAAAAACATTTAAAAACATAATTAAAATATACCAACAGTACGAATTACATTTTTTATGTATTTTTCATCGTTCAATTTTTGTTTGAATATAAAATATCCATAATATATAACCTTTTATACAAATAATATTTTATGGTGTTTTTTTATACCTTACACCTCTGAGGTACAGGGTATATAGGTTTGTGCAGATATTGTAAAGCCCATGAGGAGGCGTGGACGATATGAAAAAGTATATATCCTTGATCAGCATCACAACGCGAGTTCGTTTTGATATTTCGCTATGTATGTCTGTCCGCCTGTATTGCTGTCCGTATACATGCAAACTTGAGAAATACAGTTCATACTAGAGATGGGCATGTGAGCGTGATTCAGCGTGATAAAATAAAAAATCTCATTTTTAATTTTTTCGATATATTTGCTGAACTACAGAACAAGTAGGACCACCCCTTGTACTCAGAACAATAATAAATCAAACCCTTTCTAACGACCGTCATATACCCACTCAACTCAGAATAAGTTCCAGTCAACAATTGATCTAACCCTGCAAACCAGCCGTACTTTGTATGGGCTAGTAAATTTTTGTGGGGTCATGTCAATAGTTTTTGCTTGGTTTCATATGACCGTTCATGGATATAGAACTCAATTTTTTTTTTACTCATTTTTGAAAATAGGTGAATTTTCAATTTCAACTATACGTGATAACTCTGTATTGACTTCCTTTTGTTTATTAAGTTTAATTTGTTCCAGGGGTTCGTGTGGGGTTCCGTTTTTATTCGAGTTATAAATGTAGTAATGAAAAAAATTTCTTCAAAAATAGTTTTTCCCAAAATTAATCATCCCTGGTAAATTCTTTTGGACTATTTTTTTATTGATAATTCTTTTCCACATATAATTTTTCCAGAGACAATTCTCAAAGATTTTACACGAATTGTTCAACGGAGAATTATTCTTCGAGGCAATTATTACATTTTTATATGAAAAGCACATCGAAGGTCTTTCACATTTCCATCTCCGTTAAAAATTGAAATATATTTAATTAAAATCCATAACATCATATCATTAATATTGGGTTTTAAAGATGTAGTTTATATTGGAGGTGCCACGCTCGGTCGACTAATCTCACCAACATTACAAATGAAATATGTATTTTTATGCATTCTGAAAACAATAGCAAAAAAACGTGATTTAGCGTGATTCACCTAAATCACGCGTGATTGTGATTGAATCTTAATTTTACTCACGTGATTGTATGTGAGTGTGAGTAGAACAAAAAAGGCCGTGAGTGAGTGTACGTGATTAGAAAAAATCTTTCGTGAGCGTGAGTGAGTGTGAGTCAAAACTCACTCACGTGCTCATCTCTAGTTCATACTGCTATGAAATTTTGTTTCAATATGTTTTAGCCAATTAGTAAATAAGCCAAATCGGTCAACGGACACTCCTATGTATCTCCCATACATGTCAATTTTATATAACTCTTTAGGAAAGAATAAATCGAAAAGTATTCGAGATAAAAAATGTTAAACATATTGTAAGAATTCATCTTAAAATATGTATTCCAAAAATGGGCGTGATCCTCCCACATTTTTTTCATTATTTTCCGGCGTTTTAGAGTGAAAATTTAGAAAGATATGCATATATGTTTTAAAAATAGGCGTGATCCACCCTCTTTTATATTTCATATTATTTTTATTAGTTTTTGTATACTTTTTCAATTTTTAAATTATATGACATATATTTCTGATAATGAAATAATATTCTGAGGGTTATATCCCAAATTAATATCCCCACCAAGGTGTAGAGTATTCCATAATCGGCTCCGATCGACTTTAAGACCCTCCCATGTGACTTAATCTCATTCGTTTTTAACATTATTTTACGTTTCGTTAAACTACGTAAATTTGAATTGACGCTATTTTAAGTACGTTTTCTTTTTATTTGAAAACTGTTTTGTAAGTTAATTTTTATCTACATTGAAAAAAATAATCGACGTAAATATGGCAACCGATATTAATTGCATTCATTAATCAATCCAGCAATGAAATACACGAATTTAATGAAAACATTTGCTATTCTTCGTTATATAAGCAATTTCGTTCGACAATACGAATATTTGTACGTCAATGCAGCAAATAATTATTCGGCGAAGTTTTAGCAAATATAATTGCTGAAACTTCGCCCAATTAATTTGACGTACAAATATTCATATTAGCAAACGGAATTGCTGACAACACGAAGAATAGCAAATATTTTCATTAAATTAGTGTATTTCATTGCAGAATTGATTAATGAATGCAATTAATATCTGGTGCTATATTTACGTCGATTATTTTTTTTTTCTGTGTATGAGTTTAGTTTTTTTGTTTAAAATATAGCAAAATAACATTCCTGATTTATGCCCCAATTAGTTTTTTCTGGTAATAAGATAAGTCATAGGTCTATTCGCCTGCACAGATTTTGCGCAAATTTGACATTAATGTGATATTAAAAGTATTTAATTGTATTTTATATAAGATAAACTTTATTGATATGTAACTTTCTTTGCATTGTTTAATTAAAATCTCGAATTGACACATTTAAAGCAATTAAAAAAATTGAAAAATAAATAAAATAAACGAAAATATCTTTAAAATAAATGCAAGTTTGTACACATACAAATGTTACTTATTATGTATTGAAAATAGGTAATAGGTTAATTTAACGTGCTTGTAATTAAATTACTGCAATTTCATTTATTATTACCATATTATGTATTTGTTGAAATTATAAAATGAATTAAAAAATTATGTGGGTTTTTTCAAAAATGTTGTTCAAATTTATTTGTATGTTGAAAAATAGTATTTTTCATACAGATATTATACCGGTAACAGTTTATATCAGTAACGATAAACGACATTTGTGGAATACCATATGTTCGATAATAGTAACGATATAAGGCGGTGAAGTTATAATCCCTGGTTAAATCAATTGAAATAGTCGAAAAAAAACCTCAATCTATTAAAATGCAACTCTGAGTGTATCTTTGTCATAGACCACTGTCCCTCTATTGCTTTTTGTGACAATTGTCACGTAAGTGAGAAATAAATTTATGAAGGCACCTTTTGTGTTAACTTTTTCGAAGACAAACCGAATAGATATCCAACAATTTCGATGTTGTCGTTGCGAATGTTGTTTTTCTTACTTGACGTTGTCGGAGCGAGCAGTTTAAAGGTCTTTCGTTGCGGTATGTAGCTGGCACGCGGCAGCTTTAATATATGGTAGAAGTGGGAGGATTCGCCACAAACTTTTTCTAAAATTTGGAAAGATTTTAAATCGGCACTAATGTCATTTTGGGGATATTTTCAAGGCCTCTGATTGAGTGTGGCATATGGTGACAGTAATTCTTTTACTCGACGGATATTGAGTTTTATCCAGAGTCGTTCAATACGAGTTGCGAGGATGGTGTTCTCTCAGAACAACATTCCATCAAATCTGGAGTTCCATAGGGTTCCATCCTATCCCCGTCCCTATTTCGGGTTTCAATCAATGACCTTCTGTCATTAACCCATAACCCATAACCCAATCCATTCCTTTGCAGATGACAGTAACATTTGTCATTCATATTCACGAAACATGCGCCCAAACTCTTTGGAGATTGAGAGTAAAATATGCACTATGAATGACACACTCAATAATGACCTTAAAATAATCTCCGAGTGGGGTCTTGCAAATAGAGTTGATTTTAATGTAAGCAAGAACCAATGTTGTCTGTTATCCAACAAACGAATGGATTCGCACCTCCCACCCCTCAATATAGATGCTGTGGATATTGCGCAGTCAGCTGCTCTTGACGTTCTGTGCATTTTATTTCCATGTGAGCGCTGTTAGAATGATCACATATTTTCTGTGTCGTAAGAAGCGGCCAAGTGCCTTGGTTTTCTGAAACGGTGCCAGACTTAATTCACTGCTGCTGACTTACGCACTGTCTACATCACCTATATCCGGCCTAAGATGGAATACAATTCGTACATTTGGGCTGGGACTTCTTGGAGTTTCTAGACCGAATTCTGCAACGTGCGATATATCTAATAGGGAATGCAAATAGTTCATCGTCTACTGATTCTCTCGAAGGACCGTTGGTGTGAAAGTCTGTTTTATAGATACTACAACCAGGTCCTATTTTCTCCCGTTCTACACGACTATCGAAAAGGACCATCCACTCAGCTCTCAACAAAACCACGCATTACCGAGAGAAATCGTTCTTCAGACGCACGATACGTTTGAGAAACCATCTTGCTGCATCTGTTTTTCCCGACATTTTTGATATTGTCAATTCAAAACAAACATTCACCGACACTACTCCATTTTTCCTCCCTCCCTCTAAACTATAATTCTTTTCCGTAAATAGAAATCAATTTCTATTTACTTTCACATTTTTGCTAATAACTCATGAACCGATAAGAGTACCTGCAAAAAATAAATTTATTTTTATTATTTAAAACATATGGGATTTTGAAATATACATTCTCAAAATCTTTATCATGTGATAATAGCCTTTATCTTGTGGAAACAAAAATTAATTTATATGTCGTATTAAGGGCTATCTTAATACCTTTCAAACGATACTGATGTATGAATGTGAACTATTTGTTAGATATATCATTTCAAAATGTAAATCATGTGAGTATGGCTTTTAACCTTTGTATACAAAAATAAAATTATATGCCATATTTGAAGTTCATCATTATACTTTTCAAATGATACCTCAATTCAACTTTTACGTTAACCAGTTTTTCAGATAAATCCAATTAAGTTAACTCAACTTTTACTTATTTTTTCACTTCTTAAGCCGCCATATTTTGGGAACCATATAAGCTAGAAGTCCAAAATTTATAAATTGTCTTAGTTTAATAAGGTACAGCATTTGTACCAAATTTAAATTATTTCTGAGGAGGGGATAAGGGAAATCAGTTCGTTGATTTCAAATGGAATATCCCAATTGTTACTATACAAATTTACTTCAATTCAATATAAAAGTATATCATTATTAAATGACAAATGATGAAAATGACCATTCTACCTCATGGTTGGAGCGGTATTGTCTTTGTGGAAAAATGTGAAAAAAGTTGTTTAAATTAACAAGATATTCACTTCTAAGAGATAATAATAGATTAAAATAAAGGAAGGTAAGCTACAAAATCAATTTTCGCCCCCTACTACCCTAGCTCAAAGTTGTTTCTGCATGGACTTACCGCCAGGAATACACTAAGGACACAGAGCACAGACATGAATTAACTGCGGTGGGACAAAAAGTGTAATAAACATGTAAAAAGTCAGAATACCTATGGACTTTTTGCTGTTGTTAAGTATTAGTTTACATGTGGTCTGAATGGTGCTGTACGCATCAACCTACAAACCTTGCATTCGCCATATGTGGCGCCAATTCTGACTCCATGTCTTGATCACCGTGGAATTCATGTGGCATCTAACAATATGGTCCGACGGACATTTGAACGAAGATGTGTAAAAATATGTACGCTGAATACATATGAATCAAAAAGCAATATGATGTCAAGCAATAGAAATACGAACTTGCGACATTTGTCGAGAATAATGTTTGCCCATGCATCATTTCTTGGATCATTGTCTGGATTCTAACCCAGGAATCGGAGCACATCCAAAACTAATATGAACCATCTTTAGGCTAATTAACCGGAAGGTATGAAAGTACTATTTTGGGTGCAACTCATACGAAAAATCAAAAACATGTAATGTAGCGTACGTTCCCTATGAACATCAATACATTCTATATGTGTGCAATGGTCGAATACCAAATAAGAGCCATAACAATATCACGCGTACCTCTGGTCTCATAACTTTGGCCTACATTTAGAGGTACGGCCACAAGAACATGCATGCATCGTCTATCTGCGTATCTATCAAATTGCCGCAGATATCGTGCGAATCTCACGTGTCCGCGCTACTTTAATCCATGCCAGAGTTTATTTAGACACGGTCTATGCAGGCGCATGTTGTAGTCGGTCGGTCGGACGGTTGGTCGAATGGGGTTCTCTCTAATCAGTGCGCGTTGATCTAATTTTAGGTTATGTTTGCTTGCTGTGCAAACATCAAAGACTGCGTCAAGCGAAACCGCCATCGCCACAAACAAAAAGTGGCAATGAGCAAAAACAGATCCATGGAATACAGTAAGAGCGCCGCCTGGATCAAAACCAACAACAGTTGCATTGCAGCATGCAACAACATCTAAATTGTGGCATTTGTACGAAGAAATTACTTCCTTCTTGCATGCAAATCAACTTTAATGACTGACGTCTGACCGCGTCCGTGCGGCGTTGCACACAGAAAAGCCTCTCTCCGACTAGAGCGAGCTGCAACAATTCGGGCAAGTAGCAAATAGGCAATGTTTGCTTTATTATTTTATATCTATTTAATTATTTTATTCTCCATGCAACTCTCCTTCGCATTTCCAACTCAATGCGACAATAGTTGCCAAACTCCTGCAATGGCAATGCCAAAAAACTGATCGCATGGGTCGTACGCGTGCCTATACAAATGGGCTCGTTGCCATCTACACAGCATGCGGGCCGTCCAGATTTATAACAGAGATATCGCAGCATCGACACAGACACTAGGCCAATAGTAGATTTAGTTAACTCGGTACTGAACGAGATGCGCTGAGTTGAGTGGGGCTCATGTTTTGTTGATCTTTCTGACCGGACTATCTATTAGTTTGGGCAACGATGTGGACAAGAGGCAACAGAGAAACGCATCAATTGCCCAGACATCCATTAGTTGCTGTGATGTCCAACGTAGACTTGTGGCCATTCGTTTTTTTATTTATTTTTTTGGCTTTTTCGTAATTCGATAGCTTGCACAGTTTCTTTGAGATGCAATAAAAACGGAAATGCGATCGCTTGCAGCACTTGGTACGCTTAACGACTATAGAGAAGTAACATAAATGTGAAAAATTATAAAAAATTTTATTATATATAATAGCTTGAGATGTATCAAATGTTCTTCCATTGCATAGAAAACTCAACACAATAGACTTGAAGATTTTCAAAACACGTGTGTTCAACTATTGACTTCAATGTCTAACATTTCGAATTCACAAAATGTTGATATGAATTACTATTTGTCCAAATCTGATAAATTGCAATTTTTTCTCGACTATATTCCTTTTTTGTGTCTAATACCAATTGCAAAACACTGTTCTAAACACAGAAAAAAATCTTTTTAAATTTGTCAATAGGACAGTTATTGATTCAATAGTATACAGAATATAAATATGTTCATGTAAACACAAAAACAATTTAAAAGTATTTTGTAGTATTTAATGGTATTTACATATTAAAATAATAATTTATCTTATTGACTAATTTTAATAGCATAACACTATTTATTTTATAGTATTGTTACGAAAATTCAGTCTACGGAAAATTGTTCTACGAGTTCGTATCGCTGGATTGTGTACAAAATAAAAACGCACTTATATTTGGTTTTAACTAGTATTATTTCAACTAGTATTAATTAACTTTATTAATTTAAATAACAACTTAAAAAAATAACCACTTATATCAACTGCTGAATTACTACAATTTATCTTTACAATGTTCACTCACGAGACGCACTAGTTCACAATTAAATCACAACTGAAGTACAGTGCCTTAGATGTGCGGCCTTATATACTGCATGCATCAGTTCGACACGTTTCGACAAGCTTCGACTTGTTTCGAGAACATTCTACTCGTTTCGTGAATGACGCATGCTATTGGCATCTCATTCGCACTCATGTGTTTTAATGCGCTGATCTTCCATCTCTTTCTCGCACACTGCCTCAGTGCGCTGAATGATCTTCCGTCTCTCTGAATTGTCTTGCGTCTCATTTATTATTGTTGATTGCTTGCAAAGTGGAGCAAATTACCTCTTTTCGTAACAGTATTTTTCTTCTGAGTGTAGAATAGGATGATGCAAAACAAATAAAGTCATCGGGATCGCTCACCATAGGATCATAAAAGTTGAAAAAGACACACACGTGCCTTTTTTCCAAAATCGATTGATGTTTAGAGGTCGCGCACTTGGATTTTCTGTTTATGGCGATCTGAAAAACGTAAGTTGGCTTCATAGGAAAAGTTGAATATCTCCCAAAGTTTAAGGAGTAAATTCATAAATTTTTGGGAAAAGTGCTCCAATATAAGTTTCCAAAACTGTTGTTAATATTTTTTAACATCGACTTATTAATACAGGAACTAATTATAAATTCATGAATTAATATCAGTTAATAAAATCAGTTTGTATCCGCTACACCCAATAATTGTTTCTTGGATATCCAAGTATCTAATAAATATGATTTAATTGCGGGCCTTGGTAAAATGTAGCGGTGCAGATCATTTACATTCAGAAATTCGTATAAAACGCACGTTTTCAGAGATTGATTTAATTATACCTTTAGTATTTGGATTAGGATGTATGTATTGTTATTTATTGATGTATGTAAGTTATATTAACGAAACGTATGAATTTTTTCTGTATTGACTGCTTCAATATGTACATTGCAGAAAGGAGACTTCAAGTATTTTCATATCTAAATTAACCAATGTTTCAATAATTTGCATTTTTTCAATTAAATAGGTATTGGTAACAAGAACATTTTCAAGATCTACTTTGATGTAAATACAGTATGTACGAAAAACTATTGCATATGTAGTAATATCTTCATATTTAGCTTGAAGTTAAATGAATACCAACAATCCATATAGATTAATATTTTCGAATTTTAAATCAATGCAGAATATTGTAAAATTAACTGTCTATGTTGTTATATTTTGACTTTTGGTTCATATAAAATAAATACAGTATGTAGTCAAATTTAAAACAGATAAAATTATTTGAGGACTTACAAATGAAGCCAAAATGTAGGTCTTTTTTTTAAGTAAATGTATTAAAATTTAGTAATGCAGTCAAATTATGTAGTTAAATACAAATGTATTTACTTTAAATACATTTTTATTCATTTTAATACAGTTATATTTTAGTTACAGCCATATCTTGTATATGCCATTTTCTTTTTTAATTTCAAAATTAATTAACTTACGATCAGACATGGGCATTCACAATTACAAAAATTTTCAATTACAATTACATGTAATTGTAATTAAAAAAAATTCCAATTACAATTACATGTAATTGTAATTGAAAATTTTGCAATTACAATTACATTTAATTGCATATTAGACTAATTTTTTCCAATTACAAAAAAAATTGAAAAATGTAATTGAAAAAAATGTAATTGAAGCTAAAAACGGAACCATTAATTTTTTTTCAATTAATTACATGAAAAATTAATGTATTACAGCTGAAGACGGTAATTACGAACACTCAATGGAACTTTTCTTGGATGAAACTGTTCCAATGGGCATAGATTCACATCCATGTGCGTCATTGGAATTTTATTGGATGCATCTGTTCCAATGGGCATAGATTCACATCCAGGTGCGCCATTGGAACTTTTTTGGACGAAACTGTTCCAATGGGCATAGATTCACATCCAGATGCATCATTGGAACTTTTTTGGATGAAACTGTTCCAATGGGCATAGATTCACATCCAGGTGCGTCATTGGAACTTTTTTGGATGCATCTGTTCCAATGGGCATAGATTCACATCCAGGTGCGTCATTGGAACTTTTTTGGATGCATCTGTTCCAATGGGCATAGATTCACATCCAGATGCATCATTGGAACTTTTTTGGACGAAACTGTTTCAATGGGCATAGATTCACATCCAGATGCATCATTGGAACTTTTCTTGGATGAAACTATTCCAATGGGCATAGATTCACATCCATGTGCGTCATTGGAACTTTTTGGGATGCATCTGTTCCAATGGGCATAGATTCACATCCAGGTGCATCATTGGAACTTTTTTGGATGAAACTGTTCCAATGGGCATAGATTCACATCCAGGTGCGTCATTGGAACTTTTTTGGATGCATCTGTTCCAATGGGCATAGATTCACATCCAGGTGCGTCATTGGAACTTTTTTGGACGAAACTGTTCCAATGGGCATAGATTCACATCCAGGTGCGTCATTGGAACTTTTTTGGACGAAACTGTTCCAATGGGCATAGATTCACATCCAGGTGCGTCATTGGAACTTTTTTGGATTCATCTGTTCCAATGGGCATAGATTCACATCCAGGTGCGTCATTGGAACTTTTTTGGACGAAACTGTTCCAATGGGCATAGATTCACATCCAGGTGCGTCATTGGAACAGTTTCATCCAAAAAAGTTCCAATGATGCACCTGGATGTGAATCTATGCCCATTGGAACAGATGCATCAAAAAAAGTTCCAATGACGCACATGGATGTGAATCTATGCCCATTGGAATAGTTTCATCCAAGAAAAGTTCCAATGATGCACCTGGATGTGAATCTATGCCCATTGCAACAGATGCATCCAAAAAAGTTCCAATGACGCACCTGGATGTGAATCTATGCCCATTGGAACAGTTTCGTCCAAAAAAGTTCCAATGACGCACCTGGATGTGAGTCTATGCCCATTGGAACAGATGCATCCAAAAAAAGTTCCAATGACGCACAAATCTATGCCCATTGGAATAGTTTCATCCAAGAAAAGTTCCAATGATGCATCTGGATGTGAATCTATGCCCATTGGAACAGTTTCGTCCAAAAAAGTTCCAATGATGCATCTGGATGTGAATCTATGCCCATTGGAACAGATGCATCCAAAAAAGTTCCAATGACACATCTGGATGTAATTCTACGCCCATTGAAACAGTTTCGTCCAAAAAAGTTCCAATGACGCACATGGATGTGAATCTATGCCCATTGGAATAGTTTCATCCAAGAAAAGTTCCAATGACGCATCTGGATGTGAATCTATGCCCATTGGAACAGTTTCGTCCAAAAAAGTTCCAATGACGCACATGGATGTGAATCTACTCCCATTGGAACAGTTTCGTCCAAAAAAGTTCCAATGACGCACCTGGATGTAATTCTACGCCCAATGGAACAGTTTCGTCCAAAAAAGTTCCAATGACGCATCTGGATGTGAATCTATGCCCATTGGAACAGATGCATCCAAAAAAGTTCCAATGACGCACCTGGATGTGCATCTAATTGATAATATCTTGTTAATGGATTACTTTTCATGTAATTAAATTTAAAAAAATGTAATTATTACTGTTTATTCCTCAATTACTTTTAATGTCTTTTACATATTTCAAATTACATTTTTCAAAATGTAATTATAATTGAAAAAAATTCAATTACAATTACAAGCAATTGTAATTGAAAAAAATTCAATTACAAGTAATTGCAATTGACAAAAGTTCAATTAGAATTACATATAATTGTAATTGCTCGTGTAATTAATTACAAAATGTAATTGATAATGCCCAACTCTGCTTACGATGCCATATCTTTGATTTCAACTCCACTACACAAAAAAAAAATAATCGACGTTAATATAGCAACCAAAGTTAATTGTCATCAAATATCATAAATCATATAAGAATTAAAAATACGTAAATGTGAAAATGGAGACAAATTTTTGTTTGAAATATAATGTTATAAAAAATTTTACTAATGAAAAACATTGAAAAAATACGATTTTAGTTCAATGAATGAAATCATCAATATGATGAATACTGATTGTTGGTAATTTTTTTGTGTGTATATTTACGTAGACTATTTTTTCTGTGTACTGGGTTGCAAGTAATAAAGAGTGAAATTGTACTAAAAATTAAGACTAAAGGTATCTCATTTTCGTTTTAAATCTACTTCAGGATTACTTAATATCAAGAAAAATTTACGAAATTCTACAAATAATGACCTAAAATTAAAAATAATTAAAACTAACCTAACGACTAAAACAAGCCAAAAAATAACAAATGCATTAAAAAAATGACATGTCATAGAAATCCGAGCCCTGTTTATCATATTGATACAATATGACAGAACTATAATGAATAAATAATTTAATATTTGGCGGCATTCTTCAAATTACCATTCCAATTATTATCACCGTGTCTAGGTAAGTGAATCGGTTTATCAGAATCAGTATCAGTGCTCCTATTTTATGGGTTACGATATAAAGAATATTAATGTATATTTTTTTAATATTCAAATTCGAAAATGGCAACAGATTGCAATGTAAATTCCAGTGTACACAGTTAACAAACATTTTGAAAAAAATCTTCGAATTTGGGATCCTCATGAAATCTTCACAATTTAATATAACATTATGTGTACAAATTTTCAAAATATTAAGTAATTTGTATGTAACATAATTTTGCACATACAAAAATCTCTCACGACATCATCCTGAATAATACGTAAGTAAGTCAATCCATCTGTTTATCCATTCCACCCGTCATTTGCAGGTTTTTGCTAATGACGTTCACTCAACGTACACCCAGTCAAATTAGGCAAGACCTCGCGTCCTCATGTCCACTAAATTCGTCATTTTGGACTGATAGGCTGCGCAGCATCTACAGCAGAGTGCAGCGCTCTATGATCATTTATGGAGCCGCAAGCCACAGAGCATGACTTCACATTTTGCAGCTCCAAAAAATCTAACCAAAAACCGTTTCGCATATGCAGCGCTGTTGAACTCTCACGTGTAGTGGTCGCGCGCGGTACGCGGTACTCGAGAATATTATGCAAGCATATTTTTGCATACGCTGAGCCACTCTATGAGTTTCAGATCTGGAGATCTTTGAGATGAAACACTCTAAGCACCTTGAATTGAGGAGTCTTCGGTCGGAGTTGCTGAAGCGCTTTTAACATGTTTGATTAATGATTGGGTTGTACCGAGTTGGCTCACAAATTACCATTCTGTTACGACAGGCGCATGTCAGCCGCTTGACTGGTCAAATGCTGTGAGCGGCCTGGCAAGGCCTGGTCTGGTCTGCCTGCTTGCGGACTGCCTGCTGGATTGAGTGACTTACATATGCGAGATGTGGCAGGAAGTAGTAGACAAAATATGTGTGCAACAATTATATATTTTTCATTGATACCCTACACCAAACAATGAAAATATTTTTATACATATGTATTATTGATTTCCGAATACTCTTTCTATATATAAAGGGTAAAATATGATTGTTATTGTGGAACACCCAGACCAAATTTAAGCTAAATGAATAGGATTTTATTAGAAAAACAATTCAAATTATTATAATTTTTTTAAATTATTTGGTATTTCCCCAAAATACAACTGTGTCAATGATTTTTTTTTCGAACATTGTTCATTGAGATCTGGATCTGGGTAAATTCCAAAGAAACCAGTTGGTCAAAAATTCTCTAATCCTAAAATCGTTGGATCTTGGATAGATACTAAAGGATTAATTAATTAAGATATCGCTTGAATAACCATAACAAGATAATATAGTATATAAAAACTATTTGATATGAACATTTTCAATGCAAATATTCCGAGAAATAAATATCTATTAATTATAAAAAAGTGTGTTTATAACTGTTAAACATTGAAATCAACACTTTCCATTACTTAGTTGCATACCTCATAATTTCCACTATAAAAGTAGGGGAATTGGTGTAAATTGGGAAACGTTTTGACCAGGATCTTATTCATTCAAGTGGTTAGTTTGTGAGGCGCATACGCCATTGAGTCAATTTCGAGAATAACGATAAACAAGATTTTCATTTGAGTTAAAATAGGAGAAAATTTGTGATTTGGAGAAAAGTCGTTACGAAATCTCCTAGATTTTATACTATATTTCGAAAAACGCATAATGACATTACAAAGAGTAATTCCATTTATCCAAAAATGGCGTTTGAGCCAAACAAATTCTCATGTTTTCGTCACTGTACCAAAAATTAAAAAATAAATTTAAAGTTCAGAATAAAGTTATGTTTTCTATATACAACATAAAATATATAAATGTATCGAGGATATTTAAAAAAATATTTAAAAAATATTTTTAGTATACGTTTTTAACATGAATTTTTTAGTAAACACGTTGTATATTAAATATATTTATACCCTACACTAAGAGTGAAAGGGTATATTGAGTTTGGTACGCCGTTTGTAACACCCAGACGGAAGCATCTCCGGTATGGGAAAAGTATATATATTCTTGATCAGCATGACCTCCTGAGTCGATTTAGCGATGTCCGTCAGTCTGTCTGTTGAAATCACTACTACTTAAACAATTAAAGAGTTAGATAAATGAAACTCGTAATTTAGATTACTTATATACCTACGCAGATTGTGCGGAAATTAGGCATATCGGTCAATTGTGACCTGTGATCTGACCATTTATATTCAAATAACTCATTTAAAATTTACATCTACAGTTCAGTTTTACTGTATACGTGCTTAGGTAAACTTTTTTGGTCAAATATATATTGACATCATGCTCAAATACATGGAAATAATGTTTTCTTGCGAAAAGACTAGTGGTTCCAAAAAAAAAAAAATCGAAATTCGGTACACCTACCCATTTGTAAATATGAGTATCAAATGAAAGGAAATTCTTCAGCAATTGAAAGTTTGTAGTTATTTTCAGGATTTGTATACCCTGGTGACCTATATACCACTTTGAATGGTAACCACACATATGTGTAGGGTATTTATAGTCGGCAAAGACCGACTATAATTTTGATAATCCTAACTATCATAATAACACCAAATTTAAAATTTCCCATGTGATCTAACCTTCCCAACTGCTTTTTATTTAATTTTTTGTTTTTCTTAATTTGTTTTGTGTTAGTTACATTTTTTGTGAAAGAAAGGCCGAATATCATTAAAATGAAAAATCTTAATTTTACAGACATACATGAAAGCGAACTAATAAAAACGTTTATAAAAAAAAGGAAATTGCAAAATATTAGTGTAATATGATTGAAAACAGCAAAGCTTTATATATTTCGTTCGAATATCCCTGGTGGAAATTTGCTCAATGCGTCATCGTGAAATGATCAGGTTTTCATCGGGTAAACCCAGTTGGAGCAATCGTGATCATTGTCTTGTCATGCCCTTATCATGCTCAGCATGCCAGGTATCTAAATAGTCAATGGTTTCGATCATAGCTAGATTAGTTTTCATCGGGCACTGATCAGGATATAATGAAGAAAATCTTAAATATTTTTTTTGATCAACATATTTTTATGAAATATTTATATTAAACGATAATTTTACATCACGTGTACATCACATGCATTTACATCATATATGCATGAAACCATACCTTTAATTTTTTATATTAAATGGAAAATATGTATAATTTTCAATTTTGCAATTGTAAAAATAATGTTACAAAATGCTTCTAATTTTATTAGTTGCAGGGCTTTAAATCACATAATCCATTATTATAAAGCGCATTTAAATATGTGGAGTGCAACAACAAACATCAGCATTATGTCAAAAAATTGTTGATTTTTCACATTTGTTTCAATTCAAAAAAATAATTGAATAGAAATTAAATATTGTATTTTTTTCATCGGGTATTAGTAGCGTTTTCAAAATGAAAACCCTTCCATGATCAGGTTCTGACAAAGCAATGGTAGGATAAAAAATGAAATTTAATATTACCCCATCAGTAATGATTATGGCCTGAGATCTATACATGATAGGAACACTGCTTACAAGGATATCGTGCCCCCGATCTGTTACTTCGTTTTGGCCGTTCATCTCAAATAATGACATGATCAGATCATGATGTCTACTAGGGATGCACAAGGTGTAAAAGCTAGCCATTTCCACATTATCCCAATATCGCAATTAGTTTAGCATTATTTAAGCATTACTGCATTATTTGCAAAACCAGTTTAAATTTAAAACAAATACTATTATTTCAAAATTTTGTTTTTCATTCTTAAATTTTAAAATAATTTCGTGAAATTAATGATAACAAATTATACTCCACCGACTCTCACCATTTGGGCTATACATGTTATTTTTGTACTCAAATGGTGACACTAATAATTTACCTAGGAAAATGGTAATAGGATCATGATAGAGAATAGATCAGTGAATTTTTCCTTGAAATAACCTGACATGATGAACATATCTGTACATTATTATAATGTTCATCCTAAAAGGGTAAATTTCTACTAGATTTAATTCCAAATCCAAATCTTATTTTTTGATGTTCCCAGAGTGTATGAAACTACAACCGTTGTACTCGCATCGCAACGAACTGAGCACTGACCTTCGGAATATTACATAATCATAATCATTAATGTAAAAATACATTATCCAAATTAAGAAATGTGATTGAAAAGAATACTTTTTTCGTGTTCGAAAGTATTTTAACGATCTCTTGTCTCAAATAAATGTATTTTAAATTACTTTGAACTATCCAAAATCTAGACTAGGTAGGGTATCTTGTAGTTGTTCATGACTGGCTGTATTTGTGAACAGCAAAAGTTAGCAATTTGTTAAACTGTTGCATGATGTTGCATGCGCAATTAATTGTGTGACGTGTGCATTAATAAAATGATTTCGACATTTTATTGATAAATATATTGAGCTCCAGTTTGTTGAGTTATTGTAGGTGCGCATCTGATGATCATTAGTGGTCAGGAATTATTAACCAGGAATACCAAACTTTAAAATTTGCACTCTCTACGTCTTAAGAACGATTCGAATAACGAATAACAATAGTTCAATGCAGTATAAGGAAGAAAAAAAACTAATAAGAAAAAAAACTGTATAATAGCCAGCAATTTCGCAACGGAAGCAACCCCGAAGCAAAGCGATTGATGACTGTCTTTATGACTTTCAAACACTTGGTTTTACTAACAGTTGTCGGTCAGGCAAAGCGCAGTTCAGACCCTGTCCAAGTGGCTGCCTTTGGCTGTGTTTATAAACAAACAAACACCTTTGGAGCTAAAGAGGAGAGATGAGAGCAAATCACAGACTGATGGGTCATTAGAGACAGACATGACTCACAAGCAGTTGAACTGTCGTCGTATAATGTGAGTGAAACCGAAAGTCGATGTAAAAATAAAACTATCACTCAAGTGCTGACTGTCATTAATAACGTTATTTACATGGTAATCGTATATTTTTAAACTTTGAAGCTACTACTTTATGGAAAAAATTAAAAACATTTAAAAACAGATTTTATCGTTTTATACCGATACTTAAACCAAGAATAAATTTCGGCTTTTTTTAAATGCTATATTTTAGCAGCAAAAATAGCTCTATGAACTGAATCAAGATAAGTATGTCTTTCACCCAGAAAAAAATTACCTCAAATCCTATTAAAAATGGTCAATAGGATAATTAATGATTGAATAGTATACAAAAAATAAATCTTTTCATATAAACTCAAAGGCAATGTCATAGTATTGACTATTTTTAATAGTAAAAACTATTATTTATGTAGTATTTTTTCTGGGTGTACTTCAAGAGAGCTAAGAAAAAATCTTATTGTATAATATTTTGTTTCTTTGTTAAAAGTTACAATCAATTAACTCTTGAATAAATTATAATATTTCTTGTTTAGGATTATAACGCAAAAAAAGAGGCTACACGCAAAAATTAAAGTGTAATTTTACCATTAAAAATTCTTAACTGACAGCACTGGTAATACTACTCAAAAATAAAGTCTATACAGTAGCAAAAAGGGTTGCTAAAATAGCAAAAATGTTTGCTGAAAGAGGAAAGCGCCGAGCTGCAGCGTGCAAAAATGTCTCGTGACTATGACGCCATCTAGTGTATGTTAGCTACCCTAGCGACATACATATCAGTAACACTGTCAAGATCTTGATCAATAGGAGAACTAAGATTCCTAGCAGACAGTTCGCTATTGCAAATAAATGTAAATGCAATATAAAGTTTGCTTTAATTTAGCATTGCGTGTTTAATAACAAACTTTTTTTTTTTGGTGTATGCTTCTGGTGAGTTCACGCAACATTCTAAGTGAATTCAATTCTTATTAAAATATTTTTCCTCACAAATTGAACTGTATGATTAACATTTGTCGCAAAAGTATTTTGGCACACCTTAAGCACTCATAAAATTATACCATTAAAACAATAGTTTGTTACTATTAAATTTAGTAAATTGTATAAATTATTATTTCAGTTAAATACTACAAAATACTACACTCAAAATAAAAAGCCTGTAACAGTAGCAAAACAGGTTGCCCATATAGCAAAAATGTTTGCTGAAAAGAGGAAAACGCCGGATTTTGCTGAAACAGCAAATGATATTTAATATTTTTTTATTTCTGATATAATTTTTATTTTTATATTATTATTTTTTTATTATAATTATTTTATTTATCTTATTTTTTATTTTACCTTTATTTCACTCTTGCATTATTACGTAAAAGAAATATCTCTTTAAATAAACGTGATGTCGAATAAGAGTCTACGAATTATAGACACATATAGCTGCAGCGTCTCGTGACTATGGCGTCATCAAGTGCAGGCTAGCTACACTAGCGATATGCACACCTGATCACTATCAGAAGTAAAATTCCCAGCAAACAGTTCGCTATTGCAAATAAAAGTATGCTGGAAATGCAATTTAGAGATTGTTAAAACGTAGGTTTCAGAGTTTGCTATTAATAGGTGACTTTTTATTTTGAGTGCGTTATTTTTTTTTTTTTTTTTGATTTTATATAAATGTGTTCTATTGAAAAATTTTAATTGAATTTTTTGGGATTTTTTCAGAGTGAGGACAAACGAATGGTCGTTCTGAATAAATAAAAACTGCTTTTACAATAATCGTTATTTTTTACAGCAAACATGTTAACTTTAGCTAGCAAAGTTAGAGAACGTTGCAAAAGAATTTCGCTTCAGAGATAGAGATAGATGCTAAAAGTGAAATGCAATACGTAAATGTAGAACTGTTGAACTGGTGGTAAAGGTTATATTTAGTTATGCTTCAATCGTCTTCATCAAGGAAATATATTTGTACTTTTGCATGTTTTACAACTTTTTGAGAGAATCAATAAAATAACAGTACTTTACTTTAACTTTAAAAACACGTTCGATATTAGAAGCAACATTTTATTTTTTTGGATTTTCATCGTGGATCAAACACAGTTAAATTCTATCAAATTTAAATGTTATCTAAAAGGTTATTTTGACGAAATGGAAATTTGTTTGTACAATTAAGTCTAAAATTCACATTTTAAGTATTTTTAATCTTAGAGGCATATTCATCCGATGTTCATGTTCTTGTATTGATAATTCATAAAGAGTTTTAAATTATTAATTTCTTGAATGCCGCGCTTTGCACAGTCGATAGTATGTCAGAAAACATGGTTCCACCATAAGTTTAAATTTTATTTTCCCATACAAATTGTAAGATCCATAATATTGTATTTTTAAATTAACTCATTGCATAAATTTACGTTCACACCTATGTCCAGCTACATTGAGATGAGATTGTAAATTTGCCTTCGGAAAAGTGCTTTTTCCGAACCAATCAGGTTTTTTCGAAAATTTTTTTTTGTACCTTTTTATGTTGGTGTTTGGAGCACACATCTTAAATACATATAATATTGTTTGTATCCAGGTATTACCTAACAATTGTATTAAAATTGTAGTTATATTTTGCAAGCCGCACCTATAGTGCTGGCTAGAACGAAACGTGTGCGTATTCCGTATTTATGATGTTTTTCTTAATTTGGCCAAATCGACAGAGTAACTTATGAATAGATAGTATTTATTAATTCAAGTATTCTAACAATAATAAATTTAAACGTGATATAAAAAAATATTTTTTTATTTTTCAAGCAACCACCGCTCAACAATTCCCACAAACTATTGTGGCATATGTGTTCCTTTTAAGTTAGCTCTGACACCAGTGTTGCAAAATGATAATGTTTAGTTCCAAATCGGTTACTAATAACATGTATACAAAAGAAACACCACAATATGTCGCAATGCTGTAATATAAAAGTCATTCATTCTGATATGGAACATCCTATCCTTCCTATTATCCTATCCTATCCTATCCTATCCTATTAATATAATAAAGCTGAATGTTGGTTTGTTGGTTTGTCCTTTTGTTTGTTTGTTCCGCTTCTCCGTCTAAACGGCTGATCCGATTTTCTTGAAATTTTTACCACAGATGCGGTATGGTCTGGAAGGAATGATAGGCTATATATGGGCGGGATTGGACAAAGGGGCGTGGCACCTCCCATATAACCTAAACTTTTAATACGATATAACTGGGCACTTCACCAGCTACGAACTTGAAACAAAAAACTCAAATACAAAAAAAAATTTAAAAGCAAAAAGCAAAAGCACAAAACAAAATCAAAAATACAAAAACAAAAACAAAAGCAATCACATTTGTTCCGCTTCTCCTTTGATCCGATTTTCTTGAAATTTTTTTCACAGATGCGGTATGGTCTGGAAGGAATGATAGGCTATATATGGGCGGGATTGGACAAAGGGGCGTGGCACCTCCCATACAACCCAAACTTTCAATACGATATAACTCGGCACTTTCACCAGGTACGAACATGAAACAAAAAAACTCAAATACAAAAAAAAAATTTAAAAACAAAAAAGCAAAAGCACAAAACTAAAACAAAAAAAAAAGCAAAAATACAAAATCAAAAGCAATCACGTTTGTTCCGCTTCTCCGTCTAAACGGCTAATCCGATTTTCTTGAAATTTTTACCACAGATGCGGTATGGTCTGGAAGGAAGGATAGGCTATATATGGGCGGTATTGGACAAAGAGGCCTGGTACCTCCCATACAACCTAAACTTTCAATACGATATAACTCGGCACTTTCACCAGCTACGAACATGAAACAAAAAACTCAAATACAAAAAAAAAAATTTAAATCAAAAGCACAAAAAAAAACAAAAGCAAAAGCAAAAATACAAAAACAAAAGCAATCACGTTTGTTCCGCTTCTCCGTCTAAACGGCTGATCCGATTTTCTTGAAATTTTTAACACAGATGCGGTATGGTCTGGAAGGAATGATAGGCTATATATGGGCGGGATTGGACAAAGAGGCGTGGCACCTCCCATACAACCTAAACTTTCAATACGATATAAAAACAAAAAAGCAAAATCACAAAACAAAACAAAATCAATCACGTTTGTTCCGCTTCTCCGTCTAAACGGCTGATCCGATTTTCTTGAAATTTTTACCACAGATGCGGTATGGTCTGGAAGGGATGATAGGCTATATATGGGCGAGATTGGACAAAGGGGCGTGGCACCTCCCATACAACCTAAACTTTTAATACGATATAACTCGGCACTTTCACCAGCTACGAACATGAAACAAAAAAACTCAAATACAAAATAAAAATTTAAAAGCAAAAGCACAAAACAAAACAAAAGCAAAAGCAAAAATACAAAAACAAAAGCAATCACGTTTGTTCCGCTTCTCCGTCTAAACGGCTGATCCGATTTTCTTGAAATTTTTACCACAGATGCGGTATGGTCTGGAAGGAATGATAGTCTATATATGGGCGGGATTGGACAAAGGGGCGTGGCACCTCCCATACAACCTAAACTTTTAATACGATATAACTGGGCACTTCACCAGCTACGAACTTGAAACAAAAAACTCAAATACAAAAAAAAATTTAAAAGCAAAAAGCAAAAGCACAAAACAAAATCAAAAATACAAAAACAAAAACAAAAGCAATCACATTTGTTCCGCTTCTCCTTTGATCCGATTTTCTTGAAATTTTTTTCACAGATGCGGTATGGTCTGGAAGGAATGATAGGCTATATATGGGCGGGATTGGACAAAGGGGCGTGGCACCTCCCATACAACCCAAACTTTCAATACGATATAACTCGGCACTTTCACCAGGTACGAACATGAAACAAAAAAACTCAAATACAAAAAAAAAATTTAAAAACAAAAAAGCAAAAGCACAAAACTAAAACAAAAAAAAAAGCAAAAATACAAAATCAAAAGCAATCACGTTTGTTCCGCTTCTCCGTCTAAACGGCTAATCCGATTTTCTTGAAATTTTTACCACAGATGCGGTATGGTCTGGAAGGAAGGATAGGCTATATATGGGCGGTATTGGACAAAGAGGCCTGGTACCTCCCATACAACCTAAACTTTCAATACGATATAACTCGGCACTTTCACCAGCTACGAACATGAAACAAAAAACTCAAATACAAAAAAAAAAATTTAAATCAAAAGCACAAAAAAAAACAAAAGCAAAAGCAAAAATACAAAAACAAAAGCAATCACGTTTGTTCCGCTTCTCCGTCTAAACGGCTGATCCGATTTTCTTGAAATTTTTAACACAGATGCGGTATGGTCTGGAAGGAATGATAGGCTATATATGGGCGGGATTGGACAAAGAGGCGTGGCACCTCCCATACAACCTAAACTTTCAATACGATATAAAAACAAAAAAGCAAAATCACAAAACAAAACAAAATCAATCACGTTTGTTCCGCTTCTCCGTCTAAACGGCTGATCCGATTTTCTTGAAATTTTTACCACAGATGCGGTATGGTCTGGAAGGGATGATAGGCTATATATGGGCGAGATTGGACAAAGGGGCGTGGCACCTCCCATACAACCTAAACTTTTAATACGATATAACTCGGCACTTTCACCAGCTACGAACATGAAACAAAAAACTCAAATACAAAAAAAAAATTTAAAAGCAAAAGCACAAAACAAAACAAAACAAAAGCAAAAATACAAAAACAAAAGCAATCACGTTTGTTCCGCTTCTCCGTCTAAACGGCTGATCCAATTTTCTTGAAATTTTTACCACAGATGCGGTATGGTCTGGAAGGAATGATAGGCTATATATGGGCGGAATTGGACAAAGGGGCGTGGCACCTCCCATACAACCTAAACTTTTAATACGATATAACTCGGCACTTTCACCAGCTGCGAACATGAAACAAAAAACTCAAATACAAAAAAAAAATTTAAAAGCAAAAGCACAAAACAAAACAAAAGCAAAAGCAAAAATACAAAAACAAAAGCAATCACGTTTGTTCCGCTTCTCCGTCTAAACGGCTGATCCGATTTTCTTGAAATTTTTAACACAGATGCGGTATGGTCTGGAAGGAATGATAGGCTATATATGGGCGGGATTGGACAAAGAGGCGTGGCACCTCCCATACAACCTAAACTTTCAATACGATATAAAAACAAAAAAGCAAAATCACAAAGCAAAACAAAAGCAATCACGTTTGTTCCGCTTCTCCGTCTAAACGGCTGATCCGATTTTCTTGAAATTTTTACCACAGATGCGGTATGGTCTGGAAGGAATGATAGGCTATATATGGGCGAGATTGGACAAAGGGGCGTGGCACCTCCCATACAACCTAAACTTTTAATACGATATAACTCGGCACTTTCACCAGCTACGAAATGAAACAAAAAAACTCAAATACAAAAAAAAAATTAAAAGCAAAAGCACAAAACAAAACAAAAGCAAAAATACAAAAACAAAAGCAATCACGTTTGTTCCGCTTCTCCGTCTAAACGGCTGATCCGATTTTCTTGAAATTTTTACCACAGATGCGGTATGGTCTGGAAGGAATGATAGGCTATATATGGGCGAGATTGGACAAAGGGGCGTGGCACCTCCCATACAACCTAAACTTTTAATACGATATAACTCGGCACTTTCACCAGCTACGAACATGAAACAAAAAACTCAAATACAAAAAAAAAAATTAAAAGCAAAAGCACAAAACAAAACAAAAGCAAAAGCAAAAATACAAAAACAAAAGCAATCACGTTTGTTCCGCTTCTCCGTCTAAACGGCTGATCCAATTTTCTTGAAATTTTTACCACAGATGCGGTATGGTCTGGAAGGAATGATAGGCTATATATGGGCGGAATTGGACAAAGGGGCGTGGCACCTCCCATACAACCTAAACTTTTAATACGATATAACTCGGCACTTTCACCAGCTGCGAACATGAAACAAAAAACTCAAATACAAAAAAAAAAATTAAAAGCAAAAGCACAAAACAAAACAAAAGCAAAAATACAAAAACAAAAGCAATCACGTTTGTTCCGCTTCTCCGTCTAAACGGCTGATCCGATTTTCTTGAAATTTTTAACACAGATGCGGTATGGTCTGGAAGGAATGATAGGCTATATATGGGCGGGATTGGACAAAGAGGCGTGGCACCTCCCATACAACCTAAACTTTCAATACGATATAAAAACAAAAAAGCAAAATCACAAAGCAAAACAAAAGCAATCACGTTTGTTCCACTTCTCCGTCTAAAGGGCTGATCCGATTTTCTTGAAATTTTTACCACAGATGCAGTATGGTCTGGAAGGAATGATAGGCTATATATGGGCGGGATTGGACAAAGGGGCGTGGCACCTCCCATACAACCTAAACTTTTAATACGATATAACTCGGCACTTTCACCAGCTACGAACATGAAACAAAAAACTCAAATACAAAAAAAAAGTTTAAAAGCAAAAGCACAAAACAAAACAAAAGCAAAAGCAAAAAACAAAAGCAATCACGTTTGTTCCGCTTCTCCGTCTAAACGGCTGATCCAATTTTCTTGAAATTTTTACCACAGATGCGGTATGGTCTGGAAGGAATGATATACTATATATGGGCGGGATTGGACAAAGAGGCGTGGCACCTCCCATACAACCTAAACTTTCAATACGATATAACTCGACACTTTCACCAGCTACGAACATGAAACAAAAAACTCAAATACAAAAAAAAAATTAAAAACAAAAAAGCAAAATCACAAAACAAAACAAAAGCAAAAATACAAAAACAAAAGCAATCACATAAAACCACAATCCAAACTAAATGAAAAACAAAAAAAGGAAAGAAAAAGAAAAACAAACTCACCACACTAAAACTAACCAAACTAAAACTCACCACACTAAAATTCACCCTTAAATTAACCACACTAACCCCCTAAACTATAATTCACCACACTAAAACTCACCACACTAAAATTCAACACACTAAAACTCACCACACTAAAACTCACCACACTAAAACTCACCACACTAAAACTCACCACACTAAAACTCACCACACTAAAACTCACCACACTTAAATTCACCACACTAAAACTCACCTAAACTCACCACACAAAAATTCAACACACTAAAACTTACCACACCAAAACTCACCACACTAAAACTCACCACACTTAAACTCACCACACTAAAATTTCACCACACTAAAACTCACCACACTAAAACTCACTACACTAAAATTTCACCACATTAAAATTCACCACTTTTAAACTCACCACACTCAAATTCACCACACTAAAACTCACCACACAAAAACTGACCACACCAAAACTAACCACAATTAAACTCACCACTTCAAAATTCACCACATCTAAACTCACCACACTGAAACTTACTACATTAAAACCCACCACACTAAAACTTCTACTGGGAAAAACTCTACGGGGAAGAATTCTACGGGAAAAAATTCTACCGGGAACAATTCTACGTTGAGAATTCTACGGGAAAGCGTTCTATGTGGATTTTACGGGGAAGATTTCTACTGGGAATAATTCTGCGGAGAAGCGCAGTCTGAGAAAATATTGTCTTTGAGAAAAGTTGTTTTGGCGGAGAATTATTTGGTTACCACATTTATAAAACCAATAAAAAAATTTCAACAGCGAAGCACGGGCCCCTCATATAAATAATAAAATGTTTTTTATATTAATAAAATCGCTCCATATCTTTGAATTCAGAAAATCTTGGCACGAGTCGTGCACGGGTCCAGCTAGTTAATATAATAAAGCTGAATGTTGGTTTGTTGGTTTGTCCATTTGTTTGTTTGTTCCGCTTCTCCGTCTAAACGGCTGATCCGATTTTCTTGAAATTTTTACCACAGATGCGGTATGGTCTGGAAGGAATGATAGGCTATATATGGGCGGGATTGGACAAAGGGGCGTGGCACCTCCCATATAACCTAAACTTTTAATACGATATAACTCGGCACTTTCACCAGCTACGAACATGAAACAAAAAACTCAAATACAAAAAAAAATTTAAAAGCAAAAAGCAAAAGCACAAAACAAAATCAAAAATACAAAAACAAAAGCAATCACATTTGTTCCGCTTCTCATTTGATCCGATTTTCTTGAAAATTGTTTCACAGATGCGGTATGGTCTGGAAGGAATGATAGGCTATATATGGGCGGGATTGGACAAAGGGGCGTGGCACCTCCCATACAACCCAAACTTTCAATACGATATAACTCGGCACTTTCACCAGCTACGAACATGAAACAAAAAAACTCAAATACAAAATAAAAATTTAAAAGCAAAAGCACAAAACAAAACAAAAGCAAAAGCAAAAATACAAAAACAAAAGCAATCACGTTTGTTCCGCTTCTCCGTCTAAACGGCTGATCCGATTTTCTTGAAATTTTTACCACAGATGCGGTATGGTCTGGAAGGAATGATAGTCTATATATGGGCGGGATTGGACAAAGGGGCGTGGCACCTCCCATACAACCTAAACTTTTAATACGATATAACTCGGCACTTCACCAGCTACGAACATGAAACAAAAAACTCAAATACAAAATAAAAATTTAAAAGCAAACAGCAAAAGCACAAAACAAAATCAAAAATTCAAAAATACAAAAACAAAAACAAAAGCAATCAGATTTGTTCCGCTTCTCCTTTGATCCGATTTTCTTGAAATTTTTTTCACAGATGCGGTATGGTCTGGAAGGAATGATAGTCTATATATGGGCGAGATTGGACAAAGGGGCGTGGCACCTCCCATACAACCTAAACTTTCAATACGATATAACTCGGCACTTTCACCAGCTACGAACATGAAACAAAAAACTCAAATACAAAAAAAAAATTAAAAACAAAAAAGCAAAAGCACAAAACAAAAGCAAAAATACAAAAACACAATCACATAAAACCACAATCCAAACTTAATGAAAAACAAAAAAAGGAAAGAAAAAGAAAAACAAACTCACCACACTAAAACCCACCACACTATAATTCACCACACTAAAACTCACCACACTAAAATTCACCACACCAAAACTCACCACACTTACACTAACCACACTAAAACTCACGACACTAAAACTCACGACACTTAAACTCACCACACTTAAACTCACCACACTAAAACTCACCACACAAAAATTCAACACACAAAAATTCAACACACTAAAATTCACCACACTTAAACCCACCACATTCAAATTTCACCACATTAAAACTCACCACACTAAAACTCACTACACTCAAATGTCGCCACACTAAAACTCACCGCACTAAAATTCACCACACTAACACTCACCACACTAAGACTCACCACACCAAAACTCACCACACCAAAACTCACCACACTAAAACTCATCACACTAAAACTCACCACACCAAAACTCACCGCACTAAAATTCACCACACTGACACTCACCACACCAAAACTCACCACACTTACACTCACCACACCGAAACTCACCACACTTAAACTCACCACACTAAAACTCACCACACCAAAACTCACCACACTAAAACTCATCACACTAAAACTCACCACACCGAAACTCACCGCACTAAAATTCACCACACTAACACTCACCACACCAAAACTCACCACACCAAAACTCACGAAACTAAAACTCACCACACTAAAACTCACCACACTAAAACTCACCATACAAAAACTCACCACACTAAAACTCACCACACTTAAACTCACCACACTAAAACTCACCACACTAAAACTCATCACACTAAAATTCACTACACTAAAACTCACCACACAAAAATTCAACACACAAAAATTGACCACACTTAAACTCACCACACTAAAACTCACTACACTAAAATTTCACCACATTAAAACTCACCACATTAAAACTCACTACACTCAATTTTCGCCACACTAAAACTCACCACACTAAAACTCATCGCACTAAAATTCACCACACTAAAACCCACCACTCTATAATTAACCACACTAAAACTCACCAGACTAAAATTCACTACACTAAAACTCTCCACACTACACTAAAATTCATCACATTAAAATTCACCACACTAAAACTCATCACAATAAAATTCACCCTAAAATTCACCACACTAAAACTCGCAACACTAAAATACGCCACACTAAAACACGCCACATTAAAATTCAGCACACTAAATTCACCACAACTAAAACTCACCACACTAAAAATCATCACACTTAAACTCACCACACTAGAATTCACCAAACTAAAATTCACCACACTAAAACTCACCACACCAAAACTCACCACACTAAAACTTCTACTGGGAAAAACTCTACGGGGAAGAATTCTACGGGAAAGAATTCTACCGGGACCAAGAAGATTTCTACTGGAAATAATTCTGCGGAGAAGCGCAGTCTCAGAAAGAATTGTCTTTGAGAAAAGTTGTTTTGGCGGAGAATTATTATTTGGTTACCACATTTATAAAACCAATAAAAAAAATTTCAACAGCTAAGCACGGGCCCTTCATATAAATAATAAAATGTTTTTCATATTAATAAAATCGCTCCATATCTTTGAATTCAGAAAATCTTGGCACGAGTCGTGCACGGGTCCAGCTAGTTAATATAATAAATCTGTTTGTACGTTTGTACGTTTGTTCCGCTTCTCCGTCTAAACGGCTGATCCGATTTTCTTGAAATTTTTACCACATATGCGGTATGGTCTGGAAGGAATGATAGGCTATATATGGGCAGGATTGGACAAAGAGGCGTGGCACCTCCCATACAACCTAAAGTTTCAATACGATATAACTCGGCACTTTCACCAGCTACGAACATAAAACAAAAACTCAAATACAAAAAAAAAAATTTAAAAATAAACAAGCAAAAGCACAAAACAAAAACAAAATCAAAAATACAAAAACAAAAGCAATCACGTTTGTTCCGCTTCTCCGTCTAAACGGCTCATCCGATTTTCTTGAAATTTTTACCACAGATGCGGTATGGTCTGGAAGGAATGATAGGCTATATATGGGCGGGATTGGACAAAGAGGCGTGGCACCTCCCATACAACCTAAAGTTTCAATACGATATAATTCGGCACTTTCACCAGCTACGAACATGAAACAAAAACTCAAATACAAAAAAAAAATTAAAAATAAAAAAGCAAAAGCACAAAACAAAAGCAAAAATACAAAAACAGAAGCAATCACGTTTGTTCCGCTTCTCCGTCTAAACGGCTGATCCGATTTTCTTGAAATTTTTACCACAGATGCGGTATGGTCTGGAAGGAATGATAGGCTATATATGGGCGGGATTGGACAAAGAGGCGTGGCACCTCCCATACAACCTAAAGTTTCAATACGATATAACTCGGCACTTTCACCAGCTACCAAAAACTCAAATCCAAAAAAAAAAATTAAAAACAAAAAAGAAAAAGCACAAAACAAAAGCAAAAATACAAAAACAAAACCAATCACATAAAACCACAATCCAAACTAAATGAAAAACAAAAAAAGGAAAGAAAAAGAAAAACAGACTCGCCACACTAAAACTAATCAAACTAAAACTCACCACACTATAATTCACCACACTAAAACTCACTACACTAAAATTCACCACACTAAAACACACCACACTTACACTCACCACACCAAAACTCACGACACTAAAACTCACCACACTAGAACTCACCAAACTAAAACTCACCACACAAAAACTCACCACACTAAAACTCACCACACTAAAACTCACCACACTAAAACTCACCACACAAAAATTCAACACATTAAAATTCACCACACTAAAACCCACCACACTGAAATTTCACCACACTATAACTCACCACACTAAAATTTCACCACATTAAAACTCACCACACTAAAACTCACTACACTCAAATGTCGCCACACTAAAACTCATCGCACTAAAATTCACCACACTAAAACTCACCATACTTAAACTCACCACACCAAAACTCACCATACTAAAACTCACCACACTAAAACTCACCACACCAAAACTCACCACACTAAAACTCACCACACAAAAATTCAACACACTGAAATTCACCACACTTAAACTCACCACACTAAAATTTCACCACACTAAAACTCACTACACTAAAATTTCACCACATTAAAATTCACCACATTAAAACTCACCACATTAAAACTCACTACACTCATATTTCGCCACACTAAAACTCACCACACTAAAACTCACCGCACTAAAATTCACCACACTAAAACCCACCACACTATAATTAACCACACTAAAACTCACCTCACTAAAGTTCACTACACTAAAACTCACCACAATAAAATTCATCACATTAAAATTCATCGCACTAAAACTCACCACAATAAAATTCACCCTAAAATTCACCACATTAAAACTCGCAACACTAAAACACGCCACATTAAAATTCACCACACTAAAATCCACCACACTATAATTCACTAAAACTCACCACACCGAAACTCACCACATTAAAACCCACCACACTAAAATTTCTACTGGGAAAAACTCTACGGGGAAGAATTCTACGGAAAAGAATTCTACCGGGAACAATTCTACCGGGATGAATTCTACGGGAAAGCGTTCTATGTGGATTTTACGGGGAAGATTTCTACACAGAGAGAAAAAATACTGTATTTAAGTATGAAAAAGACTTAGAATAGCACCATCCCAAATTCGTCTAATATTAAGTTCGCACAGGCTTAAGTTAAGTCCGCACAGGCTTAAGTTAAATCCGCACAGACTTATATTAAGTTCGTACGTACTTAATATAAGTCTGTGCGGATATAATGTTAGTCGAATTTGGGATGGTGCTATTCTAAGTCTTTTTCGTACTTAAATGCAGTATTTTGTTTTTTCTGTGTACTGGAAATAATTCTGCGGAGAAGCGCAGTCTTAGAAAGAATTGTCTTTGAGAAAAGTTGTTTTGGCGGAGAATTATTATTTGGTTACCACATTTATAAAACCAATTAAAAACTTCAACAGCTAAGCACGGGCCCCTCATATAAATAATAAAATGTTTTTTATATTAATAAAATCGCTCCAAATCTTTGAATTCAGAAAATCTTGGCACGAGTCGTGCACGGGTCCAGCTAGTATACAATAAAGGACGGAATTATCTTTGTTGCTATTAGGTGGCAAAAAGTGTCAAATTATTAAATGTATTATGTTCCATATATGCGGCAAATATACAATGAGGAACCTAATAGGAACATGTTTATAAATAATGTAGCTAATTAACTTAAAAATAAATGTATATTATTTTACTGTAAAATTAAACTTGAGAAAATCCTACACACAGGGAAAAGTTATGTTTTGCAGCAAAACTATTATGTTACACGTTACATTCATGAATTTCCAGGATTTTAAAATAAATATGATAATAACAAATTATAAATTGTTGTTTGTTTTTCGACCTAAATAGAGATATTTTGCAAAAATATTGTTTTTACGGGCTCAAGATCTTGCCAAATTATAACAATAAGTAATGAAATGAATACCAAAATAATTTGAAAAATTTTGAATTAAAAGTAAAATACAGTTAAAGGCTTCAAATTTACGATTGCAAATATATTATGTTTGCTGCAAACAAATTTTTTCTCTGCGTGTATATATTCCTAGAATACGATCAAAAATAAAATACACGTGTATCCTAGTTTTTCTGGATCAATTCGTTAAAGAGTTTCTGGATCAATTAAAATTTTTGGTCGAAAATTTGAAAAAAGTTGATGTACTTCATAGCTGAGACAGTACTTAGTATGAATATGAAAATGGTTCTCCGATATCAATTTGTTTACAGCTTTTATTTGTATTTAATAAATTTAAATTGGTTTTTTTAATATCTCATAGTACCATTTCAAATGTGAATAAAACTTTTAAATGAATCGATATTGGAACACCGATTTCATATACATACTCAGATAGATCTGAACTACAAAATATATACCGCGAAAAAAATAGTATGGAAATTTGACATGTATTTTCAATTGAAATATAAATAAAAACCATAAACGAATTGATTTTCTTTAAAAAAAACTGGGTACACACAAATTTTTAGGGCCAATTTTTCAGTGGTAGTTTAAACTTAGTTTAAACTTTGAGCGTAAAGAGCGCATCTCACATTTTCTGTCATTGAGAGTTTTAACTACGTTTAAAGTTCAAACTAAGTTTAAACTACAAATGGAGTTCAACTGCTACTGAAAAACTGGACCATAGAATGATCTCTAATTTTACGTACATGTGCAAAATAGTGTCGGACGGTACACATCAAATAAATCAAAATCCACTACATATGTTTCTGGAAAGTTGTGTTGAAAAAGCAAATATAAAATAAAAAACATTAATATTACACACAGAAAAATAAGATAGGTTAATTAAACTAGAGATGGGCGCGTGCCTGTTTTTAATGACGCGGACACGCACGGGCACGCCGATAGGTGACACGCACGAGCACGAGCCTGACGATCAAATTTACAGGCACGCACGAGAAGCACGATAAAACACGGGATTTTACAAGACACGAAGAAACACAGAAAAACACGACAAAACACGATAAAAGCACGGAAAAACATGAAAAAGCAAGCGAAACGTGAAAAATAATAATTTTGGAACCAGAATCGTTATTAAAAATGTTTCAACCGGAACTGGAATCGGAGCATATATATTTTTGTCTGGTTGGAATCGGTATCGCTATTTAAAAATATCGGAACCAGAACCGGAACAGATATTATATCCCTGTCAGGGAACGCAAAGAACCGGAATCGGAACAATTATTAAAAACGTATTAACCGGAACCGAAACCCATTTAATTTATTGATTGAAACCGGAACCACAATTTTAAAAATCTTGGAACCAATATTTCAATAGGTTATAGTCCCTGTAATAAATAATTCAAAAATTAAGTTTGATACTGTTTTATTCTTTTAAATCTAGTAAGTAAAACTAAAACAATAGATTTTTAAGAAAAGGTTAAAACACCACGAAATTTTTATTTTCTGAAGCTGGAAGGGTTTTCTTTTAATTGGGGTAGAAACTATAAAAACAAATCTTTAATGGGCGCGTGTCTGATTTTGGAGGCACGGACACGCACGGGCACGACAGCAACTAGCAAACACGGAGATTTGCACGCACGAGCTCAGGTTTTCGGGCGTGACGCGAAAAAAGCACGGCACGCGCCCATCTCTAAATCAAACCGAAAAAAGTTGTTAATAAACCATTTTTCTATTTTGTATTGAAAACACAAACAACAAGTACAATTCAGGTGGTTAATCTAATCGACAAAAAATTGTTAAAATAAATTGACACATTTTTGTCCATAAAAATAGTTAAACTAATCGTAAGAATTGTAGCATATAAATTTAACCATAAAATGGTATGACTAACCACTGAAATGGTAAAGTTACTATTCTCAACCACTAAAATGGTAAAACTAACCAAATAAAATTGTAACTTTACCATTTTGGTTGGTTATCTAACCGAAAAGATGGTTCCGACGCAATTATCTCCTCTCTTCTCTCTTTACGTTGAGAATATCGAGAATATTGATGCTTTGAACAAAATGAGACAACTCGTTCGTTAATATTCAGTGACAAACTATTCGTGGACGTGTACTTACGCACCGCACCGGTTGATTTAAGTGATTTTCAATTAACTTATAAATTAAACAATTGAAAATGAGTTTTTGAAATAGTGAATTGTTCAATATATTGTGTGTTCTGCAGACGGCTGATCCAGATATTCCTGTCAATTCTGACTTCGTTAATTTTATGCAGCAGTGGCAACAGCGGAACATCACTGACATCGAATCTCCTTAATGTTTACAGGCATCCAGTTCTTCGTCTAATGACTTTGTGGGTGTATAAATTAAAAATAAATCATAAATTATTGTAAATTTTTAGGATTTTCAATAAGTGTTGAATGTCCATCGAACATATTCGTTTTGCGGTTCGAAAAAGTAGATGACGCTGGGAAGAAAATCTTAATTGATGCGCAGAAATACGTTTAAATATTATAAATATATTTATTTAGTAGGTACCTTATGCTACCGTGAAATACTATTTTTTCATGGTAAATAAACTATTTTTCATGAAAATAAACTATTTTTCTTGGTATTTGTTTCTTTTTTATTGTAAATGAACTATTTTCCATGGTACTTATATGAACTATTTTCATGGTATACGAACTATTCATGGTACTCGAACTATTATTCTATTATTTTTAGTCGGTTCGATTTACCACGTTTTTCGGTCACTGCAATTTTAACCGTCGTTTTCGGTTAGATTTACCTATCTTTTTCTTTGTGTGTATAAATGACAGTTCAAGTTAAAATTAAAGTTCAAGTTACCGTGTACCGAAACTTTAATGGATCAAAATTGTTGGAAACTAAACATCGCCCCGGTGCCTTTTGGCTGGCAATTAGGTGTCAAATAAGTATATTTCGGATGATTTGTAACAAACACTTTAATAGCAATTGTGTGGCTACCACCTAATTTGCCACAAAGTGGTTATTTTGGTATGAGTATGGTAAATTAAACTCAAGCCAATCCTTATTAAAAAGGAGTTAATTCCGAAGCATAAATTTGGATTTCGAGAGAAAGACGCCACAACGGAACACATCGAGTACATCGAGTCTATAATGTCATAAGAAATGCGTTTGAACGATGCTGGTATTGTACAATAGCGGTTTTGGATGTGCCACCAGCTTTCAACAAAGTTATGCATCTTGGATTGGTCTATAAACAAAAAAAAATCATTGCCACAAACATATTTTGAAATTCTGAAGTCATATCCTGTTACCGAGTTCGTTTCCTTCAAATTTTATTATCTACATAACTAAATTAAATAACATGTATTTCAAGTATACTTCAAGTTTAAATAAAAAGTTTTTTAATATTTTTTAATTAAAAAATCCACGCGTGAAAAATGTGTCGAAAAGTATTTAATTTGATTCATTTTTTATTTCATTTTATTACTTTTCCGCTCATTGTAAAAGTAAAAATAATATCCACATCATAGCATAGCTTCGTAATTATGGTTGAAAAACATAATATTTCGCACAAATCATTTGCTAATCCCCTCGCACAACTCCCAAAGATAAAATATTATTAATCGCTGGCAATTAAGAAACGCTTTAAAATGCGTTTTCCTTGTACGCATAAATTACGCAGACGCGCGAACGAGCCGCATGTAACAAGTGTCACGCGTGTCACGTTGCATTGTAACATTTTAATTAAGTTGCGAGTGTCAGCATGGTGACATATTACGCGAGAACATCTCGTCTCACCACCATCATCATGGTTGAAATAAAAGTCACTCTGCAAGTAACAGAAAGACCTCCCCCGACCATCCCGACCCTCCCCCGATCATCCACAATAAAACGAGATATCAGAAAAATCACCAAGTTGCGGAAAGCTATTCGCACTTTTTCACGCTGATTTTCCAGACATTCATCAGTTGCATTTGCGTATGAGTCTCGCGCCACCCGCCTTGTGAACTCAGACACTTAGGGGACCCAGTGCAGTTTGCGACCAGCCTATTGCAATATTTAATAAGTGTGTTTTTTGCAGCACGCAATGTATTAAGCGACGTGGCGCCCTCTGGTAAACGATGCGATCTTTAGCATCTTTCGCAATTCTGTCTGGGAAAAACACGTCTTCGTCGTTTAACACGTCTGACACAAGTCAACATGATGCGTCGTGCCGCATGTAAGACAACATCGCATCACTGGTCCAGCGAATATGATGGCGAAACGATTTTCCACACTTAGGTTCCCATGTACAGCACTTCATTCAAAGTTTCCATTTAAATGCCACCCTTGAATCGGTTTCAACATTGAAATTATCTGTATTAGGTCCTGGTGCGTCTAAGAAATCTTTGCATTTTTCTACATCAAAACATTCATTGCGTGTCACCGAAACACGACGATTTTCCTGTTTTTCTGCGGATCTTGCTGTTATTGTAGCTGTTGCTGCTTGTAAATTATTTTCTCATGAAGGTAACCAGTGTCCAATGAAATATTCTATGATCTCGGGCGGTCTCAAATGTGATTCCATCATATATGGCTTTTTTGCATAACTTGGCACGAATGAGGATCAGATGCAAATAATGAAGCCTAAGTCGTCATATCGAGTAGATACTATGATCAGTCATGTTTGCTTAGCTCCAATCGATATTATGATGTGTATGATCACTTTCTAGTTTTTAAATTATTTACCATAGCACGCGTATATTATCAACACACCATCATTTGAAACAAGTTTTTAATTATTGCGATATGACTATTATTGCATTTCGTCAAAAGCGAAAGAAACTTTAAACCACATAAAGTAGGCGGAGTCACCACTCGCGCTCATACAGTTTCAATAAAACGATCAGTGTGATCGAGAAAACTCACCACGATAAGAGAGAGACTAGTTTTCGAACATCATTTCCCCAACTCCAATTAGCGGCAGCTCAACAACAACAAGTGGCCGCACAGAATAACAAGAGTCACAGATCCATATTATAGTCAGAGCAGAGTATTCGAAATCTACGAAAGCACAAAGAAGAGTGGCTCCTCTCTTTAAGTAGAGTATTTTTTCATAAGAGAGAAATAAGAGTGGATCATAGATTTTAAAATTAAATTTTCTTTCCACAGAATACTAGCTGGACCCATACACAACTTCGTCCGTGATAAGTTTTTGTGTTGTTTCAACTTCATAAAACATGAGGTTGAAGGTGACACGCGCCATTATCGAATCCAGCCCACAGTCTACGTGATGATTACAATGTTTATTGTGATCACTTGTTTAGATTTTCACAAATCTATTCTTAGTAGATTAGGAGCCCCTTAGTGCATCAGGAGCCCCCTCCAACCATATTTGGCATACAGATATGCAACCACAATATATGTACATCACTGGGCCAAATTTTATGACTGTGTCTATCTTAAGTACACAGATATTTTGAATTAGGGGACAAATGTCAACGTCGGGAGATGAACAACCTCTCAAAATTTCATATTCCTACGTCTAAGGGTTTAGGGTGGGCGTTGATCGATCAGGACTTGTTTTTTTTTTATATATATAGATGGAATATATTAAACTCTGAGCAATGGATTGCCTATTTTCGTAACTCCAATTGCATATTGTGTTTTGTCGATAGGTACCAGCCATGTAAACTGTAAGTGATTTCCCCAATTTGTGGGGAATTTTAGTCTAAGTGGGAAATCAGGGAATGGTCCACTTTTGGCGGGGAATTTAAAATTAAGATCTGTTACAATTTTACATTTTTAAGGATTGGAATATAGGGGCATATTCCAACTTTTGATCGAATTGCATATGAAAATTTAAAACAAACGTTTTTACTTTTAGATTCGATATCTTAGTACAATAAATAATTTTTGAAATTAATTTAAACAGCATGCTTTGATTTCAACACTTTCAATTCGTTAGGAAAATAATAAATTCAAAATAGTTTGTTTAGAATTTTGCAGGTAAAACCGGATTCGATCAAAAACTGGAACATACCTCTATATTTCAATCATGTTAGAGATCATAATTTAGCTTCTAATAAATACAATCTATTAAATACGATTCCTAGATCTAGATAAATTCCCTTAATATTTTTTGAATGTATCTGATGTTATGTTTTTAAATAAAGTATACATTTTTACTTAATGTAAGATCTGCAAATTTGAAAAAATATTGTTTTCAGTATTTTTAAAGATTTCGATTATTGGGAATTTAAAATTTCGATTATTTCGATAGTCAATATTTCACATATATTTAAAATTTCATATTAACTGAGTACTAGTTGTCTATCTATTTGTCTGTAAAGAGTAAATAATTCCGGACATTTTGATTTGAAACTATAGACTTTAGAAATTTAAGCTAAGTTTAAACTTTCACTGGGCCTTAATTAATATATATAGAACCCCTTGAAATAATAAATAATTTTCTCAAGTTTTAATGGCTGATAAATGTCTTTCAAAAATTAGAGAAATCAAAAAATAAAAAAAAAACATTTTAAATGAATAACATATTGCGTAATATTTGTTCTGTGTATTATTTCGATTATTATTAAAAATGTAGTAAAAACACTATTTATTCTCAGCGTATTTAAATTACATTTGTGCGGGGATTTTTATAGTCAATTGGGTAATATTGCTAAGAATATCGGAGAAAATGAAGTTTTGAGTTGGCATCACTGATAGGTACACTTTAATGACGCAAAATTTTTTTTGTGATTAGGAGTTGGCTGTTTTTGTTCGAACAAAATATATATACAATAATTGAATGGTTTTTAAATATTTCCTTAATTTGTAATTGGACTAAATAAGGCATTTTCTTTACTGTCTAACGCATATTAACAACATCCTGTAATATAGTCTCATCATATGGAACTAGAAATTGAAGCAGCATCGAAATACGAAGAATACGAAGCATCTACGATTACGACACATTCAAGTCATCACAAATGGTATGCGGAACAGAGTAGAGCCGTTTGAACTAGAGATGTAAGTTTGGTTAAACTTTGTAATCTCCAGTTAAGGGGATGCGAAAATTCAATTCTGGTATCACGAAATTTGAAAAATATGTCGTTTTACCGATAACATAAAAAAACTAGGTCACCACATTTTACGAATCCTGAAAATAATTTTACTTTCTAGTTACAACAATTATTGTCAAATGTGCACTTGCTGAGTTTAAGTAGAGCCTTCTGATTTGACGTCGTGTATTTCTTTATGATTTGTCTTCTTTTATAATCTTCGGATCACGGAATTGCTGAACGATTCCTCAGCCCATTTATGAAGAAGGGCATGACATTCCCTTCTTCATGATGTTGTTCGAAGTAAACTATAAATATAAAAATTGTATGTACTTTATGTGTGTTTATCGTAGTAGAAAATGCAAAATAAGAAAAAGCACTATCAATCTTTCATCCAAAACTTTCTTCTTTGTCAATGGATTTTTAAATTCATTCTTACAGCTTTTTAATGGATCATTTAAGTTGAATGTATTGATGGTTTCACTCAATTATGTTAAAATTATTACAAAATTATTTTTGTAGGTAATTCAATTTTCCTTCATTCAAATACCATCCCAGCAGGAAATGACATCGTGGAAGACATCGGAATCCAGGGATGAATCAAAGACATTATAGAATTTTGTGGCTCTGTCTACTACTATTTCATAATGAACATTTCATTTAGACATTAATAACATTATTAAAATCCATCAATGATAACATGTCAATTAAGATATCATTAATGAAACTTTCCAGAACATGCCAATGTAACTATAAAATTATCAACATTTTTTTAATATACATATATGACAATGTCCGCGGAAATTATGTATGACAAACATTTCTGGCATACTTTATAAAACATCTTCGATGTTTGGCCATTGAATGACGTGCATGACATCGTCAATGCCTCGTCATGTATGAAGTGGTAGACATTTGTATGAACATGAAATATAATAATTTTCCTTTTTCTAAACGCGATATATTAGAAATAATATCTGATCAACTTTTTAAAATTAATAAAATATTGTCCAGAACTTAACCATCACGCCTTGCCTGAAACACTTTCAACCCAAAAATCGTGGTAGAACTTAAATATTTTAAGAATAAGTTTCGGACATTCCCCTCGAGTATTTTAGGACTAAAATAAAAAATAATCGTAGGCAGGTTTTTTTTGAAATATCGTAGTTTCAATTTATTTGTGCGCTTTTTTGAAATTTTTTTTTGAAAAAAACTTTTTTCTTTGCTCAAACTATTAACTTTAGACACTTAAATAACCCACACATATTTCACATAATTTGTCCACCGTTATGGGTCCTAATTAGTGGTAACAAGTGTGAAAACATAGGTTTTTTTCAAAAATAGTCCTTTTTTGAGCAATATATCCTTAAATACTAATAAATGGTCTATATACGGATTAACGAGCATCAAAGTATATACAAAACAAACCAAAAACCAATCAGCTATCTTAATAGTTGAGAAGATGTTACACATAAAAACAAAATTTGTTGAAAATTTGGTCAAAAATTAACGTTTTTTTGAAAATTTACGTTTTTAGTAAACTATTAAACTATAATCAATTGCAAATTTGAGCCACATTTTCTAAAAGTTATTTTCAAAAAACCCCAAAAAAAAAAATTGAAACCACGATATTTTAAAATCTTGCCTACGATTTTTTTTATTTTAGTCTTAAAATACTCGGGAGGAATGTCCGAAACATATTCTTAAAACATTTAAAATGAGAAAATATATTGGATATATTTTGAATCCTTTCGGACCCCATAATTTAAACCAGTCGTGAAAGAGTATATGTTTATACTTAATTTTTGGTCCACTAACCATGTAATACTCAAAATAATTTTTGTATAAGATATGTAATAATAATTAAATTAATTAATTACCAAATTTCGTTTCATTTAATATATCTATATATGACAAAATATGGACATGTTAATTTAACAAGAGTATTAAGGTTAATTTTACATGGCTGATCATGTAATTTAACATCGTGATACTATAAAATTAACAGTACATAAAGGTAATACAAGGCGAAGAATCATGTCAAATTTACATTTTACAATTTTGATTCAACAATACATCGAGTTATTCCAACAAGTTATCCAATGTAAATTTAACATTATACAACTGTTACATTATCAAAATATCATGATGAATTAAACAGATAATTCATGTTCAGTTAACAAATTGTTAATGTTAATAATTATCATTATGAAATCATGTTAAATTCATGTATCTTGTTAATAATTAGCACTATAATTCTGTTTGAAAAAAAACAACATGTAATCTGTTTAATTTCTGTTTAAATTTACATGATTTTTTCCCCGAGTGTATCATCAAATTGCAAAAAAATACTTTTGTTCTAAAATTCAAAAATTTGGAAATATCCAGTCTTGGAAGAAACCATATCTCGGAAACCTTCGTTGACTCGAAGCATTTTCGAATTACTTCGATAAAAAAAATACGATCTCGTTTCTTTCTCGATTAAAATTTAATACTTTGAAATTCTTTGACAAGATATGATATTTAAAAATTTATCACATCAACATCGCAATATTTTTGAAAGAAATATCGAATTTTGATAATTTTTTCTTCGAATCGTTCCGATTACAAAAAATTTATCGTATCGAGAAAACTTCGACAGAATGTATCGATATCTACCTACCATGTAGGTCCAATTTGACGCTTGATATCGTTACGAGAACGGGTCCGATACTGTGTGATTTCTCCATCTACTCGCATTGATCTCATAACGATATCAAAACGCATTTATTGCGAACACTTATCGCTCGCAATAAGGTCTCTGATTAATTTCCTATCGCTTCGTTTAGATTATTAAATAGTAGATTTTGTCAATCCGGAAAATCCCTGGAACCTTTTAATACCGGAATGAACAATTGCCCAGTATCCCTATATTATATTTCCTAATCTCGAGGCACAGTAACTCGGAATTGACATCACTAATTTTAACTTTTGCGTCGACTACTCGACATTATCCGCCATGTGCAGCGGCAAAAACTAAACAAACCAACCACAGCCTAAACTCTCCAGCAGCATCCAGCAATCCGTGGCAATCAGCGCCACTATAGACAGTCGACCTGCAGCAAAATGTACGACGATGACAACCACAACAAACAGAAAGTAACAAAAAAAAAATAGCTCAAAGAAATTTAAAAATTTTAAATAATTTAAATTTTCTTCCAGTCGTTTGTTCCGTACACAGCTCACAGCTAACGCCACACACTTGCAGCATAGCGACGAAGCACGCGCCTGGCTCTGCTCGGTGGTGGTAATTTGTGGCTGTCGCCACAGGCACTCTCAATTGATGCAACGCGGCGCATGCGCGGTAGCAGCCACACCAACAGCAGACCCCAAAGTGTTAATCAGGAAATTATTATTTTTTCACTGATTGCAAACCTTGAATACTTGTTGCTCCTCGTTTAGTAGACTGGCTGATATGATCTTCTATTTATCAGCAGATATTCTATAAAGTGGTGTCTATTCTAATGGTCTTGCATCCCGTATAATATCATCTCCGACTTGTCTAGGGCTGCTTTTGGACTTTTGATAATTTGATTATGTGAAATGATTATCTGCTGGTGAAATGTAAGGCCACACTTGTTTTGTCTTTTGAGGCACACTTCTGGTTGATTTTGTCATTGCAACTGTATCTTTGGCTCCAATTTGTTAATTGTTCACAATTAATATGGAAAATGTTTCGTTTATTTCCGGTTGAATGAACCACCTTATCCATCTCTTCAGTCTATATACAATTATTTTGGATTTCTTTAAAGATCCCGGTGGGAATGTCATCCCCTTTGTCAGGTCAGGACCATTAATGACTGATAGCATTTTCGACCTGCAAGGCGTTCATGTCATTTTTTCCAGCACTTGATGCATGAATTACCAATAACGATGTCATACACTTTTTTCATTGATCCTGCATCGATGAATGTCACGCATGGCATTTCATCAAGAATATCTTAAAAAGTTCTCACATATAATTTTATCGATTGTCCAAGAAATTGTCAGGTATGATTTTGACATCATTAACAAAAATTTCAATATGAAATCGTTGTAGCCAAATCATCAATGACGAAATTCTTAATTTCCTCGATTCATCATTGATGTATTTGTCGTTAACGCTTTCGGTAATTTGATACCATATGTTAAAAGTTTTTCAAAGACATTTTTTAAATACTCTCGGCTATAATATTTTGACAGAAATTAGTTAACTGGTATATATTATGTGTTGCTAAGTAAATTTAGCTGATAAAGAGATATACTTATAAACTGTGAGGTGATATTTTTGGAAACATACGAAAAATTACTTATTAAGGTGTTCAGTCATTTGTGTATTTTCTTTCATTGTATTCGATGTCGAATGGATTAATATTAATATTTGTTTAAATTTAAAAAAATTACATTATTTTTGTTATTATTAAAAACATACCATATAGTCACATTTCAAAAAATTATCAAAAAATCAAGGATTAAAACCTAAACGAAGAACGGATTCGATTTTAACTTTTTATAACTAAACGGTTTTGGTATACCGGTTACAAGTACCAGTTTCGGTTTTAGTATTAAAGTTATTTTTGTCCATATTGTCTTGAACTAAAATATATTATATATAATACAATATATTTAATACAAGTACCAATAAAAAGAAACAAAACAACATGTGAATATTATTGTAACAACAAGAAGTTTTTTTTTGAGAATCCCAGATTTTATGATATTAAACATGTCTTGTATTTCAGAGCTTCTATATAAAACAAAATAATTGGTTTTGTACTTTTTAAAAACCTTTTAAAACCGGTATAAAACCTAAACCGTTTATATCAGTTTTGGATATCGGTTTATTTCTAATTTTCGTATAACGGTTTCGGTTACGGTTTTAAAATGAATCGGTTTCGGTTACGATTTCATACATTTTTTTTTAAATAAAGTGAAATGATACCAAAAACAAACCTTTAAATTATTTAAGGTTTAAAATAAAAATATTTACTGAAATGGTTAATGATGTCAATTCCTGCTGGGATATTAAATTAAGAAAAAGTCGGGTTAAATGGAACCCGTTTTTTATACTCTACAGAAAAAGTGAAATTATATATAACTTTTGGCCAGCCGTTTTTAAATTTTAATAATTTTTGCATTTGGAAAATGTTATTTTAGACGAATAAAATGTTGGCTGAATTTTCACAAAAACTTTAACACGATGAGAACAATTCAGCGCCACAAACATTTTCCATCACCGAACCGAAACAAATTTCAACAGCTCCGACTCAAGTATCTAATATAAATCCAACAAGATGTCTTCACCTCTCTAAATAAGCGCTTCAAAGAGCCAAGATAAAGCAGAAAATGTGGTCCGTCCGGTTATGGTGTGAAACCATTTGTTGGGTGCTGCCTATGATTTAACTTACAGATAACCGATTGGAGGCGCTTGTTTTAAATCTGCGGCATGGTTTACAGAAACATATTATCTAGCGTTTAATCCAAACAGGAGGAGAATAATTTAATTAAATCCCATTAACGGACGCCAGAAATTGCGCCGACAAACTTACACTGGCGGGAGTGGTGCATGAAGGTTTATGGGCTGTCTAATGCACGATTTATCGTTCAGCTGGCTTAGTGAAACTATGAATAATGTGTATTTCAGTAAATTATAAAATTCCTAATATGTGCACTTGTTGTCAAAAAATAATTCATCATCACTTATGACGGGTTCATAATCAGCCGAAAGTGGTTGGCAACAAGATCGTGTTCATTACATTGGCGTTCAATTTATTTTAAATATCATCGGAAATTTTTAATAACAAAGAGTTTCTCCATGATTTTTCTATTATGTACCTAACATGTTGGCTAAATGTTGTTTCTTGCACTCAGAAAAAATATATGTTTTAATAGGAGAACAATTTGTGTACATAGGGAAAAATTGCTTGTTTCAGGCAACCATATTTTTTAATTAACAGATTTTTGAAAATAAATATTATAATAAATGCAAATTTATGATTGCGTGTAATATTAAAATGGGTAAAAAGGATGCATACAGTTTTTCAGTGGTAGCTTAAACTTAGTTTAGTTTAAACTACGTTTACGTTTAAACTACGTTTATTTATACGTCTCACGTAGTTTAACTATTCGAAAAGATTTTCAGTGACAGTTTAAGTTCCATTCAGATCAGTGCTTAAAATATGGCAACACTGGTTAATGTCAGCGAAAATCAGACGAGCTACTTTTTCTTCGATTTTCATGTTAACGGGTCAGTATTTTTGATTATAAAACGAGTGGGGAAAGTTAAGTCACATGGGCGAGACTTAAAGGTTCGGTACCCTACACCATATTGGGTATATTAATGTGTGATATTTAAAGTTCCTATATTTTAAAGTTCGTAATTATGCTTAACATTCTCACCCTCAGAATATTTTTCACATATCATATACACATATCAGAAATTTACACCTTATATCCTCCTAAGTATCCACTAGAGATGGGCACGTGAGTGAGTTTTGACTCACACTCACTCACGCTCACGAAATAATTTTTCTAATCACGCACACTCACTCACGGTCTTTTTTGCTCTACTCACACTCACTCACAATCACGTGAGTAAAATTCAAATTCAATCACGCGTAATCACGCAGAATGCATAAAAATACATATATCATTTGTATATATTGGTGAGATTGGTCGACCGAGCGTGGCACCTCTAATAAAACCCACATCTTTAAAACGCAATAATGATATTATGATGTTAGAGAGATTGATAAAATATATCTTAATATTTAACAGAGATGGAAATGTGAAAGACCTTCGATGTGCCGTTCATATAAAAACCAAAAAATTAATAATAATAATAGTTTGGCGCTACAGTCCTGTTTAGAACTTCGGCCGAGCTCTCTCACCATTTTGAGCTGTGCGTGTTATTGCGTCGATAAATAATTCTCCGGTAAAGAATTCGTGTAAAATCTTTGAGAATTTTCCCTGGAAAAATGATCTCTGGAAAAAAATAATCAATAAAATAGTCCGGAGGAAAGTTTACCAGGGATGAATTGACTTTGTGAACAACTTTTTTTGAAGCGATTTTTTAGTTACTACATTTATAACTCGAATAAAAACTGGACCCCACACGAACCTCTGGAACAAACTAAACTTAATAAACAAAAGGACGTCAATACAGAGTTATCATGTATAGTTGAAATTTAAAATTCAACTTTTTACAAAAATGGGTATATCGAAAAAAAAATGCGTTCTATGTCCATTTCTATGAACGTCATATGAAACCAAGAAAAAACTATTGACATGACCCCCACAAAAATTGACTAGTCCATACTAAGTACGGTCGGTTGGCAGGGGTTAGATCAATTGTTGACTGAAACCTTGCAACTTATTCTGAGTTGAAGAAGGGGTGGGTATGTGACGGTCGGTTTATAGTTCTGAATAGTGGGCAGCCGCCTTCCCAAAGCCATCTGAGTGCAAGGGGTGGTCCTACTTGTTCTGTAGTTCTGCAAAAATATAGAAAAATCGAAACAATTAAAAGTGAAATTTTTTATTTTATGAAATATTCGACTCACACACGAACAAATTTTACTCACGCACACTTACTCACGGTATTTTTTGGTCTACTCACACTAACTCACAATCACGTGAGCAAAATAAGGATTAAGCACGCTTACATGCCCATCTCTACTATCCACTATCCATATCTCATGTTAATGTTTATAACAGACAAATTTTATTTTTCTGTCGACAAAATCGATATGGTCTAATTATGTCACAACATTTTATTGAAAAATTAATATTTAGCACTCGTGCCAAATTATTTCAACGCTAGTTGAAATTAAAAATTTGTAAGTTTTGGTTTTTAATTTGAATTTATTTTGAAACGTCAAAATCATGGCAGACTTTATGGGAACATTTCAGTCATACCATAATGTAGCATGTTAAAATATTTCTAATTAGACTGTCTGAAATTTCGAAATGTGTTTTTACATATAACATAAAAGTTTTTGTGAGCTCTTTAAACTTTGTTCAAAATTACGTTTGACCATTTCCAATGGACATCTGTAATCGTTTTTTAAAATTTTACGAAATATATTTCTATACTACATGGAAAAGCACCTCTACAAATTAAACAAAAAAATGTGAACTAAATCAAAGTAGCTGTTTTTACCAACTTAGAGTTCGAAAATTTAATAATAATTAAATATTTATATAACGAATTAGAAAAATATTTAAAACCAGGATGTGGAATTGAACAATTGTAATACGTTGTAAATAAAATATGTAAAATATACTTGTGCTTACTTTTTATTACGATGTTAATAAAATGTACATTAAATACTTCTTATTTAGTACTATTAAATCTGCAATACATTTTGAATTTAATAAATTAGGTAATAAAAATAAATACATTTTACGAATGTATTCGTACTTTATGTAACTATACTTTCTTAGTGCATTTATGTAACAAATGGAACATTTTATGAATCTTTCGTATAATACTCGAATACTTTGTAGAAAAAAAAACTGATGAAGAAATGGACGATTCATTCATAAAAATGTGATATAATATGCACTGTTTTCATAGCTTCAAAATTTACAAAAGTTTAGTAATTTATTCGTAAAATGATCATTCGTAAAATATGTTATTCTTTCGTAAAAAAGTTGAAATAGAAATTAATATAACTAAAGTATCGTAATTTAATTGACATATTCGTAATTTTGTTGTTGTTTTATATTACTAATAATGATTCGTAATATGATTCGTAAAAATATTTTGGAAAAAAAATAGAATGTTTCAAATGTTTCGTATATTTTGCGAAATAAAAATTACGAAAAAATATTTCGAAAAATGTCCTAGAAATTATTTTAGTGTACGTTTTTTTATTATTACAAAAATGTCAATTTGAAAATATGACTGAAATACTGGGTCATAGAGTACTTGAGTACCTACCTACTTAATGAGACATTTTCTTTTGGGTGTGTGTAAGATCAGATGCAAGAATTGTCGGGGTATATCAAGCGTTATTTGTTGCTAACGAGCTTCGAAGCACTGTGCCACCATTTTAGACCATTAGGTGTTGTTAGCTCTTAGATATTATCAATATCTATTATTATTTTGCACTGAAGTATTGACGAAGACTGTTGTTATTTAAATTAAAATGCGAAACTCGTCACTTGTTCGTCGAGATGTTAAAAATGTGTGATTCAATTACCTCTATCCATGCATCGTCTAACACCGGACAGCGGTTGGCGCGCAAATTTCTTCAATTAATTTAGTGATTAATACAACGATGAACCTGAGGTTGGAAGAAAATGCATCACGTATTCGGCGGTAATCGAGATTTAACTGGGTCAAACAAGTCAATTAACACCTCGGAAAGGAGAATATAATGGATGAGGAGTAAGGAAATTGTGGAATTTCATAAAAAATCACACACAAATAAAAAATACATTTATAATTAAATATGTAATATCAACACGATCACCTTAAGAATGTGTTTGATCACGATTACGTTATAATTTCAGCAAAAAATACAAACAAATTATACCGAATTAACAAGAAAAGTAATGTCATATCGACCCTCCCATTCCGAAAGTCGTTTTTTCGCCGTTTACCCCAAATTTTTGATAGTATTTTTATTAAAAATCAAAAATCGGTAACTAAATAATATAAAATTCAAAACTTCTAACTCAAAATTTGCTAAGTATACTAAGTCTAATATGGATTGTAAATTTTTAATAAGTTTGATTTATGGTAAGTATATTTTATGTTATAACCTTGGATAGGACCGACCAATATACACCAATGACAGGAAATAAACATAGATATACAAAATTAAAAATTGGAATAACAATAAAAATATGCTAAGTCGATTTAGCATGTTACGGAATGGGATGGACGAACTGAATGTCTGTCGAGCCTGATATTCGAATATCGTATACCTTGGCGGAGATATTATTGTGGGCTAAATATTACAACTGTTCTTATTAATTTTTGAATAAACTTAAAATAAACATTAATATTTCATATGATTTACATGAACTATATATACATCTTAAATTATGATGCATATTTATTACTCAGTCGCATGATATTTTAGTGCCTCATCTTGCGCATAAACCTCTTAAATTGACATTATGTTAATCCTATAACTACAACTAACTCTACTAGCTATTCTCATCTGCATCTCGTTGAGAGTAGGAAAAGGTGTGTTCCATACTGATGTCGTGAATCGTGAAATTCTCTATTGCTGAACCCCGTTGCAAGCGCCAATTTAATGTCGCATAAAGCGAATAAAGCACCAGTTTGGCGCTGTGTTAAGAACATAAATAGTCACTTCCTGTCACTCGTATTCGCTGTTAGAGGCATAACTACCCAACTATACTGAGATTATTAAATTGCAGCTTCACGTTGGATTCGTGGCTGCATCTTAGTGTCGGTAGAAGCTAAGCCACAACTGTGTGTACACTCCCAAATTGCTGAAACAGCCCATTAACATTTCCTGAAATTATATCATAAACCTAATACATTTATTGCTAAATATGTATAATATTTTAAGAGGTTACTTGTTGCATAAATCATGTGGTAACGTAACACAACAGTAGCAATAAAATGACAAAAACAATTCGAACAAACATAAGAAGACATCGACTACTTTAAAACGACATCCATTGAACCGGAATAATTAGTACGACCGACACCTAGGGCTCAAATCCTCAGATCTAAAGCGACAATGTTACTGCATAAGGAAGAGTTGCCATGTTGGTGATATTTGTCTGATGTTTTAAAAAAGGGAAAAATATTCCTCGTAATGGGTATTGGGTAAAGGGTATCAAAAACTACATCAGTCAAATAAACTTTTTGGGACCTATAACCTCAAATATTCAAAGAATTCATGTGATAACAAAGAACAACCTGAGAATATAAATATGATTTCTCACATGCACTGCTGACTCGGAGAACACGAAACAAAAATGGGTATATCATTTGACAGCATATATAGGTTTTGTCAGGAGGAGAATGAAATCCCTACAATCCAAATTGAGATCAGGAAAATCAAGATGTATTAAGGAAGGTGAGGAAAATTTGGAGAAGCTAAAAATTTGAGCGTAATTCTGTACACATATTTCAAATTTTGAAATATTTTCTGTATACAAAAGTCAGAGCGATATTTGTTTTTATTTAAGTTATCTGTATTTAAAAGTCTATTTATTTGTTCTTTTTAAATGACATAAAATTTGTCTACAAACTATATTTTGGCTATATTTTTTAATAAAGACAACGAGGACAATAAGGCACACTCAGACCCGGCACACATATCCCTTCCTCTCGGCCAAGTGTGCAAGGGTTCATAATTAGTAAATCTTGGACAAGCTTGCCCACACTCTACTTGGCGATAAACATGATTTTTTCAACGATATTTGTAACTACTTCAGGTAGTTTTAATTTTAAAAATATTGGTTATATGGGATGTTCCACGCCACGGACATATCTGAACCCCACTTCAAATGCTGAAGCAGTAGATGTCGTGGCAGTTGGGGGTATAAAAATGGGCATAAATGGGGGTTCTTGAACAGTTGACTTCAACGATCATGTGGCTATTTTTGAGATGCAACTTACTGGTGCGGTAGATTTAACATTAATATATTTGAAACACGCGACAAAGAGGACAACATTTTGGTATACCAGACGGATATAAATGCGAACTATTTTTCCGGGGGTTCAATAAATTCGCGATAATAGTGTGCACCCCATATTTCTTCATCTAGAAATTGCGGGAAACATGAAATTTTCATTTACCGCAACTGGTCACAGGCAGAATAAGATGGTCTCGGCATTAGTTTGTACGCGATGTTGGTTTTTTAATTGTTTTCACAATTTTAATTTTAATCACCAAATTTATAACCGGAAACGAGGAAAATTAACAAACGAATGACAAAAAAAATTAAAATTTAAAAATAAAAAATGAGAAGAGTTTTTATACTTTCCTCACCTTGTTAAATACACCTTGAGGAAAATGAAATCAAACGACACAATCGAGTTCAAAAATAGTTTTAAAAATTAATTTACTGTACATTTTGGACTGATTTATAACGTATATCCAAAACAGACGCTATAATCAAAAAAAAAAAAACTTGGCACAGAATACTAGAGCAAATTACTGTATCGTCAAAAATATTTTTCGACTCGAAAATAATATGCGTATAACGAATATTAACATATTGACGTAATTTTTTAAATTTATAATTTCTTCGAATCTAGAAGAATTCATAACTTTCTCATATATTATTTCTTTTAAGCAAAGAAGCTTTGTCTCCTAATATCAAAAAAATGTCACTCATATTTCCGCTTTATTTCTTCTAATGCGGTTTTTGTTCTCCATAGTAGTCGCGTAGTTAATATAATCCGACATTCGTTGACGGTACGAACTAGTTTTCGATCCCAAAAAGAGTAACTTTTTAATATGAAGTAATGTTAAATGAAAACATTTAGAACTTAAAATTGTTAAAGCAAATGCCCAGGGAAGTTTTTAAAATGTTATCCTTTATATAACAGTTTTATTTTTAGGTATCTCAGATCTTAGTACTTTGGACTGCGAACCGAAAGGTCCCATGTTCAAACCTGGACTGGGACTAATAACATCTTCTCATAGAAAACTTCATGGGATTTTGCATGAGTGTTTATAACTCGCAATGCTGGTAATCCTTGATATACTGATACAAGGTAGCAACAAGTGCTTCATATTTTCATGTTATTAATTAGCAGCAGAAATGAAGATATTCGTTCGTGCGAAGCATGAACTGATTCCACGACATGAAGTGCGACGAGCAAATGTATTTGGCGGATCAGAGGACTCCGCCAATTGGCAATTAAGACTAAAACAACACCGACCAGAGCCCAAAGTATAGTTTGATAAATGGCGAAACGTACGGTGGCAACCATTCGTAATTGGAAATGGGGCATAATTAATTACCTGCGGAACTGAAGGTTGTCGGTTGCACTAGGGTGTCAAAGCAACAAGATGCATTACCTATTGGCTACGTATAAATCGAATTTATTGACAGGCCACTTATTATGCTTCCCACCCACTTTGTAAGACTTTGCCGCTAACATTTCTATAGGCTGTCAACTGTGCCACGTGGCGGAAAAAGTCACCTGAAGCTATTGTACTTTTCAGCAGCCAAGCAATTTAAAAGCTTCCGAAATTCACACGCACCAAAATGACCCAGAATGGAGTAGCAAATGTGCATAATTTTGGCGCTGTGTGGAGTTGGAGTTGCGTGCGGACTCTTTTGTTGGTGACTATGGTTGTTAAGTTGGCACGAGAGTGGCCAGAGTAAAGTTAAGTAATTCAATCTTTTTTACCATAATCAGAATAAAGTCAAGTGAAGTCAAGAGATCTCAAACCATAGTTTTCAAAATTTGACCAACATTCATGGTATTAATTTGGCAAGCAATCTTTAGTTGTAAGTTAAAGAATAAATAGTTCCAGCTAAAGATCAAAGAGATTAAAAGAACTGCATGAAGTCTGTCATTTAAGCTGCAAACAGAGCAGAATTTTCACATTTTCACAATTGGGTGAGATGGGCAATTGAGCAATGTTTACTCTCGTAGGTTTGCCATTTCCTGCCGAGGGGTAGCGCGGTATAAAAAATGATTCTATGAAAAGATGTTGTTAGCCCCAGCCCAGGTTTGAACCTGGGACCTTTCGGATCGCAGTCCAACGCACTAACCTTGAGCTATCGACGCTACATCCCGAAATACATTTTTATCAATTTTTAACAATAGCGTCGGTAGCTCGTCTGGTTAGTGCGAAACTAAAACCAGTTGGGAAGGTTAGATCACATGGGAAATTTTAAGTAGGTATTATTATGATAGTTAGGATTATCAAAATTATAGTCGGTCTAAGCCGACTATACATACCCTACACATATGTGTGGTTACCATTCAAAGTGGTATATAGGTCATCAGGGAATACGAATCCTTAAAATAACTACAAACTTTCAATCGCTGAAGAATTTCCATTCATTTGATACCCATATGTACAACTGGGTAGGAGTACCGAATTTCGATTTTTTTTTTTAGGAACCACAAGTCGTTTCGCGGGAAAACATTATTTTCATGTATTTGTGCATGAAGTCAATATATATAAGTTTACATAAGCACGTAAACAGCAAAATTAAGCTGTAGATGTAAATTTTATATGAGGTATTTTAATATAAATGGTCAGATCACAGGTCACAATGAACTGATCTAGCCAATTTTTTCGCACATACAGCGTAGGTATATAAGTAATCTAAGTTATCAGTTTCATTCATCTAACTCTTTTAAGTAGTAGGGATTTCAACAGACAGACAGACGGACATCGCTAAATCGACTCAGGAGATCATGCTGATCAAGAATATATATACTTGTCCATACCGGAGATGCCTCCTTCTGGGTGTTACAAACGGCGTACCAAACTGATTATACCCTTTCACTCTTAGTGTAGGGTATAAAAATATATATTCTGTGAAAATTTAATTATTTGTTATGAAAAATACACAAAAACCTCTATAACTCTTATTTTCCAAATACTATTTGGAGACTTTTAGACTAAAAGTTTCAGTTTTATAACGAAGATATTACAATAATGATAAAGATGCAAGCTAAATCTAATATGTTTATAACGATCATCTGGTCACACTGATTGCCATAAACATATGTCGAACAAATCTGCGTGCAAAACAACTAGTTGAACCGCCACAGTTGTAGTGCATGTGGTGTGGCCGACAAGCATGCGCAAGCATTTTGTACAGTTTTTCCGCGACATAACATAAATCATTAATCGGCCAGTGTGTGTTCATATAAATAAACACACTTATAGTGTAAAATGGTTATCAAAGAAAATCTCTAGGAAGAAAATCTGTTTGAAAATAAAGCAAAGTGAATTTTAAAATCGGTATCCAAAATTAAACTATGTCCGAAGACATGGTTGAAATACATACAGGTTAATTCATCAAACAGTTAGTTGGCAGTGCTGAAAATTTTAACAAGAAAATTAAAAAAATACATCAATTAATTGGCATTTAAATGTGATTTCAATGTTATGTTGTTTTTTTAATTTGGCTATTTCAATTTTCCAGAATTGTTATATACTGCAAAGTTCTTCTGGAGCCATATATAATATCATCACTCAGAAAAAAATGCCCCATTAAGTACTTAATGGTACGAGCATTGATTTTATTGTTCATATATTAATAGTTTTTTCATATTAATCAAAAGTTTTTTTAATGAATTTGATAGTATTTAAAACAATTCTATACCATAATTTCAATATTATTGAATATAACAGTATAAATACTATTTTTTTAGCGTTTTTTCTCTTATAATAAAAGCCGTCTCACTATGTGACATATTCACAATGAATTAGTGCATGCGCAATTTTGTAATCTGATTTCTGTTGGTTTATTATAGCATCTCCTAGTTATAGCATCGTCCTAGTTGCATCTTCGCGTTGGTAAACCCCGTTTCAACACCGGTGGGAGGTATGGTCGAGGACAAACGAGACAGGGATATTGTTCCTCCAAAATGAGGACTCTGCTTTTAACTCGCCATATTAAAAATCTGTTCAACAAAAACAGACAACATACTCCGGATACAGACCCAAAAACACGATGACAACCCACGCAGACGTTTAAAGAACAGTGATTTACGGATACGCACCTGTAACGTCAGCCTCCACGACAACAAGAAAAGATACATTCATTAATAATTTGAATTATATTTGGCTCGGAAGGATACGGCCATGTTGAAGTTAGATATTTCGATTTAGATAAATTATTTTTCACTTTAGAATACGATTAACACGTGAAATTTTATTTTCAAATACTGGGGAACAATGATATAGTAATTGTGAATATACGTAAATCGCTCCATTTTGCACCTTTTCAGCGTAACTCTTCTAAAATTGGTGTTTTTGAAAAAAGGCAAATTTTTTAAAAATTAACATTTCACATCAAATTAAAAAAAAAATCATATATATATATATTTTACAATCTTCTTTCTAAAATCCAAAGAATCAATCCATAAAGTATTTGCATCTTGAAGCCGACCACCCAACATATAACATTTTCTGTCAGCAATATTGTTCGACTTCATATAAATTTTTAAGTTCGCCATTTTTATTTATATTTTTTTTTTTCATTTTAATATAAGAAACACATCCTTAAATACATTAATGCAATAAATAAAAAATAATAATAATATGGAACCTTTTTTTAATTTTGGCCATAAAAATTGATTTTTTTCCCAATGTAACAATGGTAATTAGTAGTACTAGATTCAAGCATCTCAATATTCACAAGGCCGGAGCGTTATAAAGAGAAGAGGAGGGAAGAGAGATATCTTTGCACGAGCAAGAAGAAAGAATTAGAAATACGCGAGTGTGAAAATATCGAAATGCATCTCAACAGAAACGAAGCTCGAAAATTCTTTCACAAGATAAGACGCCTGACTGGAGGTTTAAAGACTGGAGGTTTAAAGACCGGAGCCTCTTCCTGTCAGGACGATGACGAGAATCTAGTAACCGATGTCCAGTTTATATTGAGATTATAATTCCGTCGATAGAGAAGAGCCCCCGACAACATCAGTAACTGACGACGGTGTTGAGATACCGTCACCGGAACGTGATAGTTCTGAACAGCCATCTACAGGATGAAAAACAACAAAGTTGCAGGCACAGATGGTCTGCCTACTGAGTTTTTACAGACCGGTTGCGATGAGCTCATAACGAGCATGTACCGGCTTATCAGCAGAATGGAATCTCAATGAACTCTGCCCAATCCTTAAGAAGGGCTATCCTACAATACGCGCCAACTTCCGTGGGATAAAATCTTCTCAATATCGAAAGGTCCCCGGTTCAAGTCTGGACTGGGGCTAACAAGATCTTTTCATAGAAACATTTTTCTATACCGCGCTACCTCTCGGCAGTAAATGGCAAACCTACGAGAATAAAACATTTCCTATGAAAAGCTTGACCAGCATGAACTCGATTTAACGTAGCTCAGTCTTTCTGTTTGTCTGTTGAAATCAAGGTTACAGAAAAACTAGAAAAGCTAGATCAGGCATGTCAAACACGCGGCCTGCTTTCATCTGCAACCTTTCACCTTTTATTTAGATTTTAAACGCCTTGCACTGCGTTAATAATTAATTGTTTTTGTTTTACGACCTCTTTTGATTATTTTAAGATATTGTCTTAACGTGCTCAAGGTCCAGTCGGTACAAATTGGGTGTTTTGTACCAACAAATAAAACAACAAACAATTGCTTTGAGCGGCAGATCGTACAGCCGTTTCAGAGGCAGCCAAGCCCCTTCATCAGCGATCTTTATCTGCAGATTCTACATTTCAAGTAGCTAAAGTTTTCCTTTTCCAATCAACACAATAATAAATCTGAATGTTTGTATGTTTGTCGGTTTGTTGGTTTGTTCCGCATCTCCGTCTAAACGACTCATCCGATTTTCTTGAAATTTTTACCACAGATGCGGTATGGTCTGGAAGGAATGATACAACCTAAACTTTCAAAACGATATAACTCGGCACTTTCACCAACTACGAACATGAAACAAAAAACCCAATACAAAAAAATAATTAAAAGCAAAAATACAAAACACATAACAAAAGCGAAAATACAAAAACTAAAACTCACTACACTAAAACATCTACTGTGAAAAACTCTACGGGGACAAATTCTACGGGAAATGATTCTACAGGGAACAATTCTACCGGGAAGAATTCTACGGGAAAGCGTTCCATGGGGAAGAATTTTACGGGGAATATTTCTACTGGGAAGAATTCTACGGCGAAATGTTCTACGGGGAAGAATTCTAAGGGGAAGCGTTGTCTGAGAAAGAATTGTCTTTGAGAAAAGTTGTTATGGCGGATAATTATTAACCAAATAAAAATTATAAAACCAATAAAACCAATTATTTATAAAATCCAATAAAAAAACTTCAACAGTTAAGGTACGAGCCCCTCATATATATAATAAAAATGTTTTTTATAATAATAAAATCGCTCCATATCTTTGAATTCACAAAATCTTGGCACGAGTCGTGCACGGGTCCAGCTATAAATAATAAATATGTTTTTTATATTAATAAAATCGCTCCATATCTGTGAATTCGCAAAATCTTGGCACGAGTCGTGCATGTGTCCACCTAGTTATTCATATAATTTAATCATTTTAATTTTTTTTTTAGTAAAAAAAATTTGTATTAGAGACATTCCACACCAAATCTACCAGAGTTCAAAACTCGCCTTCTCCAGATATACAGTGGTCCAAAGTTTAAAAAAAAATGAATCAATAATCACTTTTTGTGGTTGTAGAAAAAGCTCTTGACTGTAGAATGCTGCAAACCTCGCTTTAAGGATAATAAAACAAACTTCGTCATAAGACCTAAATCTGAACATCTAAGCAATGGTTACTGTCCTTGCAATTTAAATTAATTGTTCATAAAAAGGAAAGTTTTCAAATTTATTCAAATACCAAATTTATATACGTTATTCAAAACAATCTTTTTCAATAGTTTAAGTATTGTTTGTACCGAAAATCTAAAAAAATTGGTTACCAGTCTGACATTTGATTTATACTTTGTAGTTTTCTCGAACTAACTTGGATAACAAAAATCCAATATTGAGGCTAATTTTTAAAATTTCATAATTTTCGTAGAGTAATATTTTATGTTAGGATATTTCAACATTTTCCACATCGATATCGCAAAGTTTTTCAAATAAATCTCGATATATTTGAACTATTTGATGCAATATTAATCCCGAATCGTTTTTTATACCCTACACCTATGAGGTACAGGGTATATTAACTTTGTGCATATATTGTAACGCCCCTTAGGAGGCGTGTCCGGTATGGAAAAGTATATATATTCTTGATCAGCATCACTACCCGAGTCCGTCTGTCCGTCTTGCTGTCTTGCTGTCCGAATACAGAATAACTTGAGAAATACTGATCAGAATGCGATGAAATTTCGACTCAATATATTTTAGCCAAAAGTAGGAACTGAGTTTGAAAATGAGCCAAATCGGTCAACGTACACGCCCACCTCCCATACAAGTCACTTTTATATAACTCTTTCGTAACTAATAACTCGAAAAGTATTCAAGGTATAGTTATAAAATTTAAAAAGTATTGTTATAATTCACCTATAAATATGTGGTCCAAAAATGGGCGTGATCCGCCCACTTTTTTTTTCATTATTTCCCGGGTTTTCATTGTGGAAATTTGATCCGTAAATTATTAAAATCAAATCTATGAAATATTAGCCTTTCAAAATTTTAAATATAGGCGTGGTCCACGCAATTATATTTTTCAATTTTTTTTTTTAGTTGTTTATACTTTTATATAAATTTTTTAATTTATTGGGATATAAGACGTAAATTTCTGATATATGAATAATATTCTGAGGGTGGGGAGGTTCAGCATAATTAAAAACTTTAAAATTAAGGTATGCAATTAAATATCCCACATTAATATCCCCACCAAAGGTGTAGGGTATTCCATAGTCGGGCCCGACCGACTATAAAAATCCGCCCCATGTGACCGAACTTACCCATGTGACCTAACTTTCCCAACTCTTTTTATTATCGTTTCGTATGTTGGAATACCTCATTTTAAACATATGTACATGCGAATTTTACTTTTGTGGTAAAATATATATTGATTTTATGTTTTATAAAAAAAAATAATGTTTTCCCGTGAATCGACTTTTGGTTACCAAAAATAATCCGAAATTCGGTACACCTACCCATTTGTACATATGGGTGTCAAATGAAAGGAATGATGATTGCTTGTAATTAATTGTACATTTTTATAACTTAATTTTTAATTGTTAACGAGCAATGCGATCGTAAAAATAAACCCATATCTCGATGTGGATGTAATAGATAACGTTGACTAATTTGACTCATTTTCGAACTTTGAATTACTATTCTACTATTCTACTAAAATATATTGAAAATAAATTTCACATCATTCGGAATAGCAGTTTTAAAGTTATCATTTATAGTCGGACAGACAGACGGTCAGAAAATAAAGTATATACTTTTTCATAACAGTCATGCCTACTAAGAGGCGCTAAAATATCCTCACATACATTTTATAACTTGTAACCCATGGGTATAGGGTATAAACATAAAATGCGATTTTTTTTTAGTTAATACTTAATTGCAATGCTTTCACATGATTTTTTCTGTTCATAAAATGTATCCTTAGATTTCTTTTAATGTTACATCATTATCTTTAAAAATGTGCAGACTAATTATGGAATATTACAAACTCTGCATCATCTTGCGTTTTCAATTTTTCGCCATTTTTTAAATGCATTTTTGAATAAAATTTTTGTCGAAAAAATTTACATTTTTCGAGTTCTTCTATAGAGTTATCTTAAACCAGTGAACCAATTCCAGAGTGTTGTAAGAAATGTTTGTTGGATATTTAAATACCTTTGGTTCGATATGACAACTGAATATATTATTAAACGCGAGATATTTACAAATATATGTGACCAACTTTTTGAAAGCCAAGTACAAAAGTTATTGCCCGAAATTTCGTAAACCTACCCATAGAAAATTTTTTAATTCATATATTCAAATTCTGCGGGTCATTTTCAATAATACAAAAATAATGGAATTTACTGCGCAAACTTTTTTTCCCATTTTGTTGTGTAGTGTAATTTACTCTTGAATAATTATAGACATAAAATTCAACACAATTTTTTATTTTTGTTTTTATCGAACATATGTATTATAAATGGATTAGCAAATATTACCATAAATACGAAATGCCTCAATTAACCATTGATGACAATTTTGAAATATAATATTACGGAATCAAAAATTCTTGTCCTTTAATTTGAAAAATCCATTTATTTACACAGAATAGCATCGCAAGCTGAATTAGCATCTTTAACAAATTATACACAACAATTTCTATAACCAAAGATTTTCGACAGCTCATCTATTCAAAACAGAAACACATAAGAGCTAGAGTCAATCAGGCCCGGAGCATGACTCAACAAATTTCACGCACAGCAGGAGCAAAGTTATCCTGGTCAAAACAAATAGACTGGCATACACGATGAAACGTATTTTTCTTAAGAAAAAAAGGGAAGTTACATGGCAAGAGTCTAATCAATTGAAAACTAGTTAACTTGGCCAGGATATTCAAACAGGCCATAATGTTGACTTAAAGTGGCCAAGACGTACACCTAGAAAAATCACTTTAAATGTTTGCATTTATAATTAAAGTGTTGGGTGCAAAAAGGGGGCAGGTTCAGTTTTTACTTTGCTTGGATTATAATATTGTGGCAAAATATTATCGTATGAAAGTAGTACACACAGAAAAATCCTCTTTTGGCATTAAAATGAACAAAGCGAAGTTCATCTGTAGTTATCAAAATACATTTATTGTATCCTCATGTCATTAAAATTATTTTACTACTTTGCTTTTTCTATTCCGCAGACATGGCCTTATAATTTATTGGACTCGAAAGGAGTGTAGCCTCCTTTTTTCAAGGTGCAGTAGAAAATAATTTAATAACTTTTGTTCAATGCTTACATTTATTAACTTTATTTTAAACCCCTTTCTGACTTATATTATTTCATGAATCACAGTACCATTAGCCTTCTACACTCAAAATAATTTCTAGCGCATTTTACGAAATATTTAGCGTAAAATACACGAATAATTCGTAGAATACACGAAACATTTAAAATTTCTATTTTTTTTCCAAATTATTTTTTGAGAACGATTCTTATATATTACGTATCAATATTCGTAAAATTAAAACAACAACAAAATTACAAATATTTCGTTTAAACTACGAAAATTTCGTTATATTATTTTATATTAAAATTTTTTTACGAAACAATAACGTATTTTACGAATGAGCTTTACTGTTTACGAATAAATTTCAAAACGTTCGTAAATTTTTAGGTTTTATGTAGAATTTAACGAAACATTCGTGATTTTACGAATAATTAGTAAAATCAGAAATAGCTACTTGGAGCAGCATTTTATTTTAATTGGTATCGCGGTGACGAGCAGATAGTTATAATATACAAACAGTTTTAAAATGTGTTATGTGTGAGTTCTGTTTGTGTCAAAAGTGCAAAAGTATCAAATCAGTGCATAATATTTCATCTTCATTTTCAGCGTCAGTTTTTTTAAAAAAAGTATTCGTATTAGTCAAATGTTTCATATGTTTCTTAAAATGTACGAATGCTATCGTCAATAGTACGAATACTTTCGTAAAATGCACTAATATATTCGTAAAAAGGTATACAAATATTCAATAAATTAAGAATCTTTCTTCAAATGGCTTTCATAGATAAAATCTACGAATAGTTTCGTAAAATAAACAATTAACTTTTGTAATTTTACCATAAATTTACGTTCTTTCGTGTATTTTACGAAATATTTCGTTTATAAATTTCACGAACGATTTCGTGTATTTTGAGTAGTTTTTAATTTGTATGTAATGATGTCTGCTATCGATTTCTGCAAATAAAAATTGCTAATAACTTTCGGGAAAACTGACTTAATAAGAAAAAAATGAAATTCCGTACACCAACACATTACTAAATAAAAGGAAATTCTAGATTCAGAAAACATGGACCACTTTAAATAGTAATCGCTTTTAAATTTCTTTCCTTCCCACACACAAAAAATACCGTTCATTTGTAGGAAATAATCGAATGTTACCACAAATGATCAGTAGTGTTTCCTGTAAAAATTAATAGTGTGTAATTTATACTGTGTAAAAAAATTATTAGCACTAAATTTACTTTTATATCATTAAAATTAAATGTAAACATAATTATACTTACTTGCAAATAAAATGTTCTTGATATTCAAACATATATATGTTTGAAGGAACTCCGAAATTTATTCATTCTGATCATAAATATGTTTGAACGAAAACAAAAATATGTTTGACTGTTATTATTGCATAAAGCTCTAAAGATATAAGAGTTATGTTTGGGAACCGAAGTTACCGATCATTTGCCACAAGTACTTTATAAACATTCCTTTTTTTGTGCATGGAATTTATTCTTTAAGTGTATTTATTAAGTGTATTTATTAGGGTGATTCTTAAAAACCATTTAATTATATTAAGATTTAAAAAACTAATCATATATATTTTGGAGGTTTTGAAAATTTTTTGAGGTCGTTTTTTTTTATTTATTTAATAATTATATCCTTGTAAAACAAGATATATATCTTAATATTCCTGTACTGGCAATAAACACAGATAATTAATTAGTTACAATTTCAAAAAATGTATTTTCAAAAAATACGCAATAAATGTTCAAATGTTTTGTATTATTGCGCATTTATTGCTTTCCGAAATATAATTGAATTCTAAACTTTTGTTTGAATATTAAAAATCACAATCTTATGAAATATGGGATAGAATATTTTTTAAAATTAAAGCGAATTTGATAAAACTGATCGGCAACAGTGCTCAGAATTGTAGCGAATTTGAAAATTCAGTTAAAACACATAGTTTTCTTCAGTTTCCTTTTAAAAAATCTTTTATTGATTCATTTGACTAAAAATATGAGGTAATGTGTGCTGTTGCCATTTAAAGTGCTTTCCAGATTAATAAATTTAAAAATCCGGAAAATAACTCAAAACGTGCAATCTTTAAATGTTTTCCTTTCATTTGAGTACCCATATTGCACAAATTTGAAGTTGTAGTGGTTTTCGATTATCCATAAGAATATCCAATCATAATAGGATGTTTTTCAAATATGATCACCACAATCATGCTCTTCTCTGCGTGCAGGACTATGTTACTACTTTTGGAATAAAAACGAAAATGTCCCCTTCATTTCAACGTGTGAAGCACGGATTGTCATAAATACTTAATCAAATAATTGAATAAATTATTTACCAAAAAAGATAAAAACAAAGATTTTAAGATATGACTCGTGATTATATACCTATCCCCAGCAAAAAGCGCATAACATTTTTTTGAGAAAACTAAATTTCAACATATGACAGAACCATATTTTTGGACATATTTTCGAATGTGTCAAACGAGGCTTTGAAGGAATTACTATTTTTGTAAACTTCTAATACAAGAACAAAGATTTTAAATGCTTAATTGATAAAAGAAGTGTTCCATGCAATAAGCCGACCTGTTTCATAACCAAAATGATCTGAATATGAGCATAATTTTATCATAAAAAATAAATTCACGAAAACCAAATATTCGAAATATGATTTCGTAAATGTTTGCAAACGTGATTATTTTATAATTAAATTTAACCATATTTTTCTCCACATGTATATATCTTAGGTTATCATATATATTTGAATAGACAAATATCATTCAAAATATTGAGTTATTTCTGTGGTAAAACTATTTAGAATGCGTTTCCGGTCTTAAATCTTTTATGGTGAGTTTGTTTCAATCTTTTTTTTGCTGATCGGATCATGTGGCTTAAATAATACTTATAACTTACATGTGGTCCACTGCATGCAGCTAAGATATGGTGATATCGAATCAAAAAAAAAGCATGGACCCGCAGTGCATCGATCGGCGTGCACCGCGCTGAACAACTGTGAGCTGTCAATGATCTTGTTGGCTTGTGATTGATTTATTTTGTATGGATAACAACTTTCGGATTGCATGTTCAACATAGTAATAAATCTGCTTATATATAGATACTATTGGAAATTCAAATTATATTTTGTGAAGAATATTATATTTTGTGTAAGAACCAGAGCTCCCAGGATCCTGTCATATTTATTATCATTATTTCATAATTTCATTACATTTAATATGGCGAAAAGTGTCATTAATGGGTTATAATATGTTCAGACAGTATACGGTAATACAAATCATATATTTTCAATAATGAAGAGCTAAGAGTCATAATTAAAAAATATTCCAAAAATTAAAATTAAAAGTAGGTATTTTTGAAAAATCTCTAAGGCTTAAATGTTATTTATATTGTATTGAATATTTTATAACTAAAATGAACATAGGTTCCTAAAGAGGCTACCTTATATGAAAAACCTGAAAAGGTATGCAAAATAGCAGAATTTTACTAATATCAGTAAAATGTTACTAAATTCGTGAAATCGTAAATACAGAGAAACCTATATGATATATAAAAACAAGACTCATAGATTTTTAGAAGTAAAGTTCACTACTACATTTTTCCACATGTATTGGAAATTTCGTATCTCAGGAATTTTTATTTTCAAATATATGAACAATTGAACTATAACATTTGCAGTTACGCCTCTTTAATAGAACCAGTGTTGCATTTACCTTAAAAAGTTCAAAATAATTACTAGCACATTTTACGAAATATTTTTTTTCTATTTTTTTTATTTCGTAAAATACACGAACAATTCGTAGAATACACGAAACATTTGTAATTTCTATTTTTTCCCAAATTATTTTGTACGAACGATTCTTATATGTTACGAATCAAATTTCGTAAAACTAAAGCGGCAACTAAATTACGAATATTTCGATTAAACTACAAAACTTTCGTTATATTATTTTCCATTACAAGTTGTTAACGAAAGAATAACATATTTTATGAATAACCTTTATATTTTACGAATATAATACAAAAAGGTTTAAAATGTGTTCTGTGTTAGTTCTGTTTGTGTCAAAAGTTCAAAAGTATCATATTTTATACTTTTCATATTTTTATGAATCGTCATTTATTTTATGTAACAAAGTATTCGTGTATTTCACGAAAGATTCGTAAAATGTTTCAAATATTTCATAAACCTACGAATAGTTTCATAAAATGTACGAATATACTCGTAAAAAGGTACACAAATATTCAATAAATTACGAATCTTTCGTATTATGAACGCATGGCTTTCGTAGATTCAATCTACGAATAGTTTCGTAAAATAAACAGTTAATATTCATAATTTTATCATAAATTTACGAAAGTTCTTTCGTGTATTTTACGAAATACTTCGTAGATAAATTTAACAAAATTTTTCGTAAAATACACGAAATCGTTCGCAAATTTTATTTTGAGTGTATGGTAAACAAATGTTGCAGTCCACGAAAAATCATGGTCCATGAAAAATCATAAAAAAATAACTAAAATGTTAACTTGCATAACGAATTATTTAAAATTATTAGCTTCAAGTAAAACCAAAAGTCACAATTAAATTTGATATGATATATGTATATTAATTAATACAAAATTAAAATATTGGCAGATAAGTTTCAACAATTTGATATTTAATTATAACTTCTACGAATTTACAGATAATGGATCATAGTTATTGGGAAATTACAATATTAACATTGTGTTCCATATACACCCCAACTCCAAAATTATTTTTAACATAAAATGAACCAAGAAATCAGTTTCTAAAATATTTGCACCCCGAAGTACAAACAAATTATAAAAAAAAAAAAAACATTGACAAAAACCATCCAGTATAATTATAAAATATAAAAAAAAACAATTAAAAGTAAAAAAAAAAGAAAACGTAACCAAATCTATGGAGAACAGCCTTATTCACTTCAGTTTCAACTAATAATTGAAAAGTTTAGTAGCAATGGCCGTTATTAAATAACTAACGGTCATAGAAGCTTAAGGTTAACAAAATGACTATTAAGTGTTTAATGTATATGTCATAAAATTAGATTATTTGAGTGCTACCAGTTTTCATTTTAACATAAACAGCGTAATGAAAAATGTTCACACAAACAATAAATCAGGATAAAAATCAAAACTTTATGGAATTATTGAAAACTAAAAAATACCACACATAATCCCGCAATAAAACTGCAACAATGTTGACCATTCTTAGCGTGTATATCAAACGGACATAAAAAGTAGTGTCAAAAGTGACACATGAACGAAGGTATCCAAAAATAGAAATAAAAAACAATTCCGCTGACCACACACATGACTATTGCGATATCATAGGCCAAACCAGCAAGTGTTGAGTGGATGCATTGACGGTGGTCCTATTGTTATTCGAAATCAATATCACTTCGAATAATAATAGACTTTGGCGTATGGCTATATTTATAGGGAAATGGTTATAATTAAATTGTCAAATGTCAATTTCGAAATGAAAGTGTGCGCCAAACCTACGTCTGTTTGATAATTTCACTAGATAAAACCGCACTAAAACCATTCGATTTTCGGAACCTTAAAACGCCTTCATGTGTGGCTTGGCCGCACTATTGATATTTAAAGTGTCACATAAACTTGGCTGCTGATTTACACAACAATGGAAGACATCGTGGTGGTCATCAATATCGGTGGTCGGTGGTCGATGCTTTAGATGACCAGTGTAACAGGGAGTTGCATGTAATCTGTCATTGATATTGAACGAGAGATAGATTTTTATTTTAAATCAAATTATTCAAACACAAATTATTATAAATCGTTGTCATTATTTACCTTAACCATACTCTAAATCATAAAAATAATAGAAGAAGTATTGATTTTCTTCAATGCAACAATTTACGCATTTTAGGTGGTCTATGTGTGAGGTCCTAAATTAAGCATGATTAAATAAGTATTAAGTGTGAAAAGCAGTATGAAACATAATATGTATAACAGTGTAGAATAAAAAATACTCCATTCACTTTGGATGGAAATACAAATGTTTGTCAACAAAAATCATATTGAATTCGTTCCTTCAACTTCACTCCAACGATTTGTATTCAATTGGAAATGTATATAATGTAGTTCAGTTAAATATGTTTTTTAATCTGGAACTTATCACAATATAGTTATGTGTTTCATACATGCAACGAAAATAATACGTTTACAGAACGTTTGCGGCAAAATAATTTCTTTTGCAACGTGCTCGTAAAAATGAATTATTTATTCTGAACGAAAGTTCGTTTGCCCTCAATGTACGTGAAAATACTTTTGCGACAAATGCATATAACATTTATATTAAACGTACATTGTATGAAAATAAAAACTTACTTACCTCACACGTTTCATACTTCTGGGAACCACCTTCAGGCATTTTCAAACTGTAATATTCTGTGAACAAAGCTCTCAAACATTCATTTCAACATTTAAAACTAATATTTTAAACACAACCCAATAAACATAGTTTCGATTATATATAATTTCGATAACGTTTTGAAATCGTTACGATATCGTAAATTTTCTATAGTATCAGTATTGAATTATTTGTCAAATAAAAGCTGTTCAATGAAATAATTTAATAAATTTACAAATTGGAAGAAATTTCGTAACTGTTAATAATAATAATAGTTTGGCACTACAGTCCTATAAGGACTTAGGCCGAGCTCTCTGACCATTTTGAGCTGTGCGTGTTATATTTGTACTCAAAGTGGTGGGACCTACAGTTTATTGCCGAATCCGAACGGCGGGTGAGAGCTTTTCATAGGCAATGTTTTACTCTCGTAGGTTTGCCATTTACTTTCGGCTCGCAGTCCAACGCACTAACCACTGAGCTACCGCGGCTACACTTCGTAACTGTTAGAAACTTTTAAAATTTAGAAAATATGAAATATTTTTTTGCTGGATCAATAAACAAATTTTTAATCCCAAACTAGGCAAACAATTTTAATGTTATGGATGCTATAGAATGCTCGGTGCACTGCTCCATGAAAGATAATTTCAAGGCAAATTCATTTAAATAGTAACGAAATTGAATAAACTTTTCGAATTCGTTTCGATATCGAAATTGAATAACTTTTCGAATTCTTTTCGATATCGAAATTGAATCAATTTTCGAAATCGTTTCGATATCGAGATTTCATACAATATTGATATCGTTAACGATAGAGCCATTTTAATCGAAAACGCTATCATTCTCGAATGACGATAGTCGAAAACGATAATAATGTTCGTTCATACGATATCGTTTCGAATTCGTTTCGATATCGTTTAGTATGCTGGGAAACGAATGCTCGTAGTATAATCCGAAGGATCATTTTCCAGACACATTTTTGTATAAATCCTTATAATATATTTTAATACTATTGACTGTTTGTAAAACGGGTTATTGTTTGGTCAGGAACATATGAGGGAAGATTCTACAAGCAGATGACGGACACAAAACTGACACAAATGAAAAATATGGAAATAAATAAATTTATAGAACAAGTAAATAAAAATAATAAATAAATAAATAAATAAATAAATAAATAAAAAAAAAATATTGTTTTTGCGGGCTCAAGGTCTTGCCAGATACAAAGTTCTATGTACTGGGGAGTGAAACAAGAGTAATTCAGGTTTTACTAAACCTATCTTCATTTCACATAGCTCGTTTTAGAAATGAGCTTGTCAATTGTTGTTTGTTTCATCCCCAGTACATAGCACTTTGTATCTGTTATGATCTTGTGCCCGCAAAAACAATATTTTTGCAATAACTCTATTTTAGGTCAAAAAACAAACACCAATTTAATAAATAAAAAAAACTTTATGGGCCATTCCACACCAAATAGACCAGCTGTTGGAACTCATCCTCTTCGATTTCAATAAAATTTAGACAAATGATAAAGGGTATCGAGATATGCATTGATCAATTTTCTTTTATTTTTTCGCCCACTACTTCCAGAAATACAGTGGTTCGAATTTTAAAAAAATGGGCCATAAATCACTTTAATGTGGTAGTTCATATTTCAATATCTCTTAGAGTAGAAATACTAGAAACTCCGTAGCTCTTTTTAAATCTAATAGAACCAGCTTTTATACCAATTTTTAAAACCCTTAAAAAAATCACATATTTTGGTTTATTTAATATAAATGTTCATGCCAAATTTCCAGATGGTATTTTGATTCCATCATATTTTAAAAATTAATTTTCTAAATTTTTACATAAAATTTTTTTTTTCAAAAGTAATATTTGCAATAATTTTTCAATGTATCTTCAAAATTACGTCAGTTTCATCAAATTGTCTTTAGTTATTGAGGTATATACCATTTTTCGAAAATCGTAAAAACTATATTCCAAAATCAATATCTCAAAAACTAGATTGAGTATGATAAAACTGACTCTATTTTAGAAATCAGAGTTACATTTTTATTCAGGAATTATTACAACTTTTACTGCAGAAAAATATATATTTTTTTTCTATACAAAATTATTTTTTTAAAATATGATGCCGTCAAAATACCATCTTGCAATTTAGCTTGAACATTTATAATAAATTGACGAAAAATAATTTTTTCAGAATTTTAAAAAGGGTCCTTTTTAAGGGCATCAATTATGAAGGGCAAGGATAATGACTACGGGCCACATGTTTACGTTTAGAAGTTACAACTTAATTGTTCTGAAAGCTAGTTCTATTAGCTTTAAAATGAGCCATCAACGGAGTTTCTAGCATTTCCAGTTTAAGAGATATTTAAATATATACAACTATACAAAAGTAATTTTTCGCGCATTTTTTGTAAATTTGAGCCACTGTATCTCTGGAAGTAGTGGGCGAAAAAAATAAAAAAAAAATATATTTTTAAAATTTTTCAATTTTTAAAATTTCAAAAGCAAACGAAAAACTCGCTTGGTACAAACAATGTTATTAACCTGCAAACGAACTTAAGTTTTAAAATTGGATTTTGTATCTTAAATGGTTATGGAGATAAAAATCAGTAAAGTTGAGTTTTTTTTACTGAACAATCTTTCAAAAATTGTAAAAAAATACAAAAGTTATCCAATTTTTAAAATTCTTTTGTTTGTGAAAAGCTTACGTTAAGATCTCATTAAAATGTGGTTACTTGAGAAAATATCTTTTTTTACTTGATTTCACTTTTTTATTTATAACTCAGAACCAACACGAACACACCTATGAAATTCAACACAGATGTAAAGAAGAAAATCAGCCATAATATATATATTTTTTTGGAAAATATTAAAAATATGGGTTTTTGAGAAATATCATTCCAAAATTTAGATCATGTGATTATGATCTTCAAAGAGGAGATGCTTAAATTTCTTATTTTTTCGTTAATTTCAAATGGAACAACCCTATAGTTCCGAACAACTTTAATTCAAAATGAAGAAAAATATATAAAATCATATGTGGTAAAAACAATTTAAATTTGATTCAATATATCTACACGCAAAGAAAGAAAACGTTTACAGATCGTTTGCGGCAAAATAATTTCTTTTGCAACAAATTTCTTTCTGAACGAAAGCTCGTTTGCCCTCATTGTGTGCCAAATACAACAAATGCATATAACATTATATTAAATGTAAAATTCTTTTTGTGTGGAAATAAAAATCTTTTAAAAACAAAAAATTATCACGTTGTATACTTTTCGGAGCAATTGCCCCCAGAAGTATGCAATTTTCCATAATGGCAGGTATTTTCAAATTGTAAGATTCTGTTGTATTCTCAAACTGTATTCTCAAACTGTTATTGCAAACATTTAAAACTGTAACATTTAAAACTGTAAAACTCAAACATTTCTGCAAGGGTCAAAATAAAATCAAAATTCTAAATCTTACTGTTACCATATAGTTTAATTATATTTCTGATTTTTTTTTAAAGATTCTCAGTAATATTATCTATCATAAAAGTATTACATAAGCCCATGTTTCTTAAGAAGAAACATTATTACGGAGATTTGCGTGTAAGTCCAATTTTCTAAAAAAATCTAAAAAAAAAATATATATATATTTTATAATTTAATATAACTAAACAACCATAATCTGTGTCTAAATATGTAAAGTAAAGTCTTTAAAAATGTCTTTCAGTAATGTCTTTCAAACAAAACAAAATATTTTCTCAACTGAGTCAATTTTCGTTAGATTTCATAAACAAAAGAATTTTTAAAATCGAAGAACAATATTTAAAAGATTTTTTATAATTTGTATCTCCATAAACAAGTACAATCTCTTATTTCAAAACTTAATTTCTCTCAAAAATTCTCTATACAAAACTTTTAAAATTTTTAAAATCGGTTGAGTCGTTCCAAAAATAATGAGTTTTACCCGAATGATTTCTGATACACGACAATTTTTAATTATCTTAAATTAGTTGGAAATTAGTTGGAAACAACGTAACCGTTTATGACACTATTTCCCGTTGGGTGTTTTAATATTAATCCAATTTGACTTAATCATCACTCAATAAACCACCATGCTCCGCTTTGCACTAATAATTTATGTACAACAGAAAGTTTCTTTCTTTGGCTGATCAATTTAATTTGTTGTTCTCTTTTCAACCGAGTTGAGTAGCATGTATATTCCCAGCAGAAATATCAATTTAGAATTCATTAATAAGTTCATCATGATCTTTACAGATATTTTAAAATAACTTTAATGTAAGTTGGCCGGTAATATGATAAAGTGGAGTTAATGTTATTTCTGTATTAGTTTATAAGTCATAAAATGGATGGATTATCCCTGTTCCAATATTAATGTATTCGATTTCATTGTAATGGAAGACGAACTACTTATATTTCTTAAGACACGCATGGGTTAATAAAATGCGAAAGATGCATTAGAAATCAAGGTGACTCTGAATACAAAGTCATCAGAAGATCTTCTATTGAGGGCCAGTTTTACAACGGTTTTAAACAACTTTTACCTTTTAAATAAGTTTTACAGTGAAAAATAACAATCGAGTTTTAGCAAATACATCTAGCTAATACAATGCTTGAACAAAATTACCCATCATAAACAAACGAAGTATCAAATGGTTCTTAAAACATCATATCTCCACAAATTTTAAATCTGCCTGCAGTAATTTAGCGTCCTTCTCATACTTGATAGGCTTATAAATTTCCATGTCATCGGCATAGATTAATAGGTTGGAGTACACCCAGAAAAAAATACTATATAAATAATAGTTTTTTACTATTAAAAATAGTCAATAGGATAAATTATTATTTTAATCAGAAAATACCATTAACTACAAGAAAATACCATGACATTGCCATTGAATTTATATGAAAAGATTTATTTTTTGTATACTATTAAATCAATAATTGTCCTATTGACCAATTTTAATGGGATTTGAGAGAATTTTTTCTGGGTGTACTCTCTATTGTAAATTACAACATTAATCGCAAAAATAAATAGATTCAAATGAATTCAGTTCAAGTCAGTATAATATGACATTACTAATCGCATATATTTTTCATTTGGAACATTTATGCAAAAATTTGGTAAAACAAAAAATGTAAATATATTTAATGATAATATAATAAAAGCAATATGATAATTACACAACACAGCAAACAACTCCAGTACATGTGAGGATACAAGTTTGATTTATACAGACCTGAAATATAAAAAAAAAACAAAAAGTAAACAATAGGCAGGCGGCCAATCGGCTACGATGCATATAGAAAAGTTCGAAAAGAGTGTAACTCTTAATTTTTATTTATTAAGTTATCTTTCAAAAATAAACAAAGTTTAAACGGTCAACATAATAAACGTCTCAGTAATTCATTTTAAACTACGTATTAGGTTCACTGTTAATCTGAATTCTGTGATTAAACTAAGTTTAAGCAGAAAATAGAGTTAAACTACCACTGTAAAATCGGTCCTGAATCAATTTGACTTTTACCGCCGGGTTACTTGCCCGCAACAAAGTGTGCGTTTTGCTGCTCTCAATATTAATAAAATTCTACACATAGATAAAGTTTACATTGTACTGTGGACGAAATACAGTTCTAGGTGGCCAAAAGTCCGAAAATTGGTACTGTGACATACACTGACACAAGTAACACAGTTTTATTGGACTACTGCCATGCAAATAAAGGATATTTTTAGGTGTTATATTCATGATGATACCGAAAAAATAAACAATATTTAATTACCCACATAATTCGTGCTTGATACTTGATATTAAAAACGTATGTAAGTAAATTATTACTTACATACTCGCACATCTCTAAGAATTCCAAAAATATCCGTTTAAAATTAATCAATTGGACTATTATTGATTTAAAATATTTCAATAAATAAATATTTTCATACAAACTCAATGGAAAATTCAATATATTTATGTGTATTTTATGGTATTTACAGATTACAATACTTATTGACTAAAACTTATTGACTAATTATAGTAGTAAAAAACTATTAATTATATGGTATTTTTATATTAAAAAAAATATATGTGGCATTAAACTTCGTCCACGCTTGGATTAAACTTTAGTTATCACTAGTTAAAAAAATATAATCCCTGTTTGTTCCCATTTAAAATAAGTTTTGATAATATTAACAAATTATTATTTTTTCAAATGACTGCATAATTCAGATTTGATAGTGGACGGTAAATTTGATTACTATATATTATAGAGAAGATCTAACTTTTTCATAAAAAAGTAGTCTAAAAGCTGTCACGCGTTACCGTCAATTCGAAGAAGTCAAAATGTTCACACATACAATATTAAATTAATACACGGATAGAAAAAATTTGTTTGAATATGTTTGAATGAAATTATAACGTAATTTGAAATCACCATATACATATTAGGAGTAAAATCTAATTACATTATAATTGAATTGTATAATTAATTTATCAGATTGAAAAATTATTATGCGATATTTAAACATAAATTGCTTTAATCACGGATTTACTATATTCATGTTCCTGTAGAAATATATATTTTTCATCAGATATTAATATATGTATGTTTAATATTTCCGCTATTTAACACACCCATAATTAATAAAAGGTTCTTTGAATTATATGTTTGGGTTTTCGTGATTGTTACTGGGTGAACACGAATTTAAAAATAATAGCATTATTTTGATTATATGTATGTTTGGCAGTACGATATCACAATTAAATAACAGCGCTGCCTACTTCTAGCACTCAGTAACACTCAAATTAATACTTTTCATATAGTTCAAAAGTTCTTTTTGGTGGAAGAATTTCTTTAAGTACCACCAATTACTGTTAATAACAGATTGTGGCTGTTTGTGAAATATCCAATTCAGCGTAAATCACTCAACTCAAAATAGGAACAATAGATGGAAACAAAATTATTAAGTATGTAATAAAAAAAATAAAAGTTTAAGATTATAATTATATAATATAAATAAAAAAAATGTAATTTAAAAAAATTGAAAAATTTAGTATTGTGTAAAGATAATATTAGCACTAAATTTACTTTTTATACCCTACACCTATGAGGTGCAGGGTATATTAACTTTGTGCATATATTGTAACGCCCCTTAGGAGGCGTTTCCGGTATGGAAAAGTATATATATTCTTGATCAGCATCACCACCCAAGTCCGTTTAGCCATGTCCGTCTGTCTGTCCGTCCGTCCGTTTTGCTGCCCGTATACACGATAACTTGAGAAATACTGCTTAGAATGCGATGATATTTCTTTTCTATACTTTTTAGCCAAAAGTTAGTTTTGTCAATGTAAATGAGCCAAATCAACGGACACGCCCACCTCCCATACAAGTCACTTTTATGTAACTCTTTACGATCCAATAACTCGAAAAGTATTCAAGATATACTTATAAAATTTAAAAAATAATGATAGACTTCCCCTAGAAATATATGATCCAAAAATGGGCGTGATACGCCCACATTTGATTTTTTTATTACTTCTCGCTTTTTCAAGGTGGACATTTTATTCGCAAATTATTGAAAACAAAATTATGAAATATTAGCCTTAAATCTCTACATATGGCGTGATCCGCCCACATTTATTTTTCTACATGTTTAAACATTTGTTGATTTTTTTATTTTTTTACTTTTATATCAATTCTTTAAATTAATGGAATATACGTCGTCAGAAATTTGATATGTAAATAATATTCTGAATGTTCAGCATAATTGAGAACTTTAAAGGTAGGTATACAATTAATATCCCCACACTAATATTCACACAAAAGTGTTGGGTATTCCATAGTCGGGCCCGACCGACTATAAAAGTCCGTACCATGTGACCGAACTTACCCATGTGACCTAACTTTCCCAAATTGTTTAACATTAAAAATCAATGTAAACATAAATATGTTTACATGTAAACAAAAAGTTTTCACATTCAAACATATATATGTTTGCAAGAACGCAAATATGTTTGAACATAAATATGTTTGAATAAAAACAAAACTATGTTTGGCTGTTATTATAATAATGTTTGGCAATGATATAATACTTTTATTTGCATAAAGCTCCAAAGATATATGTAATGTCTGCAAAATTATGTTTGGGAGAGCCCTTTTTTTGCAACGTGTATTATCTCTTTAGAATAAAAAGACTCACTACATTTAATTTAAAATAAAATATTAAACCTATAGTTTCAACAGTTTTCAAATACGGTTGATATTTTTAATTATATTATTTTAAGCACAGCTGTAATTTATCGTTTATAACCCGATGAAAAATCCAGTAACCTTAGTAGAATTTATACTAGTATCATGATCGAAAACTGATCATTGTATTCCTAGCTTTTCATAACCCGAGTGCAAATTTAGTTCAGGATGACGTCATTGTCTGATCAGGTTCCTTGATTTCAAATGTGGTAAAGATCAGAAGTTCACAGCAGTGCCTGATTCAAAACGTGACGCTATTTACAGTTACGATCCTGGTCATGTTGCCTGATCGAGCTTCCTAAGCTTATCGTTATCCTAACCTTACATCATTTGATATTCGATATTTAAATTCTTCTGAATCTGGTTTTACCAAATTCGAGTTCAAAAATTACTTTTGTGAGCAAATTCGCATCAATATCTTTTGTAATGACAAAAAGTCAACGATTTGAGTTTAATAGCCCTATTTTAGAAAGCAATGATATTGACAAATCAATGACAAATTTTAGGAGAGTGACAATTGTCACGAATGATATTTAGCAACAAAGTGACAATGAAAACAATGACAATAGTTATAAAAGTTGTCACCACAGAAATAAGAGGTGACAAGGAGATTATTTTAAAAGATTTGGTTTTCTGCGGAGTTTCATTTTGAATTGCACTTTATTTTCACATTAAAATCGGTTTTTTTACAGTTTTTTTACATTTAATGCAATAATAGTTTATTTATATAAAACTGCATTTATATTTGTAACTTCCCGATATGACCAACAATTACTATCCAATTCAGGTATCGTGCCTATTGTACTTGATAATATTCGAAACATTTCAGGACTTTTTATGCAGAATGGATCAGGTTGCATTACGTGGACAAGCCATTAGAATTACACTAGTCGACTCTGATCATCCCTTTGGTAGGGATGCCTTACCGTATTCTAATCAGGGACGGATGCGAAATAAGGGAACCCGTGCAGTTACATGACAAAAATGATCTGGCAATGATCATCTCTACCCTAATAGGTTAAATTTCAACTAGGAAATATTAAAACTTATATTTTATGTTTTTTGATATCACTGTGATACTATAGAACATCTCGATACATCAGAGTCTCAGAGTAAATCATATGTAGTGAAATTGTTATAAAATATACTGACCTCCAAAGATTTTGTAGGGAATTCCTCTTTATCTAAAATAACGTTTGTAAATACCATTATTTTCATAAATAAATACCATTCAAGAAGGCATTGCCATCTTTTTATGAGCTAAAATGTGCTGCTCGGATATGCGACATTTTTAGAGGGCGTCTGTGCAACATCTGTTTTTAGTTTTCCGCAATGAAGTGTTGCGCCGCTGTTTGTCTTGAGGTACGCATCAAGCCACAAAACAAGACACTTTATTGCACCCAAATGAACTGGGGAAATACGGTACCCTCCGGTATATACCGTAGACTAGCATGTTGCGCCCTTGTGCCAATTGATGTTCAATGCGACGTTGAGTGCGTTGATCGGTCGGTCGGTCGGTGGACTGTTTATTATGTTTGAGGCATGAGCGGCAGTATTTAGAGAGCTGCTGGCTCTACGCAGGCACGCAGAGACACACATGCTCGCTTGTTCTAAATTAAAAGGCAAGGAACTCGAACGAATTCATCGCATTCACAGCATTAACATGTGTTGAAAGATGCGGGATGTAGCTCAAATGTACCGTTCCGAGTTACAGAACAAATACACGCTACATATGCTGCTGTGGCTGTGTTTTCAATTGCTGAATTGAGCAAATTGAACCGAAAGTATTTTCAGAATACACACTGAAACTAACTTGAGTGAATGGAACTAAGGAATCTTTGAGCGAAATTTTGAATATGTTGCCGATGATGCGAGTGCGAGTGATCGCGACAGTTTGGAATTAGCGTTACTCGCAACAAGAACTCGGACGAAACACGGACGCGATCGCGATCATTTGCAAAATAAATAAAAAAAAAAGTGAAAATATATAAGGCATAAAAGAAAATGTGGAAAATGTGAACAGAATTAGTTTAAATAACGCCTGCGCAATTAGGTTTTCATATACAGAGGTACGCTCAGCGACAATTTTCGCTTCTTTAATTAGTTATTAAATAAGTGAATGTGGGGAGGTCGATTATTGCTTGGAATCGAACTTTGAAGGTAGATCAAATATTGTGTAAATTAAGTAATTGCACAGTTATTATGCATTTCTATTCATGGCAGACATGTGACCAATTTGATTGTAAAGGTTTCAAATTGACTGGAAGCAATAGTTATCATCCAGTGATCGTCTAAGAGAAGCCGGATGTGTGTGCGTTCTTAATTAAAAAAATCAGTGAAAACTTGCAAACAGACTACTTGAAGTAAACAACTGAAATTCGCAGAAATCGGCCGAAAATGTTAAGAAAAAAGAAAAAGTGAAGGATCGTATATACCGCATATATAAACAATGACTTGTATTGTTGACTACACATATTAACTAAGCACACATGTATGTAGTATATGCGGATATATACATCTATATTTATATATATTTATGTGATGTGGAATCAACGAAACATGTCAATTTAGAAAAGAAATGATTGCAATTTATACAAACAATCTTCCTGAACATCAATGAAACTCACGAACGAACTTTGATATGAATAACAAACAAACCAAAAAAAAATTAAGATCATAGTCTAAATATAGATAAAGTACCTTCGAGCAAAAATTAAACATGATCAATGGAAAAGCAGCATATACCATATATAAAATAAAAAAAAAGCAAATCGTATTTAGCACAGAAGCAATCTCATCAAAACTTTACACACATCAGTTTCGGCACGATTTGCGTACATTTGCCAATTATAACAATTTATTTATTATAAAACAAACACTAACATCCAGAAATATTCGTATAAATTTCAATTTATGAATTCTAACGTATTCCAGCACACGCCAATGGTACCGTGTTAAACTCGCATGTGCAATAACCGGAAGTGCGCGAAAGAGATAGCATGTCACATGTTAGTGTGTGTGTGTTTTTGAGTGAGATCCGCCAGCAAGTGTACGGGGAACTTTCCCGACTATTATGGCGTAGATGCAAACTAGATGCTAATATAATTTCTAAAGTGAAATAAACTGCCGTATTTTTGAATTATGGAACGGTTATCAAAATCACATCTGCAGATTGGAACTATTACAGTTCGATTATAATCAAGAGACATAAATATTGTTTTATTTTTGACTTTTTAAATGCCGCGTTATACCACTTGGTCCACTGACTTAGTTTTAAAATTTTATTTTGCCACAGTCATCACTTATAAGAATTACTTTCATATATGTATTACCCACAATATTTGCAAGATTCTATAAGTAATTTAAAAATAACTAAATGTTTACCACAAGTTAACGCATATGACAAATGTTTGATGGATATTATTTTATTTCTAAGGTTTGGTAATATCACAACTATACTCTGAGAAATATGTCGCAAATATGATTTCATTTGAAAGTTAACTTACATTAGTGGCGTCGTTGGCTTAGTGGTTATTGCGCTAGACTGCGAACCTATCCCGGATTCGAACCCCGCGACTATTTACATAAAAAATATGAAAGGGTCTTCTTAATGACGTTTGCCGGTAATGGAAAAAAGATTACCTTAAAAAAGCCTCGCACCCTGATGTTCGAATTCGGCATTAACTGTAGGTCCCGACAATTGAGTACAAAAATAACACGCATAGGTCAAATGATGGCTGCTCGACCAAATTTCATCAGAACTTTGATGTATTGCACGGTATAGAAAAACTATTTTCTATTTAAAGATGTTGAGATTTGAAACAATTCTATCAAACCTCCTTTATTTAACAATACAGATAATATAATATTTTTTGTTCTTTTGCAGATCTTTATAAACAAATCTGATAAGTCATAAGGAAAGCCAAGATAAAGTTGCACGTAACCAACGTCCATAGAACCAATATCGGAAATCTATTCGAAATCTGAGTACTTCCTTCCGCATATAATGTAAACATGTGCGGAAGATACAAATTCAGTATCATCTCATGAAAGCAATGACACAAATACATTTTACGTATGAATTATAAAATTTGGAACTCCAGTAGTAAAACAACGTTTTAAATACATTCTTAAGTGAATTTCCGGTGATTTTAAAAATACTTGAGATTCAAGCTGAAACACTAACAGACACATGTGTCAACTTAAACCCCTTAGAATCTACTTTTAAAAATAAATACGAACTGAACATGAATACAGAGCAGCAGACTGTACAATGTAGGAGTCGATGCCGAGAATCAGTATTAACAACAAGAGTCACAACTCGAAAGGAGCATCATAACAAAAATAAAAACATATGTCATAAACCACGAATCATGCACATAAATTATAATAAAAATAGATACCCTCAGACGCTGTTCAGCATGCTGCTGGTATCCGCCGGCATCATCTGCATAGTCACTCTGACCTCACCCGGCGTAGTAATGGCGCGACAACTCACTTCACAGGAACTCAATAACGATTACGACGAAGGTATCGAAGTGCGTAAACGCAATGATCACAATTTCGATCATTTCGACGTACGGGGCGAAGATGAGGCCGACGTGGTAGAGGAAGAGCCAAAAGAATTCAGCCCTACATTTCGAAATTCTCAAAAACTTCTTAACATCTATTCAAAACCTTCGGGCAGCTTTATTCAGCTGTCGTGTCCAGCCTTTGGTAATCCTCAACCCAACATCACCTGGACGCGTAATGGCACCAAGATCTTTCGCAACATGGGCAAAGTGACCCAAAAGAAATGGGCTATTAACATGGAGGATCTTGTGCCTGAGGATTCGGGAGTTTACACCTGTCGAGTCTGCAATTACTTGGGCTGTATTGAGCATGCCTCAAAGCTAATTATAATGGATCGCGTAAATCACAAGCCGATTGTCCTTACTGCGCCGGCTAACCTCACTCTTCCCATAAACGGCACTGGGCGCATGCAATGCAAGTACCTTTCCGATCTGCATCACTCGATGGCTTGGACATTTACAGCATGCAATAGCACGGCGGGTTGCTCGGCAAATCGCACGATAATTAAGCAGGATGTTGGGGTCTTAGAGTTCGAAAACGTCACAATGGAGGATGAGGGTTGGTACACGTGCATAGCGGCGAACAGTCTGGGCCAATCCCTGAGCAGCGCATATTTACGTGTCAAGGATCCAAGCATGACAACAGTGACCAAGATTACACGCAATCATGCTATGTGGATTGGCGTCGTTGCCACAGTCATTGTATTACTTTTGATGCTGTCGACAATCTTTATCGTATATGTACTGCGAAAGCTGAAGCACGAGAAACTGCTAAAGCAACGCATTGAGACGGTGCATCAGTGGACCAAAAAGGTTATAATATACAAGCCGGCTGGCGACTCCAGTGGTTCCATGGACACGATGATTATGCCTGTGGTAAAGATTGAGAAACAACGTACCACAGTGCTCCAAAATTCCAATTCCGATCCAGCACCTTTTAACGAATATGAGTTTCCGCTGGATTCCAATTGGGAGATACCGCGGCAGCAGCTGGTTCTGGGCGCCACACTAGGCGAAGGTGCCTTCGGTCGCGTAGTCATGGCTGAAGTCAATAACTCCATTGTAGCAGTGAAAATGGTGAAGGAGGGCCACACTGATGACGACATTGCCAGCCTGGTGCGCGAAATGGAAGTAATGAAAATTATCGGCAAGCACATAAACATTATAAATCTGCTGGGGTGCTGTAGTCAAAATGGGCCTCTATATGTGATTGTTGAATTTGCACCGCACGGCAATCTGAAGGACTTTCTGAAGAAGAATCGAGGTGGCGCGGTATCGAATATAAAGGAGTATTCGGGCGGTTGTCACACATTGGAACATCCGGAGCCACAGCATGAACTGACCGAAAAACACCTAATTTCTTTTGCTTTTCAGATTGCTCGCGGTATGGAGTACTTAGCTTCAAGGCGTTGCATTCACCGCGATCTCGCCGCACGCAATGTACTCGTTTCTGATGACTATGTGATGAAAATAGCCGATTTCGGATTGGCGCGCGACATTCAGGACACCGATTACTACCGAAAGAACACCAACGGTCGACTACCGGTCAAATGGATGGCTCCAGAGTCATTGCAGGATAAATTCTACGACTCACAGAGTGACGTCTGGTCTTATGGCGTGTTGCTTTGGGAAATAATGACCTTCGGCGCTCAGCCCTACACGTCAATCATGTCGGCGGAGGAGCTGTACATCTATCTGATGTCCGGCCAACGCATGGAGAAACCGCCAAAGTGCTCACTGAACATATACATGTTAATGCGACAGTGTTGGCATTTTGATGCCAGTGCACGTCCCACATTTACAGAGATTGTCGAGAACTTGGATAAGATTTTGCTGGCCAACGAAGATTATCTGGATGTAGCAGTCGCGAATCTGGAGACCCCACCATCATCTAGCGACGAAGAGGAGTCCGATGTGGAATCGTTGCGTTGCCATTATAAATGAGGGGAGCTGGAACATAAAAGAAACCGTAGTAGTAGATAATAAGTGTCGTGGCTCATGTAAATAATAAAGTTTATTTAAATATGTTTTAAATGTTTATATCGAACAATGGTACGAAATAATACACAACTTCTATTCTTTAAGGTACTGCTAATATATAGTAATTTTTTTAGTATTTAGAATTTACTTATTTAAGCTTGTACATTATAAAAACACCAAAGCCAATATACCAAATACTAGTTAACTAAGTTCGAAAATCAAAACTACAATAATACATATTATTACACAGTGCAAAAGATACTTCTTTTAACATTGTCAGAGTATTTCAACTGTAATAAATTTTAGATTATAATAAAATATTAATGTAAACGTTTCGTAATTGTAATTTCAAAATAAAAATAAGTTATTTTTAATGAATTATATTTTAAAAATTTATGTATGTTGGTTGTATTTAACGCATTTAGTCTTGGAATGCCATAATTTTATTTTATAATAAATATTACATTATTTATTGAGAAATACCTGGTTTGTATTTTAAACTAAAAGTCAATGTAATTTTAAAATCACATTGCAAAACACTGCATTCTGAATACAGAACATGTATAGTTCAGATTCAAAAATGTTATATGCTACAAAATATTATACGTCAATTCGAATTTGCAGTCCGATTATTTTCTTTTTCAATAATTAAATGTTGGATTGTCTTTTCATACGTTCATATCAATTGGTACCAATATTGGTCTCATCTATCCGAAACTGTCGGATATAAAACAATTTAGTAAACCTAATTTTTTAATTAAAAAAGGACTTAACTTTTACAATGACGATATATAAGTGGTTTTAAATTTTAACTACAAATACATTGTATAAATATATTGTTATTGTTTATTGTTATACATATTAAACTGATCTGATTTTTTATATTGAACACAACAATCTTACTGAAAGTTTTTACAAAGTTTTTCTTAATTTGAATTAAAAATAGTTATTTTTGTCTTTTTAATAATAGCTAGTAAATCTACTTTACACAATGAGCACCAATATCATATCAATTTAACACTATTTAAAAAATATATACAACTTATTTAAAATGAAAAATGTCTATTTAAAGTAAAAAAAAACTAGACTAATATTAAAACTTTTATTGTAATATTTTAAATCAACTTGTAATTTAAATAATTATTAATTCAAATTCAAAAAATAATTATTATATCAATATTTTTTAAAAGAGTAACAAAATAAAATTAAATTGCAAAATGTGAAATCGTTATAGAAATTGAAAAAATTATATGAACAATTTTGAAATTGAATTTTATACTTGAACAATTACATACATTTGTTACATAAAGTTTTTATGGACCATTTTGTAATATTTGCTGTATTGTATACCGAGAAAATACTAATTTTTATAAATTAGTTGATTTATTTTGGGATTCTGTGTTAAGAATTCTGAATTAAAGTATTTTCATCTTACAAACGATACTGTTATAACTGTAGAGCTTTTTCCGGAAAGTCAAGAAATCTTGAATATATTATGTATAAATTATGAAATTGATTTAAATTTCTTATACTTGACAAATTACATACTTTATACATTCATCCGGAATGTAACAAAGACCTTTAAATTTCGTTCTGTCAATCGCTATTATATTTTATTTTATTTCATATTTTTCAATTAATAACATAAGTATTTAGATAATTGTAGTAGCCGATGTTAGTGCGAGCCGAAAGGTCCCATGTTCAAGCCTGGACTGGGGCTAACATCATCTTTTCATAGAAAACAGTTTTCTATACCGCACTACCCATGATACAAATATTTACAGGGACAATCACTTTGACATTAGGCACTTTTTTGACATTTCTTCATTTATTTCTTAGATAAATATTTTGCTTTTATGTAATATTTTTTGAGCTAACTTAAATTAGCTTGAGTGAAGGTCTAAATGATAATCGCTTTTTCAAAAGATTTTACATAGAAGCAACTTAATTTTACACCACAGTTATTGATCTTAAGAATTTTAATTTATGCTTCCACTAGCAGAAATTTATCGTATTAGAGAAGACAAGATCATGGTCCATGGCTCATATAAATAGTTGATTTATGACAAGGAATAAAAGCAATCATAAACATAACATAATGTTTGCTGCCGGTCAAACATATATTTTAAGCCATTGTGTTAAATATTAAACCCAACATTATTTACTTCAACCTTTTATGGGTTACTTTCAATCAACATTTTTCAAAATGGCTAGTATTAAATTAAAACATTTTCTTTACGTAAACCGTATGGATTCTTTTTATTTAAAACGCTTAATAATCCATATTGAATTGTTAAAATATGCAAATTTAAAATATTGACTCAAATTTTGAACCGTGTAATTAACTAATATATTTTGAGTAACATATTTTAATTAAACTTAATCATTTTCAGCAGGTGACGAGCATTAATTTTTATTCTTACCATCTTAAATCTGAAGCGTTAAAAAAGCTGTAGAGCACGCGCCATAAGACGGTGCTCAGGCACGATCAAAAACAACAAGTTTCAATGTGACGATAATGCGCCTCAAAGTAGCAATATTAAACATAAAAATTTATTCATTTATTCAACCGTTCAGTTGGTTTAGGCTTCAAGGCAAATTAACGATTTTAAATTCATAAAAAATTAATCTTTCGTAGCAAAACTGGATTATTGTTCAGTATTTAAACATGTTGAATGTACATTCAAAATGACATTTGTTACAATTCACGTGCTAATTTTCGTTTTATGTAGTTTTTAGGAACCATAATAGTAATATTTGCTGCTTGTTTTCCAAAAAATAATAATTTTTATACATTTCTTGATTTATATTGTGAATATTGTTAAGAATCTGTGTTCAGAATTCTGAAATTTGTTTGAAACGATACGGTTATAACGGTAGATACCAGCATTTCCGGTTAATACATTCTTCTTTAATACATTTCGACCAAAAAAAGTCAAATTTGAAATTTTACCTTCTCGATTTCAATGAAATTCGGGCAATTGATAAAGGGTATCACGATATGCACAGATAAATTTGTTTATTATTTTCGTCCACTACTTCCATAGATACAGTGGCTCCGACTTAAAAAAAATGGGCCATAAATCACTTTTGTATGGTTGTTCATATTTAAATATCTCTTAAACTAAAAATGCTAGAAAATGTTGATGGTTTGTTTTAAAACTAATAGAACAAGCTTTTTAAAAAAATAAAAATACAATACAAAATACGTACAAATTTAGAAATTTAATTTTTAAAATATAATTCCATCAAAATACCATCTTGAAATTTGGCATGAACATTTATATAAAATCAACCAAAATATGTTATTTTTTCAGAATTTTAAAAAGGGCCCTTTATATGGGCATCAATAATGACCACGGGCCACATGTTCAAGTTTAAAAGTGACAACTTAATTGACCTAAAAGCTAAAGCTAAGCTTTAAAATGAGCCATAAACGGTTTACAGCATTTCTACTTTAAAAGATATGGAAATATGAACAACCATACAAAGTGTTTTTTGGCTCTTTCTTTGTAATTTTGAACCACTGTATATCTGGAAGTAGTGAGCGAAAAAAAATAAAAAAATTAGTCAATGCATATCTTGATACCCTTTTTTAGTTGCCTAAATTTCATTGAAATCGAAGAAGGTGAATTCCAACCACTGGTCGATTTGGTGTGGAATGACTCATAACTTCAAATTTCACAAAACAAAATTATCTTTTAGAATGTTATGAAGGTAGAATTACATTAAGAGTATTAGTTTGAATGTTACAGTTTAAAAAGTGACAGTGTGAATATAACAGTTTGGAAGTCTCGCTGACAAAATCTTACAGTTTTTTTTTCTCCCAAAAGTATGCAAAATTCTAAGTAATATATTTTTTTTATTTTTTGTTTGTCACAAAAAGAATTTTACATTTAATATAAATGGTATATGTATTTGTAACAAAAGTATTTTGGCACACATAGAGGACAAAATAACTTTTGTTCAGAATATATAAAAACTGCTTTAATGATAATCGTTATTTTTTACAGCAAACATGTAAACTTTTGCAAGCAAAGTTGGAGCACGTTGCAAAAGAAATTATTTTGCCGCAAACAACATGTAAACCTTACTTTTTCTTTGCGTGTCGCAGGTTAAGAAATATTGTGTATTTATAAACATAAAATAAAAATTTCCACGGCTGACTGTGTGGAAAGTTCATTTTTTCAAAACCTAAAAAAATTGATTTGTGGGTAGCATCCAGTGATGCCACCTAGAAGGGAATTCCCCAATTGACGGAGAATTTTAGTCTTAGCGTGGAATTCCAGATTAGGATCTGTTACGTTTTATGCATTTTTAAGGATAATAATATATGGGAATTTTCCAACTTTTAATCGAATTTCATATGAAAAATTTGAAAACACACGTTATAATTTTTGATTCGATATCTCAGTACAATAAATAATTTTTGAAAGGAATTTATACCTATATATTCCAATCATTAAAAATGTAGCAAATGTGAAAGATCATAATTTGTCTTCTAATAATACCAATCTAATAAATCCATGATCATGTACTGATCGGGTAATTCCCCATTTCATTATTTACCCGACCATTTAAGACAAGAAGGTGAGTGGTCATTATATATAACTACATATGCTGATAAATAAACGTTAACTGTAAAGATTTCATAAAATATATGTTCGTAATAATGGTAAAATATTTCTGATAGTGTCCCATTTATAAAAAAATATTTGGGGCTTTTCTCATTAAATCCCGATCATTACCCGATATAATTCTCTTTATGATGAACAACTTATGTAGCTATGATCGGGACCATTGACTGTTTATATAATGTAAACCCTGGTATAGTGAGCATGATAAGGGCATGACAAGTCAATGATAATGTTTGTTATAATAGGCTTTATCCGACGAAAACCCGATCATTTCCCTATAGCACATCGGCCAAATTTCGACTAGGGGAGTGGGAAACGTAATTTAAGCTAAGTTTGTTCTAATTTTAGTGGACATATTGTTTTATATTAATTTTTTAATTGGTTTGATCAAGAAAAAAATTCAATCATGGCTACAAACCAATGAAAAGCAACATTTTGAGAAGTCATCTGATATAAGATTTAGATTTAAATTTCAGAAGAAAGACGAAAATCGAACCTTTTTACAGGAGCAAAAAGAATATATCAGTAAAGATTGTCCAACTCCATCAGATGAAGAATTTTGATAAATTTCCTTGTATGAAGTTCCAAAGATTTTAAAATTTGCAAATGGCTTGAAATTTGCTAACTTAACGACCAGTAACTACACCTGTGGCCATTGCCACTCAGAATATACTATTTAAGAGTAAATGCACCATTTTTTTCGGAGAAGTTTCCAATTGAAATTTGAAAGTTATGAAAAAGACAAAACATGAAAAAGGAAGACTAAAATAGAATTTTGGTAAAAAATTTGATATTTCCCATTTAACCTTAAGATTTTTCAACAAGTCCGAATTTGTGCTGTTTAAAAAGTTGCTCAAAATCAATTAAAATGCATATAAATCGTATTCTGTTAATGCAAAAAGTTAAATCTATGAATGTACTTGTTTTGTAAGAAAATCAAAACGTGTCCCCCAATTTTAATTGAAAAAAAATAAGACGCAGCAAAATCTTCTGCAATAATTAGTTTTTCTTTCTACATCGACATAACACGAACATTTCTGTAAAATATTTTTACAAATGCACTATTATCACAAATTGGCGTATTTTGTTCATAAATGAAATGAACGCCGTTAATTGCACATAGTTCATAATATGTATGGAAAAAATCATTGTATTTATGAACTATTCTTCGTATATACGAATCGGACAATTTGAGCGAAATTGATATAATAAACACGTTCATAATTGTTATGAATTTCGTTCATAAAGGTATTCATATTCATTTTTTGACGCAAAGTAGCGCAGTCTACACGTCACGTGCAATTCAGACGAGCATAAAGGCGATACTGAAAAATAAAAAACCAGTCCAAAAAAAGGAACATAGAAAATAAAACACAAAGTAGGTAGGTATTTGAGTATTTGTGTATGATCGTATATGTGCAATTGTAGCCATTTTGACCATTCTATAAACAGATATTTTTATTTACCCGACGCGTCATGTGTCATGACGGGCAGTGATTATTTTCACTACTCGTCGCGACGCGACGATACTCGATGATGGCAGATACAGTTCTTAGTTTTTATTATTCATTTGTCATTTCGTACAAATACACCGAATCGTTTCATTTGTTGTTTACAACTCCAAAGAAACGTGCGCCGCAGGTACTTAACATCGCTCAACAACAAACAGCAGCAATAGGCAGCAACAGCAAGAGTAGATATAAAATAAATTGTAAGTAGTTAAAAAAAAAATAAAGTAATAAAATAAAATCAAAAAGTAATAAAAATAAAAAAAAAATAATAGAAGAAAATAAAAAAATATAGATTTTTTTATTTTTAAATAGTTTAAAGTTCATAAATATCATGAATTTTTTCATAAAAATTATAAAAGCGTTCATCAATATTATGAACTTATTCATTACGGTTTTATGAACGATTCATATATTGGATGAATTTGGTCATTGGTTGAGTCCTAATGAAAAATTCATAAAATTGATGAACAAATTCATAAATAGTATGAACATTTTCTTCTGTGCAGTTTACAATTATAATAATAATACTTGGTAAAGTCGAAGATAGTTAATATCCACAATTATACCAGTGACAATACCATAGTATTAAAAATACCAGATAGGTGACAAACATAACGTAGTATTGTTTCCTTGGTAAATATGTTTTTGACAACTGCATTTTCCAATTATCGAACAGATTTTTATAAATCTATACATTTTTATCTACTCTGTGTAATTTTATTTAATAATATAGTTTCGTCTTTTATTAAAGTGGCGAATTAATTTAATTTTATTTGTTGATTGTTTTGTATATGCACAGCTGATTATGACATATTTGGCAATAAGCTTTCAATTTGACAGATTGCTTTTGGATAGCTTTCAGTTTTAGCTGTGTTTAATTGCAAACCACAAAAATACTACGAATAGTTTCGTGGTATTTTTACCAGCCATTTGAAATGTAATTTGTATGGAAATGAATTAAATGAAGGCATTTTTCTTTCTTTTTAATATAGTATATTTCATGAAATATAATCGTCTATTTTACGAAAAAGTATATCTTTAATTTTTTAAAATGTCTCCAGTCGAATCTGATATCAGACCTGTTTTGCCACCTGATGCTTAAATCGTTGTAACAATAGATTTTTGTCCTGCTAGGGCGTTAAATTATAACAAATATTGTTGGTTCATTATATAGCATTGAATATCTCATTTTACGATAACCTCAATTCTACTGACACCAATTCATTCATAAAAATCTTTAAAATTGTTGTTCTGTCAGTTAGGCGATTAAAACTTGTTTTTGATTGAAAACGCAAATGTTTTGCGTACCAGTAAATATTTTTTAGCACTCCGATAGATATCTACGTTTGTTGAAATTTATGAATGAATCTTTAGGTTGTCGATATCTGTTGGGTGATCGATCCAAAACCAGTTTACTGTAATAAATTGGCATGAGTATCGTATTAGTGATTAAAAGTTCATTGATGTTTGAACATATTTGACAATTTATTATTTTACTATTCAAGAAATAATAAAGCGATTGCTGAGATGAAATGGATTTTGCAACAACTACATTACATTATACACAAATATATTTATTTTAGCCATATGGGTATGTCAATAATAAATTATACATTTTTATAAAAAGTTATACCTCCGACTGATCTTTCAAAATGACTCACTTCCGTTTTGCTAGAAACTGGTAGTAATCACGCTTCGTAAACCAACCAAAGATACTTGACTCATCCCAAGGTGTTGCCACAAGTTGTACTAAACGATATCTATGATTATATATATTGTTAATTACTGCATTTAATTGTGCGATAATTTATGATTTCCGATTAATTTAGCAATAAATGCAAAAACATTACAGAATCATTTAAATATTGATTGTCATAAAAATAGAAGTAAATAAAGAAGAGCGTATAATTTTAGTACAATGCGGTTTAGTAGATACAATTTTAGTTGAAACTTAAAAATAAATCTAAAAACTTGTTTTCCTCAGTCGTTGCTCTCAATAAAATTAACCTTTTTCTATAGAGCCCAACGCTCTATGCAGGAAATGATTTTGCATAGAGACCGAAACACCAAATATGGCTCGAACGAGCTCCAGACAAGTTTCTTAATCTTGCCATATTTCTAAAGCCATTACTATATACGCAAACGAATCTACAGCCAGCTAATGCAACTGGAATCACATTCGCTCAACTATCAATTAATTTCACTAAAATGTGCTATTAATATTATATGTTGTTGGTGGCAGATCAGGGGCTGTCGTGGCTTTTGCAATATACTCTTTTTATATTTGCAGGTGCAGGTCGTACATATAAAGATTTTTAAACATATTAACGTTAATATTAACTAAATAACCTAATTAAAAACATTCTGGAATTGGAATTAGAGTCACGATTATTTTATATGAAATTCATTAGCACTGTATATCAATATACTTATAAATATTGGGCTGTGGGAAAAATCGCCTAAAAAAATATGTTGGGAAAAACGAGTTGGGAAAGTTAGGGCACATGTGTAAGTTCGGTTACAATATCTGCACAAACTATATATATCCTGTACCTCATAGGTGTAGGGTATAAAAAATTAAAACTGACCCAAATGAAATTTCACCCAGAAATAAATACAATTGACCCAAGAACTAAAAACGAAATATGACAAAAAAAATGAAAAATTACCCAAAATTTAAAAAAGAAATCAGAACAAAAAAAAACCAAAAAGATAATATTCCGCCCAAAGAAATGTTCTAATTTACCTCATATCCAACAACTTTTTTGGAACCATTTCAAATATGAGCAAATCAAGAAAACCTTTAACTTCAGCCAGACTGGCTGAATACTTGGAATGGTAAAAAGGGCCCTAGACTGGCGCTAAGTATTCAGCAGAGACAAATCCTTTGCCAATATAATATACCAATAATGGGCCAGGACTGTACCATTTCAAATACACAGTGGTGGTTGAATACTGGAAAGCATTGCTAAGAAAGGTCAAGACTTGGCACATAATTTTGGGCAAAGACTAGTTCAAAATCCACGTACAAACCCACACACAAACACAGTAATTATAAAGACGTAATCAATAAATTTAATTAAACACTATAATAATGTTATATATGTATGTCATGGATACAATAATCAAACTAATAATGAACATATGTTGGGATTCCGGACGGGACAATCGTACGCTAAAAACTTTAATATCTCGAAGGAAAATTAATGAACTTACTTGAATTTTTGTGCAAGTAATATTTAAATCGGACTAAAAACATACGAAAAAATTAGAGAATTCTGTACGGTAGATCAAAAGATTAAATGAAATAGTTGTCGTCCCGGACGGGACAAAAACGGAAGTGCATGTCGAGGTTAATATGGTAATTCCAAAAAGTCAACGAATTTTGCATACATATAAGTTATTTTTTTGAATTATTTAGAAAAATATCTAGGATAATGTGCTATATTTGTAAATTTACACCTTGTTTATAATATGTATAGTTTTTCATAATAAATCACAGACAAATTCTGGGCGGGTCAACATTTTTTTTTTGTTTTGCTATAAAAACCTTTTGCGTATAAATTATTTTTATGATAATTTAAAAATATAGCTGCGATAATTTACTTAATTTTCATCTATGTATACTTTGTTCCTAAAATTTATAATTTTTTCGATATATAATATAATAATAATATAATTACGAAATAAATTGTGATGTAAGATTCGAATATTCAGAGATTTTTTTAAGGTTTATATTGGTTTTCGTTTTTTGAGTAAATTATTTTTTTTTATATTTATTTACACTTTGGTACTCAAAGTTAAGGACGTGGACAATTTCAATTAGCTGTCAAAAAAATTATAGAATTACTAGGTAATCGATGTTTGCATTTTTAAAATTTCCGAGGAAATAGGATACCCATATATAAAAATCAAAATTTGTCCTTAATTTAATTTCAATGCTTATTTTTAAGCTTTAGAAATATTATTAAGGTTATCTGAAAAAAAGGAAAATAATATTTTGTATCTGGATTTCTTTCAAACTATTTAATTTGGGTACTAAAGTAGATTTAAGAAAAATTGGTATATTTAATAGTAGTATAGAAACGTAACCTTATGAGTATTTTTTTATACGTTAACGGAATAGAATGTTCTTTTCAGATATTTAGATTCACATATTTATGATTCCAGTTCTCATTAATGTGGAATATAGCGATACTACTTGTGACATATAGAGGAACCTGCTCTAGCACTACTTGTTCATATTGTTGTGTTAATAATTTTTATAATTTTTTTGATTTACAAATATTTTTTTTTGTAATCAAAATATTTTTCAAATATTGGAAATCAACTTTAAAATAAAATATAACATTTTTTTGAGGATTTCCACATTTTGGGGCTCAACTGAGCGAAAAAAAATAAGATTTAAGACTCAAGACTGAACATTTTAGACTGCATAGTCAAGATTGAAGAAGACAATTTCAAGATTCCAAGACTCAAGATCGAAGATTCGTTTTGATGTATGCATCGCAATACATCAAAAATGGTATTGTAAGTGACCCTACAAAATATAAAAAATATATGTTGGAGCACTCAAGGGTAGATAAACTCTTTGGATTATGTTTGTATATACTTATATGCTTAATATAAAAAATAAACTCAGTGATGTTTTTATACCCTACACTAAGAGTTAAGGGGTATATTCAGTTTAGTACGCCGTTTGTAACACCCAGAAGGAAGCATCTTCGGTATGGAAAAGTATATATATTCTTGATCAGCATGATCTCTTGAGTCGATTTAGCGATGCCCGTCTGTCTGTATGTCCCTCTGTCTGTCTGTCACTCTGTCTGTCTGTCCCTCTGTCTGTCTTTTGAAATCACGATTACAGAAAAAGTAGACTAGCTAGAGCAATGAAACTTTAGATTTAGATTACTTATATATCTAAGCTGTGATCGGTCTATTGTGAACTGGGAACCGACCACTTATGTTCAAATACCTCATATAAAATATATATCTACAAATCAATTTTATTGCTTAGGTAAACTTTTTTTGGTAAAATATATATTGACTCATGCTCAAATACATGATAATAATGTTTTCCGGAGAAAAGACTTGTGGTTCACAAAAACAAAATCGAAATTCGGTACACCTACCCATTTGTAAATATGGGTATCAAATGAATGGTAATACTTCAGCGATTGAAAGATTGTAGTTATTTTCGGGATTCGTATATCCTGGTGACCTATATTCCACTTTTAATGGTAACCACACATATGTGTAGGGTATTTATAGCTTAGACCGACTATAATTTTGATAATCCTAACTATAATAATAACACCTACTTTAAAATTTCCCATGTGATCTAACCTTCCCAACTGGTTAGATCTATTTTTGATTTTCTCTGCTAAAGTTTTCGATCAAAGTAAGAGATTTTTCATAAAAACACAGGTTTTAAAAGTTACAGCACTTAACACATGTTGTGAATATTAACAAAAAAAATTGTTATCGGATTGCCAAAACTTAGTTCTTTATTTAATTGTAAAATATGTTCATATTCCTAAAAAATTGAATTTTTAAAAAATCTTAGCATTTACCAAATACAAATTTAAAACATTTTTTAATAAAATATTTATTTTGAAGTGTCACGTTTGCAATAGTGTAGCAAATGAATACACCAAAATTTTACACAAAAATTTGTATCTCTCTTTAAAAATCTGCATTAACATTTTTAACAAATTATAACTTTTGTTTTTGTCAATTTTGGCCTCTAGTGCAACACTGAGCGGCGTTACTTGTATTAGACGTATTATATAAACTCTCCTCATTTAAAATTTAATAAAATTTAATAAATTGGCTTAGTGTTAGCGAGCATTGGTCTGCCAGGTCTGGTTGAGTCTTCAGCCCGTCGTCAAGCCTGCCTTTTCCTACATGTGTAATTCAAAATGATACTAATTGGGATTTTTCTATTGTAAAAAAAAATGTTTTACATTTATTTTGGCGCTATGAAATTGACCCAATTGTTTATACATTTTGGTTATGAAACAACACCCAAAATGGTTTATTTGTGCTGTGTCATTTTTCGCCTTTGGATGTTATTTCATAATAAAATAAACAATGTACTTTAATATAGCCCAACTAGAAATTAGTTTGGCAGTTATTTAACTATTTGTTTTGTATTCTTTTTTTTATAATACCTAAAATTTTAGGTATTGGATAATATCGTAGTATCTTTATTTGTATAAACTCAATACTCATTTTTTTCAAAAGGAAATTGCTATTTTTGTAATAAAATTTAAGAAAAATATTTGAGGAAAAGAAAGTGTTTCAAATTTCATTAGATTATTTAAATTACAATTTATGTCTTCATTATGTTGCTTTAATTTAATTATCGTTTCAGATAATTTAATTATTCGTTGCATTTCGATTGATACCCGACACTCTTGTCTTTTTTTCTATATTGATATTAAATGTTACAACCAATGGAAACGCATCTGAAAGAAATGCTATCTTAATGTTGCGGTCAACAGAACGAAGTTCAAACGTCAGCCACAAAATAAAACATCGATTTTAATAGTATGCAGTAAAGCTTTTCGGTGGCCCGTGGCCACTGACCATTTGACATGATTTGAGTTTATTGCCTACTGTCCAGACTCTATTGAAATCTCTTGTTTGTCCATCCACTTATATCTTATAATCTAAAAAGCATACATACAGATACTGGAATAATTAATAATGCAAAATACTACACTAAAAAATAGGAACGTTTCTATTGTACGTGTGACAAGCTATCGTTTACTTCTGGTAAATACCTATAACCTGCCACATCTACTTATTGTTAGACGTTATTGCAAACATCAATAATTGTTTTGTATTTGAACAAAATAATAATTCATTTCTAAAAAACATATATTTGTTTCCAAGCTGATGACTCTGGCTAATTTACGCCACATTTCGAATAATCTACCCTGGCATTCCGCATTATTCGACATATCGCGTAAATGAGTGGCTGCCGCAGAAAACACATTTTGCTTCGACTGAACTTGATGAACACTACAAATATTAAGAAAACACTACAAATACTTGTGCGATACAATACGAATATTTGTGGGAAACACTACAATTGTTTGTGACAAACACTACAATATTTTTGAAACACTTCAAAGCATTTTGGAAAACGTTATACACATTTAGGAGAAACACTTAATAAATTTAGGGCATTTGAATCAGTTACGGCAAACAATTTCGAATTTTTTAACTAGAAATAGTACAATTGTTGTATCATTTGCGGTAAACATTACATCATTGTTTCCTATAAAATTCAAACACCTTAGTGTTTGTTTAGTGTTTACCAGAAACGATATAGTTTTTTGTGTATATGATGATTTAGATTTTATCCACATATTTGTTTTTAGTACCATATAATATGTAAAGTCGGTCAATGTGAAGTTTGTATTTTTGAAACCAATAGACTCAAAGTAGAATTATTATATATAACAAATGTATTCATATATTTATATTTTATGTACTCCTAAATGTCTAAGACTTAGATAAATATTTCTGTGAGTATTCAAACAAAAAAAAAACACATTTTATTATTTATATTTTTTACTGATTAAGCGTAGGTTGGATTTGCACCTCATTGTAACATACCAAACAATTGTAACCACAACCGGATGTAGCTGACAGCATTAAACGTCGAATAAAACTTTGTATAGTCGATTTCAAATTAATATCAAATCTTAATAGTGCGCAGTCTCTTGTGGTTCATTGACAAGATCGACATATTTCAAGACAGTGATGAATGTACATTTTAAACGTTTAAATGCTTTGCAATAAATCACATTGTTTCAAATAAAGCAATTGTGTATTTAATTTACCAATTACATTTCGATTGATGGCATAATTGTGTGGTTTTTTAAGACATTTGTGATTAAACGACTTCAAACACTCAGAGAACGAATCAGTTGGGACAACCGTTTCATTATGTATTTTTTTTTTTTTGACAACCGATTTTAGTTTTGTCAGAATTCGACTAATTCAGTTGTTGCAACACCACAATTAGTTCATACAACAACTGAATACAATTGACACAGCGAAATAATCGGTGATTGTTTAGTTGTGGTGCCCATTTAAGTACACGAAGTACAGCCAACTGACACGAAGTTAGCTACACAACGGAAATACAACAGATGGAAACCAAATAGCAAGACTCTGTATATAGTATGTCTCTTCTTGAAGAAAGTATATTTGGGCAGAAAAAAACCGAAGATTAAGAACTAACAGACTCTTTAAATAATTCCACGTTATTTTTACCCATGGCACGAGCTGTGTGCAGAACTAAAAACGAGTGAACAATCTGAAGCTTGTGCGACTGATGTTGTACTGCTTTAGCGTCGTTTTTTTTAGTAAAAAAAAGCTCATCTTACAGTTAAGTCAAATAAATATTGGTTGCTACAAACTAATGTTATATCATTAAGTCAATAGAACCAACTATCTGTTGAGCCAACATAACATTAATTATGTCTCATTTTAAATATAGAGGTCGTAAATGTTAGTTTTATACTTCATACTATTGATTGCCACAAATTTCCGTTACAGCATTCTACATGAAAATGAATATTAATACAAACAACTGCATGCAAAGCAATTATTTCAGTGAGGGTACAAGCCAATGAATTTCTTTTGCAACGTCCTTCAACTTTGCTTGTAAAAATTTGCTTGTTTGCTATAGAAAATAAATTATTTATTATGAACAAAGGTTCGTTTGCACTCAGTGTGTGTCAACATACGTTTGCGACAAATGCATATATCATTAATATTAAACGTATTTTGTGAGAAAACATTACTATCATTTATTATTTTTTTTTTTACAAATTAACCAACGCTCAGGGGTTGCCCCCATGCAATGCACAGTGTTGATCGTAAGAAAGGATTATAGGTTAAGGGGAGGAGGAAAGATGGAGTAGTGTCGGTAAAGAGGATTAGTTTGAATGTTACAGTTTAAATGTTACAGTTTGAGAGTTTCGCTCACAGAATCGTACAGTTTTGTATTTGCATTATATTTTTTTTTCTGTGTGTGTACATTTCGAATTAAAAGGTTAGTTTTCTTACGGCTATTTTTGTACCTTATGGTGGGAATTTTACATTATCTTCTAAAAAACAGATCAGAAGTTTTATAAATTGAGTTCAAAAATATTTCGTTCATAGAATCAATAGCAATATCATACATATGTAACATACATGTTCGATTTCGTATCTATATTATACTACAATTCGTTCAAAGATATACGCAGATATCGTAACGAAATAATGAATCAAACGAGAAAAAAGAGAGAGAAATTAATTATTTTCGGAACCACTCAAACTATTTGCATACCCTACATTAAATACAAGTATATTCTTTAGAGGCTTCTGAATTCATTTAGAGTGTTATCGACAGCCACAATAAACCAATTTTTTAATATTAGTTATACAATTTATTTTTTAAAAATTGGAAATGGTATTGAAACCATGTTATATGGATAAAAAGAATTTAAATTTATCAATGATTTACCGCAGCATTAATAATGGCTTCTATTACAAATCTTACTGAATACAATGCCAAAATAAAATAATGCAGGAACTTTCACAGACAACTCCATATGGAAGCGGGAATAATGAGATTTGATTACATGCTAAAAAAAACTAGACGGCCACTAACTCAGCCTGCAGCTAACGGCTTATTTCAAGTTCCAAACGAACCAAACAAATAAAAATGCGCCATAAATGCACAAAAAAGTATAAAAAATAATAGACACGTAATGCGTAATAAAGACGTAACTGAAAATATGTGTTTGGCCCAAAAGGCAGAAATGCAGCCGAAGACAAAAACTCATTTCGAACTTTGCGGCTGGCCTATACGGCATTTTCTATCTGGCAGCTGAACAGTACATGCAAATAAAAATCCAGTTTTAGTCTAGTAGCCGGACACCAACCAACAGCCACCCACAAGACGGTGATGCAAGCTCTGGACATTTGGGCCTTAGAAGAGGAAACAGCAAAATTAACTGTGCTGCGACCAAACGGTCAACCAACGGAATAAAACGAAGAAACTAAAATATGACTCACCGTCGCAAATGCATCTACATATCGTCATTATAGAAAAAGAACTCACCAAATCATTTCTCCAAAAAACAATTTATTAAGTACATTTATTAATATTACACAACAACAGCCGATAAATATTATACTATACTGGCGAGATGCAGACTCACAGGCCTTCTATACTCCACAGAAGGAGTGTCGCGGACAGACCTAGGTAAACTAAAAAAACAAAAATCGCACTGAAGACTTTGCTTAATCGAATTTGCCTTATAATCGAAATCTACTACATTTTTTTTTAAATTGTTGTGTAAAGATAATTATATTCTCCAACAACATCACTTCATTTTACCATAATCAGTTTCAAAACTAACATTACAAATATATGTTTCACAATAAACAGAACATGAAATAAAATGTAAATAAAAAAATATGCTTGAAACACTTCGTAGAATACACGAAACATTTGTTATATCCATTTTTTCCAAAATATTTTTTTACGAACGATTCGTATATATTACGAATCAATATTCGTTAAATTGAAACAACAACAAAATTTTAATTACGAAACTTTCGTTATATTATTTTCTATTACAATAGCCACTTGGAGCTGCATTTTATTTAAACAGTTTAAAAATGTATTCTGTTTGAGTTGCGTTTGTGTCAAAAGTATCAAATCAGTGGATAATATTTCATATTTTTATTAATGAATCGTCATTATCATTGTTAGTTTTTTTTTAAACAAAGTATTCGTGTATTTTACGAAAGATTCGTAAAATTTTTCATATGTTTCATAAAATGTACGATCGCAATCTTAAACTACGAATACTTTCGTAAAATGCACGAATGCTTTGCTTCAATAAATTACGAATATTTCGTATTATGTATATTTGTGCAAAAATGTTTACTTAGATCAATTCATTTTCGGTTTTTATTTGTATTTGAAATACAAGTGCATATCATATTTTCATATTATAAAAATATATAATTTTTTGGTTGAACTTTTGAAAAATATTGAACACATCTCTGAGTATGAATATGAAATCGGTTTTCCGATACCAATTCGTTTACGGCTTTTATTTGCATTTTAAATTCGCAAGTATCACCAAATTTTAAATTAATAAATTTGAAATGATTTTTAAAATCTCTCATGGTAGCATTTAAAATTAGAACAAAACCTTTATATATATATATATATATATATATATATATATATATATATATATATATATATATATATATATATATATATATATATATATATATATGAATTGATACTGAAAACCCGTTTCGACATTCGTAGATTAAATCTACGAATAGTTTCGTAAAATAAGCAATTAGTATTCTTAATTTTATCATAAATTTACGAAAGTTCTTTTGTAGATAAATTTTCGTAAAATACACGAAGGATTTAAATCTACGAATAGTTTCGTAAAATAAACAATTAGTATTCTTAATTTTTATCATAAATTTACGAAAGTTCTTTTGTAGATAAATTTTTGTAAAATACACGAAGGATTTCATGTATTTTAAGATTAAATCATCTTAACTTCTCCTTGTGCAGTTAAAACGGCAATTGCTTTGTTTTAGTTTCACAAAAATGAATACATATTGTATATTTCACAAACAATTTTATTTAAAAATATACGAAATTTCGTCAAAAAGTAACAACATTATTTTGTTGTTTTTACATACAAAATTTTGTTAAGTGTACAAAAATATATTATTTAGTTCTCATTGTAATATGTTCAATATCTTTTACAACACTGTTTGTTATTATCAGACATTTATAATTATGTTTTCATAAAGCGCCAAACATATATGCTCTGTCTGAAAATTATGCTAGGGAGAACACTTTTTTGCAGTGTATTGAAAAACAAGAAATGCTATTTTTATAGAACTGCAACCGCATTCTTTTTGTGAAATTACGATATTAATTATATTATCGTCATCATTCAGTGAAAAATCGTTAAGTCCAATTTTCGATATAATCGAGATAAGTATGCCACTATAATAAAAACAAACTCATCTGTACGTTGCAAAAGATCTCGGAGTCCTACATCTTACCATATCGGAGATATTAAAAATGAAAAATCACTAACAAGTCACAAACATTCAGTTCAGTGAAAAGTACTCAAGTCCACAATTAGCCCTTAAAAAGAGTCCGATCATATATATTTTTGAATTAAACTATGGCAGAAAATCTACATGAGCATTTATTATAAAAAAATAAAAAAAAATAATACAAATCAGTTAAATTTTTAAAGGACAAAGTGTTTTTTCTCAGAACGCCAATCGTCCTAATCTGAATAAAAACGAGTTGGGAAAGTTAGGTCACATGGGTAAGTTCGGTCACATGGGGCGGATTTTTATAGTCGGTCGGGCCCGACTATGGAATACCCTACACCTTTGGTGGAGATATTAATGAGGAATATTTAATTGTATACCTTAATTTTAAATTTTTAATTATGCTGAACCTCAGAATATTATTCATATATCAGAAATTTACGTCTTATATCCCTATAAATTAAAAAAAATTATATAAAGTATAAAAAACTAAAAAAAAAAATGAAAAATATAATTGGGCGGACCACGCCTATATTTAAAATTTTGAAAGGCTAATATTTCATAGATTTGATTTTAATAATTTACGGATCAAATTTTTACTATGAAAACCCGTGATATAATGAAAAAAAAAAAGTGGGCGGATCACGCCCATTTTTGGACCACATATTTTTAGGTATATTCTAACAATACCTTTTAAATTTTATAACTATATCTTGAATACTTTTCGAAATATTAGTTTCGAAAGAGTTATATAAAAGTGACTTGTATGGGAGGTGGGCGTGTCCGTTGACCGATTTTGCTCATTTTCAAACTCAGTTCCTACTTTTGGCTAAAATATATTGAGACGAAATTTCATCGCATTCTGATCAGTATTTCTCAAGTTATTCTGTATTCGGACAGCAAGACAGCAAGACAGCAAGACAGCAAGACGGACAGACAGACAGACAGACAGACAGACAGACAGACAGACAGACGGACATGGCTAAACGGACTCGGGTAGTTATGCTGATCAAGAATATATATACTTTTCCATACCGGACACGCCTCCTAAGGGGCGTTACAATATATGCACAAAGTTAATATACCCTGTACCTCATAGGTGTAGGGTATAAAAAGCGCTGAGTCGACAAAAATAGTCGGATTTCTACGATTTTTGAATTAAATTATAGATGTTTGCAGTTTTTTCATCTGTAATAACATTTTTTCATCTGCAATAAAAAAATGTTCTTTGATATACTGAAACACCGTTACTGTTTATTAGTCCCATATAATTATTCGTCATCATTTAGACTAAACGATTATGAATACTAAACATGGACTAATTTTGGGAACTTTTAAAAAGCTAAACTATTATATAAGGACTACGACCAAAAATTCGCTGGTGCATTATACAACGAGCCGAAAGGTACAGGGTTCGATCCAAGGGACTGTCAAGATCTTTTTATAGAAAACATTTTTCTAAACGACACAGCCTCTCGGCTGTCAATGGTAAATCTACGAGAGTAAAACCTTTCCTAAGAAAAGCTCAAAAACTCGCCGTTGAACTGTAGATCCCAAAATTTGAGTACAATTGGTAAGAGAGCTCAGGCCTTGGTTCTTCAGGACTATTATTATAATTTTGATTAGAATTCTGAAAGTTCCTACAGTATTTTTCTGTGCTTATTATATGTATGTATAACCAATAATCCTAAAGCTATTTCGGGACTTGTATATTTTCTCTTTTGCCGGGTGTCGGCTCCATTTTCATGCTGGTAACATTCGCGTTTGTTAATCAATTTTGTTGTCATGACTTTTGCGGTTCTCTCGTTGCAGATTCTCGTGACAACTGGGAGCAGGCCATGATGCAACACATGCACACAGTAGCTGATCTGGTTATTGGCTGCTGGTGACCAACAAATATACTTTGGGCAGTCACGTCGACCACCATGATGCGGATGCAAGTGCTTCCAGCGGAACCGCGTGCACATAGCACATGTGCATGTTGAGGTTGTACATTTGATAGATATCGGTTTGGTCGGCGTTACCATCGTTGACATTTGTGGTTGTGTCTAATGTCATTTATCTCGATCGGATTTATCTGTGATTAATCGATGTTCATGTCTGTTGTTGGAGCTTCTAGTTTTCTTAATACCAACATAAAGCCAAGGCATTTGCATGCCTACACCGAGAGAAAAACTTCTACCGGAGGAATTAAGAATACGGAGTGGTATGCAGCTAAATGGTTACATTACTGCTTTTAAGAAACAGAGTCACGTGTTATTAAAAAATGTAGTTCATTCAGACAATTATTATTTATATGCAGCAATTATTTATATGCTGAGGTTAATTGAACAACTATTATAAAAGGTCTAAGCCGATTTTATCTCGCAATTTGAGCTGTGCGTGTTATATAACGTGGGACGTATCTTTCAATGCCGATAAACGGCGGTGGTTAGAGGATTTTTGAAGGCAATGTATACTCTCTTTCAGATCTATCTTTTAAAGAGATTTTCTCGTATTAGTCTCCGATTAAAAGCCTTATCAAAATATTAATTTTTTATTTCATCGACTCAAAACGAATCACGATTTTATAACCAAGATATTATATCGACCTTTGGTTTGAAAACAAATTTAGAGATATCCACTCTCAATCTCGAAAGTGTCAAGTAAGAACAATATCCTAAACATAGTATCAAAGAAGACACATATTCTTTAAATTTTCGAAAACACTGAAATATTGAAAATCATGTAATTTTGCAGGAATGCAAACCACATAAGTGAGGCCATAAAAGCCACAACTCGCTGGTATGAACGAATGAGGAATGCGTGCCATGAGTGCCGAAAGTTAGCACCTTTTTGGCCAAATGGCTGTAGCAAGAGAAGCGACAAAAGGTAGCACGCCATAAATTAAACGAACACTTAAATGGACCGAACTGAACCGAACCGCGATCCGCGGACCACGAAAGAAACCGTTGGACCGGCAAGTCATGCTAAGTAAGGTCGTGATACCCATTAAGCATGCTTAAAGAAGAGCTTAAGTGTCTTCAGGTTTCCTGTTGTTATTGCTGCTTGTTGGAGAGCCGAAGCAATGTAAAGCGCATGTAATGCGGATCTGCATTAAACGTAGTTTCCAAGACACATCATCAGGTCTCGCGAGCAGGTGGCCCACGAGTGGCCAAATATAAATGAATGATCAACACATGAGCGCAGCATGGCTGAAACGCATTTGGCCAGCAGACAGCGCGAAAATTTAGTACAAATTCATGTTCGCACTAATTCGTTTGGTGTAAATGAATGTTGGCAGTCCTGCAGTACTCCGCCTCCTTCTGGTCTCAACTGACGATCGACGACCGACCTTTTTCCGAATGCATCTGCATCATAACTAAATATGGAGCGCGGCATTTGCCGGCTGGTGTGCTGCACATATGTGTCAGTCGTATGAACTGATTTTGGTCAATGAAAAGTGTCTGCAGAGCATGGCCTGGCCCAAAGATAGAGACACAGGCAGTGGCAGTGGAAATGGCACGGAACTCCTGCAGTTACTCACGTAGACGTAGCTACTGTATCTGATTCTAGTGCGCTGCAGTTGAAGATGGAGTCATTTATTAACATTTTCAAAATGTACGGCAGGAAATCACGCGACATTCGTTTAATGTTATTTCGGTTTCTTTTAGGAGACTTTAAATGCGTTATACACATTAAACGTAAGGGTTGTCATGATTCTTGTGGGCCATCCGAAGGGCAAGACCGGGACTGTCATTTGAGTTTCGTGCCAAAAGATTAACGGCGTGCGCACACATAATCGCGCAATGAATCAAAATCTCACTCGCGCAGATACTATAAGCGAGCCTCAAGCGAGTTTCAAAATATATCCTGTTTCAAAATAACACCACAATTTTCATAAGATGCTAAATTGAAACTAAATACGAATAAATTAGAAATCACAAGAAGTATTTTATGGTACGACCATTGATTTTATGATTCATATATAATTCTATTTTCATATTAATTCAAAAGTTTGCTTATGAATTTGATAGTATTTTAAAATTTGACCGTATAATTAGTACACTAAGAAAAAAAGTGACGTAATAAAATAATATAAAATTTATTTAAATTTGATTTAAATGTTTTTGGAATAAAATACATAAAACCCCATATGAAAAAATGTTATGCACGTATTCAATTTGAAATTAAACAAACAAAAAATTACAGACGCATTTTAATTAATAATTTATAAAAAATTATATAAATATTTTTAGAAGTATTTAAGTAAGTTTTTATTTAAGTATCCAGTCTAAAATTATGTATACAGAAAAAAACATGTATAACTCAAAAGGTACATCAATACAATTAAATTTAAACGGTGCCGACTAAATTATTAATTGTATTAGCGTACACATCTTCATATTAGCAATCGCATTTGCTTCAACAGCCGTTGCCGCGACGTGCCGGTGGTGTGTGCATTCGCTTACATTGGTGTGAGTAGTCATTTACAGCCGATACGATTTTAGTTATATTGATTAAATATTTAATCATATGAATTAATAAATTAGCACAACAAAAATTAATGAAGAAAATAAAAAAAAACCTATGAAGAAAAATATTTTTTTTTTATTTTTATACCCTACACCTGTGAGGTACAGGGTATATTAACTTTGTGCATATATTGTAACGCCCCTTAGGAGGCGTGTCCGGTATGGAAAAGTATATATATTCTTGATCAGCATCACTACCCGAGTCCGTTTAGCCATGTCCGTCTGTCTGTCCGTCTTTCTGTCATGCTGTCCGAATACAGAATAACTTGAGAAATACTGATCAGAATGCGATGAAATTTCGTCTCAATATATTTTAGCCAAAAGTAGGAACTGAGTTTGAAAATGAGCCAAATCGGTCAACGGACACGCCCACCTCCCATACAAGTCACTTTTATATAACTCTTTCGGAACTAATAAATCGAAAAGTATTCAAGGTATAGTTATAAAATTTAAAATGTATTGTTAGAATTCACATAAAAATCCAAAATGGGCGTGATCCGCCCATTTTTTTTTTTAATTATTTCCAGGGTTTTCATAGTGGAAATTTGATCCGTAAATTATTAAAATCAAATCTATGAAATATTAGCCTTTCAAAATTTTAAATACAGGCGTGGTCCGCCCAATTACATTTTTCAACATTTTTTTTTAGTTTTTTATACTTTATATAATTTTTTTAATTTATGGGGATATAAGACGTAAATTTCTGATATATGAATAATATTCTGAGGGTTAATGGAATACCCTACCAAAGGTGTAGGGTATTCCATAGTCGGGCCCGACCGACTATAAAAATCCGCCCCATATGACCGAACTTACCCATGTGACCTAACTTTCTCAACTCGTTTTTATTATATTTGTTACTATAATTGTATTTTATTATTATAAATATTTTTTTATCTTAGTTTATATAATTACTTTTATTTTAATAACTTTACTTACTATTTGTTGTTCAAAGTTTGAATTAAGTTTCGAAAAGTATTTAAATTTATTATTTTTTAAATGTAGTTTTATTACTTTTTCCCACAGTGTGAAAATTAGGTGTAGTGCATAACGTGTAGAAATTGCTAAATTTAATAATAACAGTTATGAAGAACATACCGAAGTAAAATAATAAGGAGATTCATAATATATATTTTTTTTCATTTTAATTTTACTGTTGTTGTCTTGTTCTCTCTCTGCAATCCATTTGCATTCCTGACCAATCAATAACTTGTCATACAAAAATTCATGATCCATCAACAATATATTCAGTTAATATTAATCCTATATAAAATTTTTCTCTGAAAAAGTATCTGAAGTATTCGTTTGAATAACATTAATTATGTTTTAAATCTAACAGTTTGAATCTTACAGTTTGAAATATTTTATCCCAGAATAGTACGAAATTCTTAATGATTTTTTTCTATTTCGTTTCCCACAAAAAGTTTTTATCTATTATGTAAATATTATATCGTCACTATCATGCCAAAGGGGCAAATGTGTAATTTTTGACATTTCGTTTTTTTTACATTTTTGAATGCAGTTTTTCCTCATATTTCCTTGGATATTTCTAGCCGCAAAAGACAATACCAAAATGGCGAATTTGAAAAATTCAAAATCTTGTCATTGTAAAAGGTCGAATCTTTTCTTTTTATTGCCATAACTTTTTACTGGTACAAGATAAAATATTGGTGTGAAGGCAAGAATTGTTTCTTTTTAAAGCACATATCGATCGCATCATTATTCAAAAATAATGTTCTTGCAAATATCAAAACTTCGAACAATTATTTTTATATAATAAAGCCAATCGATAAGTTCCTTAAAAAAAAAACAATTAATAGCTTTACACTACTTTTTTATCTTATGACAAAAAACGCCCATTTGGCATAAGATTTTCAATTTTTCGAATTTTGCTATTTGGAAGCGATAACTTTTTATGGGTACAAGATAAAATAGTGGAATTAAGGCATTAATTGTTTGTTTTTAATGCACCTATCGATTGGTATCATAATTTAAAAATAAATGTCGAATCATTTTTTTTGCAAATAACAAAAATTTCGGTAAATTATTTTTAAATAATGAAGCAAATCGAGAGGTGGTTTAAAAACAAACAATTAATGCCTTTACATAACTATTTTATCTTGTACCCATGAAAAACAATGTACATATGTCAAAAAACCAAAAAGATTTGCGTTTTGATCAGGACATAGCCACATAAAATCCGTATTTATAATTCCAAAATTTGACAAATCAAAAGACATTTTATATACGTTATGCTCATTGATGAATAAATCATAATAACATAAAATTATAAAAAAAATAATAATTTTTACAGCAATTTAAACTTTATAATTTGATTTCCCAACCTTTTTTAAAATACACATTGCCCTTATGGTACGTCAATGACGATATTGCATTTGTCGCACAATTTGGCTCACAATAAGGGAAAACGATCTTTCGATTAGAACAAAGAAAAACTTCTTTTACGATAAAGTTTGAGCACGTTGCAAATGTTTTTTTCATTGACCTGCGTATAAGAATTTATTAAATAAATTATTTCAACGCTATTCGAAACTAAAAATTGAAAAATTTAAATTTTTTTCTATTTAAAATAATAAAAAACATAGTAATTACTCACTGCAAACGGTCGATTATTGTAGCAAGCAATCCTTATGTTAGTCGTTATATATCCCACCAAAAACAATTGCCTAAACAAATATGCTACTATTATTCGCACTTAAATAGCATCTGACTACTAAATGGTTAACTATAAAACCAATACTTTCAAAATTGATCAATGCGGATCGCACTGAATAATCGTTGTTCAATACTCCTCTTGAGTCTTCTAGCAATCGATGGGCACTCGCTAAAAGTGCAAAAATATTATAAATTCAAGATTATCTTGTAACAGACAGACAAACAGATGAGCAGACGATCATCCGAAGGTACTTGCGGAGGGATGGACCAACACACTATACAGACAGACTTATAAATGGCAAAAACGTGACTAGTCAAGTACGAACAGCTTAACTAGACAGACAGCAAGACATCCAAAGTGCCAGGATATTTGTTTTTTAGTGGCGAATTATTGGTTGAATTGCCAACCAATAGATTTCAATTTCCAGATATAGCGCACTGCTTCATTGATTTAAATGTGTTTTCTTTTATTTTTCTAGAGCAAACTTCAGCTTCACTTAGGCGAAAATAAATAAGCTACCCTGACAGTCACCGTATTTAAACCATATCTTTGGGGTTTCGGTCCCCAACAGCGTTGCTTATAACTTTATATGAATTATTGATTGGATGCTCTATTCTACTCGACTGGGTTGATCTGTTGACTGAACTCTTAAACATTTAGTCCGGCTATTTGCAGTGCGGCGCTGCTTCTGGGTGGACAAATTAGAATTTTATTGACAGTATCCCCTGTAGGTGATTTTTTCAATTAAAATGCAACACAAACACATTACCATTGCGAAATAAGAGATTAAAATCGAAAGTCGATTTATTGAATTTCACAATTTTAATTTAAAGAGAAGAAGTAATAAAATAGAATATTTCGATTCGTTTTTGACATGACGATTTTAAATATAAAACCTTATTTAAATATGCCAATAATTATGTGCCTCAAACATTGTATAAAAGGGTGTTTGCAGTAACATGATAAACCACATATTTTCAAAATCGATTTTTTCAGATCATTCCCAAGCATAAAGTGTTTGGTGATTATTCAGAATCCCAGTCGAAAAAGGCATACTTTGCGATACATTTTCGAACTACAAGTAAGTAGGAACATAAAGTGCCCTGTCTACCCCATAGCATACCTTGAAAACGGAAGAAAAATCTACTATACGTTCTAGGTTATTTTGTATGTTCTAGGTTATTTTGTAAGTATATTGAAAAGTGATCAGACTTATTTACGATATAGCGATACATTTATGCAAGAAATTATGGAGCATAGTATACATTATAGCTTACTTTGAATGGAGCATTGAAAGTGGTCATATTTTCTATCATATATAAAAAATTGCGACCCATTTCTGCAATATTTCAATTATTTATTCGAATTAGTTGTGATAAATATTCACACTCAGAAAAAAATCTCATAAAATCCCATTAAAATTTGTCAATAGGAGAGTGCTGGATTTAATACCCAGCAGGAAATGGCATCAATGACGACAAAGTTATCAATGATGAATCGAGGACATTGAAAAATTTTTCATTGATGAATATGTCTACAACAATTTCATAAATGACATTGCATTAAAGACGTCATACACCATATGTCATATATACATATATCAATGACATTGTGAAAATCCGTCATTGATGAAATTTTATTGATGACGTCATTGATGAAAATTAACATTCACGTGATAAGTCCCTAAAGAAATGCAGAATTTACGTTGTGAAATGCAATGTGAAATGCATACAACATACATCTAGGGGCAGAATTTACGCCTAAAACTGAAATTTTGTGTTCGATGTCACTCTGCCATATTACTCATAGGCCCAATTTGAGGGACCAATTGAAATAATGAATAAAATAAAATCAAAAAAAAAAATAAATAAATAAATTAAAAAATAAATAAAAATAATTTTTTTACTAAAAACAAAAAAAAATATACATGACAATCACTTGGTGACTTCCTTGATGAATGACGTGCATAACTTCGACAATGCTACATCAAAAAATTGAAAATATGAGACAAATAAAGGTGGACTAAAATCTAAATGATAATACAAAGCGAGTTCAGTAAAATAAAATCAACGCTTAACCCTGCGCCATAAAAATTTACGTATTGTATTTGCAGATAAATACAAATTTTGGGAGGATGAATTTGAAACTGTCATCCCTGCTAAACGTGTTCCAAGCGAAAACACATTGGTGTACCTCTAATGTCATGGGATGCATTTGGAGCATGAGGAAAGTCCCGAAAATGAATTGAGAAATTTATATTGACTTGTTGGAGAACTATTCGATTGTCTTATTATCTCCTATATGTTTATGGAGATAATAAGACGTTCCAACAAATCAACGCTCAGATCCAAAAATTTAAATGCACACAATATACCGGTATTGGTACGGCCTGACCAATTGAAATCCTCAGGGGTATTATTTCTGCAAAGGTCTTTTCAAAGTCAAAGTTCAAAGCTTAACACAATCAATATTGCCTGAATGAGAAAAAATTGATATTGGCACTTTAGGCAACTTGGTGGGTTCCATGCCTCGTATGCAACAACAAGTTTTAATACACAAGGGCAACACAATATCCTATTAATTACTTAAATAAATTGTTAAACATTTCGTTTGTTTTTATACCCTACACTAAGAGTGAAAGGGTATATTCAGTTTGGTACGCCGTTTGTAACACCCAGAAGGAAGCATCTCCGGTAAGGAAAAGTATATATATTCTTGATCAGCATGACCTCCTGAGTCAATTTAGCGATGTCCGTCTGTCCGTCTATCCGCCTGTCTATCTGTCTGTCTGTTGAAATCCCTACTACTTTTAGAATTGAAGAGCTAGATAAATGAAACTTATAACTTGCGAGATCGGTCCATTGTGACCTATGATCCGACCACTTATGTTTAAATACCTCATATAAAATGTACATATAAAGATCAATTTTTATGTATACGTGCTTAGGTAAACTTTTTTGGTCAAATATATATTGACATCATGCTCAAATACATGATAATAATGTTTTCCGGCGAAAAGACTTGTGGTTCACCAAAAAACAAAATTCGGTACACCTACCCATTTGTAAATATGGGTATCAAATAAATGGAAATTCTTCAGCGATTGAATGTTTTTAGTTATTTTCAGTATTCGTATACCCTGGTGACCTATATATCACTTTGAATGGTAACCACACATATGTGTAGGATTTATAGTCGGCTTAGACTGACTATAATTTTGATAATCCTAACTATCATAATTACACCTACTTTAAAATTTCCCATGTGATCTAACCTTCCCAACTGGTTTTAAGTTAAAACATTAAAATAAAATGTTTCACAGTTAGTTTTTTTTTTCATTTACCATTTTTTTTTTTTTATTTATTTATATATTTATTTATTTATTTATTATTATTTTTATACCCTACATCAGACATGTCAAACTCATTTGGCATGGTCCGTGATGCCAAATGATTTTGACAATTGGCAATTTAAAAGATGAAGCGGGCCGCATTTATGTACCATAAGAAAAAAAATCGCTCGTATTTTACATTTGGTTCTTCGGTTGTAATTCGGTTGATGTTCGTTAAAAGCGCCACAGGCAAAATGTTTATTTTTTTCAAAAAATGTTGCGTTTTCTCTGTTTCAAATATATCGCAAAAAAATATCGGAACTACTTTGATCATACCAAAGATTTTGTCTGAGGTATTTACAATGGAGTATATTTCAAACATATTTCAAAATTTTATAAAACAGACAAATGACAATCATCCAAAATTGTTGCAACTTTTATGTCGACAAAATCGTATCGAATTAGATCTTGTACCAATATCGAAGACCAAATCGTACTAAAACTGCAAAAAAAAGTTCAAAGCGACATATCGCAGTTTTATTTTCGAAACTTTAATAAAACCGATTCTGGATTAATAGTGCATCAAATAATTCAAATATATCGAGATTTATTTAAAAAACATTGCGATATCGATGTGGAAAATGTTGATAATATCCTAATATAAAATTTTATTCTACGAAAATTACTAAATTTTAAAAATTAGCAATAAGATTGGATTTTTGTTATCCAAGTTAGTTCGAGAAATCTTCGAGGCATAAATCACAACAAACTGATTACCAAATTTTTTAGATTTTCGGTACAAACATATTGAAAAAGTTTGTTTTTCGAAACCCGTTTATAAATTTGATATTTTAATAAATTTGAAAATGTTTCCCTTTTATGAGGACAATGGACATTGATTTGATGTTCGGATTAACGAGTTATGACGAAGTTTGTTTTAATATCATTAAAACGAGGTGTGCAGCATTCTACGGTCAAGCGTTTTTTCTACAACCACAAAAAGTGATTATTGATTCATTTTTTCAAACTTTGGATCACTGTATCTCTGGAGAAGGTGAGTCTTGAACTCTGGTAGATTTGGTATGGAATGTCTCTAATACAAAAAGTTTTTCTTACTAAAAAAAATGTTAAAAATATTCTAATTCCAGTTTAAGCAAAGCAAGACTCTAGGCTAAAAACATGTCAATATTTTCTTTCTTGTTTTATTCTGATTGCGCCTTTATTTGATACTGAAGCTGATTCCGAAAATGGTTTTGTTAAATAGGTTCCAGTTTTTGAGATTTTTAATTTTTTATTATTTTTCTCTCCTTTTGTTTTTAATAGTAAAACTACAAACAATAATGTAATTTTCTTGTCTGTGTTAAACGTAAAAAACCATGCGCTAACATATATTGTTTTTATATGCCTGAAATATAGCCAAGGAAAATTCAAAACTTTACAATAAATTTAAAATTTTATGAATAAAAAATTTTACTTGATGTAAAATTAGGCGGTTGGCGGGCCACGTGTTTGATATGCCTGCCCTACACTAAGAGTAAAAGGGTATATTTAGTTTGGTACGCCGTTTGTAACATCCAAAAGGAAGCATATGCGGTATGGAAATGTAAATACATATATTCTTGATCAGCATGAACTCCTAGAGTCGATTTGGCGTTATCAGTCTCTCTGTGGAAATCCCGATTACAGAAAAACTAGAAAAGCTAGATGACTGAAACTGCTAATTTAGATTACCTGGCATGATCGGTCAATTGTGACCTGCGAACCGACCACTTATGTTCAAATACCTCATATAAAATTAATATCTACAGATGAATTTTACTTTATACGAGCTTAAGTGAACTTTTTTGATCAAATATATCTTGACTTTGTGCTCAAATATATGAAAATAACGTTTTCAAGCGAACTGAGAATTGTGCCCACAGAATATTACGGTTTCCCAGAAATATGCAACGTTTTAAGTGAATTAAATTTTTATTTTGTTTAAGTTATTATTTTAACACAAAGAAATTTACGTATAATATAAATGCACACATTGAGGACAAACGAACTTTCGTTCAGAATAAATACTATATTGTTTACAGTAAGCATGTAAACTTTTGCAAGCAATGTTGCAAAAGAAATTTTTTTGTCGCAAAGGTGGAATGTGGAATTTTGAATGTTTTTAAAAACCGATTTCCTGCAAACTATTTTCAACATTATTTACATTATAGGCAATATTTCAATGAATAACGGTCATATTGACCAATTAATTAATTTTCTAAGTGTAATTTATTCATTAACTTCATTCCCATGCAAACAATAATCATGCGGTGCGATTCTAATTTTTTTTTTTTCAAATATCATAAATTGTTTTTGTTATAAATTGAGCTTTACTTGCAATTTGTTTCAATCTAATATGCACGCAGACGCAATCGACGATTTACCATTTACGGCCGCGTTGCTTGTAGATTAATTGCATTGCACCACAACAAAAAATAGTGCCACAACATGTTGCAAAATAGCAACATTTTGCAATGTCAGCAGAGTCATTTGCAGTCAGTCGGTCAGTTGTCCATTGTATTTAAACAACAGAAACCCAAAACTAAGCCGCGACTTATGAATGTTACGAAAACACAGACATGATGTCATTGCAAATTGTAGTTCAAAATAGACATTTTATATTTTGTAGTATTGTATATTAGAATTGTTGCTACTTATCCTATTTTACATCTTTGGTGCCCTTTGCTACGAAATCCCCATTTCCAATCATTAAATTAGCTCGATTTTTAAACGGAATTGAGTAAAACACGTTTCCCTATAATCTTTTATGGTTTCCTTTTTTAATGTTTAAAATTCAATTTTTTCGATTTCTATTTATAATTTAGCGTCGGTAGCTCAGAGGTTAGGGTGTTGGACTACGAGTCGAAGAGTCCCATGTTCAAACGTGGGCTGCGGCTAAGGACATCTTTTCATAAAAAACATTTTTCTATTCCGCTATCTGTAACAAATGCAAGCTTCATCAAGATTTTTTATACAGCTAATGGTTACTTCGGCTCTTTCAATTGAGAGAATCTGGAATATTCGAGACGAGGCACTGTGAATTGCTCACTGCGTTCGATGAGAGAAGTGCACATTGATGATAGTACACTTTTAAATTCCACTCAAAACTCAAACAGCTGATTATTAATGTCAGCACGCTAAGGTGTTTCAAGGCCTGGTGTGGACATGGCATTGATAGGCCAATCAGTCAATCAATCAATAATGCACCCAGAAAAAAATACTATATAAATAATTGTTTTTTACTATTAAAAATAGTCAATACGATAAATTATTTTAATCGGAAAATACCATTAAATACTGGAAAATACCATAACATTGCCATTGAGTTTATATGTAAAGATTTATTTATTGTATACTATTAAATCAATAATTGTCCTATTGACCAATTTTAATGGGATTTGAGGGAATTTATTTCTGGGTGTGTTAGCATGCATAATAAAACAAATTGGAAAATATATGTGAAAAATGTCATAACAATATAAGAAGTTCAGCCGTTTACCAGAAAATGGTTGAAGTGCATATCGTTCAATGTGCGATCAGAGCTACGGTGAACGTCAAGCTCGTAACCGTCATCATCAATGTCTCCAGTAGTCAGACATTCAAGTGACTTCACTCCAAGACAACCTAAAGTTATCTCTTCTCAAATTGAATAAAATATGCAATTTGGCTTGTAAATTGTTGCATAATGAATTACACTCCAAGTGCTCCGTAACCAAGAAATCCAACAACAAAAAGCCCATGCTGATCGTTATCTGTTTTTAACGTATTATTTCCATTTTGGCTCAAACAGTGATTTGTTTCTACAAATTATGTCATTACTCCTGCCATTTTTGGTATGTATGCAAAGTTCAGACAACTGATGACTGGTTTGGTAAACGAGATATCCATTGGTTTTTAGGGCTACCTGACAGGTTTCAGAGTAGATAACAGGTAGATAATTAAAAAAATGAGTAAAGTGCAGTCAACAAAAAGAAACGATTTTATGCTCTAACAGGATCAACATGATTCTGGGTATGAAATAAACCACGAAGCGAAGCATCGCCAAACGCAAATATTTATTAAATCAACAATAAACATTCTGCACGGCAACTTTCCTACTCGACTTGATGTCATGCCACGGCATCTCTAATCGATTCGCTTGCAACATTTTAATCCATGTCACGGACTGTCCTCGCTTCAACTTAATTTGTCACCAGGCAGGATACAGAGTAGCTCTCAGACATGTGTAAACTTACCATAAAATACAAATAAATTACATTTGTTTAGCCGATTGGCGTAGCGTATTTCAAAAACAATATAACATGCTCCTGTTTTAAGATAGTTTAAGGCCATTGCCTCATAATAGTGTTGCCAGGTGTACACTGTACAGTTGTTTATACAATTTTATTATTGTAATAATTTGTTTTTACTCTCGTAGGTTTGCCATTTACTGACGAGTGGTAGCGCGGTATAGAAAAATGTTTCTATGAAAAGATGTTGTTAGCCCCAGTCCAGGCTTGAACAGGGGACCTTTCGGCTCGCAGTCCATCGCTCTAACCACTGAGCTACCGCGGCTATACCAAATAGAACACTAAACCAGTTGGGAAGGTTAGATCACATGGAAAATTTTAAAGTAGGTGTAATTATGATAGTTAGCATTATCAAAATTATAGTCGGTCTAAGCCGATTATAAATATCCTACACATATGTGTGGTTACCATTCAAAGTGATATATAGGTCACCAGGGTATACGAATCCTGAAAATAACTACAAACATTAAATCGCTGAAGAATTTGCATTCATTTGATACCCATATTTACAAATGGGTAGGTGTACCGAATTTCGATTTTTTTTTTGTGAACCACAAGTCTTTTCGCCGAAAAACATTATTATCATGTATTTGAGCATGATGTCAATATATATTTGACCAAAAAAAGTTTACCTAAGCACGTATACATAAAAATTGATCTTTATATTTTATATGAGGTATTTGAACATAAGTGGTCGGATCATAGGTCACAATGGACCGATCTCGCCATACGCACATACAGCGTAGGTATATTAGTAATCTAAGTTATAAGTTTCATTAATCTAGCTCTTCAATTTTAAAAGTAGTAGGGATTTCAACAGGGATTATAACTTCAAAATTTCCCATGTGACCTAACTTTCCTTACATGTTAAAATTTATATGAATACGTGATATACACCCAGAAAAATTGTTGTATTTTATTCAAATAAAAAAGTTATTCAATTGAAAGAAATAATTATTTCGAAGTTTCAGGTATTTTTTCTACAATATGAGTAAATGTTATTATGCCCAAAGAAAAATTAATTCATTCGGAGTAGCAGCAAACACCCAATGTATACAAATAAAATACATATTTTTATACAATTCAAGTAAACAATTTTTATTTTAATTGAAGAAAATTTTCCTAAAAATTGAGGAAATACTTTATAAAAAGGTGGGCGGATTACGCCCATTTTCGGAACACATACTTTTAGATAAATTCTAACAACACGTTTTAATGTTAGAACTATATCTTGAATACTTTATGAGTTATTGGTTCTTAAAAAGTTATATATAAATGACTTCTATGGGAGGTGGGCGTGTCCGTTTACCGATTTGGTTCATTTTCAAACTCAGAATCAATTTTTGACTAAAACATATTAAAACAAAATTTCATCGCATACTGACAAGTATTTTTCAAGTTACCGTGTATCCGGTCATACAGCAAGACAGACATACGGACATGGCTAAACGGATTCGGGTAGTTATGCTAATCAAGAATATATATATATATATATATATATATATATATATATATATATATATATATATATATATATATATATATATATATATATATACTTTTGTTTACCGGATACGCCTCCTAAGGGGCGTAAAATATATGTATCTGGTCGTTAAATCAATGTCCTTAATATATTTCGATTCACCATTACTATGTACAATTCATAAATACTTGAATTTATACAAAAATGTAGCGTCGTTAGCTCGTCTGTTTAGTGTGAAAGGTCTGCGGTTCGATCCCCAGCGTCTGCGAACCTACCTCTCGACAGTAAATGGCAAACCTACGAGAGTAAAACATTGCATACGAAAAGCTATCACCCGCCGTTCGGATTCGGTATTAAACTGTAGGTAATACCACTTTGAGTACAAATATAACACGCACAGCTCAAAATGGTGAGAGAGCTGGCCCTAAGTTCTTATAGGACTGTAGCGCCAAACTATATTAATATTTATAAGGCTGTTGTAAATTAACAAGAAATTATAGTTGTATATTAATTCGAATCTTGTGGCAACAACAACAGTGTTTTTCAATGATATCAAATAAATTCAATAATAAATTTGTCCAGACTGTTCTTATTAATAGTACAACATTATTATTTTCGGTGTACTACATTAAACAATACGTCGCACGTTTGTATAAAATAAGTCGGTTAAAAATTGAGAGCATGTTACACTCAGAAAACAATACTATAAAATCAATTGTTTTTTGCTATTAAAATTAGTCAATAGGAAAAAGTATTATTTGAATTGGGAAAATACTATTAAATACTACAAAGTACAATTAAATTGTTTTGTGTTTATATGAAAAAAAATATTTTTTGTATACTATTAAATCAATAATTGTCCTATTGACCAATTTTAATAGGATTTTTATCTGAGTGTACCAAACTTATCTGTACTACACTCAAAATAAAATATGCATTAAATACACAAAAAAGTGAATGTATTTGACGAATGTTTTCCACGAATATATTCACGAGTATATTCGTACATAGTACGAATGAACTTTCGTAAAGTTACGAAATATATTTATCTTTAAATTCGTAAATTTTACGAAAATTATTTGTGAACAAAAATCTACGAATTAATTCGTACATCTGACTAATAATGAATAATGAACTCACGTACTCTGTTTCTCTCTCTCATATTCTCACATATAATTGTCCTCCTATAATTAATGGAAATGTTTCGACATCAAGATGCTCTATTCCAACATTGGCACACACACAAAATAGTCATTATACCCTACACCTATGAGGTATAGGGTATATTAACATTGTGCATATATTGTAACGCCCCTTAGGAGGCGTGTCCGGTATGGAAAAGTATATATATTCTTGATCTGCATCACTACCCGAGTCCGTTTAGCCATGTCCGTCTGTCTGTCTGTCCGTCTTGCTGTCTTGCTGTCCGAATACAGAATAACTTGAGAAATACTGATCAGAATGCGATGAAATTTCGTTTCAATATATTTTAGCCAAAAGTAGGAACCGAGTTTGAAAATGAGCCAAATCGGTCAACGGACACGCCCACCTCCCATACAAGTCACTTTTATATAACTCTTTCGGAACTAATAACTGGAAAAGTATTCAAGGTACAGTTATAAAATTTAAAAGGTATTGTTAGAATTCACCTATAAATATGTGGTCCAAAAATGGGCGTGATCCGCCCACTTTTTTTTTTCATTATTTCCCGGGTTTTCATAGTGGAAATTCGATCCGTAAATTATTAAAATCAAATCTATGAAATATTAGCCTTTCAAAATTTTAAATATAGGCGTGGTCCGCCCAATTATATTTTTCAATTTTCTTTTTAGTTGTTTATACTTTTATATAAATTTTTTAATTTATGGGGATATAAGACGTAAATTTCTGATATATGAATAATATTCTGAGGGTGGGGAGGTTCAGCATTATTAAAAACTTTAAAATTAAGGTATGCAATTAAATATCCTACATTAATATCCCCACCAAAGGTGTGGGGTATTCCATAGTCGGGCCCGACCGACTATAAAAATCCGCCCCATGTGACCGAACTTACCCATGTGACCTAACTTTCCCAACTCGTTTTTACTTAATAATAAATATTAATAATATCACACACTTTTATTAAACACGCGATTGATTTACTAATTAAATTTAATAAAAATGCCGATGCTGAAATGAAAATTTTATATGTTCTGTCTTGTTTTCTTTTGTCTTCATATTTTCTGTTTCTTTTTGCTTTAAGAATATCAAATTGTAATATATACCAATCGAAAAAGAAGTTAAAAATGACGAATGCTGAATTTAATTCACAATAAATCGTTTATTTTACGAAATTTAAATTTACGAAAAAGTATTTTATTTATTGTCGCATTGATAATTTTGGAAATTCAATATATTCAATATAAAAACAAAACATAAATAAAACATCACAATTTTTCAGATTTCATTGATGTGTACAATTTTGTTATTAAAAATAATTTTTTTATGAATATTTCTCCTCACAGGACACTAAAATGTTATATTTACCAACATTGATCATACTCAATACTTTGGAGCACCAACCTCTTTGCGATCAGTTGCTCTGTAATAAACCAGTCAATAACAGTGATTTGTCCAAGATAAATAATCGATCGTATTTGTGTAGCAGCCAGTTGGCGCATATTATATATGTACGTACCCTCCAATCTGCGCAAATTATCTGAATTAAATTTTCACATTTGAAACTAATCAACTTTGCAAATGCTAGAGAAAACCAACTGCACATGCGCAACACTAGAAGGAAAATGTTGCAAGGCTTTTAGATGCCGGCTGCTGATCAACTACTGGAAATTATATACATATCTTTGCTTAATTTCAAAGATAAGTGTAGTAGCAAATGAAGAAAATTTGTTGTGGCTGTTTGATGGCGATCGAGCTGGCGATCAATCAAGATAACAACAAAACAGTATCAGTGTTGAGGACGAGGCAGCTGCGAATATATTTGAATCAAGTGTTAAATGTGATAAAATTAATGAATTAATTAATTAATATCTACAATTGTGAAGAAAAATAATAAATCATTAGTTTACATGTAAAATATTGATTTTAAAGTTTGAAGTTATCAGATCTTTATCCGATGCAAATGTTAAAGAGATGAAATACATGAAAATTGGTTCAGGTATATGATAATGATATTTCCTTTATTTAGAAACCACGCAAGAAACAACAAAGTTATGATAGATACAAAACATCTACTCCAAATAATTAAATCTATAAACTATAAAATATAAGTGTTAAAAAATATCACGGTGCAACACCAAAAATATACATGAACTCCGACCTGTCTTTTTGGTTAGACATCGAAAAACAATGAATATCCCCATTTACAGAATTTCCGTATCACTTCGATTTTTTTTAATGTCCACTGCTTTGTTCAAAGTCCATTTTTCGTACCTTAACTTACTTATGTAATTAAAACTCAGATTCTACGAAAGGTATTTCAAGACTGTATAACTTTTTAAAAAACCAACACATTTAAATCTTTTTAAAATATGGAATCGGTTAATAACTACCTGAGTATTACACGAAAACAAATATAAATTTGAAAACAATTTTTCATATTTGAAAAATCATCAAAAAAACATCTTGTAAGATATTTTACATATTATTCCAGTTATTGTAAGTAAATTTAATTACGCTTGCAAAATTTTTGGAACTATTAAAATTTAGCAAGAAACAACAAAGTTATAAAAAATATAAAAAAACATCTACTCCTAATAATATCATCTTGAAATTTGGCACGAATATTCATAATAAATCAATACAAAATTTATAATTTTTTCAGAGCTCTTTTTAAGGATATACAATTTGAAGTGCACCATATGTCCAGGCAAAGGAGATATAATTTTATTAGCTTTAAAATGACACCTCGACGGGTTTAGCATATTTCGATCAATATATATTTTAATATCTATAAAACCTATAAAAGTTTTTTGTTGTCTAATTTATACTTTGGATCACAGCATTTCAGGATAAAGTTGTCTGAAAAAATTAAAAAATAATTGAACAAAACATTTCAATTGACCCTTGCATATAAAAATTTAAACAAAATCAAAGAGCTTTAAGTCTCATTGACTTGATTTGGTAAATATAGTGTGGGAATGACTCGGTTAAAACATTTTATTAATTAAAGGACAATGATTTAATCAATCATAACTTTGTTGTTTCTTGATAAATCCAGAATTTCTGATAAAGTTATTAAATTTACTTTTAATAACTGTAAAAATATGTAGATTATCTTGCAAGATGATTTTTTAACGATTTTTCACAATTAGAAAATGTATTCAAATTTGAATTATTTTGTTGTTTAATGACCTATAACTCAGGTCTTTTTTTGGAATTTGAAGCACAGTGTAATTTATATAGGTCAACCATTCGTTGAAGTTTGTGTGTGCCTTCGTTTGTCTTGGTCCTCAATAGGGGTTCAAAATCCCATAGGTCATTTTCAGAAAAACGTCAACCACGACCGAAAAATTCAAAATGCTCAAATCTTTGAAATAACGGTGGATTTGGAATCTTAAACATGTGAATCTAAAAATCTGAAAATAAAATTCTACTCCGTTAACGGTGATGTATAAAAAAATACTCATTAACTTGTAAATATATACCAATTTGTCATGTACTTTGAGTAACCAAATTAATTAACTTTAAAACATACAGATACAAAATATTATTTTCTGTTTTTTCTGGTAACATTAATAGTTATTTCTAAAGCTAAAATTAATGATCCAAATTAAAATGACGGAAAAATTTCGATTTTTGTATAAGGGTTTTCGATGTCCCGTCCGGAACCAAAAAGATACATTTATTACCACATAAACTGAACATTTTTTAAAGAGTTGTATCCACTGTTTCTAAAGCAGAATTTCCAAGTAATTATACAAGATTTTTGACAGATAATTGAAATCTGTCCCGTCAGGAACTTTGATTACCAAAAGTATAAAAAATACAGTATACAAAATATCAAAAACAAAATTTTTCAAAACTATTGTTTTAAGTCATGATACAATAACAAGGTAGTAGTATCCCAGAGCGCCTCTCACAAAATTTTCTTATCCCATACAACATTTTGACATAAGCACGGGACGTTTGACAATATTTGCAGGCGTTTGACAGCAGCACGGGACGCCTAAGAAGAACAAGAACTCTAATACTTCTATCTTGAATAATTGTATCATGGTTTTAAGTGAAAAATCAGAATGAAAATTTTATTTTTCTCAATTGACATTACAAACAAATAACTATTTTCTATTTTATATAAACAAATAATTTATAAGTAAAGTTAAATAATAACAAGTAGTTGTGAACTTCAAGTCTTCAGTCCAACACCCCCACTAGAATTGATGTTCTTGACAGCTAACTTGTTCCTGCATTCAACAAAATTCTTGACAGGTAATGCTTTTGTTAGTACATCTGCAACCATTTCTGCATGGATGCATGAATTTTGCACAAGATCTCTGATGAAGTGATGTCTGATGTCAATATGTTTCGATCGCGCATGAAACATACTGTTATGTGCCAGGTCGATTGCACTTTTGTTGTCTGAATACAATCGCCACGAACTTATTGTTGTTGGGTTTTTTTCAGCATACAACGCCTTGATCCATATGACTTCTAGACACGCAGCCGAAATTGCCATATACTACGTGGACCGGCGATTATCCACGTTGTTCGCCCAATCTGCGTCAGTAAATCCAATCTTGCCATCGGACTGCCGGGTGTATTCCAATTTAAAATTAAGAGTACCTTTTAAATATCTGAACACCCGCTTTACAGCAACCCAGTGTGCTTTTCCTGGCCTTTTATTGAATTTGGATAATGCCCCCACTGCATGTGCTATATCCGGTCTACTGATTTGAGATGCATACAGACTGCCAATTGCTTCCTGTTACGGAACATTTTTCATTTCCTCTATTTCTGCATCAGTGCTGGGCGAAAACTCCATGGACAGTTTTTGGTTTGCATCTACAGGTGTACTCACGTCCTTGCAATCTTCCATGTTAAATTTATGAAGAATATCTCGCAAATAACGCTCCTGATCAATCCAGAGCTTGCCGTTCTTCCTGTCGCCTGTAATCTTCATCCCCAGTATGAAATTCGCTTCTCCAATATCTTTCAATTCTTATTTAAGAAGTTTTTAAGTTTCTCCTTCAATGCAGAATTATTTGAAAATATCAATATATCGTCGACATATATTGCTATGTATATCCGGATTTCCCCTTCTACATAGTAATATATGCACGGATCAGTTTTAGCTTACTGCATTCCAAATTCCTTCAAAGTTTTTGATTCCAGCAGCGGCTCGCCAGCTTCAAACCATACAACGACTTCTTCAGCCTGCACACTTTGCCAGGTTCATCGATAAATCCCTCTGGAAGCGCCATGTAAACTTCTTCTTGCAGCGCGCTCTGAAGAAACGCCGTTACAACATCCATCTGATCAATGTCAAGATCATAAATGACTGCAATCGCCAGAAGTAGTCGAATCGATGAGTACCGCACAACTGGAGAAAAGGTTTCTTCGTAATCAATTCCCTTTCGTTGCGAGTATCCTTTGATTACTAATCGCGCCGTATATCTCTCCACTTCGCCTTTTGAATTTTTCTTCAGCTTAAAGCACCATCGGTTGGAAATCGCTTTCTTTCCTAGAGGCAACTCACACGATGTCCAGGTACCGTTATCAATAAGAGATTGGTATTCCTCTTCCATGGCGTTTTTCCACATCGCGGCCTGTGGGCTTCTCAAAGCTTCCTGAATTGTTGCTGGTTCAACCACCTGCGCTTCATCAACAACGCAAGCATATCGTTCCACAGGTTTTCTGACTCTTGTTGATCTTCTTAGCTCCACGCTTTCTGGAACTATACGAGACTCTTCAGAGATAGAAATCACACTTGATGCTGCTTCGTCGTTGTCAGAATAAAATGCATCATCTGACTCAGCATCAACCGCATGCTCAACAATATCCACAGTACTATCCGTGGGAAAAATGCAGAAAACGTCCTTATTGGGTTCATCACTTCCATTTGTTGAAAACTCATTTTCGAGAAAACTGCATCTCTACTAATGATGACATCTCTCGCCTTGCGATCAAAAAATCTGTACGCCTTCGACTCCGTACAGTATCCAACAAATGTGACTTCTTTTCCTTTCGAATCCAGCTTTCGACGCTTCTGCTTCGGTACTTGAATTATTGCTTTGCAACCAAACACTTTTAAATGTTTCAGCGTAGGTTTCCTCCCAGTACATGCCTCCTCAGGTGTACGGTTCTGCAAACCCTTACACGGCAATCGATTTACAAGATAAACGGTTGTATTCACTGCTTCAGCCCAAAACATTTTGTCCAAATCCGCCTGAATTAAAATGCACCGTGCCTTCTCAATCAACGTTCTGTTCATTCTCTCCGCCATACCATTTGGTTCTGGTGTATAGGGTGCAGTTGTCTGGTGCATTATTCCAGCTGACTTCATGATCTTCGCCATTTTTTGATTGCAGAATTCAGTCCCATTATCCGATCGGAAAATTTTGATTTTCTGTGCTGTCTGATTTTCGACCAGATTCTTGAATTCATTGAATAAATCCGCAACTTGATCTTTCGATTTAATGAAATAACCAAACACCTTTCTCGAAAAATCATCTACAAACAGCAGCAAATATCTGGAGCCGTTAAATGATGGTACTTCCATGGGTCCGCACAAATCGGAATGAATCGTCTCAAGAACTTGTTGAGATAGTGTACCGCAGTCTTTGAACGGCAGACGAGTAAATTTCCCCTTGAGACATGCAACACATCTATTCTTTTCAATGCATGCGTTTTCCAAACCACTCGCGAGAACTTGCAAATTCTTCAGGTTTTCGTGACATGGATGACCCAGACGCATATGCCAAATGTTTGCAGAATCTGCAGCTTTTGCAACACAAATCGTCTTCTCTGGCCGATTCAACTTGAACATTCTATCCACGATGCTGCCTGTTGCTGAAACGTCCTTACTTTCATCCAAGACCTTGCATCGAGTAGAAACAAATACAACTCTATAGCCTTGCTTGACAATTTTATAAACTGACAATAAATTGGTGTGCGCCTCAGGCAAATACAAAACATCGCAAAAGTTGACATCGAGAAATTTGTTGTTATGTATAGCAACCTCCATTTCAACATTACCAATAGCATCTACTCGCATTGATGAATTATTTGCAGTTATTATCTCTTGGACCTTTGGTAGCAAATTTATTGGGCTTATTTAGTTTTCCCAACAATGCAGCCGATTGCTTGCTGCCAACTTGCATATCCTGCTGCAGCTTCGTCTTCACGTAATCTCCAGTTATGTCCACGCCGGAGCTCTCGATTCCCATGATCATTGGCTGATACACTTCTGGAAGACCCGCCAACATCAATGTGCCAATACAATCTTCTGTAACTTTCAGGCCAATATTTGTCAATCTATTTGCCGTTGTTATTATGACGTTTACAAAATCTTCCATCGACGTACAATACAAAACCAAGTTGTTATCAATTTTCGCAAAAGACTCACTTTCCTCGCCAGACCAGAATCGCCTTTTCCAAATTTTTCCACATGTCATTCGCGGTCGACGCACCATGGATGTGTACATATAGCAGCGGATCCACAAGCAACACAAGCTTCGACCTTGCAGTTACGTTTTTCCTCGCATCCGTCTCCGTGCACAATACGCTCTTCCACAGATCCTCCATTTGCATGTATGCTTCCACTGCAAACTTCCACTGATCCCAGTTTTCGCGACCTCTTAGACGCTCAATCTGTGGTGACATATGCGATAACGACATCTCGGCAAAAAAAATTCACAATTAAAATTTAAACTAAACACAATTTCACAGTTTTTTAATAAAGCCAAATTCTGGGCCCATAACCTATTGTTTTAAGTGAAAAATCAGAATGAAAATTTTATTTTTCTCAATTGACATTACAAACAAATAACTATTTTCTATTTTATATAAACAAATAAGTTATAAGTAAAGTTAAATAATAACAAGTAGTTGTGAACTTCAGTCCAACAAAAACAAATAAAAAAAAAATAAAAAACTTAAATAACATCTGGAAATTTTAATATTAAATCATTTTTTATTTCGTAATAATGATTATTAATATTGTCATATACAAAATTAATTAAAAAATGAATCGTAGTGCAAATTTCCATACGGAACGTCCGGAATTATTCTGCGATTTATTACGAAATACCTGTAAACTTTAGGAACAAAGTGCATATAATCAAAAATAAAGTAAATTATCTCTGCTATGTTTAGAGGTAATTAAAAAAACAATTTTATACGCAAAAACTATTTTTAGAATAAATATTGTACTGATAATTTCTATACGGAATTATTTGTCCCGTCCGGAAAGTCCCGTCCGGAATTTTTCTGTGATTTATTATGAAAAAACTATACATTTTAGGAACAAAGTGTATATCTACAAAGAAAGCACATGATTTCAAAATATTTCAAATAAATCATTTCTTCGTAAAATTTGCTGACTTTTTGGCATTTTCATATGAAACTCGACATGCACTTACGTTTGATCTACCGTATAGAATTCTCTTATTTGTTGCAGATATTTAGTCCGATTTAAATACTACATGCCCAAAAAAACTCATTAATTTTCCTTCGAGATATTAAAGTTTTAAGCGTACGAATGTCCCGTCCGGCACCACAGGAAACGCAGTTATGTGACCCACGATTTTTTTTTATTTTGAAAATCAATAGCATGTATCTTCACTGAGGGCAAAAAGTAATAAAATTAAATAAAAAAGTAATAAATTTAAATACTTTTTCGACATGTTTTTCACCCGTAGTCTTTTTTATTTAAATACCATACTATATATTTAATTTTATTACGTAGGTAATACATTTTGTAGTAAATACTTTTTATTTAATTTAATTTTTATTTTATTGACAATCACATTTTTTTGAAAATTACGAAAAATACGATCAAAATAAGCTAGTTCTGCTGACCGTAAGTCCTTGGGTCAAATGACTTGCAAAATTGATTTTCTACATACTAGATGTCTAAATTACGAAAAGCAAATAAAAAATTTGAATTCCAGAATTTTTAACCAAGTAGGAATTAACGACCGGCACACAATGTGCCCAAACGCTCTTAAATCGGGTGAAATTCAGTATTTTCAGAACCACTCAACCGATTTTAAAAATTTAAAAAGTGTTGTACAGAAGGAACTTGAACTTACGTTTTAAAAGAGAGTTTGTAACTTTCATGGTTATGGAGATAAAAATCAGTAAAGTTAACCGATTTTTAAAATTCTTTTATTTGTGAAAAGCTTACATTGATATCTAAAGAAAATGTGCTTAGATGATAAAATATCTTGATTAGTTTTAAAGATATAAAGTGGACAATGATTTTATTTTTCATTTTTGAAGACTTTACTTTACATATTTATACATAGCTTGTACATTTTATCATGAAATCAAAATATTTGTATGGGACTTTTATAAACAATTAACACATAAATCATAAACCGTTTTTATATGTCTCAAGTAGTTTAGTAAATATAAAATTGTAAAGTCGATTTTTTTTTTATTTTCAATTTTTTCATTTTTTTTTGGAAAATTGGACTTTTACGCAAATTAATGGGAATCTTCGAAATAATAAAAATTATCCAAAAGATATTTAACAAATGTTCAAGTTTTGAATTTTTTACTTTGACCCCCTGCAGAAAAGTTTTTAAAGTGCAAAGTCAAATTTTAAGTAAGCAGTTTTAGGGACGTACGTATTTTTGACACTTAGTTATTTTTTGTCCGCCGAAATATATGTGAAGGGCAGCATTTTTTCCAAAAATACTCATTTTTTAATGGGACTTAGATTAAAACCGTTATATCTCACTTTATAATATATATATATATATATATATGTATATATATATATATATATATATATATATATATATATATATATATATATAAATATATTCCTAAAAATGTTTTAATCAAGCATAAGTACATAAAAAATAAGTATATAACAAAAAAAAAAATAAAAAAAAAATTTGACCTTACAATTTTATATTTAATAAACTACTTTAGATATATAAAGACGGTTTTCATATTATGATTTATGTGTTAATTGTTTATAAAAGTCCCATACAAATATTTTGATTTTATGATAAAATGTCTTCAAAAATAAAAAAAAAAATCATGTTCCAGTCTATATCTTTTAAACTAATCAAGATATTTTCACATGAAAGCACATTTTCTTTAGATATCAATGTAAGCTTTTCACAAACAGAAGAATTTTGAAAATTGGATAACTTTTGATTTTTTTATCTCCATAACCATGAAAGATACAAACTTCAATTTTAAAACTTAAGTTCTCTCAAGTTCTGTCTGCACAACACTTTTTAAAATCGGTTGAGTGGTTCCGAAAATACTAAATTTTACCCGATTTAAGAGCGTTTGGGCACACTGTACCACGCTGGGACCAAGGCTTGATCCGGGCTTGGGATGGTTTGGATATTCTGCAATTTTTATATATTTCTCAATATTGTGTCAGCCTTGTGTCAATCTTGGTATACCGAGGCCTGTGTGTAGTCCGAGAGTGAAAATTGTGCTATGTTAGTGTCCAACATAAACTAAGATGGCTTGTTTGAAATCTGGAAATGACAAATCTGCCAGTCCTGTACCTAGCTTGGTATATCAAGGTCTGTGTGGAGACTGTGAGTGACGATTGTGCCAGGCTTGTGTTCAGCCCGATGTATATCAAGGCCTGTATAAAGACTGGGAGTGACGAGCATGATTGGGTTGTGTCTAGCTTGAGATATTTAGGCCTGAGACTGGGAGACACGATTCTGCCAGGCTTGTGTCTAACCCAAACTATCAAGGCCTGTGTCTATCCCGATATACTGAATTTTGGTATTCAGGATTCTAACAAGTCTGGCCTTTTTTAGAGCATGAAAATGTCTACTTGGGTAGTTACATCAAATGAGCGCGTCTGGCTATGTTTGTCGGTAGCTCGATTGGTTAGTGCGTTGGACTACGAGCGAAAAAGTCGCTGCTACCCAACTACGACCCGAAAGATCCCGGGTTCGATGACAGTAACTATCGACATAAAAACATTCTCTATACCGCACAACCTCTCGGCAGACAATGGCAAACCACAAAATGTATATATTCGTTTGCAAGCTTCACAAAATTTCTAATATGCAGATTTTTTGTTTTGTTCATTAACTACAAAATGAATTAAAATCCTTTAAAAATCTGCTTTCATTGAAATTTTGACCCGTAAGTGGCCGTTCTGACATGGAATGCCCCATATGAACATTTCATCGGATTTCTACTACAGAAACTTTAAACAGAGCTAATAACTAATAATAATATAAAACATCACAATGTAGATAACAAAATAAGTTTATCAACGGATTAAATAATGTGTGTTTGCACAAAAATGCTCCTAAGGCTGCGATCGTATTCGATCCAATCCAATTATTAATATCCGCCTTTTCTTTCGCCTTCAAACTTTAAAACAAAGAGCCAACAATTGAATAGTTAATAATTCACGCCCCACCTTTTGGAAGCAGTCGTCGGCGGCGTTGTTGTTGTTATTGTTGTTTACCCTGTCATATTCAAATTGCTAATATGATTGGTGTTTACAGATTAGAAAACAAATATTTTACAAATATTACCACTAATATTTTTCTCCTTTCTTTCTCTTTCCCGCCACGCCAAACACGCTGATACAAATTCGAATGCGCGCCAATTGTGGTGCCACGGCATGCATTGAAGTGCTGCCAGAGCAGCTAACTTGGCGGTGTGCGATAACCTTTTGACTTGTGCACATCACTTGAGCGGAGTTGGGCAAAAGAGGCTGCCAGCCAACAGCAACAAATGAACACGGAATACGCAGTGAACAAATACGTTAGTCAATATTAACAATTCGATGTTTGTTAAAAATTGGCTAATTCAAATAACACTAAGGGGATTTATGCCAACAGCGTATAACTCGTAAATAGTGAAAAATTCGTTTATAGCAGGAAATTTACACAAACATTTATGTGAGCATATTTTACGAGCAACTTATAAATTTTAGGTCGGTTTGTTGTTCTATCATTTCGTTATTTGTCAATAAAACGATTTTTTTGAGACAATTGTAGTTTTTTTAATTATAACTAAACTAATTGATTGAATTAATTGATTAAACGAAAAATTAAAGTGCTTCAAAAGTTTTTTATTATAGACTACACGAATTCTTCTTTATACGTTTCCCAAAAGCGTAAATAATTCGCGTAAATTTATTAGAAATTTACGCTGTTGATATGAATCCCCTTACTGTTTTTTCGTAATTTATCAATATATTCATTTAATAATACAAATCTTAATACGCGTGACCCATTGGCTTTTAATTGTATCGTTTCGTTTATTTAGTATGTTTCTGTTATAATATTTTAAATTAAATTATTGTACCTAAAGTAATATGTGATCCTAAATAAAAAGGAGAGTTTATAACCATTGGTAAATGCGTGATAACTCTCCCCGAGGCAGTTTAGAAACATATTTTCGACATATTTCAAACAGACAAAGGTGGAGTTTTTATCACATCTGCTAACAAAATTTCACAGAATTTGAAAACCTACTATACACTTCCCAAAAAAATATTTCATTTCTCTGTGTGTTTGCCGGAAATATGCCCGAAATATTCCTCAACATTTTGTCTCGGGTCCTTAAAATTTCCTCATTCAAAATTGTTGGGGGGTTCAAGGCAGTTTAAAAACATTTATTCGACATATATCAAACAAACAAAGGCGGAGTTTGTATCACAAGCTATCTGTTAACTGCCCGTTCCCGAATTAGGTCGTAAATCTGCCATTGAAATTTCACGAAATTGTACACTTCCCAAAATATTACACTTATCAGTGTGTTAGCCAGAAATATTTCTGAAAAATGCCGAAAATTTTGTCAATTCCAAAAAAATCACGAGACAAAATGTCTGGCATTTTTCAGGAATATTTCCGGCATATTTCTTGCAAACACATAGATAAATGTGTTTAGCAGATTATGGAATTTTATTGGCAGATTCACGGAATACTCTACCTTGTCTGGTTGAAATATGTCGAAAATATGTTTCTAAACTGCCTCGACCTTGTCAAAAACTTTGTCTGGGGTTGTGTTGCCAAAAACTAAATTCAAAAATTTTTTTCCAAAACAATCAGCCCAATTCTAAATAAATTCTCCCATAAATATTTGGGAGAAAAAAAAAAGATTTGTATTGAATTTACAACAATTTATCCCAATATTTAGAATAGTGGGAGTATTTATTTAGAAGTTGGCTGATTGAGTTCGAAGATGCTGCGGTTGGTGAAGTACTGTAGGTTTCTGTTGCAGTTGCTTTACAAAATGAGAGCAACCATTATTCCGAGACTGCTCTCAGGCGCCTTGAAGCTTAAGCGCATTTGAGAGTTCTGACGCAGTACACTGGAAGGGACGTATAAAGGAAGAACTTAAATCGATGCTTCTAAAGCTTCCAAAAGTGGGTCTAACGAATTCAGGAGGAGGATAATTAAAATCAATAACAAGGGAACGAAACTCGGTTCAAGTACAAGATACCTAGTAGAAATTTTGATAGGGCCATGGTCATGAAGTGATCATGTCATTATTTGAGATGATCGGGATATGACGAGGCCCATAATGTTCTTGTAACGCAGTGTCCTGATCATTTACTGACCTCAGGCCATGATCATATACTGATCGGGCAATTCCCCATTTTATTATTTACCCGACAATTGCCTTGTCTGAGCCCGAGCATAATCGGGTTTCTCTCATTAATCTCGATCATTGCCTGATGCTAATTTCGATATGAGGAACAAATAATGTAGCAATGATCGGGAACATTGACTATTTAGATAATGTAAACCCTGGTATGGTAAGCATGATAAGGGCATGCAAAGGCAATGATCATATTTTCTCTAATAGGGCTTACCCAACGAATACCCGATAATTTCCCGATGGCGCATCGGGCAAATTTCTACTAGGGATACACTCAGGAGTAGGGTGTTGTTCTTGCTGCATGCACGATGTTGCTGAATCGACAAGTTTATTATATCACTTGTGTTGAAAAAATCGTATCACGATTTATGATCCTGTACAAATTGTGATGATAAGCGAAAAAATGTCCTGATATGTGGTTGATAAACTAAGAAGGAAAAACTTATAAGTGATTGCAGTATCCTGAAATTTGATTTTAGTAATGGATACCTAAAATGTTCATAAGGAAGCATTAAAAAGGTCATTTTGCTTTCATTTGGATACACCAACAAAATCCAACGAATACAAAATTCCTGGATTTAAAAAGGATCGTCAGGAACGAAAATGAAAATGTGGCAATTGGATGTTTAGGAGAATATCAAGAATACCAATTAAATAATACTGAAATTTTTGAACTTCTCATCTGAATATAACCATTTTTTTTTTTTTTTTTTTTAATCAGCGACAAAAAAATTAAATGTTTTTTTAAGTTTTTGTTTTTTTGCAACGTTAATTTTGTAACTAACTAAAAAGAAACCAATAAATTCATGAACATCTACACATTATTAATGGTTGAGTGTAACAATGTGAAAAATCGAAAAAAAAGACATCACTGACAAATTGAATGAATAAAAGAGCAACAAGTGGTCGGACGGACAAAAAGTCAGACGGCTTGGATGACTGACTGATAAACAGATAGACAAACGGACAGACAGAAAAGCATCCAGTACTGCCTGCTAATAAGCAACTCTACGTGGCTTCCAGCGGAACAAATAGAAGAAAAATATACAAAAAATATAGGAAACAGTGCGCATGCGCAACATAAATCGAAACACTTTGAAAATTTATTTTGGGGCGCATGCAGCTAAAAGTGGCCAGCAACAGGTTGCAACAAACAGCCAAAGTGATATTACAAAAATACAGTCCGCGAGGATGTGTTGCATAGGCATTTGGGCATATTCGCAAAATTATAAAATAATATACGAAATATAAATACACGCAAAGAAAAAATGTGCGACAAAAAAAAGGAAATTAAATATAAGAATTATGTCTTAGATTTCTTATACGAGTAACGAAACTACCCGATACAAATTTTCTGGCATTTTTCACTAATACTTCTGGAATATTTCCGGAAAACATACAGATAAAGGAAGTATTTTGAGAAGTGTATTGTAGGCTATAAAATTTTATTGAATTTTATTGGCTGATTCACGACATATTTTGGAAACGGAAAGAAAATAGACTGCTTGCGATACTAACTCCGCATTTGTCTGTCTGAAATATGTCGAAAAAGTGTTTCTAAACTGTGTCGACTCGGTCAACAATTTTGTCTGGATTAAGTTCTAACTATGTAAAAATTTTTACTTTTAATTTGACCCATTCAGTCACAACACGTTATGCAGAAGTTTATATTTGGATAATTTCACTTTTTGATATATATGTTTTTTATAAACTTCAAATATTATTAATCCGTTCGCTGTTTAAAAAAAATAATGTTTGTTTTTTTTTTCTAAAATTCGCAAAAGTAAACATAAAATTTGTGTTGTAAAAATTGATGTAAAAACCAAAAAATTTAATAATATTTTTAGGAAACACCTACATCTTTGTAAAATATTTTGTTCTTTTTTTTAGAGATATTTGGAAATTTTATTTGTCAAAATTTCTAGTATTATTTTTCATTCAAAAACAAAAGTTACATTTTTTCTAAAAATATTGTTTCATTTAATTTGTATTAAGCGAGAGTTCTATCGAGCGTATTATGTAAAAGATTGAAGATCATCGTCAACAGACAGATTGGACCTTATCAGTGCGGCTTTAGACCTGGAAACTATAGACTATAGACCAACTTTTCACATTGCGCCAAATCCAGGAAAAGACCCAAAAAAAAACAAATCGAAACCTACGACCTATTTGTCGACTATTAAGTCGCCTTCGACACTCCGATAAGGGATCAACTATACGCTGCAATGTCTGAGTTCGGTATACCTGCGAAACCTATAAGGCTTTGCATGATGTAACTGAGCAACACACGTTGATCAGTGATAATAGGAAAAGACCTCTCCGAGCCATTTAATACCGAACGAGGTTTCAGATAGGGTGATTTTCAAGAAATTTGCAATATCTTCTCAACTATTAAAGATAGCGGATTGATTTTTTGATTGTTTGGTTCATACTTTTTTGCACATTAATCCGTGTATAGACCATTTAATGATATTTATGGATATAATGCTCAAAAAAGGATTATTTTTGAAAAAAAAATATTTTTCCGCACTTGTTACCACTAATTATGACCGATAACGATGGACAAATTACATGAAATTTTGTAGTTTTAGTGGCTAATCTTAATTGTTTAAGCAAAAAAAGTTGACTTCAAGTTATTATTAAAAAAATATTTTTTAAAAACCGCAAAAAAACAAAACTTTAAACCGCGATATTGTGAGAAACCTGCCTACGATTCATTTTTGCCTTAAAATACTCGGGGGATTTCCGAAACATATTCTTAAAAAATTTAAGTTCTCCCAAAACTTTTGGGTTGAAAGTGTTTCAGGCTATGCGTGGCGAATTTTTTAACTTATTGATAGAAAAAATAGTTCGAGTTGCCGAACTCCGTCAAAGTAGCACTATCTATAACAAAAGTGTCATGCTTCTCGCATATGTCGACGATATTGATAGCAGTGTTGCCAAAGCAGCCATTTTATGGCTAGATTTAGCCATTTTTGTAATTTTTTAACCATTAAATTCTCAAAATACTATTAGCCGGAAATTTAGCCACTTTTTTGTTTTAGCCATTTTAGCTATTTTTATTAGATTTTTATTAGCATGTGGCGAATATTCAAAAATATACAATTCATTTTTAGTTAAATACTTAATTAAAATATATACTTTTAATTAAACGAAAATATAGTAATATTAATTATTAAAAAATAATAAAAAAAAGACTGGTTTGGAGTATGTAAAAGTACAGAGGTAAAAAATCTCTGTTAAAAGTTATTTTTTGTGAGTATTAAAATCCATTAATGAAAAAAAACTTTGTTTCACACCAATTAAACAAAAGGACTGAATATTTTGTGTCCTTTTTCAAACATGATATCATTGTAAAATGAGTAGTTTCAAAATGTCCCTTTTTATTAAATGTTTTTACTGAAAATGCATAAAAAAATCAATATTTTATGGTTTCGACATGGATCCCGAATAGATAATATTTGCATTAAAGTGGTTAACAAATGAATACTAAAGTACTTCAGGAAACTTAAATTTTAGCCATATTTGGCCATTGGGTAATGGCAACACTGATTGATAGTATTGGCAGAAGTACATGAGCAATGCGCGCAACATTCTCCAGAATGGATAAAGAGTCGCATCGAATGGGTCCAGTGATGAACGAGGACAAGACGAAATTCTTCGACAGAAAGTGATTTGACAGCCACAACTTAGACATTGTGAAGGGCTTCGTCTATTTTGGTTTCAGCATTACCACCAACAACGACGCCAGATTCCATGATTGCTTCATTACTTTCATATGTTGGAATAAAAGTAGAATAAATGCTATTCCTAACTAACTTTGTAAATCAGATAATGGATGATCACTGTTCCAATTTTAATATATTTATGTCATGATCCTTCGATTACTTTATTATGGAAGTTGTAAATGATCCGCCTGCCAATGACACGCCTGGGTTAATGTAATGTGGAAAGTGGATCGAGAATCGAGGTAACTGTGGATACAAAATCATCGAGAGATCATCGATATTATCATGATGCCTTTTTCCGCTATGAATTATCATGCCACGATAATCTTCACTTAAGTGACTTATAGAGCGTAATTTTCTTCGGCTAATCTCTAGACTGACGTTGTTATCGTTGGTGATGCTGGTATCTAAGTGGTTGAAGTCCTTCACGTCTTTAAAGTTGTGGTTGTCAATAGTGACGTACTGTGCATGACTGTACACCGTAAGGCCCATTTGACGTGCTTCCTTCCCTGAACTGGAGTATGCTGCACTGACTGCTCCTGTGTTCTGTCCAATGATGTCGATATTATCAGCATACCCGTGCAGAATGGTACTCTTGAAGACATGGCATTGTGATGGAGTTCGGCAGTTCATACAATCTTCTCCATTATTAGGTTTAAGAAGTCACACGATAGGGAATCGCACTTTCTGAAATCTCGTTCGGTATTAAACGTTTTAGAGATGTTGTTCCAAATTCTCACTGTTCAACTTGTATCGCTCAGGGTCATCCTGCAAAGCCTTATAAGTTTTGCAGGTATACCGAACTCAGACATGGTGGCATATACGCAACTCTTATCGGACTGTCGAAGGCAGCTTAGTAGTCGAAGAGGAGGTGGTGGTGGGTGTCGATCTGCTTCTCTTTGACCTTTTTCAGGATTTGGCGCAATGTGAAAATATGTTCTATGGTGGTCTGAAGCCGCACTGATAAGCACAATCAGTCTGTTGACGATGGACGAAAAGATGTTTCTTTTCCTTCCTCTTCTCTCTGTATCGCTTCTTCGCGGCTCGTAACTACCGACTGCAGGGTAGCTCTGCAGTGGCTGCGCGACACTCTTCATAGTACCACTTGTTCCGTAGTGGGCGTTGGAATCCAATCATTTCTTCGGCAGCCGTACGCATTGAGCGGGAGACGTTTGTCCACTGCGCACATATGTCATCGAGAGGGGGAGTGCCTTGGGCCAAGGCTTGTTCCGTCTGTTATGTGTGCAGCTTGCTGACGTCTAGCTTTCTTTGCGTGGGATTGCTTGCATTTTCCGCAGCGCATAGGAGTGCGCGAAACTTAGCTGCTACAAGGAAGTGATCCGAATCGATGTTGTCATTTCGGATCGAACGTACGTACATCACACAGAAAACGGGCCTTCCGTCAATCACAACATGATCAATTTGGTTGGGCGTCTTCTGATCAGGCCACTGCAACGTGGCCTTGTGAAGATTGAGTTGCTTGATTCTAGTAAGCATGCTCATCATCTAGTATCATGTTTAGTGCAGCGGCGAAGTTGATCAACCTCATTTCATTGTCGGAGGTGTTGCCGTGGAGGTTGAATTTTCCGACTGCTGGACCCAAGATATCCTCATGACCCACTTTGGCATTAAAGTCGCCAATCGCGATTTTGATGTCGTGCGGGGGCAGCGCTCATTGGTTTCGTCGAGGCGCTCGTAGAAGGACTCTTTGGTTTCATCGTCATTTTCATTCGTCAGTACGTGCGCACAAATTAGGCAGATGTGGAAGCATTTAGCCCTGAATCGGATTGAACGGGTGTGAACCTAGAGACAAGGCGGCGGAGTCTATTGCCGAATACACAAGTAATACGAAATTACCATGCATGTAGTGACGATAGTGTCAATAAAATAAAGTTCATTGCTTTTAAATACCGACAAAAATTATCTTATTTAAACTACTGATATGTTTCTCTGGAAACATCTTTATATTCAGATCGTCCCAAAACAAGTTCTATTTTGGACATATTAATGCTCCGGTTCAAATATTTTTGTTTGGATGTAATAATAATTATGTTTCTATGTGAACATATACCAGGGGAAATATCAGCAATTTCCGAGTTTACAGACGAATTGTAAATCAGAGCTCATTACAACAGTGGTGAAGTCTCATTACAACCCTCTAAAATATATGTTATGTCTACAAAATATGTTTAAGAGAGCCCGAACTCAAAACTACTTTTATGATAATGTATATGGCGCGAACGATCTATGCATTTTTTTTTGCGTGTAGATAAAATGCCAGCAGCTAAGAATACGTTGCGCATTATGAAATTATGAATGCATGCACTTTTTTCTATATGTTATATTCTATGCGCAACGACTCGTGGTCTTTGGCGCGGGTGTTTCCAGTATATGTTCTACCTTACAATAAACCACCTTGAGGCTTTTTCAGTCTCAATCAGTTGAACATGTGTTGTATCCGCAGTATCCATATGAGCTTCTCACGCATCGCGCGGAAAACAAAATTGCGATCCAAGACTTAAATCAATGTACAGTAAAACAATAAATAGCATTCATTATTTTTGAAATTGGTTAATTTTGAACTGAATATGCATGTTAACGTGCTTTGTTATTATTGTTGAAATTCACAAAACTATATTTACTATATTTCTCATGTTAGCGCTTCCAATAAATCTGTTGTGCTTTACATTTATAGGAAATTAAAACAGGTTCAGGTTTTCAATTTGAATTTTAATAAAATTTTTATTTTTATTTTTTGAAATCAACAGATTTTCGATGGATATTTTGTTCTTCTGTGTTCAATGAACTAAATAACCAACCAATATTAATTGCATGTCAATAATCTGTCTAGCAATGAGTTTCAGTAATTTATTCGTAGTTAAATCACTGCTATTCGTAGTAAGATCAGCAATTGCGTTTGCTATTATGAATATTTGTACGTTAAATTAATTAGCCGGCGCAGTTTCATTGTTTGCTATATTTAAGTCGATTACTATATTCTGTGTTCAATGCAATGGACAAGTTCGAAAGATACACAGGACAATAAAGACAGGAATAACATGACACAATAACAGTTACGGGACTCATATTTTACTTACTGTATTACTTGGAATGAAGGCAGATCACGCTTAAAACAACTATTCAGATTTTTCAATTTAAATTTAATTATTGTTTTATATTTGTTTTTAAAAACTAATTTTATATTTTCTAAATTATATCTCCGCATATAAAATGCCATTAACATTTTCTTTCGACTGTAATTGACAACATGAGTTAAAATAAAGAATGATTGCTATCTAACATGCTCTATTGCTTTAATTGATATATTAATTCGCCTTGCTAAACCGTTTTGCAATGTATTCTCCGCAAGAACAGCCAAGAAGTCATTACACGCTGCAGAAAAATGGCTCTCCCAAACATTATTTTGCATATATCCTTGGAGCTTTATGCAAACAAAAGTATTATTTTATTGTCAAACATTATTATAATAACAGCCAATCATATTTTTGTTTTCGTTCAAACAGATTTAAGTTCATAATGAATAATTTTCGGAGTTCTTGCAAACATATATATGTTTGAATGTAAACAAACCTTTTATTTACATCTAAACATATTTTTGTTTACATATAATTTTAATGTAAAAAAGTAAATTTCGTGCTAATAACTTCTTTATACAATATTAATTTTTCCTTTTTTTTATATTAATTTTTTTTTTATTTATATTATATAATTATGAACTTAATTTTTTTTTCACATCTTTTATTTTTACATAATAATTTTATTTCCATCTTACTTACTTACTTACTTACTTACTTACTTAAATGGCCCTTACAACCGTGGGTCGGTTTTGGCCGCTGAGATGAAGCCGCGCCAGTCGGATCTGTATTGCGCGCGCTGACGCCAGTTAGAAATACCAAGCGTTGCCAGGTTGTCCTCAACTTGGTCTTTCCAACGCAGATTTGACGCCCTCTTCTACGCTGTCCACCTTCGAGTTTCGATTCAAGCACCTTCTTGGCTGGAGTGTTTTCATCCATTCGTTCGACATGACCTAGCCAGCGAAGCCGCTGGATCTTGATGCGCTTGACTATGTCAATGTCGTCGAATAACTCATACAGCTCGTGGTTCATCCTGATTCGATACTCGTTAGCAAAGCAGATAGGGCCAAAGATTTTACGGAGAATCTTTCTCTCGAACGCTCCCAGTACTCTCTCATCGGTGGTGGCCAGCGTCCATGTTTCTGCACCATAAAGTAGGACGGGCATGATGAGTGACTTGTAGAGCGTTATTTCCATCTATTGTTCCTATTTTGAGTTCAGTGAATTACGGATGAATTGGATATTTCACAAACAGCCACTATCTAGTATTAACAGAAATTGGCGGTACTTTAACAAATTCGTCCACCAAAAAGAACTTTTTAACTATATGAAAATTATTAATGTGAGTGTTACGAGTGCAACAAAATAATTACACAATTCAATTATAATATAATTAAATTTTACTCCTAATATGTATATGGTGATTTCGAATTACGTTATAATTATATTCAAACCAATCTTTTCTATTCGTGTGTTTATTGGATTTCGAGATCAAGTAAAAAAAAATGTTTTTGAAAGTAATCTATTTTTTGTTTCAGTGAACTGCCATATCTGCAAATAACCTGTATGCTTTAAATTGGCGAACCAGTAACAACACTTATGTTCATTGCCACTCAGAATGTTTTGGTAAACATTTTGATATTTTCCATTTCACCCCAACATTTTTCAACAAGTCCTAAATTGAGCTATTTGGAAAAGTCGCTCAAAAATCAATAAAAAATGCAAATGCATGGTGTTCTGTAAGTTAGATCATGAATCAGTCTATGGAATAGACCCTTAAAAGATTTAAAAAAAATGTTCAAATGGACTTTTTTTGGAAAAAAATCAAAACTTTACCCCTGTGTAGTATAGAATTGATACGTTTGAAATATACCAAAAAAAATAATGAAAATTATGAAAGATTTTATTAAAAAAACAAATGGAATATTTTATTTTTAACTGAATACATTAAATGTTTAATAAATACGTTAATAATTCATATAATAGATTATGAATTATTTTTTGATTTTATCACGACTTAAAAATGGGTAAATAAAACCTTGCCCTTTGTACCATAATGCCTTCTTTAATATACCATAAATGCAGAAACGACGACAACAATAATCGCAACATCATGACTCCTGCAGTTTCTGCCAAATTCAATGCGTAATGATCGCGATTAACCCGCAATTATTGTGTACGATCGAAAGTTGGACAGACAACGGTCTTTCCTGCGATTCTGGATGATTTTAATTATGGGTTATTATAGGAGGATGTGCTATGCATGTTTGACGTTCTTTTGTTGCAGCTATTGTGCTTATGGTTTGAACATAAAATAAATACTTAACTTTACTCTCAGACATAAAAAACGGACTTTAACACGAGTGCGGGTGTCGCAATGATCATATTTGTTATGTTATTATGGTTATTTTCCTATAGTAAGGTAAAACAAACTGTAAAATTAAGTTATATTGAGCTTAGTTTACTTGATAACGGCAATGATATGTTCCAATGAATAAACAAATTCATTTAATTTAAAAACATTATCTTTCAAAAAGTTTATAAACTCATAAGTAGAATTTTTATTAATTTGAACACATTATGTTAAATTAATTTTTTATGATATTCGACCTGGATTAATGTGGGACATGGTGTAATGTGAGAAATTACAACTGCTGGTCATGTTTTTACACCTAGAAACATAAAAACAATTGTCATGTGCTTCTTAATATGACATTAACTTTTCATCCATGGTTATAATAAAATATATTCATCATCATTTCTAGTTTAAAAATCCGTTTGAACCAAAATCCTACACCGAAAAAATTACTGTAGTAAATTATACTACATTTATGTCTTTGTTTTGAAAAAATGCATTTCTACTACATTTTGATCGTTTTTAAATACATTTGTATTTATTTGAAATAATTTACCAACTCATTTTTTTAAAAATTCGATTTCTACATAGTTCAGAAACTGTACGGTGTCTTCGTTTTCTGCACTTTTTAATTATATGAAGTTCAGGCGAATACACGACGGACGACTGTAACAGTGAGTAGGTAGAAACGGAACCCATTTTTTTACAGCACTGAAATAATATATTTCTAAGACTTTATTCAAAATTGAAGTTAGAACTATTTCTCTGATAGTGGGCTTATATTTCAGAAATAGTACGTGTTGGAGTATTTAGTTGTTTAGAGGCCCCTCATCAGCTCATTTTCAAAGACGACCATTTTCTCCAAAATATTATGATAGGTTTCTCACTTCTTTTTCTGGTTATAACTCCTTAAAGGAATTGTTGTTAGAAAACCATTAAAAATAGTGGTTAATCGTTAAGTTTCAATCTTTAAGTATTCAGTGTAAATCATCCTTAGGATGTTCCCTATAATCGCTCCTTAGACAGTAGAAACGTACTATGAACCATTTCGCTACAAAATGACGAACTATATTGTTTATCCTTGGAACCCTTTCGGAGCCTATAGCGCCTAACCCAGACGTGTAGAGGTATAAGAATATACAACACTTTTTTTTCAGTAGACCAAATAGAAGCACAAAATGAAAAAAAATCAGAGTTCAATTAAAAAATTTACCATTTTACAGCACTGTGTAATATATTTTCAATAAAAAATAGAGAAAAATTGTAAAAATATCTTTGAAATTTAACGTAAATGACGATATCTTGAGAAAAGGATATGGTAAGATTTTGATTCAAACGGATTTTTAAATTAGAAATTATGATGAATACAACCCTATTTGTACTTTTTATACCCATTTTTGTCATACTTGTGATTGCTTCTAGATCACCGTAAATAAGTTTGAAAAACAATAAGTTATGTTCAAATTGTGAATTGGGGTAATGCATGAAACATTTTCTGGGGTAAAGTGGGAAACGTGTTTGTGGTAATTTTAGTGAAAATATTATGTAGCGTCGGTAGCTCAGAGGTTAGTGCATTGGACTGCGACCTAAAGGTCCCATGATCAAGCCTGGACTGGGGCTAACAACATTTTTTCATAGAAAACAGTGGCAAACCTACTCTATAAAAACTGAGTTTAAAATTACTACGTAAAAGTGGAAAAAAATGAATTCAAAATCGTTTGTTTAGAATTTTAAAGGTAAAATTGATATTCCAATCATTAAAAATGTAGAAAATGTCATAATTTGACTTCTAATAAACACAATCTAATAAGTACGATTTTTTTTTAATTGACGTTGAAGCCTTCGAGAGACTTATCAAGTGATCAATTGAAAGAATAGCTAAGGATTTACAGATCACCAGCTGATTATGTCAAAGGTTTGACGACGGAATTTAAAAATATTATTATATTTCTTTTTAGGACAAAGCTATCAACACAGAAGTCAACTAACGAGTACAGGTCGTTGAAGTCCATACATATACGACGAAAAGAATCGAATAGTGCGTAGTTTGATTTGAAATATTTAAGCTTTATAAGTTGGTAATGTCGAGAGTTTTTATTAGGTATCGAAAATTCAATTTGAGATAGTAAGACGGACGAATTAACGTATCCATTTATTAGATTATGGAAAAAAACAGACATTCAGCATTTTCCTCCTGCTCTTAAGAGTGGGTAGATTAATTAATTTCAATCGGTTCTCATATGGAGGGAGATTTACCGTACACTCCCAGCGAAGTCCCCGAAAAGCGAAAATTAAAAATTGTTTTTGCACCGATTCCAGCATATTTGAATATATATATATATCATGTTGTGGATCCCATACAATTGAGGCATATTCCAAAATTGGTCTTACAAGCGATTTGTATAGTTGTTTAGTAATGTATGAGCAATTAAATTCCTTAGCCCATCTTTTTATGAAGCCTGGTACACCTTTAGCTTTGTTTTTAAAAGTCAGCTTTGAGTCTATTAGCACACCAAGATCAGTAAAAGTATTTACATTTTCCAATTTAGCATTGTCAAGATAATATTGCTTGTTAAACGGTTTTAGTCTAGAAAATGTAATTTGCTTACAATTTTTTAAATTTAAATCCATTTTACTATTCTCACACCATTGTCCAAATTTTTATAACTATAATATATTTTTACATCGTCAGCGAAAGTATTTTTCTATATTTTATAATATGAGGCAGATCGTTTATGAAGAGCAGAAACAAAATCGGTCCCAACACGGATAGAAAAGATTTGTTTGAATATTTTTGAATGTAATTAAAAAGTAATACGAAATTACCATACATGTATTAGGAATGAAGTGTAATTAAATTATAATCGAAATTGGCAACGTTGTGCAGCATTTTCTACCTAGGCCATCTTTTGCCATCGTTTGAACATATTGATGTTTAAAAACAAACAAAAAAGAAATAAGATTTAAATAAATGTATTCTTGCAACATGCTTCTTGTATACGAAGTTGGCACTTGTTGAGCAGAACTGTCCATATACGTCTCTTTTGTCGTCGTTTGAAGTATATATAGGGTCATTTTAAACATACTGATGTTTGAAAACAAAAAAAAATGAATTCTTGTATATAAAGTTGACACTTGTTGATCGGCATTTTCTGCGTACGTGTCTTTTGTTGTTCGTTGGGAAAACGTGTTCGCGTCGGTAATAATTTTGTTATTTGTAAATTAAATAAATATATAAATTGTGTTATAAAAAGTACTAATAGTAACAGAGTATAATATAGTGCAGTATATAATTTCTGAAACTAATGTGAAAAAACCACAAATAAAAATCAGTGTTGTACGCTATGTGCTGTACTGAGACCAACTGTAACTGTAATATACAAATATAAAGCAAGCCTGGATCGTCTGGTTTAGCGTCTGCAGGTGCAATTGTGCATTCATTGATGCTGTCACTAGTACTTACAGTTTTAAACCAATTATTTATTTATGCATTTAAAAATTTGTATTTGAATTCTCTTGTTATAATTTTCCACTGTGCATGTTTAAAAATTTTTAATAAAAATAAATAAAAAAAAAACATTTTATTTTTATTTTATTTTCAGGATTTTTTTCCAAAAATATTTAAATATGTTTCTATGCAAACTTACTACTTTTTGTACTGAAACAACTGATATGTTTCACTGGAAACATATTTATATTCAGGTCGTTCAAAATCATGTTTTAATTTGAACATATTGATGTTTCGGTTCAAATATTTGTTTTGTTTGGATGTAGTAATTATTATGGTTCCATTAGAACATACACAATTTTAAGGGGCAACATTAAAATGTTTCCGTGATATTATAATGTAAGTCAGAGCTCATTACAACACAGTTCAAGCCTCAATACAACCCTGTTTACAAATGATTTATCAGTCAATTATATATTATGTTTACATAAAATTCCAAACATACATGTTAATGCCTGCACAATTATGTTTGGGAGAGCCCTTTTTTTGCAGCGTAAAGTGACTACCTTCGGGAACACCGGCTGTGACGTTAATGATATTAGAAAGGGAATTCTTATATAAAACTTTTTGTGTTCTCATCGTTAGGTAAGATTTAATCCAAATTAGAATATTTTGTGGAAATCCAATTTGTGTCAATTTTTCAAAAAGAATATTATGATTAACTCTATCGAAGGCTTTGCTGAAGTCAGTATAAATAACGTCAGTTTGTTTTCCAGCGACGAATCCTTTAGCATCTGTAGTAAAATCCAGAATGTTTGAAACAGTTGATCAACCTGGACGTCAGTTGGTGAGAAAGAAGTTCAGTAACAATTTTTTCAAACAGTTTGGGTATGCTAAGTTTAGCTATTCCCCTGTAATTTGCAATATTGGTTTTCGAACCAGACTTATGCAATGGAATTATAAATGATTTTTTCTAGAATGATGGGAAATGCTCTGTATTAATTGAAAGATTGAAAAGTTTTGATAGAGGAGCGAACAGGTTTTGTGCACAGTTTATGAGAACACATCAGGACACGATACTTATTGATGGAATAGTAATAAAACTATACATTTGTATTGGATATTTGTAATCAGACACATTGCAAGAATCCGAAGTGTATGTTGACTTGAAGAAATCTGCAAACATATTGCATATATCATTATCATTTGTGGATTCAGTATCTTTGTATCTCATCATTGAAGGAAAAGATACAGAATTCCGTTTTGAGTTTACAAATTCATAAAATGATTTTGGATCACGTTTGAATCTCAACTTCACTTTATAAATATATAATTTAAGTAACACTTTTTATTTAATCCTGGAAATTCATGTATGTAACGTGTAACATAATATGTTTGCTGCGAAACATAAATTTTCCCTGTGTGTACGGTATTCCTTACTCCGATCGAGTTAAGTCCCGGCCATATGATTTAACTTTTACCAGTCGTTTAATATTCCATGATTTCTGTGTTCTCAAGACATAACTTCATAACTCATATTTTCCTCATTTTAGGAGAGTTTTGTAAAGGCGTCTAGTTCTGTCGTTATTCCACGTATTAGGTGGAGCCAAATACAGATACAAATAGAGAAAACCAAAAAAAGATATTGGCAACAAAATTGGAGACAATATTAAAGCAAATACCAAGAACATGTAATAACAGCATAAGTCGAGTTATGTTGTTATACCTTGAGAACACAGATTTTTTTGTCGATATCGATATTTTTTGTTTTATTCACTGCATTTTGCGATCTAAATTGATTTGGAAAAGATGAATGATTAAATAAATTCAGTGATTGCTTATTTAATTGTTTTTCTTTCCTCTAACTTCATGTGTGCATAAATTCAAGTAACCCAAAGCCTAAAGTCATCAAACAGTAAAAATAATATAAATACGGTAGCACTGCAAGGGTCTACACAACATTTGGTCAACATAACATTGTTAAAGAATGAACTGAGTTCTGCTGGTGCAGAGCCAAACATCAGGCGAAGCGTAAATCGATCGTGAGAAATAGCCGCGAGCTATAGGCGACGGAAACCAACAACGATGAGCTCAAAGTATATTTTCATTCACAATTGCATAAAAAATGTGAGGGTGTGGTGAGCACATTGAAAAGCTTATCGAGGAATACACCAAGCCTTTCGGTCAACGGACTCTTCCATTTTTTCGATATCTATCAGGCTGAAGATGGGTCTCAAGATAATGATTCGTGTGCGATTGGTAAGAGATCATTGCACTTGATGTTTGTTTATTAATTGCATTAGTTAACATATATTTTCTTAATTTTGTCGCAAGGCTGATACAAATCGATATTATTTTTGTTATTAAAACATAAATCATAATCTTATGTCTATACGCCTGTATGTCTGTCTGTTTAAGTAACGATTACACAAGCAAAACAAAACATACGAAAAATATACGAAAAAATTTGTGCATTTAACGAAAATATTGCTCAAATATATAAAAATATTGTTTTTCCGCGAACGGATTTGTTGTTCCTCAAAATAATCTAAATTCGGTACACCTACCCATTTATAAATTTAATGTAATTCTGTTAAAATTAAACACATTTTAAAGTAATGGATTACGACTTTAATTTAATTAAACAATGTTCGTTAAATGCTGAACACCAAAATTAGAATAATTTTATTTTTGAAAATTTTTTTTGAAAGTATTTACAAATTAGTTTTTTTATATTTTTTATTTTTTTATAAAATTTGAAACAAGTGTTTTACTTGTATGGATTACTACAGTACCCCCTTCCTAGCGGAACGTGACTCTTTTTGGGGTTTTTGAATTTTGAGTTGAACTTTGAGTCAACTGTAGAGATGATGATGATTGTTCCTGGCAACAGGCTGCGATTATGCTTGATTCGATGAATGCTGGTTTTAATCGATCAATCGAAACACTGTCATCTTTGTTGTTCATCTTTAAAATAAAATATTTGTCGGATCTCTTCACAACTTCATATGGACCAGTATATTTATGTTGAAGAGGTTTTGTTACTGCATCTTGACGTACCCAAACCGATTTTGAATGTAGAAGATCCTTTGAAATGAATCCATGCGGATTACCATGTGGTAATGCAGTTTTCGGTTGAATTTGTTGCATTGTGTCTTTCAAAGCACTTACGAAGTCTGTTGCATTAAGACGATCATTGGTTTTTTGAATAAAAAATTCACCAGGCAGATTTTCGCCGTACAGTACTTCTGCAGCAGATGCTTCAATGTCGTCCTTATACGCGGTCCTCAAACCAAGCAACACTGATGACAAAGATTTTGTCCATTGCGCATTTGCTCTGCAAATCAACGAAGCTTTTAGGGTCCTGTGAAGTCTTTCAACCATACCATTCGCTTGAGGATGGTATGATGTGGTATGTTGACATTTTACGCCAAGAAATTCAGACAAGTCGTGGAAGAGTTTAGACGTGAATTGCCGTCCACGGTCACAAATGATTTTGTTGGGACATCCAAACCTTGATATCCAACCTTCGAAGAAAGTTCGGCTAACTGTCTCAGCGGTGATGTCACGAATAGGAATTGCCTCTGGCCATTTTGAGAATCTGTCTATTATTGTCAACAGATATGAATATCCTTCGGACGGCGGTAATGGTCCAACGATATCGACATGAACTTCACAAAATCGGTTCGATGTTACTGGAAAATTACCAAGAGGCGATTTCGTATGCCTAGTAATTTTTGATTTTTGACAGGCTTGACAGAATTTCGTCCACATCTTGCAATCCTTATTTAACGCGGGCCATACAAAACGATCTGCAACTAATTTTCTCGTATATCTTATGCCAGGATGCGCAAGATTATGAAGCTTGTCAAAGGCGGATCTACGGAAGCTGGTTGTAAGAAAAGGTCTTGTTTTACCTTGTGATACGTCGCAGTAAATTTGAATGTTGGATCCGGGAAGTTGTACGAGTTTCAGCTTGAGTCCGGTATCGCTATTAAGAAAATTTGCAAGTTCTTCATCTTCCTTTTGTTCTTCCGAGAGCTTCGCATAATTTAAAGTAGATATTTCGTCAATCCGTGATAAAGCGTCTGCAACAGTATTGTTAATTCCGGATATGTGCACGAGCTTCGTAGTAAACTGACCGATATAATCGAGGTGACGAAATTGACGAGGTGTGGCTTTGTTCGGATTTTGGTGAAAGGCGTACGTTAAGGGTTTATGATCCGTTAGCAATGTAAAATCTCGTCCTTCTAGGATATGCCGAAAATGTTTTACAGCACTATAAGCAGTTCGCGGTCATACGTGCTATATTTGCACTCTGCAGGACTCAGTTTTCGTGAGAAGAAAGAGAGTGGTTGCCAACTTTCACCAATTTGTTGTTCTACCACAGCACCGATAGCAAAGTCTGAAGCGTCAACTTTGAGATGAAGATCTGCATCTTTCACGGGATGTGCTAGAAGTGCAGCATTTGCAATTTGTTTTTTGCATCTTTTAAATGATTCGGTTGCGGCTTCTGTCCATATAACCGGACGCTTATCTTTCTTTACCGCGCCTTTTAAGTAATCATTTAATAGAGCTTGATCATGAGCAGCGTGCGGTAGAAATCGACGATAGAAATTAAGCATGCACGTGAATCGGCGAAGCTCCAAAATTGTTTTGGGCTGTGGAAAATCTATTATTGATTGAACTTTTGTGGCCGTCGGCGTGCTACCAAGAGAGGTTATGTGAAATCCAAGAAAATCAATTTCAGGTGATCTAAATTCACATTTTGCAGGATTAATCATGATGCCAAATTTTCGAAAGCGTTCATAAATTGCCCTTAAATGTTGAATATGCTGTTCTTCAGTATATGACGCAATCAATACATCGTCAATATACGTGAAAACGAAGTCCAAGTCGCGACAGATCTCATCCATCAGACGCTGAAAGCTTTGCGCTGCATTGCGCAGACCAAAAGGCATTTTGAGAAATTCAAATTAGCCAAATGGCGTAATGATAGCAGTCTTCTGGATATCATCAGGATGCATGTCGATCTGATGATAAGCTCTAATGAGGTCTAGCTTCGAAAAAAACTTTCGACCATGTAGGCAATGCACATAGTCTGTGATGAATGGGATGGGGTACCGATCGGGAACAGTAATATTGTTTAAAAATCGGTAATCCCCACAGGGTCGCCAATCTCCGTTCTTTTTAGGAGCCATGTGTAAAGGGTTTGACCACATGCTTTTCGATGGACGAATAATTGCATTGTCCAGCATGAATTTGAATTCTTTTTTGGCGATAATAAGACGTTTGTTATCAAGAGGTCTTACCTTTGCGCGAACTGGAGGTCCTGATGTTTCGATGTGACGGAATACACCGTTCTTGTTGTTGGTGAGCGACATTGAGAGATTATGAATTTCCGGGAATTCTTCTAGAAGTTTCTGGTAAATGCTTTGATTCTTGACAATTGTTGTTATGCCGAGGGATGGTTCTCTTGAGATTGTTGCAGGTACTGACAGAAGCGTAGATCCATCGACGAGTCTTCTGTTCTTGAGGTCGGGAAGTAGATGAAAATGTTTCAGGAAATCTGAACCGATGATGCATTTTGTGACGTCTGCTATGATGAACAGCCAAGAAAATGCTTTCCGCAGACCAAGATCGAGTTGAAGAATCTTTGCGACAAACGTTTTTATGGGCGTACCGTTAGCTGCGAACAAATGTACTGAAGAGTGCGATGAATTGCTCACGTATACATCCCTTGGTATAACCAAGATATCAGCACCAGTGTCAATCAAAAAAGTTTTTCTTGTTGTCTTGTCCTTGATGAAGAGACGGCCTGATGTGTTATCAGTTATTTCGGAGGCCGCAGGATCCGAAAAGCTCATTAATTTTTTGGATAGCTGCATGGCGAAGTGCATTTGGTGGCTTTGTCACCAAAGCGCTTGTGGTACCAACAGTAATTTGGGTTTGCGTTCCTAGCTCTGGAATCTCTGCGCGATGAACTGCGATTACGCTGCACGTTTCTGCCACGATTCATATTCTCGAACCGTTTTTCGAGTGCTTCGATTTGTTGAGACAAGCGATCGAATGGTAAGGAATCTGGCGTATTTGCAACGCTGGAGATGTTGGCAGGACGTGCCATGTCCATGACTTTGTCAGCTTGTTCTGCGAGCTTGTTGATATCCTGCTGTTCACTGATCGCAAGAATTGCAAGGACGTTGTCGGGAAGCTGCTCAAGGAAAAGACTTTTAATGACGTTGTCTCCAACTTGTCCACTTCCGAGGTTCTGCATCGTTCGCAAGAAGTGCGATGGCTGTTGATCTCCCAGAACTTGACCGCTCAGTAATCGCTTGAGCTTGCGCTCATCGGATTCCGAAAACATGGATATGATGCGAGTTTTAAGTGTTTCATATCTGTTTCCTGCTGGAGCCGTTTCCAGAATATCGCTTACCGAGTCCAACGTGTTAGCATCTACATTTGCGACAAGATGACGAAATTTAGTTTCGTCAGCGCTGATTCGAGCGATGGAGAAAATAGATTCTATTTGCAAGAACCAAACTTTCGGATTTTTTGTCCAGAATGGAGGAAATTTCTGTACGCTTGTTGTGTACACTCCTGTTTCCGGTTGCTGCGAATTTGCGCTTACCAATTCTGAGGCGTTCTGGACCGGAGCGTCCGAAGATGGTGTTCCTGGTGGTGTTCTGTGCATTTTCACTGAGGGTCACCAGTTTAAAGTAATGGTTTACGACTTTAATTTAATAAAACAATGTTCGTTAAATGCTGAACACCAAAATTAAAATAATTTTATTTTTGAAATTTTTTTTGAAAGTATTTACAAATTAGTTTTTTTATATTTTTTATTTTTTTATAAAATTTGAAACAAGTGTTTTACTTGTATGGATTACTACAACATCTTAAAACAATTTCATTTCAATTTAAAACATTTGTTTTTAACACAAAATATAAAACAATTCTTACTAAATATTTTTTTTATACACTTAAGTAAAAAAAATACATTTATATACATACAAAATACATATAATTAATATAATAGTGTGTCAATATGAAATAAAAGCATTAGTCTATTTTTCAGGAAAGCATTTTTAAACATTACAACTTTTTACAAAAATTATCTTTAAAACGAGTTGGAAAAGTTAGGTCACATGGGTAAGTTCGGTCACATGGGCCGGACTTTTATAATCGGTCGGGCCCAACTATGGAATACCCTACACTCTTGGTGCATAATTAGTGGTAAGTATAATTTGGTGGGATAATTTTCAATAATTTACGACTAAAAATAATGAAAAAATTAAATGTGGGCGGATCACGCCCATTTTTGGAACATATATTTTTAGACGAATTCTAACAATACGTTTTAAATTGTATAAATATATATGTAATACTTTTCGAGTTATTGGTTCCTAAACAGTTCTATAATAGTGATTTGTATGAGAAGTGGTCGTATCCTTTGACCGATTTGGCTCATTTTCATACTCAGTTCCTACTTTTGGCCAACAATTTTTGAAACTAAATTTCATCGTATTAGAACCAGTGTTTTTCAAGTTACAATGTTTTCGGACAGACAGACGGACATGTCTAAACGGACTGGGGTTGTGATGCTGATCAAGAATATATATATATATATATATATATATATATATATATATATATATATATATATATATATATATATATATATATATATATACTTGTCCATACCGGCCACGCTTTGTAAGGGGCGTTACAATATCTGCACAAACTTAATATACCCTGTACTGGGCACGCTTAACAAGCAGATTAAACATTTTTTTTCATATATAGTTTCTACGGCAATTTTACAAAACCCTTACGTGGTATTTTAATCGGTTCCGGTTCGAGTTCCAAGATTTTTTAAATCGTGGTTCCAATTCCGGTTCCAACCAAAAAATTAAATGGGTTTCGATTCCGGATCCATACATTTATTAATAACGGTTCCGATTTTAGTTCTTTACGTTCCCTGACAGGGACTATAATATCTGTTCCGGTTCTGGTTTCGAGATTTTTAAAATAGCGTTTCCGATTCCAACCAGAAACCAGTTGGGAAGATTATATAACATGGGAAATTTTAAAGTAGGTGTAATTATGATAGTTGGGATTATCAAAATTATAGTCGGTCTAAGCCGACTATAAATACCCTACACATTTGTGTGGTTACCATTCAAACTGATATATAGGTCACCAGGGTATACGAATCCTGAAAATAACAACAAACATTCAATCGCTGAAGAATTTCCATTCATTTGATACCCATATTTACAAATGGGTAGGTGTAACGAATTTCGATTTTTTTTTGAACCACAAGTCTTTGAGCATGATATCAATATATATTTGAAAAAAGTTTACCTAAGCACGTATACATAAAAATTGATCTTTATATGTACATTTTATATGAGGTATTTGAACATAAGTGGTCGGATCATAGGTCACAATGGACGCCAAGTCGCACATACAGCGTAGGTATATTAGTAATCTAAGTTATACAGACAGACGTACAGGCAGACGGACATCGCTAAATCGACTCAGGAGGTCATGCTGATCAAGAATATATATACTTTTCCATACCGGAGATGTTTTCTTCTGGGTGTTACAAACGGCGTACCAAACTGAATATACCCTTTCATTCTTAGTGTAGGGTATAAATATATGGTATTCGATTCCAGTTCTGGCTCCACACATTTTTAATAACGATTCCAGTTCCAAAAATCTAAACAATTCCGGTATTATTTATCACTTTTCGCCATATTTTTCATGTTTTGTCGTGTTTTTCCGTGTTTTGTCGTGTTTTTCCGTGTTTCTTCGTGTCTTTTAAATCCCGTGCTTTTCGTGCGTGGCTATAAATTTAGTCGTCGGGCCCGTGCTCGTGCATGTCACCTATCGGCGTGCCCGTGCGTGTCCGTGCCATCAAAAACAGGCACGCGCCCATCTCTACCCTGTACCTCATAATGGTAGGATATAAATATTTTAAACATTACTTTGACAAATTTAAGAAAAACTTAAATAAAATTAATGTCTCCAAAGTGTTTCTATTAGGATTTTTTTCTAAAGTTTTTTTTTTAATGAAATAAACATTTAATAACAAGTGGATATGCTTTTACGATTTTTGTTTTTATCATAGCAACTATACTGATACTGATCCTTCTTCAGTATCAAAATTTGACACAAAAGATATTCGTACATCAGGATTACAATGGCATTAATAACTCTATTTAAGCATGTCTCGAGTTCTGTGGTTAATTCATATTTTTTAAAACCATATTTCCAAACCGCTTTTTACATATTTTATATGAAATTTGAAAGTCGTGATATGACCGATTTGTACATATAGTAATCAAATGAAAGGAAATTCGTAAACCCTTAAATGGTAACCTGAAACTGGTCCAGTTTACGCTTTCATTGGCACAATGAATGCATTGAGTGCATTTTATTATGAATGATTCACTAAACCAAAGAATGTATGATCATTAACTCAATGTACGAAAACATTCGATTCATTTACACAAATACATTGTCCAAATGTACGCACATTGACTTTATGAAGGTATTCATTGATTTTATGTACAATGTACATTGAATTTAATGAAAAAATTGGATAAATCAAAACTTCCCAGACGAGCTCTCTCTATTTATGCCGAGTCATTAAAGATGCGTGTAGCGTCGGTAGCTCGTCTGATTGGCACGTTTGATTACGGACCGAAAGGTCCGTGGTTCCATCCCCAGCGACTGCCAACATCTTTTTCATAGAAAACATTTTTCTATGCGATTCTACCTCTATACAGGACTGTATAGAGGTAGCCAAACCATTATTATTATATTAATGTTTCGTGTGTTCGTGATGGAAGACAACGTTTCGATTACTTTTCAATTCCACTAAACTAAAATCATTACCTTATGTGGCGTTAGTCCGTAATATTTCACCATTTGTGCTGCTTCTTCGATCAAAATCTTTTTCGAAAATTATTGTTATATGCTATTGTCGTGCATGATTCGGATGGAATATTTTGTTCACGATTGAGATGGTTAATCATATTATACTAAAATTAATATAATTTAATTTGGGTTGAAGATATAATTGTTTACGAAATCTATAATTTGTTCAGACTCAGCAATATAATATTTTATATTTAGAGTTTTCCCGTGCATATACGTATTTTTTGGTTGATGTTTATATATGAGCAATGTCATGAGATGAAATGTACTCGTCTTCTTTATTTTTTTAAATGATTAGATGATTAAATGATTAGATTGATGATTAGTTTTTCAATGATTAGTCAACCAGAACGCGACACGTCCTTAACATCGAGTTTTCAAGAATGCAAACTAAATAAACAAATGTTTTTTTTCTAAAGGTTCGAATATACGATAGAGAAATTTGCTAGAGATAGAGAATAAAATCTACCGTAAAGCTCCTGCACCCAGAAAAAAATCATGGTAAATTAATAGTTTTTCAATAGAAAAACAACAATTTTTACTATTAAAATTGGTCAATAGGAAGCGTACCATTAGTTTAATAATATTCAAATTTTTAATACAATATGATGTTGTACCATACATCATATTATGTATTCTTTTAATTACAATAGGCAAGACCTATAAAAATTAAATGATACATATTTTTACTTTTATGGTATAGTCGAATTAAATTTTCCTAATAATTTATTAAAACAAAAATGGATTTTAGTTAAATTATTGTATATTTTATTTTGTTTATATGTCGAAATGGAAATTCATAAATCACACACATAAAAAGACGCTTCTCCTTGCAAAAGATTATAACACATTTAATGTTCGCTTCAGTTTCCAATAATTGATTGTAATACTTGTATATATTTTTGAGTAAGTTGCCATAATAGAAATTCGATATATTATTTATTTTCTGTAATAAATAAAACAAAAAGCTTAAATATAGTGAAATTACATTAAATTCATTGAGTTCTTACCAATGATAAACGCGTCATAATGTCGATTATCACAAAAAAGACATGCGACCAATTTGAGCAAACACGCAGAATGACGCACAAAACGAACATGTTTTTATTCGTTTTTATGTATTTTTTTTGCCACGTTTACTATTATAGGAGGAAACCATTAAAATAATAGTATATATTATATTAAAAATAATAATATTGAAATATTTAAATTTATGGTTCTAAAATTTTCGAATACTGTCAAATTAATAAGAAAACTTTTGATTTAAAAAGAAAAAAACTACTACTCAAAGAATTTGAAATTACGAGAAATTTTAAAAATTAGAATCGATACAATGAGATAGAACATTTTTTATCAAAGAGTTGTCTGGCGAAATGTAAAAGTTTAATTAAAAATTTAAGTATTATATCAATTATATTTGTTTTAAAATCATGAAACGCCCTAGCAAACTCATTTCCTTGTACAATACTACATATAAAAATGTGCTCTAGAAACATCAACATTTTCTATTATCGGTCGTTTGGAAGCAACATCGCTTTGAATTGTACACAGTTGTAGGACGTCGCACACTGGGGCAAGGATGCCAAAAACTGTCATTAAATCACAGACAACAGGAATTAACTAAAATATATGCCTAAAGTTAATAGTATACCTTAGAGCGTTTACCTTAAGTCTTTAAACTTTGTTGTGTTATTTAATAGAATAATATCCAGTAAGGAAGGTTAGGTTGCATGTGAAATTTTAAAATTGATCTAAGCCGACAATAAATACACCATCAAAACAGAATGTTAATGAGAGTGTTGCTGCAACTAAAATACTACTCGCTCTAACAATTCCAATATGCTGGAAATACAAATAAATTTGCTGCAAAATTTTAAATAATTTGTAAACAGCACATATTTTGTATTATTTGTCAGATGTTTCTTACAATCATCACGAAAAATGTCATATTTGTGGTAGATTCACTCCAACTACTAGAGAAATAGGTAGCATTGCTGCAAATATTGACATATTCCACAGATATTAATGCTTTTCTAGCAAAACTATTAATATTGTCTAAATATCACAAAATTGTCCAATATTTGACTTGAATAATTGGCAACTGCAATGATGTTTAAGGTATTATATACTTTTCAACCATCTTTCGTTTTCTTATTGTATCCTACACATATTTGATAGTATGTCGATTATCTTGGTTTACGTGGTGCATAGGTTACAGCCTTAAACATCATTTGTATTTGCAAATAATATTTGACTTTTGGAGATATTTATCATCTTAATTCCTTTGAAATTATGCCTCAATTAACCTTGTATGACGTTGTAAATGTAATAAATTTAACCCATTTTCCCAAGAAACAAAACATATACGTGCCGTTAACGGTACAGCATATTCGGTACGGTACATATAACGGATAAAACGTAACATCGAAAACGGTGTGTGAAACAATTTTTCATGTAGTATCGACGCATCGTTAACTCACCGTATTATCAAAATAAAATGGATGCAACTCCGTAATCGACGTTACGTGTCTGTGCCGTATATTTTTATAAAACGGAGTAGACTCCGTTGAGAGAATTAAAAATCGTGCCATATACGGTACGTTTTTATTCCGTAATTTTAAAAAAATTTATCATTCATTTAAAATAAACAAAGTTATATATCGTCGTCGTTCAGTAAAAAGTCACTAAGTCCAAAAATTTAGTATTGAGATACATTTTTTAAAGATATAAATTACCGTAACAAATCAGAACATTTTTGGATTTAAATAGTGCTAAGCTTGTAGTATAGACACATTCCGCTACAAAATGCTAAAAAAAATAATTTGGAGAAAACACATGACCGTTATTGACTTATTTGCTAAAAAAAAAGAAGGAAGAACTGTAGTTTCCCAGGCACAACAAACCAACAATAAATAAAATGCCATAGTCCTTTAAATAAAAAATTGAAAATGTTTGTTTCGGAAGCACAAACGCTTGCTGAACATTTTTTCAGATCTTTGTCAGATCTTATTTTATCAATTTCAAAAAAGGATGACGTCTAAAATGATTACTTTTTGTTGAATTAAAATGGAATATCTAAATTATGTTGTATTTTTTATGAATGTAATATTTTTAAAAGCCTCACACTTTCAAGGTAATTTGAAAATTTAAAAATATTAGCTCTCTTTCTTGTCTGTATGTTCAGTACAAATTTTGTAATTGATTTTAAACTAGCTTCTATATGTCTAGTCTTGAACTTTAAAATATTGCCTAGAACTGAATAACAATGCAAAATTATCAATTTACTTTCTGTCATTTCGTCATGGTTCTGTCGCCATGGTACTATATTAAAGACACTTTTAACAAAAAAAAGCAAAAAATATGAAATACAAAATATTTTTTAATATAAAACTTTTTGGCTAAAGTTCACTTTACCGGCCGAAGTGAAATTAAAAAAAAAAAAATTGTCACGCGCTGTATTTTTGCAAAAAAAAAATACCAAAATTAAAAAATCGCACCGCTGGGACCCGTGGTGACCTTGAAAAATCAATAACCGGTGCACCTACTTACAAGTACATATGGGTACTCAAATGAAAGGTATTTTCCTCACGATTCCAAATCTGTAATTGTTTTTCAGATCTGTCAATCCTAGCGGCCCCTACATCAATTTATGTAATTTCAATCATATGTATATGTTTTATGTGCTACTTGTATGTATTATTACAGATTTGGAATCGTGAGGAAAATACCTTTCATTTGAGTACCCATATGTACTTGTAAGTGGGTGCACCGGTTTTTGATTTTTCAAGGTCACCACGGGTCCGAGCGGCGCGATTTTTTAATTTTGGTATTTTTTTTTTGCGAAAATACAGGGGGTAGCAATTTTTTTTTTTTTTTTTTCGCTTCGGCCGGTAAAGTGAACTTCTCCCAACTTTTTTAATGCGAACTGTTTAGTAAGATTTAAATGAAACCTGGGGCGGTAGATAATATGATATATTGGATCCTTAAAACTCATCTTAAAAACATTTTTAAAATATTTTTTATTTCATATTTTTGTTACTGCAAATAAAAATAGTTTTTCTTCTATAAAATTGTTCATTCTTTTTCTCGCGAAAAAATTACTTACAAAATAAATAGGTGGACAAAAAATAATGCTAATACGCCATTTTAATATTTGAATTAATACCAGGTTTTAAGTTGTTCTGCCCCATTGTGCGTCATCACAGATGTCATGATCGCCAATCTGCACCACAACTACTTCATGGCCTCCTGGCGATGAATGTTTTCTTTTATTTTAACTGTTTTTGTTTTGTGTTTTTTTTTTTATTATTGTTTTGAAAAACTAATTCCACAACTGACCATGAATTTTCTAAATGTTCACTGCTGACTTTTCAGCAGTCAAGGATCTCGTTGTTGTTGCTGCTGTCGTTCTCGTTGTTGTCCAGCATTCAACATGTCTCCGTTGGCAATTTTCTTGTCACATCCACTCTGGAAAGTCATAAAATGTATGCAAATAATTCGCTTTTTGCCACAGCCGTCGCGGAGTTAGTTGAATCCAGAATGCAGCTGAAGATATAACGAAAAATTATTAAGAAACTGGAGCTTGTGTCGGGCGCAGTGAAAGACAAATGGCAAAATTTAGTGTCGTCTTGTGCGGGAGCAAATGCAATGCTGTTAAGAGGAGTATTTTTATTTTTCATTTGCAATAAATAAAATTGCAAACGTTGGATATTTGATGTATCGACATATTTCACATAGACAAGTCTCACATAGTTATTAAAGAAATTCATTTGCATTTTATTTTGAGTTTTAACAATATTTTATTGTCACTAAAGTTTATGTCAGGTGTTCAGATAAGTTTTTTTTTTATTTTAAACATATTAATTTTTTTCAAAGAATCTATTAATTTTAAAGCAAAACAATTGAAACATTGGAAATCAAAAGTGTAACTTTTATATAATTAAATAATTTATATGTAATTTAAAGTGTTCAATGTCAAATAAGATTACGTAAACCATCGACCTGTACGTGAAACTAGGGATCAACCTAATAATTTGTGTGTCCAGTTTTTTTTAGATCAATTCATTTACAGTTTTTATTTGCATTTCTATTGCAAATGCATATCATATATTTTTTTTTTTGCGGCACATATTTTGTAGCTGCGATCTCTCTGAATATGGATATGAAAACGGTTTTCTAATATCAATTCATTTAACGGGTTTATTTCCATTTGAAATGGTACTATGAGATATATACAAAATAAATTTAAATAAAAGCTGTAAACGAAATGATATCGGACCAACTTTTTTTAAATGGGATACACGTGTATTTTAAATTTTAGCGAACTTTCTCGTTGGATTTTGTCGTACGGTGTGATATGAATATTTATTTATTGGGAAAATATTAGAAAAATGCATTAAAAACCAAATAATATGTTATTGATACGAGATTCTGAACATTGTGCATTTTTCTATGCAAACTTTTGCAAACTACACATTTTTATTTTTGTTTTCTTAATTATTTTCATTTGCGTGGATTAATAATAAAATGGATCTACTAATATCAGTTTAATTATAAGCAGTGTAGGTTTAAATAGGCACCAAAACAGTTAAAAAAGGTAGACAAAAAGACATGAAGCAAATGAGGTACAAAAATAGCAAAAAGGTAAAAAAAGTTATGTATAAATTATTTTTTATTTTGGTCAAAGTTTGTAGATATTTTATTAGAAAATGCTATTACCAGGGCAAGTTTTTTTTGGCACAAAATATAGTTAAAAATGGCAAAATGGCACAAAAAAACAGTAAAAATTGCACAAAAATAGGGAAAAAATGGAACCAAAAATATATATATATATATATATATATATATATATATATCTATATATTCAAATTAAAATCTTAGCATGAGATTCAAATTATATATATACCTTAAGAAATACTGCTTTACAATTTGCAATAGATATTTACATCTTCAAAATGTAATTGTTTAGTTCGTTAATTTCATTGAGTACTAGATCCAACAAATTCAAATAATTGTTCACAAAATTAACAACATACAAAAACAAGTACACATTTTACTACACTCAGGGAAAAACATTGTAAAATCAAGCAAAAACAACCTTAAATCAAGCAAAAGCCGTCATGAAAGTCGAGTAAGGTTGATATTTTTTAATTCACCAACGAACAACGTTGATTTAAGATTGAAATGAGAACGCGTTGCATTTTTAATTTTTTTTTTAAAGTTGATATAATCTTAAATTAAAGTTGGTGCAATCTTGATATTAGATTGCTGCAACTTAAAATTGGAAATGCATTTTTAATTTAAAGTTGTAATTTTTGATTCGATGTATTTCTACCTAGTATTAAAATTTTGCATTGTTAAAACATGGTTGTATGATCAAAAGTTGAAAATTTTAAAAACAACTATGACTGTGCTTGATTTTAAAATGTGTTTTTCCTCTGAGTGTACAACCAGAAAATCGAACACAATATTTAAAGAAGGTTTTCCAGAGTTAAAAAATGCATTTTTAGGCAAAATATATCAAAATAGTCAAATTTACAAAATAATTGAAAAATGGCAAAAACGGCATATTTTGGCAAAAGCCAAAAATAACTTGCCCTGGTTATTACATTTTAAAAAAATCATTCCATACTTTCACTTATAGTTAATCTTTATATTTCCAATTTGATGATGCATGTACATGTTTTTATACCCTACACTAAGAGTGAAAGGGTATATTCAGTTTGGTACGCCGTTTGTAACACCCAGAAGGAAGCATCTCCGGTATGGAAAAGTATATATATTCTTGATCAGCATGACCTCCTGAGTCGATTTAGCGATGTCCGTCTGTCCGTCTGTCTGTCCGTCTGTCTGTCCGTCTGTCTGTCTGTCTGTTGAAATCCCTAAGACTTTTAAAATTGAAGAGCTAGATAAATGAAACTTATAACTTAGATTACTAATATACCTACGCTGTATGTGCGAAAAAATTGGCGAGATCGGTCCATTGTGACCTATGATCCGACCACTTATGTTCAAATACCTCATATAAAATGTACATATAAAGATCAATTTTTATGTATACGTGCTTAGGTAAACTTTTTTGGTCAAATATATATTGATATCATGCTCAAATACATGATAATAATGTTTTCCGGCGAAAAGACTTGTGGTTCACAAAAAAAAAAAATCGAAATTCGGTACACCTACCCATTTGTAAATATGGGTATCAAATGAATGGAAATTCTTCAGCGATTGAATGTTTGTAGTTATTTTCAGGATTCGTATACCCTGGTGACCTATATATCACTTTGAATGGTAACCACACATATGTGTAGGGTATTTATAGTCGGCTTAGACCGACTATAATTTTGATAATCCTAACTATCATAATTACACCTACTTTAAAATTTCCCATGTGATCTAACCTTCCCAACTGGTTTTTATTTAGTCATGCCATTATAAGTTATGACATACTTAATTTTATATGAAGTAAGTACAGAATTTAGACTGCAAATAGTTTTGTCTCTTCTGTAAAATTCATGTTATAAGAGGTATTCGAAAATGTAGATAAGCGGTTTTGCTGTATCACAGACGATATACTGTGGTCAGTTGTTATCTAAATTACATATTCTATTGAAAGGTGATGCCCGTTAATAATTGATGTATGTAAGTATATCGACAATCTGTCTACATTCGCCAAGTGACTTTAAACTTAGTAGTTTCAGACGATCTTCGTATGAGGGAAGATGTAAGTTATCTACCAAATTAAAACCCTTGAGAACGAAGAATATGAATTTTTTCTGTACTCAATACGTCTATATGTACATTGTAGAAAGGAGATTTCAAGTATTTTCATATCTAAATTAACCAAAAAAAAAAAATTTACTTTATTCAATTTCATTGGTATAGGTATCGAAGAACATTCTTAAGTTTTACTTTGAATTTGATATTTTATTATTTAGCTTGAAGTTAAATAAATAACAACAATCTTTTTTGAGAGACTAATATTTTCGAATTTTATCTTTTATAGGTCATTTTCTTTTTTTAATTTCAGACTAAACGAATGTACTAAAATAAGAGCTATTTTTATAAATTTATTAATTTGCGATGCCATATTTTTGATTTCAACTCCACTGCAGGGTTGCAGAAATAGTAGTAAAAAATAAGACAAAAGATGTCACATTTTCGTTGTAAATCTACTTAATATTAACCCTTGAATCGGCAAATAGTGATGTCGATCCAGGAGCGTTTGTTTAATAAAATTTTATTTTTCGAATTTTGGTTGGTTTTTTTTCCAACAATATTTTTTTCAATCAATATTTTTATGAAAGCAAAATGTTTAAACCATTTTTGACGTATTATTTATCGAACTATAATGATTTTTATATTCTATAATTGTCTATATTTTAAATCAACAATAATTAAAAAGAAATTGTAAGACGAAATTTTGTTCAGAGACCTGAGGTCATGCCATTAGTTTATCTGGTTTTGAATAATGAAGCATACAAAATTAACATTTAGTTTATTTCATATTTAGAAAATAAATGATATACACGAACGAAAATAAGAATAACTAAAAAATATGTTAGTGTCTTTAATTAATATTACTCATTGACACAGTGAATAAATGCGTTGATTTCTTATTTTATTTTCATAAATAGCAGCACTTTCAATATTATTAATAGCATTTTTTCATCCCGTAAATCTCATTATTTCAGTTTTAAATTCAGGGATTATTTCGGGACTGCTTTTAAGCAAAATCGCGGGATCGATATACCTAGTTTACAGACGGTCTTTACTCTAACCCATTAATTTTTTAAATTCAAAATTTTTCGCGCTCAAAGTGAAAACAAGTTATTTGTATTGAACGTATGCTTCAAATTGTGAACTTTGTAACTGTATTCGTTTGGCAGCTACGATCAGTCGAAGTGAAATTTTTTTGAAAACAGACGCGAAAATTATTTGTGATTTGAATAAAAAAAAAAGTTTTCCAGCAGCTCATTCGCATTCGGAATTTTATGGGAAATGTTTGTAATATATATTTTGATAATAAGGGGATTCATATCACACGCGTAAATTTCTATACTCGTAAAAAAATCAATTTACGCGTAGTTTTATTTGAACGCACTTTGTTTTGAGTTCGCGTGGGTTTACACATTTTTAATTTCCTTTAATATTTAATTAAATCAAAAATGATCACAACACAATTTTATAAACAAATATTAGCTAAAAAATGTATTATTGACAACTAACGAAATGATAAAGCAAAATGTTTAAAAAAATATATTTACGTTATTTCCACATAAAAGTCGATAAAAAAAATTATGAGTTGCACTAAATTGTTCTCATACTAATTTTGGTAAATTTCTATTATTTACGCAGTTTCCACTATTTACGAGATTTACGCGGTTGCTATGAATCCCCTTAAAGTATTATAATGGTATTCATCTAAGGTGGCAAATGAACCGTATACCGCGTATCTGCATAAATATAAAGGGTTTTTCAACAGGGACGCTACAAAAGTAGAGGGACAGGGACAGAAAACGACGCCATATTTCTTGCCGCCCTTTTGACATTTCTCTTCAGTAAGGTTTGCCATTTCATGATGGAAAGATACGAGTCAAAATTATTAAAATTTACTACCGAAATTCGGAGTCAGTGGCCTTAACGTTAAGAGCGCTACGTCCAATTTATGGGCGTCATAATCGTCCTAGCAGATTAACAATTGAGCGTCTAGTGGAAAAATTTGAATCCACAGGCACAGTACAAAATGTTCCCGTGCCAGTGAGACAAATAAGTGCCCGTAGTGTCGAGAATATTGCTGCCGCTGAGGCTTCAGTTGAAGAAAGTCCAAATGTGTCTCTCACACGTCGTTCTCAAACGTTGGGCATCTCTGTGACGTCCTTGTGGCGAATTTTGCGAAAAGATCTTGGCCTACATCCTTACAAAATGATTCGGATTTTCATCGAAAAATCATCTTCAGCGATGAGGCTCATTTCTGGCTGAATGGCTCCGTCAATAAACAAAATATGCGTTATTGGTCAGACAGCAATCCACACTCCATGAGTCATCATTGCATCCCGAAAAAATTATGGTTTGGTGCGGTTTATGGGCCGGCGGCGTCATTGGGCCGTACTTCTTCCGTGATGATCAAGACCGGCACGTTACTGTGAATGGGAATCGCTACCGTTCAATGATAACCGAATATTATAGGCCCCAATTGGATGATATGGACTTGGAGGACATGTGGTTCCAACAGGACGGCGCCACAAGCCACACAGCGAATGCCACAATCAATTGGAAACCAAGTTTGGAGAACGTGTTATCTCACGAAATGGTCCAGTCAATTGGCCGCCTCGGTCGTGCGATTTGACGCCGTTATACTATTTCCTGTGTGGCTACGTCAAGTCTATGGTCTATGCCAACAAGCCAGCGACGATTGATGAACTTCGTACGAATATCGAACGTGAAATTGCAGCAGTATCGGCCGATTTATGCTTGAAAACTGTCGAAAATTGGGTTTTTGTTTTATTTAAAATAAACTTATGTAGCGCTCTATTGAAAAACCCTTTACAACCTCATATACGATCTGCCAATATTTGTATGAAAAATATTATACATAAACTCGATATCTTTGCGCATTAGATGTTTTGAGCAACCGAAATAATTAATTTTTGAAAACGTCACAATTTATATTTTGTAGTTTAAAATGCAGGCGATTTTTGCAACTATACCATTACTCATCTCATCATCATTTTTTTTCGGAAATTTGTTTGTACGACACAGAGACATTAAAATTGTTGAAAAATGTTTATTGTTTCATAAATTTCTGTGTTTTTTGTTATTCAATATTTAAAATTTTTGTCACTTATCAATTGGTTCCTTCTCAATACACAGTATACATTTAAATTTTTAAAAATGTGCCTTCATATAACAACCTCATAAAAATATAAACATACACAAAAGGCAAACTTATTAGATGAATACCATTTATAAGTTTCATTTGAGAAATAAAAAATATAACATATATAGTGTTTATTGGAGATCTTCTGTGACCGGCAAGACTGTCTACAGATGGTTAGGGACGTAAATTGGGTATGGCAAAAAAGGTAGAATCAAAAGTAAGTTAATGTTTTAATTATAACAAAATTTCACAATTGTACTTTACTCGCAACATACAGATTGGATGACCAATATCATATCTAATTGTGTTTGATAGTTATTACTTTAAGAACAAATCATTATAATTTAAAACAAAAACTATTTTTATGACAATTTCTTTTTAATAATGACAAACTTTTGAGAAATCCTGAAAACTTTTTAATTATTTCCCAAAAATTCCCTACACGCAAGAGCCATGGAAATCATTTTTGATTCTGTAATTCGTGTTTGTGAAAATTATTCATTGATAACATTTTTACATAAGTGTTTTGTAAATTTTTAGAAAAACAATTAATAACGTAAATGTACTTAGTTTTGAAATATAACACTTTTTTAATTTATATAATATTATAACCAATTTACATTTAAATCGTACCCATTCTTCGTAAATGTTTAAAATCCTTAAAAACAATATTTTCTGTAAACAAATTGGAAAAATAATTTATCAAATTTTGTACAAATTTCAAAACGTCCACAACATTTTTACATTTCAATGTTTTTAAACGCGGCAATGAGATACATCTCAAAAAATTTAGTTCACTCAATACACGTTTCTGTTTCAAATAATAATGGGAATGTGCCACGCGAAAAACTGCTGTTTCACGATTTTGGTTCAACATTTACAGTGAGTACATTAACGAGATATTGGTTTGGTACGATAGGTCGAAATTTAAAATATCGAAACTAAAAAGACCGAAGACAAAAATGAAGAAAATAAAAATGCCGAATCCTAAAAATGTCGTATTTGTGCAACAAAAATATTTCAGTATATAAGTTAGCCTCAAATTTCCAAGTAAATATAAAAAATGCCAAAATGAAGATATTAAAAGTAGAATATATTAGTACTGTCTATGGTTCTAATATATTCTAATTCTATGGTACTAATATGTTCTAATATGTTCAATTCTGAGTCTTGACAAAACGAAAATACGAATCTCCGCTACGAATTCATTTTGTAGCAGAGCTCTCGATTTCATACCAGTATTTTCGAGTAGCCCGGGTACCCGGACGCTCGAAAGCCCGGGTAATACCCGGGTATTAAATGTTGGAATTACCCGAGTATTTCGCAAAACCCGGGTAGTTTGTTCGTTTGTTTTTTCGAGCTATTCGAGTAGCTTGATTGCTCGTTCGTTGTTTGAGCTACCCGAGTAGCTCGTTCGTTCGTTTGTTCGATTGACGATTGTTCATTTGATCGCTTGTTAATTTGTCTGTCCGTTCGTTTGTTTGATGTGGTAGTTGGTCGGAAGTGGTTGGAAAAATGTGGGTGGACAAAAGTTGGTGGGTGGGCGGAAAGTGATTAAAAGACCGAACAAAATTTTATTGCAGAAATCGGTAGCAGACATCGTGGGAAATCGAATATTACCACTCTCGGTGGTCCATGACCCCCAAAAGGGGGGTCCAAAACCGCTATCGATTTCCGAAATAAAAAATTTTTGGGTCATTAATGGGTTTTTGACCCCCTTTTGGAGGTCATAGACCACCTAAATTTTTTTTGAATTATCTCTGAACATAGCTGAGACAATTTACTTTATTTTTATGTACACTTTGTTCCTAAAGTTTACAGTTATTTTGTAATAAATCGAAGAATAATTCCGAACGTTCCGTATAGAAATTTCGAAAAAATTCTACATAGAAAGTGTTTGCCTTCTGGGTGTTACAAACTGCGTACCAAACTGAATATACCCTTTCACTCTTAGTGTAGGGTATAAAAATTCATTTGCTTTGACTGAATTTGTCGAACACTACAAATATTTGCCGGAAACAGTATTTTTGGCAAACACTACCAAATTTTTAAAAATTTGTGTGATACACTTCAAATATTTCTGGGAAATACTTTTCGTGTTTGTGGGAAATACTTTTCGTGTTTGTTGGAAACACTTCATATATTTGTGGGAATCATGTTTCGTATATGTGGGTAACACTTTGCATGTTTGTGGGAAACACTACAGTTATTTGTGGGAAACACTATAGTATACTGATCATTTGTGAGAAACACTTCGATTATTTCCTACAAATGATCTTGCAAACACAGAAATATAACAGCCCTAAATATCAAGTTATTTACAAATTATTTAGATCTTTTTTGAGACAACCATCTCTAAAACAATACGATAAATGTTGCTATAGCAACCATCTTTCAAATTTACGATTACGTATGGCAACCATCAATTAAACATCTTACAAATAGGAAGATAGTTGATGAATATTTGGAAAAGGTACTCCATTACAATTCGCAGAGTAATTTTTATTGAATTGAAAGAAAATGAATCAAATGTATTTTTATTTATTCTAGAATTAAAACAGTATCCTGGTTATACCTCGTCATCGTCTTTATAAATCATTCGAAGGTAAAATTGTACAACGACTTGAGATTTCTTCGCAGATGAACCAAGTCCGACTGGCGATGCTGTCATTAAAGTGAACTCTGAAAAGAAATATTTTCCATCACGTTTTGTTAATTTAAATTACAGGATATTTTATTTTCTCTTTTACCATTAAAATGTAATATTTGAATTGGTACTTTTTTACACCATTTGATTTACTTCATTGTTGTGGATAAATCGAGCGTAAGGAAAAAGTACGCCATTTTCATTTTTTATGGTAGTCAAATGACAAAATACCTCAAAAGTTTTGCTGTAAATATCTCAATTTTCAGTGCTGTTGTGGCAAACATCTCGTAACTATCTGAATATACGTCATATTTAAAAAATATTAATAGTTTTGCTGCAACTTGCTACGAGGCGTAAATTTAAAAGGATATTTGCCGCAAGACTTTCAAAAACATATTGTTTTCTTAGTGTATGTGTGGTTACCATTCAAAGTGATATATAGGTCACCAGGGTATACGAATAATGAAAATAACTGCAAACTTTCTATCGCTGAAGAATTTTCATGCATTTGATACCCATATTTACAAATGGGTAGCTGTTCCGATTTTTGATATTTAACCACAAGTCGTTTCGCGGGAATACATTTTTTTCATGTATTTGAGCATGATGTCAATATATATTTGACCAAAAAAGATTACCTAAGCACGTATACAGTAAAATTGATCTGTAGATGGAAATTTTTAAATAAGGTATTTGAATATATGTGGTCAGATCACAGGCCACAATGGACCGATCTCGCCAAATTAAGAGTTTCATTCATCTAACTCTTAAATTTTTTAAGTAGTAGGGATTTTAACAGGAAATGCGGACATCGCTAAATCGAATCAGGAGGTCATGATGATCAAGAATATATATACCTTTCCATACCGGAGATGCTTCCTTCTGGGTGTTACAAATGGCGTACCAAACTGAATATACCCTTTAACTCTTGGTGCCTATTTCGATACCCGAAATTTCATTGAAATCACAGAGAGTGAGTTGCAACGCTCAAATACGTGCCCTGGCCAGAAAACACAAAAATTTTCAAAATTAAAAAGAAAACTGGGGCCTGATTCCAAGAGTTGCTTAAGCTAAAACTCCAACGCTAAAAAAGTAAATATAAATTTTAGCATTAATTTCGATTCAGAAAAAATTGTAACGTTTATTTTGCTTCGGTAAATCTAAAAATTTTAGAGTGCACGAAAAATAATATGACATTTAATTATCTAAAAATAAATTTTTTTAGCTAAAAATTCAATTCTGAAATTTTTTAGCTTTCTATATAATTAGGTAATTTATACCTTCAAAATATATATTTAGATTTATAAACAAATCTTCGAATTTATAAATAAAACTTATTTTAGTGTGTTAATTGCTAGTGATGGGCAAAGTTGTTACTTTTCAGTAACTGTTACTGACTGTTATTGCTTTTAAAAATACCTGTTACTCAAATAACAGTTATTTTGATCACAGCTGCAATATTCGCAATAACAGGCAAATACCAAATAACTGTAATTATTATTCGCATCATTTTTTAAATCGCTCTTCAAAATAGGTAAATAATATTTTTAAAAGTTAAAAAAAATTAATGAAAAATAAATTGAAATTGTGACATTTTTGAAATCGGTGTGGTAGAACCAAAGTTGGTTTTTGATTAATAATAACGTTGATGTTTATCGGTGAAAATTTTTAATAAGTTATATTGAAATTCTTAAAAAGATAGTGAATTTTGAGAGTAAAAAATTTGTGAAAAACGTGGATACTGTACTTATTCAAATATTATTCAAGTAGAAATAATAGCCTGTTCTCAAACCTCAATAGCAATCAAGTGCTTGTCTGTTATTTAAATATGTGAATAACAGGCTGTTATTTTTCAAACGTATAATTACAACAGTTATTGGTATTTGTGTTTGCCTGTTATTGCGAATATCTTTGTTGTACACTCTAAGAAAAACTTACTATAATAAATGTAGGAAACCGGTTTCCTCTTATTAATGTAGTAAATTCCAACGAATGTGTAAAAATAAAATTTACACATAAAAGTATTTAAAATAAGTGCACATCTGTAGTGTCAAAATTCAATTTTATGAGTGTTAAAAATACACACAAAACCCTGTATTTATTCACATATTGCGTTTTATAAAGTACAACAGAATGGGTAGTATTTTAATGTTAATTATTATTAGAAAATTTTATATCATCTCAATGGGGCGGATTCAGCAAACATGAAAAAAAAAATCTGTACACAAAATAAAAAAGTTCAAAACTGTTTAACGAATGTCCGCAAACATGAATGTACATCTTGGGAGACGTCATTTAAATTGCACACAAATTAAATTCACATTCACCAATAATTCGTCCCTTGCATATTTATTTTATTTAAAATATGCAAGTTTTCATTTCTGTAGTCTTCTAAAATGGCGCAGACAAGAACGTTCGCGTCAGCTAATGATTTTGTTACACATATATGTGTGTGTGCTAGACGTCATTTTTACACACTCCAATGTGTTTACCCAATAAACCAAAAACCTGGATATTAAGTGATTTTCGAATGTACATTGAACATAGATATCGAAGCTTTCACTGGAGAAAAGCGTTCAACTTTTTGTAATTGTAAGCTTGAAAACCATAGCGTTCTCCATCAAAACTGGTAGATTTTTATCCAATTGATTCTAGCCTTTATCTAAACTTGACTTCCGACATTCAATATACATTCGAGGTTTAACTTAATTGTAAGCTATAAATAAAATGTGATTCGACCTTCAAATTACACTTGAATTCAAGCGCATATATTTCCCTAATTAAAGGTTTAAATCAAGGATTGAAACCGTAACCGAAACCGAAACCGATATCCATTTAAAACCGTTTCATTTTTAAAACCGAAACCGTAACCGAAACCGTTATACGAAAATCAGAAATAAACCGATATCCAAAACCGATATAAACGGTTTCGGTTTTATACCGGTTTAAAACGGTTTTTAAAAAAGTATAAAAAGAAACAGAAAAACATATTTTATTTTATATAGAAGATCTTAATGTTTCATGTTTAAATGTCATATAAAAAAATTTGGAGTTCCCAAAATAAAAATGTTTTGTTGTACAAAAATTCACATGTTGTTTTTTGAGAAACGATATTTCCAAAAACAACGGTATTTGGTCTAAGATTTGTTCTTTTGTTTCATTAATCGAATTAACAACAAAACACCAGCAACTCCAAGCAAAATTTTTACGTTAAAAAATGATTAAAATTTTAATAATATTGGTTTTTTCTTTATTTTATTAGTAAAATATATAGGGGAGCTTGGGGTAAGTGGGACAAGTTTTGAAAAGTTCATTTGACTATTTTTTATATTCTTTTAAAGGAACTATTCAATAGAATCCTATTTATAAGTCTTTTAATGAATTTTTGACTGATGTTTCAAAACAGCTCAATTTCGGACAAAAACAAAACAATGGTAATGCAAGAAAAAATGTAAAAAAAGTTTCAAATTATTAACATCTCAGTACCTATTTAAGGAAATACGAAAAATGAAGTGCAAGTTCGACAAGTTTAAACATTTCAAGTATAAGGCAGATATTTGTTTACATTAGTGATGATTAAAAATTTCTTGTTCTTGTATTTTTTTCTAAATATTGAACAACAAGTAACAATGGAAAGCGTGCAAAATATTTATGAACGTGAACATTAATGAAGATGTGTGTTTTTTTTTGTTTTTGTCAATTCTAAAGAATATAAGCATCTTAAAAATAAGGCCTGTGAAACATTTTTGAAGCGGTAAATAGCTTTAAAAGTGCTTCAAAAAGATAAAACAGACAAAACAATGTTTTTCTCTTTTCTTCGCTACGCTAGTTCGTACATCGATTGTGCATATGCACTGTGTTATGCACATTATTATTATTTTTGTTTTACTTTTATATATAGTTTTTTTGTTAATTGTGATATATTTAGCTGATATATTGCTTTTTGTGTTTTTCTTTTTTCACAAATCCGCTGATTCGTTTGAAGTACAACAACAACAAAAATGCGTATAAAGCAGCATCCAAGCTTTTGATAGAATTTTTGCCGGGAAATTCTTTGTACCACAAAGAGAACTCGTTGTTGTTGCCAACTAGAGAGCTGTACTAGATACATACATGTAGTGTGGTGCCATGCGTCTGAGTTTGTGTTCGTATGGTGTTCGCAAAGAAAAATGTTACTATGCAAGATATTATTTGAGTTCTATTTACATACGGATTTTTTAATCTGTGACGAAAACAGAAATATGCCTATACGAAATAATCCTTATATTTATTGTATATGTATATCGTATAATGTATATCGTCGTTGTAGAACGAAAAGTCACCAAACACATTTTTATGATTGTTATTATATATTGTTGATTAATATTATAAATTGATGCATTTTTAAAGGTGAAATATCAACTAATAGATTTACATTTTCTTATCAATTGACAGATTCATAAAGAAGTTTGTAAAAAATATTTAGCATTTTGAAAATGTATTTGGTGACTTATCGTTCATTTTATTATGGCCTTGAGATTTTGAATTGTCTCGTCAACATCACTTAATTTATACAATTATTTTTTATTAGTTAATTCTTGTTAAAATTGAATTCAAATTTTTATGTTATTGGTTTTTTTTTGTTGTTAGTAAAATGTTGAAGAAATTGAAAATAAGTACAATTATTACAATTATTGTTCAAATTCTATTCGTTTTCATAATTAATATGCAGTTTAAGATACTTGTCTTCGATCTTTTATTTAAAAGATTAAGATTACCATTTCTTGTCTTGCTCTTGCAAATGATCATCACTATTTTACATATATTGCAGTTCACAGAATTGTTGAAATTTAATTTCTTTGGCTTTTATGGATGAAAATTGTACAAAATTCTTCTTCTTTGCAATTCAGATCATATCTCAGGTGAAGTCAAAATGTTGCTTTTCATTGGTTTGTGGTCACGAAATTTTAAATTAAATTTTTTACTTGGCGTAATCAATCAAATAATTCATATAACACAATATTTTTACTAAAATAACAACAAACATTGTTTAAATTACGTTTCCCACTTTACCCCAGTATCATAATTTGAACATAATTTAGCACCATATAAAAAATGTAAAATTATTTGAAAAATATGGAAATAAAGAAAATTTATACAAAAACCGAAATCAAAACCGAAACCGTAACATGGAACCGGTACACCGAAACCGTTTCGGTAGAAAAACTTAAAACCGAAACCGTAACCGAAACCGAAACGCGGAAAAAACCGAAACCGAAATCGAAACCGTTATTCGTTTAGGTTTCAATCCTTGGTTTAAATATAATATAAAAGAAAACGCATATAAGTTATAATACTATATATTAAAAGGAGTTAAAGAATGTTCTACAGCTGCAACAGCACCTTTACCGGTGGCAGTGTACAGGAACTTCTTGTAAAATCCACGACGTGGCCCGACGATCAAACCAGTGAATTCAATTGCGCCACTGCGATGTATAACATTGCCAGGTTCATGTAAAATATCAATGTTGTCTGCGTATGAATGAAAATATATTAATATTTCATAAACGTATTCGTAAACCTTGACCACTTAGATTGTATATCACCTCATCGTGCATTTTCCGTGCAGTAGGTTTCTCGGGATGACTTTCGTGTTAGGACCTGCACTTATATATTAATTGATTTGTCTGTTTGCTAATTCAAGCGAAAAACAATGATCTCACTGACTGTGCGAATGCAGTGGCACATATATAGTGCTGAAAAAAATTAAAATTCTCTTCTTGACATTTAATTGATCACGTCACTGGGTTGCCACTGAGTAATTTTGTGTAGTGAATTTCTTGTGAAGTTTTTTTAACTTCGAAAACCAACGTTGGAATAACATTCATTTCTTCGGCTTGATCATGCCATTACATCCACACTGGTTGTAAAAGAAAATTCTCCCAATTTATCGAACCTTAAACTCATTGCTTATTGGGTATATACAAAACATTACAGAATCTGTAAATTTACCATTTTAAAAGTGCGATTCAGCTCAAAACAGTTCATTTGTGTAAAATAACATATTTACATGAAAAACACTTCAGATGTTTATTTTTACGGACGTATTAGTGTTTTTATTTGAAAAAATGAGTAAATTAACTGCAATAAATGTAGCAAATTCACTACTCCTCAATCAGAATTCTTAGAGAGTATATCAGTAGCTGCAATTCACAGCTTTACAAAGCATTAATATCTGTGGAATATGTGAATATTTGCAGCAATGCTACCTATTTCTCTAGTAGTTGCTGTGAATCTACCACAAATATGACATTTTTCGTGATGATTGTAAGAAACGTCTGACAAATAATACAAAATATGTGATGTTTACAAATTATTTAAAATTTTGCTGCAAATTTATTTGTATTTCCTGCATATTGGAATTGTTAAAGCGAGTAGTATTTTAGTTGCAGCAACACTCTCATAAACAATCTGTTTTCTTAGTGTGGATTATTACTATAACAGACTGTTCATTTTCATTCGAATAATTACAACGGTGATTAGTATTTGCCTGTTATTGCGAATATTCACAACAAAGATATCAAAGTAGCAATTACTGCTACTCGAGTATTTTAGTAACAGGCTGTTTAGTAAAGAACTGTTACCAAAAAATCGACACATGCCTATTAATTGCTATGTTTCACGATGTAATAGTCTGTAAAAAAAAGGTCTGTTTTACGGTGTATCCTCTCAATAATTTTTAAATGCTTTCATTAGAATTGTAAAAATAATCGAAACAAATGGATGAAAAAATCAAAAAAATAGTTATCGGTAGTATCCGATTTTTGGCCAATAGCATAATCACAAAAATTATGATAAAGGTGTTAATACACCATGTAAGTAAATAGTATCGAAAAGCAGAGCTTGCAAGGTGGAGTTTAAGATACGGGTAGGTTTTTGTACAATTTATTATCGCCATGTTTAACCTTTATATTAAGAACATAATAAAAACTATCCTGTAAAAATTAATACTAGAGAATGTCTCCTCTTTTTGTATGTTAGAAACGACTGGCCAACGTCAATATATACCCTATATTTAAGGTAGCTACAAATGTAACCTATAAACTATAATTTTTATGAACCTATTATGTACTTTTAATCAAATAGTGCTAATATTTTTTTAAGGTTAATAAGAACAAAATATGCCCAAGGGTAAAGGCTTTACACACAGTCGCTTTACTGAATCAACTACACCCAGAAAAAAAATACTAAATAAATAATAGTTTTTTACTATTAAAAATATTCAATTGGATAAATTATTATTTTAATAGGAAAATACCATTAAATACTAGAAAATACCTTGACATATTAATTGAGTTTATATGAAAATTTTTATTTTTTGTATACTATTAAATCAATAATTTTCCTATTAACAGCTTAAGAACAACAATGTATTTATATTATTTACATATTTTTGAAATTGGTGATTAAAATGATGTATAATTCTCCTATATTTTGAACACATTATCAAAAATTACCCTCACTTTTGTATGAGAGTCTTGAATGTTTCTGTGCAAAATAATAGTAGTGCTAGCGAATATGTTACTAAATCCAAATATTTTTATATAGTTACTGAATTGAAAGTTTGCTTTTGTATTAGTGAGATTAATTTTAACAAATTTGTAAAATATTTAATATATTTTGTTATGTTTTGATTGAATATAGGACCCACATAACCACGTTCTAATAAAACACCAAAAATGCTTTAAATTGTATCCTGTAAAAAATAATACATTTAAAAGTATTCAAAAAATTTTAAGGATATCGTTTATTGCTTAACTAAAATATGAAATAATACAAAGATTGTGCAAAAAAATCATGAAACTCCTGAGTAAAATGAAAAATATATCAAAAATTCACTTGTTTGAAGTTGACATACACCCAGAAAAAAATCATGATAAATTGATAGTTTTTCAATAGAAAAACAATAATTTATACCATTAACACGTTGACGGACAGTAGAAACAAGTGAAATTCGAAAATTGACACTATATGTTTTTGTAATTTTTAGAATATTAGAAGTATAGTTTTACTCTTTCTGCTTAAATACACTTAATTTTGATTAATTCAGCACCTTTAATTAGGTTGCGGCTACAACCGTCATGGCGCCAGCGGACTCTAGACACTATGTAATGGGACGATGGCGGCTATAACAGCAAAAATTTAAAAACGTAAATGACAGGTTTAATGACTGAAATAAGCAATTTTTTGTGAGCAACAAAGTATTTTTGGGAGTTTTACACGAAATGTTAGTTCATGATCAAACAAAAATAAATATATGACAAATATATGAAAACAAGATCGCACTACTCCGTTCACAACCACGTGCATACTCAATGTGTTAACCTTGCATACTAAATTTTTTTTCGAAAACATGACACTAGGCTTCTACTTGTACGCTGGTAAATGCACATTTGTGCTGCTACAGCCGCAGTGTCTAAAAACGATCGTTTCGTATTGGACGGCTATTGCCGTCATGTCACATAGTGAACTTGAACTTGACGGCTATAGACGCAACTGTCCGTCAACGTGTTAATATTGGTCAATAGGATACGTCCCATTTGTTCAGTAATATTGAAACTGTTAATACAATGTGTGGTTATACCATATATTTTATGATGTGATATTTTAATTACAATAAGAAAGACCTATACAAATTTAATGATACGTATTATTAATTTTATGGTCGAATTACATTTTCCTAATAATTTATTAAAACAAAAATGTATTTCAGTTAATTTATTGTATATATTATTTTATTTAAATGTCGAAATTGATATTCATTTTTACAGCATACACATAAAAAGACACTTTTTGCTGCAAAAGGTTATAACACATTTAATGTTTGCTTTGGTTTCCAATAATTGATTGTAGTACTTGAGTCTGCAGTTATTTTTGAGTCCGCTGCCATAATAGAAGTTCGATGTATTATTTATTTTCTGTAATAAATAAAAATATAAATAAATATATAAATATAATTTATTTACATTAAATATATAGAGTCCTTACCAATGTCGCATTTAATAATGTGGATTATTACAAAATACTTGCGACCATTTTGAGTAAACACGCAGAATGACGTACAAAACGAACATATTTGTATTCGTTTTATGTTTTTTTACACCACGTTTATTATTATAGGAGGAAACCATTAAAACAACATCATTTATTCTATTTAAAATAAAAATATTGAAATTTTTAAATTTATGGTACTGAATTTTTCAAATACTATTGAATTAATTAGAAAACTGTTGATTTAAAAAGAAAAAAACTATTAATACATGTACCATAAGATCAATGGTCGTACCATAAAGTACTTAATGGTACATTTTCTTCTGAGTGTATGATTTGAGTGAACAAAGTAAATAAAAATCTTAGTATACAGATCGATAGAACAACCATTAAAGAACAATTCATAGAATAACTTTTTTCTGGGAGAAAATCACAAATACGTAGCAAAATATTGCATAAAATCATAAGTTTTCTCATGACTTTCATAAAATCATAAGTTTTCTCATGACTTTCTGTCTGGCCTATTTGTGCAAATATATTGCCATTTTCTATTGTTTAATAAATTAATAAAATGTTTAATAAACTTTTTGGTATTCTCGGAAACAGTACATGAATATTTGAGCTATTTCATAATACTAAATTACACTAATGGTCAAGTGAGATTGTCATGAGGAAACTTATGATATGTTGTAATATTTTGCTATGTCTACAAATTTATATGTAATTTTCTCCCAGAAAAATGTTATTCTATGAATTGTTCTTTAATGGTTAATCTATCGATCAGCTTACTAAGATTTTTATTTACTTTGATGCCTGCCATTGAAATGTTGACTCAAATCATATGTCAACTTCAAACATGTGAATTTTTTCATTTACTCGGGAGTTTCATGTTTTTTTTGCACAATCTTTGTACACCCAGAAAAAAATCATGGTAAATTAATAGTATTTTAATAGAAAAACAATAATTTATACTATTAAAATTGGTCAATAGGATGCGTCTCATTAATTCAGTCATATTGCAACTGTTAATACAATATTTTGTTGCACCATAAATTTTATAATGTGCTCCTTTAATTACAATAAGCAAAACCTATAAATATTTAATGATACGAATTATTAATTTTATAGTATAGTCGAATTACATTTTCCTAATAATTAATTAAAACAAAAGTGGATTTTAGTAATTTTAATGTATAATTTATTTTAATTAAATGTCGAAACTGAAATTAACTTTTAAAATATCACACACATAAATGGACAATTCTCGTCCGAAAAGGTTATAGCACATTCAATGTTCGCTCCAGTTTACAATACTTTATTCTGCATTTAGAGAGTCCGTCGCCATTCCATTTATTATTTATTATCTGTAATAAATAGAAAATTGTTAAATGTAATGAATTTACATTAAATACATTAAGTCCTTACCAATGATGCGTTTAATTATGTGGATTATTACAAAAAATGCATGCGACCATTTTGAGCAAACACAAACACGTAGAATGACGTACAAAACGAATAAGTTTATATTCGTGTTTATGTTTTATATATTATAGGAGGAAACCATTAAAACAATAGTATTTATTCTATACATTCCCTACATTTTTTTGAATACTTTCAAAAGTATTATTTTTACAGGATACAATTTAAAGCATTTTTTGGGGTTTTACCAGAACGTGGTTATGTGGGTCCTATATTCAATCAAAACATAACAAAATATATTAAATATTTTACCAATATTTTACAATGTTTATAATATATTTGACTTTTCTAAAATAACTTCAAAATTTCAGAGCAAGCAATATGTTAGCTTAGCTGCTCCAAACTTAGGGCCAGTTTTTCAGTCCTAGTTGAACTTTGTTTGTGGTTTAAACTTCGTTTAAAATCAAAATCGATTTTTTCAGTGAACTTCAACCGTCGTTTAAACTTAGTTTAAACGACCGATGCTGATGGTTTAAACTAGAGATGGGCGCGTGCCTGTTTTTGATGGCACGGGCACGCCGATAGGTGACACGCACGAGCACGCGACAAAACACGGAAAAACACGACAAAACACAAAAAAATCAAGGAAAAAACATGGAAAAGCCGGAAAATACCGGAACCGTTTAGATTTTGGAACCGGAATCGTTATTAAAAATGTGTGGAACCGGATCTGGTATCATAACCCATATATTTTGTTTCTGGTTGGAATCGGAACCGCTATTTTAAAAATCTCGGAACCAGAGCTTGGAAAGATGTTATAGACCCTGTCAGGAACGCAAAGAATCGGAACCGTTATTAAAAATGTATGAAACTGGAATTGAAACCTATTTAATTATTTGGTTGGAACCGGAATCACAATTTTAAAAATCTTGGAACCGGAACAAATATTCCAATATGTTTTAGTCTCTGTAATAATTCAAAAATTAAGTTTGATACTGTTTTATTCTCTTAAATCCATAAGTAAAACTAAAACAAAAGATTTTTAAGAAAAGGTTAAAATACCACGAAATTTTTATTTTCTGAAGCTTGGAAGTAAGGGTTTTTTAAATTGGGGTAGAAACTATAAAAAAAATCTTTAATGGGCGCGTGCTGGATTTAGGAGGCACGACAGCAACTAGCACGCACGGAGATTTGCACGCACGAACTCAGATTTTCGGGCGTGACACGAAAAAAGCACGGCACGCGGCCATCTCTAGTTTAAACTACGTTTAAACTTTTAAAATTTTTGACATGCATTTTTTCACAACAATTTTCACTATTTTCTGTCCCTGTCCCTGTATTATTAATTTTTGCACACTATGCATTAAAAAAAAAGTCTCACGTGTTCTCTAGTTGCTCGATCTCTTGTTTAAATTTAAAAAAAAATTAATTTTATTTTTCTGAAACAATTTTTTTATTTATTTAATTTTGAATGACATTTATCAGAAGTCAACATCGTGAGAATTATTTGTCATTTGCCTGTGGTGCCATATATATTGTCTTGGTCTGTGTTCATTTTAAACTATCACTGAAAAAATGCTAACAAAATTAAACGACGTTTAATTTAAAGAGAAGATTAATTAAACGGAGTTTAAAATACGTTTAAACGAGCACTGAAAAACTGGCCCTTAGAATCGATTTTTTTTTTAAACTCCAAAATTAGTTCGGTATGTATTTTTTTAGCATTTTTGAGATACATTTTTAGCTTTAGCTAGGAGAAAATGGGAATCCGGCCCCTGGTTTCAATTTTGCACAACCATATCTATCAAATTATGATACAACATTTAAACATAGGTATACTAACATAACAAACATAAGTAACCAAAAATACTGCATGATCCAAAAATGTATGCCTAAATAAGTCCGTCAACAGATGTACATAATTCCATCATCTTCTTTTTTCAGCTATTATTTTAACATATTAGTTTTAATTTATCCGAATCCATCTGACTTATTTGCCATGAGCAAACTTATGATTATTATTCTATTATTCTATGAGTTGTTCTTTAATGGTTAATCTATCGATCTGTATACTACGATTTTTATTTACTTTCATGCCTGCCATAGAATTGTTTACTCAAATCATATGTCAACTTCAAACAAGTGAATTTTGTACATATTTTTCATTTTACCCAGCAGTTTCATGTTTTTTGCACAACCTTTGTATTATTTCATATTTAAGTTAAGCAATAAACGATATCCTTAAAAGTTTTGAATACTTTCTAAAGTATTATTTTTTACTGGATACAATTTAAAAATTTTTTTGGGGTTTTACTAGAACGTGGTTATGTGGGTCCTATATTCAATCAAAACATAACAAAATATATTAAATATTTTATAAATTTGTTCAAATAATTCTCACTAATACAAAGCCGCGGTAGCTCTGTGGTTAGTGCGTTGGACTGCGAGCCGAAAGGTCCCCGGTTCAAGCCTGGACTGGGGCTAACAACATCTTTTCATAGAAACATTTTTCTATACCGCGCTACCTCTCGTCAGTAAATGGCAAACCTACGAGAGTAAAAAATTGCCTATGAAAAGCTCTCACCCGCCGTTCGGATTCGGCAATAAACTGTAGGTCCCACCACTTTGAGTACAAATATAACACGCACAGCTCAAAATGGTGCGAGAGCTCGGCCGAAGTTCTATACAGGACTGTAGCGCCAAACTATTATTATTATAATACAAAAGCAAACTTTAAAATTCAGTAACTTTATAAAAAAATGTTGATTTTGTAACGTATTCGCTAGCAGTACTATTATTTTGCACAGATACATTCAAGACTCGCATTTAAAAGTGAGGGTAATTTTTGAAAATGTGTTAAAAATATAGGAGTATTATACATCATTTAAATCACAAATTTCCAATATATGTAAATAATAAAAATACATTGTTGCACTTATGCCGCAACGCGACCAAAAATGCGATAGCCTAATTTAAAGGTTGCCACTACTATTTTTAATCTTACTTAAATATACTAATGGGATGATTCCTATTGACCAATTTTAATAGTATGAATTATTGTTTTTCTATTGAAATTTGAAGTACCGCATTAAAAAAAACCGTAAATGGCCCGTATGTACGGCAATAAACGTAATGAACGTATTTACTGGTTGTACTCGGAACTTCTTTACGGTACTTTATAGCATTGAATGAACGTAAGCGGTACGTAAATACAGTGCCGTATACGCATACGGTTTGGACGCTTTTAATCCATCACGACTGCCGTAATTCTTAATCCAACACTAATATATTTTAAGAAGTTTAATGAATGTAGTTGATAATAATAATAGTTTGGCGCTACAGTCCTGTATAGAACTTCGGCCGAGCTCTCTCACCTTTTTGAGCTGTGCGTGTTATATTTGTACTCAAAGTGGTGGGACCTACAGTTTATTTATTGCCGAATCCGAACGGTGGGTGAGAGCTTTTCATAGGCAATGGTTTTACTCTCGTAGGTTTGCCATTTACCGACGAGAGGTAGCGCGATATAGAAAAATGTTTCTATGAAAAGATGTTGTTAGCCCCAGTCCAGGCTTGAACCGGGGACCTTTCGGCTCGCAGTCCAACACACTAACCACTGAGCTACCGCCGCTACTAATGAATGTAATAACTAGGTGGGTTACTCCATAACGCGATTAGAAAGTGATATTACACGCATTCTGATAAATGGTACTTTGGTAATGTGGCTCGCACTCATATTTGGAACTTTCGCATTAAAACACACAAAATAACTCGGCTACCTTTGCGATTGCGTTAGATTCGTGTCGCTTTGTCCATGAATAGAATTTACTTTCGTATAGCAATGACTTTCGAATCGCGATAGAGTTGTTAAATAATGCAGACAATTAAATTACATTCACTAAACTGATTAAAACATATTTGTATATGATTAGGCGGTAATTTCATCTACATCAAATTTACAAAAATCAAATTTAGAATTTTTACAACTCATTTAAATAATGCCCTACACTGGCTCAGAGTGAATAATGCAATAGGCCAGACTTCAAAGGAGCAACAGCAAATAATGTATGGGTTAAAAATTTATTTTTAATATAGGTACTACAATCTAATAAAAATCTAATATAAAATAAATCACAGCTCAAAATGAAAATCATTTTCATGTTTTAAACACGTTACTAACGTTTTTATTCTACCATAATCCATACGGTAAAACGAATCAATCGGTACATATAAAACAATATTCCTGCACAACGGCACACTTAAGCAGTGGTTGGTGCAGCAGCAGCGCTGGTGGTGGCAGCCTGCTCTTCCTTGATGCGGTCCTTCTTGAGGGGGCCCATGAATGCCAACTTGTCGGCAGGGGTCTGGAAACGACCATGACCCATCTTGGACGAGGTGTCGATGAACTTCAGGTTGATGTGTTCCAGAGCAGAGCGCTTGGTGTGTCTCAGCAGAGACTTGCGCAGAGTAATGACGCGCTTCTTGGAGCCAATGCAGCAACCCTTGAGCATGACGAAATCATTGTTGACCTCGCCGTAATGAGGGAAACCACCCATGGGGGTGATGCTCTTGTCGGTCAAGTCGTACTCGGTCGACGCATTGTTCTTGATGACCTGAAATACGAGAAAGTACAAATTATTGAATTGAACTAAAATAAATGGAACAGTAGTCGTGGTTACGTCTTTGTCAGGCCTATCATTTGTATATCACGTAAGTATCAGAAAGAATTGTTTTGATGTCGGTATTGATATGTTGTCATCACAATAACGAATTTAAAATCGCGTATTGCATTGAAACGTACCTTGCCATCCTTGGTGTGGATGCCAGCGCCAATGCGGTAGATCTTCTTGTTGATCTCGGTACGGTGATGGTAACCCTTCTGACCAGCGCGTGCAACTGTGAAGGACACACGACTTGGATGCCAAGCGCCGATACAGGCAACCTTGCGCAGACCCTTGTGCGTTTTGCGGGGCAACTTCTTTGTGTGCCAACGAGCAGTAACACCCTTGAAACCCTTTCCCTTGGTGACACCGACGCAGTCAATCATCTCGTCTTGGCCGAAGACGTTGCTGACTTGAATTGGCTTCTCCAAGTGTTCCTTGACCCACTTGACCTTGTCCTCAATGGAGCCACCGTTCAGTTGGATTTCCATAACATGAGCCTTCTTTTGGCGTTGCTTGATCAGACGAATCTAAAGTGGAAAAAAAGAGGTAAAAACAAAATTAATATCCCGCAAAACAAGCAGTTTATAAAACAGATTGTGGTGATTGTAGGGAGTCTGTACGTGATATGGTTTAACTGAAAGATAATCGCCTGAACGGCTACCAACAGTTAGTGGAATATATCAAGCATCGCCACCCGAAGGGCAATTTGTTCGGCGACGTTGCGGTTATATAACTGTGCATTGAGCATCACAGCAAGACCGCCTTTTAGAGGATTCGCTCGAGACGCACCGTCGTTGACCTTGCGGCTACTAGACGAGCGCACCAAGTGCAAATGCCCCAAGGACGTCGCGTCCAAGAGGTTTCTAATATGGAAATAATCGTTACCTGGGAGTGAGCGATGACGCGGATAACCTTGCAGTAGCGGAGCATCTTGCGGAAGTCATTCTCGATACTCTTCTTGCCCAAATCGTCGGTCCACTTCTTGCTGGCCTTGGTGAAAGCCTTCTTCTTTGACTTGTACCTGAGTTAATTGTTATAAACGAATAGTGTGAATTCATGGCATCTGTGAGTGGTTCGTAATGTGCAGTTGGAGAGATTTCTTTGAACAGCCATAGACGTACTCAGCTCCAGTGACAGCATTACTTTCGCTATTCGCCGCATTAAAATCAACAAAAGAGAAAAAGGAAGCGAACCTCATCGCAAAACATGGCGAGCGGAGGTTGCATCTTCCCTGCCGTGCTCACTTGATAAAATAAAAAACCAGCAAACGAGAGCCTTGAAAGACTTCGTCACCGATTTTTCGCTCACACGACTAGTACAAGTTTTAAAAGATCTCTCAGCTGCATGCTGATCCAAGAACTTTATAATTTTTTTGCAAGTTTAGTAAAATGAAATTCTAAAATCTACAAGCTACTTAAATATTTGTTGCCATGTTATAAATGCTGGCGAATGCATGCACTCCATGCGCTTTTCAAAGACTTGTTCAGAAGGAAGGCAGTCAGGTAATATAAAGGATCTCCTCACAAGAGCTCTCAGATACCAGTGATCATCATCTAGTCGTAAAAGCAGGCATCGTGTGCACCGCACTCGTTGCATTTATAACACAGCAAAATGGCGACAACGACATTTCAAAGAAATTGAATGCTCGCCATGAAATAGTAACGTACCAGTTCTTGTAGAAGCGACGACGGCACTCCTCAGACAAATGCTGGGCCCAAACGTTGACCAATGCACGCAGACCGAATGGAGTTTCGATGTAGCCGACAGCGCCGACGACGATCATTGGTGGTGTTTCCAAAACGGTGACTGCCTCAACGACTTCCTTCTTGTTGATCTCTGCGAAATAAAACAAAACATTAGACACGTGTACTCGCAATGCGACTATCAACAGCAGTTGTTGTACTTAGTCAGTCCGCCCTAGTTAAGTTATAATCATGGAAATCATTTGTTTCTAACCATAAAATTTTAACTGTTTCTCATCAGAAAAGATTCTTGTTTAAAAAATACGCCTTTGGCAATATTTAACTTACTTGAGCCGGGGCGGTCAGCTTCGCGCACGATGTGGGTCATGCCAGCCTTGTAGCCGACGAAGCAAGTCAAATGGACTGGCTTGGAAGCATCATCCTTAGGGAAGGCCTTGACCTTTCCACGGTGACGGCATGAGCGCTTCTTCGGGTAGAAAGCCATGGAGCCATGACGAGGCGCAGAAAATTTACGATGAGACTAAAATAAGAATATATAATGTATTAACAAATTATATAACACGAGGCACGATGACAAAATTCTATTAAATTTATTTAAATGCACTTAAGCTATAAAATTGTTTTAAACAATCCAGCTTTTATTACACTGTAATTTACACAAAATATAAGTTTAATATATATAAAACTCACCATTGTAAGTTATTTTACAATGTGTCTATTCACTTCAGACGACGAAGACAGAAAGAAAGTTGGTAGCCGGAATTCTGCTGAAGTAGGTTGTGGTCGTTTTTCGTTGGCAGTTCAGTGCGTCGGTTGCGCCATCTGCAATTTCCGTTTTATGCATTGAACTAACAATAATTTCTGAACACTTACTAAAATTACACCGATAATCTAAATCAACCCCAAAAAATAGCCATTCAAAATAAATAATAAACAATAATAATGTATTTAAATTTAACTAAATTTCATGTATTCACCGTTCTAATAAAAATGTATTAGTTTTAAAATAAATGCTATAAATGTTTTACAACAAATTTATTAAAACTATAAATGTATGTAAGGTGAGTGCGAATTTGATTAAATTTCGAACTAAACTAAATTTTGTCGGTAATGCAGTGTTCAACTTTTCAATTTAGCAAATTTTCGAGCAGACTAATTTGAACTAAATTAGAAGACAGCAAACAGAGATATGATAATCGATTGACTGTGGAGTATAACAATTCGCACCCTAAATATTAATTATTATGAAAATAATACGAGTATATTATTACACACAAAAATTTCTGTGGTGGTATTAACAAATGCAGATTTGTTAATGTCTCTTTGTTGTAGAAAACATGTATTTGTTTATTAAAGAGCGCCTTTTAAAACATTGGCTGCATTCAGAGACCTCAGCAGTAATTAATCGCTCACTGTTTTTGAATGCACCGCTATATCAGCTGTCAATTTACAAATTAATTTATTATTAATATTTTATTAAAGTTACATACAACTCTTTAATTGATTGAAAACATATTTTTCAATCTAAATTCCATTTTTGTTTATAAATATTTTAGTTAAAATGTCATCGATAACAAAGGCAGCGCAAATGTAGCGTAAAAATTTTAGGCTGTAAAAAATGGCGACAGCTCACTAAACATGTTGAGAGTAGCATGTCATTCAAGCGAAAATTACTCAACAGCTGCACAACTGCTGAGGTCGCTGAATGCAGCCATTGTGTTCTTCTTTAATGTTGTTTGTTTTTAGTCGACCTTAAAATAGAGTAATGCAAAATCTAATTTGTCGGGCTCTAGGACTACCAAATGCAATATGTATTTTGCATTGGTTCAAAAAAACAACAACAGTAATTGGCAAAAAACCAAAAACTTGCTGTTTCGGAAGCTGCCACGCTTCCTCATCAGCGGTCTTGTATGCAGATTGTGCTTAATTAAACCCAAAGGCCCGTAAAAATAGTCAAAATTAATAGTTGTCCTATGAAAATAAATGTCAAAACCCAAGCAACCACGGCTCGACAATTGTCACAAACTATTGTGGCATATGTGTACCTTTGAAGATACCTCTGAGACCAGTGTTGCAAACTAATAATATGTAGTCCCAAAGAGGTGACTAATAACATGTATGGAACATACGCAATAATATGTCGCAATGCCGTGATATATAAGTCATTCATTCTGATAATGGAACATATACAATAAAGGGCGGAGTTAACTTTGTTGCTAGTAGGTGGCAAAAAGTGGCAAATTATTAAATGTATTATGTTCCATATATGTGGCAAGTATAGAATGAAGAACCTGATAGGAACATGTTTATATATAATGTAGCTAATTAACTTTAAAATTAAATAAATGTATATTATTATACATGACATATTTTTAACATTCATCAGAGGGGGTAGAATATAAGCTTTAACCCGAAAACTTGAACCGTTTGTTAAATTAGAGTTGAAGTTTGTCAAAATCTATGCTCGTAAAGACTTCTATTACATATGGCATATATGCCATGCATATTTTTTTATTTTTTATTACAGGACAAACATTCACGCTAATGGCACGCGGAGGATCTTTATTATTTTTATTTTTAATTTACAACATAAATTACAGTTCAAGTTCCAAATAGGTGAGTTCAGTTTAATGGATCAAAATTTGTGGCAACTAAGCCTTGCCCCGGGGCTTTTTGACTGGCAATTGGGTGGCAAATAAGTATATTTCGCATGATTTAGAACAAACACTTTAATGGCAACTGTTTGGTTACCATTTAAGTTGCCTCAAAGTGGTTACTTAGAAAAGCTATACATAACAATAAACTCTTGTTTAAAAATGACTATAGTTACGCGCTAAAGAATTTAAATTAAAAGTTAGATAGAAACTTTGCAATTGTGGTCAAAGACCGCACTAAGAAACAAGATGTTTATGTAAGTCTTGCTGCAACTACCTGTTTAAATTTACGCCTTGTAGCAAATATTAAAACATCCCATAAGTTTCAATAAAGTTACAGCAAAACTATTAATATTTTATAAATATGACATATATGCAGATTGTTACGAGATGTTTGTCACAACAGCAATGAAAATTGAGATATTTACAGTTGACTGATAGCAAACATCCTGAGTTATTGGATATTTGCAACAAAACTGTTGTTATTTTGACATTTGACTACTACAAAAAAAGGAAAATGGCGTACTTTTTCTTTACGCTCGATTTATCCACAACAATTAAGTAAATCCAATGGTGTAAAAAAGTGTCCACTCAAAAATTATATTTTAATGGTGAAAGTGAAAATAAAATTTCCTGGAATTTAAATTATCAACACGTGATGGAAAATATCTCTTTTCAGAGTTTACTTTGACAGCATCGCCGGTCGGCCATCGTTCTTCCGCGAAGAAGTCTCAAGTCGTTGTACAATTTTACATTCGAAGACGATGGCGATATATAAATAAGATACTGTTTTAATTCTAGAATAAATAAAAATACATTTAATTCCTTTTCTTTCAATTCAATAAAAATTACTCCGCGAATTCTAATCGAGTACCTTTTCCAAATATTCATCAACTATCTTCCTATTTGTAAGATGTTTAATTAATGTTTGCTATAAATAATAGTAAATTTGAAAGATGGTTGCTGTATTTATCGTATTTGACGGATGTTGGAGAGACGGTTGTCTGAAAGACGATCTAAATAATTTGTAAGTAACTTGATATTTAGTGCGGTGATATTTCTGGTAATCATCTTCGTTTTCTTAGTGCGTATTTTAAATATATTTGAAAATAAATATATCAAAAATATGAATGTTGCCAAATATCAGCAAGTTCCATATAACATTTGTAACATAATCTTAAGTTGAATGAATTGATAATTTATATTATCGTGAAAAAGTAATAAATATATAAAAACAAATAAAAGTAATAAAATCAAAAATCAAATAAATTAAAATATTGTTTTCATTTTAATTGTCATTTTATAAGATTATTTTAAAATAAAACTAAAATACCCCGTTGCGCAGCCCTGGTACAAAAAAAAAAAATGTGCACGAGTCGTGTACGGGTCCAGCTAGTTTGTAACATAATCTTAAGTTGAAGCAAACGCTCTTGTCTGCGCTATTTTAGAAGACCGCACACAACGCCAAAGACATAAGTGTTTTCACTCACAACTTGACGATCATATAATGTTTTTAAATATGTTTGTCCCACTAATGAATTTACTATTAACTATTATAGCAAATTTAACCCATTCTGTATTCATTTTAATAATACACATTATGGGTATAAATGCAGGATTTCGTATTTTTTTTCTTTTCACTCATATTTACGTATTTTGACACAGCAGATGTATTCGTTTTACATACTTTTCTGTGTTAATTTATGTTTTACACATTCAATGGATATTAGTACATTAATAAGAGGAAACCGGTTTCCTACATTTATTTAGTACATTTTTCTTAGAGTGTATTTAAAAAAAAAAATAATATAATTTTAAATGATTTTTAGAAAATAAAATGTATTAGGAGCTCAGAAAATGTAGCAGCATGCTGATGCAAAATTGAAAGGATTATTCTTCTTTTCCTTTTAAATAGCTTAAAGCTCATCGCATTTTTTTCTGCTGACGGCAAGGCATAGTTGCCAACCAAAATTCCCACGAAAAATAAAATATCTTTTTCCCATAGGACTTATTAAGAATTCCGACGTGGTAATTTTTGTTGATTTAATTCTCACAGCAATAAAAAAAATACCACAAAAATTCCCACAGCTAGTAAAAATACCACATCAAATAAATTAAGGAAAAAATACTACAAAATTTCTCAAATAAATAAAAATTACCATACACGCATATAAATCCCATGAATATTAAAAACAACAATTTATTTTTTTTACTTAACAAGTTCGATATTAGATCACAAAATTTATATTTGGTGTGTTCTTAAAATGTAAATCCATACAAAAATATGGTAAAAAAATCCCACAGCTAATAGAAATTCCCATGGGAATTTCCTTTCCCACAGCAGTTAAAAATTACCACATTTGGGAAATATCCCACGGAACTGGCACCATAGACCACAAGACATGAAACTCCGTCAATGTAGATGTAAAAATCGTTTTGTTAGTGTGCGTCGCAGTCGCAATTTGGACAACTTTTTATTCAACTTAGACAACTTTTATTCAACTTGGACAATAATGCCACAGATTTTCTCATTTTAGACATTTTTCCCCCTTTATATTCAACATATTCACCACTGCTTTTGATGTTTGCGCCAAACAGAAATTTAATAACAAATTAATTTTCTGACAACATAAAAATACTCAAAACAAACGTATACAACGTTTTAGTTTATATATATTTAGTTTTATTCAAAAATTGATCGTGTGAGTACAATTTTCAACCGATTTTGATACGAATTATGGATGATATCGTTGTCAGGCATGATGAAGAGCTATATTTGGCTGAACAAGCGTACGAAATTGTCAAATAGGACAAAATTTTAAAATATCTGTACGGAAAGGGATTATTTGACTGTTAATTGCTTAATGCCCGGATGCATACAACTTTTAACCATGAGTTAGCGATGGAAATCGATTAGTTAATCTGACAATTTCAATATTGATATTAAAACAAAAAATCAAATTTATTTGTCAGATTGTTTCTAACTGATAACTGTATTCAACCGGCCGTAAGTAAATTCACAATTTTAGTTTATTTTATTTAACGTCCTCATTATATTTAAGCGCAATATTGTTCCATATTTGGTATTTACAGCGATATAAACATACACATAATTTCATTATAAAAACGATTTATAATATAAATATTAAGATAAACATAACATATATAATAAAGTTATTTTAATATAGTAATATTTGCAAAAGTTTTGTCCCTTTTTCCCTAAACTAATGAAAAGGGGGACACACTGGTTTTATTCACCAAATTGCTATTTTTTACTCGTAAATTTTACAATTTTTTCAGAAAATGTTAATTTTTTTTTCACTTTTCCCTTAGACTATGAATTTTAGGCATAGTTTTAAAAAAATAGTGCTAATTTTTAGACTCATTACGTGTAACTCAAAACTTCTGCATTTGAGTAGTTCGGTTGCAAAAAATGTGTAAATTTTGGCAAATTTCACAAAATTTTCAGCATCTGAATTAACAAACAGCTGTTTTGTGTTGTCGAAAATTTTACACGGTGAAACAACAACAATGCAAGCAGAGATGCGGCAGAGCTCATGTACACAATCCGTGTACCAAAAAATATCATAAAAAACAGGATTTTGCTATGTTGAATATGTTTTTTGCGAAGTCGCACGTCTTATAGTCATTGACTGGCACTATGCAGCAGGGACACATAAAATTCTATTTTATTTTTACAGCCGTGTAAAATGGCCTTTTTAAATTATAGCTTTATTTTCAAGGTTATCATTACTTAAAATATTTTGTTTTCATTTAAATGTTTTCCAGCGTTGAACGATTGAAAAGAAAGACACCTTCTCAGGGTATCGGTCGTGGAGAATATATCGATCATTTGGTGGAAGAGTTTCATACAACAACAAATATTGGTTGGTAACTGTGTAGCGAAATATTCTCTAAATTACAAATATATTTATAATATAAATTTTTTGTTTCAATAAATACTAGAGGCAAAGGAACAAATAACAGCGAATTTAGCCAATTTTGCGTATGATCCCTTAAATTGGAAATTTTTGCACGACGCTGACGGAGTAAAATTGTTTTTGAAACTCTTGAAGGAACGAAATGAACGTCTTCATCTACATGGTTTAGCAGGACTATGCAACATATGCTTAGGTACAATATTGAATATATCATTTTTTTTCTAACAATTTTTTATTATCATCTCTGTTAGATCCAATAGCTTTTAAATACATTACAAAACCTGCGAACTTCAGGCAACTAGAATGTATTTTGATAAAATCTGATAACCCAGAAATTGCTTTGAGTATTATAACGCTTCTCTACCAGATTCTGAACAGTAATAACTGCGAACAAATAAAAAAACTTATTATTACACCTGACATACTTAAAAGAATTATTCATTGGAGGCAAAATTCAGACGATTTACGAATTAATAGTATTTGCATCATATTTCAAGAAGATTTTGGTTCTAGATCCGAAACGTTATTGCTGCCAAGTCAATTGCCTAACCATGCATCGACGTCTGATAACATTACATCGACGTCTTTATAGTGACCTCACTAAATGTAGGGAGGTTACAATCATTAAACGTTTTACACAAATGGACTTGGATGTTTTTGCTCAGCTCACCGGTGATTTAAACCCAATTCACTCTAAAGATACTCCAACCGAAATGAGAATGGTTAATGGAGCTCTACTGAATGGGATCGTTGCAGGCATCATCGGTACACAACTGCCTGGTCATGGCACAGTGGTGCTTGAACAAACGTTCAAATTTCCGGCACCTTGCAGGATTGACGAAGACTCAGTATTTAAGGTCCGTCTGATGAATGAGAGAAAAATAGCAAATGTTGAATACGAATGCCGACAAGGAACAACTATTGTATTTTGCGGAGAAGCGAAATTATTGATTAAGAAAAAAGTTTAATTGTATTTTATTTTTTTATTACTTAATAAAATTGCATATTTATGTAATGATGATGAACTATTTTTTCGACGCTCTTTTGCCCTCGCCTTTCTTTGGTGCCGCCTTGCCGCGAAGTCTACGCAAGCGTTTCATCTCCTCCTTAAAGTCTTCATGTTCATCACGAAACAGTCCATAAGATCGTAGATTTTTCATAAGAACATGTGTCTCGACATGTCGTGGATACCAATTTATAACATAGTCTCTTTTATGAATCGGTTCCTCGCTGAACATCCGCACAACTTTCATAGATTTTTCATTTGTTGTACGCGCAACTTCGCCGAAAATTCGGTTTGAAAGATAGTTCATGCGACGGGCATACTGGGTGCCTAATTTAATAAGATCACCGTATTTATTGGCGGACATTATATTTAAATTTCTATTCTTGAACAAAAAATGTAAATTTCTTCAAACACTCAGAAACCAAAACTTTGGTTATGGCAACCAATGTCAGCGTCAGAAGTTGTCAAACTCAGCTGATTGTTAGGCATTTTTGTTATGTACCGGGTATATTCACATAGTTTTTTTCAGTTATTCATTTGATAATTTGTTCCATACGTCATTTTTAAAATAATGGAATGATTCCACAAAAATATTAAGAGGAAATCTCCCAAGCAACCACGGCTCGACAATTGCCACAATCTATTGTGGCATATGTGTACCTTTTAAGTTACCTCTGAGACCAATGTTGCAAACTAATAATATGTAGTCCCAAAGAGGTGACTAAGAACATGTATGGAACATACGCAATAATATGTCGCAATGATGTGATATATCATTCCATTATCATTCATTCTGATAATGGAACATATACAATAAAGGGCAGAGTTAACATTGTTGCTAATAGGTGGCAAAAAATGGCAAATTATTAAATGTATTATGTTCCATATATGTGGCAAGTAGAGAATGTAGAAAATATAGGAACATGTTTATATATAATGTAGCTAATTAACTTTAAAATTTAACAAATGTATATTATACACGACATATTTATAACATCCACCACATATGTTTATGGAAAGTTCTGTTACAAAAAAATATATCCGCAAAAGCATTATTTAAAAAATAAAGAAAACCACAATTAAAATAAATTTTCACAAATGGCATATAAGCTTTAAGGTAGAATATAAGCTTTAACCCGAAAACTTGAACCGTTTGTTATACTCTGTTCTTAAAGACTTATTATTATGCCATGCATATTTTTTATTACAGGACAAACATTCACGTTAATGGCACTGCGTACGATCTTTTTTATTTTTATTCTATCTACACATAAATTACAGTTCAAGTTAAAATTACAGTTCAAGTACCAAATAGGTGAACCGAAACTTATATGGATCAAAACTTGTGGCAACTATGCCTCGCCCCGGGGCTTTTTGACTGGCAATTGGGTGGCAAATAAGTATATTTCGCATGATTTAGAACAAACTATTTAATGGCAAATGTGTGGCTACCACTTAAGTTGCCACAAAGTGGTTACTTGGGTCTAGTGGTCTAGAAACTAAAAACGTACCTATGTGAAAATGTACTTGAAATTCAAATAAAAAAATAGTTATATGCTCGCTTTCACATAACTATTTTAAAATATTTGTAACAATATCTGATATTTTGTTCATTCAAATTCAGTTGTGCCTGATAATAGCTGCGTTCTCGTGGTACTTGAACCAGATGTTTCACGGGAACGCCATCGGTTCTATTTTAATAAATTTGGCAGCACTGTTTTCTTCTTCCCTTTCTTTTTCAACACAAATTCTTCTTCTTATTAAGTGCTATTCACAATAGCACTACATCACCACAAACAAATTTACTCTTGATACGTACAGTACCAGATCAGTAATTGATCCAAAACGAACCTGGTTCTAATTGTTCCCAGCTAACGCCAGAGTTCAAGTTACACTCAGGCTCCCGTATCTTGAATCTAAGATGAATGTTTTGATTTCATTTCACAAGTGTTTTAGTACAATTTATATTTTGTGCTTTCAAAAATAAATGCCAAACACTTTGTCCAAAAAAATTAAATGTTATATATTGTAAATATACAAACACCGTGTGTTGCGGCGCATAATTATTATGGTAAGTCAGTAAAAATATGAGACTTAAGCTTATACTTTATTCCATTTATTCCCGCAGACACAAGCAGTACAGATGACGTTGTGCGAACAATGTACAGCTAAAATACAGTCGCAGACATTTGACATCGAGAAATATTTTTGAATTACTGGATATATGAATATCTGGATATATGCAGCCATATCAATATCAGTGCAATATTTTTAAGGCAGAGCTAGTCGCTGTTGCAGCGTGGTGCGATGATTCCAACCTTAATGATGTTTTTATACCCTACACCTATGAGGTACAGGGTATATTAACTTTGTGCATATATTGTAACGCCCCTTGGGAGGCGTGTCCGGTATGGAAAAGTATATATATTCTTGATCAGCATCACTACCCGAGTCCGTTTAGCCATGTCCGTCTGTCTGTCCGTCTTGCTGTCCGAATACAGAATAACTTGAGAAATACTGATCAGAATGCGATGAAATTTCGTCTCAATATATTTTAGCCAAAAGTAGGAACTGAGTTTGAAAATGAGCAAAATCGGTCAACGGACACGCCCACCTCCCATACAAGTCACTTTTATATAACTCTTTCGAAACTAATATTTCGAAAAGAATTCAAGGTATAGTTATAAAATTTAAAACGTATTGTTAGAATTTACCTAAAAATATTTGGTCCAAAAATGGGCATGATCCGCCCACTTTTTTTTTTCATTATATCCAGGGTTTTCATAGTAAAAATTTGATCCGTAAATAATTAAAATCAAATATTAGCCTTTCAAAATTTTAAACATAGGCGTGGTCCGCCCAATTATATTTTTCAATTTTTTTTTTTAGTTTTTTATACTTTATATAAATTTTTTAATTTATGGGGATATAAGACGTAAATTTCTGATATATGAATAATATTCTGAGGGTGGGGAGGTTCAGCATAATTAAATATTTAAAATTAAGGTATACAATTAAATATTCCTCATTAATATCTCCACCAAAGGTGTAGGGTATTCCATAGTCGGGCCCGACCGACTATAAAAATCCGCCCCATGTGACCTAACTTTCCCAACTCGTTCACTATTATATTCGCCGTTATTTGCAATTAAAATATAAAAAAATAACATTTTTATTGCACCTATTTGATATTGTTTTATTGTAACGCAAGCGCATGCAATTTTTCGATATAAAATGAATCTTATACAAGAGCATTTCCTGATTATTTTTAGGCTCCCTGCTAGATTGTTTTTAGGCTCTGATACAAGACTTCAAAAGAGCCTTCTAACTATGCTCAGGTCTGAATGACGCATTTTTATCAGAAAATGTATATTTCAAGACTCTTTTCTAAATAAAACATGAGCGCTCAGGCTCAGGCAAAAGATTGTGAAAACATTCTTTTCGGAGTTCTTGCGTTGGCTGGGTTTGTTTTGATTTTGTATAAGAAAATGATCTACGGAACAGGATCAAAAACCACGGGAACGCAGCTAATATTACATTACTTATTAGCATGTTCCATGAAAAACCTAATTCATTCTATATTTGCAACATATATAGAACATAATAAATTTAATAATTTGCCACTAGTTTTTCACCTAATAGCAACAAAGTCAACTCCGCCCCTTATTCTATATATTCCATTAAAATTGTGTATGATTTATATATCACAGCATTGTGACATATTATTGTGTATGTTCCACCGTTTTGGAACTAAACATAACCAGATCGCAACACTGGTGTCGAGGTAACTAAAAAGGTACACTTATGCAACAACAGTTTGTGGCAATTGTCGGGCTGTGGTTACTTGGGAAGATCCTACGTTTCGGCCGGTGTTTACTCTCGAAGGTTTGCCATTGTCTGACGAGAGGTAGCGTCGGATAGAAAAATATTTTTTATGAAAAGATGATGTTAGCCCCTCTCGCAGTCCAACGCACTAACTCTGAGCTACTGCGCGATTTTTTTCGGTATCCTTTCCCCTGAGCCGCTCAAAAATAAATTTTTTATTTGACTTGATCCACACCAGTGCGAACAAAATATGTTTACATAAACTTATATAATGTGTGGACAAAGACTCTCATCACCCAACGATCGACGTATAAACGATAGTCATAAAACGCTATCATTTTTGCTTAAGTAAGACTATCATCGTTAGACGATTATCGTCATACGTGATTAGAACCCTGGAAAAATAGCCCTAATAAAATATTTGTTTTTAATTTATAATTTTTCTTTACGAAAACAACGTACAAAGATCTTTTCCATTCTAAAAGAATTTATAGTCAACAATTTTTACAAAATATAAAATGTCAAAAATCTGATTTTAATTTGCAATTATACCCAACCTTGTTAAAACTGACAAACAAAAAAAGTAAAATTAAATGATCAGAAAATGAATTGGAAGTCATATTATCTGAAAACATAAAAATGTTCTTATGGATGAGTTCATTAGCTTAACAATGTTTTGTATTATTTTGTCAATACAGTGTAATATATTTTAATAATAGTTTAAAATAAAAATCAAAGAATTTTACCGTATTAGCAGCGTCATGCAATAAAAAACGCGATTTCTTTTGCGTTTTAATGTCAATTAAACCGTTTCAATGGCTCCTTTCCTCTGCGGTCCATCCGGTTCATCGGTGGCAATGAATGAAGTTTCTTCTGAACTGGAAACGGCGACGACTTCTTTTCCCACGACAATCCCATTCATTTGATTAAGCGTCGCGGGCTCCCGTGGCAATGCATTTAATACGGAAATTGTCTCATAATAAGGCTGTCGCGACGGCGTCAACGCACGAGTAACAACGGTTGAAGAGGATGCATTGCGAGCATGTGGACTATTATTATGAGAGTGTTGAAAATCCTCTAAAGGAATTTCTTCGGAGCTGCGTGCGACATATTAAAAGTAATAACTAAGTAAAAATTATAAAAAAAAGAGCTAAACTAACCGCGGTCTAGGCATTCGTGGACTGCTTTCACGTGACTGTGGAGAAGAATTCCGATTGCGAGAATTCTCTCGTGAATGCGAAGAGCTTTTGCTGCAGGGAGACTGTTCGCGACCAGAGGATGTTGCATCACGCGTATTTGACATGGAGGAATTGGAACTCGAATTAGAATTTCGTCGTCGTGAACGACCACCACTTTCATTTCGTATACTGTAACGAAAACTAAACAATTTAGACTCAGCTACCAAAGCTAATATCTTATATTTACCCCTCAATTGAACGATTCTGTGCAATTTGCATACGACTCACGCCTCCAGCGGGACCGACTGTTTCTTTTCTGAGTGCCGCTGCAAACCCGGGGACTCGATTAGTCGTTGAAAAGATGGGACGATGTTCCTGCGATGAACGAGCACTGCTGCCGCTTGCCACACTTCCTGAGCGTATGCCGGCCACAGCATAAACTGGCGAGTCAATCACTTGACCAGGCATTTCAATAAGTTGTGCTATTTGATACATTTTCTTTTGGCGTGCCTTGCTGCGACCCTGATAAAATTAGTGATATAATAATTTTTAGATATTATTGATATAATACTTTTGTAAGACGTTGCTTTGCGGCCATGCAGCGGATATGATCGTCAAAGAGGAACTTTGCTGATAGTAATGGCGTGCGATTGTTCGTTGCTCCGCCGCGATGGACTGTTATATGTAAACATCGCGAGTCATCTTTATCCCCGACAACTTCGACATCTTGCAAATACCCCACAAACTTCGCGACACCCCAACCAAGTAGTTTGGCATCCGGCTCGACAAGAATCAACTGTAACGAATCAATAACCAAAAAACGGCGCTGCTTCGTATTTTCCTTCGCAATGACAGTGCAAGCAATTAAATCGCTATTATCTTAAAAACAAAAACAATGTAAAATAAAATACTAAAATAAAGTAAAACAGCAATATACTTAGATCCAAGACGTTATCCACCTGCACCAAATTGAGTGTATTTGTCAACGGCAACATTGCTTCTTTTTCATTTAAAAATTGTTGGCACGCTTTACGTAATAAGAAAAACACGCGTATACTTCGACGTGCCTTTTCGACTTCACCGCACGGCAAACGACGTGTAAAATTTATTCCCGTCAAAGGCGTTCCTGTAGGTGGTAACAATATTGTCGAATCCATGCAGAGAAACTCAACGTTAAGGGACGTTTTATGCATTTCATTAAATTCATCTTCAAATAAATCAAGAAATATATCCTCCGATTTGTAGAAATTTCTCAACACACACATGGATTGATTATGCGCCGCAAAAAGTAAGTCTTGTTGAGCCTGTGTAATGCATGATTCATCAGTGTGTGGCTTTGTAAAAGTAACCAGCAGCTGCAGAGCGATTTCGATGGATATTAAACGTATACGGCATGCTAAGAAATTCATATTCAAATAAATTTGTTAAGTGTTTCTGCTCTTTATAATTACAAGGTTGATTTGAATGTGTTATTATGCTTAACAAGCGTTCGATTAACTCCGTTTTGTAGCTAAATGATCCTCTAGATGATTTGGACAGAACCTGATCGAACCACTCATTTTTTACTCCTGGATAAATGAATATTAAAAAGAGTATTCTGATGTCATATTTGCATTAAAAATAATATAAATAACATAAAGTTATATAGCACATTCTTGATATGCATTAATCGAGGTCCCTTAATAAAACCAGAACGTTCAAATTTTCTTATGAAGTCAACATTTGTATTTTCTTCTCGAACGTATGCAAAATTTGAATATGTTCGTTTTTGTAAGGGGCGTCGAAAAAATCCATAAATACATATAATTTACACTTATAACGCACAAACAATCTTTGAATCGATGAGTAAAAAAAAACTATTTAAAAAATATGAATAAGCCATCAGCTAAAACATTCTTTGAGATGTTTCATCTCTACACACTATTTTTTCCGTAAAAAGAGTTAACTTCGCAAGTCTCTAGTTGGGACATGAGTTACATATTACATGAGTTTTCGATGAAAGCTATGTAGAACGATGTCGTAGTAGATATCGAGTTGATATCGAAAAAAATTTCAATTTCGACAAATACATCCCAGTAGTAAAATTTTCAGGACCTTAGCAGCAGACCTGCTATAGCAACTACTTACCATGCTCAATACACATTCGGCCATCACTGAGGCTAGTGTACTTCCAACACACCTTCAAGACAATAAGCACCAATCGAATTGGTGACTTTTTATAATATTTTTCAAATAAAAAAGCGAAGCGCTGCTAACTCACATTCTACCGAAAACTAACAGTAATGATTAAACAGTTTTATGAGAACTGAGAGACGTTCTTTGAGAAACGAATAGGGAAGTCCTGTAAAAATGGTCATTTCATATTAAAAAGAAGAGAATCAGTGCTAGCATAGATAGAAAATATTTTGAAATAAAAATATTTTGAATCGTAAATAAAAAAAAAATAATTAAAAATTAATGTCAAAGGGTACGAATGCATAAAACTTGAATTTTAGTGATAACTTAAAATATACAATTTTTTAAGGTTGTGCAATTTTGTGGAACATTTGTTTTGTACTCATCGATTCGTGGTTCAGGCTTTCCGAAATATACCAAAATGTATTGACGTTCTAAGAACAATGTTTGTAAATGCATTTTTATGACACATTCGTCATCATTGTTTAATGGTCTCAGATATTCGTCTTAATTTTTAAATGGTCTCAAATATTCCAGTGCATACAGCGAATTAGTTAATATAACTTAATAAATTGTTTTCATCATATTTTAATATTTAATATTGCATTTTCGGTTAGTTCAGAAAACCACAGTTTTACGCATAATATTAGTAAAATAAATACATAGAGTACATACCGTCTAAGCAATGTCATATCAGTTATAAAACATAATGGGTGTGATAGCAATAAACAAGCCGGAGAGCATAACGAATGAAATTGTAATTATTATTAATTAAATATGATGTTAACTATATAAAACTTAGTGTAAACCCAATAACCGCATGGTTATTAACTGAGAATAAATATATGTAAAATATATCACAATAACATTTGTACATCAGAACATAGAATGCATTTGATCTGAGCTCTTACTTTAAAATAATGTCAGCTTTAAAAAATCACGCGGATACTTATACAATCCCCCACACTTCGTGGCTAATTTCAAACATTAAGCATGGAGACTTAGCTGGTATTTGTATTATAAAGGGTAGCTAGTTTCAAGGTGCGTATATTTTAAGAAACGATTCCTTAGTTCATGTCGTAGAAAAAAAATGATTTAAAATAGATAAAATATGAAATGACTTACGAACAATGATTGCTAAAAGTGTTATTCAAAAACGAGCTTTGGCTTGTGAATGAAAATGTTGTAAAATAAATATATAAAATTAAATTTTTTCAAAATAAAAACTGTAAGTGTTAGCAGAGGGTATATATTTGATATAGTTTCTGTACAGGTTCGCTGCCACTTTTGTCAAATAAATTCAAACATTGGTTATGTGGAAATTGAAATGAAAATGTTGTCAACAGACACATTTTCAAATCAATATTATGATGTTTTCTGCCACATTTTAGGTCAGAAAAATAATTAAAATTTATAAGGCGTTGGATTGCAATATATATTGGTAAGTTTTGTTGCAAATTATCCGCGGACAGATCCAGTTTTGTGCACTGTTTTCCTCTGTTAACTTCAATCTGTAAAATTCCACTTCCACATGACCAATGTTTTCGGCAGCGACGCCAGCAAACTCGGAAGGAATCTCTATTAAAAATGTATACTCTCTGGTGTTAGATACAACTCAATTTTATAAAAAAAGTTGGAAACAACATTTTTTTTTTACTTTGCGTCCAAAATAAAATGTTTATATTAAAATTTTTGTATTAACTATGATCGATTATCTGTAAATGAATGTAATCTTGTTGCTTTAAATTGTAGAAGTTATAACGATTCGCGAGACAAACACAGATACATGGAAGTTTTGAGGGAAGCGTACAGCAGATATTATATTTTATGGAATCTTAGAGGCAGATCTGTCAAAGTTACTCAAGTTACTTTGTTTTTATTTTATTCCATTATCCAATTCATAATGAAATCATGAAGAATGAAGAATGAAAATTTTCAATCCGTTGCTTTTGAGTTTTTGATGCGATCAAATGCGTTTTTCTTTATTTTAAGAAAAACATGTTTTTTTTTTAATTTCATTTTTGAGCATTGAAAAAAAACTATTATTTCAAATTTTAAAAAAATAATAATAATATTTAAGATCTCCTCTCAATAACTATGCCACCTGTATTGTTTCATCATGATCCAATTCAGAGTTTTATTCGTTATGTTTCTGTGTAATCGGCTAGTTTCTATCGTTCTACCTACATACTCTCACAAATTGAAATAAAAAAAACTTTGATTTCATGATTTTTGCATATATTACTAATGTATTAAACGGTAGCTATAGTCGTGGACATTATACAAAAATCCATTAGTTTCACATCGTCACTATCATGCCAAAGGGGCGAATGTGCATTTTTAAAAATGTTGGGAAATCAAATTTTAAAGTTTGAAGTGCTTTAAAAATTAGTAAAATTTAGATTTTTTTCAATTTTTTCTGTTATTTTGGTTTATTTATGAATTCTTATAACGTATATAAAATATCTTTGGATTTGAACAACTTACTGAATTATAAATACGGATTTTGTGAGGCTATATCCTGACCAAAACGCAAATATTTTTGTTTTTTATGCTATAACTTTTTATTAGAGCAAAATAAAATAGTGATGTAAAGGAATTAATTGTCTGTTTTTAAAGCACCTATCGATTGGCATCATTATATATTTTGCCAATAAATAATTTGCCATTTGTTATTGGAGGAAAAATGTTTGGCAAGACATTTTAAAATAATGATGCAGATCGATAGGTGCTTTAAAAACAAACAATAAATGCCTTCACACTACTATTTTATCTCGTACCAATAAATAGTTATGGCGAAAAAGGAAAGATTCGCCCTTTTGGCATGACAAGATTTTCAATTTTCCGAATTTTTGTTATTTGCAAGAAAGTAATGATGCAGATCGATAGGTGCTTTAAAAGCAAACAATAAATGCCTTCACACTACTATTTTATCTCGTACCAATAAATAGTTATGGCAAAAAAGGAAAGATTCGCCTATTTGGCATGTCAAGATTTTAAATTTTTTAAATTCGCCCTTTTGGTTTTGACTTTTGTGGCTAGAAATATCCAACAAATCGACACGCAATTTTAGAACAGAATACTTGAGGAAAAACTACATTCAAAAATGTAAAAAAACGCAAATGTCAAAAATTGCACATTCGCCCCTTTGGCATGATAGTGACGACATCTAAATAAGGCTGTAAGTTAAATTACGCTCTTTAATGGTTTCAAAATTATTTAATTTAGCTCCACAATGCCCAGAAATAAAAAGCAGTTGCCTGAATTACATCTACTTCTTACTTTTAAAAATTCTTAGAAAACATTGCATTTTGCTTTGAACAAAATACAGCAACTTGAGTAAATAATAATAGTTTGGCGCTACAGTCCTGTAAAGAACTTAGGTCGAGCTATCACCTCACCATTTGAGCTGTACGTGTTATATTTTTACTCAATGTGGTGGAATCTACAGATTAATGCCGAATCCGAACGGCAGGTTGAGTGCTTTTAATAGGCAATGTTTACTCTCAAGAGGTCGCGTTACATACAAAAATATTTTCTATGAAAAATATATTGGCAGTTGCTGGAATCGAACCTGGGATCTTTCGGCTCGTAGTCTTATGTACCAGAAACTTTTCGTTCGTAGTCCAACGCACTAACCAGTCCAGCTACCTAATCAAGTTAATGAGTTTCATATTAGTAAAAAAATATATAACAATTATCAATTTGATATCATTAGGTGTTCCAGATACACCCCAACTCTAGAACAATATTTTTGATCAAATGAACTAAGTAATCAGTCCCTAACATATTTACACCCTGAGCGGACCACCCTGTATAATTGGCATTCTAAATTTATAATTTAATAAATAGACTCAACGTGTCAAATTATGTCATAATTTAAATTAGTTATGTTACCTCTATTGTAGGCCATTGCGTATATTAAACACAACGACAACAGCGCTAAATAATCGTTTTCAGTGCAATCCAAAGCAGACAGTACCATGTCTAAAAACGGACGATTTATATCGGCCAAAGACTGAGGTAATGTTAACTTTTGTAACTTCTCTTTTTCTTCGTCTGTTATGTTGCACATTTTGTTGGTATGAATTGTTGAAGAATCTATTGATGTAGATACTTCAATGCTGCCACTTCCCCCACCTGTTTCAGTATTTTGTGTCACAGTCGATGATGCGGATGCCGAATTTATGATGTCTGTACTTGTTGCTTGTTCACCGCTATCGCTGCATGTATCATGTGTACTGGAATTTATGCCCACCACTGTATCTAAAGCTTCTTCTAAACTTTCGCGCGGTTCCGCAAAGCTCGGCGCCACCGCTCTGCGATGTTCAACATATGCATTCAGGACCTCTGATGCTCCCTCTTTAAATACACTGTGATCGCCGTTGAGTATAACCCATGCCAGAGCGTGTACAAGTGGCCCATGCGTAACTACAAGAAACACTAGCGACAGCAAATACAGCGCTACAATAGATGATACGCGTGGATTATTCATGTCTTGTATGTCAATATCAACATTGCGATTTAATACGGCTGCCAAATTTTGAGTCACGACTGCTAACGATGGCGGCGGCGGTGCTGGTGTAAGTGAAAATATGTACAATGGGACGAACAGCTTGTGCAGCAAATGCTCAGTGAGTACGGCATTTAAATCATTAATTTCCAGTAGCAAAATATCATTTAAATAGTGCAAGTGATCAAGATGTTCAGCAACGAGGTTGGATAGCTTCTGATTCGATTGATGACTGAAGGCAAATAAGTTGTTTGTTTGGTAATTTAAGATAAAGGATTAACTTACTCAATATCTGTACGCACACACGTGTCCAATTCCAAAATGTGTTTTCCTATGAACCACACCAAATTACTGAAGTACGGAGCAGCAGTTCTATGAAAGATAAAATATAAAACTTCACTTTCAATCGTTATGTGGTGCTTATTATGACAAAATATATATCAAAATCATCAAAACTTCAGATCAAATAATTTATCGTCGTTGTAGAACGAAAAGTCACCAAATACATTTTCAAAATGCCAAATATTCTTTTACAAAAATCCTTATCGATTATCTCGATTATCTCAATTTTTTTATCACATAATAAGAAAATGTATACCTATCAATTGACATTTCAACTTTAAAAATGCATCATTTACTTTTTATAATATTAATCAACAAACTTGAAATTTAAGTTTTTCATAAAAATGTATTTGGTGACTTTTCGATCTTAATTAAAATGTTTATTTTGTTTTATACAATTAATTTCGTTACATACTTGTCTCTTATGAACCGCAACATGCTGGCATTTTGTACTTTATAAACATTTAGCGATATTGTACGTACGGCTATCCGAACCATGGATTCTGGATGGTTGAAAAATTTGATGGCCTCTGTATACAGCGGGAAATCATTTGTATGCTAATGGAGAAACCTTGTATCAAGTTACTTGTCAGTATATATATAACCATTTATTACCTCATTGTAAAAAAAATGTATCGTATGTGTGTTAAGCTTTAAACTTAACGTTTTCAAGAACAATATATAGTAGCCCATAACATCTTCGTCAGAAAAATCAAATTTATGTACAATTATCGAATTAACATGGTTATTGCTTAGTAAATAATCTAAAAAATAAATGATAAGTTATTTAATAACCCTGATTATATCAATGAATCGTCGGTGTAGAATCAAACTAAAAATTCTGAAAGAAATATTACTGAAAGTTACCGATTAATATTTGAAGAAGAAATTAATGAATACTAGAAAATTGTCATGTGTAGTCGTTCAAGTATTACACATTATTAAATAATCGCCAATTTGAACGTTAAAGGGAAAATATTTTAATATCAAAACGCGATTTCATAGAATGAGATATTCAATTTTGAACTATTAAAATATTATATAGACACAATATTTTATATTATTTAGAAGATAAAAAAATTTGAAGTATGGAATATGGTTCTGATCCGCTAATGTGGATTTTTCCCAACGCCTGATGAGGAAAATAACATGAAAATAACTTCTGTGGTCGTGAGAATTTTTCAACGTGAGCAATACAAAATGTTTTAATTTCGGTACATCGATGAGGTTGCCTAATACAAGCACAACGAGACACCACTGTAATTTAATGGTTAGATTTATAAGGGACATTTCCTTTACTAGTTCCAAAAAAAATCAGTTACTAATATGTGCTAAAATGCGTGCAACGAGACTGCAAGCTTTGCATTATTTTATGAAAATTAAAAAAAATTGATTTTGTTTTACTAAATTATGAACTATAAATGATGTGCATTTGTTTTGCACAGAGAAATAAATTATGTCATCAAACATATGTAAATATATGTCATCAAATATATGCTGTAAACGTTTACCAAATCAAGGGACACTTTAAATTGTTCTCGCAAGAGCACTTATCGTAAAAATGATAAAAAATATTTGGATATTTGTTTTTCCTCTATCAGAAGTTATGAATGATTGCAGTTGGCGTCTGAATAAATTTAAAATGTGAACCTGAAAAGCTAATTAAAAGTGTATAAGCAATATGTACTTAAAATCTTCACAAAAACTTTAGTAATAGCTTCATAGACATTTTACTTCAATAAATAAACACTCGCACATTTTTGAAGGGGCTTCAAAATCCTTATTAGAGTTGCTGGACCGAATTCAGCAACGTGTGATATATTTAATAAAGAGATGAAACACTTTGCATTGCATAAATAAGGGGCATTCCTTGAGCGTTGGTTAATTTGTACAAATTCATTATGTTGCTTCAATTTATTAAGATTTTAGATCAACTTACACAATGAGGTTTCGTTACGGATGTTTTCAAAGAGAATATTTAATGTCTGCAAAAGTTGGACACAAACAAAACTGGATCCACCACTCTTCTGACGCATTATGTGAAGGAAATATGACAGCATATTTTTTTCCAAAAAGAAACTGAAATGATTTATTATAAACTTTGCACTGTTTGTAAAATATAATCTATTACTCGAATACTGAAGAATCATGCTGATCGCCCCAAATCAATATCTCCGCGATACAACGGAGCGACTCCACCAATAGGCCGCGATTGCTTTCCGAAACGGACGTGTTTTTTTCTAAAACACTGTACAAATATTTCAGATGATCTAAAGACAGGCGATTCTTGGGACGGTTCCAGCCGCCCCCAAACCAACTTCGACTACGAAACATTGCTTGATACTAATGAAATTACTAGGTGAAATTAGGAAACATCAACAATTAATATTATATATTTTTTTTTGTTCTGCTGAATTTGATTCACTGCACTGCACGCATAACAAATTTCATATAAATTCAGAGATTATAGTTTTTTTATTATTGATTGTAAATTTTGTGTCGCATTTGTATAATTTACATCATACTAATTTAACTAATGTATAAATAATTACTGCAATTACTTAAAATATTGTAAAATATAGAAGAAAAGAAGCAGCGCGCAGCACAAAACGTCAAAAGTCCACCTGTTATCGATTTCAAACGTAAAAAGTCCACCTGGTATCGATATCGTTTATCGATAATGGTCGTTTTAAGTCCCGTTTATACGTTGCATTCGTCGTTAATAAATTCCAGAATCGCGCAACAGAACCAAAACTTAATCGCGTTCGTATATCCCCAAGTATATCCCAATACGCCACAGGGTAAGCGTTTGAAAAATTAATCATAATTGCTTTTAAGGACTAGTGTGGTTTTCAAATCAGTTTCAAATATAAAATAAGTGCTATTTTTAGCGCTTACTCTGAATTTGAAAATGATTTGATAATAACATTACCAAAAAGGGCAGTAAAAATTATGAGCAAAAATGTAGTGACGCTAAAAACAGTATGTTTTTATGATTGCAATAGAAACCCCCCTATAACCCTACCAGTTTTATTGAAAAAGCTATGATTCTTAAAATTAGGTTAAATGTGTTTCAAACGTTAACCTCAACTCTACGATTTGAAAGTAATGGTTGATTTCAAAGCATTCGTAAGTTAATATTAGGTGCAATGGCATATTGGGATATTACTAATTGTGATAATCGAGATTTACTATCACATTGCAATATTATTAAGTACAATGTACGTTAATGTTACGAACGCTTTATTAAATATTGCTATATTAATATTATTTTGCTTAATAAATGGTAATTAAATTAAATATAACAACATTATTATAATTATAACATTTAGCCATGAAATAAATTGGACATCGAATTTTGGATTAACAAGAATATCAAGATATCACAACACTCTCAGAAAATAATTGTTGAATCTAACAATAAATTAACAATCATATTTGTGAATATACGTTCAACAATCAGCAATTGTTGAATCATTGTTGGAATCAATCGCTATTGTTATTTTTTTCGAAATAGATTTTTGAAGTAAATTAACAATTGATTGTTAGTTTGATTGTTGAATTGTTAATAGTAATGCCACCTAGATTAACAATCAAATTGTTAAATATAACAATCATGATTTATAACCCAGCCTACTTCATTACTATATTTTTTTTAATATATACCCCAAGAAACAAAACGTACCGTATACGTACCGTTAACGGCATAGTAATACGGAATCAGACTCCGTAAACGTACCGTATTACGGAGCCGTATACGGTACAGAGAACGGATAAAACGTGACATCGAAAACGGAGTTCGAAACCGTTTTTCATACAGTATCGACGCACCGTTAACATACCGTATTTTTAAAATAAAACGGAGTGAGCTCCGTAGTCGACGTTCCGTATACGGTCCGTATTTTTGTTATAAAACGTAGTGGACTCCGTTGAGTGAATTGAAAAACGTACCGTATACAGTACGTTTTTATGCCGTAATTTTTGAAAATTACGGATTGTCATATTTATTAATTTACTGCTAGTTTTAACTGACAGAATAAATTCAATAACGTAAGTTTTAATTTTATAAGACATTTATTTATAATTAAAATAGGATTTCAAAACAAATTAAAAATAATTACTGAATAATATGAACAATAAAATATTTAAAAAAAATGAATATAATATAATTAAAATTTAAGTACAAATATAATAAAAATAGCTTCTTCAGATCTGTTGCGTTGAACTATTAAAATGTGTCCGTTGATTTGCTGTGCATATTTGAATTTCTTGATATAAGTATCTGTAAATAAATAATAAAGAATAATCAATATTATGAAAATTTTTAATAAATGAAATATAAAAATAACTGGGTAAAAAATGGGATAAAGAATTAACAAAAAATAACATCAAAACCTACTATAAAAATAGTTATTATCCAACAATCAAAACAATTAAAAATAAAATTCCCCCCAATTAATATTGTATAACAAAATTACACCATTCCCAAAAATTCCACATGTGGGAAATATACCATATAATGGCAACCAAGGAACAAATGTAAAATGTACAACAGTCTGGCCACTATGATTTTAAATGTCAATTTGACTTACGTTTGTTGATATTTAATTTCTGTTTCAAATATCAAATGTGCTGCATATTTCGTGAGGCGATACAACTCTACATTTGAGCCGCTGCAAGTCGCCGCCACAGCATTCCTAATAATCGGAATTCCAAGAAGATTTCAAGCAGCAGCTCCTCGCTTATATGTTCCACCAGACTTGCGAAAATTATTTATGCCGCTTCCCACAGACGATGCTTATGCGAAGGCACCCATCTGCAGAAAATTATAATCCAAATTTTGTAGATGGCAAAGCAGACAGAAAGAAGCCACATCGTGTTGAGCTTTTCCTCCGTCACCATTTCAATTGCTAGCGTTAAAAAGTTAAATAAATATTAATTAATGTTAAAATGCTCATCAATCATATTTATGTTGATGGCTATATCCATAGTATACTTACACTGTAGCTGCACATCTTGTAATGACACGAACTGAACTAAAAATTATAAACGAATAAAAACCGGAAAGAAAACGGCTTAAAAACGGCATATGCTGTCCGTATTAAACGGAGTGCAAACGGTGTACTCCGTCGCAAACGGATTATAAACGTACCGTTACAAACGGAATTGTGATTCCGTTTGTTTACGGAGCTACGTTAAAATGTTTCTTGGGACAGTATTTTTGCAACAAAGCCTACTGCCTACAAGTTTATTAAAAAAATGATATACAGTACACTCTCAGAAATATATTGTTGCTTTTTAACAATATGAGATTGTCATTTCATTATACAGTAATTATGTGGCACCTCTATCTTCTGGCAGCGAGATACATGTCAGTTTATTTTTGTTATTTATTTTTAAAATCAAGCAAATTGTAAGTAATATTTAATTATTTTATAATTTAGTAATTATTATAGCTTTATTCATTTTGTTCAGATACGGGAGTCACCAACTACAATGGTCGTCAAGGGCAATGTCTTCGAACCCAATTGGATGGCGATTTATATGCAAATTAATAAATCTATCTGCCTGTGTACGGGCAGATAGATGATGTATGCCAGCAAGCAGTCCTTCATACAGCTGTCCCAGTGTTGTTAATATCTTGACGACACATGTGCTCGCTGAACATGACCCTTTTGGGACATTATATTAAATTTATTCCAATTAAAAATTTTAAAAACATTTGAGTGACGTTTCATTTTTATTTATTGACAATCTCGATTGTTATCAACAACAATCTCATGACATTTTTAATATTAACAATCGGAATGTCTAGGCGACAATAATTTGACAATCTGATCATGAGATCTATTTTGAACATCAAGATTGTTACAATATTGTCGGAAATGACAATATATTTCTGAGAGTGTAGTTTTTCTATAATGTTTCTATATATTTTAATTCCAAATAATGTATAAACAATTTCTACAATCTTTTTTTAAACATGACATAATAAATAAACAATTTAAGTAATTAAGAAAAAAACATTAACATTGAATAATGACAAAGTGTTTGTGACAAGATTGTAAAAAATATAAAATGAGCTTGAGCGAAGGGGGTTAAGTGATAATCTATAGTTTAAATGTTGAGCGAACTTGACAGATGATCGGATCCAACATTTTAGCAACAGAACTGCGTTCAAATGTTGAGCGCGCAATAGACAAAATTTGAGCGCCGCTCAACTATTATCAAAATTAAAATGTTTGATGACAAATATTGCTTCTGGTAGATGTGCGGCCAACATAAAGTACTCACGGCCAACATAAAGTACCATTCTGCAGGCGGAAACGCATCGCACGCCAGACATCGTATGACCGGACAACATGCCACGCAGAGCCATCTCGTGGAAGCCCTTCTCTACGCAGGGTATAAATGTTTGGTTCACATTGGAACACATCGTCGACAAAATCGAGTGAGGGCGGAAGGCAACCTTAGGCTTGCCAAAGGATACGGGAAAGCCGTGTTCACGTTCATTGCATTGCGGATAAATGCAGTTCACCTGTAAAATTTAAATAATACAATTATTCAATGTTTCAGTTGTGGGTTCGACGCCTTACGCAAACATTACTTATACGAACGTCTTCGTATCATTTATCGTTATACGAACGTCTACACTCAAAATAATTTCTAGGACATTTTACGAAATATTTTTTCGTAATTTTTAATTTCGTAAAATACACGAATAATTCGTAGAATACACGAAACATTCTTAATTTCTTTTTTTTCCCAAATTATTTTTTACGAACGATACGTTTATATTACGAATCAATATTCGTAAAAATAAAACAACAATAATATTACAAATATTTCGTTTAAATTACGAAAGTTTCGTTATTTTGCTTTTTTTTTGTTATTTATTAAATTTATTAATTATATTTTATATTTTAACGAAACATTTGATATTTTACGAAATATTCGTAAAATGTGTGAGTGGGAGGGAAGCGATGCCACTGCCTGGCACTGCTGAGTGATATTGGTCGAATTAATCAAAGCACTTTCAGCGCATCCGCTAGACTAACTGGATGAGAAATATTTTCTCTTACATAAAACGTGTTTACACTGAAGTGGGAACAATTTATAACCAGCATTGAGTTTGTGAAAGATAAGGTAAAAATAAAACAGAGCAAATAATAAAGTTGCAAATTATGGTTTTTGATGTTGGAAAGGATTAAAATGAGTATTTCTTTTAGTTTATTTTTTATTCATATACTCATTATAAAATTATTAAAATTCATGGTATTTTTTCGTTATATTTTTTTATTGTTGAGTCCGTTGCCATAATAGAAGTTCGATGTATTATTTCCTTTCTATAATATATAAAAATATAAATATAAATAAATATATAAATATAATTTATTTACATTAAATACATTGAGTTCTTACCAATGTTGCGTTTAATAATGTGGAATATTACCAAAAAATACATGCGACCATTTTGAGTAAACACGCAAAATGACGTACAAAACGAACATGTTTGTATTCGTTTTATGTTTTTACACCACGTTTATTATTATAGGAGGAAACCATTAAAACAACAGTATTTATTCTATTTAAAATAATAATATTGAAATATTTAATTTTATGGTACCGAATTTTTCAAATACTATTGAATTAATTAGAAAACTTTTGATTTAAAAAGAAAAAACTATTAATACATGAACCATAAGATCAATTGTCGTACCATAAAGTACTTAATGGTACATTTTCTTCAGAGTGAATATATTTTGTTTTTTTAACTTCGTGTATTTTACGAAAGATTCGTAATTTTTTTATTCAGTAACGTCCTAACTGATTTTTTAGGCAACGAAGACACATGCGCGCAAGCATTTCATTTCAAGTTTAATCACGGTCGCGTGCGCAGTGAAAATATAAGAATTTCATTTTCTGGTTTCTGCGTTTAATATATATAATTGTAAAAAGTAACAATTTATGTTAATATATATATAATGAACTGTTTCGTTTTTCATCGGCAAGTGTAAAGTCAATTCACTTTAGATTGGTGCATAAATTAAAGCAAAAATATAATTTCGTCGGTGATTATGTGCGATTTAGAAAACATCCGATATAAATTGTACATTTTACCGAAGGCCTTGGATGTATGGTTTAAGGCGTACAATCTATTCAATATAGAATACCCACAAGCATGTGCACCAATGTGGCAGTTCATTAATAATTTTTACAAATTGCCTGATGACAATAAGCCGGTTATTCCAATAACACATATGCTTCTTAAAGCAATAAAAGGTAATTTTAAACAAATTTTCTAATTGTATGTACCTCCCTAATTTCTGATTTTCTATTTTTTCAGATTGTAATATGAACTAATTATCAACGAATCCTTTTTTACGCAATGAATATTTTTTATATTAAAAAATTAAATTATTTTCTGCATTTATTTTTATTTTTTGTTAACTGTGTTACATGTTTATATTAAAATTATATGAAAAAATGTGTAATATAAAATAAATATACAATATACATATACTGTACATATGTCTCCTTTTATATTAAAATAATATTATGCTTTTATTTCAGATTATGAGAATATATTCACATTAATACGAACATTTTGGTATAAATACGAATATATTCGTTAAAGATATCAATCGTTAAAATTATCAATTCATTTGTAAAAATACGAATATTTTCATAAAAATTACTAGTATTTTCGTAAATATTACGAATGTATTCGTAAAAATATGAATATATTCGTAAAATTATCAATACATTTGTAAAATGTACGAACGCTATCGTTAAAAGTAAGAATATTTTTGAAAAACGAATATGTTCGTAAAAAGTAACAAATATATTTTTAAAAATTCAAAAATAATCATTAAATTACGAATAAAAATTACGAATCTTTCGTATTATGTACGAATGGCTTTCGTAGATAAAATCTGCGAATAGTTTCGTAAAATAAACAATTATATTCGTAATTTTATCATTAATTTACGAAAGTTCTTTCGTGTATTTTACGAAATATTTCGTGGATAAATTTCACGAATTCTTTCGTAGAATATACGAACGATTTCGTGTATTTTATGCAGATTTTATTTTAAGTGTATCAAGTGCAGCATCGCCATATTTGCCATAGTGACCGGAGCTGTTAAGCGCATTCTCCAGTTTGAAGTAAACGTGCTGATAAAACAGCCGCCAATTGTATTGGTTAGGCCACAGATAATGTTGATCAAAATCGTTTCCGTATGATGCAGATGATGATTTTGGACTTCGTTGTTGTGCTGTTCATTGTGTTCGTCCAGCGTACTTAAGTCGTGGTCCCAAATTCGACTCGGGCACATACACTCGCGCTCGTGAGACGGATTGTTCGCCGTTCTCGGATCGAACAATTAGACAGCATGCGATTTAATTTATTTTTATTTTTTAAAACACAAATTAAATTTTTGAATTTTCTGAAACAAAAACAAAAATTATTTTGAATTGTTTTGAAATTATTCGAACATACAATTTTTTAAAAATCGTATTGTTGAATTTAACAATTAAATTAAATTTAACAATCCAACAATAAATATAACAATCTCCCCAAAAATGATTGTTAAGTGTGAAAAAGCTGCAATCATCACTCAAATCTAAGCAAAAAAATTAGCAATTATAATTGTTAAATGAACAACAATTGTAATTGTTAAATTTTACGAACACGCCCAATGACACAAATGTCCGAGAATATTCTTAATTGAGAATTTTGCTTGGGGCGTTTTCGTAAATTATTTCAGAGCAGTGATCTGAATATTCCGAATATTGTCAGATTCGAACGCAATCTGAACTCAACCTGAAGTCTGATATAAATTACAAAGAACTTGAGCAGCATTTGTCAAATTCGTATGAAATCTTGTGTTCGACTAGTAAAATTAACGTCAAAATCAGAGGCGCGATTCTGTAACTTATTAACGACAAATATCGATATCGTTAACTAACAACAATTGTGGCATGCAGAAGCGATCGTCATGAAAAAATGTAAATTTTAACGATATTTGTCGTTAAAAATAGTTAACGATATCGATTTTTGACGTTAATAAGTTACAGAATCGCCCTACAGTATTGTTTAGTCAGGTCTATAAAATGAAATCGAGCACGTCGAGTCTGCTCTGAACAACCGATTTCGATAAACTGAGCGAATAAACAAACGCAAACTACTGACTCTGAATGTTTATGAACTCTGCAGAGTTTAAAAACAAACGCAGATATTTTTCTGACAGCTCAGTTCAGAACACGAAAACTCCCATAATTAACATGCTCTGTGAACTCAATCGTATGACAAATAAAACCGTATGAACGAAGATATAACATTTAAGAAGAAACAAACGTCATACTTTCATGACAGGCTGTCATTGATTAGTTGGATTTTCACAATACTTTGTTTTAATTAATATTATTTTGTAAATGCGAAATCTATAATGTACTAATGAATTGGTAAATGCTTCAATTCAGCAACTAAAAATTTACAAACGATACTTGTGGGCCTAACGACCAATAAAAAAAAAATAGTGCGCGTTACTGCCGAAATAGCCATCTGTAAATATTAAAATGACTCAATTAAAAGAATTGCACTTGGGTAAAACATTAGAGGACCTGGAGAAAAAAACTAATATTCCGGATGTGCGAACAAAGAAGATGCAAATGTGAGGATTTAAATATATTCGCCATATTAATGCCATTTTTAATATTAAACTTTTCAGGCTGTTGGAAACAGCACGGAAGTTGTACATAGAAGCTGATAAATTTTACAAAGAAGGCGATGAAGAACTGGCCTATATTTTCTATATGAAATACTTTAACCTGCTATCGTGCATTCATAGTAAACCAGACTACACACAGCACAAGCAGTATGTCCGACAAATGTTAGGCGGAAACAGTGCTCACATTAACATTATGGATAAATTGGAGTTGTTAAGCCAATCACTAAAAACACGTTATAGTCGACTTACAGAGATTCCTCTAACTGACCAGGCAGTACAATCACCCAGTAACAGATCGAAGCAGCTTCAGAACTTCAGTTTTCCGAGTGCATCTGAGAAATTGGATTTGCCAACAGCAACGCACATGTCACTTATAAGTTGCAAGGATTTGTTTAGTCTTATGCAGCAAAACAGTGTTCTGATTATGGACTGCAGATCTATCAAGGACTATGATAACTCTCACTTGACTTATATGTGGGCTTTTAATGTACCAGAAGATCTGATTATTGCAGGGTATGGAAATAAATATAACTGTATTTAGGGGTAAACGCTACAATTTGTTCATAAAAAAATCGGGTAGGAACTTTTGGTGTCTCGACTCGTTAGTGCGATTGACTACGACCCAAAATGTCGCTGGTGTGTTGAACTACGAGTCGAAAGGTTCCAGGTTCTATCCCAACTACCGTCAAAATTAAAAAGTACGAGAGTAGAACATAGCCTATGAAAAATCCCTCACTCCGTCGTTCGGATGCCGCATTAAACTGTGGTTTCCACCATTTTGAGTACAAATATAACACGCATATCTCAAATAATGAGATCTCGGCCTAAGTTCTACAGGTCTGTAGGGCCAAACTATTATTGTTTATGGGCCGAATTGGACAACGGTGCATAGCTCCTCCCATACAACCTAAACTTTTAAAATCATATAACGCGGCACTTACTAAATAAATAAATGCAAATACACAGAGGAAGGTTAGGTCACATGGGTAATTATAAAGTAGAGAAATTAAAAAAGCATTTTCTTTCATTTGAGAGTTTCTATTTTCTTCTGACTTCACAAGTCTTCATGGAAAAACTATAGTCAAAATTAATCTTGAGTTTAAATTTAATTACAACTTTTTTGATACGTTTCCTATGTCTTAAGTCACGCTCCATCATTTTTATACATTTGAACAAAAAAGTTTACTGGCTCGGTATAAACGAAAATTCACCCGTAGATGTCAGTGTTATATGTGGTATTTGAATATAAGTGGTCGTTCACAATCAAACGATCACGCACATTTTTTGTCAGACAGCGTATGCATATAAGCAATTTAAATTTAGGAGTTGCATTGATCTAGCTCAGCTCCTCTAGTTTTTTTGTAATGGGATATTCAATTTTAAATCAACGAAAAAAATGAGAAATTTAAACATCATCCTCTTTGAAATTGATAAAATTGTGTGTGAGTGTTCTCTCATACTAAGCTAAGAAATATGCAACATTTTAACTCTACCTTATATGGTTCACGAAATATGGTGGCTTAAAATGTGAAAAATAGGTACAAAAATCAGAAATTTAATATTTTTAAAATTAAAAAAAAAACGAGTTGGGATAGTTAGGTCACATGGGTAAGTTCGGTCACATCGGGAGGACATTTATAGTCGGTCGGACACGACTATGGAATACCCTACACTCTTGTTGGATATATTAGTGGTATGTATAATTTGGTGGGATAATTTTTAATAATTTACGACTAAAATTTCCACTACAAAAATCGGTAAACAATGAAAAAATTCAAATGTGGGCGGATCACGCCCATTTTTGGAACATATATTTTTAGGCGAACTCTAACAATATTTTTTAAATTTTAGAATTATTTATGTAATACTTTTCGAGTTATTGGTTCCTAACTAATAATATTTAATTGAGTTGTACGAGAGATGGGCGTGTCCGTTGACCGATTTTTGCTTAAAGACCCACGAAGAATAATATGTTATATATTTTCTAATAACATTAATAGTTTAAGAGAGATAAGCCTTCAAAGATAGGAAAAATTGCATCCCTTACATTAATATATGAAAATACGTATTAGAACATAACTAAAATATACTTGCTTATCCTTTTAAATCCTTAAAATTGTATTTTGGTTTTTACAAAATGCACCTTCTGAGATTCTGGTTTGCTTCGGTTTACTAGAAAATGCATTGAAATACTACCATTTTCGTTAGAAATTTATTAATTTGATTTTCAGTGTTTAGTATTTCATATCATAACTCAAAACAGACGAATAATGCAAAGTTTATATTCACACAATCCATAGTTTGTAAAAAAATATAAAAATACCAAAATTCCATTTATTCACCCAGATTTCGTAAAATATCACGTCAAAAATTTAAATTTGAGTAATATGCAAATTTATTAATTTTATATCAATTAAACATAGAGATACCTTTCATTCGCACTAACTTTTTTCTGATCACAATCAATGTGGTAAAAAATAAAAAAAAATAACATCCAGATATCATTCCCGGATTAGGATAAATTACATGGCAAAAATACCAGTTTTATTCTAATTTTTTTTTTGTAAATTTATTCCAAGGACTACATGAGATATCCTTCGTTCGCACTAAATTTTTTCTAATCACAATCAATGTGAGAAAAAAATTAAAAATATATAATCCCGATATCGTTCCCATTTAAATGGCAAAAATTACCATTTTATTTTCTAATTTATTACAATTGTGCCATTTTTTGTAAATTTATTTCAAGGACTGCAAACGACTTGCACTAACTTGTTACAGATCACTATCAATGTGGTCAAAAATAAAAAAGAAATTAAAAAATCACATGTCAAAAATGTCCACAAAATTCTCGAAGTTTAAATATTTTTACATAATTTTTGTGAATCCTTTTGATACAAAAATTAAATTATATGCCATATTAAAGGCCATCCTTCTACCTTTCAAATGATACTTCAATTTACCGTGTACATAAACTAGTTTTTAAGATGAAGGCAATTAAGTTATCCCACCTTTGTGACATTTTTCCTATTTTTTTACTTTTTAAGCTGCCATATTTCGGGAACCATACAAGCAAGAGGTCCAAAATTTATAAATTGTCTTAGTTTGATAAGGTGCAGCATTTGTACCAAATTTAAATTATTTCTGACGGGGTAAGAGATATCCGTTCGTTGATTTAAAATGGAATATGCCTAATCATGAATTTAACCGACAGACGGACGGACATGGCTAAATCGATTCAGGAGGTCATGCTCATCACTCTTAAGAGCGAAACAAATCGTACATTCCGTACGGAAAATATGTCATTTAATTTTTATATTGAGAAATCAAATTTTTTTTGAATGAATAAACAAATAAAAAATGTTGTTATCAGTAGCAACAACAAAATTGCGCCAAATTTAATAAAATCGATAAATCAATTATCAAGATTTAGGGCCAACGTTTGTGTAGAAAACTATATAATTATGGAATAAATTATTTTTAATATCATTTCTAGATGATAAAATTTAAAAAAATTAATTAAATTAGTATATTTTTAGAAGTTATGTAATCATAAATATTATAAAAAACCTGTTGCTTAAAACCCCCAATGGTTTTAGAGCAGAGATTAGAAATAACTAATAACCTTTATTTCCATTTGTTTTTCACTGAGAGATATTATTTTTCAAAAAATATAAAGGTCTTTGTTAAAGAGATATTTTTTATTTCAAAAAAATTAAAGTCTTTTATTTTAAAAAATAAAGGTCAAAGGTTGCGAGTTATATGAAAACCTTTTGTTTTAAAGGTCTATGGCTAATGGTTGTTAGTAGACCGAAAATTCAATTGATAGCAGAACAGACAAATATGGATTTTCGGCATCCAGTTGAGATTATTGGACGTGTAGAGAAGAGATGGACAGAATTAAATTTATTTCACAACTAAAAACTAACAGTTAAATCTGTTCCAGTGGGATTACAGTGGGTGCTTCTGTGCGTCCAATATATTTGGTGAATCGCTTTTTAAATTTTATATTTTTTTTTTTTGAAAATGGTGATTTCGTCCATTGCATCGCCTACATTTTTTTTAACATGTTATTTTTCGAAATATTTCGAAAATTGTTCTTTTTGTCGAATATTTTTTTAAATGTTGATTTCGACCATTGCGTTGTCTTTGTCGCCCAACAATTTTTATTTTTGAACATTGCTGTTTTTGTCGTATATTTTTTTTTTGGAAATCACCGACCATTGCGTTGTTTTTGTTTACATTTTTATTACATTTTTTTATGAAAATTTTCAAATATTGTTTTTTTTTATCGAATATATATTTTTTTTTTTGAAAAATTTTCAAACATTGTTTTTTTTATCGAATATTTTTTTTTTTGAAAAATGGTGCCGTGTTGTTTTTGTCGCCCAACATTTTTTTTAACAATTTTTTTCCAAATTTTTCCAACTTTGTTATTTTTGTCGAATATTTTTTTTTTGAAAATGCTGATTTCGGCCATTGCGTTGTTTTTGACACCCAAATATTTTTATTATCGAACATTTTTTTTGTCGTATTATTTTTTTTTTTTTTTGGAAAATTTGATTTCGACCATTGCATTGTTTCTGTCGTCCAAAAATTTTTTTAACAACATTGTTTTTTCGAATATGTTCTAACATTGTTGTTTTTGTCGATGTTTTTTTTCGAAATTTCTTGAAAATTGTTGTTTTTGTCGACCAAACATTTTTTAACAATTTTTTTTTCGATAAATAATGTTTAATTTTTGCTTTTACGGTTTTATTTCCATATATACCCAAATTTGTAATTAAAAGTTACCATCAGTATGTGCTCCAAAAATATTGAGAGTCACCTGAAAAGGGAATTGTGCATCAACGCTTCTCAGCTTCTCAAAAATGAATAATGAGAGATACATTTTGTTAACCTTTATATCTCTCGCTGTTCAACCGCAATCGAAAATTTTCAAAAATAAAGGTTTCTCTCAAACCGAAACCGAATTTTTTCTAAAATTAAGGTTTCTCACAGACCGAAACTGAAAATGTTCAAAAATAAAGGTTTCTCTCGGACCAAAACTTTTTTTTTGTGTTCTTAAATTTTTGGTTTCTCACTGATTTCTTTAATACATGTTATTTAGTGAAAGTTATTCAGGAACCAAAAGGTTAACCTTTATCTCTGGACTCTGTTTTTGAATGCTCAAGAGAACCAATAGAGTATGAAATATTGTCATGCCCTATTAAATATCTTGCACGTAGTTGAATTCGGTCCAAGAATTCCAAAGATGATTTTGAAGACCCTGTTCAAATATATTAATTGTTTTCCATCTTAGGGCGAATTTATGTGGTGTTGATAATGCTTAACTATTTGAAATTTGTACTAGCATCGCTATGCAGTATAATATGTTCTGATAGTCCCAGTTTGAACAGAATAACACAAATTGGATGTGACCAATATCAGAATTGAATATTTTTAGTGTGTACCTTCTTACACAAATTAAAAAATATTATTACGAACGAAACCTAATAAAGCAAACTAATTGACATTAATTTGTTTCATATTTATAGCATGTCAGCTGGAAAATTGCAGGACAAACTTGATAACGAAACGAAGAGGATGTGGTCTGCGCGCTCTGTAAAGGATGAGGTTGTACTAATGGACTGGAGTAGTAATGTTGCAAATCCCTCAGCACATATGCCAATTGCTATACTGTTGGATATTCTTAAAAATGTATGTTTAAACTTGGATTAAAACCAAAACCAATAACGTTTCCGGTATTTGTCACATTTCATTTGTGATTCTAATTTAAGGTTTTAAAGAAAAAAAAAACCAATTAAAGCAATAAATATCGCGTCATGGAAATAGTTATCCACTTTTCTGCGCATGAGTCACTCCAACAAAAAAGTTTTATAGCTAATTTTCTTAGGACCAGTTTTCAGTAATATTTTCAAATTATTCTAAGTTTCAAAATTATGTGAAGGGACATATATTAAAAAAGTAGAACAGTTGGAATACTGTAAACGATAAATCGTTTTATTGATTATCATTAGATCCCAACTTATAAAAATAATGATCCAAATCCAAAATTTTTAAATTTATATAAAGATCTTCTAAAATGTGACAGAAAAGCGTGATAGATATTTTCTTAAGGACATAACGTCTTTAAGAAAATATCTATAGGATTTTTCTTCATATGCAATCTCGAAATTTTTACAAATCCCGATATCCATTTTAATAAAATTTCAAAATTGTTATTTGTGGTATTATTATATATAGATTTGAAGGTATTATTTAATTCTGGTTTTATTCATTTACTCGCAAAACATTTCAGATAATAATTATTTGTCAAAAATCTATTTCTAATTTCCCTGTTTAGTGGGATCCGGATGTCACCTATCGCACTCCCATCAAGATTGTTGAAGGTGGATACGAGTATTTCAAAATGATGTATCCGACGGAGTGCACAAATCCGAGTGTACGAGCACCCCAACATATCAATAATGAGACGGATCTTCTCGATGACATAGAGTATCCATCGATACATGACATCACAATGAAAGACGATGTACAAAACTCGTTGATAATCTCCACGAGTCCCAAAAGTACCGAGGAAAGAGAAGCAGTCGCAGCTGCTATAAAAAAGCATCCGAGCGTGGACCGTTCGAGCAAATTGGCTGCAATGCAAACATATGAGCTGAAGCAGAAACCGATTGTGGAAATAATTAAAGAGCAGAAAGAGCTCATTAAAAGAGCAGAAGCGAACGATGAGCAGTTGGAGTTAGCCTCTATGAAATTGAACTCAATATTTGAAAAGGGTAGGAGTGCAGAAAGGAATGAAATAACCTACGACGAGCAACAACTGCTCTATAATCTTATGCAATACGAGAGTGCTGCCAAGGACTATGTATGTACAATTTTAATACGTTACTTGTAATATTTATATTCGTTTTTAGGAAGTTCAATGTAGTCGCCTACACGATGAGCTCTATAAACGCAAGCGATACAATAAAGAACAGCAGGAGAAACTTTCGCCAAATGAAGAATTAAAACTTAAAGAAGTAACCAAACAAATTGAGATTAAATTAGAAGAACGGAAGAAACTCGTCGAACAGCATGAGCGCGAGCGACAGCAGCGTGAGCAGCAATTGGCCATCGCGCGTGAAAAAAAACGACACATGCAATCACCAGTTATAGATGATGAGGAGGTTTCACAACCAAAAATTCCGGAATTCGATCGTTCAGCCAAACCACAAACAATCACCACAGCAGATGTTTTACCGGAATTCCGCATAGAGCGCCACAGAGACTTTTCCCCAGTGTCTGGAGCAATGGTAAATTGTTGCATGTGGGTTTGCTACATACGTCTTATAATTCCATGTGTTTCATTAAACAATAGTTTAAAAGAAACTGAATAAAATCAATACTCGGTCACGTTTTGCAATTGCATTTTGTTGCCTATTATGTTCTTTGAACTTAACTAACGTGATTCCGTCAACGTCAAGGCTTATTCATTGAGAAACTACTTAACCCCAGTGCGTTTATTGGGCACAATACACACTGAACCATTTTCAATTGTTGGTTTAAAATAGAAATTCATTTTTTTGAATACAACGAATCGAAAATAATAGTTTAAATTTTTCTCTCAATATAGAAACATTGTTTTCTACATTGTTTCTACATTTAAACAAACTATACAGTTAAATATTACCACTGGTTAATTGTGATTAATTGTTGCTAAAATACAAAAGATGAAATTTCGTTTTTCTTCTGTGTGCTATATTCTTTCATATTTATTCATAAGTATGCTCTCGGCAAGTATTCGAGTTCAACAGTCCATTTAGTCTGACACAGTGCGTTCATAAAGCCTGTCTTGTTTAAAATTAAATACAATAAATAAAACAAACACCTCACATTAAGATGCTGGTTGTAGGTGGCGTTAAGTTTAATTTACCCTCAACGGAGCGTTTTGCATATTGCACATTGTATCCTCTCAAACGCGTACGTACTGGTGGCATGTAATGCTTAAGTTTAACGCCAAGTTATATGAAATGCAATTATATTCAAAAATTTAACTTATGTTCTCAATATAGGGTCGTGGATTAACAGGTTTAAAGAATCTCGGCAACACATGTTACATGAACAGCATTATGCAGTGCCTCAGCAATACACAGCAACTGACTGAATATTGTTTGACTAACAAATACAAGAAATATATAAGCCGGAACAACAAAACTAAAGGTCACATTGTGGAAGAGGTGGCGTCTCTTATTAAGGTTTTATGGAACGGCAAATTCAAATGTGTGGCCAGCAAAGATTTGCGAGTAAGATAAAAACTTAGAATACCTCAGTATTCGTATTGATTATTTTTTATTTTAGTACGCCATCGGTCAATATCAACAAATCTTTCGTGGCATTGAGCAGCAGGATTCACATGAATTTCTAACGATATTAATGGATTTGCTACATTCTGATTTGCAGACAGTAATTGTGCCTGAAAAAACGAGGGACATTATGACAGCATCGGAACGCGCATGGTTGGAGTTTACAAAGGCGAAGGAGAGTTTGATATTACGCTTGTTTTATGGTCAGATCAAGAGCACTGTCAAATGTACCGAGTGCTACAAAGAGTCAGCAACGTACGAGAGTTTTTCAAATTTAAGCTTAGAAGTGCCAGCTAAGGCTACTCATTTAAGTCAATGCATGGACATGTACTTTAGTGGCGAGTCAATAAATGGCTGGAATTGTCCGAGTTGTAAAACGAAACGTGATGCTATAAAAAAATTGGACATTTCTAAATTGCCACCCGTTCTTGTGGTGCATTTTAAAAGGTATGTCAATGTTTTGTTTACCATAATTATGTCCCTTCTTCTATCCCACCTCCATAGAAAAACACGGTTCATGTACATTTCCCCGAAAGCCATTACCCGAAAGACATTTCACCGAAGCCATTTCCCCGATAGACATTTCGGTGAAGTGTCCGTTTCGGAGAAATGTTCATTCGGCGAAGTTTCCATTTCGAGGAAATGTCCAGTCGGTGAAATATTCATTTCGGGGAAATGCCGTCCGGCGAAATAGCTTCGGGGAAATGTCTTATAGGGTAATGGCTTTCGGGGAAGTTTCCTGCTACGAAGGAGGTACAACTAAATACGAAATTCTTTAAAAATAAGTTTCGATATAACAACGAGACATTTCGAAAAACCTAAAAGCACTTATTTTAATCATTATATCGGTTAATTACTTTATGAGATACGGACATTCAAAAACTTTAAATGAAAATATCTCAAAACTTACTTTTCTAAAACTTAATAATATCCAGGCCCGTGCGCACGGGGAATTTTGGGGGTTTAAACCCTCTCCCCCTGTTTTATTTTGCTTCAGAATTGCTTAAGTTATGTTTAATTGATTAACACGACTTTTGTGACAATTCTACATATTTTTTTCAATTTTAAAGCACCAAATCTCATAAACCACACCATCTGGGAAGCTAAAAAACAATAACTTAATTTTATGTTGTTTCATCATACTTCACCATTTCATCAAATTCTGAGATAGTACTGTTAAAATTTCAATTTGTTTGTTTTCGTATTTCAAAAACACCCTTATTTATTCAATATGATAAAACGGACTCCATTTTAGAAATCAGAGTTACATATATATTCAAGAATTAGAGCAACCTTATTTTTTAAACTATCATGTCAATAAAATACCATCTTGAAATTTTGCAAGAACATTTATAATAAATTGACGAACATTTAGCATTTTTTTCAGAATTTTAAAAAGGGTCCTTTTTAAGGACCAAATTAAATTGAGATTTTCCATTTGAAATTCAGAATATTCCGAATGAAATTGAGATTTTCCATTTGAAATTGAGAAAGTTCCAAATGAAATTGAGATTTTCAAGTTTAAATTGAGATTTTCCAGTTTAAATTTAAAAAATTTAAATGAAATTTGGATTTTAAAATTTAAATTTAGAAGATGTCATATAAAATGGAAATTTTTCGTTTTGAAATTAAATTGAGATTTTTTTCATTTGAAAGTAGACAATTGCAAATGAAATCAGTGACTAAAACCGATTCCTGTTCCAATATTTTATATAATTCAGTGGTGGCCAAAAAAATAGAAACGAAACACATTACGTAATATACAAAACTGAGTATGCAGTCTAAATCAGCACCCAAAATCAAATTTCCTAATGCATAACGTTTTTAAGAAAATTGCAATCGTCATTTTAAGCCATTTTAATCGACTACTTAGAATATAAAAAATATAGTACTGTTGAAAAATAGTTTCCCAAAAACCTATAACGCAGTTAATTGTTAAGGATAGTTTCAATATACTAAGAAATAGTATTTTTATTACACGTTTTTAAAATATTTTGTATTAAACTTGGACAATTTTATTTTGATTTTAACAATTTTTAATTATTTATTTAGCATTTAGGATCTAACGTTAAATAAGATAAGATAAACTAACTATCAAAAATACTGCACATATATATTTAGTTTCGTACCTTAATAGAAATAGTTATATAAAAAAGTAGGGCTGTGGGATTAATCAAAATGTTGATAAATCAGAATCCTGATTAATTGATTAATCGATTAATCAGAAACCCTGATTAATCAGCATTTTGATTAATAGAAAATTAATTAATTTTATTCAAAAGCATTTGAAAATTTTGTCAACTTAAATAAAGTGAACATTTATTTTTAAAATAATTAAAAAACATAAAAAACATTCAAGAAACATATAGTAAAGTATTTTTAAATACTTTGTGATGCAAAAGTTAATTAATCAGAAATTATGATTAATCAAAGTGCTGATTAATCACAATATAGTAAAGTTCAAGAAACATATAGTAAAGTATTTTTAAATACTTTGTGATGCAAAAGTTAATTAATCATAAATTATGATTAATCAAAGTGCTGATTAATCACAATTTTGATTAATCAGAATTCTGGAGTGGAATCGCGTAACTCGATATCGAACAAAAACGATAGTTTTTCTATCGTTTTTGCTTCACTTATCTCTATACTCTATCGAACTGACGATAGTAGCTGCTCGACATCACTTGAGGTATCGTTTTCATAGAATTTTTGTTTTGCGTTAGTTGACAAAAATTTTTAATAAATAGTATGTTGATAAAAAAAAAATGTATTACAAAATTATTTTAGAGTTCAAAACATACGATTTATATTAAAAAAAATGTTTAGCGGAAACTTTAGTGAAGAAAACTAGTACAAAACGATGGTATCGTTTAAAAGTTACGTTAAGCAAGAATCTGCAATCGAGCAGACGATATCGTGCACAGCTCTCGTTGAAACGATGGTCGAGTATCCTGATTAATTGATTAATCAACGTTCTGATTAATCAAAAATCTTGATTAATCAATTAATCAGGAAATTGATTTATCATATAATTTGATTAATCGCACAGCCCTATAAAAATGTACTGTAATACATGACCGTTTTGACCATGAATATACTGATGTATAATATTTCCCTTATTTTTTATGATGTCGTTTTTTAACAAAATAATGGTATTTAAAAAAAATATAGATTTTATGCCGAATCGGATGCTATGGGCAACTCGTATCGTAAAAAACAGGATTACCTTCGTTTTGAAGAAGATCTGGACATGTCGCCATATATAGCAAAATCAGCATACCGCTCAGTAACTCCAAAAACATACCAGTTGTATGGTGTTTCTAATCACTATGGCTCAATGGAGAGTGGACACTACACAGCATTTTGCAAAAGCGGAAATTACGGAAAGTACGTGTTTAAATTGAATGTCTATCACGAAGCCTATGGATTTGAATTACATTTTTGTTTCTATTTTCAGGTGGTTCAAATTCGATGATCAAATTGTTACACCAATCGATAAATCAAGTGTTGTTTCCAGCGCTGCTTATATACTATTCTATACGTGGTTTCCTCCAATACAATTATCTGACCCGAATTAATGAATCTATTGTTGTTTCGTGTTATAGGTTCAAATATAATTGCTCATTCTCACACTAATTTTTGTTAATTTATAATTTTATTTAAATGAAACACTAAAAAATATCGTCTAATATTATTCGAACACTTTTATTTTTTAGACTTAATTTGAGAATTGAATCAGATGTGTATGCCATTACAATTTATTCTTTATGGATTTATAATTCGCAGGAGTTGATTAAAGAATAAAGAAAGAGTAATTGAAAATGTATTTAGTGTTATTAGCCTCATAAAACACAAAAAAAATTGAAATTGAATTTGAAATTTACACCAAGTGCTTTATTTTTTATGTATAAAGAAACTATTCAAATGCAAAAGCACTTACTCCTCTAATTTGTTGTAAAGTGTAGACTATATTAACATACCTATTAAGATTTTAGTTATTTTAATATATGTAATAACTACATTTTAAATCTAAACACAAATTTACAAATACAATTATATTGTAAATTAAACAATGTAAATATTTAATAAAAAACTATTTAATTTTAATTATATACTTGTTTTAAATTCGCTTTTATATCCTTGCAGTGTTGCATTGGTATATAATATAAATTTGTAAGTATTCACCTAGAATACCATCGTATACCATGTAATTGTATCTAATTTAATAACTTTTTATATGTAAAAAATGCCAAAAGAGTCCACTTTTAACTTTTTTGAAACGAGAAACAATAGATTTTTTCCATTTTTATAAATAATATATATCTGGAACAAGACACGATATCATATTAAATTTAATATATAAGAAAAGTTCTTAAAAATTAAAAATTGATAACTCGATATGAAATATAGCGTATTGCAATTTTAATATAAAAGGATTTCGGTTTTTATACCCTACACTAAGAGTGAAAGGGTATATTCAGTTTGGTACGCCGTTTGTAACACCCTGAAAAAAGCATCTCCGGTATGAAAAAGTATATATATTCTTGATCAGCATGACCTCCCGAGTCGATTTAGCGATATCATTCTGTCTGTCTGTTGAAATCACGATTACAGAAAAAGTAGAAGAGCTAGAGCAATGAAACTTTAGATTTAGATAACTTATATATCTAATCTGTCCGAACAATTAAATTGGCATGATCGGTATAGTGTGACCTGAGAACCGACCACTTATGTTCAAATACCTCATAACGAATTTACATCTACAGATCAATTTTACTGTATACGTGCTTAGATAAACTTTTTTGGTCAAATATATATTGACATCATGCTTAAATACATGAAAATAATGTTTTCCGGCAAAACGACTTGTGGTTCCCAAAAAAAAAAATCGAAATTCGGTACACCTACCCATTTGTAAATATGGGTATCAAATGAATGGAAATTCTTCAGCGATAGAAAGTTTGCAGTTATTTTCATTATTCGTATACCCTGGGGACCTATATACCACTTTAAATGGTAACCACACATGAGTAGGGTATTTATAGTCGGCTTAGACCGACTATAATTTTGATAATCCTAACTACCATAATAAAACCTACTTTAAAATTTCCCATGTGATCTAACCTTCCCAACTGATTTTTTTTTGTTGCACTCGTTTATATTTGCTCATTTTTTTTAACCACATTCGAAATTGTTGTAAAATATCATCGTAGCAGACATTGAAATAAATATCAGAAAAAATGTGGGCAACTAGCGGGCCATATAAAAAATATAATTAGTACAATAAGACAAAATTTGTTTCTTTTTTAGTACAACATAGAAGTATTCATCATCCACGCTAACATAAAATATATTTGAGGGAGTAAGAAATAACAATAGAGTATAAATACTAGATTTAAACCATCATTATTCCAGACATAAAACTAACGCTTAAATTAAATATATGACAAATAAAATGAAAGAGAAAGTACAAGTAAAATAAAAATATTCTTCAGAAAAATTATGGGCAATCTATTGCGGCGGAAATTTGCTTAAAAGTGATTACTAAGCCCCTGGATATACTGCGGCGGCAGTCGATATAGCAGTCTGCGAATTCGAAGAAAATATCTATATTATTGAAAACGTGGCGGATTTAATCTTCATAAATATCTATTAACTTTTCAACCGCACCCTTCTTTAATCCTATATTTTATTGTTTTGTTAGTCTGCCAACATTATGGCGATCGTCTTTGAATTCCGATTGAATCCATTTCACTTTGTTTAATTTTATTACATTTCAGAGTGTTTTTAGAGGAACGATAAGGCGAATAAGATTAAGAGCGAATTCAATAATATAATTACTCCGTAAAAGTGAATCGAATCTAATCCCGCCGCATTGGATTCCATAATCGGCATGAGTATATTCTTTTCAGCTTGAAAATATTTCACTAGTTCAATCGCGCCGGTAGACATATTCGAAAATTTTCATCGGAAACAAATCAAACCAGTTTTTCGTCGAGTGTACATTTTTTGTCAAATTTGCTCACTTTTTATTTTTATGTCACAATATGAAATTTTACACCTTTAGTAATTGATTGCAGAAATAAAATAGTTTAAAATGTACAAATAGTTAAAAAATAATTTATTTCGAATGCTTGGATGTTAATATCGAAATAGAGAGGAAAACAATGCTGCGTTGTAATGTTTCCCGCTCAATACGTACGGCTGTCGAAGAGGTGCTTGAATTCCAACGCCCCTCTTTAGTACAACTATTTTTAGTGACGGACAATGTCAAATGCTACTTTTCAGTCACTACTACTAACTGTGATTGCCACTATTGAATCACAGTGAAAATAGCACACAGTGAATAAAATCACTGCTAACGAAATATGCGTCACTATTTTTGTGTTTTAATTCATTTTATTTAATAATATTATAATCTCATCTTATTAAACGAACACTTATACAATAGAAAAAAAAAAATGAACGATGATTGACTCATCTTTAAACATTAAAGAAAAAGTATGATCTACAAAAATATACAAATAAAATAGTTGGTTGGACTCATACACACAAGAAAATATATAGACATGTGAAAAGAACCCACAAAGAGAGATTCTTTACTGTTACTAATAGAAAACTAAGCGCATTTTAATTTTCAGAATTGTTCCAGTGATTTATCATTTCACAATTTCGACGGATTCATTGCTGCTTCTTTTAAATACCATTAAAATTCCAACGCAGTCTGCGACATTTTTAATTGAATATCGGGCACCTAAGAGATAAAATAGATTAACAAAAAAATTATATATTTATTTATTTCATTACATCTACTGGGCTCAAGTCCCTTACAGATTACATTAATATCTTAACATTAAAATTGATATGGATCATGATTAATATGAAAATTGGAAATTTTACAATTTAATATATATTCAAATTAATTAAACAATATAAACAAATATACTATTAGAACTTACCAATGTGAATTGTTACAACAGCTCCATTGTCAAATAGCCCTTCATCTTTATTTGTGCAAATTTTAAATTTACCAGATAAAACAAAAAATTGCTAAAATATAAAAGTAACAGTTAGTTAAAGTTTAAATAACATTGACTGAATTATAGTTATCTACCAGATGAAATTGGCGCGCCCTCTTAGTCGGCTTAATCTGCTGCGGCTTGAAGCGAATGAAGCTAAAGGGAACATTTGTGTCGTTTTCATAGTACGCATAATCAATGCCATCCAAATGCGAAAACACCAAATTTCCAGGACTCGCTGCAAATAGTTCGATGAGTTTTTATAATCACTAAACTGAATTAAGTTACTTACAGAAATCCATCTCTTCAAAAATTTTCTGTTGTTGTGTAACGGCAGAGCTACTTGAGGCGTTATTTGACAAGTTGCGGAACCATGATAACGGAGACTCAGCTTGGTTGAGTGATTTGTTGGCAACCGGCGCGGTTACCGTATCAGATGTTCGTTTGCTATTTTGATTTTTTGTGGTGGTACTTGATGAAGACCGAACATTTATTGATATTGGTTGAACTCGTTGAAGACGAACTCGCAATTTCTTTCCTTTAGTACGTTTTTGTTTTTCTTTATTAGGATTATTAGCTTGCGAAGCTGTTTCGTTCATTGTAGCGTTTTTTATTTGATCCATAAAGTTGTGAATGTGAAACATGTCATCTTCCTGCCATGTTTCTGGCGCAATCTCAGCTACTCCTTCTTCTGTGATGTTATTTTTCTTCTTTTTTTCGGGAGGCTGTTTGCTGTTTTCAATATTTTTCTTTTTATTGCTGGACTTTACTTTTGGCACTTTGGTTTCAATGTGTTTTTCATTGGTACGCGAAATCATATGCGTTCGTGTTGCAGATATATTTACTTCGTCGAGTTCTTCATACATATTGTTGCTGTGAGGATGCTCTTCTTGTATAGCTTCTGGTATCGCAATCAACCTTTTTTTACGTGGAGCTTTGACTGTAGATGACGCGTCTGAAATGCTGCTGGTGTCACCAAGGATGCCTTTCTTCGCCTTTCGACGGTTGCCGCTATTTTGGACAGTGCCTCTCTTTACAACTGTGCTGGATGCTGATGGCAGCAAGTAATTGTCGCTTATGGTTTCCGAAGTGCTGTTAAATGTTCCGTTCTTCTTCAAAATACGTTTCTGTTTGGCCTCCTCAATCTTGCGATAGTGTAGGCCAATATCATATAACGGCGTAGGATCCGTTGAAGTGAAGGACCAGTAGTTACGCAGCGGCATGTGGCCACGCTTTGAGCGTCGCACACCAGAAGCTGTAGTTTTCAAAAATTTGTATTTAATTTAAAATTTATTTATTTAATTTAAAAATTGTGTATTTCATTCAATTCAAAACTTAAATACCCAAGTCAAAAAAATGTAAATTCTCTACCAAAGCATGGAGTAGCAAGACTTGTTTAATTCATATTTTCGATATTACCCAAGACTCATTTAATATGTCTTGGAGAACGGAAATTTGACGAAGTTAATACCAAGACTCTGTGTTAATACCAAGACTCTGGATGCAAGACCCGAGTTCTCACCGTTACGGTATTAAGCACGGTTGTTACAAAGCATTTATTCAAAATGTTGAACTATCGAAAGACTACACCATTTACAAATGCAATTCAGAAAAGATCAATTGAAATTCATAAATTTCAATTAAAATTCATAAAACATCAATTGAAATTCAGAAAATTCATAAAACATCAATTAATATATTCAAAATTCCGAAAATTTCATTTCATATTCAAAAATTAATCATACACTGAAATTAATGAAAGACAAATATTTAAAATGTTGAAATCAATTTCCAATTTTCAATGACATTTATCAGACTTAAAATATTTTCTGAATTTCAACTAAAATTTTCAAATGGAAAGTTCGGAGTTTCAATTGATGTCTGTCTTGATGTTCACGTCTTTTGAATGTCAAATGGAATTTCTGAAATTCAATTGAAGTCGTTTGAATTTCAATTATGTCTTTTGAAATCCCATAGATCTTTTCTGAATAACATTTGTAATTGATGTAGATATTCTATAAATTCGACAGTGATATCACTATTTCTTTACTTTTTCAGATATATGCATTTTAGTTGGGAATTACAATTTATCTTTAATAGGCGTGACAAAACTGATTTTTGAACGTGAAATATCTATGTAATTAAGATTGCTACAGCGAAGTAATTTAAATAATATAGCTGGAGAAAAAAAGACTATTACTCACCATTATCAATAGGTGGATCAACAGAGTTGTTATTTTCCTCTCTTGCAACAGTTGTACTATCAGCATCTCGTTCTTTGGTGGAGGTTTTAGACTTCCCAGTTTTTTTCTTCGATGGTATTTTAGGTTTTTTGAAGATCTGCATTTCGTTAGAGTCCGATGTATCAGCCACAGACGTTGATGGAGTAATTAAGTCGTTGTCTACTGGTCGAGTAGGTGACGGTGTTTTAACGCGCAAATTTATTTTATCAGTTTTAGGCTTCCCAGTTTTTTTCTTCGATGGTATTTTAGGTTTTTTGAAAATCTGCATTTCGTTAGAGTTCGATGTATCAGCCAGAGATGTTGACGGAATAATTAAGTCGTCGTCTACAGGTCGAGTAGGTGACGGTGTTTCAACGCGTAAATGCATTTCCTCAGTTATACTAGATGATTCCCTTGTGGGACTCGGTGTGGATGGTGACAGCTCAGGTGCAACAACGGAACTGACAACATTCTCACTGGATTGCTTTATTTGCCCACCAGAGGTATTTTCTGTATCTTCAGATAAATGTGAGTACAGACAACGTTTAGTATTATTACCATTTGATAAAGACTTTTTTAATTGTTTAGGAACTTCCAGATATTTTTGCATTATTTCCGGCTGAAAATAAATTTAAAATTAATAAAATAAACCAAAGATAAATTAAAATAGAAAACGTTTGATATATTATGTCAATTTCCATGGTTATTCAGTGATTGTCATATTATTGCAATTATTCTGCTGGGTAAGTTCCATAGAACGCTAATTACTAAAATGGTATTTGCTTGGAACTTTTAGCAAGTTCAAGTTTAGCAAGTTGAGCACAATAAATATTAAAAGAAAAATAAATTGAAAACAATTCGACTTTTCATGTCAATACAAATTTTTAACAAACATATGGTAGATCAAAAATGATTTACATGGCTCGTGCAAGTACTAAGCTTTTGAGATCGCAAGTAGAATCACACAAAAAACGATATTGGGTCATATTAATAAAAAAAGAAAGCTCAAAAATAGTAGCCAATTGATTCGAATTATCGAAAAATAAATAATGGAAATCAGGATCAATTATAAATAAACCTACCATAGTTTTGTTTGCACGTCGGGACCTCCTTCTTTCAGAGTTTCGGACTTTTGGTCGCTCGTTCCTTGGGGGAATCTTCAAAATGTAAAACATTGGGTGCATCACATTCAATTAAAATTACCAAAATACATACAAATGAAACACGGTCGCAACTATTATCATCAACCAGCGAAGAGTTATATGTTTCCTTCAATGTCACGGCGGTTTGATTCGACAGTCGCTCGCTTCCTTCTTGCTCAATACGTTCGAGATCGCGAAAACCATCTGGAGCAGGCGGAATCTCATGCAGGAATGTGTCCGTATCCTGATCGATCTGCATTCTTTCCAATTGCCTCAAATCCTCACCGTTTGCCTCCATGTTGCGCTTCAATATTTCCATTTGAATCTCCTCCTCGAGTTGCAACTGCTTATCCAGCGCCTCTTTTTTTGAAATGGATTTGCGAGCAATTACGGGAAAAACTTTTCCCATGGAGTTTCGTTTACGCAAATCGAGAATTTCATAGTTGTTTAATCGTGCCAGGTGTGATTTTAATTCAGCCGCAAACTTTTCGCCATTGATCGGCATGCTGGGCTCCGCATTAAGAGGTATGTTTCGTCGGTGCTGACGTTGTCGGGAGCTTAGACGGCGAGTGACTAGTGCTTGTGGTCGCGGCGTACCAACTTCGTTCTCTGTTTCTGTACTAAGCACTTGCGATTTATTCATTTGTGTGCGAGTAGTCGACCGTCTGCGCAAACGGCGAGTGCGTGTGGAGGATTTCCGATTATCGATAGGTGGTGCTAGATTAAGAGGTGCACTACTACACTCCATCTGAATGTTGGAGTTATTTGTATGCGAGACATACGTATCTACTTCATCTGACAATACGTCGGTGAGGCATAGCTTATTGTTGTCCATTTCTAGAGCGGGTGACTTTGGACTCAGCCTATTTTTATTCGTACAATTCAAGTTTATTTTTTTGGCGCTGATAGAAGCTGCAACTACACCATCTTCTTCATCTGTCAGTATGTCCGCTATGCGTAGATCATCAACATTTGGAATTTCATTTGGTAAATTTGATATGATATTGGGACGCAGCCCATTATCCCTTGACACTAAAACTTTAGGAGATGCTGTACTGGTATTTCGAGTACGCCTTGTCGTTTTATCTAAATACATGGAGACAGAACGTAACATTATTTTACGTTTACATAGACAATATTAAAACTATATTTCATTGAAATGCAGTGAAATTTTGTAGCATATACCTCATGGGTACAGTGCTTCGTTTCTCGACAACTTGGGAGCTTTTTATTATTTTTCTACGCCTTTTCCAATTGAAATTCAGTTTTCATCAAGTTTACTTGATATTGAGCAAAGAAATTGACAAGTTTACTCAATTAAATGTAATATTTAATGGAAATATCACAATAGATAAATAAAAATAAGTCTAATATCCACTTTCTATATTTCGAAACGAACGACGAAACGAAAATTGGACGTCAAAATCTCGTCACACAATTTTTAATTTCATGTTATTTGACTTTTAAAACTTTGCAATTTATATTAAATTACGTCACTTTCGTATAATAGACTTACGTTTCGAAATACAGAAAGAGGAAGTAATTCAGAAAATATAAAAATCGGCAATTGCAAATCAGAAACCATCAAATATAATTCAGAATATAGCAATTGTATTTCAAAATATATCTAATTTAATTAAGACAAAATTACTTACAATTAACGGTTTCTAAATTTCATTCAGTTTTTCATTTCAGTTTGAATATTCAGAATTATGATTAACGATTTCTGATTTACATTTCAATTACAATTTTTGAATTTTAATTAATAATTCTGAACTATATCCGCATTACAAAGAGGATGAAGAATATAGTCCGATTGTCAGGCAGTTGTAGAGTGTGCACACTTCAATATCAGGTACTTTACAATTCATGTACAAATTGACAGTTTTTTTATTTCATAATAAAAATAATCAGTCCATAGACCGTTCGAAAATAATCAAAATTTTCAATATTTACCATTAAAAGTGCTTTTTAACTCATCCATTGTTGAGTTCATAACTTCATTCACTACTTCATTGTGATTTGTGCTTATTTTTGAAGCATCTTCAGGCTGCGTAGACGGTACACTGTTAAACGTTTGATGAACAGGTATAACAATTATTGGAGACTGAGACTGCGATTTTTGCAAGGAATTCAAAAGTTGTTGGGTGTTAACAGATAAATTTTCAGTTTCAGCAATAACATCATCCTGTGGCTGTTGCGTTTCGGGAATCACAACATGACAAGGCAATGATTTATTAGGCTGATTTGAATTCATCTTCTCCGGCGTGTTTTCTATCTCATCTCTGTTTAATGAAGTTTTTATTGTAGAGTTTTGCAAACAACTAAGTCCAATTATTCGCTGAAGAGCACTCATTTGTTTCGGTGAAGCTAATAATTGTTTCGGGTGGGTTGAAGTCGAAGGCACAATTTTTGATAGTGAATTAATAGACGACGTAATATTCATTTTTTGCGGAGTGATGGATTCAACATTTGACTTCTGAACTACTGGCGACTTGGTAGGTGTTAGAACCACTTGGCCAGGTTTTAGTCCTTTCTCAACTGTGTATGTTCGTTGTCGCATCGTTGACTCCGTCGTGTGATTTGGAGAAAGGGTACAACGGTTTCTCTGTTGTGGCGAAGAAACGTCATAGCATCTCTCCTGATTTTCCTTTTCATGAATTTTCACTAATGTACTTTCCACAGCATTCTTCAACATATGCTGCAAATTTTTCTCATGCACGCATAAATTGTTAAGGATATCGTTCGAGTTTCCAGAGTCAATCTGGGACAAACGCACGGCGGATGAGTTCGTATTTTCTCCCACATTTGATACTAACGTTTTATTCCTTTGTGTCTCATGTGTGTTAGGCGAATTTAAATTGTCAGATTTAATCACCATGGGTGTGCTGCAAATTGGTGGCATCTAAAATTACAGCGTTGTTTATTTTATACGTGATTTATAAAAATTCATTGCAAGATCTTACAAAGGTTGAGTCTGAGACAGTATTATCGAATTCCTTCAACAACGTTCGTCTACCTCCGGCGCACGATAGTCTCTTAAGGCTATAACGCCGTAATCTGTCTGCGGTTGGCATGCCTCCACTTCTACGTGTGGCGGATAATTTCGTAGAAGGCGGTGATGGTAGAACAAAAGGAGACTTTTGAGGTGCCTCTGGTTTTGAACTCTCTATGGCTGCTTCAGTAACTGCATCTTCAGATATTTCTGGTTGTTGTTCCACTACATCTTTATTCTCCGGTGATTTCACTCTTTCCGTACGTACATCGATGCTGAAGCGGTCCGGCACAAAATCAGCAAAGACACGATGTGTAACTTTTGTCCCCTTCTTTTTTATCAAATACTCAGCTAGGCGGTGACCAACGCTTTCATCGTCATCTAGCAGAGCAGATAAATTGCTAAGGGTACTATTATCTTCCCTGTAATAATTGATAATTGTATTACATTTCATTAACATCGTTAAATACTTACATAGTTCAACTATTGATATTTGTTTAGCTATTAGTTACTCCAAGAAGGATTTATTAATTATTTGATCACATGAAAATTATTATTATTGGAATTGCATTTTCCTTAAGCGTCGCCGTTAGTTTTTATTCCTTCCAACTGACGCCATTTTCAAATACAATTTGTACGGTTGTATTTCTACAATTTAGAAAGTGTTCGGAAACTTAGAATAAATATAAAAAATACTTTAGGATCAGCGTTGCCAGAATAATGATTTTTCACCGTAATGACGATTTTACGATTTGTCTTTTGAAAAGATGAATTATTTATATTTTACCTGTTTTTTAATTTAGATTCAGTGGATTCACACACTACAAAAAAAGTATCGTTCGTCATATTAACAAACGACGTACACCAAACTGTTTGCATAATATTGACTAACAAGTTAATCGTTATAAAGTGGAAGCATACATGTTTTGATGTAGTCCCAAGAAATATTTTAACGTAGATCCGTAAACAAACGGAATCACAATTCCGTTTGTATCGGTACGTTTACTGTATGTACAAGATAGATCCATCGATACTTGAATGAAAACGGAAAATTTACGGAATGTCAAAATATTCCACTCCGTTTAAATTCCATATATTGTCCATATTTCGAACATACCGTTTTTATTCCGTTTTCTCTCCGTAGTGACGTATACGTTTATATTCCGTTTGCGACGGAGCACACCGTTTTTCTATCGTTTTTACTCCGTTTGATACGGGCAGCATATGCCGTTTTTACTCCGTTATTCAATCATTTTTGATATTGTGTATTACGAGCTGCGCAGTAGACGTGCAAGAAGCAAACAATGTAAGTATTAACAATAATCATAAAATATTTAACATTAATTAAATTAACATTTTAAGACTGGCATTTGCAATAAAATATGGTCAATATCGTCGCCGTGGAGTTCGAAATGATGACCTGAAAAATGTTCAGCACGCGTATGTGCATCCTGAACCAAAGACTCTAAATCAAAGACTATAAGACGTGCGACTTCGCAAAAAACATATTCAACATAGCAAAATCGTGTTTTTTATGATATTTTTTGGTACACGGATTGTGTACATGAGCTCTGCCGCATCTCAGCTTGCATTGTTGTTGTTTCACCGTGTAAAATTTTCGACAACACAAAACAGCTGTTTGTTAATTCAGATGCTGAAAATTTTGTGAAATTTGCCAAAATTTACCCTTTTTTTTGCAACCGAACTACTCAAATGCAGAAGTTTTGAGTTACACGTAATGAGTCTAAAAATTAGCACTTTTTTTTTAAAACTATGCCTAAAATTCATAGTCTAAGGGAAAAGCGAAAAAATAATTAACATTTTCTGAAAAAATTGTAAAATATACGAGAAAAAAATAGCAATTTGGTGAATAAAACCAGTGTGTCCCCCTTTTCATTAGTTTAGGGAAAAAGGGACAAAACTTTTGCAAATATTACAATATTAAAATAACTTTATTATATATGTTATGTTTATCTTAATATTTATATTATAAATCGTTTTTATAATGAAATTATGTGTATGTTTATATCGCTGTAAATACCAAATATGGAACAATATTGCGCTTAAATATAATGAGGACGTTAAATAAAATAAACTAAAATTGTGTATTTACTTACGGACGGTTAAATACAGTTATCAGTTAAAAACAATCTGACAAATAAATTTAATTTTTTGTTTTAATATCAATATTGAAATTGTCAGATTAACTAATCGATATCCATCGCTAAGTCATGGTTAAAAGTTGTATGCATCCGGGCATTAAGCAATTAACAGTCCGATAATCCCTTTCCGTACAGATATTTTAAAATTTTGTCCTATTTGACAATTTCGTACGCTTGTTCAGCCAAATATAGCTCTTCATCATGCCTGACAACGATATCATCCATAATTCGTATCAAAATCGGTGGAAATTGTACTCACACGATCAATTTTTGAATAAAACTAAATATATATAAACTAAAACGTTGTTTACGTTTGTTTTGAGTATTTTTATGTTGTCAGAAAATTAATTTGTTATTAAATTTCTGTTTGGCGCAAACATCAAAAGCAGTGGTGAATATGTTGAATATAAAGAGGGAAAAATGTCTAAAATGAGAAAATCTGTTGAATAAAATGTTGTCCAAATTGCGACTGCGACGCACACTAACAAAATGATTTTTACATCTACATTGACGGAGTTTCATGTCTTGTGGTCTATGTTGTGGTCTATGCTCTAAATTAACTAAGATAGAAACATTCTGATATGCGTCGGTTTTTTGGCCGACACATATTTATTTATGAGGTGCTTTTTCAATTGCGTGGATTTTCTGCAAAAGAATGAGAACAGTAAGACCGGCTGCACAAACCAATTTTGACAGATGATTATGACTCTCATTTCTCGAATTTGCGCTGTTCTCTGTTTCGTTTGATGTTGCGCTGCTCACTTCAATAATTTTGTGTGTATGCATTTTTCTATTTTTAGATCTGCCGAACGAATTGTAGCGATCGTATTTTGGAAATCGTTTTTTGCCGAATAGTTTGCAAATTATGAATGAAATTCTTTTTACATTTGGCAGGATTCTTCATTTTAGATATTTTGCATAATTTGATGCCTGAATAAATATTCATGTTTTATATATTAATATACTTAGTATGTTATAATATTATTGGAATAATATTCAAATATTTTATTTAGATATAATAAAAATATATTAAAATATTTTTGGAATTTCTATTACATTTTTTATTTCCATTGCCATTTTTCGAAAAACTTTTAAAAATTGCGAAATATTTGAATTTATTGATATATTTTAATTAGTCTTGACAATGAAAACTAAATTTGCGTTTACAGTTTGTTGAAAAAATAATTGTGTAAAGGACTGTATTTTTTATCCGAACCGAATTTAAAAAAATCAAAAATTTTCGAATGTAGATTAAAATATCATAAAAACAAAGCATAATATTAACATTTATTGGTATATTATAATTAGTCTGGACAATTAAAACAAAATTTACTTTTAAAGTTTATTGGAAAACTAGTTGTATGAGGGAATGTTTTTTTTTTTTTTCTAAAAAGTGGCTGAAAAGAGTCTAAAAATATGATTGCGATTTTCTTAAACACTATTCAAAATTGATAAAAACTATGTAAGACTAACCATGCGTCAACCAAAATTAATATTATCAATAAATTAGAAATTATTTAAATGTACAAATTTAAATTAAGAATTATAATGTAATTTTTATAGTGGCTTTGTTAAATTTATAATAAAATATTTGAAAGTATTTGAATATTTATAATAACACGAAATTAAATTTTGAAATACTTTGAGTTTTATATCCAAAATTTATCATTATCGAATTTAAAAAATTTCGTCAAATGGTTTGTAAGGAAGCCATTAAAATTAAATTTTGTATGAAAAAATCTTTCAATATTAGGATATATTTTTAAATATTATAATTGACGGGTGCAAATCAATAAAAACTGTTTAAAAATGACAATTTTTCGATTTTTAATTTAAAAAATCTATCGTATAGTTTATACGTATGTATTTTTGGGTTTGCAAAGAAAAAACTAAAATTTTAAGTGGTACAATCACATATTCATCATAGGAAAATATTTATTTTTCAACGGTAAAACATTTTCAACTAAATTTTTATTGATGTTCAATGATAAATTTATGAAATTCAACATTGATAGTATAATTTTGTAAAAAGTATAGTAATTCCATTAGTTTTTAAATCGGATATATTGCGTAATTTACCTCTTAAATCGTGGTATCTCAGTGTGTATTCATCAGATATGGATTATGTTGGTACCAAACCACGCGAAATATAAAAAAAATGTGGACTTGACCCTTTTTTGCACCAAACCCTTCAATTATAAATTTTTATGAACTCTTTAGAATAATGCACTCGTTATAATTACTAAGACAAAAAATAAATTATATATGATGATTATTGTAATAATATTTGAAAATATTATTTATGTACTATTTCCAACATTTTTTGTTGGAGTAAGAAACAGACCACTTTACGTACTTGCACACAGAGCTATTTCTTTAAACCCAACCAAAAATGTTGGTGTAATGATATAAAATATGATTGTTCTGCATGAATTGTAAATAATGTTATAAATTATATTTAATTATATTAAAAACACAATAATATATAAATAATATTATCAAAAATTATTATATTTTTAAAAAACATAAAAAAAAGAAAAAAATTTATAAGAAAAAAACTAAAAAATATTTCATATAAAAAACTTTGAATATTTTCATATATATTAATTCATATATATTGATTCACAAAAGAGATTAAAATACATTTTTAAAGGTTAATTTTTAAAGGTTAAAATTAATAAAATTTTAAAATTACTAAACATTTTTCGAAAAATGGCAATGGAAATAAAAAAGGTAATAGAAATTCCAAAAATATTTTAATATATTTTTATTATATCTAAATAAAATATTTGAATATTATTCCAATAATATTATAACATACTAAGTATATTAATATATAAAACATGAATATTTATTCAGGCATCAAATTATGCAAAATATCTATCGGAGTTTGAATTTGAGCAAAATCGGTCAACGGATACACCCACCTCCCATACAACTCACTTATATATTCCTAATTAGGAACCAATAACTCGAAAAGTATTGGATATATATTTATTATATCTAAATAAAATATTTGAATATTATTCCAATAATATTATAACATACTAAGTATTTTAATATATAAAACATGAATATTTATTCAGGCATCAAATTATGCAAAATATCTATCGGAGTTTGAATTTGAGCAAAATCGGTCAACGGATACACCCACCTCCCATACAACTCACTTATATATTACTAATTAGGAACCAATAACTCGAAAAGTATTGGATATATATTTATAAAATTTAAAACATATTGTTAGAATTCGCCTAAAAATATATGTTCCAAAAATGGGCGTGATCCGTCCACATTTGTTTTTTTCATTTTTTACCGATTTTTTGTAGTGGAAATTTTAGTCGTAAAATATTAAAAATTTGTCCACCAAATTATACCACTAATATATCCAACAAGAGTGTAGGGTATTCCATAGTCGTGCCCGACCGACTATAAAAGTCCTCCCCATGTGACCGAAATTACCCATGTGATCTAACTTTCCCAACTCGTTTTTCTCATCTTTTTTCTCATAATTTTTTTTTCATCTTTTCTCATCATTTATTTTCATCTTCAAATGATGCGAATTCTCATGTCTCTACGTTCTACTTTTTCTTATCATTCAATGATGAGAAAAATTAAAGATATAAATTATTTTCATCATCAAGGATGAGTACTTTTAAGATGAGAATTAATTTCAATAATTGAGCGATATATTTTTTCTCATCAATGATGAAAATAAAAATATCGCTCATGATGGAAAATTGTTTTTCATCAATTTATATCCCTCATTTTGTGAGGGATATAAATTGATGTATGTAATAAAAAAGTGATGCAAAATATGTAATTTTAACAAAAATGGTTTCTTAGTGTACTCTTTCAGTCTTAGTGTTGGGTTTACAAATTCAACATAATCCAGTTACGATGACCTTGACAGTCAGTCTGAAACCTTCAACTTGCCTGTTTATTTACGTCTCCCCATACGTATCATCTGTTTTATTTTTATTTGTATCTCACATCAATGTAAAATAATATGCTTCAATAAACGTAGCATTCCAACCATACGGAAGCAGTTGAATTATTGATTTTCACATATCATAGTTAATTATATGATAAACTACACAACGGATTTAAATTGTCAGTAAATAAAATGGAAATTAAACCAAACTACATTTTATTTTAGAGTTAATCGTATATCAACAAACCTACACCTCTGAAATAAGAATATCAAAGTAAAAAAAATACATGTCGAGACTTTTTCACCTGAAGTTCTTTTATTTATATTTAAATACTTATTAATTCAATGTTATTATATTAAAATAATACTAAAATTTGTATTAAATACGTGGTTTATAGCGAAGCTAATTAAATTTACATTATCTACTTTTATTAAAAATTATTTCATATGCACTGCATTTTTAATTAAATAATTTAGGTAATAAAAACAATAAAAACTTAAATAATCAAATAGTTCTTGATTTTTAAGTACACGTTGCAAAAAAAAATGGTTCTCCCAAACTTAATTTTGCAAGCATTAACATGTATGCTTGGAATTTTATGTAAACATAATATATAATTGACTGTTAATTCATTTGTAAACAGGGTGGTATTGAGACTTGAACTGTATTGTAATGAGTTCTGACTTACATGATAATATGACGGAAACATTTTAATGTTGTATGTTCTAATGGAAACATAATAATTACTACATCCAAACAAAATAAATATTTAAACAGAAACATAAATATGTTTAAATATAAACGTGATTTTGAACAACCTGAATATAAATATTTTTCAAGAGAAACATATCAGTTTTTTTAGTTCAAAAAGTAAAAACATATTTAAATATGTTTGGAAAGAAATTCTGAAAATGTAATAAAAATGAAATACTGTGGGAATTTATAATGTTTGAATTCATATACAAATTTTTAAATGCATAAGTAAATAATTAGTTTAAAACTGCAAGTGTAAGTGACAGCATCATTGAATGCACAATTGCACCAGCAGACGCTAAACCAGACGATCCAGCCATGCTTAGTATTTGGTACAGTTACAGTTTGTCTCAGTACAGCACATAGTGTAGGCAAGGAATTCGCGGAGCGTTGCGAACATACGTTCTATTTAGCTTTGATTAGCATTTTCTGTTTGTTTCGAAACATAGTATTAACCAAGTAAACTGCCAAGAAATAGTTATGCAAATGCAATTTAAAAACAAAAATAAATTCAATTTCGATTATAATTTAATTACACTTCATTCCTAATACATGTATGGTTATTTCGTATTACTTTGTCATTACATTCAAACAAATCTTTTCTATCCGTGTAACTACTTAATTAAGTTTTTTTTAACCTCTCTATTATTTAATAAAATTTTTACTGAAAATATGTAATAGGTGATAATTACCTCAAATAAAAAAAAAACAATTACTTAGGAAATGGGGATTATTCAACACTCCGCTTAAGTACTCCAAATAGCTGAAAGCTTTTGGTGAGTTACTTAACCAGGGATTATTGTATTTTATTTAAATGTTCTTATTTATTTAAAATCTTTATCTTGCACATTTATTCATTTTGTTTTCCACACTCTTTCACATTTTTAAAACCAAGAAATATTTCTTTTAAATCTATATTTATTCGAAAATGTTCCTAGGAATTATATACGCATTATCAACTCCTTGCAATTGTCTTTTGTGACTATGGCGTCTCTAGTGCATTTTTTCTATATCAAAGTCCAATTTAATTTTAGAAACTTTTCTACAAAACTTACATTTTATTTTAATTCAAATACTTTTGTGATTATAAATGACAAATTAACTTTAAATATAACGTTTAATAGAACAACTGTTGAAATTAATATTTTAAATAAATTCGTGGTAAGGTGGGTTGTTTTTTTGGCTGATGAAATATTTACGGGTAAATTCCCTAGAGTGAATATTATTCGGGTTGAATTTGTAAGGACGTATTTGGTGGGATGCATTCCGAACCAATCATTGGCAGTAATTGAATTTATAACTTCTATCAGAGTATCTCAATTGTAAACATCTATGACTGCTTTAGAAAGTATTTTCCATGACTTTAAAAATAAAAATATTTAATTTGGATTGCGAGTATTGAATGTACTACAAGAGTTTTGAGTCGCGAAACTGATGTTCTTCATACAAACTTAGCTTGCGTTGCCTGTTGTAGCATGCGAGAAAATTTTGAACGATTTGTTGCTCTCTACGTAAGCAAAGTTTGTATAAAAAAACATTAGTTTTTCGAATCCCATTTTCATTTATACATATTTTTTTTTTGAATAAAGACAAGCTTTCATACAAAAATTAAAAAACCAAAATTAAAACTGGCTAAATACGCAACGTTTTAAAAATTCAATATTTTGGCCACAAAAATGATTTTTTTCCAAATTTAATATTTTTATTGTAAAAGTCATGAAAAATACAATAAAATTTTTCGAAGCGGGTACGGTTGACAAATTTGCACCCATATGCAGATAGTTACGAGATGTTTGCCACAACAACAATACAAATAGTTATTTTTACAAATGACTCACACGCAAACGGCTTGAGCTGCGAGACATTTGCAGCAAAACTATTGGCTAATTTTGTCATTTGGTTAATATAAAAGAAGACAAAGGTCGTTCTTTGATTGTACGCTCGACATATCCACAACAATTATTAAGAAAATCGAATGGGTTCACCTAAAAAAGGTGTCACATATACTTATTCAGTTCAATGGTAAAAGACAAAATAAAAATTCCTGGGATCGAATTTTGAGCATGTGACGGAAAAGTGTTTCTTTTAAGTTCCATATTTATTCATCTGCGAAGAAGTCTCAAGTCTTTGTACAATATTTCAGTCGACGGCTTTTAAAGGCGATGTATAATAAGAATATTGTTTTAATTCTAAAATAAATAAAAATGTCTTTGATTAATTTTACTTCAATTCAATTTGTAAGATGTTTAATTGATTTTTGAAAAAAAATTCTTTGATTAATTATACGTAATCGTAAACTTAAAATATGTTTGCCAGCAATATTTATAGGATTTTGTCTCAAAGGCGATCTAATTTGTTTGTAGTAAATTTGTGTTTAGGGCTGTGATATTTCTGGTAAACAAACATTTTGTCATTTGTTTAAATTATCAGAGTGTACCTACTACATATTGACTATTTTAGAATGAAGTCATATAAATAATCATAACATTATGTTGATTTTTAAATTGTGAGATTAACAAAATTACCATTTAGTGTCACTTGCCAATGTAAAATAAAAAAAAAAACTATTAATAAAACAAATAATATTTGCAGATTATGTTTGCGGCTTTGCAAAATCGTCCAACTAGTCAATATCGAATGGTTAAACATTGTGTAAAAGGTTGGAAATAAAAAAATGTTGTGCATTTTAACAAAATAGAGCAAAACAAATAAAATAACAATAATATGGTATTTGTTCATTTTTATTTTTGCAAAAATTGTAGTAATTTTCAGGGTTAAATTATTAGGAAATCATTGAAATATTTAATGTTTGTAAAGACAGAATGAATTGATTTTCTATGCAAATTAGACGAATCTAGGGTTTATATCCAAGTTGTCCGTAGTTTGTTTAACGAACACTTTTAGTAATAATTTACAGATCTCGCAACACACGGGCTTGCTTTCATATCATGACATTGACCGTGAAACCCTTCGGCCCACTCTTTTGCTTTTGTCTGATGAAACTATTTAAATACAGTTTATCCATTATGTGAACGTGTAACCCATATTTTTAGTGCCAGTGCTCTGCTAACACTGTGAAGTCTAAAGCAAAATAAAACGAAGTCATGACATTTAATTGTTTTCATAAATTCAATTATGTTTTACTTGTCCGACATATATAACTCTGCAGGGACTAAAACACTCTGAAATATCGGTTTGGTTTTTTGTAAGTTGCATTTGTCCGCTACGTATAACTCTGCGGAGACTATAATCGGTTAGATATTATATCGGTTAGATTTTATAAAATAATGGTTCCTGTACCGGGTCCAACCAAAAAAAAATATTTTGGTTCGGATTTCGTTTCCAGTTCCACGCGATTTTCACACAAACGAATTTGATTTTGTAGTTTGTACTGCACTCAAAATAAATACAAATACAAAATACAAAATTCGTGAAATTTATCCACGAAATATTTCGTAAAATATACTAAAGAACTTTCGTAAATTTATTATAAAAGTACGAATATTATTTTACGAATATTTTACGACACTATTCGTAAATTTTATCTACGAAAGCCATTTGTACATAATACGAAAGATTCGTAATTTATTGAATATTTGAGTACCTTTTTACGAATATATTCGTACATTTTACGAAAGTAACTGACGATGAAAATGACGATTCATAAATATATGATAAATATGAAATATGATACTTTTGAACTTTTGACACAAACATAAATAATACAGAACACATTTCAAACGTTTTTCTTTTATAACTATATATTTGCGCTCGCGATACCAATTAAATAAAATATTTTGTTATAAAACACTCGATGAAAATGACAAATACATTCATATAAATTTGAAACAATATGCCCTAATTTGTACTTTTGCACTTTTAGCACAAACAGAACACATTTTAAAACTGTATTTTATAACTATCTGCTTGCGACCGTTATACCAATTAAAATAAAATTCAGCTCCATTGCTTTTTGACGCAACTGATTTCTGTTTTTAGTAATGATTCGTAAAAAACACGAATGTTTCGTAAAATTTTACATATAGCCTCAAAATTTACGAAAGTTTAGTAATTTATTCGTAAAGTGTAAAGTTAATTCGTAAAATATGTTATTCTTTCGTAAATAATTGTAATAGAAAATAATGAAACGAAACTTTCGTAATTTAAATAAAATATTCGTAAATTTGTTGTTGTTTTAATTTTAGGAATATTGATTCGTAATATATACGAATCGTTCGTAAAAAATAATTTGGGAAAAAATAAAAATTACAAATGTTTTGTGGTTTCTACGAATTATTCGTGTATTTTACGAAAATGTAAATTACGAAAAAATATTTCGTAAAATGTTATAGACATTATTTTGACTGTGACAATATGAAATAACAACAAAAGTCTAATTTTGAACTTTTCAGGGACCATTTTTAAACATTGAAACTGATTCTGAAAATAGTCTTTAAAATCATCATTTTAATTTTATTTTTACAAACTAATTAAATCAATTTATGATAACAAATGTATGCAAAAATATCAAATTATTGCATACTAAAATAAACCTTTGCTGTTATTATTCCAAACTAAAAGAGTTACAAATTATACAAACATCTCGACTTTAGTTGTTTATATTTCAGTAACTAAAAGACGGATGGTTTTCAGAATTTCAATATCTCGAGTTGTGTTGTTACTTCATATTGCAACTGAATAAATAGCTGATTTGGTATTTTCGATACCATGCCTATCCGACTTTAAATTTAATTAGCATAAATACTTATTTTAAACAAGTATTTACATACAATTTTGTGTCAAGTTTTTCCTAACATCAACCAGTTGTTAATTAAAATGTCATTACTCATAATAATGCATACTTCACAATATTTAGACTTTTTCAATTATCATTCTAATTCATGATTATTCAATTTAAAATTTTTTGAATTATGTTGTTGTCACTCAACCGAATAATCATCACTTATATGGTTTAGGAGTTCTCAGTTTTCAAGGTTCGACTTATATATTCGTCACTGTTTTTATTTTTTTGTTGGCATGGTTCTAAATACAAGATTAACGTAGAATCTACAATAGTTTATTTATATCAAGGTGTAAATAGGTACCAAAACCAACATGCAATCCAAATGCTTTACATTCTCTACCCAAAAAGATTCTGAAGAATTTTACTACAATATTTTTGATATAGACATGCAAGAATAAATACAAAAAATATATAAATATTTATAATAATATGTATACGAAAAATGTTTATTGTGCTACTTATGGAATTTATTGATGTGCCATTAACAAAAGCCTAAACATTTGTGATGATTTGCAAAAATACTATAGTAGTCCGTTGCTTGATTGACTTAAACTTGATGGCAACTTAAAATAACTTGTTGCCAATGCGCTGGTTAAGTAGCTACGCAAAAAGCGCTCAGTTCCACTAATGAAACGCGTACACTCAAACAAAACATGATTAGTGTATTTTACTAAAATAAGTAAAAATGTTTGCAAGTAGTACGAAATATTTTGTGCACGAATCCTGTATTACGAAAATTTATCAAATAACAGGGGGGGCTCAAGTAAGTTATTTGAATATATGGGTCAAGTTTTTATATTTTTATTCGCTTAAAAATGTCTAAAATCTATGTATGTACAATACAATTTAAAAAAAGAAACATTTAATATAATTTAGTCAAACGTTTTTTCAATTAAGAATTTTTCTACAATTTACGAGTTTTAAGCAGCAAACATGAATTCGATTTATATTTTTTTTTTTACTAAAATTGTTCCTGAAACTGTTCGTCGAATTAATTCGCACCGTGTACAAATCGAATCCCCTTTCGAAAATTGACACATTTAAAATTTTGTAATGAAAATTATCATACAATAATTTGAAACATGGTAATTTTCAAAAGAGACGTCGAAAGACATCTGTTTAGCAACAACATTTGTTAAATTTCTATTGAAAATATCGAATTAAAGAAACAAAACTAAATCTAAACACTAATTAATTTCTGATAATGTTGAATTTCTGCAAATAATTAATAATATCATTCAAATTTCTACTTTAAATCAATATATGAATAATGTTAAAATAAAAAATAAACGAACGTAACTGTATCACCTTCGAATCTAACCTTCATTTGAGATTTTATTAAAATTACGGCTGTATTTAATTTTCTTCGTATATTTAATTTTCTTCTGATAATTAAACAATGATTCATTACCATTTGATAAAAAATGATTATAACAATTTTATAAAATCATACGAATTTTACTAAAATCATATGTAGCAAAAATCATTTTTTAAATAGTAGCCGATATTTTTCGAGTGTACGTTTCAGACTGTCGTAAAGCAGCATAAGCGTATCTCGACTGAACATTGGTTGACTAGTATAATGACTTTCGCAGCTTCGATCAATTTGTAAAAATAGCCTGAGTTAAACGCACGCATGCGCTCTGAGACTAATACATCTGAACTAAGAATTTTTAATATTGTGACAAAAAAATAAAAAAAAACGAAATAAAAATCAAATTGGAATACGTGAATTAAAAAAAAAAAAAAATATTTTAAAACAGAGTGCGTGTTGTGAATTTTAAATATTAATAGTTCGATCAATCAATAATTACTAAGAATCAATTAACAAGTTTAAATTGAGGTTTACAAAATTACATTTATTATACGAGAGTGTAATTGCTTAAATTTTTTGTTTAAATCTTATGGAGATTTATTTAATTGTTCAAATTTAAATTATTGTATAGTATTTCAAAAAGATTTTGTTTAATAATACGAACTAGTGAAATATACTAAGGGTTTGTGCGAGTTTATCTAAATTATGAACTAAACTAATGTAGTGTATACTATTAAATTTATCAAATTTCCGTGCACTCTAAATTGAACTAAATTGGATGAGACCAAACAAACCAGAGGTCAGTGATAAAGGTTAACCTTTGCGGAGGTTCCTGAATAATTCTCACTAAATAAGATATAAATTTTATATAAATCAGTGAAAAACCAAAAATTAAACAAAAAAAAAAACAAAGAAAAAGTTTTGGTCTCTCAGACCTTTATTTTTGAAAATTTTCGATTTTGGTCCCAGAGAAATCTTTCTTTGTAAAAAAAATTCGGTTGTGGTTGAACAGCCAGAGATATAATTGTGAAAAAAATATATCTCTCATTAGTAATTTGTGAAAATCTGAGAAGCGTTGATGCCCATTATTCTGGACCAATATTTCTGGACCACAGACTGATGGAAACTTTTCATTAAAAATGTGGGTATATATGTATGTAAATAAAAACCTTAAAGAAAAAATGTTACAAATGTTTGGTCGACTAATTGTAAAATATATATTTTGATCGACACAAACGCTTTGAAATAAAAAATCTCTCACACAAACCTTTATTTTTTAAAACAAAAAAATCTCTCAAACAAAGACTAATTTGTTTTAGATTTAAATATAAATCTCTGATAAAAAAACTTATATTTTTTGAAAAATAATGTCTCTCATTAAAAGACGAAAAGAAAATATAGGTTAAAAGTTATTTCTGATCTCTGCCATGTCTCGGAAATCTCCGATGCCTCGAATTTTACATCGAATGTACACATTTTCACGCTCGATATCGGTACGAGGATGTTTCCGATATCTATGAATTTTCTTTGTTCTCGCATTGATTTCGTAACGATTTCGAAATTAATGGCATAATGGGTATATATTGATTTTACCAAATTGCGATTATCGAATAGCGATCGAATGAAAGTCCAATAATGAAACTTCTAGATTTAAAGCTGTATTAGACAAAAATATACCGTAAGGGATTATGATTAATTTACGACTAAAATTTCCACTGGAAATAGTGTAGTGCACGATAAACATAATAATGCGTAACGAAATATATTTCCATTCCAGCCATACATTCAAATATTCAGTAAATATTTCCCAAAAAATACTTTTATAGCCTTATTCTGACGAGCATCACAAATTCTCATAATAGAATTTTACGTCAAAAACCTCCCAAAATTTGTGATGGATCTCAAATTGAGACGTTTTCGTATTCTGCCAGAAAATTGAGATGCTGAGAGGCTCACAACAAATATCAGATCACTACATATAAACAACACATACACATCTTATATATTTTATAAGGGCTATTAGATTATTAATTGTAGTTTAATTAGAGGCTTCCACATATTAAATAAATACAAAAACACAATTGGCGGTTAAAAGTAAAATACTTAATGAAACCTCATTAACACTTTACACATAATTGAAACTGCATTTCACGAATTAAAAATCTTTTATTACCACTATTTTAATTATTTGAATGCATTTATTATTTGCAAATGTTCTAAAAACTGCACAAAAAAGAAATTAAATTGTTTCGAATTTGATCTTCCCCACAGTGAGGGGTATTTCTTGAGAGTTTTTTGTTAGATTTTTGCCAGAATACGTATTTGATCACAATTCTAACAAGAAAAACGGCTCTCATTGAGTTGTGACCTGTGAGTGCTCACAATGCCAGAATAGAGCTATCAATTTTATAATAATTAGCTGTAGGGTGGCAAATTTTCAAAAATTGCAGTACAGTCGCTCGATGCATTTGTTGAAGGCGGGTGTTTTATACATTTTTTTAACCCTTTGAAGCCTGCCGAATCAAATACACACCAGATGATTAGGTAGTGCATATTTTCCCTACAATGTTTCTTCATAATACGGACATGGTCTGCAAAGAATTTTGTATATTTTTGCACATAGCTCCACTACATTATTTCAGTATGACATTGTATATCACTATGTAAATGTCCCTCTATTTTAAAAAAAATCAGAATAAAAAGTCAGTAAGATAAAGTTTAAATGATTTTTTCGAAAATTTGACAGCAAAAACATTGCGAACTTATATTTAAAAAAATAAGAGAGCTTAGAGAATATTACTCTCTCGACACACATTTTAGGTAACACAAATTTCTTTTAGATTTTTTTGCAAAAACTAATATCTGGACCCAAATTTTTTTGCCAATTATCCGTAGGGCAAGGTTCATATGTTTTTGCAATTTTGAACCGATTTTATGCAAAATAACGACGTATAGGATAAATTCTGAGTACGCAGCAAGAATCAGGAGACCGAATTCTACCAGAAATGATAAGTTTCAGTACAGTGCACGCCAAAAATAATCAATTTGTAGAACAGTGTAATCGTTTAGCGTATTCACAGTTTCATGGCATTGGTATTGGCACCACTTTTCTGCTTTTTAAAATATTTTTCAAATAAATTATCAATTAAAGGCAGCTGATTCTTATAAAATTAGGATTTTTTGATATTATCATAAATAGTCTTCGATTTGCAAAGGAAAACAAATAATTTAATATTTTTTGTGCACTATTTTTCTTTAATTTCACAATTTTTCTTCAATTCACAAAATACGACACCAAAAACATGCCTCAGGGCTACCACAACACTTGTGGTATTTCACTTTTATAAGGGATGCAACAACAAATTGACGTTTCTGTGTTATTGTATCTACTTGGTACGAATACCATACTAAAATACGATGAACTGTGAATACGCTAAATATTTTCTATTATCAAACGTTCGATATTTACGAAAATCATAACAAATGTGTGTTGGTGTCGACTGGGTATTTATACATTGACATTTTTTAGTTCGAATATATTATCACTTTTTGTTTTGTTTTGATTACTGTAACCAGGTTTTAAGATATTCTTTTTCATTTCATTAAAATGTACAACGAAACCAAAAAAAAAAACAGGAATCTTCACCGTTGAATTTGTGAACTTGAAATTAATAGCCTTAAGGCCAACCTGTGCGGATAAATACTGTAAGTAATTGACTAAATGATGGTTATCGATGAAGCAGTGAGACTTGAATTGACTTTTGTATGATCACTGTTTATCGACATTACCAATCATATAGTTAATTAATTTGTATTCGCACAAGCCCTTTGCATTAAATTCAATTGTAGATAATACTATTTTTTGAAAGTCATTTTGTTGGCAATTGTAATTGGTTCAAATTCATTTAGTTGGTATAGAATAAAATAACTCATTTTATTATGAAAAAATTTTACAAGGTATGACCGCTCTATATCTTTTCTAGCATTGTTTACATTTTGGGCAAATCAATGTATTTCGTATTATATTAAAAAGTTTCTCAATTTTTTTTAGAATAAAACCAAAATATGATAAATTATTCTAATTTTTTCTTTGAATACATGGTCAATTTCATATTTCAATTTCATTTCAATATATCAAAAAAGTTGTGTTGTGTCAGAGAGATCAGTTAAACATTTTATTGTATATACTAAAAAAAACAGTGCTGTAGTTTTAAGAATGTTCAAAAATTTTATGTTATATTTACGCACATAATATATATTAATATACATTGAAATATTAAACTTAGTTTTATTCAAAATTAATACTGTTTAGAAGCTAATTTTAAACAAGGATTGAAACCGTAACCGAAACCGATATCCGTTTAAAACCGTTTCATTTTTAAAACCCAAACCGTTATACGAAAATCAGAAATAAACCGATATCCAAAACCGATATAAACGGTTTCGGTTTTATACCGGTTTAAAACGGTTTTTAAAAAAGTATAAAAAGAAACAGAAAAACATATTTTATTTTATATAGAAGATTTTAAGTAAAATGTCATTAATTAAAATTTGGAGTTCCCAAAATAAACATTTTTGGTTGTACAAAAATTCACATGTTGTTTTTTGAGAAATTATATTTCCAAAACAACGATATTTGGTCTAATATTTGTTTTTTGTTTCATTAATCGAATTAACACAAAAACAACCGCAACTCCAAGCTAAATTTTTACGTTAAAAAATTATTCAAATTTTAATATTATTGGTTTTTTATTAATTTTATTAGTAAAATATATAGGGGAGCTTTACCCAAAGTGGGACAAGTTTTGAAAAGTTAATTTGAATATTTTTTAAATTCTGTTAAAGGTTCTATTCAATAGAATACTATTTATAAACCTTCTATTGGATTTTTGACTGATGTTTCAAAACAGCTCAATTTCGGACATAAACTAAACAATGGTAATGCAAGAAAAAATGTAAAAAGTTTCAAATTATTAACATCTCAGTAACAATTTAAGGAAATACGAAAAATGAAGTGCAAGTTCGACAAGTTTAAACATTTCTTGTTCTTGCATCTTGTTCTTGCATTTTTTTGTAAGAACAAAAGCGAGAACAAGATCGAGATTTTGCAAGAAAAAGAACAAGAACTAGTGCAAGACTAAGACTGCAAGAAAAGTAAGACTTGCGTTTTTTATGATTTTAATGTATTTATTATGTTTTTAAGGTAATAATGATATACAAAAGAATTCATGATATAACTAAATATTGAACAACAAGTAACAATGGAAAGCGTGCAAAATATTTATGAACGTGAACATTAATGAAGATGTGTGTTTTTGTTTTTGTCAATTCTAAAGAATATAAACATCCTAAAAAGTAAGGCCTGTGAAGCACTTTTGAAGCGGTAAATAGCTTTAAATGTGCTTCAAAAGCCGCTTCAAAAAGATAAAACAGACAAAACAATGTTTTTTCTCTTTTCTTCGCTACGCTAGTTCGTACATCGATTGTGCATATGTACTGTGTTATGCACATTATTATTTTTGTTTTACTTTTATATATATAGTTTTTTTGTTAATTGTAAATTCCTGAAGTAATAAAAAATAATATATGAACATTTTCACAGTGTGATATATTTAGCTGATATATTGCTTTTTGATTCGTTTGAAAGTGCAACAACAACAAAAATGCGAATAAAGCAGCATCCAAGCTTTTGATAGAATTTTTGGCGGGAATTTTTTTATACACAAAGAGAACTCGTTGTTGTTGCCAACTAGAGAGCTGTACTAGATACATACATGTAGTGCCATGCGTCTGTCCGTTGTCATGCGTCTGTGTGTGTCATGCGTCTGTCCGTTGTCATGCGTGTGTCTGTTGTCATACGTCTGTTTGTTGCCATGCGATGATACAGGATAGCAACGAAGAGTTGTTGTTGTGAAAGTATGTGTATACGAATCGTAATCGTTATTTTTATATTCTCTTCTTTCTGTTAGTAGTCGCTTTGTAGCGTTTGAGTTTGTGTTCGCATGGTGTTCGCAAAAAAAAATGTTAATCTGCAAGATATTATTTGAGTTCTCTTGACATACGGTACGTGTAGCATACGGATTTTTTAATCTGTGACGAAAACAGAAATATGCCTATACGAAATATTCCTTATATTTATCACTAGTTTACATAAATTGCAGTTCACAGAATTGTTGAAAATTAATTTCATTGGCTTTTATGGATGAAAATTGTACAAAATTCTTCTTCTTTGCAATTCAGATTCAGATCATATCTCAGGTGAAGTCAAAATGTTTTTTCTTGGCGTAATCAACTAAATAATTCACATAACACAATATTTTTACTAAAATAACAACAAACATTGTTTAAATTACGTTTCCCACTTTACCGCAGTATCATAATTTGAACATAATTTAGCACCATATAAAAAATGTAAAATTATTTGAAAAAATATGGAAATAAAGAAAATTTATACAAAACCCGAAATCAAAACCGAAACCGTAACATGGAACCGGTATACCGAAACCGCTTCGTTATAAAAACTTAAAACCGAAACCGTAACTGAAACCGAAACGCGGAAAAAACCGAAACCGAAATCGAAACCGTTATTCGTTTAGGTTTCAAACCTTGATTTTAAATTAAAACAGGTTAGAAGCACAGGCACTTTTCTTATCCTAATCCATTCGGGTGATTTTATGGTTCATGTATTAATCGTTTTTACATATCAAATTTTTTAAATCAGTCGGGAAGTTTCGAAAAATAAAAATTGACATTTATTCTTAAATAGCTTAAAATTGCCAATATATAAAGTCCGAAATATTGGAAAAATATCACCAAATTTAAAATAGAAAAAAACTTATTATACTTAATTATTTACCCATTACATCCATGATGGGTCTTGACCGCAATTGTTCCGTGCCAGCGCCACTGCGTTGCGCACGCTGATGCCAGTTTTCACTCCAAGCGCTGTCAGGTTGTCTTGCACTTGGTTGCTCCACCGGAGATTGGGACGACCTCTCCAACGTGGACCACCACTGGGTGGTGGTCTACGCTTTTTTGCTGGATCGCTTTCACCCATACGTTCGACATGTCCAAACTAAAGCAGTCGCTGCATTTTAATGCGCCTGATTATGTCAAATGCGGCGTACTTCGGTAGGAATTTCGTCTTGTCCTCGTTCACCGTAAGACCCATTCGACGTGATTCCTTCTCTAAACTGGAGAATGCCGCACTGACTGCAGGTGTGTTCTGCCCGTTCTGAACCAACTTAGGATGCAGATCATCCGTGCGTGCGGCTTTGTTGTTTTTAAGTCTGTAACTGGCTGTGCAGATCTCATCACCGAGGCGGCGGTATCTCAACGTCGTCGTCAGCAACTTATTTATTGGCGGAGTTATTGTCGTCATCGCCGGCTAGCAGTTGCGAGAAATGTTCATACCACTAGAGGCGTGTCTTCCGTCAACCACTACATGATCAATTTGGTAGCGCGTGTTCTGATCAGGTGACCGCAAGGTGGCCTTGTGAATATTGAGAACTTGATTCTAGTACCAATAATTACCATGTTTCGTGATGCGGCGAAGTCGATCAACTTCATTCCATTGTCGGTTTCGTTTGTCCCTGACCAGAATTCTAAACTGGGTTAAAACCCGAACTTCCGCTGGTTGCTTGGGTTCACCAACGCGAAGGTAAGACTAGAAATTGTATAGGAGAGGCTATGGTAAACTAACATGAATCAGTGATGACGCGGGAATTGAGTTTTAGTTTTATATCTACACTCAGAAAAAAATTTCCTTAGATTTAGGAAAAATTAAGGAAATTTCTTAAAATTAAGGAAGTGTAAACTTAACGAAAAGAAATCTGGCCATACACGGTCAAAAATTTTTCAACCTATATCATTTTTTTTTGGGTTTAAAAACTATTTTTAAAGATTTTGGTTGATTTTTATTTACCTTGTATAGTTGAAAAATGTATGTATTTCAACTTTCAACTTTAAAATTGAATTTCTTAACTTTAATATATATTTTCTATGCTGTACTAGTCCATAAATTTAAAATTTCAAGTTGAAAAAACCATTTATATTTAAATGTTCAACCTTTTGGTTTAAATTATTTACTTTCCAAGTTGAAAGCCATCTTGGTTGATTTTTATTTACCTGAATGGTTGAAAAATTTATGAATTTTAAATGTTCAACGTTTTGGTTTAAATTATGGAACATTCAATTTGAAAACTTCAAATTTTTAAACATCTTGTTTGATTTTTATTTACCTAGACGGTTGAAAATTTTATGCATTGCAAAATTCAACTTTCAAGATGAATTTCTTATTAACTTGAATATATATATATTTTATACTTTACTGGACCATCAATTTACAAACTTCCGTCGAAAAGGACGTTTCGAATTATGTAGCGAGCATACGAGTGAATGTTACAGATATGGTGACTACGAATTTTGTTGAGTATCGCAGGTTCGAATCTCGGCCAGGGTGAACATTTCTTTTCACTTTTTATTATTTTAAATTTTTTATTTTAAAATTATTGATTAAGAATTATAAAAAAAATCAATAGATAGAAAATAATAAAAACAAAAATAAAATAAAAAAAATAAAATTATCACCCAGGCCACGATTCGAACCAGCGATACTCAACTAATTCGTTCTCAGTAACATTCACTTTTATGCACGCTATATAATTCGAAATGTCCTTTTCCACGGAAGTATGTTTATATAGCACTAATAGTGAATGATAGTAATGATGATAGATCATGACTGTTGTTATGCAGAATTCTCGAGGTTAGCGGACCAACAAGGTGTGGTGGTGATGTGATGCAAATATATATAAATGGTAAAATAAACCAATTGGGAAGGTTAGATCACATGGGGAATTTTAAAGTAGGTGTTATTAATGATAGTTAGGATTATCAAAATTATAGTCGGTCTAAGCCGACTATTAATACCCTACACATATGTGTGGTTACCATTCAAAGTGGTATATAGGTCACCAGGGTATACGAATCCTGAAAATAACTACAAACTTTCCATCGCTGAAGAATTTCCTTTCATTTGATACCCATATTTACAAATGGGTAGGTCTACCGAATTTCGATATTTTTTTTTTGGAAACCACAAGTCGTTTCGCCGGAAAACATCATTTTCATGTATTAGAGCATGATGTCAATATATATTTGACCAAAAAAAGTTTTCCTAAGCACGTATACAGTAATATTGATTTGTAGATGTTTATATGAGGTATTTCAACATAATCATGCCAATTTCAGACAGCTTAGATATATAAGTAATCTAAATCTAAAGTTTCATTGCTCTAGCTCTTCTACATTTTCTGTAATCGTGATTTTAACAGACAGACAGAAGGACAGACGGACAGACAGACAGACAAACAGACGGACAGACGGACATCGCTAAATCGACTCAGGAGATCATGCTGATCACGAATATATATACTTTTCCATACCGGAGATGCTTCCTTCTGGGTGTTACAAACGGCGTACCAAGCTGAATATACCCTTTCACTCTTAGTGTAGGGTATAAAAATAAATATCAATCGAAAACGACGAGAAAAATAAAATGCTTGAATTATGTATACACAAATTAAATTAAAAAATAAAATAATATATGGGCCATTCCACATCAAATCGACCAAAAAAGTCAAATTTGAGATTGTACCTTTTCGATTTTAATGAAATGTTAACAACTGATAAAGGGTATCGAGACATGCACTAATAAATCATTTTTTTTTTTTTTTCCGTCCACTACTTCCAGAGATACAGTGGCTCAAAGTTGGAAAAAAGGGCCAAAAATCACTTTTGTATGGTTGTTCATATTTAAATATCTCTTGATCTAATATGCAAGAAATTTCATTGATGGCTCGTTTTAAAGCTTATAGAACAAGCTGTTATAAAAATTAAGTTGTAACTTTTAAACGTTAACATGTGGCCCGTGTTCATTATCTTTGCATTTCAAAATTGTGGTCCTAAAATAGGACCCTGTTTAAAATTCTGAAAAAAATCCTAAATTTTCGTCAATTTATTTTAAATGTTCATGCAAAATTTCAAGATGGTATTTTGATGGCATCATATTTCAAAAAATAATTTTCTAAATTTTTTCAATATTTTTTGTATTGAAAAATATTTTTTTTTTCAAAAGTAAAATTTGCAATAATTTTTCAATGTATTTGTTACTCTAATTTCGAAAATGGCGTCAGTTTCATCAAATTGTCTCTAGTTTTTGAGATATATACCATTTTTCGAAAATCAAAAACTAGATTCAATATGATAAAACAGACGCCATTTTAGAAATAAAAGTTACAGATGTATTCAGGAATTATTACAAATTTTACTGTAGAAAAAAAAATTTTTTTTTTTCTATGCAAAATAAATAAAAATTTAGAAAATTATTTTTTAAAATATGATGCCATCAAAATACCGTCTTTAAATTTTGTTTGAACATTTATAATAAATTGGCGTAAAATTACTATTTTTTAAAGGGTCCTTTTTAAGGACATCAGTTTTGAAGTGCAAGGATAATGACCACGGGCCACATGTTCACGTGTAGAAATTACAATTTAATTTTTCTGGAAACTTGTTCTATTAGCTTTAAAACGAGTCATCAATAAAATTTCTAGCATTTCTAGTTCAAGAGAATTTAAAAGTTTGGCCATAATTCATGATATTTGTTTTTGAGATCTCTGAAAACGAATCTGATATCAAAAAATTAAAATTCAAAATGGCGGATTCAATAGAAATATTGAATTCAATATTGCGGATCTAATATAGCGGATGAAATTCCTTAATATGACTGTATTTCAAAGAAAATTAGAACATTTATGGTTTCGATGTCTCTGATCATGAATTTGATAATAAAAGGGTAAAAAAATATAAAAATCGCTCCAATATGAAAGTATACTTTCTTTAGTTTTTTTTTAATTCTTGATTATTATTACATATGTTACGTGGATTTGCTATATTCCAAAAATTACGTCATTAAATGCAATAAACAGGATAAACAATATAATTTTTCTATTTTTCCAAAACTTTGAACTGAATTATTTAGTTTTTTGTTTCGTTTTTGTTATTAAATTTTTGCAATAAACCCATTATTTCTATTAATTATAAAAAAAGCACCTGTATCTAAATTTTATTTTCCAAAAAAATTCTCTTCTGAATATTTTACTAAATCAAAAATGACAGTAAATATATACGTTAATGTCTCCTTGTTTGGATACAATTTATTTTCTTAATATATCTTTTAAACTTTAATACTTATCTGAAACTGAAAGTTATGAAAACCGTGTTTTTTACTTTTTCAAATTTTAGAGCCGCCATTTGAAATTTAAAATTATTAAGATCAGATTCGACGTTTCTGGCACATTTATTATATGTAAACCGATTTTCATGATCATACCATCAAGTTTAAAATTTTTGTATGCCATATTAAATCCGCCTTTTTGAATTTTAATTTGTTTATAACATATTCTAAATCGGCTTTATCGAAATTGTATAAATACAATTTTTTATACAAATTAGAGTTATAGTTAAACAGATAATTAATTTTGGCCAAAATATCTAGTCCCCAGCCCACTGTGCGCTGGTCGATTTGGTGTGGAATGGCCCATATATGAATTTATAAAATGGTATGAATTTTTTTTTACTAAAAAATGAATAACCTTGAGAATGAATTTTCAACTTATGCCCGTAACTTTAACAACTAGATATCTTACTGTGCATAGATATCTACCGTGTAAATAAAATTTTGTAATTTCTACACGTTATACACCATACCTACTCGGTAATTCATAGTGTATCTTACACGGTCGATTTGAAGTAGTTACCTAATAGGTACATGAAAATTCAAATTGTTTGTTTATGAAAAGTCAAATGTATTTTTAAATTTATTGACGGCAAAAATGAATTCCGAACTGTTTGAGCTTAGAATGTTGCGCTTCTTTGCAAGAAGATATTCCGGAAACGCTCGACATATGGTACACAAATTCAGAGAACGAAAGGATCACTTTGAAATTTGGAATGATTCCGAATTCCTGCGAAGGTTTCGTCTTTCAAAGACAAGTGCACGAATGGTCCTAGTTCAAATTGAATTAAAGCTGTTACCACATGTAGAAAGGTGTGTTAAATAATATTTCAATATGTTCATTTGATTAGTATATTCGAATGGTTTTATAGACACACAAATATTTCTCCAAGCCTCCAGTTGCTGATTGCTTTAAGATTTTATGCATCGGGAAGTTTTCAAATAACAGTCGGAGATTTTGGTGGAATTTATCAAACCACCACAAGCAGAATAATCAAAAGAGTATCAGAAGCGATTAAATCATTGTACGACCGATATGTAAAACACCCTTCTACTGATGAAGAAATATTGTCAACACAAACAAGATTTTATAAAATTGCAAAATTTCCTAGATGTGTTGGAGCATTGGACTGCACACATGTACAAAAAAAGTCCCCTGGTAATATCTTATATTTCAATAATTTTCTTTTCTTTGAGATATTGTAGTTTATTATTATTATTTAGGTGGTGAATTTGCTGAACTATTTCGGATCCGTAAAGGTTATTTTTCACTTAATGTTCAGGCTATGTGTGATGGTGATTTGTGTTTTACTGATATAGTCACCCGTTGGCCAGGATCAACTCACGATAGCACAATATTTAATAATAGCAAACTTAAATATATGTTCGAGTCTGGTTCACGTGGCGAGCAAATAATACTTGGAGATGGCGGTTACGCAGGATATGCTTCATCAACATATTTAATGATACCATTAGATAATCCTAGAACAAATGCTGAAAAACTTTATAACGAATCTCAAATTCGGACAAGGAATACAATTGAGAGATGTTTCGGAGTGTGGAAGCGACGTTTTCCTATTCTTTCCATGGGTTTAAGAGTGGACTTGTCTACAGTTCAGGACATTATAATTGCAACATCTATCTTACATAATATATGCAGAAAAAACTCGGATAAAGTACCTCCATTCGAAAGTATTCGACAACAAAACGCGTTTACAATTAGTATGAATAGAATATCACGTAATTATTCATTAAATAGAAATTCTACAAATACTACAAGAAATACACTAATAAATTATTTCGGTTCATTATAAGTTATGTTATTTTATTAATAAAAATAAATTACTAAAATTAATTATTAATTAAGGATTCTTTAAGTTTTTTTAGTTTTAAATCCTGCTCCTCCTTCTGTGATTTTTTTAATTCCATTTCAATTAAAAAAAGTTCGTTTTCACGCTTGTTTTTATCCCTGTAGTAATTAGTTTGTTCCGTGAGTAAAAGCTTTCTCTCATCTTTAAGATCTTCATATTCGTCTATCAATGCATCTAGTTTATCTTGATTTGGTTTTCGCTTCCTCCTTTTTGGCTGTTCGTAGCATTCGAGTGAAGAAAATGATTTTTGCGTTTCCACATTTTCGTCATCACAAGCGACATCGCCAACTAAAACATCATGTATTGGTCGTTTTAAAATATGAATGGCATCACTAGGACGGTAAGATAGGCCATCATTGTCATGGTCATTGTCATCAATTAGATGACCAATATTTTCTTCCAGAATATCGACGGCCGCTTCATTCCGTTTCTCTGTTTCATCAATCTTAAAAAAATTTATAATTTTATAAACATCTAGCTGAATAGCTTCGCCATTGCGAAGATTTTGGAAATGAACTACATTTTAAAATCTGTCGACAGGACTTTTACTTTCATATAGAAGTATATTAAAAAAACTTATTTGTACTCACATTCAATGAAAATTGCTTATCACCGCCTCCACGATCTTGCAACCCGCATGTCGATGGTCCAATCAATGACAAAAGGAGCTCTTCATCAGTGGACAAATGCAATTTGGGACCTGGCCCTCCACCTGTCCTAAACCTCTCTCTCTGGTTGTTGCCCATTTTTTTGCGAAGATTTTTCTTTAAATCATCATATTTCGACCTCAAATTTAGAGCGTCTCGGGGTGATCTTCCGCTACTCGCATTAAATTGCTCCATGAGTTTTGACCATGTTTCACTTTTTTTTTGGTTATTTACTGCATCGGTTTTTTTTGACTCGAGCACACTTTTGTATTGATATACAAGCTGCAAAAGTGTGGTTTTTTCACCTTCTGTGAAATTTGCGCTACGTTTATTCATTTTGAAAAAAATTAACGAAAAAAAATTAAAATTTTTTGAAATTTTAAATAATTTTTTTGACACAAAGTATAACGTCAAACGCAAATGCTGCCATATTATATGAAAAAACGCATGGGTAGAAACACTTAGGTAAATCAATAGGTAAAGTTGCCGAACGAAAGATACCGAGTAGGTAAAGATATCTAATAGGTTCATACACCAATAGATACCTATTTGTTAAAGTTACGGGCATTAATAGTTGATATTTTTTACTAATGCAGTTGAAAAATAATCTACGTGGTTGAATATCCCAACCATACGATTTAGTTTATAAATGTAACTCAAAGGTTTATTATGTTCAACATGCACCTATAATTTTTAAACTTTTTAGTTGAACATTTTTATGAAAATTCTAATATACTTAAAATCAACTTTAAAAGTTAAAAATTCAACTCGTTTTGGTTAGGATAAATATGCAAACTTAAAAAGTTGAAAAAACGTTGATTTTTGACATTGTACTTTAATTCTTCTTACTTTTTCACAGATTTATTAAACGGATAATGCTAGAGAAATGTCAGCCTCATACATCTTGAGATCTTCTTGGATTGCACTTAGCTTGTTCTTGCTTGTTCATAATACTCTGGCCCAACAATTTGTAGATTGGGCACGCAACCTGGAGACTACCGTGCTGCATACAAAGCTACCAGATGTCACTGATTTTCTGTCGGAATACGATTTCATTATAGTTGGCGCTGGTTCTGGGGGATGCGTAGTAGCAAATCGTCTGAGCGAGATACCAAATGCCAATGTGTTGCTGTTAGAGGCTGGCGATCAGGAAACATTCCTCAGCGATGTGCCACTCACGGCATCGGTTACACAGATGACTCGCTACAATTGGGGCTACAAGACGGAGCCAACGCCCAACGCCTGCCAGGGCTTAAAGGGTGGAGTCTGCAATTGGCCGAAGGGTCGTGGAGTTGGGGGCACCAGCTTGATTAATTTCATGTTGTATACGCGTGGCCATCGTAAAGACTACGACCACTGGGAGGCATTAGGGAATCAAGGTTGGAGTTATGCTGATGTACTGCCCTATTTCAAGAAATCTGAAAATATTGGAATCGAAAATTTGCGGAAGTCAAAATACCATGGACATACTGGTCCTCTTGACGTGCGATATTCTGACTATAGGTCTAAGTTGTTGAAAGCCTTCCTCAAATCAAGTGATGAAATGGGTTACAATATAAACGATCCCAATGGTGAGCAATTAATGGGATTTAGCCGCTCACAAGCAAATATAAGAAATGGTAGACGTTGCAGCACTAGCAAAGCATTCATTAGGCCCATCGCAGACAGGCCTAACTTGCACATATCAATGCAGTCGTGGGTCACCAAAATCATTATAGACCCTGTTACGAATGTGGCTACAGGAGTTGAATTTGTGAAGAATAAAAAACGTTATGTGGTGATGGCTAGTAAAGAGGTTGTGCTGTCGGCAGGTGCCATTGCCTCGCCGCAGCTTTTGATGTTGTCAGGAGTGGGGCCTCGTGAACACCTGGATGAGTTTCAGATACCTGTGTTAAGTGATCTGAAGGTTGGCTTTAATTTGCAAGATCACGTCACGTTGAATGGCTTAGTCTTTGAGGTAAACGATTCAACGATCAATGATTTGAAAGTGTTGAATCCACGAGATATACTACAGTATATATTTGAGGGCCGTGGACCATACACAATACCTGGAGGAGCGGAGGCTTTTGCCTTTGTGCGAACTCCGAACTCAACATATGGTTGGTGTTGTTTAAATTTCCACTAAATTATAGCATAAATAATAGTTTATTTTTAGACAAGGACTATGCCGATATGGAAATTGTACTCGGTGCAGGTTCTTTAAGTGGTGATCGCTTTGGCTCCATGCGGGATCTTCTCGGTATTCCAGACGAATTTTATCACTACGTTTTTGATGATGTACAAGGAAAAGTAAATATTTGTATATGTGTATATTAAATAAAAAGCATATCTCATTGGTATGTAATGATACATGCTTTTTGTTGTCATTGAATTATTTAATTATTAAAATTACACAAATTTTACAAATATTAAAATTACACAGTGCGCTATAATGATCTCCTATAAAATTATTTAACTTTTTGTGGGCTTCTCTGTTGTGCTTATCTACGGATTCAAAGGTTTAACAGTATAAATTTGTAAAAAAATAATTTCTGCGACGAAAGATACTATATGTTTTTGTATAAAGTTCAACTCTGTACTGGTATATTTGCTACATTAGATATTGAACGAACTATATAGTGTTAGCTCCATTTTTTGCACTGACTATAGAGAACTGACGCAAAAATATTTACTGGATATTTTTATTAACTGACATTAATAAAGTTACATCTTACAAAACCTCTTGGTTTAATTTTCAAAAAAAAAAATGCAAACCCGTGTTTCGCACACCAAATTTAATTAGTTTTTTTTTATGAAACGTTTCGATAATGGATTCTATTTACCAGTTACCGTTTGAAATTAGTCTATTCACTATCTTAAATAACTGATTTTTAACAGATATAAGTAGAAATATGGCAATAGATTTTCCGAATTTTCATATATAAATAACATACAATCTAATTCTCATTATTTACTTTATAACTTCTACAAAAGGAAACATTTGGGCTAGTGCCTGTTCTTCTGAGACCAAAGAGCAAAGGTCGTATATCACTGCGCAGCAAAAGTCCTTATCAATGGCCCAAAATGGAACCAAATTTTATGCAGGACCCTGATGATATTCGAGCCATGATAGAGGGCATACACCTAGTAAAATAATACAAAGAACTGAAAACATACCTATGATATAATAATAAACAAACTATTTGCAGATTCTAAAATTAGCTCAGACTAAACCTATGCGTCGTCTGGGAACACGTTTTAACGCCAAACCTTTTCTAGGTTGCGAACAGGAGTTATTTGACACTACGGCTTATTGGAAATGTTGTTTGCGGCGGTATGGATCTAGTCTACAGCACCAGGCGGGAACCTGTAAAATGGGTCCACATACAGACCCAGATGCAGTGGTCGATGATCAACTACGAGTGCATGGAATAAAGAGGCTGCGCGTTGCTGATGCCTCTATAATGCCCACTATACCGGCTGGTCACACTAATGCAATTGTCATAATGATTGCGGAAAAAGCAGCCGATATTATAAAGAATACGTGGCGTTTAAAATAATTTCTGTATTGTATTTTTAGCTCATTTATTATTCATATAAGTTTAAGCTATTCATTTAGTTTAAGTTAGGACTTAAGTATTTTTATGGTAGAAGATTTGTAGTCTTGATACTTGATATATGTGATACTATGAAGACGAATGTCTGAGAGATAGTTGTAAATTATAACATTCACAATTTAATTTAAAACTATTTGCATAAGTATTTAAGTTCATATCATCATAAACTAATTAAACTAAACTAAAACTGAAAATTAATTTATAAATAAACAAAAATAAATAGAATTAAAGACATCTGTGCTGACTTATAATATGAGTCCCATAATAAACGTGATTGTCTCTATCATGTTCTGTACGGTTAGAAACTTATAGTAAATTTAAATTCATTCTGAATTGCATATGGGCATTTCCTGGCGTTCCGGACGGGACATTCGTACGCTTAAAACATTAATATCTTGAAGGAAAATTAATGAATTTACTTGATTTATTTTGTGCATATAGTATTTAAATAGAAACAATTATAGAATTCTATACGGTATATCAAAAGATTTAAAAAAGGTGGGAGTTCCGGACGGGACAAAACAGAAGTAAATATCGAGATTCATATGGATATTCCAAAAAGCAAATTTTGCGTACAAATGATTTTTTTGAAATATTTTAAAAAATAGTTGAAATTATGTACTTTATTTGTATATTTACACTTTGTTCCTAAAGTTTACAGTTTTTTCATAATAAATCGCAGAAAAATTCCGGACGGGGAAAAAAAAATTCCGTATTGAAATGATCAGTACGATTTTTATTCTAACAATAGAATAATTTATAATTTACAATATATTTTTTGTATTATCTCTGAACATAGCTGAGACAATTTATATTACGGGTGTATTTCTTTATTCATTCTGTAATAAGAATAGAATGAACAGAATAGTTTGATTTTTTATACGGAATATCTAGAATACTGTGAATAAAGTAACAGTTTCAGAATAACCAGAATAAAAAAAAATCGGTCTTTCCTAACTCGTCTATGTATTGAATTGTAAATAATTAAATATGTACTATTTTAGTATACCAATTTGCGGATTTTCTCAGATATATTTTAAATATAAACTAAGAATGGTTTGTCTATTAAAATATAAAAAAAGATATCAAATCAGGCAATGATCAGGGGTTTTCATCAGTGCCTGATTCTAAACGTGACGCTATTCGAAGTTGCTATCCTGATCATGTTGCCTGATCTAAACCTTATATTTTTCTTAAAAACCATTTACCAAATTTAAGACTTTTAAACAAAAAATAGTTTTGTGAATTAAGTTATCTCAATAACTTTTGCAATGACAAAAAGTTAACGTTTTGAGTATAAATGAGTTATTTCAAATTTTTACTTTAATTCAGGACGTATGGTGATTTGCAATAACTATATAAATTGACATAATATAAATATTTTTATTAATATACAATATATGGTTTTGTACACAAAAAATAAGTACACCTTAAAATTTATATTTTTTATTTTTGACTGAACATCATTTTGGTAAGTTTTTCCTGTATTTCATTAGGTTTACTTCAAAACATATACTGAAATATTCCCGATGATATACAAAATAATTCAGAGAAAAATTTCCTTATACCAAGATTTAAATACCAAGATATTAAGTACTCATTTGATGAGTACTTTTGTACTGTTGTATAGTTATTTTTTGGAGCAAAAAGGACACAATATCAAGTGATGTAAAGTAATAATACAATAATAATAGTTTGGCGCTACAGTCCTATAAGAACATAGCCCGAACCCTCCCAACATTTTGAGCTGTGCGTGTTATATTTCTACTCAAATTGGTGGGACCTACAGCTCAATGTCGAATCCGAACGACGGGTGAGAGCTTTTTATACACCCAGAAAAAAATACTATATAAATAATAGTTTTTTACTATTAAATATAGTCAATAGGATAAATTATTACTTTAATAGGAAAATACCATTAAATAATAGAAAATACTATGACATTGCCATTGAGTTTATATGAAAAGATTTATTTTTTGTATACTATTAAATCAATAATTGGTCAATAATTTTAATAGGAATTGAGGGAATTTTTTTCTGGGTGTAGGCAATGTTTTACTCTCGTAGGTTTGCCAATTAATACCGAGAGGTATCGCGGTATAGAAAAATGTTTCTATGAACAGATGTTGATAGCCTCAGTCCAGGCATGAACCCGGGGCCTTTCAGCTCCAACGCACTAACATTGAGCTACCGACGCGGATATAAAGTAAAAACCTAAATTAAAAGGAACAAAATTTTACCTTTTGTCAAAAGTACATTTTTAAATATGTGCTTTTTATTTTAGTTTATTATTAAAATTGTATGTATTTAATGAATTTTCTTTATTATTGGTAATAAAACTGGTTTAATGGATAAATAAATCCTTAAAACCAATTTTAATGTTTTTTTTTTAATTTTATATGATTTTTGATTTTTTAATATATACATATATAATTTGTGAAGTTACAAATATTTAGTACTAAACTATGGTTTACCAGTTCTACCAGTTCCAAATCCTATCATGTATTTTCTGTTGCCTCGTTTGTATATTTGCAATAAAATAGGAAGCCGTCATGGAATAAAATGTTGAAATTGTTTTTTTTTTTCATTTTATATTATTATGTGTACAACCCTTTATATAAATTTGTATTCATTTTAAATATGAAAAATTACTTATTAATATAAAATTATATACATATTTACTATGTTAATCACTTTTATTCTGTACTAATATCGGAATCCCGAGATTGGAAATGTTTCAATCCCCTAATCCCATGATTACGAAAACAACTTCAAATTGTATTCCCTAATTGCAGCACGAAGTAGATCTGAAGCGTAACGTATTTATGTTTATATTGAATCTGTTCTAAATTTACCTTACATTCTCATCATAGACACCGCAGGTATATAAAATAGCAACAGACACAGAACAATCATAAACAAATCCATAAAATAAAATCATTGTTATTCTACTGATTCCACGGAGGCGTGCACAATATATTTTGTTTTGCACATATATATTTACTTTGTAATTTTTTTTATAATTTAATAACAAGAAAAGTGAACATGTTAGGTTAATGATCACTTATAATATAAACATAAAAATTGAATTCTGAATCGACATTTGCAGAAGAAGAGAAGATTTTCAATTTTTTTATTAATGATTATTTATTTTTATACCGTACACTAATAGTAAATACCCTTTTATTCAGTTTGATGCGCCGCATATTAGGAAAAACATAGCAAAAACGCTCGCATCGCCTGTTTTAAGCGCTAGTTTCTACATTTTTAGGACTAGAGACTTGAAATTTTGATATTACCTTCAGAATTCTTTAGAGAATGGAATGGAATATTTTTTGTTTTTCGTTACCAGGGGCTGATACCCTACAGCCGGAAGTTAAGACTTTCGAAGAATAAATTTAGTACTGGCATGAAGGTAAAGGATCCTACTAATCAGAACATAAGTATTTGGTTGATCCGAGATGATCCAAACATGTTCTATTCTATTGAAAATACACAATTAAAAAAAAATTAAAAATTAAGAGATAAGTTTAACTACCCATATCTACCATAACAAATAGAACTAAAATGCAATTTTTACCGTAAATTGTTTGCATTAATGTTCTTAATATAACAACTAAAAATTATCAGATTCCAATAAAAAAAATGGCGATTCTACAGCGATTCTACGGCGATTTGTATACAGCATTGACAATTACATTTTTTTGGTAAAGAAAAATTCTATCAAAATAAGCGCACTTTAGATGACCGTAAGCTCTTGGGTCAAATGACTTGCATGACACATTATTGGTGTGTCCAAATTACGAAAAACGAAGAAAAAAAGTTTAAATTCCAAAATTTTTAGTTACCTCCAATACGAGGTAATCTACACCGAAAAAATTATTGTAGTGAATTATACTACATTTATGTCTTCGTTTTGAAAAAATGCACTTCTACTACATGTTGATCGTTTTTAATACATTTGTATTAATATGTCTGGATTTTACTATCCAATGTATTAGAAATTCGTTTTCTACATATTGCAGAATATGCAGTATGTATTTGTTTTCTGTAGTTTTTTATTTTTGAAATACGTGTACTACATAATACATAAAGTGTATTATGCAATTATTTTGTGTAGTTTTGTGTAGTTTAAAAATTAAATTATAAATTATTTACATATTATTATAAATTCTTTTATAAAATATATTCTATAAATTTACTATAAATTCCCCTGTATACAAAAATATGTATCACTTAAAGTTAATTGTTTTTATAAAAATTTGATTAAAATTGAATTTAATATATAAAATCTTAAAATTAACAGCCCTATTAAAATGTATCTAAATATGAAAACATAATTTACTTTCAAAAACAGCTAAGTTTTGTTTATATTTTTAAACCCAAAGGAAATTCTTCGGCGATTGCAAATTTATAATTATTTTCAGGATTTGTAAATGCTGGTGACCTATGCACCACTTTAAAAAATAACCGCACACATTATCACATATGTTTAGAGTATTTATAGTCGGCTTAGATCGACTATAGCATTCATAATTTTTACTAACTTCATCACATCAACTTCATCACAATTTCCCTACTTAAAAAATGTCCATGAGACCTAAGTTTCCTTACTGGTTTTCTTATAATTTTAATGTTAATTGTTAAACGTAAAGAACCGGAACCGTGTCGATTTTTGAAACCGGAAATAGATCGGAAATCATTATTATTCATTTATTTTTATATTTTTTGGCCGATTTTTTTTTAATTTTATTTTATCGGACGGTGCAGCAATCCCTCCTGGAACTGCAGAAAACTCGAAAACCGATATAACTTACATTTTATTAATATAACAAAGAAAGAAAACTTATATAAAAAATCAGCAAATTGAAATCCGATTGCACGATTATGTATTATTTTTAAAATGTTTGTCCGTCAGACTAACTTTTTTTTAAGTTTGTTGCAAATCTAACAAAACAAGTTTAGAATTACACATGCTTTTTTCAGAACTCAATATTTAGTTGGCTTAACAGATAGTTGGTCTTTCCGACTAAATCATAATATATTTTCAGCAACCAACAGACAGCAGCCTAATTTTCAGTACTAACCGGCTATGTTTTCCAATTGTATGTAGTATCAAAGAAAAAACATTATTGACAGACAAAACATTATTGAGAACTCAAAAAAACACAAATACACTTTCGCTACAATTATAACATAAATGATCTACGATGAAGCTTTTCATAAATATTTTTTATTCACATGTATGACCGAAGTATTTTTCCCAGAATGCATTATTATTATCTACACCAGTCAGATAAAATAAACAATTTTACCAAAGACTATAATTTTACACCCTCTAAAGTAAACAATTCAAATTGTACACTAAGAAAAAAGTGACGTACTGAAATTAAATAAAATTTATTAACGTGTCGATCATGTATTTCCCGGTGACAACGATATCGGCTACAATTCGTTGAATATCGGTTGAATATCGTGTGACTACAATTTTTGATTCATGTATTAAACGAAACGTTGCGTACGCTCGTTTTGAGAGTTTTTTTGTTGCCAGCATATAAATCATACAACAATCTAAAAAAAATAATAACATTTTTCTTTATGAAAAATATTTGGCAAAACAAAAATTTTTAACACGCGTTCGATTCAAAGAGCGAAACGAACGAAACGTTTGAAATACGTTATACAAATTTTAGACGAAGGGGACTGGATATGAATCGTAGTCACACGATAATAAAAAGATCTTCTGGAAACTACTTATAAAGTACTTCACCATGTGATGCATACGTTCAATACGAACCACGCTTTTGGCGCTTTGAGCGCTGGAATTTTACTTGAATTTAAAAATATATTGGGATAGAGTCAAGACCGTCTGTAGACGGTCTTGCCGATTAAAGGTTTAATTGATAATCTCGTAAAAACTCAAAATATGTAAAAAAATTAACTCTATGGATATCTTAAAAACATGGAAATATACATTTGTTGTAACATCATGTCATAAAAATGAACGTACCATTTTTACTAGATCCGAAATGATAGGCCGCGCAACTGCACATTTGGTTGCCGTAACCTCATAATTGCATATGTCATTCTGCTAAAATTGAACTTCGTGCATTTGTTACAGCCATTGAGTACGTTGTATTATCAACAACATAAATACATAAATGTCAAATAAGTTCACATGTCGAAAACAAAAGGCAACGTTAGTTCTATGTCTGTACTAGAAATAGCAATGTGAGCAGATTTTAGCGTAAGGCACGTGAAGTGTGAAAATAAAAATTCCTGGGATCGAAATTTTCTATGACGGAAAATTGATTCATTTCACGGTTCACCTTGATGCCAGCATCGCGGGCCGAAATTTGTTCATCCACGAAAAAGTCTTAAATCGTAGTACAACCTCCCATGTAGGAAAAAACGATGTCAATCTTGCGCCAAGAATGCATTGCTCTGGGCCAGGTCTGGAACCCAGAACTGGCTGAATACTGGTTAAGGCTTGGAATGATAAGAAGGTCGCAAGACTGGCTCTAAGTATTCGGCCAAGACTGGCAAAAAATACTTGGCCAATATAATATAACAATAATGTGGCAGGACTGGACCATTTCAAAAATGCAAAAAAAAAATACATTTTTTTTTTACTTTCCACTCTTTTCTTTTTCTTCCATTCTATTTATTTCTCATTTATTTTACACAATTTCCAATTTTAAGTAATTTAACAATTGTACAAAAAATTCGGTAACAAACTGGAATCGAACTCCTGCTTCGGAAGTTAACGTCCACTGCTCTTCCATTTGGCTACGCATCTAACTTATGTTGTCTGAGAATTTTGCTTCAAAAACAAAATTTCTGTTTTGTTTCTTATTTGTCAAGTTTTTTCTAATCTGACAGACATTTTCAAATTATGAAGTTCAAGATTTTGAAAAAATGCTCTGAATCAAGTGAGCTTAATAGCGTAATTGAAGTTTTGGTCCTGGCTAAATCTTCACTCACGAAGACATATTCAATAAGTATTGGGTGACTTTTGGAAGTTATCCAAGACTTGGTAATCCAATCATGGCTGAGGCTATTAAAGTCTAATTAGCCATTACTTGGACGGCCAAGGTTGGATATGCCTTACGTCCTTTGTCAAGCCTGTCGTTTTGTACATGGGTACTCTGTTAGTTCTGCCGGAATCTTAGTCAAAGGTGTTTTAACCAAGCATTGGTTTGTCAATTCTGGCTGAGTCTAGGGCGAGAACTACTTTACTAAGCCTTCATTTGTCAGTTCTGGCAGAGTCTTGGGCAACAACTACCTTGCCAGGGCTTGGTCTCCCAGTTCTGGCTGAGTCTTGGGCGAAGGTTTTTTAACCAAGCATTGGTCTGCCAGTGCTGGTTGAGGCTTCAGACCGTCGCCAGGCCTGGCATTTCCTACATGGGATGTAGAAAATATTTAAATTGATAATTTTTTATTTCATTTTCTCTTAGTGTAGGGTTTCTCAATTAAAACGATGAGAAATGAATAAAAGCGTGTTCAGGGTTACCGTCGCATATAAGATATTTTAGTGTCATAAGAGGACTTTCAAAAATTATTTTATCTTATGACTTTTTGAATTTTGTTGCATTATATGGGATATAATAATTTAGGTGGTCTTTCAATAACTCCATAACTTAAGAAAATATTAACTAAATATGTAAAGTTGCAACCTATTTAAGAAACATGGTGTTTAAAAAAAATAATTTGACTTACATAACAAAGTCATCCAATTAGGTTACACATAAAGTATAATCTGTTGATAAACTTTTTCTTTATTAAAAACTAAAATACAATTAAAATGATTTCTCAAAAGTTCGTTACGGATTAACTCCTTTTATAATTTATAAAAATAAATTTGTTTATTATTAATAATTTTCTACAAATCCTAGTGTTTTATATTTTTAATATTTTTGAATATTAGAATGACCATGATTTTATTTACATGGTTAAACCAAACTCCCAGTAAAAAATTATATTTATAAGATGAATAAAAAAAAAAGTTTCCACTGTCAAACTTTTTTTTTTGCCAATTTTAATAATTCTGAACGGTAACCCTGCGGGTGTAAAATTAAAGAACATGCGCAGCATGAATGTAAACACATTAAAATGTATTCACAATCCGGAGCAGATTGTACAAAAGCACTTGTGTACATAATATACATAATTAAATACTTCTTGAAAATTATGCCCAGATATAATCCCTATATTTCTCATTTATAAAAAATGGGGATTGTGAACGATTGTGATGTAGGCATAATTTACCGAATGGATTATATCACTTTTTAAGTAGTTTTATTTAAAACTAGCGGGGCATCTACACAGCTTCGTCCGTGCGAAATTTTCGTAAATGCAAATAGAGTGTAAAAATGCGCTAAGAGTGTAAAAATCCTTGAAAAAAATGTAAGATATTGGACAATTGATACGCCCACTATCTATAGTAATTCCATGGTTAAAAATGCTGTTCTACGTCGATGAGAATTTTATTTTTATACCCTACACTAAGAATGAAAGAGTATATTCAGTATGGTACGCCGTTTGTAACACCCAGAAGGAAACATATCCGGTATGGAAAATATATATGTATTCCTGATCAGCATGGTTATCTGTGCACCACTTTAAATGGTAACCGCACACATTATCACATATGTGTAGGGTGTTTATAATGGGATTGGACCGATTATAACATTCATAATTCCTACTAACTTCATCACACGAACTATCACAATTTCCCTACTTCAAAATATACAATGTGACCTAACCATCCTTTCTTATTTTATTTTCCGGCTTATTCTTTGGGTTTTCCGAATTTTCTTTTACCCTACGCCACCCATTACGAACAAAAGAAAAAATTATCGAAATCGATCGAGATATTAGGCAAGTTTTTTTTAAATGTTTCAGTGTCAGCCAATGAGTCATTCCATATCAAATCAACCGAAAAAATTGGCTAAATTTCAGCTTCCCAGATGGTGTGGTTTCAGAGATTTGTGATTTAAAATTTTCAAAAAAATGTAGTACAATTTCAATACTACGTTGTTTTAATAGTGGTCAGTTTTAAACAAAGTATATTTCAAAACGCGGTAGCTCAGTGGTTAGTGCGTTGGACTGCGAGCCGAAAGGTCCCCGGTTCAAGCCTGGACTGGGGCTAACAACATCTTTTCATAGAAACATTTTTCTATACCGCGCTACCTCTCGTCAGTAAATGGCAAACCTACGAGAGTAAAACCATTGCCTATGAAAAGCTCTCACCCGCCGTTCGGATTCGGCAATAAACTGTAGGTCCCACCACTTTGAGTACAAATATAACACGCACAGCTCAACATGGTGAGAGAGCTCGGCCGAAGTTCTATACAGGACTGTAGAGCCAAACTATTATTATTATTATATTTCAAAACGACATATTTCAAAAAGCAACCTTTTTAGAAATTTTAAATTAATATATGTTTAAGGTTGACTTTTTAACTATTATTTAAGATTTTAACTGGAGTGGTAAAATCACAGGTCCAGAAGTAATGAATAAAAATGTTGTAGAATGTTGAACATTTTGTATGAATTTTTTTTTTTTATATATCAATTTTTTTTTGTTATTTTATAAAATACATGCACAGTATCAAATTATTCTGCCCTACACATAAAAATGAACTTTATTCAAAACTTGGAGCAAATGCTATGAACTGTCAAAATGTTCCACATTTCCTTAAATTTATATGCTGAAATCATTTGCTTATGTATGAAAATATAATTTTTATATTGTATTAATATTAATAAAAACGTTGGACTGACCAATTACTTTAAATATTTTGAAATAAAATAAAATATTTGCTCAGGAAATTTACGCTAGCTTAAAACGAAATATTTTTTTCATTAATATGGCTCATTGACTACGTTTATGCCGTACGAGTTAAGCCCAAGCTAACGCTTAGCCGGAGTTATAAATGCGGCATTTATAACTCCGCGGTACATACTATTCCAAATTTATAATGGGCCATTTGAACTTGTTTTTCAACGGAAAATGGTATATGTCTGGATAAACATTCGACAGATGTCGCAATTTGCTTCATAATTCATCACATATATCACAAAACAACTCTTCAGGCACACGCAATGCTACAAATCCCAACCGTTTTGGTTCCCAACCTTTTTGGTTTCGCGACCCCCTTTTAAACTCCATATGTCTATTGTGACCTTTTGAAAATAAAATAGATTGTTTTAATACACTGTTCTACAAATTGAGGGTTGTTGGATTCCATCGAAATAAAACTTATCATTTCTAGTAGATTTCGGTCTCCAGATTCTTGCTCAGAATTTGCCCACCACGAAATTTAGCAAAATATTGATCAAAGTTGCAAAAAAGGTAGCAGGACCTCTGACAATTTATTGATACGAATTACTAATTTTGTGGTCTAGTCCATTGGTTCCCAACCTTTTTGTTTTTTGTGACCCCTTTTGAAAGTAAAATAGAGAATATTTTAATACACAGTTCTAAAAATTGAGGGTTGTTTGATTCCACCAAAATAAAACTTATCATTTTGTTAGTTTATATCGCACTTTATTAAAGTTTGGTAATATTTAATTAAAATGCAGGGAAATACACGCAGCGATTTATAATTTCATACTGAAATACTGTAGTGGGGCTAGGTGCAAAAAACATACAAAATCCATCCACATTATGGGTAAACTTCTTGCAGACTTTTAGGGTTAAAAAATAAATGTATTACACAACCGCCTTCAACGAATGCTTCTAAATGACTGAACTAAAATTTTGGAAAATTTGACATACAAAATTTTAACCAGTTGGGAAGGTTAGATCACATGGGAAATTTTAAAGTAGGTGTAATTATGATAGTTAGGATTATCAAAATTATAGTCGGTCTAAGCCGACTATAAATACCCTACACATATGTGTGGTTACCATTCAAAGTGATATATAGGTCACCAGGGTATACGAATCCTGAAAATAACTACAAACATTCAATCGCTGAAGAATTTCCATTCATTTGATACCCATATTTACAAATGGGTAGGTGTACCGAATATCGATTTTTTTTTTTGTGAACCACAAGTCTTTTCGCTGGAAAACATTATTATCATGTACTGGAGCATGATGTCAATATATATTTGACCAAAAAAGTTTACCTAAGCACGTATACATAAAAATTGATCTTTATATGTACATTTTATATGAGGTATTTGATAATAAGTGGTCGGATCATAGGTCACAATGAACCGATCTAGCCAATTTTTTCGCACATACAGCGTAGGTATATTAGTAATCAAAGTTATAAGTTTCATTTATCCAGCTCTTCAATTTTAAAAGTAGTAGGGATTTCAACAGACAGACAGACAGATGGACAGACAGACGGACAGACAGACGGACATCGCTAAATCGACTGAGGAGGTCATGCTGATCAAGAATATATATACTTTTCCATACCGGAGATGCTTCCTTCTGGGTGTTACAAACGGCGTACCAAACTGAATATACCCTTTCACTCTTAGTGTAGTGTATAAATACGAACTTTTATAATATATAGTTTCTGCATATTAGGTATGGAAATATATTTCGTGACGTAATATTGTGTTTAGAATTATGTTTAAAATTGAGAAAATTACAAATTAAATTGACATATTTCATTTTAAATTGAGATTATTCCAAATAAAATTGGTATTTTACAATTCATATAGAGAGAATTCCAAATAAAATTGAGATTTTTCCATTTAAAATTGAGAAAATTCCAAATAGAATCGAGATTTATAATTTAAAATTGAAAAAAATTCTAAATTGAATTGAAATTTAGAAATCTGCAAATGATATTGAGATTTTCCATATGAAATTTGTAACAAATAAAGTGAAAATAACAAAGAAATTTAATATTATTTAAATATTTTTTTTCTCACGGTACATACAAAATCGTTTAATAAAGAGGATCATAAATGGGAACCGGTTTTAGGACAGGGAATCGAATCACTTTCAAAATGTATATATGGGAATATGAATCCAAAAATTTTTGTATGTTGGAAACGAAATCGCTATAATAAAAATTCTTGAAAGCAGAATCGGAATCATTACCCCAAAGGGTTTTTGTCACTGAATTCATTTGTAATTTTCAAAACTTCAATTGTGATAAATTACTCTCTCGACACACTTTTTAGGTAACACTAATTTCGTACTGGCAAATTCTAGAATAAGAAATCAGCAGACTGAAATCTACCAGAAATAAGAGGTTCATTCCATATTAAAATCCTTTTAACAGTGTAATCATATGTGTACTCATCTGAATGTTATGGAATATTGCAATTTTTCTAATATCGAATATTCTTAAATTCGGTTTGATTTTACGACAACGAGAATTTCAAAGCACCTATATGTAAAAATAATCAGTTGTTTCGGCGAGAGTAAAATAAGAGTTGTACTTTTATTACTATTAGTGTTCTTACTATTTTTAATACCTTTTCAATTTAATGCTTATAAAATTAAAATTTCATTTAATTCAATTTTTTTAATTAAATTACTTAAAAATCTTATTGGATATCCCTTGGCGACCCCCTGAAAATATCTAGTCGAATTACATTTTTCTTATAATTTGTTAAAACAAAAATGTACTTTTCGTTGCAAAAGGTTACAACACATTTAATATACACTTCAGTTTCCAATAGTTGATTGTACTTAGTACTTGAGTGTGCATTTATTTTTGATTCCGTTGCCATAATATAAGTTTTTTTTTTTTAAATAAATAAAAACGAGTTAGAAAAGTTAAGTGACATGGGTGGGACTGAAAGTCAGTCGGACCCGACTATGGAATACCCGAAACCATGTATGTCAAACTCATTTGACATCACGGGCCGCATTTGTTTATCATAAGAATAAAAATCGCTGGTCTTTTTCATTTGGTTCTTCGGTTGTTTCTATTCGTCCCCGATAAAAGCAAAAAGCCGTGCAATTATTGTCTGTTTAAAATATATTGAAAAAATGTCCGAACATCTTTGAACATGTCAAAAATCATCCAAAATTGTTTGAACTTTTTCTGTACCTACCCAGTCTGCCATTAGTTTCGATATCGATGTGATAACGATACGATATGTCAGCAAAATCGTACGATATCGAATCAGATCTTGTACCAAAATCGATCTCCAAATAGTACTAAAACTGCAAAGATAGTTCAAAGCGACATAACGCAGTTTTTTTCGAAACGATAATATAAACGATTCTGGATTAATATTGCATCAAATAGTGCAAATATCGAAATTAATTTGAAAAACATTGATATATCTATGTGAGCAATGTTAAAAAGTATCCTATCATAAAATTTTACTCTACGAAAATTACGAAATTATAAACACTAGCAACGAGATCGGATTTTTATTATCCAAGTTAGTTCGAGAAAACTTTGAGTCATAAATCACATGGCAGACTTGTTACCAATTTTTTTAGAATTTCGGTACAAACAATACTTAATGATATTGATAAAGTTTGTATTTTAAAATATCGTATAGAAATTTGATATTTATATAAAATTGAAAAGGGTTCCTGTTTATGAACAATCAATTTAAATTGCAAGGACAATGACCAAGGACAATGAGCAAGGACAATGTTCAATGACAATGTTCGGATTTAGGAGTTATAAAGAAGTTTGTTTATTACCATTAAAACGAGATTTTTAGCATTCTACGGTCAAGATTTTTTTCTACAACCACAAAAAAGTAATTATTGATTAATTTTTAGTAACTTTGGACCACTGTATCTCTGGAGCTGTATCTCGTGTTTGACATGCCTGTCCTACGCCTTGGTGAGGATATAAAAGTTCACAAATATGCTGAACACTCTCACATCAGAAATTTATGTCTTATATTACATTTACGTCTTATATATATTATAAATAATGTAAAAGTGTAAAAAAGCGGAGAAAGATGCCCTGTATTTTTTTTAAATATTATCAAATTCATTAGAAAACTTTTGAATCAATATGAAAAAAATACATGAACCATAAAATTAATGATCGTACTATTATGTACTTAATGGGACATTTTTTCTAACTTCCATACATTTGTGTGTTTGACGGAAATCAGACGCAACTATTCCTGAATATTACGTTGTCTCGGGATATGTTATAAACATTTGATAAGAATATTTCAATCAAGATATTACTTTTTTTTTAATATATTTTATTATTCGGTCCAAAATCACTTAATTGATCAAACGCAACAAATAACTTTCCGGGCCGACTGTTAAAGAGCACTGATTTACAAAATAGTAACACGGCACCGCAAAAATCTACTCAAGGTTTCGGCAAAGTAAAACCGTTCTTGTACCACCCACCCATGTATTTGTGTGCTACTTGACACAAATGTACATCGACAACTGCTCAGCACCGTGAATACCTCTATATTGTATTTGACAGTTGCTCATTGCATTGCATGAACTAGGGAGAAAGAAGCATGGTAACCAACAGTTGACATTTGAAAGTGCTTCGTTGCAGTCGTTAGCGGTTAAATTTCGGTTGCTGCTGTGCCTGTATGTGTGTTTGTGCTGGATATCCATGATATATAACGCAATATTGCGTGTGTAAAGCACTTGAATAAATAATGTAAATATGTATTGTAATTAGTATGACTAAAAAATTAAATTGTGCAATATACATCTAAAACAAATCAAAATGAAAGTTATACAACATTTTTGAAAAAAAAAAATACAAAACAAAAAATATACCTAACATCAAAAATTGGTGAAATACATAAATATAATTGTGTTGTGCCTTTTTATACTTCTTATTCAAATGCTATTTTCAAAATAAATTTATTGAGTTCATAAATTAGATAAATAAATAGTTCGTCTGGTTATTCTCTGTTGCTGATTTAAAAGTTCTTTCGTTCAGTGAAAATTTCTTTATGAACCAATATAAAACATGAATAATTTGTGTATATAAAGTATTCACTTCAGTGCGTATCGTGTTTTTAAAAAATTGCTACCTTACTAGGTATCCAATGACCCAAAGCGTTTGAGGCGTAAATCGATAAGGAACGGAGTCAGATGTGACTTGTTACAATTTTTTTCGTTCTGTGCCACTTGAAGAGGTGCGTGTGAATACCTACATAACTGAATACATACCAGAGAGTAAGTGTTTGTGCGTTCATAAACTTGGTCAAATAACTACCGTTTTTAATGTATTAGAGCAAGTATGACAAAGCAAAAGTGTTATTTGAAAATACAAATGTGTTTAAAATACGAAAACTATAATAGGGGTACACATTTCATCTCGTATGTGCGTATCTCTTGTATCTCGTAAAATTTTTGACTTCGATTTACTTTTATGAAATCTGAATATTTGAAGTTGCACAGTTTAAATTGCCAAAAATTGTTCAACAGCAACAAACTGCAGATTTATAAAATTAAAAAAAGGTGATACATTTGACTATACATTTTATGAGTTTGGTGGACTTTTAAGAAATTTGAGATGCACAAAAAAAATAAAATAAAAGCATTACAAATTTGCATTGGCACTTATTTAATGGCACTTGTCGGTGTTTGACATAGCTTTGTCTAAATATGTTTTGAAAGTACATGGAAAATTAGTACCCATTCTGGAGTTGAAACCATTTGTAATATAGGCTAAACCACAAATCCTTATGCGGACATATAAATAACAACTTAATTATGATCAGGGCTCGAATTTTGATGAAATGTGATTTTTTTAATGCATTTGCCATTTTTCGGATTTATTTTGGTTATAATGTCATTTTTAAATTTTAGGTCATTATGTTTTTAATATTAGGTCATTATTTCATTTCATTATTTCGTAGAATTTTCTTGATATTAAGCAATCTTAAAGTATGTGTCTTATTTTTATATAGTATAGTACTATTTTTGTAGGTTAATAAACTTATGAAAAGCCCTTATTATAGTACTTTCGTTTAATTTGTAATTAAGAAAAATGGGATATTAAAGATATTGTTGCATTTAAGTACGCATCCGTCGTCAGTGTCAATGAAAAAATAATACAGTATTAAAAAATAAAAAAATGAAAAATAATAGCAGCGCTCTCCTATAAATTATAAATTCGATTTTTTAAAAGTGTTGCGTAATAAGAACAATCAATTATTTTTATAAATTACATGTATTGGAATTATGCCATTACAATGCAGTTTTATTTTTCCATATTCTAAACCTATTTCAAAAAATTTGGTGTCTTTTGTAAATGAGTCTTGAATTTAGGTAGGAAAAATAATAGCAGCAATACCAAATTTGTTACAAAATCCATTATTTTCTTCAAAGTTTTTAAATTTATATATTGTAATTATATTAGTTGGGCTAATTTGAACAGTATTGTTGAATATTTGAAATATTTTGTGTTACCTTGTTTTAGTAAATCGCGAAAAATCCTTAAAAAACCTTAAATTTTTTTAATAGAGCTTTCAAAATTATACAGGATATTGTTTATTTCATAGCTAAAATGTTTACTGAAGCAAATAATTTGACAACAAACACGAAACACGTGCCTAAACGTAAAAATAGTATCAAAAAATCACTTGTTTGAATGTTACATATAATTTAAGTAACCTTTTCTGTAAAATGCACCAAAGTGAAAAAAAAATATGGATATGCAATTCGAAAGATATGATTTTAGAAAACAACTCATAAAATAAGTTTTTTATGAAAGGAGCCCTGAAGGACAATTATAGATCTTGGCAAATATTAAAATACTTATTAAAAGTATTTGAAAATCGTGACTAACACTCTGAACCATTAGTCTAAAAATTCCTGCATTTACTTCTGTCCAATGCATTAAAATTTGTAATTCTGATATTCCAGGAATCAGTCGTGGAGATTTTGAATCATTGGATCATACTAAGTTACGCTAGTGGTTACATCATGTTACACTTATGATAGACACGTGCAAACTCGAGATGTATCAATATTTGCCGATGTGTTATAGTTCTTAAAGGCTTCTTACAGAAAGAACTTCTTCTTCATATCAAGATTTTTTTTCATTTTTGGTAAATTTCAAAGAAAAGATATGATTTAAACAAGTGATTTTTTGATACTTTTTTTACGTTTAGACACGTGTTTCGTAGTTTTTGACAAATATTTTGCTTTAGTTAACATTTTAGCTATGGAATAAACAATATCCTGTGTAATTTTGAAAGCTCTATTAAAAAATTTCAAGGATTTTTAATGAATTTGCGTGATTTACTAAAACAAGGTTTTGTATATTCGATATTTAATCAAAACAACATAAAATATTTCAAATATTTAACAATACTTTTCAAATTAGCCTAACTAATGTAAATAAAAGTATTAAATTTAAAAACTTTGAAGACAATAATGGATTTTGTAACAAATATGGTATCGCTGCTATTTTTTTTTCCCACCTAATTCCAAGACTCAGGCACCAAATTTTTTGAAATAGGTTAAGAATATGGAAAAATAAGACGGTATTGTAATGACACAATTCCAATACATGTAAATTATAAAAATAATTGATTGTTTTTATTACGCAACACTTCTAAAAAATGGAATTTATAATTTATGGGAGAGCGCTGCTATTATTTGTCACACTGCTGTACAACTTTTGTATTAAAATAATTTTATTTAGATTTTGCACACCTGCAGAAAAGTTTAGGTATGCAATTTGAAAAATTAATTAGTTCTTAACATTTTTTAACCTTACTTATTTTTTGCCCGTCGAACTATATATGCAGGATAACATGATTTCAGAAAATATAAAGTTTTTAAAAGGACTTGTCATAAAACTAATTTTAAAACTGAAGATCTCTCAAGTACAACACTTTTTAAATTTTTAAAATCGGTTGAGTGGTTCCGACAATACTGAATTTCACCCTATTTAAGAGCGTTTGGGCACACTGTGCGGGGAAACGAGCCGGTCCTAGACTAGGCACATGAATGGTTCTTCGGAGATAGTTAACCGGTCCTAGTTCTGGCTCTTTTATATGCAACCAACCCGTAACTCTAACATGGCGTTGGCTTAGGGAGGGGTCAATTAACACCTCCTGCAGATCTTTAGACCTATCACCACGGTGATCTGGAAGCAATCACAAGTATGACAAAAATGGGTATAAAAAGTACAAATTAGGTTATATTCATCATCATTTCTAGTTTAAAAATCCGTTTGAACCAAAATCCTACCGTTTCCTTTTCTCAATATATCGTCATTTTTTTCTCTATTTCTTATTAAAAATAAATTACAAAGTGCGGAAAATGGCAACTTTTTTAATTGAACTCCGATTTTTTTTTTATTTTGTGCTTCTATATGGTTTACTGATAAAAAGTGTTGTATCTTCTTATACCCCTACACGTCTGGGTTAGACGCTATAGGCTCCGAAAGGGTTCCAAGGATAACCAATAATTCGTCATTGTGTAGCGAAATGGTACATAGCACGTTTCTATTGTCTAGGGAGCGATTATAGGGAACATCCTAAGGATGATTTACACTGAACACTTAAAATTTGAATCTTAACGAATAACCACTATTTTTAATTGTTTTCTTATAACCAAACCTGTAAGGAGTTATAACCAGAAGAAGAATTCAGAAAACTATCATAATATCTTTGGAGAAAATGTTCGTCTTTGAAAATGAGCTGGGGTCTTCAAACAACTAAATTCTCCAACAGATACTATTTTTAAAATATAAGCCTACTACTAACGAAAAATAGTAAAGACTTATTACAATAATTTTGGGGCAGTAAAAAAAGCAGTAATTCTTAGTTAAAATTGTGACACTGATTCTTAAAATGGCATTGGTATATACATGGTGCGACACAAAAATTCATAACAGTCTTTCTTGGCATTTTTTTTTTACCATATAATAATTTGTTTTTATTAAAAATTTTTGTAATTCTTTGTCTAGTTTTAATTTTATTTTTCATATATCTCGCAAATCAATTTTTCTTCCCACAAAATAAAATTTTTGTATTAAAGCGCAAGGTTCTCCGAGGTATTATGATAAAGATATTGTCATTCTTTTTATTGGTTGGAATATGAAAAATAATACTAGAGGAAAACTGTGAGAAATAAACATGCGCTATATCTTGAAAATTAGAGCCTTTCGGAGCTCATAGCGCCTAACCCAGACGTGTAGGGGAATAAGAATATATAACACTTTTTATCATTGAGAAAAGGAAACGGTAGGATTTTGGTTCAAACGGATTTTTAAACTAGAAATGATGATGAATATAACCATATTTGTACTTTTTATACCCATTTTTGTCATACTTGTGATTGCTTCTAGAGCACCGTGGTGATAGGTCTAAAGATCTGCAGGATGTGTTAATTGACTCCTCCCTAGACCAACGCCATGTTAGAGTTGCGGGTTGGTTTCATATAAAAGAGCCAGAACTAGGTCCGGTTAACTATCTCCGAGGAACTATCTCCGAGGAACCAGTCCGTTCCTAGTCTAGGACCGGTTCGTTTCCCCGTAGGGATACAATACAATTTTTTTTTTTTTATTATTGTTATTTTTTTTTAACTTTTTATTTTATCCATTTTTTACATAGTTTAAACATATTTTGTTCGTAAATTAATTTTTATATTTTTTAACAAAAAATACATTTAAAAAATATGTATATATAATATCTATATTATCGTTTAGTTTTACGATATACATTTTTGTTTATATACATTTTATTTTTTATTAATAACAATTTAATATGAAATAGCACAAAAAAAAGGCAATGAAAATATATGTTTTTTTCATACAAAATGTTCAACATTGTACATTTTTATGCATAACTTCTGAACCCTTTGAACTACTGTTACACCGTATGACAAAACTCAACTTTTGGCTGCAAACATGAGAAAATCCTATATTTTCTTAAAGTTCGCTAAAAAATAATATAATCTTGTTTCTCAGTTTTTCTGGATTAATTAACTGAAGGGTGTTATTTGCATTTGAAATGCTAGTGCGTATCAAATTTTTGGTCGAACATTTGAAAAAAGTTGGATGTAGTTCATGGTTGAGACATCATTGAGTATAAATCAGAGCTCTCGATTACCCGGGTGCCCGGGTACCAGGGCTACCCGGGTTTTTCGAGCTACCCGGGTTGTTCAAATACTCGAAAAACCCGGGTATTAAATGTTCGAGCTACCCGAGTAATTTTTTCGTTCGTTTGTTCGAGCTATTCGAGTAGCTCGTTTGTTCGAGTAACTCGATTGCTCGTTCGCTGTTCGAGTAGCTCGATTGCTCGATCGTTGTTCGAGCTTCGAGTAGCTCGTTCGTTCGTTCGTTCGTTTGTTCGATTGACGATTGTTCATTTGATCGCTTGTTAATTTGTCTGTCCGTTCGTTTGCTTGATGTGGGCGTTGGTCAGAAGTGGTTGGAAAAATGTGGGTGGGTGCGACCGAAAAAAATTTTATTGCAGAAATCGGTAGCAGACATCAAGGGAAATCGAATGGTACCACTCTCAGTGGTCCCTGACCCCCAAAAGGGGGTCAAAAACTACTTTTTGTCAAAAATTTTATTGCGGAAATGGATAGCGAACCTAATTAGAAGACTAATGGTACCCTTTGGAGTGGTCCCTGACCCCCAAAAACCAATTTATGACCCAAAAATGTTTATTTCGGAAATCGATAGCGGACATCATTAGAAGGCTAATGGTACCCTTTGAAGTGGTCCTGGTCCCCCCAAAGAGGGTAAAAAACCCCATTTTAGAAAACTATACTATAAATATGAAAATGGTTGTACTATAGTAATTCGTTTGTAGCTTTTCTTCGTATTTAAATAAATTTGTATTGATTTTAAAAATATATCATAGTAGCATTTCAAATGGAAATAAAACCTTTAAATTAATTGATATTAGAAAATTTAAAGTCAAGTTTAAAATTAAATCTACTTTTTTGATAATTTTCACAAATAATAAAATGTCAAAAAGCTGATTTTAATTTTAAAGTCAACTTTAAATTGTGAATTTACGCCATTGTTTTTGAGATATATCCTAATAAAAATATATCTTTGTTTTATTCACTAACGAAAAGAATGAAATTTTATTTACAAAAAATCGCGCGATTTTTTGGAATTAAAATTTCGCCAGCGGGGCTTCAGTTTTACATAAATTCAAAAAATATCAAAATAAAATTATATATTTGTTTTGTTCATAATGAGAAGAACTAAATTTGATTTACAAAAAATATAAATAACATACAAATTTAACAAAATAAATAAATTCGCTTTAAAAAAAATTCAAAAATAAAAAATCCGACATAACCGCCAACGGGGGTTATGGCCGAATTCATAGTTGAACTTAAACCTCAAATTCAAAATTCGAAAAATTGGGGGTTATGTCCGAAACACCGACGGACATAACCCACATATTCAAATTAGGGGTTATGTCCGTTGGCGGTTATGTCACGGCACCGTGTGGGAATTTCTTGAGATTTTTATGTAGTTTTTTACCAGAATACATATTTAGGATTTTGATTACAATTATTCTAAAATTAAGATGTGACACATAAAAGTGCTCACAATTCCAGAATAGAACTAATAGTTCATAAATTCGAGTTTATCGGCCATGTTCCAGCTTTCGATCGAATTCCGATCGAATTTCATATAAAATTTGTAAACAAACGGTTTTGTATTCGATGTCACAATATAAAAATGTGTTTTTCAAACGAATTCAAATCGTTGAAGTCAAAGTAAACGGATTAAATTCATTGAAAAAACAAATTTTTGTTCTGAGACATCGAATTAAAAACTGTTTGTTTACATATTTTATATGAAATTCGATCGAAAGTCGGAACATGGCCGTATAAATCTCGTTGTCAGAATCGAATCTTGTTGTTGATATATACTATTTTTTCTATTTTTTAATCTTTCGGTCCAATTAGTATTCAAATTCTATTCGTTTTCATAATTAATAAGCATATTTTATTTAAAAAGTAAAATATTGCAAAAGCAAAGCATAGTGCAAGTACAAGAGCAAGATGACCAATTCTTGCCTTGCTCTGCAAATGATCAACACTAAATTAATTTAATATAAAAACAAAAATCAAAGTTGTAAAAATGCTCAAATCATTGCTCAAGCGAATGGGATGAAAGCGATGATCTATGATACATATAATAATAAAGAAAATTAAAATTTATTCATTACAGGTGTTATAAATGAATAAGTAATTGAAGACGAATGTGAACGTTATTACAGTTAACAAAACATGTATCAGATGAAACTCTTAAGAAACTCTTAAAATTATACGCAGATCTATGCATAGAACCAAATAGAAATTATTAAGCAGACAATGCCGCCCTTCACCATCCCTCGAGTACATATCTTCAGTTATATCAGTGTCTTTTTGGCTGTACTCATACACAATGGTATGTTTTCTATAAGATGTTAATAATAATTTGTTTTTAAATACGAATATATAATATATATTATATATTATCATTGAGATGGGCACTATACTTCATCACTATCTGTAATTATAAATTATTTTATATTTTCTAATGATTTATAGGGTCCTGTATAGACTGTTTCAAATGTGTTTCCTACAACGGTGGTAACAAAGCGTGCGATGATCCCTTCCACAACAATTACTCGACTGCAATATTAGAATCGCCCTGCATGGGTGGCCGTAAGGGGCGCAATGGACTCTTTCCAGCCACGTCGTGTATAAAGATTGCTGGTTATTATGGTAAGCCTATACAATGCCATGAAGCAAAAGTTTAAAATTGAATTGTAATATTTTATAACTACAGACGATACCGGCGACACGATAACGGTGCGTGGTTGCGCTTTGGACAGCGGTACTCTAACCACGGACACGGAAATTGTACGCATGTCGCACTGTGGAAACTTTTATTATGACAATCGGTAAATTTGCAAACAATTATCTCTTTGAAAACATGGAAAAAATGGGATATTTTTGAAATAGTTTTGGGCTAGGTTCAAATTTAAACGACTTCAAATTAAAAAAGATCGAAAAGAGGCAATCATAAATTATCAATACACTCAGGGAAAAAATCATGTAAATTTAAACAGAAATTAAACAGATTTCATGTTGTTTTTTTTTTTTAAACAGATTCATAGTGTTAATTATTAACAAGATACATGGATTTAACATGATTTCATAATGTTAATTATTAACATTAATAAATTGTTAACTGAACATGAATTATCTGTTTAATTCATCATGATATATTGATAATGTAACAGTTGTATAATGTTAGATTTACATTGGATAAATTGATAGACTAACTCGATGTCTTGTTGAATCAAAATTGTAAAATGTAAATTTGACATGATTCATCGCCTTGTTTTACCTTTTTGTACTGTTAATTTTATAGTATCACGATGTTAAAATTACATGATCAACCGTGTAAATTTAACCTTAATACTCTTGTTAAATTAAATGTTCCCTTTTTTTGCCATATATAGAAATATTAAATGAAATGAAATTTGGTAATTAATTAATTTAATTTTTATTATATATCTAATACAAAAATCATTTTAGGTGTTACATGGTTAGTGGATCAGAAATTACGAAATTAAACTATTAGTCCTTCACGTCTGGTTTAAGTAATGGGGTCCGAAAGGATTCAAAATATATCCAATATATTTTCTCATTTTATTGCGAATTGGTTCATTATGCGTTTCTGATGTCTAAGGAGCAAGTATAGGGAACTTCCTAAAGATGATTTCCACTGCACAATATAAGTTTAATTCCTTAAAGGTTTACCACCAATTTAATGGATTTCTCATTCCAAATCTCGTTAAGGAGCTTTAACCAGTAGAAGAAGTCAGAAAATTATCATAATGCCTTTGGAGAGAATATTCGTTTCTCCAAACAATAAACAGACACCATTTCTGAAATATAAGTCTAATAACAACGAACATTAGTCCTTATTTAAATTTTGAATTAAATCTTCTTGAAAATATAATATTACAGAAATTTTGGTGCAGTGAAAATTATAGTACTTCTTAAGTAAAATTTTTGAGCTGATTCCAAAAATGGCATAGGTTTTTTGATATCGGCTGTAGTTTTTGCGATATAGCCCCTTTTTATTTTCACATAGATTTACTCTTGTAAATCTATGCAGGCACTAAGTGCCTAAGAGTGATAGAGTATATTCAGTTTGGTACACCGTTTGTAACTCAGAAAGTCTGTCTGCTGAAATCACATTTACAGAAATCTAGAGGAGCTAGATAAATGACTCTCCGAAGTTAGATTGGTTGTAATATTAAAAATAAGACAGGAGCAAAACTGTGTTGAGACTAATATTCGTTATTATTAGGTATACGTGTTGAGGAATTAATTTTTTTAGAGAACCTAGTTCATTTGTAAAGACGATTATTTTTCCAAAGACATGATGGTACTTTTGAGACTCCTTCTACTGGTTATACCGCATTACGGGAATAGTTATGAGAAATCAACTTCTCTCCTTAGTCGTCATGCTTACCAAAGAATTGTTGAATAAACGCCAATCAATAAAATGTTTGTTTGAAATTTTCAAATATACGTATAACAATATATCATATTAATTTTACACTTGAACGCGTAAATTTAACACTGTGATCTTGTTATCAATCTGAATTCACCCCGTGTTATTTTAACAATATGAAACATGTAAAAAATATCTTGTTAATTTTTAAAATTGTTTTTGTTTTCTGTAGAAAAATTTGTCATGTATATTTAACAGGAGCCGTGTGAAAATTTTATATGTCAAAATTTTCTGAGTGTATATAATATTAAAACTATATTAAACGCGACTACCGTTTAAAGTGGCGAGAGGTTACCCAAATCCTGAATTCAAGTAAAAATACATATTTTTTTTTTTTAAATCATCTGAAACATGACGAATTATGTTCAGATGGCAGAAATAGTACACTTACGTTCTCTAAGACCAATGATTTGAATCTGGAAGGAAACATATCCTTTCTGGTTGATTTCGGTGTCCTGATTCTTGCAGCGTAATCAGAAATTACGTCGCGATTTTGCAAAAAATCGAGTCAGAGTTGCAAAAAAGACCGTTTTTGGTATATATCGCAAGTTATCGCACGATTTCGACATGTTGCAGATGCAAACTTTATCACAAAATAAAATATGAACGTTGCCCTACGGTAATTGGCAAAAAAATCTGTAATTTATATTAGTTTTTGCAAAAAAATCAAAAAGAAATTTGTGTTACAAAAAAAGTGTGACGAGACAGTAATTTATCACAATTCTCTAAGCTTTCTTAAAAAACATTTTAGTATTAGTTCGCAATGTTTTTGCTGTCAAAATTTCGAAAAAATGTTTTAACTTTATCTTACAGACATTTTTCGGAATATTTTTTTTTTAATTTGTTTTTAAAGTATTTGATTAAAATGGAGGGAAATACACGCAGAGATATACAATTTCATACTGATATAATGTAGTGATGCTAGGAGCAAAATCGGACAAAATTCTTAGCATCTGGTGTCCGCATTATGGGGAAACATGATAGAAAATTGCACTGCTGTATATATGAGTCGGCAGGCTTTAATGGGTTAAAAAAAATATGTAAACCACATCCATCGACTGAACTGACATTTTTGAAAATTTGACATGAAAAAATAAAAAAATGATTTAAATTTACATTCTGCGAATGAAAGAATTAATTTTTCACTATATATTTTGACAATTTATTGCTGATTTTGCAGCTGTCAAAGGATTTAAATTTTAATGGTACATATCACCCAAAGAACGAATCAGTTGCCCCACGAATCGTCTTTTTTTGCCAACCGATTTACTTAGTTCTGTCAACATTCGACTGATTCAATTGTTGCAACACCGCGTATCAGTTCACACAACTAATGAATACTATTGACTCAACCAATTTGTTTGGTTGTGGTAGCCAATTTTATTATAAGAAATCGGCCATTTTACCTCGCCCTAGCGCTCCAACATGTTGCACAGACGAAATCAGCGTCACAACAGCGTTCCTGAGATCGAACATTACCGACGATACGTTGGGCTGCATATAGAAATACAAAATATAGAAACAAAATCGCAAGAACTCTGTAGAATAGTATGTCTCTTGTTGAAGAAAGTATATTTGAGCATGAAAAAACCGAACAGTAACAACGATAATGCCTTAAAACAATTCCAAATTTTGTTTTACACGTGGCACGTGCTGTCCGCAGCACAAAACAAAACGAGTGAAAAATCTAAAGTTTGCTCGACTGGTGTTGTCCTGCTTTGGCATCGATTTTATACAAGACAACTGATTTCGCAGTTGAATCAAATAAATATTGGTTGCTACAACTTAATGTTATATAGTTATCTGTTAAGTCAAATAAATATTGGTTATGTCTCATTTTGAATTCAGTTGCCGTAGCAATGGAAAAAAAAAATTAAAATGGATAAAAAGTTTGTTTCTCCAATCAATGCTGCAGTCGCTTCAACTAATAGTTGGTTACGCTTCATAATATTCTTCACCACAAATGAAAATCAGTTGAGGCTGACTAAATTTGGTAGATGCAAATGAATAATCGTTGAAACAACTGCACGGCAAGCAATTATTTTGTTGTGTGTAGTAATTTATATAGTTTGAGTGAACAAAATGTATTGACTCCGAGAAAGGACTAAAAATACACCACACATGTGTGATAATGTGTGAGAGTGCTCCAGAGTTCTTTTACGAATCCTGGAATTAACTGCAATTTGTTTATTTCATTCCTTCGGTTCGCGAGAAAAACTTATTTTTTATATATCTAACTGAGCTAAAATATGTTATTACTGCTCTATTTAAACGTATGGGTTTTCGTAAGAGAGGTCGAAACTTTCTATAATTATTCTGTTGTTGCTTATCTTTCAGTTACGTACATGGCTGCCTGCAAAGTTGTAGCGATGCGGATGCCTGCAATACTGCCGCCCGTTCCAGGCATGGGCTCACATCCACGTGGCAACATAACCTCAGCATGGTCTGTTTGGTTCTTTTAGCGATCAATGGACCCAGGCCCAGTTGGCGTATTAGATAGCATCAAAGTGGACATTCAAATGAATTTTCGACCTTATAATCACGCGAATTAAAATTTTTCATACTTATCAAAAAAAAAAAAATAATAATAATAATAATACACACAGCAAGCAGCACCTCAATCAATTTCAACTTTAATCAAAACTTGAGGATTATAACGAATATAAACACCTATTTACTTGATACTATTTGTAAGTGTAACCCAATTAGTGCACAACTTCACACATATACGAACAGGTGGGTGTCGCTACACGCCCAGTCATCTAAACTATAAATGTGATTTAAATTTTAACTCTTTATTACGACTAGTTATTTAATAGCAATTAATTGTTTTTTTTTAATGATTTTTCTGTTCATATTGCATATTGTTAGTTTAATGATTTAAGTAGGTATTGACTTAGAAATAGGTATAAAGAATTATAATCGGTCTATTAAATTCTATTAAGTTTAATTTGGTTAAATCTGTTAATAGATTACTGTGGACTTAAAACCACAAAAGGAACTTGGTGCTTGAAAAAGAAAAAACTAACATAAACAGTTTCCGAATTCAATTTGTACAAAACATATGATTATTGCTGATATAAAGAAGAAATACCGCAATTTGTTTACATTACGGAATTAGTGATGATCTTTTTCTTGTACTTTTTCATGCACACTTTGTCTTGCTCTACCGCATGTACATAATATATTTTTCTCGCTCTTGTGGAGGCTTTTTGTAAATTATTCTTTTCTATGTTCTAATTAAGAAGAAAAGCTTTTTAAAATGGAAATCTTAATACATTCACTCAATTCTTTAATAACACAGCACAACAACAAAATATTCACGATTTTTGTATAATATTCCGATGTTTACCCAGCACAACAGAAAAAACTATCCGCGACCTTAGTATTTTATTCCGAAGGAACTGAAGATTCTAGTCAAGAAATCATTCTCAGTTTTTAAATATTGACTAATCTTTCTGAGTTAAACTCATAAACAAAATTAAATTATCGTATTTTTCTATATTTTTTGGAATTTGACTTATTAGCAATATGATTTTTCCGTCGCTTCTATTTCACTTAAAATACTTAGCTAATATTTTGAAATGAACCAAAAGAAATTCGGGTATATCATTGTGACAATAGCATAAAATACAATATATAAAAATTCATAGTGCTATAATTTAAAAGATCAAAATATATAGGAAAATACGGTAATTTACATTTTATTGTGTTGCGTAATAACACGTAATCTTTAGGCAATATAAAAATACTAAGTATGAGCACTTGATTAGAATCTGAATATCATACTAATATCGTGGATAAATTTAAAAGTCTTTCATTTCTTGTTTTGTGTTACATATTTTATAGTTTTTTAGAGCAAGTAATCAAAATGAAAAATAAAATAAATTAAAAAGAACTTAATATGTACTTCTATTTTATTTTTATTATTAAAATTGATGTACTTAATAAATGTTCCTTATCATTGGTTATAAAAATGGTTTTATGGATGTTTTTACAATTTTATTTTTATTTATAATTTAATGTGATTTTTAATTTTTAAATACATATATATTATTTCTAAAGAGAGATTCGCATCAGCGGATTTTTTTTCAAGATCCGCAAAACTGACATCCGTAACATTTCTAATTCTAATCTCGACCTTTTACTCAGTTTTTTTTTTTAAATATTGCCTAGAGTTAGTACGTAAAACAAATAAATTATATAAATTATTTTATATTAAATTGTGAATACTGCTAATATTAAAAAAATAACAAAAACTTAGGTTTGATCTGACCAAACTTATGACCAGTCAAATACAAATTTTATTTTTAGCAAAACACCCACGGTTTTCATAATTAAATAAAATTAAGTATTATATACACAAACAAATCCTCTTTTGGCATGGAAGAACAAAAAATGTATTTGTAACAATCAACTTCATTCGGTTAAAACGAATTGATTACAAATTTGTTGGCGCAACTGTTATATTCGGCTGGGGCTTGATATATTAGCTAATAACCAATCCAAAAACTGTTCGAAATTGTTTAAAAGTTGTTTTAAATGGGTTGCAGTAAAACCACCAACTCTGAACCGACTAAACGGTTGTAAGAACCGAATAAGTTAATTGGGAAAAGAGTAGGTTGGCGCAACAAATCTCTATTTTGTATTTTCAAGAACATAGTTGGTTTTGAAATAAATGTATTTCCAAAAAACACTGAAGCTCTAATATTAGCGTTTTTATGATATAATAACGAGGTAGTAGTATCCCAGAGCGTTTCTCACAAAATTTTCTTATCCCATACAATATTTTAACATAAGCACGGGACGTTTGACAGTATACTGCAGTGTAGCCAACTAGTTAATATCTAGTAAAATAAGTAGTTGAAAAATACCACTACTAGTTAAAAATCGATCCTATTTTCATATAACGAACTGGTATTTTTTACGTGGTGATGTCATAGGATAAGACAATTGCCCTACTCAGCATAAGGTTTGAACTAGTTGTACTATTGGTATGTGACATACCAGTAGAATTCTAGATTCCTCGGCCGAAGTTTTCTCTAGATTCATCGGTCTATTTAAATTGGGAGGTTCCAGCTGATCGAGAGCCAATTTTTATACCCTACACTAAGAGTGAAAGGGTATATTCAGTTTGGTACGCCGTTTGTAACACCCAGAAGGAAGCATCTCTGGTATGGAAAAGTATATGTATTCTTGATCAGCATGACCTCGATTTAGCGATGTCCGTCTGTCTGTTGAAATCCCTAGATAAAGGAAACTTATAACTTAGATTACTAATATACCTACGCTGTATGTGCGAAATACCTCATGTTCAAATACCTCATATAAAATGTACATATGAACATCAATTTTTATGTATACGTGCTTAGGTAAACTTTTTTGGTCAAATATATATTGACATCATGCTCAAATACATGATAATAATGTTTTCAAGCGAAAAGACTTGTGGTTCACAAAAAAAAATCGAAATTCGGTACACCTACCCATTTGTAAATATGGGTATCAAATGAATAGAAATTCTTCAGCGATTGAATGTTTGTAGTTATTTTCAGGATTCGTATACCCTGGTGACCTATATATCACTTTGAATGGTAACCACACATATGTGTAGGGTATTTATAGTCGGCTTAGACCGACTATAATTTTGACAATTTGGTTTCAAAATAGTCTCAAAACTGGAAATTGTTTTAAAATATGGCTTCAAGTATTAAATATTCTAGTAGAAATTCGTCGCTGGTTAGTCTTACAATGCAGGGTATCTTCTGGCGTTTGACAGAAGCACGGGACGCCTAAGAAGAACAAGAACTCTAATACTTCTACCTTGAATAATTGTATCATGGCCGTTTTAAAGTATAATTTCAAGATTCTGGGTGTCTTAGTTTCAATCAATGTTTGGAGCAAAATGCACTAGTTAAAAGAATGCTCTATTTTGAATGAGCCATAAAGAAATATTTTGAATAAAAATCAATGTTATTTTGATTATTTTTCACATTCAATATACCATCTTATTTCGTGAGCCTGAGCCTAACTTAAATTGGGTTATTTAGGGTGTGTGCGAATTCAACTAAATTGCTCACTAAACTAAATTGAACGGCTTTTCATTTGATTGCCATTCGGTAACCGGCATAAATTGATCCATATTTTAAATAGATTTTATTTGTTCCCAAATAGTCTGCAAAAATACTATCAATTAAATAACGAAATATTATTTATTTGTAATATTACAATTTCAAGCCCAACCCCGACATTTGTATATTTTCTAAAAACCCATTTTATGCTTCGCTACTAACAAGACCAAATGTATGAAATCCGGACAAGAACTCACATAAATAAAATATCAAGTAAGCTTTAAACGGTTTCGGAGACAAGATGAAGACAATTTAAATTGTGGAAAAATACTAAAAATAATATATGTATAACATAAGATCAACAGCTAATATTGATCAATTAAATTCTTAAATTTTAATTAAAGTTTGTTAAAAATATCATCTTAAAATATCACCATAACTTAGGTATAGAAACATAATAAGCTATACTACAAAAATGCTTGCTTAGTAAAATCGCTTAGAAAACTTATCGAAATGAAGAAACGAATAATGTGTGTGTTTACAACGCTTAATTGATCTAAAGAACTGTATGTATTAATATATAAAATCAAATTAAAAATAGATATAACATTTAAAGCAACAACAAAATTAAAATAAATAATTTAAAAAATAGAAACATAAAATCAAATGATGTAAGAAAACGACCAAAAACTATGAAAATGCGTAGTGAAAATATATTATATATAATTATTTAATTATAAATTTTATTACACATTGTACACTCCGAAGACAAAGCGGAATTATTGCTAAAGAAACTATTTATTATTGTATTATTAGTTTTTACTTATAAATAAATACTCTTAAATGAAATACTATAAATATTTATTTATTGCATTTAAACAAATAAAAAAGTATCACAAAAAGCAAATTTATATTATTATTATAATTCATATATGGATACAATAACATTTACATAAACACGTTTTATCTTTAGACTAAATTAATTCTTTTAAATATTCATCATCTTCTTTAAAAAATTTGTCTGCTACATCCTTTGGTACTTCGACTTCTTCTTTATAGTTGTCCAACACGATTTCTTCCTCTTTTCTGTAGAACATAAGTCGGATCAGTAAAACATTTCAAATTTGCTTATATAATACGAACTTAATTAAAATATCCACCACATTCTCGCAGGCTAGCAAACAGTCCTTGTCCTTGCTCACCTTTGCCTCCCATTTGTGATACTCTCGCAGAATTTCGTAAACACCCTTAGCGCGCAAGAGCTCTCGGCATCGCCTAGTAGCGCACAATTGCAGCAACGATTCGAGAAGCATTTTACGCAAATCTGGGTCCTCCTCACGCGTCTTTGTTTCGCCCAAGTACTGTTGTGTAAAAGTTTTATGTGTTAGCACTTATTAGGACCTAACTACATTTACTACTCACCTGTAGTTCAATAGGAAACTTCTCGTTTTCCTCGTCGTCATATTCTTCTGGACCACATAATGGATACAACAGACAGTAAAGTATGTCGTCTGTGCTATTAAGCATCACATCATGATATACTGGATCAAAGCATATATTTTTTAATATGCCAATTGTACCGCCACGACGTACTATCGAGTCCTCATATGAAGCAAACGGCAACACTTTATCCAGAAGATTATATTTAGCATGACAGAAGAGTTCGCGACCGCGACTAGTTTGTGTTAAGTTACAAAATATGGGACCTGTTCCAATAATTTAAATAATAAAATACAAATTCTGATATCTGAAAAAACTATTCACAAATTTAACTGAATTACTGATATCAAATTGTATTAATTAAGATTATAACGCTTGTCTCACTGAACCAACATTTTTAAGTAAAATCAACGAATCTTGGTAATTTTTAATTGACATTTGGTTTGTGAAATCTACAATATTTATTTATTTCTGTGACATTAAAAATTAGCGAAGCAATTGTCGTTTTAACCGCTCAGAACGGAAGTTGAATTAAATTAAACAATTTTTATTTAAATCGAAGATATTCGTCTATAAACCAATTATTCTTCAAACTGAAGAAACTATATAAAAAAACGGGCAGTGTCTGTTAGCCATTTAGTGAGCCATTCGTCAATTTAATAGACAATTTTGTTAATTTCACATCACCACTTAGTTCAGTGCATAAAAAATAATAAAAATCGGTTACTCACCCAAATAGTGCAGTTTTGCTTTCTTTGTATTATAGTCTAGCTTAGCAAACGCCTTTGCTAAGCTAAAAAGTGTTTTGTCATCCCTTTCCAATGTATTCAATATTTCGTGCACCAATAATTCTACACGCGTCAAGTTACTAAGAGCCATTGTCCACGGATCTGCCAGATGGGAATTTTCATCAGTTATATGTTTCACAGCGTCTTCAATAATTGGAAAAACCTGAACTTCGAGATGGTATTAATGATGGTATAGTCCACAGTCATCAACAACAAAACTCTTACCGGATGCAGCTGCTTCGCTGTATTGAAAACCTTTATCGCTCCATCCTCTTCCGAAGTAAGATTAATTAAAGTGAGCACAGCATCCTTTGAGATGGTTTGGTTGCTATCGTATGTAAGTCCATACACCGCGGCCAACAAATCCTCTAAAGAAAGTATTGCAGATTTTCCCTCGTCACTACCGGTTAGGTTTAACACATGTGTCAGTGCCACTGCCTTGAGATCCAGCCTCTGATTTGGTTGCATGAATTGTATAAATTCTTTTAGCGTTTCCATTATTATTATTGTAAAATTAAAAAAATAATTTCGTTTCACTTGTTTTGATTATAAAAATGTTGACATTTATGATACATTGACACCACGTGTTTGACTGGTGCTATGGTTGCCAGATTTGTAGGAAATTATCCCATGTATGGTAATTTTTAACAGCTGTGCATAGTTGCCACACTCTCAGAAATATATTGTTACTTTTTAACAATATGTGATTGTCATTTCATTACACGGTGATTATGTGGCACCTCTATATTCTGGCATTCAAATATATGTCAATTTATTGCTTTTATTTATTTAAAAAATGTTAAAATCAAACAAAATGTAAGTTATATTTTTACAATTTTATTATTTAATATTTACTGAATGTATGTGCGTTTTGTGTAGCTATGGGAGCCACGGTAGAAATGGAAAATATACCTTTCTGGATAACGCATGCGAGTACCATAAAGTGCGACTGTTCTGCTATCCACAAATGCTCAAAACCACTTCTGCCTTTCACATTGGCGTTAAGGCGTTGACGACGATCAAATCTACAAAAGACTTACAGAGGATATTCTCTTAGTAAACATTTCCGCACTATAAGTAATTGTTTGCTAATAAAAATTATAAAAATATTCGTGTGGCATTTTTTATTTTATTAAATGACAATGTCGATTGTTATTAATAAACAATCGAATGACGTTTTTAAATAACAATCCGATTGCTAAACCGACAATCATTTGACAATTATAAGATCTATTTTGAACATCGCGATTGTTACAATATTGTCGGAAATGACAATATATTTCTGAGAGTGCAGTTTTGCATGACAAATACAGCTTTTGAGAATATAGTCTTTGTGGGATATGAGAATTCTCACACTAACAGTTTACAATATTCTCCCAACGTGGGAAAAAAATTCGGGGTAACGGAAATTCGCACCGGTGCGAATTTCTACTATACGAGTGCAAACTCGCACCGGTGCGTATTTCAGTTTAATGTACAGAATCTCACACTAATTTAAAAAAATCTGAACAGGTGCGAATTTCCGTTTAATATGCGGAAACTCTCACCATTATTTCTTTTGAAGAAATTACTTAACAAAAATAAAAAAAATGTTATAATTTTATTTAAAACATTTAATTTTTGAAAGTTGAAACTAAAAATATTTCCAAGGACCATAGTACTTTTTATTGACCTCCAAAGGACATCAAGTATTTTTAAAATCGGAAACGAGTCGCAAACATGAGTTCTGACATTTATTAACAAACGCACGAAAGTCGTTGCTTTTATAATAATGAAATTGACCTAACTCTTGCGGACACTGACATTACTTGAACGCAAAACTGTTCGGACCTGCATATCATTACCAAAATTATATCCAGCAGACGAAATCAGGCATGTATCTGAAAGGAGGTACAACTGAATGCGAAAATCTTTGAAAATTAGTTTCGATATAGCAACGAGTTCAACGTTTTTTCTCGTAGACATTTAAGAAACCTTCTAAACAATTGAATACAAAATTCATTAAAAATTAGTTTCGATATAATAATGAGATCGATTTTTTTTCTTGAAGCCACTTTAAGAATTGTTTGATAATCTGGATGCTCCGAGTCATGGTATACTGGGCATATTCAAATGTTGGTTCTTTCAAATTATTTTCTTGAATACATTTCTTTTAATGCTAATTTCCACTCAATAGATGGAATTTGCAGCGGTGCGAATCAAGGTTTACAGTGGCGGTCGGTAAATATTTAAAAAAAGATGTCGATAAACTATTAGATTTGGACTCGCGTTGGTATATATTGGTAAGGGTTATATTGCAATCATAATTATAATTTTTGACAGAATTTTGTAGTTAACAAAAACACTTACGTTCATATAAATAGTTCTTGACGAAACATGTGGCAAAGGCTAGCAGAAGATGCACTCTTTGTGCCGAATTCATAAAATTTAATTTACTGCCAATAACAATTTAAAAAAAAAACATTAATATATTATTCATTGACAATCTCCATTGTTATCAAAACAATCGAATGACGTTTTAAATTAAAAATCTAATTGTTAAACCGACAATAATTTGACAATGATCTAATATCTATTTTGAGCATCAAGGTTGTTACAATATATAGATATATATATATATATATATATATATATATATATATATATATATATATAAATCACAATTACCACATGGGGATTTTTAATAAGTCGTATGGGAAAAAGGTATTTTTTGTCTTTAGATTGGCAACTATGTCGGGTGGCTTTTTAAAAAATAGTTGTATCCATCACAGGGTGTTCCAATTTCAAATGAAAAATCCCAAGAAACATTTTAACGTAGCTGCGTAAGCAAACGGAATCACAATTCTGTTTGTAACAGTACGTTTACGGAATGTAGAAGACGGATCCGTTGATACTTGAAAGAAAACGGAATATTTACGGCATGCTAAAATATTCCACTCCGTTTAAATGCGGTATATTGTCCGTAATTCGATCATACCGTTTTTCTGCCGTTTTGTCTCCGTAGTGACGTATACGTTAGTACTCCGTTTGCTACGGAGCACCGTTTTTATATCGTTTATACTCCGTAAAGTACGGACTTCATACACCGTTTTTAAGCCGTTTTCTTTGCGTTTTTTCTTGTTAGAATTTTAGTTTGTATCAAATCAAGATGTGCAGCAGAAGTGTATGTATGTTAATGAGTTCAAATCGCGGATTAATACAATTAATATAATTAACTCTATATTGATACAGATGGTGACTTGGAAGGCTGCGGCAACATAATGAACCCTACATAAAACAGAAGCATCATTTGGGAGCGTCGCCATGGCCCATTAGGCAGCGTCGTGAACAATGCCAGCGAAGCTTGTCCTATAATTATTGGTGAATCAAACAAGCGACGAGCTGCTGCTGAATGCATTTTCGGAATGCTGTCCGCATTTTGGAAATACTATGGTGGCTACTTCGGAATGCTGCAGGGACTTGTGGGCTCAAATGTGGAGATGCGTCGTTTTGATTTGAAATTGAATTTAAAATCAAGAATTGTAAATAATATTGACATTTGTAATTATGTTGCTTTTTTGTATTTTTCTTTCTTTGTTTAAAAATCCTATATTTTAATTACAAATAAATGTATTAAAAAATTAAAACTCATGTTATTGACTACGTCAATTAGAATTAACAGTAAATCGTAAAATATGATAATCCGTATTTTTAAAAAACGTACTCAACGGAGTCCACTCCGTTTTAAAACAAAAATACGCACCGTATACGGCACTGAAACGTTACGTAGACTACGGAGGTCACTCCGTTTAATTTTAATAATACGGTCCGTTAACGGTCCGTTAACGGTCCGTAGATACAGTATGAAAAACGGTTTCGGACATCGTTTTAGATGTCACGTTTTATCCGTTCACTCTACCGTAAACGGCACCGTAATACGGTACGTTTACGGAATCTGATTCCGTATATGCACCCAGAAAAAAATCATGGTAAATTGATAGTATTTCAATAGAAAAACAATAATTTATACCATTAAAATTGGTCAATAGGATGCGCCCCATTAGTTCTATAATATTGAAACTGTTAATACAATGTGTGGTTATACCATAAATTATAAAATGTGATATTTTAATTACATTAAGAAAGACCTATACAAATTTAATGATACGCATTATTAATTTTATGCTAAAATCGAATTACATTTTCCTAATAATTTATTAAAACAAAAATGTATTTTAGTTAATTTAATGTATATATTATTTTTTTTAAATGTCGAAATTGATAATCACTTTTACAACACACACATAAAGAGACACTTCTTCCTGCAAAAGGTTATAAGACATTTAATGTTTGCTTTGGTTTCCAATAATTGATTGTAGTTCTTGAGTCTGCAGTTATTTTTGAGTCCGTTGCCATAATAGAAGTTCGATGTATTATTTATTTTCTGTAATAAATATAAATAGATATATATAAATATAATTTACATTAAATACATAGAGTCCTTACCAATGTCGCGTTTAATAATGTGGATTATTACAAAAAATTACATGCGACCATTTTGAGTAAACACGCAGAATGACGTACAAAACGAACATGTTGGTATTTGTTTTTGTGTGTTTTTTACACTACGTTTATTATTATAGGAGAAAATCATTAATACAACAGTATTTATTCTATTTAAAATAATAATATTGAAATATTTAAATTTATGGTACTAAATTTTCCAAACACTATTGAATTAATTAGAAAACATTTTATTTAAAAAGAAAAAACTATTAATACATGAACCATAAGTCGTACCATAAAGTACTTAATGGTACATTTTCTTCTGAGTGTGCTGTACCGTTAACGTTGTTTGTCACATTAGAAAAAGAAAAAATAACATTTCATATATTTTTTTCATAAAGCAGAAATATCAAACACATTTTTTTAATTTTACCATTTTTTTGAAAGTTAAAAATATGAAAAAATATATTTAATTTTAAGATATTGTCTTAACGTGCTCAAGGTCCAGTCGGTACAAATTGGGTGTTTTGTACCAACAAATAAAACAACAAACAATTGGCAAAATGCATTGAGTGGCAGATCGTACAGCTGTTTCAGAGGCAGCCAAGCCTCTTCATCAGCGATCTTTCTCTGCAAATTCTACATTTCAAGTCGCCTAAGTTTTCCTTCTCCAATAAACACAATAAGAATTATGTGCATTGAAGAAAGAACCAAAAGCAAAAATGTAAAAACTGCATCAACTCAAGATTTTGCCAAAATTGTTGTACGATCTGCCACTCAATGCATTTTGCCAATTGTTTGTTGTTTTATTCGTTGGTACAAAACACCCAATTTGTACCGACTGGACCTTGAGCACGTTAAGACAATATCTTAAAATAATCAAAAGAGGTCGTAAAACAAAAACAATTAACGCAGTGCGCGGCGTTTAAAATCTAAAGGATTTTTCATATTTTTTAAAAATAATAAAAAACCCATTTTTTATACAAAGTGCAGCCTACGTATTTGATTCTGTGGAAACTCTGCAGCCTGTAATTGCTGCACGTAACAACAACTTTGGCAAAATCTTGAGTTGATGCAGTTTTTACATTTTTGCTTTTGGTTTTTTCTTCAATGCACATAATTCTTATTGTGTTTATTGGTGAAGGAAAACTTAGGCGACTTGAAATGTAGAATCTGCAGAGAAAGATCGCTGATGAAGGGGCTTGGCTGCCTCTGAAACAGCTGTACGATCTGCCACTCAATGCATTTTGCCAATTGTTTGTTGTTTTATTTGTTGGTACAAAACACCCAATTTGTACCGACTGGACCTTGAGCACGTTAAGACAATATCTTAAAATAATCAAAAGAGGTCGTAAAACAAAAACAATTAAATATATTTAATTTTATATGTTCTGAAAATATTTGCGCATATTCATAAACTATTTAAAATCGATTTTAATTTAAAATTAGCTTTTGGACATTTTAATCTCTGTGAAAATTGCCAAAAAATAAACTTTTTGAATAAATGATGAAGTTGTTTTTATTGCATCATTTTTATTAAACAATTTAACTGACAATGTAGCAGAAAAACAAATTGCATTTATTCACATTTAAATTATTAGGTTTAATATTTAGAAAAAAAAATCGAATGTACATATTTTAGGTCAAGTAAATATTTCTCGTTCTCCGTGCTCTGAATGAATTGCCTTCGGTTCGCTCACTTTTTTTGCTTTCATAGTGGAGCAAATTACACCTTTTCTGAGTTATGGAAACTGTAAAAAAGTAATTAAAATCCCTAAGGGTTATGATGGCAGTTCTCCTCAATGGCGTTAAGGCATGGACGGTTGTCAACACCAAGCGCGAATCAAGTGGGGGATGTTTTTTTTTTTAATTTTGCGCCCTTGTAAATTAGGCGCATTTGCATTTTTATGCTTTTTGGAAAATTTTGCGCCTTTATCAAGAGGCGCAAAAATTTTGTAAATAAGGCGCATTTACAATTTTATGTTTTTTGAAAATTTTGCGCCCTTCTGTAGAGGGAGGCGATCGCGAGGGGGGCGCCTTATTTACAAAATTTTCAAAAAACATAAAATTGCAAATGCGCCTTATTTACATATTTTTTGAGTCTCTACAGAAGGGCGCAAAATATAAAGGAAGGCACAACATTTTCAAAACGTTACAATATGGAAAAGGCGCCTAATTTACAGAAATTTTGCGCCTTTCTAAAAGAGCGCAAAATTTTCAAAGAAAATACAAAATGAAAATGCGCCTAATATTTAGAATTTTTGGGCCTTTTTAAAAGAACGGAAACTATAGAGAAAGGAGCTAAATTTTCAAAAAAAAGGAATGGCGCCTAAAATATAGAATGTTTCCGCCTTTTAAAAAGATCGCAAAATACAGAAAAATGAGTCAAATTAGAAAAAACACACACAAAATTGAAAAATTAGCTTAATTTACAGTGTTTTTGTGCCTTTTGTAAATATGCGTCTTTTCGATTTTTTGTTTGTTTTGATTGTAAAGACGATAAAATTCTGTAAGTTATGCGCTGTTTTAATTTTGATTGTTATTTGAATAGTTTACGCCTTTTGGATCTTTTCTCTCTACATTGCGCCTTTGTGTAAAAATTACTAACTATCTTCAGATTACTTTTTTTTAAAAGTCGCAAAATTAAAAAATCGAGCAATTAGCTTCTTTAAATTTTGCGACTTTTAAAATAAACTTTTTGACATTTTAATCATTGTTAAAAATGTCCACAATAGCGGGTAACTTTTATTTTAAAGTTGACTTTAAATTGTCTACAAATATGTGCTATTGTATTTTGACAAATGTTCTGAAGAATACACAATTCGAGTTTTAAATATTTTCAGTTATATATCAAAATGTCCTAAGACAAAATTTTTGGCAAGGTCGAGGCAGTTTAGAAACATTTTTCGACATATTTTAAACAGACAAAAGCGGAGTTTGTATCACAAGCTGTCTGTTTTCTGTCCGATCCCAAAATATACCGTGAATCTGCCATTAATATACCACAAAATTTTACAACCTGCTATACACTTCCCAAAATATTCTATTTATCTGTGAGTTGACCGGAAATATGCCCTAAATATTTCTGAATAATGACATTAATTTTGTCTCGGAGTATCAATATTAAATCGAATTTAAACATTATAGGCGCATAACCATAGACAATTTTAAGTCACCTTTAATAATTTGACTTTCAAAAATTCGATTTTTTTGACAATTTTTGTACAGACTAAATTGTCAAAAAGATAATTTTAAATTTAAATTTGACTTTAAATTGTCTATACTAAAGCGCCATAGGTTTTAGAAAATATACATATTTTTTTGTATATCTTCGTTGTAAAACTATAATTCCAAATAGTATTTTTGAAAGTTCGATAAAAGTTCGACAATTCATAGTTTTAGATGTGTTGATGTATTTTTCATAATTAAAAATCAAATATTCAAAAAATATAGTTTTTCAGTGCGTCCACTATGCTATAAAGTTATGATTGTTATTAGCAAAAAAAAAGTTTTTGGATGAAAAAATTTAACTTTTAACCAGAAATCCTTGTTTCCCTCTTCAACAACATTTTGGATTTCCGTACTGTTTTAGATACCCCTTGAAGATTTGAACAATCTCAAAAATTTTACTTATTTTCACCTGAAAATTAAAGTTAAAATTTCTACTAAGGGATTGCTGCATATGGATATTTGCTTATATAATTCAAAATGTATATAGTGGTTTTTAATATTTTTCTCTCTTTAAAAGTAGTTAACTTAGAAAAACCACGATTATTTGATTAGAAAGGTAACTATTACCTTTTACTTCTTGAATAAATGGTACAAAAAAATAGGTGAAACGTCAAACTTGGTACAAATGCTGTACTTTAAAATAAAATCAGATTAAAATATTTTGGATTTATGGTTTCCGAAATATGCTGACTTGAAAAGTGAAAATAATCATTAAAATTACATTGTGTATATCTGAAGTAGTTTACAAACGAGATTTTGGTATTAATCACCTTTAATATGATACACAAATTGAATTTTGTTTCCATTAGATGAACATTTTTAATTTATGGCCTTGTTTTTATTATAGGATTTTAAAATATATTCATAATGGTTTCCTGCGAAACGACTTGTGGTTTCCAAAAAAAAATCGAAATTCGGTACACCTACCCATTTGTAAATATGGGTATCAAATGAATGGAAATACTTCAGCGATTGAAAGTTTGTAGTTATTTTCGGGATTCGTATATCCTGGTGACCTATGTACCACTTTTAATGGTAACCACACATATGTGTAGGGTATTTATAGTCGGCTTTGACCGACTATAATTTTGATAATCCTAACTATCAAAATAACACCTACTTTAAAATTTCCCATGTGATCTAACCTTCCCAACTGGTTAATTATTATATTTGAGAAATATAAACAAAAGTTTGATTAATATTTATCAAAGTCAAAAACAATTATTTTTGATAAATATTTTCAAAAGTCAAATATAATTTTTATTTAAGATACATATTTATAAAAATAAAAATTAATTGTTATTTTTTTTATTACTCCTACTAAAAAATCTCAAAATCGCCAAACAAACAAATTGGCTGAACTTTACATAACCGGATGAAGTGAAATATTTTTTCTTTAAATTATGCCCTCTGTTTGGGTACCAGACTAAATAAGGGCGCGGTCGGATTTGTGGTACCCTAGATAAATCGAAAACTTATACACCTACGTATATGAACTGAGTTCATTTAATACACGAATAATATATAGATACAAGTGTGGGTACCAAAACGAAAAGAAATTTACTCAGGGGTCTATTATACACTTTTGTATTTATTTTTTAAAAAATAAAAAATGTAATATAATCTTTCCAACAAAAAATTATAATTAACTGTTGGGCCACTTCTAGAAAATTTAAAAAAGCGTTTCAGCGTTACCAATTCATTTCTAAATTTCGTTGTCATTTTGATAAATAATTAAGTATTTTTCTCAACAATCAGCATTTCATTTTAATTTTTATTTTTTTACATAATTACAAATCCTAATCGCTATGGTTATCAGATCATAAAAATAACCATATAATTACAAATGTGGCCTTATTACCTTTCATTTGAGTACCTATATGACCAAATAGGTAGGAGCACCGGATTTCGAATTTTGTAGGGTACCACAGATCCGATCGCACCCTATTTTTTTCTTTTTTAAGCAAATTAAGCTGGTGGTTTAAAGAAAAAAGTTGGTTTAAAGAAGTACAGTTGTGTATAATTCATTATTCCCTTTATTTGAGGAGTAAATATAAAAAAGGGAGCAAAATAAATTTTTGGGGCGCATTTCAGAAAAATTTGAAATAAAGGCGCAAAAAAATCAATCTAACCCCCCACCCCCCAAATCATACTACTGCATCCGCCCCTGGTCAACACCGATGGGCGTTATGTCGAGCGTATGGATGAAAACACTCCACCAAAAGTAATGTTTAATTCTGTACCCGATGGTGATAAATGTACACACAGAAAATTGACAGACAACTAACTTATAATATAATAGTTTGGCGCTACAGTCCTGTATAGAACTTCGGCCGAGCTCTCTCACCATTTTGAGCTGTGCGTGTTATATTTGTACTTAAAGTGGTGGGACCTACAGTTTATTGCCGAATCCGAACGGCGGGTGAGAGCTTTTTCATAGGCAATGGTTTAACTCTCGTAGGTTTGCCATTTACTGACGAGAGGTAGCGCGGTATAGAAAAATGTTTCTATGAAAAGATGTTGTTAGCCCCAGTCCAGGCTTGAACCGGGGACCTTTCGGCTCGCAGTCCAACGCACTAACCACTGAGCTACCGCGGCTAACTTGCTCTACCGAATTATTCGGTTGCGGCAACTTGCTAACGAGGAGGTTGTGGCAACTTCCTAGTCAGCAAGAATGAGGTTGTGCCAACCACCCAGTCAGCAAGCATGAGGTTGTTTAAACCTCCTAGTCAATAAGTATGCCGAAACATCCAATTGAAAATTTCAATTTAATAAAGATTTTATTATTTATTAAACTGATTTATGTAAAATGTTCTATATTGTTACGAAAAGAGGTACTTGCTCCACTGTGCAAGCAATCATCAACAATAACTGAGACGCAAGACAATTCAGCGCACTAAGCATTGTGTTAGAATGAGACAGAAGATCATTCAGCGAACTAAGCAATGTGCATGAAAGATCAGCACATTGAAACACATGAATGCGAATTAGATGCCATGCATGCGTCATTCACAAAACGAGTAGAAGATTCTTGAAGCATGTCGAAGCTTGTCGCAGAGCATGCAATATAGTATAAGGGCGCCGCATCTGAGGCACAGCACTTCAGTAGTGGTTAGAAAGTGGTCGAGTGCATCTCGTGTAAGAACAATGTCAAGTTAAATTGTAGACATGCAGCAGTTGTTAGAATTGGTTGTTAGTAAAGTTCTTTATTAATGTGAATTAATAAAGTTATTTTTTATAATTTAAACCAAACATAAGAGTGCTTTTATTTTGTACACAATCCAGAGATACGAACTTGTAGAATAGTTTTCCGTAGACTGAATTTTCGTAACAATATGTATTATAGATGCGTAACTATGTCACACACACAATTTCAAAAAGTATATCTACTAATTCCTGTTCCCTTAAAAATAAAATCAGTGTGAAAAGACACATTTATTATTTTATTTCTCCATAATTAAAGAAAAAAAAAACAAAAATTATTTTTATTGCAATTATATTATATTTTACTAGCTAAAGAGCAATTTGTATTGACTTCATTCATTATTTAATTAATATATATATTTTAAATTCACATTTATACCATCTTAATTAATGAATTTCCTATGGTTTGCGACTTGCGAACATTTTTGACGTTTCTTTATTTCTGTACACAGAACATTTTTTGTTGATAAATGAACGCCGTTAATTGACACGGCGTTCATAATATATATGGAAAAAAACATTCTATTTATGAACTATTCTTCGTATAAACGAATCGCACCATTTGAGCGAAATTGATATAATAAACGCGTTCATAATTGTTATGAATATATATATATATATATATATATATATATATATATATATATATATATATATATATATATATATATATATATATATATATATATATATATATATATATATATATATATATATATATATATATATATATATTTATATATATATATATATATATATATATGTGGGCCATTCCACACCAAATCGACCAAAAAAGTCAAATTTTAGATTTTACCTTTTGGATTTCTATAAAATTTGGGCAACTGATAAAGGGTATCCAGATATGTACTGACCATTTTTTTTTCGCCCTCTATTTTTTTCGCCCACAGTGGCTTTAAGTTACAAAAAAATGGGCCAAAAATCACTTTTGTATGGTTGTTTATATTTAAATATCTCTTAAACTAGAAATGCTAGAAACTCCATTGCTCGTTTTAAAGCTAAGGGAACAGGCTTTCAGAAAAATTAAGTTGTAACTTTTAAACGTGAACATGTGGTCCGTGGTCATTATCCTTGCACTTCAAAATTGATGTCCCTTAAAGGGCCCCTTTTTAAAATTCTGAAAAGAATTCTGAAAAGAATTCTAAGTTTTCGTCAATTTATTATAAATATTCATGCAAAATTTCAAGATGGTATATTTACGGTATCATATTTCAAAAAATAATTTTCTAAATTTTATTTATTTTTTGCATAGGGGCCATTCCACACCAAATCGACCAAAAAAATAAATTTTGAGATTTTACCTTTTCAATTTCAATGAAATTTAGGCTGCTGATAAAGCTTATTGAGATATGCATTGACCATTGACCACTACTTCCAGAGATACAGTGCTTCAAAGTTACAAAAATGGTCCAAAAATCACTTTTGTATGGATGTTCATATTTCAATATCTCTTAAAGTAGATATGCTAGAAACTCCATTGATGGCTCGTTTTAAAGCTAATAGAACAGGCTTTTAGGAAAAATAAGTTGTTATTTCTAAAAATGTGGCTCGTCGTCATTATCCTACACTTCAAAATTGATGTCCTTGAAAAGGACTCTTTTTAAAATTCTGAAAAAAATCACAAATTTTGGTTGATTTAATACAAATGTTCGTGCCAGGTTCCAGGTTCCTACATGGGATCCTTAAATAATATTTCTAAAGCTTATAAATAATCATTGAAACTAAAATAACGGAAAATTTTTGATTTTTGTATAAGGGTCCCCATTTGTCTCGCCCGGAACCAAATATATTTATTTAATACCATATTAAACTAACACATTTTTTTAAATAGTTGAATCCTCTGTTCCTAAATCTGAATTTCCTCGACATTTTCAAAAATGTAAACATCGATTTGCTAGTAATTCTAGAATATTTTTGACTGCTAATTGTAATCTATCCCATCCGGAACATTGAGTACCAAAAGTGTAAAACTACAGTATAAAAAATATCAAACAAAAAAATTTGTTCCAAATTACCCAAAAAAAAAAAAATAAATCTGAAAATTTGAATAGTACATCATTTTTCATTTCATAATAATGATTATTAATATTGTCATATACAAAATTATTTTTAGTAAAAAATCGTAATGCAAATTTTCTTTGTTTTGTACTCAGGTTGGTTTTGGATGATACTTATAAGCAAATTATAATTTAACATTTTCGCATTAAAATTGGATTAAAATTATTTTATGATAAACTTCTGGTAGTGGTTGAAATCAGTTGTGTGCCACATCCAAATATATAAATTGAAACGATAATGATCTAATTTTATATCTCATAAAAACCGTTATTTAACGGTATGACGTCATATTTCATGAGAAGCATTTGAAATACTCGTTTGGAGTTTGCGTAATACAATTTCAGGATTAACGGTATTTTTGTTTTACTAAAATATAATTTTTTAAGAGTGTAAAAAAAACGATTGTGAGTTATTTTTAATAGTATTTCTTTTATAAAAATAACTTGTTTCTGTTATATGTGACGGTGACACAGTGTATTTGTCATTGCTCTGTTATCTCCATGAGTCAGTATTTTTGTCCATCTACGTTTGTGATCACATTTAGTAAATTTATTAAATATCGTAAAGAGATTTGCTTTAAATATTGTATATATATATATATATATATATATATATATATATATATATATATATATATATATATATATATATATATAAATATTTATAAAAAATGAATGTTAATTATCAACCTAATTCCATTGGTTCCAATTGAATTAAACCCCCGAATGAGAACGAATTCATTTTGTTAGGTTCAAATCCTCTTCTCAAAACGAAAAAGAAGTAAATCATTTTGATTTATTTTTTTAATCGATTAAGCAAATTGGTTTTAAGTATTGAAACTCTTTAACTTTATTCCAATTGTACCTTGATCCGAATGTCTGTTTGTCCGTCTGTGTTACCGTCCGTATACACGAAAATTTTGTTTCAGTATGTTTTAGCCAAAAATGAATTCTGAGTTCGAAAATGAGCCTAATCGGTCAACGGACACGACCAATTCTCATACAAATCACTTTTATATAACACTGTTTGGCAGAGAATTCCCCCTGTCTTCATCCATATGATCTATATATATAAAACTCTTGGTCCGTCTGTCAGTCTGTCGGCCTGTCTGTCTGTTTGTTCCAGCATCACGTCTAAACCGCTGAACTGATTTAACTGAAATTTTGTAACAGGATACTATGGAGTCCGGAGGGTGTTATAGGCTATATATGGGCGCGATTGGGCAAAGGGGCGTGGTACCTCCCATACAACCTACATTCCAAACGACATAACTCAGCACTTACACAAGCTAAAAAGATGAAACAAAAAAACTCAAATACAAAAAAAATATACAAAAGCAACTACACCACATTAAAACTCACCATAATGAAACTCACCACACTAAAATTCACCAAACTAAAACTCACCACACTAAAACTCACCACACTAAAACTCACCACAATAAATTTCACCACACTGAAACTCACCACAATAAAATTCACCACACTAAAATTCACCACACTAAAACTCACCACACTAAAACTTACCACACTAAAACTCACCACACCAAAATTCACCTCACCTAAACTCTCCACACTGAAATTCACCACACTGAAACTCACCACATTAAAACTCTACGGAGAAGAATTCTACGGGAAAGAATTCTACCGGGAACAATTCTACCGGGATGAGTTCTACGGGAAGATTTATCCGGGAAGAAGTCTACGGGAAAGCGTTCTATGGGGAAGAATTTTACGAGGCAGTCTGAGAAAAAATTGTCTTTGAGAAAAGTTGTTTGTGGGAGATTTATTATTTGTACATTTATAAAACTAATAAAAAACTTCCACAGCCAAACACGGGCCCCTGATACAAATAAAAAAAAATGTTTTTTTATATTAATAAAATCGCTCCATATCTTTTAATTCACAAAATATTGGCACGAGTCGTGCACGGGTCCAGCTAGTTTCTATGTAATTTTAATATACTGATTCGAACTGCGTTTTTAGTTTTTTTCCCTATACTTAACGTTTTTGAGGAAAATGCATTTTATGTTCTTTCATTTTTTTACTGCATTTTAAAATAACATTTTATATGAGAAGACTAGACAGCTATTAATACTGTTATTGCCCAGGAATAAATCAAGGATTGTTAATATATTAGGTCAACTTGAATATCGTTTGAAGTTTGGTTAAAATAATCTGTTAAAGTTGAAAAATTTAGAAAATATGGACAATTTATGAAATCATTGGAAAGTTATATTCAATAAATAAAAAATAACTTTTATAACTTAAATCACTGGTAATACTAGAGAGAATTGTATTGTTTTTTCTGTGGTCTTTCCACTTTTTGAGTTATATGCATTTCAAAAACTAAACTGTGAGTTAAAATGTTTTTTTTTTTAAATTAAAATTAAAATAGTAATTATATATTTATTAACATATTTCTATGGAATTTATATTCTTGAGATATTACAACAGAACAGATTTGCGATATGAATGAATGATATGGTCGATGTAAGATTTTAAATTATGTTATTTAAAATAACGATTGAAATAAATTGATATTTACATGTAATAGTAAAAACAGTACAAACATTGTTCGCCTTACTACAGAACAGTGTTCACAAATCCTATTACTTATTAATTGTTATCACATATTTGGAAGTAACAGTAAAATACTGCTACAATTACTATTTTTTTTAAATGAAAATACAGTTTTAATATTTTATACTGTTGAAATAAAAAAATGCATTTATCTCAAAAAGCAAAAAAACTAAAAAAGTAATATCATTGTCGAAATAAGTAGAATCTCTCGTAATTTTAATAATTTAATTCGTTATCATATTTTTGGAAGTAACAGTACATTCAAAATAATTTATTCACGAAATATTTTGTAAAATACACGACTTTCGTAAATTTATGATAAAATTACGAATATTAATTGCACATTTTTCGAAATTGTCGAAGATATTATCGTCTACTTTTGACGATAGCATTCGTAAAATTATGAAATATTTGAAACATATTACAAATCTTTCGTAAAATACACGAATACTTACGTAAATGACCCTTACAACCGTGGGTCGGTTTTGGCCGCTGAGATGCCAGTTGGATCTGCTTTGCGCGCGCTGACGAAATACCAATAGAAATACCAAGCGTTGCCAGGTTGTCCTCAACTTGGTCTTTCCAACGCAGATTTGGACGCCCTCTTCTACGCTGTCCACCTTCGAGTTTCGATTCAAGCACCTTCTTGACTAGAGTGTTTTCATCCATTCGTTCGACATGACCTAGCCAGCGAAGCCGCTGGATCTTGATGCGCTTGACTATGTCAATGTCGTCGAATAACTCATACAGCTCGTGGTTCATCCTGATTCGATACTCGTTAGCAAAGCATATAGCGCCAAAGATTTTACGGAGAATATTTCTCTCGAACGCTCCCAGTACTCTCTCATCGGTGGAGGCCAGCGTCCATGTTTCTGCACCATAAAGTAGGATGGGCATGATGAGTGACTTGTAGAGCGGTTTTTTTGTACGGCGAGAGAGGGCTCTACTTCTCAATTCCCTACTGAGCCCAAAGTATCACCTGTTGGCAAGAGTTATTCTCCGTTTGATCTTCAGGCTGACGTCGTTGTTGTTGTTTACGCTGGATCCCAGATAGACGAAGTCCTTCACAATGTCGAACTTGTGGGTGTCAAAATCATCGTTTTGTCTAAGACGCACGGACTCTTTTTTGCTTGTTGACACAAGGAACTTCGTCTTGTCCTCGTTCACCGCTAGACCCATTCGACGCGACTCTTTCTCCAATCTGGATAATGCTGCGCTGACTGCTCGTGTGCTCCTGCCAATGATATCAATATCGTCGGAATATGCGAGCAGCATGACACTTTTGTTGAGGATAGTGCCGCTTTGACGGAGTTCGGCAGCTCGAACTATTTTCTCCATCAATAAGTTAAAAAAGTCGCAGGATAGGGAGTCACCCTGTCTGAAACCGCATTCGGTATGAAATTGCTCGGAGAGGTCTTTTCATATTCTCACTGAGCAACGTGTGTTGCTCAGGGTCATCCTGCAAAGTCTTATAAGTTTCGCAGGTATACCGAACTCAGACATTGCGGCGTATAATCGTTCCCTTATCGGATTGTCGAAGGCGGCTTTATAGTCGACTAATAGGTGGTAGGTGTCGATCTGTTTTTCTAGGGTCTTTTCCTGGATTAGGCGCAAATGTGAAAATCTGGTCTGTGGTGGATTTTCCAGGTCTGAAGCCGCACTGATAAGGTCCAATCAGTCTGTTGAGATGGGCTTTAGTCTTTCACATAATACGCTCGATAGAACCTTGTATGCGATATTGAGGAGGCTGATCCCACGGTAGTTGGCGCAGATAGTGGGATCCCCTTTCTTAAGAATTGGGCAGAGTACACTGAGGTTCCAGTCACTTGGCATGCTTGCATCCGACCATATTTTGCTTACGAGCTCGTGCATGCTCTCTATTAGCTCTTCGCCTCCGGTCTTAAACAATTCAGCAGGCAGCCGATCGGAACCTGCGGCTTTGTTGTTTTTCAGCCGAGAGATGGCTGTACTGACCTCGTCATGGTCGGGTGGCGGAATCTCAACGTCGTCATCAAATACTGGGGGTTGCCGGGTTTACTTCTCTATCGGTGGAATAGTGGTCATCATCACCGGTCAGCAGTTTAGAGAAGTGATCCCTCCATATCTGCAGTGTGCTCTGGATATCTGTCACTAGATTCCCGATCTTATCTTTACAAGAAGAGGCTCCGGATTTTGAACCTAAGGCGTCTTATTTTCTCGAAGAATTTCCGAGCCTCATTCCTGTCCCCATGCATCTCAATCTCTTCACACTCACGTCTTTCTGCCTCGCTTTTTTTACGCCTGAAAAGACGTCTCTTTTTCCTTCTCTTTGTATCGCTCTTTCGCAGCTCGCGTAACTACTGACTGCAGGGTGGATTTATACGCAGCGTCTTTCTCTGCAGTGGCCGCGCGACTCTCTTGGTCATACCACTGATTCCTCAGGGGGCGTTGGAAGCACCTCTTTGGCAGCCGTACGCATAGAGCAGGAGATATGGTTCCACTGCGCGCTTTTATCATCGAGAGGACGAGTGGAGAAGGCTTGCGTTGTCTGTTGTGATTGCACTTTCCGACGTCTAGCTTTCTCTGCGTTTGGTTCCGTACGTTCTTCGCAGCGCTTAAGCGTGTGCGGACCTTGGCTGCTACAAGGTAGTGATCCGAGTCCATATTGGTACCTCGGATAGTGCGTACGTCCATCATGCTCGAAGCGTGCCTTCCGTCAATCACAACGTGATCAATTTGGTTTCGAGTTTTTTGATCGGGCGACAACCATGTGGCCTTGTGGATCGAAATGTTCGAATCTAGTGCTACTTACTACCATGTTTCGTGCTGAGTTCCGTTATCGGTAGTGTTGGCATGGAGGCTAAATTTTCCGATTGTGGGACAATAGATTGCTTTTTTGCCCACCTTGGCGTTAAAATCGCCTAGCACGATTTTGATATCGTGGCGGGGGCAGCGCTCGTATGCGTTGTCTAGGCGCTCGTAGAAGCGCTCTTTTGTCTCGTCATCTTTTCGTTCGTCGGATCATGAGCACGATTTAGAATGATGTGGAAATATTTAGCTTTGATGCGGATTGTTGCCAGCCTTTCGTCCACGGGCGTGAACCTAGAGACAAGGTGGCGGAGTCTCTTGCCGACTACAAATCCACATCCAAATTCGTGTCTTTCCACATGTCAGCTGTAGTAGATATTACAGGACGCTTGTTTCGAGAAGCCCTGTCCCGTCCATCGCATCTCCTGGATAGCGGTGATGTCAGCCTTATAATTTTCGAGGACATCTGCCAGCTGGATAGAGGCACCTTCCCTATAAAGGGTCCAGGTGCATAGCCGCAAATCATGGTCCTTAAAACGTTTGCGTGGATCGTCGTCGTTGTAATCGGTCGTTATCCGAGGCTTCTTTTTTGTTTTCATTGGGCGCATAGGTTTTTTCCGTGGTGGGACCCAAACCCAACGCACGAACCCTCACTCTGAGGGAGATGCTCGCCACTCACTTTAGCCGACTTCTACACCGGGTGATGTAGAACGTCGTTTCCAGGGGCTTCCACCGAAGTGGAAGTGTCACCATTTGACAATTTGTCAATTCTGGTGACCAGTTGTTGACTTGAGATGACACCGACAAGGATTGCGCTGGCTTCGCCATGTTGAAGCGCTCAGTCACGTTGCCTTGTGATAATCGCCCCCATAGCAAAATTCAAGAATACTTTGTTAAAAAAAAACTGACGATGAACATGACGATTCAAAAAAATATGAAAAATATGGTACTTTTGAACTTTTGACACAAACAGAACTCACACAGAACCCTTTAAAATTTTGTTTGTATTTTATAACTATCTGCTTGCACCCACGTTACCAATAAATAAAATGCAGCTTAAAAAAAAAGTAGGCAGCGTTGTTTTTTTAATTGTGATATCGTAATTCCAAACATACATGTAATCAAAATAATGCTATTAAATTCGTTGTCACCTAGTAACAATCACGAATAACCAAATACATATAATTCAAAGAACCTTTTATTGACGTTGGGTGTGTTGAATAGCGGAAATATCAAACATACATATATATTACTAATCAATCCCTCAGTCATGTATTAAATAGGTTCATTGCTTGTATTAATGGGTATTGGATATGCAATTGCGATCGTGAATGTAACGGTACACACACGACGCTTCCACGATGAATTCCATTTTTGAAGTGAATGCCCGAATAACATCGAAGTATTTTTCTGGCGCTATCGTAGTTAATATCAGCAAGAGGAGTCGGACGAACGATAAGTACCCAAAGTGAAACAACATTTTGAATGGAAATGAATCAAGTCACAAAACAGAAAAGCAATTTGCAAATAAGTGTTGACACATTTGCTAAATATACAATTTTTTCGTTTTGTTTACGTAATTAAATTATATATCTTAAGTGTGAAATTCTTATTTCATTTGATTGATTTTGACATATTTTCATAATGTTCACTGACAGCATCTTACTTTCGTACTGATACCGGGATCATCATTAAATCCAGAATTTTGGGGATTGTATCAACTAGTATTAGTTCACACAAATAACTACCATGTAGGAAAAAACGATCGGCTCAATATTGGCCCAGACTTGCGCCAATAGTACTCAACTCTGGGCCATGTACGACAACAACAGTTGGCCCATGTCTGGTCAAACCTTAGAATGATAACTAGGGCGCAATACTGGGATCAAGGTTTGGCCCAATACCAGAAAACAAAATTGAACCAACATTGTTCATTTCAATTAAATGTCAAAAATAAAAACAATAAGCTTCGGACTTGTATGCAGAAAATCCGAGTTCGAGTACCAATAGGAATTTTTTTTTTGTTTTTTAAATATACATATATTTTTTGAATTGAAGTATGAATTGGCCGTTGGTCTTGGCTAAATGTCCATTCACTAAGTCATATTAAATGAGTCTTGTGTGACTTATAGAAAAATGTCAGTTATCCAAGACTTGGTAACCCAATCATGGTTGAGACTTGGGTAAAGACTAATCAGCTATGCCTTGGTCGGCCAAAGTTGGCTATGTCTTACGCCCGTTGTCAAGTCTGGCGTTTCCTACATGGGTAACCAACTAAATTGCCCTACCAAATTTATCAGCAAAAAACTGATAAAGTATTTGCAACAACTTCTTAATTCGTTTATGGCAACGTCCTAGTCAGCAAGATGGAGGTTGTTTCAACCTTCAAGTCTGCAATCAGGCTGTTGCACCGAAAAAAAAGTGCACTTTAAATTTTAAAGTTCACGCTATCAATTTAAAGATTTGACGATTTTAAAGTTCAACACTTTAATTTAAAATTTATCACATTAAAATTCAATGTATATCATTTAACACAATTTATCTTCATGCAAGTAGAACATAGTTCATAAGCACAATTTGATGAGTCGAATGGTTAAGAATTACAACAAAGATAAATAATGAGAAAGAGATAGGTAACGCAGGCAATGGCCATACGATTTGACGCTCATAGAGATAATTTTTTGTACTGTTACAAAAAATTAAAAGTGCCACTTTAGAAGTAAAAGTTCAACTTTAAAAATTAATGTGTCACATTAAAATATAACATTTATTTAACATTTAAAGTAAACACTTTGAAATTTTAAGTTTTAAAATTCGGCTGAGTTTCATACATGCACACTTTTAATTATAAAGTGTTTTCCACTGGAGTATAAAGTGGTTTTAAAGTTTTATTTTCTCGGTGTGGATGTTGCATGCTTCAAGTCGGTGAGCATGAGGTTATCGAAATTCCTTGGTTTATTTCATGATTCATTTCATTGTTCTAGTGATAGGGTCTAACTGGAACACCTAATGAAAAAACAGGGTGTTAACAAAATTTACTTTAGAAAAAATAATGCAAACGTATAATTTAGTAATGCTCAGAGCAAACATAATACAGTCATTTAAATATAATCGATTATTGTTGCTTATAATATTTTCATATTTACATATTTTTGGGGGCGCTTGGAGATTTTTCTCATCAAATTAAAAAAAAAAATGTGTACAACTTTTTTTTTATAAAACTTTGTTTTACTGTAAATTTGCATATATTACTTTTTCTTTTTTAATGTCATAATGTATAAACAATTTCTTCATGCAATATTTTTATCTACACTAAGAAAACAAGATGTTTTTGAAAGTATTGCTGCAACTATCTGTTTAAATTTACGCCTTGTAGCAAATATTCAAACATCCCATAAATTTCAATAAAGTTGCAGTAAAACTATTAATAATTTTTAAATATGACATATATGCAGATAGTAACGAGATGTTTGCCACAACACCAATGAAAATTGAGATATTTACAATTGACTGATATCAAACATCCTGAGTTATTGGACATTTACAACAAAACTGTTGAGTTATTTTGACATTTGACTACTATAAAAAAGAAAAATGGCGTTCTTTTTTCTTACGCTCGACTTATCCACATCAATTAAGTAAATCAAATGATTTAAAAAAGTGTCACCTCAAATAATACATTTTAATGGTAAAAGTGAAATTACAATTTCCTGGGACTGAAATTATCAACACGTGATGGAAAATATTTCTTTTTAGAGTTTACTTTGATGAAGCAGGCCGGACTTGGTTCTTCCGCGAATAAGTCTCAAGTCGTTGTACAATTTTACCTTCGAAGGATTTATAAAGACGATGGCGATGTATAACCAGGATACTGTTTTAATTCTAGAATAAATAAAAACACATTTGATTCATTTTCTTTCAATTCAATAAAAATTACTCCGCGAATTCTAATGGAGTACCTTTTCCAAATACTCATCAACTATCTTCCTAATTGTAAGATTTTAATTGATGGTTGCTATACATAATCGTTAATTTGAAAGATGGTTGCTAGCCATATTTATCGTATTTGACGGATAGTTGTCTCAAATACGATCTAAATAATTTGTAAATAACTTCATATTTAGGGCTGTGCTATTTCTGGTAATCATCTTTGTTTTCTTAGTGTAGCATTAGCCGTTTTCATTGTGGAGCACTTTTTTAGTGCTTTCAAAATTTTCAAATACCTTGAAATACAATTTATGAGAGTGTTGCTGCAACTAGTTCGCAAAAAAATACTAGGTGTTACAGTTACACCCAAGGAATCAGTCCCTAAAATATTTGCACCACAAAGCGGTCCACCCTGTTTATTTCTGTATAATGCAATCGATAACACGGAAAATTATCGAAAATCCGATTATATTTTTTTTTGCAACCAGTTCTACTAGATTACTTATTTGAATTATTGTTTTCGAATATTCCAAATTTCGACTACTAGTACAAATGCACCTTCTAGTACAATTTCCAATGTCCTTGCGTTGTTCAAATTAAAAAAATGCAGACCTTATTTTTTATCCGTAATAAAAAATCCTAGAGGGTGAGATATGGGAGTTCAAAAATAAGTGACACCCCTAATATATACACAAAATTCCAGGAATTGAAAAAGTCGACGATCTGGCAAAGTTAGGAGTAGTAAAAAAACTGAAGAAACAAATCACACGTATAACAAATAATCTCGAAGAACAAATGACAATTTCTGATTTTCTTGACTAGGTTATTATAACAATATGCATTTTTTTAACACCCTGTATCTTAAACTGGGTGAAAATTGTTTTATTAATTGACATTTTTTTACTCTCATGGTTTAATGAGACTTGCAGGATTGCAGTCAGGTCGAAAGAGGAAGCCTTTCAGAATTGGCGGTCTAACAAGAATGCTGACACAGAAAGACTTCGCGCAAAAAGGTCCTACTCTACCACAGAGATAGTAAAAATTTCTGGTCATTCGTAAAAAGAGTGGAGAATCAGACGACATCGTCTACTCCAACTCTTATTATGAATGGCCAGACCTTCACTGACCCGGTTGATAAAGCTAATCTCTTGGCAGAATTATTTGCAAATAATTCAACGCTCCCAGATACCAATCAACCACTGCCCGATGTCGATTTTGTTTCTTCTGCAATGCCGGAGATTCATTTTCAAACTCGGGCAGGTTTAACAAACCTCAACATTAACAAAGCCTCTGAGCCAGATGGCATATCTGCCCATTTGTCGAAGAAGTGCGCGTCAACGCTGGCTTGTCCGTTGCGTAACATTTTCAACATATCCTACACGACAGGAGTTTTTCCATCTTGTTGGAAGGTTGCCAATGTCCAGCCAGTTCCGAAAAAGGGCGAGGTTACGAACCCTGCCAATTACCGACCCATTACAATATGCTCTGCGCTCTCCAAGGTAATGGAAATCGTAATTAACTTCCACTTTGTGAACTATCTAAAGCTAAACGAATTACTTAGTGACCGACAATATGGTTTTCGTAGGACCAGATCCACAGGTGACTTGATGGCGGTCCTTTCCGAAAAGTGAAATAATTGTGTTCACCTTTTTGGGGAAAGTAAGGTTGTTGCTCTGGATATTTGCAAGGCTTTTGATCGAGTGTGGAATAAAGCCCTCGTTTCAAAATTAATTGCATATGGTGTCGGTGAATCTTTTACTCGATGGATATCGAGTTTTCTCCAGGGTCGTTCAATACGAGTTGCGATGGATAGTGTGTTCTCAGAACAAAATTCCATCAATTCTGGAGTTCCGCAGGGTTCCGTCCTATCCCCGTCCCTATTTATGGTATTTATCAATGAGGGTCTTCTAAATCTTCTTTGGAGGACCGAATCCAACAACGTGCAATATATTAAATAGGGGATGAAAATATTTAATCCTCTATTGCCTCTCTTGAGCACTGAAGGACCGTTGGGTGTGTAAGCCTGTTTTATAGGTATTACAATGGTAAGTGTTCGATACATGGCCTGATTCCACCAGGTCGTGTGTTCTCTCGTTCTACTCGGGCATCGAACCAAGCCCACCCCTTCGTAGTCCACTCGGCTCTCAACAGAACCACGCATTATAGAGAGAATTCGTTCTTCAGTCGCACGCTTCGTTTGTGGAACAATCTCCCTGCGTCTGTTTTTCCCGACATTTTTGATATTGGCAAATTCAAAACAAATATTCACCGACACTACCTCCTCTTTTCTTCCTTTCCTCTAACCTAATCGTTTCCTACGATCAACACTGTGCTTTGCATAAATAGGGGGCATCCCCTGAGTGTTGGTTAATCTGTAAAAAAAAAATCTTTAATGAATATATTGGCTTGGCCATCCACAATAATACAAGACCTATAAATGAATAAAAAAAAGACTCGGTAGCGATTTCAAAAAATTATTCAAAAATTCGAAAAAATATATAATATTTTAATCGTAAAAAGGGTGACGCACTATTTTTTTTATATTTTTTTTTAAGAATCACTCTATTCAACATTCCAATAAATCATCTAAACATATATATTATTAGACTTAAAATGATCCCAAAACAAACTTTTAGAATGTTTAAAGTTTCAAATAAAAAATATTTACTGAATGGGCTAAAATTAACCCATAAAACGCTAGGGTTCATGTTACAGTCAGACTCATGTAACTTGCATCTAGCTTGACTCTATATCTTGACTTTTTCAATTTTAAATTATAATTGTCACAAAAATCGATTTTTTCACAGGTACGATTTTTTCATAAGTAGACGTTATCTAACGATTTTTAAGATTCTGAATAGATTCTATTCAAATTTTCTCCATTGAATGACGCATTTTGCACGAACGCATACGTTTTTAGACTCATTTTTGAATAAAAACTTGAAAAAAGATTGAAAAACGATTAAATTGGTATTTCCTGGGATTCCGGACGAAACATTCCTACACTTAAAACTAATGAATGAACTAATGAAAATTAATGAATATACTTGATGTTCAAGTAGTATTTGTACAAGTAGTGTTTAAATAGGACTAAACATCTGTAATTAGAGAATTCTATAGGGTAGATCAAAAGATATAAATTAAATAGTGGTCGTTCGGGACGGGAAAAAACAGAATTGCATGTCGAGGTTGAAAAATTCAGAGAATTTTGAGTACAAATTATTTTTGTGAATTATTTAGAAATAGCTGAAATTTATGTACTTTCTTTGTAAATTTACACTTTGTTCCTAGTGTTTAAAATTTATTCATAATAAATCACAAAAAAGTTTACAAATCACAGAAAAATTCCGTATAGAATATATCATACGATTTTTACTAAATATACTTTGGCGTACAATATTTTTTCTGAATTATCTAAAAACATAACAGAGACAATTTACTTTATTTTTGTGTATGTAAACTTTGTTCCTAAAGTTTAAAGTTATTCGTAATAATATCTTTGAATTTGGACCACTTCACGGTTAAAAATATTGGGTTATTTTTTAAACTTTTTTGGATTGTATATATGTCTCGAATTTGTAATAATCCTAAAAAATTAAAAAAAGTTTGTAATACCTCTCTGCATTACATTGTAATACATGTTGTATTACTTTGCATGTAATCATACGGGATTAAAATTAATGCTGAAAAAGATTGAAAATACGGATTTGTTTATGACAAAAAATTAAAAAACAACTATTTTGTTTTATAAATAATATATTTTTATTATTTTCAATATTATTTTATTTTTATAATTAATAACTCTTTATACACTCTTTAATTATTTTTCGTCTCTTTCGAAATTATTTTCATTTCATCAGCACACAAATTGTCCGCTACAGTTCTTCTAACATACCGCAAACTATATTTTTATATATTTTTTTTCATTTTTTTATCATTTTTCTTCATTTTTTTTTAATTTCATTTTTTTTTGTTATTAATTTCAATAGCTAGAAGTATTTTTAATGTGACAAAAGTTGGTTGCTTTATTATTTACTAGCTGGACCCGTGCACGACTCGTGCCAAGATTTTCTGAATTCAAAGATATGGAGCAATTTTATTAATATAAAAAACATTTTATTATTTATATGAGGGGCCCGTGCTTAGCTGTTGAAATTTTTTTATTGGTTTTATAAATGTGGTAACCAAATAATTCTCCGCCAAAACAACTTTTCTCAAAGACAATTTTTTCTCAGACTGCGCTTCTCCGCAGAATTATTCCCAGTAGAAATCTTCCCCGTAAAATCCACATAGAACGCTTTCCCGTAGAATTCTCAAAGTAGAATTCATCCCGGTAGAATTGTTCCCGGTAAAATTCTTTCCCGTAGAATTCTTCCCCGTAGAGTTTTCCCAGTAGAAGTTTTAGTGTGGTGGGTTTTAATGTAGTAAGTTTCGGTGTGGTGAGTTTAGATGTGGTGAATTTTGGAGTGGTGAGTTTAATTGTGGTTAGTTTTGGTGTGGTGAGTTTTAGTGTGGTGAATTTGAGTGTGGTGAGTTTAAGTGTGGTGTTTTTAAGTGTGGTGAGTTTTAGTGTGGTCAATTATAGTATGGTGGGTTTTAGTGTGGTGAATTTTAATGTGGCGTGTTTTAGTGTAGCGAGTTTTAGTGTGGTGAATTTTATTGTGGTGAGTTTTAGTGTGACGAATTTTAAAGTGATGAATTTTATTGTGGTGAGTTTTAGTGTAGTGAATTTTAGGGTGGTGAGTTTTAGTGTGGTTAATTATAGTGTGGTGGATTTTAGTGCGGTGAGTTTTAGTGTGGTGAGTTCTAGTGTATCGAAATTTAAGTTTAGTGAGTTTTAATGTGGTGAGTTTAAAAGTGGTGAATTTTAATGTGGTGAAATTTTAGTGTAGTGAGATTTAGTGTGGTGAAATTTTAGTGTAGTGAGTTTTAGTGTGGTGAGTTTTAGTGTGGTGAAATTTTAGTGTGGTGAGTTTAAGTGTGGTGAATTTTAGTGTGTTGAATTTTTGTGTGGTGAGTTTTAGTGTGGTGAGTTTTAGTGTGGTGAGTTTTAGTGTGGTAAGTTTTAGTGTGGTGATTTTTGGTATGGTGAGTTTAAGTGTGGTGAGTTTTAGTGTTGTGAATTTTAGTGCGGTGAGTTTTAGTGTGGCGACATTTGAGTGTAGTGAGTTTTAGTGTGGTGAGTTTTAATGTGGTGAAATTTTAGTGTGGTGAGTTTTAGTGTGGTGAATTTTAGTGTGGTGAGTTTTAGTGTGGTGAAATTTTAGTGTGGTGAGTTTTATTGTGGTGAAATTTTAGTGTGGTTGGTTTTAGTGTGGAGAATTTTAGTGTGTTGAATTTTTATGTGGTGAGTTTAAGTGTGGTGAGTTTCAGTGTGGTGAGTTTAAGTGTGGTGAGTTTTAGTGTGGTGAGTTTTAGTGTGGTGAGTTTTAGTGTGGTGAGTTTGTGTGTGGTGAGTTTTAGTTTGGTCAGTTTTAGTGTGGTGAGTTTTAGTGTGGTGAGTTTTGGGGTGCTGAGTTTTAGTGTGTTGAATTTTTGTGTGGTGAGTTTAAGTGTGGTGAGTTTTAGTGTGGTGAGTTTTAGTGTGGTGAATTATAGTGTGGTGGGTTTTAGTGTGGTTAATTTAAGGGTGAATTTTAGTGTGGTGAGTTTTAGTTTGGTTAGTTTTAGTGTGGTGACTTTGTTTTTCTTTTTCTTTCCTTTTTTTTGTTTTTTATTTAGTTTGGATTGTGGTTTTATGTGATTGGTTTTGTTTTTGTATTTTTGCTTTTGTTTTGTGTTGTGCTTTTGCTTTTTTGTTTTTAATATTTTTTTTTTGTATTTAATTTTTTTTTTTTGTATTTGAGTTTTTTGTTTCATGTTCGTAGCTGGTGAAAGTGCCGAGTTATATCGTGTTTAGGTTGCATGGGAGTTGCCACGCCTCTTTGTCCAATCCCGCCCATATATAGCCTATCATTCCTTCCAGACCATACCGCATCTGTGGTAAAAATTTCAAGAAAATCGGATCAGCCGTGTAGACGGAGAAGCGGAACAAACGTGATTGCTTTTGTTTTTTGTATTTTTGCTTTTGTTTTGTTTTGTGCTTTTGCTTTTTTGTTTTTAAATTTTTTTTTGTATTTAAGTTTTTTGTTTCATGTTCGTGAACAAAATTTAGTTCAGAGATTCGACCTGCGCCGAGATTCGAACCTGCTCTGAACTCTGAACAAAATTTAGTAAGTATGGTTTACAATTTAACCGTTTATGGTTTAAAATTATTAAATAAACTGAGATTAAACTATTTGAGTTTAAATTTTGAACCTTTATAGTTTAAACATATTAAATAAACAGAAAAATAAACTATTGAGTTTAAATTTTAAACTTTAATGGTTTAAAATTATTAAATAAACAGATAAACAGATAAATATTTTAGTTTAAATTTTAATACAATCGGATTAAGTTTAAATTTTTAAACCATTTGGATTATTTTATAAACTAAAATAATTACATTTCCATGTTTAATAAGAAATATATTAAATTTCAATCTGAGAAAGTTTAAAAATGGGTGTAAACTATTGATAACTTTAAAAATTAGATATAAAAGTATTCAAATCATCTGTAATCCAAAGAAGGGTTTAAAAAATATTCCAACATTTTTTACCGTGTTACTGAATTATAAATACGGATTTTGTGAGGCTATATACTGACTAAAACGCAAATATTTTTGTTTTTTATGCTATAACTTTTTATTAGCGCAAGTTAAAATAGTAATGTAAAGATATTAATTGTTTGTTTTTTAAAGCACTTATCTATTGGCATCATTATTTAAAAATATTTTCCCAAACATTAATTTGCAATTTGTTATTTACTGGAAAAATGTTTGGCAAAATGATTTTCAATTTTTCGAATTTTTGTTATTTGCAAGAACATATTTTTAAATAATGATGCCAATCGATAGGTGCTTGAAAAACAGACGATTAATGCCTTTACATTACTATTTTATCTTGCGCTAATAAAAAGTTATAGCAAAAAGCGGAGAAATTGGAAAAATTGAAAATCATGTCATGCCAATAGGTCGAATCTTTTCGTTTTTCCGCCATAACTTTTTATGGATACGAGATAAATGGTCGTGTAAAGGCATTTATTGTTTGTTTTTTAAAGCACCTATCGATCTGCATCATTATTTAAAAATATGTTCTTGCAAATAACAAAAATTCGAAAAATTGAAAATCATGTCATGCCAAAAGGGCGAATCTTTCCTTTTTTCGCCATAACTTTTTATTGATACGAGATAAAATGAAAGTGTGAATGCATTTATTGTTTGTTTTTAAAGCACCTATCGATCTGCATCATTAATTAAAAATAATTTGTATAACATTTTTTCCTGCCAATAAATGACAATTTATGTTTGGCAAAATATTTTTAATTAATGATGCAGATCGATAGGTGCTTTAAAAACGAACACTAAATGTCTCTATACCACTATTTTATCTCGTATCAATAAAAAGTTATGGCGAAAAGAATAGATTCGCCCTTTTGGCATGACAAGATTTTCTATTTTTCAAATTCGCCCTTTTGGTTTTGTCTTTTGTGACTAGAAATATCCAACAAATTGATACGAGATTTTGGCTCAGTATACTTGAGGTAAAACTACATTCAAAAATGTAAAAAAACACAAATGTCAAAAATTGCACCTTTGGCATGATAGTGACGATATTACATATGCTTCAGTGTTTGCTTAGAAATGTTTATCATTATTTAAAAAAAAAATATACATTGAAACATCTGAAATCATTACTTTTTTTTGAGAAATATCAGTTTAAATTTTTATTTTTGAGAAATATTTTAAAAAGTTAAAATTAATTTGAATCACCTAAATGTCTAAAGGCCTAAATTTCAAACATTTTTCGGCATTTTGATGCTTTTAAGATACCTAACCAAATTGGTAAAAAGTTTATATCTATTTTTTTGGACATTTTTAGAGATTGAGCGGGTTACTTGTATGGATGTCGAAATGTGCTGCATTGATTTCGCAAAGATTTTTTTTGAGATTTCTACATTTTTAAGGATTTTGACCGACTCTTTTCGCTTTTCCTGATCATTACGTTTATAAAATTTTAAAACAAAAAAGCAAAAGCACAACACAAAACAAAAGCAAAAATACAAAAACAAAACCAATCACCTAAAACCACAATCCAAACTAAATGAAAAACAAAAAAAGGAAAGAAAAAGAAAAACAAACTCACCACACTAAAACTAACCAAACTAAAACTCACCACACTAAAACCCACCACACTATAATTCACCACACTAAAACTCACCACACTAAAATTCACCACACTAAAACTCACCACACGAAAACTCACCACACTAAAACTCACCACACAAAAACTCACCACACTAAAACTCACCACACTAAAACTCACCACACTTAAACTCACCACACTAAAACTCACCACACTAAAACTCACCACACTAAAACTCACCACACTAAAACTCACCACACTAAAACTCACTACACTGAAATGTCGCCACACTAAAACTAACCGAACTAAAATTCACAACACTAAAACTCACCACATTTAAACTCACCATACCAAAACTCACCACACTAAAACTTACCACACTTAAACTCACCACACTAAAACTCACCACACTAAAACTCACCAAACAAAAATTCAACACACTAAAATTCACCACACTAAAACCCACCACACTAAAATTTCACCACACTAAAACTCACCACACTAAAATTCACCACACTAAAACTCACCACACTAAAACTCACCACACTTAAACTCACCACACTAAAACTCACCACACTAAAACTCACCACACTTAAACTCACCACACAAAAATTCAGAACACTAAAACTCACCACACCAAAACTCACCACAATAAAACTCACCACACTAAAACTCACCACACTAAAATTCACCACACTAAAACCCACCACACTAAAATTTCACCACACTAAAACTCACCACACTAAAATTCACCACACTAAAACTCACCACACTAAAACTCACCACACTTAAACTCACCACACTAAAACTCACCACACTAAAACTCACCACACTCTTAAACTCACCACACAAAAATTCAGAACACTAAAACTCACCACACCAAAACTCACCACAATAAAACTCACCACACTAAAACTCACCACACTAAAACTCACCACACAAAAACTCACCACACTAAAACTCACCACACTAAAACTCACCACACTTAAACTCACCACACTGAAACTCATCACCCTTAAACTCACCAAACAAAAATTCAACACACTAAAATTCAACACACTAAAACCCACCACACTAAAATTTCACCACAATAAAACTCGCTACACTAAAATTCACCACACTAAAACTAACCACACTAAAATTTCACCACATTAAAACTCACCACACTAAAACTCACCACACTAAAACTCACTACACTCAAATGTCGCCACACTAAAACTAACCGCACTAAAATTCACAATACTAAAACTCACCACACTTAAACTCACCATACCAAAACTCACCACACTAAAACTTACCACACTAAAACTCACCACACTAAAACTCACCACACTAAAACTCAACACACAAAAATTCAACACACTAAAATTCACCACACTTAAACTCACCACACTAAAATATCACCACACTAAAACTCACTACACTAAAATTTCACCAGCTTAGAATTCACCACTTTTAAACTCACCACATTAAAACTCACTAGTCTCAAATTTCGATACACTAAAAGTCACCACACTAAAACTCACCGCACTAAAATTCACCACACTAAAACCCACCACACTATAATTAACCACACTAAAACTCACCACCCTAAAATTCACTACACTAAAACTCACCACAATAAAATTCATCACATTAAAATTCATCACACTAAAACTCACCACAATAAAATTCACCACACTAAAACTCGCTACACTAAAACACGCCACATTAAAATTCACCACACTAAAACCCACCATACTATAATTGACCACACTAAAACTCACCACACTTAAAAACACCACACTTAAACTCACCACACTCAAATTCACCACACTAAAACTCACCACACTAAAACTCACCACACCAAAACTAACCACAATTAAACTCACCACTCCAAAATTCACCACATCTAAACTCACCACACCGAAACTTACTACATTAAAACGCACCACACTAAAACTTCTACTGGGAAAAACTCTACGGGGAAGAATTCTATGGGAAAGAATTCTACCGGGAACAATTCTACCGGGATGAATTCTACGTTAAGAATTCTACGTGAAAGCGTTCTATGTGGATTTTACGGGGAAGATTTCTACTGGGAATAATTCTGCGGAAAAAATTGTCTTTAAGAAAAGTTGTTTTGGCGGAGAATTTTTTGGTTACCACATTTATAAAACCAATAAAAAAATTTCAACAGCTAAGCACGGGCCCCTCATATAAATAATAAAATGTTTTTTATATTAATAAAATCGCTCCATATCTTTGAATTCAGAAAATCTTGGCACGAGTCGTGCACGGGTCCAGCTAGTAAACTAATATGTAATAATATTCATGGAAACGTAATTATTATAATTATAATAATAATTGCAGGGAAACATATTGTTGTTTCAAAGTTAGGCAGGACAATTCATCTACGATATTTCTCTATTTTCTACAATTCTACATTTCGCTTAAGTTTTTAATCATTTTATAATTACATTCAAATATTTTTCTAACTGTATATGTTAGACTTTTCTAAATTACTCACAAAATAATCAAATTTAAAAACAAAATAGTAAATGATTAATTTACGATACATTAACAGACGTGTTTATGCGAATTCAAAGATGTTCACACCATTTCTGCGCCGGATGTGCAGTTTACTTTACGCTTTTCTAATATAAATATTCATTTTTTCACCGTACGCCGTAAAATATAGAGTACATTATACACTAGACTGACAATTGATTTTTATGATTTCAAATTGAGTAAAGGTCAACCTCTAATATTACACTACTGGATGAATAAATCGAAATAACGTCTCTCAAACGCAATAATATAAAGAAGTAAGCAGGGACCGCAAAGAACCGAAATCGGACCCATATACTTTTATTTGCTTGGAATCGGAACCGTAACCACTATTTTAAAAATCGTAAGAATCGGGGGCATAATTAAATTTTGTGTGGAACATCACTTTGCTATATGTATTCCGGGTTTCCCGGGTCTGTAATCGTGATTAAATAGCAAATCTAGTTTTATCGAAAATAAATCGTAGCTATTAAAAGAGACAGTGAGCTAAATGATAAATTGTGTTTTTGTATTACTTATAAATCTACTAAATAAAATTCGACTGATATCATAAATTTTATTTTCGAAACAGTTGGTTCAAATGGAGAACATTTCATTAATAGAACATTTCATAAAAAGTAGATAATTATTAAAAGTACTATAACATACTACCCGAGTGGTTAATCCGTCGCTGATCATAATACGATAGGCATCCCTACCAAAGGTCACCTGAAGTGATTCTGATCAGCGTCGACTATGTTCTACCTTTCCGAATAATCCAATTATATGATATGTTAATAATTAAATTGGGTAATAAAATTATTCTAATTTAATAAAGATTAAGGTAGCCGCGGTAGCTCAGTGGTTAGTGCGTTGGACTGCGAGCCGAAATGTCCCCGGTTCAAGCCTGGACTGGGGCTAATAAAATCTTGCCTCTCGGCAGTAAATGGCAAACCTACGAGAGTAAAACATTGCCTATGAAAAGCTCTCACACGCCGTTCGGATTCGGCAATAAACTGTAGGTCCCACCAGTTCTTATATGACTGTATTGCCAAACTATTATTATTATTATATTATTATTAATTCGATAAAGATATTCTAACAAGTCAGTAACAAAAAAAATAAATTTCGAGAAAAGTGTTTTCAGTCATCCCATTTTACAATTTATTAATGATTATTTCTTGCACAAATTAATTTTTTTTATATGATAAATAAATTTTTATTACTTAATTTATGCACATAATTCCACTGGAGTCTTCAAACAGAAATGAAACAGAAATTCAAATTTCTAAAATTTCAACTATCTTAACGTTGTCTTTTTGAATTGCAATAGTTATAAATTATCAATGAAACAACTTCGCGTGTTCTCCAAACTATTTTTCGAAAAATTCGGTAATAAAAGTTTTAGAAGAGTTTTGAATCAGGCACTGATGTGGAATATTGATCATTACCTTATTTGAAGTCAAGCAAACTTGATCTGAAAATGATTTCATCCTGAACTGAATTTTCACTCGGGTACTACCGGATTAAACGAGTACAATATTGAACCAGTAAGGAAAGTTAGGTCAGGTATTTGAACATAAAGTCAATATATGTTATAAATTAAGTATTTTAATATAAGTGGTCGGTTCTCAGTTCAAAATGAATGTATATACTTTTCCATACTGGATATGATTATTTCTGGGTGTTAAAAACGGCGTACCAAACTGAATATTCCCTTTCACTAAGAGGTTATAAACAAGTGAAATGAAGAGGTTATTGTAATTTTTGTTGAATTAATTTTTTAGGTACATTCAAGCATATTCAAACATATCTTAATTAATTAATTAATTTAATTTTTCTCGGTGTTGTGTTATGCGAAAGAGATGGAGAATCAGCTAATAATAAGAGTAAGCATTATAAATAGATTGGTATTAAAACACAACCAACAACGTGTTTAATTATTTTTTCTCGGTGTTGTGTTATGCGAAAGAGATGGAGAATCAGCTAATAATAAGAGTAAGCATTATAAATAGATTGGTATTAAAACACAACCAACAACGTGTTTAATTTTGCCCACAATACTGCTTACGCTGCTTCATATCGTTTGTTTTTTATTTTCACTACACCGCCTAGCTGTTAACCTTAATTTTTGTCTTATCTGTCACAGAGATTTGGCACCATATTGGAATTAATCCAAAAAAATACAAAATCATGCGTTTAACTTAATGAGTGCCACAAGTCGTGACTTAAGTCTTTAGCAGTTGTTGATTAACAATCCGATTTGTTTGTTTTGTAGTCTACTGTTTTGGATGCTGTTTTGGCATATACTGCTGAAGACCTGTCAAAATTGACAGCTCGGTTTCATGTTAACAATGATAATCATGCGTTTACGCTGCTGTTTTCTTTTAATTACTCACGTTCAATTGCCTTGAGCTTGAACTCGACAAATATGTATTTCCGACGAGTCTAAATTCTGCCAACAGTGTTTTTTTAACTCCTGTTAATTAAATCAATTTACAGTAAAACAATTACTATAAACTATATGGGCCAACACGTGAAATAAGAGTATTGTTGATTTATTCGAATTCCTTCTCAATTCCTTGGAACTCCTTGAATGTACATATATAGAATCGTCAGACGAATAAATTAATTATATCTATTGTCAAATATATTGTATTTTTAATTCTTATTCTAATTCTACATTTTATCGCACAGGTAACGTAATAGTCCGGACATACTGACTTCTATGGAATATATATAAAACCAGTTGGGAAGATTAGATCACATGGGAAATTTTAAAGGAGGGACATTTTATAGTAGGTGTTATTATGATAGTTAGGATTATCAAAGTTATAGTCGGTCTAAGCCGATTCTAAACACCCTACACATATGTGTGGTTACCATTCAAAGTGGTATATAGGTCACCAGGGTATACGAATCCTGAAAATAACTACAAACTTTCAATCGCTGAAGAATTTCCATTCATGATACCCATATTTACAAATTTTTTTTTTAGAACCAAAAGTTGTTTCGCGAGAAAACATTATTTCCATGTATTTGAGCATAAAATCAATACATATTTGGCCAAAAAAGTTTACCTAAGCACGTATTCAGCAAAAGTAATCTGTAGATTTTGTATGAGTTATTTGAATGTAAATGGTCGGATCACTGGTCACAATGGACCGATCTCGCCAATTTCGCACATACATCGTAGGTATATAAGTAACCTAAGTTATGAGTTTCATTTATCTAAGTAGTAGGGATTTCAACAGACGGACAGACAGACGGACATCGTATAATCGTATTTGTATAATCAATACCTTTGAAATTTAAATGTAGAGGAGCTTGGCTCATTCAATAATGATTTTATTTTCATATTTCGTTAAAAATTTTCATATTTCGTAAAATTTCAAAAGTATTGATTATACAAATTAATAAAAGTTAACAACAGTGTTTTGCTATTTAAAGTATAAAGTTAATTTAACAACATAATAATAATAATAATAATTAAGATAAGTGTTTATGTATACATTATAAAAATATTGGTATTTTAGAATAGTGCTTCGATATAAGCTTTAATATAATATGACTTGATTTTCGTTTCCAAGAATAAAGGCCATTTTCACATGATCTAGATTTTGGGAAGTTATTTCGCAAAAACCCATATTTTTTAAATTTTCACATGAGGTAAACGATATTTAGAAGATGACATCTGTGGCTACATTTGACATTTATTTTGTCAACATTGCGATGTTGTATAGTATCCTATTTATAGTATCCTATTGGTATAGTATCCTATTTCTTATCTTTTTGGGGAAAAAAAAGTAAAAATGCTAATATAATTTTCTTTTTATCATAGAAATATTGACTACATTAAAAATATATGATATTGTTCCGCTTTGGTACTCGGTAATCGGATTATATTATGATGAAATTAATAGATCAAAATAAATAAGCCACTCACAAAGTTTGAACAAAATTTTTAAAATACTATGTGATCGTACTGAATTGGAATATTATACAGAAGCATTAGCTGCATAGGTATTTAAAAAATATATTTATTATTCCATGTGTTTTCATAAAAATGTGCACATGATTTTCCGTATGATCCGCTACTAAGATAATTTACCACAAATTATTAGATGTCATTTTGTTTATTGACCCCTTCATAATTGGCATGAATTTAATGTTATCAAATTATCATCATCAGTCCATCTAAAATATCCATTCATACCCACATAGGTAGCTATTCAGTGAGTGATGTCGTCATTCTTTAAGTGGTCTTGTCGTGTAGTGTATTCATTTCTCTTGGCAAATTACCGTATTTTATTTGGATATAGCTTCGAGTTAGGTGTCTGTGGGTGTTACGAATTGCGAAGATATTATTTGTTTTTAATAGATTAATAATCAACATGACAATAATTTATTTTAGTGGTTTCTCAATTTTTAAATAATGCGAATTCATGTTTTTTTTTAACATTAATATTCATTTGCGGAGTAATTTATCTATAATATATATTAAGAATAAATTACACAGTGCAACAAAAAATACCATCTTTCTAGAACGATTTTAGGGTAATTCTGGGTCGTTGATCTCTAATCTGAAGTTCGTTTTGCTTCATCACTTCTGGATCACTCGCAATTCAAAGTCAAATGTGAAAAATTATGTATTCTGATTTTTTATCATGAAATGTGTTTTTTTTTTAAATATGACACCATTTGACATCAATTCCTAACGCTTTCCTATAATCCAAATTTATGCGAATTTTAACTCTACAATTAGGGAATAAATTTAAATACTTTTCGACACATTTTTCACTCGTAGTATTTTTTTATTAAATTTAATTACTTTTTATTTAAACTTGACACCAATAATTTTTTAATTTTATTACGTAGGTAATAAAATTTGAAGTAAATACGTTTTGTTACTCTTTATTACGAAGGTAATTAATTTTATCACATTTTGATAAACATGCACAAATATTTATATGGTGATTTCGAATTATTTTTTTTATAATTGCATTCAATCCCATTCAAACAAATCCTTTCTATCCGTGTGTTGATTGAAATTTTAAAACTATTTATTTATTTATGTTAAGCAATTTGTGAATAAACAGATCAATATTTTTTTTTTACTTTTTTATAAATTTTTAATCATTTACGGTAGTTTTATAAGTTAGATTATTTATATAATATCTCTTTTGTACCTCAAACACTCTAATCTTTCATATTGCAGTTATCCAGATGTGGTGGAGGAAAAACAATCAATTCGTGTCAACCCATTTTAATGAGATTGAATGGTAGTTTTTTCGGAGGGTAATTTACCAATAATGAAAAATAAATGTAATATGAATAATATTAAAAATATAAAAATTTAACATCACTAAATATTTAGGTGATAAGATTGCCTCACATACAGACTCCTCGGAGCCAACACTAGTTGAATTCATTTAACTTCCAATCTCACTATGATTTTGCTGTAAACAGTTTAATGAAACTCCTTGAACATATAGAAAGCTATTGACATATATTGAGATATAACACATGTACTTCCGTTGGATTTTTCGTATACTTGTATATTTTGATTGAAATTTATTTCGAAAATTTACCAAACTTAATATATTCCGGGTGCCTCTGTGTCTATTATTGCTGCTGATACAAAACAAATACTTTTGTGGCGCCAGGGAATAACAGCATAAGTCGACTTATGTTGCTAGAACTTGTTCCCGCAATCCGATTAAACATTGGTGATAATATCGGTTTTCGTTCATAATTATTAATGCAAAACCTTTTAGCCACAACTCTATTTGATTTTATTAATATATAAAATAACAACACAACTAGCCCCATTTAAATTGATCTCCTATATACTCGCTATATTAATGTTTGCAATCAAACATTTTTTTGTTGTTACTTCTAAATCTATTTTTTTTAATTATTTTGGTATTCATTTCAACATATTTATTTTAAAGTCTAGAATTCATTTTAAAGTTTAGAAATTCAAAATATATTTTAGCAAACATAATATGTTGCCTGCAAAATAAATTTTCCTCTGTGTGTAGTAACAAAAAGTGACTTATGCTATTATGCTGTGGGGACACAGTTTTACTAATCAAATTTATTTTGCGACCCTTAAAAAAAAAGAAATTCATTAAAAAAAAACTATAAATCATTGGTAAAATTTTATAAATATTCAACTTGAAAGTCTTAAATTATTAAATATTTATTTCGAACTATTAATATTTATTTACTCAATTTTTTCACACCTATATAGTATAGTGCAAAATAAAAATGTAGGTATACTTTCGATTTCGGCTACCCGGACGCTCAAAACCCTGAGTAATATCCGAGTGTTCGTTCGATTTTGGAGTCATGTGAATGCAGATGATTTTTGTCAAATATAAATTTAAACCATTCTTTTTTTTACCTTCACTTGCATTGAAGAATTTTTTAAAATTGAATAATTTTTTGAGTATTATACACTGAAAAAACAGAGGTTGTTCAGTTTCCTACGTTTAATAACTTAGTGGAAATTTAGTTTTCATTGTCTTATTTCATATAAGGTAATGATCAGTGCATTATTCAAAACGTGACGCTATTCGAAGCAATCCTGATTGCCTGATCGGGCAACTTGAACTTACCCTTATCCTACCCTTATTTCATTCGATGTATATTTAAATTATTCTGATAGTTCTTCTATCATTATATTGAGCCCATTCAAACAAAAAATAGTTTTGTGAACACACAAAGTTGTCTCAATAGCTTTGGGAAAAACAAAAAGTCAACGTTTTGAGTTTGAATGAGAAATTTCAAAATTTTAATAATTTTGGGAATTTGAATATCTTTTACATTTGTTTTAAGATATATTTTTTAGAATAATTTAATTTAATTATCCAATTGTATTGCAAAAGGATTTTAATAACATCTCGATGATATTATAATAATACGATTTCCAAACAGTTTTTTTTTCATAAGTGTCAAATAATGATCCATTAAGTAGACTTTAGATCAGGATTCTTTTTAAATGATGAATTAGGTTGCATTACGAATTGAAATTAGGTTTACCCTAGTTCAGGTGATCTTTGGTAAGGATGCCTTATCGTATTCTTATCGGAAATGGATGCGAAATAAGACTGACCATAACCAATTCCCACTAGGGTAAAGTTCTCTACAGAATTCTCTATACAATGCTTTTTATATTTCAATAGTAAATTAAGTGGTTTCGTTTATAATTTCGCCACTTTTGCCAGCGTTTGGTCACACTGTCTGCTATGCTGACAAATTGATTATTATTTAACTATAATTTATTCAACTTATTTTTTTACAAAACTCTACACATTTTTATCATTTTTAGTTGATTTCCGTATTAATTTTGCAAAAACGATTCAACAAAGCTCTTTTAAAATGAGCAGATTTATTTATAACAAATTTATGCAGACTTGATGGCGAGGTACACGTGAACTAGGCATTGTTAAAAACCAGTTATGTCTTTTGTTTGCTAAATCAAAGTTTATATTATATTTGCCCTTTACCTAGTTTAATGACGAGGTTTTAATCGTACATACAAAGAAATAAAATAAAGAGTGGCAGACTAAATGGCTATAAATGTGTGATAGCAGTTGCAATAATTCTCTAACATTGCTGTTTTAGAGTGCTTTAAGCGCTGAAAAGTTTAAAATACATATGTTGTATTTCATTTTCAATACATTTTAAGTTTCTGCTGCTTCTATTCAAGTTTTTTTGCCTTAAGAAGAGGGGGTTTCAAATCATAGCGCAACAGAGGTGCTGATTATATATAATAAGAAACAACTGATCGACAAATGATGGTGACTTCATTTTTGAAAACCTGCTATCGTTGTCATGCCGGTATTTTTGTTTTTATAACCTACTGTATTTTACTGTATAATAAACATATAGATACACTTGTGGCGCACTCCAGAAGATGTGTTAAAAATGGTTTTAATACACAGTTGATTTGCAACCACCAAGTTTAATTAGCCATATCCTCAAAGTTTATTCAGATCCCAAACACTTATTGCTTTTATGTCTGTAATTTTATAATAGTGACACATTTTCCACCGAAGGTACACCGAAGGCTTGATTACAGACGTAATCTAGCGCGTAATTCATGGTTTCCATGCTATCGCAAAAGTTAAAAATTTTCAACTTTCGATAAAATCGATATCCCCTGATATATCGTTTGTAATAAAACAGCGAATAGTAATGACGCGTGATTGCATGTAAATCATTCATAAAGCTTCTTCACGAAAAAAAAACGCTCGCAAAAAGGTCATAGTCTACCACAGAGGTAGTACAAATTTCCGAATATTTGTAAAAAGGTTAAAAATAACGCAAGATCGCCTACACCAACTCTTATTATAAATTACCAGACTTTCTCACTACCAGTTGACGAAGCGAACCTTCTCAGATTTTCCTACAGGAAAGCAGTTTTACAATCTTGTTGTTAGGTTGTCAATATTCAACCAGTTTCGGAAAATAGTGAGATTACGAACCTTACCAACTAACGACCAATTGTAATATGCTTTACACTCTCCGAAGTAATGGGGAGCGAAATAAACTTCCACCTTGTTCACGATTTCGAGCACAACGAATTACTTAGTGAACGGCAATATGGGGGACTTAAAGACTGGCCCCTCTGAAAAAAGAATAATTGTATTTACCTTTTCGGAGTGTGGCATGTAGCCCTCGTATCAAAACTAAATGCATATGGCGTTGGCAATTCTTTTACACGATGGATATCAAGTTTTCTCGATGGTTCTGGAGTCTCGCAGGGTTACGTCTTATCTCCGTCGCTATGTTTGATTTTAATCAATGACCTTATGTCAATGACTCAGAACTAAATACATTCCTTTGCAGATCACAAACGAATGTCTTTTGTATTTGTTTATCACGTTTGGGTTCTGTCGATATTACGAAGTCAGCTGCACTTGACTTTCTGGACATTTCAATCCATTGTAACCTCCGTTGGAACAATCATATATTTGACAGAAAAAATAATCGACATAAATATAGCAACCGATATTAATTGTATGTCATTAATCAGTCCAGCAATGAAATACAGTAATTTAATGAAAACGTTTGCTATTCGTAGTTAAATCAGCAATGTATATATATAGCATACACACCAACCGAATTCACAAACTACACAGTTTTAAAGCCACTACAGTTTTACAGATTCTTCACAGTTTTACAGCAACTACACAGTTTTACAGCCATTGTACAGTTTTACTTGTATCGTTACTTGTACCGATATTATTTTACATTCGTTCGATGAACGCGTGCTTGCCTATTCAGTTTATCGGGTCGTATCATGACTTTGATATTATTTTCTCTTATTTGTGTTTATCACTTCCTTTCAATATATATAGCGGTATTTGTGATGTGTGAACGTGGTTCTAAATTCGAAAAACATGTAGTTAGACAAATAAATAAAAAATGAATAAAATAAAAAATACAAATATAATAACAAATATAAGTATAACCAGTTGGGAAGGTTAGATCACATGGGAAATTTTAAAGTAGGTGTAATTATGATAGTTACGATTATCAAAATTATAGTCGGTCTAAGCCGACTATAAATACCCTACACATATGTGTGGTTACCATTCAAAGTGGTATATAGGTCACCAGGGTATACGAATCCTGAAAATAACTACAAACTTTTCATCGCTGAAGAATTTCCATTCATTTGATACCCATATTTACAAATGGGTAGGTGTACCGAATTTCGAACTTTTTTTGGGAACCACAACTCGTTTCGCAGGAAAACATTTTTTTCATGTATTTCAGCATAATGTCAATATATATTTGATCACGTATAGAGCACGTATAGAGTAAAATTGATCTGTTGATTTACATTTTATATGAGGTATTTGAACATAAGTGGTCGGTTCTCAAATCTCAATAGAACGATCATGCCATGTTCAGACAGCTTAGATATAAAAGTAATCTATGTATAAAGTTTCATTGCACTAGCTCTTCTACTTTTTCCGTAATCGTGATTTCAACAGACAGACAGAAGGACAGACGGCCATCGCTAAATCGACTCAGGGGGTCAGTCTTGCTGATCATGAATATATATACTTTTCCATACCGGAGATGCTTTCTTCAGGTTGTTACAAACGGCGAACCAAACTGAATATAGCCTTTCACTCTTAGTGTAGGGTATAATAAAATAAATAAACAAATAAAAAAAAAACAGTTGGGAAGGTTAGATCACATAGTACTCTAAATTATAAGTTTCATTTATCTAACTCTTCAATTTTTTAAGTAGTAGGGATTTCAACAGACATACAGACGGGCAGACAGACGGACAGACAGACGAGCAGACAGACGGACAGGCGGACATCACTAAATCGATTCAGGAGGTCATGCTGATCAAGAATATATATACTATTCCATACCGGAGATGCTTCCTTCTGGGTGTTACAAACGGCGTACCAAACTGAATATACCCTTTCACTCTTAGTGTAGGGTATAAAAAATTTCAAAAGGTCCCTGCAGTGTAAAGGACTAGTTGAATTTTGGACTACGATGTGTCAATTGTCCCCTCTTGCATTACATTTAAGTAGTTTTTAAACTAGTTTCTTGCAACCAGTCTATATACTACTTCAGTCAGTCTATAAACTAGTTCCTTTAATCCTTCTTTAAACTGGTTACTATTTACCAATTGGAACGCTATAGGTGTAAGCTATTCGACGACAATTGACATAGTCAAGCGCATCGAGATCTATCGGCTTTGCTGTCTAGATTATGTGGGACGAATGGATAAAAATTGATTCAGTCAAGAAATGTCTTGAAATGAGACTTGATGGTGGACAGCGTAAGAAGAGCGACTGTCGCGGATTTTTATCAATGCACGGTTGTAACGACCTTTCAAATAGGATATGTGTTAAATTATATGAGTCCAAGGCGGAAGCAAATAAAACAAATCAACCAATGGAACCACAAAATTAAAAAGAAAGATGTTTCATACAAAATTAATAAATGAAATATAATTTGTATATCAAAATTTATTTTGTTTTGACAATGTTGACACGTTCCTCTACAAAACAAGTTTTGAACTGGTTTTTCTCTGCATCCATTTTAACTAGTTACCGATCTAGAAACATGGTTACTAATATAAATACTACATATTTATGCTACTAGTTTAGATTTCACTGCAGGGGTGTGTTAATTTCCTTTAATTTTATTCAATTCATTTATTAATTAAAATGAATTCGTATCGACTGTAAGCGACTGTAAGCTTACACCAATGTAAGCGAATATATAAAGCAAATTAATTGAATGTAAACATTAAAATACACATAGCACCAGCGTTCGTAAAAACAGTTGTTACCAGCAAATACGATTGCTGGTAACGCTAATGTGTACGCTAATAAAATTAATTATTTAGCAGTTTCAGCAAAAATTTGATTGCATTGAGGTACATTTTTGGTTATATTTATTTTCTTTGTATTTTCTTCTGTGTAGGTTTTCTTAAACAGTGTAATAGATACTTCACCCTGGTGACTTACACTCTGCCTATAACAGCCATATAATGATAACACTGAGGAAAAAATTAAAATAAAAAGTATTTTTTTTTTATTTAAATTAAATACTTTTTTTAATCTTTAAGTAAATACTTTTTATTTATTTAATTTTTAGATTCGACGGCTTTTTTGGCCGATGGTTTTAAATGTAAATAAAACCAAAAATGTTCTCCTAGGTTTCGGTATTTATTTTCGACCTTCCTCAATTAATTTTAATTGTATTTAATTTCGTAGGTAATAAAATTTGAAGTAAATACTTTGTATTTAATTTGAAATTAAATACGCGCGTAATATTTTTTATATGAAATATTACGTTTTACAAAAGTATTTAAATCAAATTTAAATTTATTTTAGTTAAGTTACCCTTTTTTCTTAGTGAAGTGTTTGATGGAAATACACGGCGTGATTTCAACAGGTCGTGTGTCCATGGACACTGAAAAGGGTTCAAAAATTTCGTTTGACCCAAAAAGTATTATTGTGGAAATCAACCATATTTATATATAATACAACAAGTTTTATTAAATGCTTAACATTAATTAAAGAAGTTTGTAAAAATAAATTGTATTAGTTAGGATATATTGAAGCATTTTGATTCAATAGCTGCCCCTAATGAAACATAGCCCAACTTTATTTAAAGCTCATCGTAATGGAAAATTCCGTGAATAATGAAATGTACACAAAAATAAGATATGATAATGGTAACAGTGGCGTGTTACTCATTTTCACATTCTGTATTGTGTAATTTTTTAAAAAATAAAATAACAAAAAAATTGTTTGTAATGAGAGGAGACAACGCTGTCACACGCACTTCGCCCATGTTTATGATACCCAGAAGGTTTCCAAGATTCAAAATAAACAAATACAAATATTTAATAATCGTGAGAGTGACACACTTTTTTGAATGCACAGATATCATCTATTTTAGGCTTTGTTTCAAAATTCTGATATATGGGGTTAATTTTACTTAACTGTAAATTCAGTAGGTAATAGTAAATACAATAAATAGTTAGGATATTCTTAAACGTTTGACCAATATTCGTATAGAGCTGATAAGATTTCATTTTATGAAGTGAAGATTATAACGCCCTCTGGGGTTTATTAACCTTATTATAATACAAAAAAATTCATAATTATTTCATCACCCAACTAGTTCACTGTCATCACCCAACAAGATTGCTGTTATTCTTAAAATTCTAAGAAATAACAATATAATGAAAGAATATGTTCGACATAAGTTGACATTGCTAATCGCGTTAGTTTTGGCAACCATATTTTTTCTCTGTACAATGATGAATTTTACTAACATTTGGTGAAAAAGTATACATTTCAAATGTGTGTCGCCTAGAGTAGGGATGCCCAACTCGCCTGCCCGCGGCTGACTGCACGGGCAATCGAGTGTTAGGCGAGGGGTATGTACGGGCAGAAGTGAACGGGGATTGCAAAGCAGAAATGAGCGGGGCTTTTAGTGTTGCATTTTTAGAAATTCCGGGATATTTAAATGACTATTTAAGAGTTTCATTATTTTAGATTGGTTTTAACAGACCCTTTTATATTGCTTATTATTTTGAATTACTAAAATATACAAATTTTATAATTTTAAATAATTATACATTTTTTTTCATAACATTTATGTAATTTTCGCTTGCAAAAAAAAATATTATTTGTTATTATTCTGTAAAAGGTTTTGGGATATAAAATGTGATTAAAATCTCAAACTTAACTAAATTCTAAAATAATGATTTCACATTTCTGCCCTATTTTACTTAAGAATGATGCAACACTGAAAGAAGAGAGTACGGTGTAACAAAGAAAAACAAACTCTGACATAAATATAATTCGTTGTTTTATACAGAAATGTACATAGAATTATCAAAAAATACTGTATTTTGTGAAAAACATGTTATTTTTGTTAAAATCAATCTTATATGTTTTTATTCTGTTTATAAAACTGGACAAGTTAACAAAAAATGTTATTGCAAAAGAGCCAAGTGAGTTATTAATATTTGTTTTTTAATTAATAAGATTTTTTATAATATACATAAATCGTTTACATACAATGTATACAATATTAAATGAAAATATAAATATTTAAATCATTAACTAAATGCTATGTTCTACTGTGCGCAGTCGACTTCAACTCTACGCATTGAACCCCAATAGAAACTAGAAATTGTCGACCAATTCTTAAATTTACTTTATTTAGTTATTTTTAATTAAAACACTCTTAAAGAATGAGTGTATAATAAAAAAACAACATAAACATTATTTTTTGAACAGTACTTGATATATTTTTAAAAGATTTGTTGCAATTGTGAAAAGTTCTAAAAATTTCCTATTATTCTATCTAAAATAAATTTAAATGCCTCAAAATAAGTTTCTTCTTTGAATTTAAAAACAAATGTCAATTGACGCCAAAGGACATCAAAAAAAAAAAACTAATCAAGGAGATTGATTTAGTCTTTTAAAAGAGCCAAGAATTTTTGAAATCTACCAGTCCATTACAGACTTATTAGAATCAGCGAAATTTCATTGAATGCGTTATTTTGAATTGTCCCCAAAAACTATCAAAATCATATATATTTGGGTTTTCAGAAAAACTAAAATTTTTTTAAATCCTTCGGTCCTTGATCGATTTATTTGAATCCGCGTTTGTTTAGATGTTTTGGTCTCGTATATGTATGGTTCGAATATATAGTCAACTAATTAGGGACAAACAAATTTTTATAAAGTTTTAAAAGTTTTAAAAATATTTTTATTAAAATACGACATTGTACACATGTATAGTAACCCAGCAAACGCCAGGGTTCAACACATCATGTTCCTTGAATCTATTTTGAATCTATATCTTGAATGTTGTGATTTTATTTGACAAATATTTTAGTACAATTGTTTGAAGTTTTTTATATAAAGAACACAATTTTTTCAATATTAAATTGTAATTGCCACAAAAGTGGCTCGATTTGTTCACACGGTGCACGCGTCTAATCTATTAAGCAGACGTAAATCTGCTTGTGCAGGACACTTTGTCCTCGCAGCATAACAAAATGTGAGTAAAATTGATCAATTATTTCTCAAGGAACTTAAAATATTCCCCAACACTCATCTTTTACAGCACACCAAAAATCAAGTTCAAGAAAAATGACTCTCATTAGCAGTTCAGCCATATACTGAAACGATATTTTCGCTGTTTCAATGGCAGTTGGAGCTGTGAGTCGGCGGCATTTCGGGTTGCATCGAAATGAGGCCATTTCGGAGCATAGAAAGACGCCTCCAATGAGTTCTTCAAAGTTAATTATTTTTATATTTAGCATTTATATTAATTATCCCATAGTTCTGTATTTAATATATTTAAAAAAGTAATATATTTGTTGGCACATTTAAAATGTTATTAATATTCATTAATGAATCGTTTTAAATACTTTTTTGAGGCAGTTTATGCTCATTATCATGATCTTCCAAGATCCTCTATCGAGATGCTTTTGAGATTGTATTTAGGCTCCAGTTGAAGATGTTTTTTAGGCTCAAATTTGAGATAGATTCTATTCAAATGATCTCACTTGAATGACGCATTTTGCTCGAAACGCATATGTTTCTTGATAAATTATGTAATATTTAAAAAAATTAGTATTCAGTCAAAATCAGTTATTAAAAATACTCGGTTGTTTACTAATACGTACTGTCTTTAAGATAATTGCAATCGACATGTTAAGTTGAAAAAAAGTTTCCCTGAAAACCTTAAACGCAGTAAGTGGCAAGACTAGTTTTTGTAATATTGTTACACGCTTTTTAAATATTTGGATATAAACTCGGAAATTTATATTTTGACTTTAACCATTTTTTAATTAATTATACAGCATTTAGGATCTAATGTTAAACAAGAAAGTGATACTTAGTTATCCAGAACATAGTATAAACTGACTGATAGTCATACTGTACATATGTATTTAGTTTCGTACCTTAATTAAAATATTTATATAAAAAGTACTAAAAAACATATTTGTCCCCAATTAGATGACCACTACTGTATATAGTATTCTGTTAATGCAAAAAGTTAAATCATGAACCAGTCTATGGAATAGACCCTTCAAAAGAATTTAAAATTATTCAAATGTACATTTTTTGTAAGAAAATCAAAACGTGTCCCACATTAACCCAAGGCTCACTTACATAAATGACAACTTTGTAAAGGTTGTAAAGGAGGCCACGGGTAACCCCCAAAAAACTTTGGCGTCATTTTTACAAAAACACGTTCTACACTGTTTATAAATTTAACATTTAACTCATTTTTAGACCGGTTTAAGAGTGGTAGTTTAATTCGGTGTGTGAGTCAACCATATTTAAATCTTATTTAGTTTTTCTGTGATTTAAATTAATTGTTTAAACTTTGTTTAAAATCTTAATGTACTCAGACATTTTTTTACTACCTTTTTTCTCGTCGCTGCGTTTAGTTATTTTTTCTTATTCAGAACCCTAGTAGAAAAATTCGGTAGGGCCATGCAAATGAACTCATCATATCAATATTTCAGATAATCAATGAGGCCCGAAAGTAGTAATATTTTGTAACGCAGGTCCAATTTATCACATCTCGTAGTCTTTAGATATCGCTACTAATTTTTAAAATTTTCTGTTATATTTAAGTTTAAGGACAAATTTAAATCATTTATCACATTGATATCTCAATTTTGAGTTTGGGTATAGTATCCGAACGAAAAGTCACCAAATACATTTTTATGAAAAACTTAATTTCGAGTTTGTTGATTAATATTATAAAAAGTAATTGATGAATTTTTAAAATTGAAAAATCAACTAATAAATTTACATTTTCTTATCATCTGGAAAAATTGAGATCATCGATTACAAATTGACCGATTTATAAAGATTTTTGTAAATGAATATTTGGCATTTCGAAAGTGTATTTGATGACTTTTCGTTCTACAACGACGATATGTTTTTGTTTTTTTTTAGGTAACCACGACACAATTATGTAATATGTGATCATGTGTCCAACCTACAGCACCACTATGAGTGATATGAAGATTTCAAAAAAAATAAAAAAATGTATAATTGTATCTGTTCCTAACCTATTTTACATGAAATAAATGGTTTTAAAATACAAATTGACATGTTTATGATGTTGTGAATAAATTAAAATTTTACTACCTTAAATATAAAAAGTATTTACTTCAAATTTAATTACCTCCATAATAAATTTAAATGAAAAGTATTTACTTCAAATTTTATTACGTACGTAATGATATTAAATAAAAAGTATTTACATTAATTTTAATTAAAAAGTAATTAATTTAAATGAAAAAGACTACGGGTGAAAAACGTGACGAAAAGTATTTAAATTAATTACTTTTCTATGCTACTTTTTTGTTTTTAATCTAAATAGTTTACAATGTCTTGTATTATAAATAGATAAATAAAACACATATGTTTTTTAACATTTCATTTAGTATGAAAATAATGCAGCTTTATTAATAAAGAACGCATATTTTGATATTTATTTTATTGGGTTGAATTATGTTTTTTTTTTATTTTTTTTTATTATTATTATTTTGTTTTTGGTTAATTACATAAGTTTGTAAATAAAAATTGATTTACTTAGTTAATAATACTTATTGAGAGGTTATGCAAATACAAAATAATTGTTTTTCAAAATCACATTTTGTTAATCGTTTTGTCTGTTTGTCGTTTTTTTCAATTATTACGATATCCTATATGCTTGGCAATCACGTACTCTATACTACGGTACAATATAAATTCGAGCCTTATATTAAAACTATAAGTGAATCATATATTTATTTTAATTACAATATAAAAAATTTAAAATTAGTCGGAGTTAAGGTTAAACTTAAATTTTAGATAAAGCTTTTTGGTTGTTGTGTAGTACAATTATAAAATACATGTTCAAAATAATGTACAAATATGTTTGTGGTGGTTTCTATTATTTTTCTATTCGTGCTAATAAATGTAACATTGAATACTGTTGTCTGAGTGTAACTGGTCTCCATTGCTCCATTAAATTCTACGAGTTTGATCGTTAGTCTTGCTTTGCTATGGTTCCAATCGACTATAGCTAGTAGAGGTTTGCTCGAAAGAACAAAGACTATGTATACATTCATTCCATTTTCGTACCTAGTATTTCTTACTCACATTTCTCGTCGTTAATAACCAAGCTAATATTAATTTCCAGTTAAATGTAAAACTGAAGTTTTGTTTTAAATTAAAACTAATGAGGTATTTTTTTACTGGCTTGCTGCAGCACGCAAAGTATAAAATTCAGCAAATTGACTTTAATTGCGAGTGAATGCAATTTTGTATTTTTCCATTAAAAAAACTAGATACATTTTTGCACTGACTTCGCATTTAATATTTAATTAGGTACTTGTGCAATTGTTTAAATGTAGACAATAACTTGTATTGTTTTCAATATGAAAACTCAAAATTGATTATTAGGATTGTGCCAAAATCTGCTCTACACAATATTAATGACAAATAATATTTACAATTAATATAGTTCATACAAATTATAGCAGTTTTAGTAGTTCTAAAATTGTTACTTATGGTAACACGGTTACTTATGGTAACTAAATTTAATACTTTTAAAAAAATATTGGTTTGGTGTTTTCTTACCTAAGTTTTGTATTTTCTACATAGATAATTCAGCTATATATTTTTAAAAAGCACTTTGTGATTCTAAAGGTGAAAGCTACACATTAAGAGCTTGACTACGATATATGTTTGGCTTGAAATATTTGAATGGACTTGCAAATTAAGCACTGAATCTGAATAACTAGTGTTAGAAAATTAATAAATTGAAATTTGATTCCATTGTTGGTATGTAGTAAGGTACACGTTTTATCACTTAAGGTACAACATTTTGCTCCATTATTTATGGCCTGATCTACTTTAAACATTATTTAAAAAAAAATCCTTGTCGGCAATAAGATAATAATTGAAAGGGTTGGTACACAAATTAATTTTATTACACTTTGTTCTTTTATATTTAAGCAAAGTTGAAAAATGGACTGCTTTCTGCACCAAGCCCTTCAATTGTACATATTCAAATTTAATGTAGCCATGCTATGCACCAAAAACTGTCATCCCAACTTAATCATCATTAAAAGGTAACTATTGGGTGAAATATAACAGCATTGCAAATTGGCACTTGAGTTCTGTGCTCTAATGCAAAGTTGCAATGTTGCCAAATTTCATCAATACTTTTGACATAAGGCAATCCTACTACACGAACTAATTAATCTATCGACATTTACCGATCGTTATGTTAGGCTGCTTACAGCCTTTAGAGAGCTTTATCGGCTTTTTATTGCCTCTGTCAATTTATACAGCTGCCGGCTCGTTATCCGCCACTCCAATCGCACAGGACTGTGTCGCGCAACTGAGATTTTTAGAATGCTGGCAGAGCATTTTAATGATGTTGCGACTGTCGGCTATTTCGTCTTGTGGCAGCTGCAACTGCTCCACAATCGTGATTCCACGCTGTAGAACGGGTCGCACGCGCGTTGTATCCTCGTCGTGCGTTGTGTTGTGCTTACTGCTAGAACTCAACTGGTCATCAGTGTTACTGTTGGAACTGCAATGTGCTGCTGTTGGATTGCAGTTCAAGTTGATAACTGTGCTACAGCTATTGTTGGATCGTAACGCATTGCTGCCGGAGCTGTGCACGGGTGGCAGTGCGGAACCGCTGGCGCCCACTAACGAACTCTGCGGTGTCAGATACCTGCAAGAGTTGGATGAGTATGTAGATACTCTGCTGCCGGTGCGCCTGATGCCGTCGAACTTGTTTCCCGCGTGCATGTGCAGAAAACTGCTGCCGCGTCCACTGGAGCTGCTCTGGCGCTGCAGTTGACGTTCGCGAGTGCTCGCATCCATCCCAAAGAGCCGCTTGACGCCCCGTCGCACACGCTTGTTGCGATATGCGAAGATGAACGGCGAGCTGAGGTTGGCCAACAGCAACATAAAGATTGCCAATTGCGAGGAGTGCGCAAAGTTGGCCGCGCTGATGCGCGACTGCAGCAGCACCAAGAAGCCGTAGGGCAGGTACGAGACGAGGAACATGATGACAACCAGGATGCTGATTCGCGCGGCACGCGATTCCTCGCGGTACTTGAAGAGAGAAGAGGCGTTGGAGAGACGGTGTCTCAGTGACGACATATAGCTGAGCGCCTTGGGTGACGCATGTATAGCGGGAATCTGCAGCACGTGTTGGTGCTGTACGTGTTGAGCGCTGCGCAACGGTGGCTGGCTGTATGGACGCTGAACGGTCGGGAGCAGCTGCGTTGCACCGCTATCAGGCAGCGAGTTCGCCTTGTGAAGGTTTGGTGACGAGTGAACCTTACGCATGCCCTGTTGCTGCTGCGTCTCTTCAAAGTCCTGTGATGATGTGCCAAGTAGCGGTAGTTTGCGCGACGAGTAATTTCGTTTGATTTCGCCGCTGGCCGATTGCAGTGTCAGCAGAACCACGTTGTGGCGGCGTTCATGCAACATGTGGTTCACGGACAATTCCGCTACTGGAGTCAGCTGGGCGTGTGGGCTGTCTGCGCCATCAGAACCACAGTCATCGGAGATAGTTGGCAACAGCACTTTAGCGGTGGAATCGCGGCGCTGGCATGCTACGGGTGAGCTGCGATGATGCTGGTCGATGGTGAACTGTAGGCCACCTCCGCCCCCGTGTGACGACATGGAAGTCAGGGAGTTGCGGTGCACGCACAAGCTGTGTGCATACTGAATCGCGGCGTGCGATGGCAGGTGCTGCTGGTTACCATTGAGATTAAGCGCGCTTTGTAGCAGCGGTGAGGAGCCGTTTTGACGCATGCGCAAGCCGTTCTCGCGAGCCTCGCTGAAAATGCGCCAGTACATGCCGCAGACAAAACCAAAGGGCAGCATGATGATCACGATGAAGTAAATGCTGGCGAACACCATACTGAAGATACCTCCACTCGAGCTCCAGCTATTGTACACGGTGCTGATAGAGTCAGTTTCGGCAAACGCAACCTTTTGTGATTGCAGCGATGTCGACTCAAAATCGAGTTCACGGAAAGCGGATAGTATGCCAAAGACGATACCAAGCACCCATGTCATGGCAATCAGGACCCACGCCTTAATGCCCGAGATACGGCTATGATAGCGCAGCGGATCGGTGATGGCGCACCAGGTGTCGCCCACAACCAGTAGCACTGCTAGGGATCCCAGCGCTGCTGCTAGATCAATGGACCAACAACGCATCGATGGGGTGGTTGACATCGGCTCATAGTCCGCTGCTAATAGCGAAGGCTGCTCCTGCTGCTCCTCGATCTCGGTGATGACGATGCTGTCACTGCCCTCGTCAATCGTCAGCTCTTGACAGAATGTGGCGTTGCATTTAAAGATTGTTTCGATGGTGCGTGCATCAGTAGATGAGTGCGCACTGACATTGCGCTCTACGATGATTCCTTCCTTTTCGATAAGCTGTCCGTTGTGACGGAACGTCATTTGGTGGTTGCCGGGCTTTGAATAGAAGTCGATGCGATCATCATTGGTTGTGACGCCGAATGTGTCGAGTGCCGATGCCGTTTTGGAATTGATGAGTGTGTCCGGGCTACTCAGAAAAAGCGTCGGCGCCAATATGAGACAGCCGATGAGGTTGATGATCAGTAGGTTGATGGTGAAGCGGTTAGCCGTCGTCCGCAAGCCGGGCGTTACCCAGAATGCGCCAAGAGCCAAAAGATTTGTTACGAACGAGACGAGAAGCAAACCGAAAATTAGAAAATCTATGGCCATGCTGGGTCATAATACACGGAGCGTGGCTGTCCTGGCGCCAAGGTTTGATATTAGTTTGGATTACGTTAAATAGCTTCTTTTGAACAATAACTATGGAAACAAGCTGTTTAACTCTCTTTTATATTAGTGATATACGTCACTTTTTTGCACTTTTTGAATTTTTATGAATTTATTTGTCTACGATGCTCGGGCTTTTAATCTTTATTTGTAATTGACACACTTTCAAATGGATTTTTTTAATATAGATTGTTATTGGTGTTGTTTGTAGTCACTAAATCTACAAGTTGATCACTTGTTTGCTTTTACTTGACACGAAAACCCTCAGTGGATATTTCAACAATTTATTTTACATATTTTATATATATTTCATACTTTTGTTTAATATATTTTCCACTTGTTTTTCTGGATTCTGCAATAAGGCCACAGCTGTTTTCTTTCAACTTTCAGCACATGCAGTGATTCAACAGTTGCTTTAAATATTAAATCTCAAATGCATGTCTCGCTCGTGCTACTGCTAATTGTTCACTATTTATTCGAAGGCTTCGTGAAGCATTTCAACGCAGGTCTTGCGTTGACTGTTCGTCGATATTTGGCATCTGTATCTGGCCGTGTCCGGTTGTCGCTATAGTCTTTTTGCTTTTTATTTTAATTACAGATTTTGGTCACACAAACGTTTCTGCGTTTTGCTGCTTCGTACTTTTCAATTTTGCACTCGCCACACGCAGACCGCTTTTATTTATATTTGAAAACTATTTTTTTTTCGTTATATCTACTTTGCCAATTTCGGCACGATCTATACGATCCTCACTTGCAAACGTTTCGCGCACAACTGCCGACTTTGTTCGGAGCACAGACCCAGAAATATTCATATATGTAGCTACAAGAGAAAGCGATCAACTGCAAAAATCGTATTAATGCAAAGCACGATTGAAGATCGCGCTCCAGCCGCTACCCAGTGGCTCTCTTGCGTTCTCCCACCGCGGCCCTAGTTGCTCACGCCCGCTCCGAGTGACTCGCGAACACTTTGTAAAGATTCCGGCTGTATCTGCGTTGTTGGTGTGATCGTGTTTTAAGTTCTCGGACTCTGTTCAATTGTCCGTCTACAATTCACCCACGAAAGAGACTTTTTTTCTTCAGTTCCTCACTCCGTGGTTCCCACGATTTTATAATGTAACTAGTACTAGTTGTACCAGTAGTTGCCATCGAGCATTCGATTGTGTATACTTATTAAAATCCACATTAATTTTGATAAATATAGTCGAATATGTCTTTATTTGTTAAGTATCGTTTTGATCTTTGTTATATTCCGCTCTTTCTCTGACACATCGGCAGCCGGATGGCATAATGAGCTATTTTTGCATAGTTTTTCTAGAAATCTTTTTTACTTTGTTAATAATTGAATTTGTTCGTTTAATGATTTTACATGCTGTTTTCTTTTGGTGCAAAGATTTCGAAGATGTTGTTTTGCTTTTCAGATTTTATTTATATACAATTGTACACAATAAATACGCATTTAATTGCGTTTCGATTGCTTGCTGTTCACATGTATATGCAGCCTCATATAATGATAGGTTGGTGATTTTGTTCCGCTTCACCCAGATGTCTTTATCTGCAGTGTGTTTGAAGTAACTTCTCGTATATTTGTTTTTGCCTGTAATAAACAACACAACAAAAAATATATTAAATTTATGCTTCATATCATTCAAAAAAAATTAGAAATAATATATATAAATTTTGCATAAAACTTTAATGTAAAATGCATTATTTTAAATTAAAATTTTAAATTTAAATTTATCTTTAATTTTATTAATTAATTTTATCTTTAAATTTTGTATTATATGATTTTGCAGTAAACCAGGCATGTCAAACTCATTTGGCATCACGGGCCGCATTGGCAACTCAAAAGATGAGGCGGGCCGCAATTGCATACCATACAAAAAAAAAAATCGCTCGTTTTTTACATTTGGTTCATCTGTTGGAAATAAAATATAATGTTAAGATTATAACATTTTCCATTGATCGTTGTTAAAAGCGCCGCAGGCGAAAATTTTGTAAAATATGATGCGATTTTTGCCTGTTTGACATATATCGAAAAAAAGTTCGAATTTCTTTGATCCTGCCAAAAATTTTGTCAGATGTATATACAATGGGGTATATTTCAAACACCAGAGACAATTTTGTAAAACATATCTAACATTCATCCAAAATTGTTGCAACTTTTTATGTTGCAAAATTGTACGATATCTTACAAAAATAGTTCAAAGCGACATATCGCTGTTTTTTTTTTCGAAACGATAATAAAAACGATTCTGGATTAATATTGCATCAAATAGTTCAAATATATAGAGATATATTTCAAAAACATTGCGATGTGGAAAATGTTTAAATATCCTAACATAAAATTTTACTCTACTAAAATTACGAAATTTTAAAAATTAGCAACGAAATCGAATTTTGGTATCCAAGTTAGTTCGAGAAAACTTGATATTTACATAAATTTGAAATTTATATAAGTTTGAAAAGGGTTGCTTATTATGCACAACTAATTTAAATTGCAAGGACAATCCATTGATTGGAGATGTACGGATTTAGGAGTTATAACAAAGTTTATTTTATTATCCTTAAAATGAGGTTTGCAGCATTCTACGGTCAAGAGTTTTTTTCTACAACCACAAAAAGTGATTATTGATTAATTTTTTGAAACTTTGGACCACTGTATCTCTGGAGAAGGTTAGTATGGAACTCTGATAGATTTGGTGTGGAATGTGTCTAAACAAAAAGTTTTACTTACTTAAAAAAAAATTTAAAATGAATACAATTTTTACAATGCAAGACTCTTGTCTACAAATTTTTGATTCTTGTTTTATTCTCATTTGCGCCTTTATTTGATACTGGAGCTAATTTCGAAAATGGTTTTGTGAAATAGGGTCTAGTTTTTAAATTTTTAAGTTTTAATTATTTTTCTCTCCTTTTATTTTTAATAGTCGAACAAAAAAAAAAATATTTATCATTTCGTTGTTTTTTTATAAATGCCGGTGAACTATAGCCAAGGGAAATTCAAAACATTACATTAAATTTAAAATTTTATGAATAAAAAACAATATTACTTGAAAAAGATAAACATTATTGTTATGCCATTTGTTCAACGCCATATATAATATTTAAAATGAAAATTATGAAAATAAATTAAGATTCGAGTCTTCGAGTCCCAATTTCTCATTATTAAATTTTGGAATATATAAAAAATACTGATTTTTTAAAATAAATTAATAAGTTTTTAACTAAGAATAAATTGTAATCTTGATAATCCTCCGTTATTTAATATAATAATCATTTTAACGCCTAAAAATAAAATATTTTTAAAATTTTTCAATTCTTAAAAATATATGTTTCTTATATTATTTAAAAAGTCTTCGCGGGCCGCACAGAAATGTTGGCGGGCCGCGTGTTTGACATACCTGCAGTCGGTTATACATATACATCGCATGTACAGAAAATTATAATAATAAAAAGTGAAATTAAGTTCACACAAATATATAATGACGATTATTATATTTAAATGAGTAACATATATAACTACATTTGAAAAGAGAATGTTTTCAGATCACTGCAACTAAATTAATATGACATACCAAATAAAAGGAACGATCACTTTGTTTAGTACTTGTTTATATAATTTTTTTTTTATTAAGGTACGAAATTAAATACATATGTCCAACATTTATTGATATACTATGCTCTGGATAACCATGTATCATTTTCATGTTTAACGTTAGATTCTAATTGCTAAATGAATAATTAAATAATTGTTAAAAACAAAATAAAAAATTCTGATTTTATATCAGAATATTTAAAAAACGTGCCAGAATATTACGATTCATAATGTATATTTAAACTTGTCTTGACAATTATATGAAAAACTGCGTTTAAGGTGTTTTGAGAAACTATTTTTCAACGGTACTATATTTTTTATAGCAGTAGTTGAAAATGGCTTAAAATTACGATTGTAATTATCTTTTAGGGGAACATGGGTAAATTTGGGACATGGAGTAATGTGAAAAATTATAATTTTTGACATGTTTTTGTACTTAGAAAAATAAAAACTATTGTCAAGTGCTTCTTAACATGTCATCAACTTTTTCATCCACGGATTAAATCAAATGTATACCTTTTTATTGCATTTCGAGAAGAACTGAAAAAAAAGTTTTTGAAAGTTTTTTTAGAAAAGTAGAAGCGACAGCGACAGCAAACGACGCCATATTTCTTGCCGCTCTTTTGACATTTCGTTTTAGTAATGTTTGCCATTTCATAATGGAAAGATATACGAATTCGAATTTCGGTAGTAAATTTTAATAATTTCGACTCGTTGTTGGCTCGTATATCTTTCCATCATGAAATGGCAAACCTTACTGAAGAGAAATGTCGGCAAGAAATATGGCGTCGTTTGCTGTCCCCTACTTTTGTAGCGTCCCTGTTGAAAAACCCTTGAAAAAAACTTTTGTAGCACTTTTATTGAAAAACCCTTATATTATGAAGGCATGTTTAAAATCAACTGATGTTGTATATCTTTTGAAATACAAGCGGGTTTTGCAAGTAATTGAACATTACTAAAATGCTGCTAATTTATGATCAAATTGTGATATTGGGGTAAAGTGGGAAACACTTTCTGGGGTGAAGTGGGAAACATAATTTAAACAACGTTTGTTGTAATTTTAGTGAAAATAGTGTGTTATATGAATTATTTAATTGGATTAGCCAAAAAAAACATTTCAATCTTGGCCACAAACCAATGAAAAGCGACATTTTGACTTCATCTGAGATAATAGATATTTGTACAATTTGCTTGAATGAAATTCTGAAGAATTTAAATTTTAGCAATTCAGTGAATTGCCATATATGCAAACGGTATGTATACTTCACGACCAGAAACTACACCTGTATCCATTGTCACGCACATTTTTTTTTCGTAACTACTGAGATGTTTATAAATTATAATTTTTTTTCTTGTTTGTTCTTCCTTTATCACTCAATTATCACTTTATTATCAAGTTTTTTTTATCCTTAATATATTTGACTTTTTTATGAAAATAACAAAACATGAAAAAGAAAGTCTAAAATAACATTTTGGTAAAATTTTTAAAGTTTCCCACTTTACCCCAAAAATCATTTAAAATGTACGGTACATAAATTGAATTTGGTTGATGCATTCTATTATATCATGAACCAGTATATGGAATAGACCATTCAAAAGGATTTAAATATTTATGCAAATGTAATTTTTTTGAAAGAATATTTATATTGGATACATTTGTAGCGCTGTTTCCGAATACGAAAGTTATGTCAAATTGGTTCTACTTTTGAGTCTTTTTTGTCTTCTTTTATTTTTAAAATTCAAATAAAAGAAAAGTATGAAATTATCTTTTTAATATTAGACGCAGAAAATATTGCACCACAAAATAAAAATTTTCTTTTATACGTGAAAAATTTGTTTCCGAGATATAAGCAAAAGAAGTTCGAAATTTTTCTAAAAAATAAAAATGTTATGATTGAAAAACTTTATTACATAATGGACAAAAATTCTAAAAATTATTTTTATGCCAAGTTATGTAGCACCATATATCCTTTTTAAGAAAATAAATAACGACTTTTAGATAAAAAGTTATAATTACTAGATTAAATAATGCCAACTTTTGTTTTACTTGTTAAATTAAAATTTTCAGATTTTGTAAATTTTGACGATTTTTAATTTTTTGAACATTAAATAAAATTTTTGTATTGTAGCGCGGTATTTTCTGCGTATAATACCGAAAAGATAATTTCATTATTTACTTTTGTTGGAATTTTAAATATAAAAGAAGATCAAAATAATGGGAAATTCAAAAATAGTCTATATCTCAAAAACTAGAGCCAATTTGACAAAACTGATACCATTTTCGAAATCAGCGCCATAAATGTATCCAATATTTGCTGCATATTTTACTGCACCATAATGAGTCTACACTCAGCGTAATCTAACGATATACAAGAAAATAATTTAGGGTTATCCAAAGCAAAGTTCAAACAAAAAAAATCAAAATTACTATTCATATCACTACTGTATGTATGTATGTATGTATGTATGTATGTATGTATGTATGTATGTATACCGAATAAAATTTGTATACAAAATTTAGAACTAATTTATCGTTCCGCGTCGACTTTTTGAAACTATGTCCAGACAAAAAAAAATTATTCTGTGATGTTGCGCAAAATGCTTAACTCGAAACGTACTAGAGAGACCATATGGTAACAGTTTTAATGGTGCTACAAAAAACATGTAACTTTCTATGCCATGGTGCTAAGTGTGTGATAAATTTCATGTAAATATTCCTCAATAAATGGTCCTCGTACTTGGTACTCATTGACCATGTCACGATTTCTTCCAACCACAATATGGTCCTCAGTGATTTATGGTCTTCAACCATTTAGGGCTGCAATCAAAGTGAAGCTGTAAAACTGTAAAAAGTTCATGTTCATGTCTATATCTTTAAAACTAAACAAGATATTTTCTCTAGTGAGCTTATTTTCTTTGGATTTTTTGAAAGATTTTTAATAAAATAAAACTCAGCTTTAAATATTTGTATTTATCTTCATAACCATTAGAGATACAAACTCTAATTTCAAAACTTAAGTTCTCTCAACACTTTTAAAATTTTTAAAATCGGTTGAGTGGCTCACTGAATTTCACCCGATTTTAGAGCGTTTGGCACACTGTGCGCCATAGCCAACTAAAGTGAGTAAGAGAGAGTAAATAATAAATTACTATATTATGATAAGTCAATATTATGGCATGATTGGTATTGACCACATTTCTTATCAACCATATTTTGGTTTCTCAGAGAGACAATCATTTTTTATAATAATATGATTATTTGAACAACAATAAGGTCACTTGATTATTGTTGAAATAAAAATGAAAATACTATACTTTGATTGTGACAACCATCTATGATTGTATAGAGCATAGTATAGTTGTCGAGATCATGTCGCAAACAGAATATTTCTCGGCGTGAAGTTTAGCAAAATTTAGAAAAGTAAAAATATGTGATAACATGTTGTATTTTATCAACATCGGAATATAATAAATTGTAGTGCATTAACCATGTTTTCAAAATTTTATTTGTTGTATATATTTTTTCATTTATTTTCTCGGTGTGATCATATGATCACACGAGGACATCCTTGGAGCAATATTTGTTAAAATATTATTAAGTAATTTTCAGCAGTAATATTTTGAATGTTACTTGTCTTTTCACAGAATTTATTATATTTCTGTAAAATATAGGTACATTTTTTTTTTTGTTAAATTTTTTTTTTTTTAATTTATAAAACTCGAATTAATATGAATTAAAAAAATTACGATTTATTAAATCACCTAAAGTTTAATATGTTAGTGGCAAAGATAATGAATAAGAAGATCTTGAGAAATACCAGACTATATTTGAGCGACTCAATTGCAATGGTATTAAGTAAAAAAAAATATAAATGACATATTCAGGATCATTGGATTCTAATTAGTAAATCTGTGATGTTTCATCACGAAATTCGAAAACAAATAAGTCAGGAACATTAGAGTTAAAGAACATCTTTAAACTATTAATAATCCTTTTCAATAAATATTATTACTCAAATTTATTATTACTCGAAATATTAAAAGATATCACTTATTTTCCTTTTTACATTATATTAAATTAATTACCTTAATTATGGGTTTTAAAATTACACTTTACAACAACCATTCTTCGCAGAAATCAAAGCTATTTTTGTATAATGTAACATACCTTCCTGATTCCGAAAATACAGTTTAAACAGTTTATTTGGATATGTTCACGAGATATCTGCCAATAACTTTTGAATCGAGCTTTCATAAAGGTGTTCACATATTTTTGTTAATATCTCACGTTCTAAGTAAGTCATATGATTAAGTGTTAGCTCAAGTGAAAGGTAATTGAACATCCAATAAATATTTATCACAACATTTTTAAATTGGTTTACTAGCTTAAGAGAATTCGTTAGGAGAACTTGAAAAAATAATTTTTTTCAACAAAAATTTAAATCGGAAATGCATTTAAAAAATTGTCAAAATCGTAAAGTAAGTCACACTCTTTCCAAGAAATTGAGCTATCAGTAACAACAATATATGGATAAAATTTGAATTATGTGAAAGCATTATAATTGAGTGCTATATAAATAGGCACAAAAATTAAAACAAAAAATGTGGGCGGATCAACACATGTATTGATAAATGATTGCTTAAATAATTTTTAATTTTTTATAAGTTTATCTTGGGTACTTTACGAGATATAGTACTCTAAAAAAAATCTATATCTTGTATGAGCACGTTGACAATTTAACTTATTTTTGAACTTAGAATTACCTATCTACTAAAATATATTGAAACTAAATTTCATTGGATTCGGAATATTATTTTCCAAGGTATCGTGTACAGACGTACAGACAGACGATCATGTCTAAAACGACTCGGAAAGTGATGCTGATCAAGAAAATATATACTTTTTCATACCGGTCATGGTTCCTAGAAGCCGCTAAAATATCCTCACATACATAGAGTATAATCTGTAGGGATGTTGGGTGTACTAACAAAAAATGGTATTTTTTTGATTTGCACTCAATTCAAATTGCAAATGAGTTTTTCTGTCCTCAAAATGTATCCAAAGATTTATTTTATTTTTAAGTCGTTTTCTGAAAATGTGCAGGCTAATACTTCATCTCACTTTTTCGATTTTTTTCAATTTTTTAAAATTTTTTGAAATAATTTTATATTGAAAAAAAAAAAAAAATTATTTCTATCTCATTTGTAAATATCAAAATTTGTGACTAAAACCCTTTGGAATATCGGTTCTGGTTCCGGTTTTTGTACCGTGCTTTTATAAAATAGCGATTTCGGATCCGATTCCGGTTCCATTAAAACCATTTGATCCCCGATCTCATGTGCAGTAAATACTTTTTTTTTAACTTTAACGTTTTATTTATTTATTTTTAATATTTAGTATATACTTTTTATAACTTTTTATTACGTAAACACATCGATTTTGAAAAGGTTGTTACGAATAGCTATTCGCATTCAAGAATGTTTATTTAAATTTTTAGTTTAAAAGGTACTTAAAAAAGAAAAATTATTATTACATCATATTTCTCCACTTTGTGTTTTATGGTGTTAATCGATAAATATTTATAAGTAAACTTGTATCATTATTTTTAAAACGTATTTTGAAAGGTCAGAAATCATTGTTTTTGACATATGTAAGTCAGTTTTAAGTTTTATTTTTGAGAAATATTTTAAAAAGTACAAAACAATTAGAATCACCTAAATTTCGGTAGCGTCGGTAGCTCAAGCGTTGGACTGCGAACCGAAAGGTCTCAGCCTGGACTGGGGCTAACAACATATTTTCATAGAAATATTTTTCTATACCGCGCTACGAGAGTAAAACATTGCCTATGAAAATCTCTCTACAAATATAACACGCATAGCTCAAAGTGGTGAGAGAGTCGGCTTAGGTTCTTATAGGACTGCAGCGCCAAACTATTATTATTATATTATAAATTTTTAAAAAGCTTAAATCCTAAAGAAAAGTTCGTGTGGGTGTTAAAATGTTTGTCGCAATATGCTGCATCGATTTCGTAAAGTTTTTTTTAAGTTTTTGACATATTCTACGGAAATTGATCGAATTTGTTCATTTTTAATAGTATTTTTCGGTTCCGCTTCCATTGAAGAAAAATATAAGGGTTCCGGTTCCGGTGCCAGAAAATAAAACGGTTCGGATTTCGGTTCCTGAACCAGTTCTTTGCGGTCCCTGATTAATATTATGCATATTTTTAGTAATTCCGTTCTTTTGTTTGCAGGCTTAATATCTTTCTTTTTCAGTATCGGTATCATATCAGGTTTGTAAATCCGAGAAATATCATACCATATCATATCAATACCCTCTATTCTCGAAAATTTCGAACTACTACAAATTGGTCTTATATTGCTAAGTCCGGCAACCTAACCGACAACCTTACATATGAATATAGGGAAGGTTTGGTTTAGTAGGTTAAGTTATTGTAATTTCTAGAGAGAGATTCGGCAGCTCTAACTCTGGTAACTCTGGTGGACGATTAATCATGACCTCCATCTTAATTTGGTTGTGGTTTCATTACTTTTGTAATGATGGTGCATGCTAGACTTTGCATATTTCCATTTCGTAGAGAAATGTGGTGTTGTTTACCGGTTTCCACCATAAAATAGAACCTTTTGTTAATATCGGTTTGACGTTTGCTGCGTAAATTCAATGGAGTATACTTGGTTTTATGCCTCATTGGTTGACAAAGCTTTTCTTCTGTAATGCGTTTCCATCGTAATTTAATAATTTGTTTTAAAAAGATTTTATTTATTATTTGTGCAGAACATTTAAAAGAAATGGTATTTGCAAATTTGTAAGCTATCATTATTTATAAAAAGTCATTAGCAAATGCTAAAAGTTCAATGTTTCGATTTGTATCATATTTTTTTCATCTGATAATTGTACTTACAAAATCAGCCAAATGCACAATAGCAGGGCTTATGATGATAAGAAATGGTGTGAGTTAATTATAGGGTGTTGTTACACTGTGAACACCCATATTACTACCACAAATGATTTTATATTTTAGCTTAAAAAGGTTAATTTTTAAGTATTTATTTCGCGGGATCCAGATAAGCACCATCCAGTAACTTTTGAGTCAATTTTAAAACATCTATACTAATTCATACGTCGTGATTGATAGTAAAAAACCAAAAAAAAAATTTTACTAACCACTAAAAATTATGAATTACCAATTATAAATTGTTTGACATTAATATTAATACTGTAATTAACTATCTTTATTAATTGCAAACATTTTTGATACTAAATAGAACCGAAATAGCAGAGTATTTTGTTTTAGTTTCGAGTCTAATTATTTTATATTTTATGTTCGTTTCAATCAATCAAAGAAATGTAAGAAAGTTGACGCAAACGTGTTTATTTTGAACACATGTTACTGCCACTCTAGTAAAATACAATCAAAGTTCAATAGTTCTTTTTATGAAAAACAAAATGTAGTCATTCGATTACTCATTTTAAAAACTCAAACAAACGTCAACGACTAAAGTTCAAATAAAAATAACACGCCTTGGACATGGCCTGTTGAACACGTTGTCTACAGCGACCTCTGATGCATGTGTCAAAAATACGCTGCAAGAAAAGAGCGTTAGTTGATTCGAACACACTCAGATCTAAGTTCACGTAATCTTATTTGTCAAATTTTTTAATGTACTTTAATTTTTAGTTAAAACAAATAAAATCGTCCAACACTATTCAATAAACAATCATTTGTTTCAAAAATGGACGACTAACAACTAACGAAAAGATAGAACAAAAGGTATTTTAAGCAATTTTAAATAAAAATATAATTTAAAAATAAATTCCCAATTTTAAAATTCGTTGGGAATTTAAAAATCTTTAAATTTTCAATAAGGCTATTCATATCAACCGTAAACCGTAAAACTTGTAAATAATGGAAATTCCGTAAATAGTAGAAATTTGAGTATATTTTTTTACGACTAATTTATAAATATATCAGCCGGTTTGTATATGGAAAATACTTAAATATATTTCTATAAACAGTTTGTTCTATCTTTTCGTTGTTCTTAAATGCTCTGAAATACACTGAATTTTAGACAACATCGCAAAATAATAGGCTAAATCTAGCTTTAAAAAAGTTAAACTGGCAACACTGATTATAACCTGAACAGACAGCAGCAGTTCTCCACGTGAGCACAATTATCATGCAATACTCAAGACAAACATTGCGATTGATTTTTACTAATCATAACGACGATGATTAAATTCGAATCTAAAAATTGACATAAACAGTGAGAGCACTCCATTGAAAAAATAGCTATGATCGATGTACAACTACACTCAGGAAAACATTTCCTTATAATAAGAAACTTAACGATAAATAAGGAAAAGTACAAAATGGAAACTCGTCCATAGGCCACAATATACACAATTGATCGACGCTGGTCTAAGTGGTCGACAACTTAACAATTGCCGACACCTCAAAACGTAAATAATAATGAAATTTAATTTGACATAACGCTCGTCTTCATTCGATTAGTTATCAACAGACGAAAAAAAAAATTTTCAATACAAAAAATAAATAAAAATTTAGAAAATTATTTTTTAAAATATGATGCCATCAAAATACCATCTTGCAATTTTGCATGAACATATATAATAAATTGGCGAAAACTTAGGATTTTTTTCAGAATATTAAAATGGGTCCTTTTTAAGGACATTAATTATGAAGTGCAAGGATAATGACCACGGGCCACATGTTTACGTTTAGAAGTTACAACTTAATTGCCTGAAAGCTTGTTCTATTAGCTTTAAAACGAGCCATCAACGGAGTTTCTAGTATTTCTAGTATTTCTAGTTTAAGAGATATTTAAATATATCAACTATACAAAAGTGATTTTTCTACCATTTTTTGTAACTTTGAGCCACTGTATCTCTGGAAGTAGTTGGCGAAAAAAATAAAAAAAAATTGGTCAGTACATATCTGAATACCCTTTATCAGTTGCCTAAATTTTAATGAAATCGGAAAGGTAAAATCTCAAATTAGCCTTTCTTGGTCGATTTGGTGTGGAATGGCCACACTCGGTGACCGACATTTTCTGCATACATGTATTTTGATGTGTGTTGAGAAAACGCATTCGTATCGGTCGATATCATTTGTAAATTTAAAAAATATACAAATTGTGGTACAAAACGTACAAATAGTAACAAGTAATATCATTTAATAGTGCAGTATATAATATAATTGTTCCTGAATGTTTTTCTAAATTATCAAAAAAACCACAACTGAAAAATCAGTGATTCCATTTTCAAACACAATTCGGAATGGTTTTTTACAACAGGCTCCGCGAATTCCTTGCCAACGCTAAGTTCAGCATTGAGACTTGTACTTGCAGTTTTAATTCAATGATTGATTAATGCATTAAAAAATTTGTATATGAATTCAAATATTATTAATTCCCATGTTTAATGATTTTCAATAAAAATTAATAAAAAAAAAACAATATTTTATTTTTATTTTATTTTCGGGATTCCTTTCCTAAAATATTTAGATATGATGTTTTTATGCAAACATACTACTTTTTGAACTGAAGCAACTGATATGTTTCTCTGGAAAATATTTATATTCAGGTCGTGTTATATTTTAAATATATTTATGTTTCGGTTCAAATATTTATTTTGTTTGGATGTAGTAATTATTATGTTTCTATTAGAACATATACCATTTTAAGGGTCAACATCAAAATGTTTCCATGATATCATAATGTAAATCAGAGCACATTACAACACTGTTCAAGTCTCAAGACAACCCTAATGATTTATCAGGCAATTATATATTATGTTTACATAAAATTCTAAACATACATGTTAATGCCTGCAAAATTATGTTTGGGAGAGCCATTTTTTTGCAGCGTGTAACATTGCTGAAAATTTTCACATATTCCACAGATATTAATACTTTTGTAGCAAAACTATTAATATTTCCTAAATATCACAAAAAAGTGTCAATATTTGACTTGAGTAATTTGCAACTGCAATGATCTAATATTTTTCAACCAATTCAAATTCAAATTTTTCAGATGCATCTTTCGTTTTTTTAGTGTATAAAATACTCTACCAAATACCGATACCTCGAAGCTGGCTATAAATGTGCTAATTTAGTTCAATACTAGACTCAAAAAGACATCAATTAATACTATTATTGTAAATAATAAAAATATTAGCGAAAAAAATCATAATATAGGTATAAAATATCAATAAATTTGAAGTGGCTATTCAGAAAAACAATATTATAAAATTTACTAAAAATTATAAACATTTCTTTATTTTACTGTCAACGCGATATGAATTATAGAACCGAGCGATTTTTAATTGATGAGATATCCTATCTGAAATCTAAATGTATAAGTATGTTACTCATCTGGATACCGAGAAATAAAAAGGGAGTTTTTAAACCCGAAATTAGTTCCATTTTGACTTACATCCTGGAAACGATGATATGTATTTTTAAAATTGATATGAATACTTGATATAGGGACAATTTATACATATTTTATATCCTACGAGTTGGGAAAGTTAGATCACATGGGTAAGTTCGGTCACATGGGATGGACTTTTATAGTCGGTCGGGCCCGACTATGGAATACCCTACACCTTGATGTTCTAAAAGTTCTTAATTACGGTGATATTATTTACATATCAGAAATTTACATCGTATATCCATAAATTTAAAAAATCGATATAAAAGTAAAAAAAATAATAATAAAATGCTGAAAAATAAATGTGGGCGGATCACGCCCAATTGTTAAACATATGTGGAGATTTAAGGCTAATATTTCATAAATTTGTTTTCAATAATTTGCGAATAAATTGTACACTATGAAAAAGCGGGTAATAATAAGAAAATAAAATGTGAGCGTATCACGCCCATTTTTGGAACACATATTTTTAGGTGAATTATAACAATACATTTTCAATTTTATAAGAATATCTTGAATACTTTTCGAATTATTGGTTCCTAAAGTGTTATATATAAGTGACTTGTATGGGAGGTGGGCGTGTCCGTTGACCGATTTGGGTCATTTTCATTGACAGAACTAACTTTTGGCTAAAAAGTATTGAAACGAATTTTCATCGCATTCTGAGATGAAAGGAGGCCACGCCTCCTAAGGGGCGGTTCAATATCTGCAGAAAGTTAATATACCCTGTACGTCATAGGTGTAGGGTATAAAGTGAGTGTGACTTAACATCTAATGCATAATAATCAAAAGTATGTCTAAATCATAGTTTTTGGAATTTTTCAAAAATCCTTGAAAAAACGCCATCAAAAAATTATAAGCCATATACATTTTTAATTACACGCTGCAAAAAAAAGGGCTCTCCCAAACATAATTTTGCAGGCATTAACATGTATGTTTGGAATTTTATGTAAACATAATATATAATTGACTGATAAATCATTTGTAAACAGGAATGTATTGAGACTTGAACAGTGTTGTAATGAGCTCTGACTTACATTATAATATCCCGGAAACATTTTAATGTTGCCCCGTAAAATGGAGTATGTTCTAATGGAAACATAATAATTACTACATCCAAATAAAATAAATATTTGAACCGAAACATAAATATGTTCAAAATAAAACATGATTTTGAACGACCTGAATATAAATATGTTTCCAGTGAAACATATCAGTTGTTTCAGTTCAAAAAGTAGTATGTTTGCATAGAAACATATTTAAATATTTTTGGAAAGAAATCCTGAAAATAAAATAAAAATAAAATGTTGTTATTTTATTAATTTTTATAAAAAATATTTAAATATGCACAGTGCGAATTTATAATAATTGAATTCATATACAAATTTTTAAATGCATAAATAAATAATTGGTTTAAAACTGCAAGTACAAGTGACAGCATCAATGAATGCACAATTGCACCAGCAGTCGCTAAACCAGACGATCCAGGCTCGCCTTTATATTTGGTACATAGCACATAGCGTAGGCAAGGAATTTACGGAGGCTTTTGTAAAAAAACATGCCAAATTCTGTTTGAAAATCGAAACACAGATTATTGTTTGTGGTTTTTTCACATTTGTTTCAGAAATTATATACTGCAAGTTATTATACTCTGTTACTATTTGTACTTTTTGTAACACAATTTATATATTTATTTAATTTACAAATAACAAAATTATTACCGACGCGAACACGTTTTCTCAACGAACAACAAAAGACACGTGCGCATAAAATACCGATCACCGAGTGCTCAACGAGTGCCAACTTCGTATACAAGAAGAATGTTGCAAGAATACATTTATTTAAATCCAATTTCTTTATTGTTTGTTTTTAAACATCAATATGTTCAAACGATGGCAAAAGATGGCGTGGGTAGAAAATGCTGCACAACGTTGCCAACTTCGTCAGTCGATAAATTATCGAATTAAAACGAGCGTTTCGAACATACGTTATATTTAGATTTGATTAGCATTTTCTGTTATTTCGAAACATAGTTTTAACCAAGTAAATTGCCACGAAACAGTTTATTCAAATGCAATTAAAATTTTATGTCGGTATTGTAACATATTTATGGAAAATTTGACAGATTCTGCTGGACAACATAATAATGTTTACACGTGAACAAAAATAAATTCAATTTCGATTATAATTTAATTACACTTCATTCCTAATACTTGTATAGTAATTTCGTATTACTTTTTAATTACATTCAAACATATTCAAACAAATCTTTTCTATCCGTGTATATATTAAGAAAAACAATAATTGGGCTATATGAATATGGGCCATTTCACACCAAATTAACTAGGAGTTGGAACTCACCATCTTCAAATTGTTTTATTTATTTTTTTAATTAATTTTAAAGCCAATAAAAAAAGGTTTTGAAAATATAAGTTGTATCTTTTGTGGTCAGTGGCCATGGCCACTGCACTTCAAATTATATGTTCTTAGAAAATACCCTTTTTAAAATTCTTAAAAACTGATTTATTATAAATGATCATTCCAAATTTAGAAACGGCATTTTTATGGCGTAATATTTTAGAGAAACTTTTCCAAATATTTGTGTATTTTTTGTATAAAGAAAATATGCCAAATTGAGAAATTGGCCAAATTAAGGAAAAATTAAAATTTGTAGGGCCTTTTTTAAAATTCAAAAAAGTCATCATGTCTTTGATGACTTTTTTGAATTTGTATTTTTTTAGACTTTCAAAAATGTATTATTGAAATCCACTAGCCATTACCAACGTATTTAAATCTGCGTTTAGTAAATTTCATCGATTGAGTTTTGAATTGTCTCTCAAATTTTTCGTTTCCGACTTATTTCAACTTGTGTTTTGTCTTAGTATAGAAGTTAGGTCATATAAGTCGAAAAATATGGAACGTAGGGTTCTTAATTTTATATTTATGTTCCTACGTTTATAGATCGTATGCGAAAAAAAAATATCTTTTGCAACATGCTCAAACTTTTTCGCTGTAAAAAAACAAATTACTTATTCCGAACGAAAGTTTGTTTCTGTGAACTAAAATCTTAAACTGTTACATTTAAAACTGTAACAGTCAAACAAATGCTCGTAATATGATTCTCACACTCTTTTTCATTCACATTTTTGTATAAAACCTAAATAATAATTGAAAATAATGTGGGTAGCCAATTTCTGTTTGCATTATCGGTTCCAAGTAATGACGGACGACGATAAAATATAAAAAATTAAATTAAATAAAAACTCACAAAAAATAATAATAAATAAACAAATATAAATAATAAATAAAAAAAATAAATAAACAAAACTATATATGGGGCATTCCATACGTACAAAAACGCCTACTTTGAGGTTTCGGCGGGTCCATTTCCCATATTCGGACTTCGCTGAAAATTCTCCACATCGATTTTCTCATTCAATAGAGCATTTCTAGGGGGTGACCTTCAAAATTTAACTTATTTTGTTCAGATTGTAATATTAATATACGATATTTGAACATAAATTATTTTAATCGCGGATTTATATGGATTTATATAAATTTAAAAATTAAATATAATCTATAAGGGCCTGAGCCTAGTAGATGAAATAAATAAATGAAATAAATAATGTTTCTATAGAAATATATATTTTTGATCAGATATTAATATATGTATGTTTGTTATTTTCTGCTAGTTAACACATCCAACGTCAAAAAAGGTTCTTTGAATTATCTGTATTTGGTTATTCGTGATTGTTGCTGGAAGACACTGACTTTAAAAACAATAAAATTAGTTTAACAATTTAATTATATGTATGTGGACTAAAATACACTCATCCTAATTATACAAACAAACTTAATACTTAAGTATTAAACTATATGAAATAAAATATTGTGAGTTGTAAAAAAAATATTCAATTGAAAGCATCATTTAATAAAATTATTAAAAATCGTTCCGAAATATAAATGTTTTATTCGAATTTATTGGCATTACGAAATCACAATTAAAAAACAAGCTGTCTACTTTTAGTAACATACTCAGTAAAACTAACATGAATGCTTTTATCACATAATTCATTACGCCTTTTTGATGGATGAATATGTTAATACCGCTAATCAATGTTATGTTTTGCTGTCATTATAATAATGTTTTGCAATGTAATCATACTTTTGTTTGCATAAAGCTCAAACGATATATGTAGAGTCTTTAAAATTATGTTTGGGGGAGTTCTTTTGTATGTTTCTTATGTCGCCTTTATTATTATAGGAGGAAATCATTACAACAAATAAAAACTAAATATATATATATGAATTTTTACATAAAAATTATGAACAGTGTCTTAATGAACCATGTTCATTAAATTTATAAACAGGTTTATTATGTCAGTTTTGCACAAAAAGTGCGATTCATTTATCAAAGAATAGTTTATAAATGGAATGTTTTTTCATATACAGCGTCGTAATTAACGACGTTCATTCCATAAAGAACTGTTGAAAAATCGATATAAATATATAAAACGATTTTTAAAAATATATTTTCGATAACTAAAGAATTCTATAAATTTCACAATTTAGCTAAAAAATAAACAAAATGGTTCAGATCTAATAATACCAAATTTTGAACCCGTGAAGGAAGAAAATGTTTTTTCAGAGTTCCCAGATGAGGAAGTCTCAAAAAATATTTTTTTTCCGTGAAAGTTCTAAAAAGGCGAAGGTGATGTATAGCAAGGATACTGCTTTGATTCTAAAATATAAAAACAAAGTAATCATCATTTAATTTAAATTCAATAAAAAAGTATTCCGAGAAATCTAATACAATATTTATCATATTTGCCGCATGTTTGAAAGATGTTTGTCTCAAATACAATCCAAAAAATTTACAAGTAAACTTATATTTATGGCTGTAATATTTGTGGAAAACATCTTTGTTCCTTAGTGCATTAGTTAATTACTCTTTCAACGTCAACGTCATTTAGCGCTTAAATTTGCCATGCTGTCGAAAGTGCAAATGGGTTGTTGTTCTTAATGATCACTTCATCGTAATGTGAATTTTCATGTAAAGTACATCTGGCAACAAGAGAAATAAAAGCGTTAAATAAAGTCAGGGTGTACTTCGGATTAATAACACTGTGCAACAAAAACCAGTAAATAAGGTTAAAATACATGGACATTTTTGAACTTCAAATTTTGAAGTGGAGAAATTTTGATAGTTGGTGTTAATAAGAATTATGGAACTTATTCGGACAACCTACACTGTGGTTACCTTTATAAGTGGTCCAGAGTTCAGAGAGAGTCCAGAGTAAAGATTTCCTTTCATTTGAGTACCCATATGTAAAAATGGGCAAGTGTACCAAATTTCGATTTCGGGAATCTCAAGTCGCTTCAAATATTTAAAAAATCGCAGAGTTAGACGCAATTCTGATGATATATTACAATTTTCATTAGAGGCTAATTTCTCTAAAACCATTATATAAATAATAAATATTATCTACGACATGTAATATAGTTGAAGATATACAAAGAAACCCTCTAAATTTAAAAATTCTTCATTAAATATTATAACCACTTACGAAAAAAAGAAAGACTTGAGTTGTTACTCAAAAGAAGAAATAACAGGCTGTTTCCGAAATACTCAAGTAGAAGTCAATGCTACTTTCGCACTTTTAAATATCAATATTACAAAATAATATGTATAATACTCACAAACACAAACAACAGCTGAGTAAAAAAGGAAATTGCATAGATTCGCATTTTTGCTATATTTTTGTTATCACAGTTATTTCTTTGTGTGTAGCAAGTACCGACTTATCAACTGCAGCACACTATCATGTGATAAGCAAAATACCTTAGCATTATTTACATTAATGACTTAGTTTAAATTTACATAGTTTAAGTGCAACTACCTACGTAACTGTCGAAGTTGTAAATTATATATTGTTCAGAATGCTTCGTATATTGGGTGGAGCATTTTCAGCAGACAAATGGAAAATACCTTGGCAATTATTAAATCTTTCCATTACATGTTTTTTTTTATATTTTAATATGTAGGTAATGAAATTTTAATTCAATATATGCACACTCAGATAATATTTTGCTCATTATAAGGAAACTAAAATTGCAATATATCAACGCTATTCACACTTTTCTCAAATATACTAAATTTAAGGAAAAAAAATATTAAAAGGAAATTTTCATAATACTACGGAACGGACGCTATTTCACATACAATTTTCTTAATATAAGGAAACTGTTTTCTGAGTGCAGAGAGTTTTGATCTATAAATCTACAGACGTCTGCGTAGATTATAAAAACGTTATTGCCTTAATTGTTGCGATCGACTAGATTATCACGAGAACTTGTTAAATGTTATCATAAAACCACATAATTTTAAAATAGGAACGTGATGTTACTAGAAATAGTAGGACACAGCAGCTGTGCTCTGCGTGTATTATTTATACTCATTTTGATGTAACAGTGTAGAAAATGGGCAATGAACTATGGAAATCTGACTGCCAACTGACCAACTCAAATTTTAGTTTTTTCTGGTCGATTTCCCATACAAAAACAACTACATCAATTTAGTAAAAACAAATACATATGTTTTTGGACATCATCAAATACATTTGTATTTATTTTAAAGTATAAAATCCAGTATAAATCCACTCAAACAATAAATTTTACACGTTATTTTTGTTTTTATTTTTATAATTATTATTATTAAAAATCCCTTGTAAAAAATGTATTTACTGTAATTACTACTGTCTACTATCAATTAGTGATGGGTAAATCGATTTCGATTTAAGTCGAGAATCGATTTTGTGATTTTAAAATCGATTTTTTCGTAGTTGATTTAACATGTTAAAAAATCGATCGAAATCGATTTTTCAGATGAAATAATCGATTTTAAAAATAAGAATAAGAAATATACGAATTGGTACAAATCTTATTTTCATTTTGCTAATTCCTGTGGTTTTGGTTGTGTTGGATTTTGTTTTTCGTTATTATTTATATTTTATATCAGTATTATTCCCCAAGTTAAGTTCTATTTTATTTAAAAAAAATCGATAAAAACAAAAAAGTAAATCCCACGAAAATGCTATCGTAATGTGGGAGCACCACTCCTTAAGCAGGACAGATGATCATCATTCATTCCAGAAGTTGAATTTAAAAACTCATATTCACACAAAAAGCAGTTAGATGTGGACTCTTCATGCGAAGAAATCGATGATATAGATTTGATAGTAAAATAATTAAATAACAACTCACAGTCAATTAAAGTATGTTAAATATACAAAATTTCAAATAAATTTAATTTTTAATTCGATATTTCACATTAAAATTTAATGAAACACAATCACTCTAAACAATTAATAAAATAAAGTTGACTTTAAAAATGTCGTCAGCTTTTTTGACTATTTTCTTTAAAGTCGACTTTATTTCGTTTATTGTTTAGACTTTATGTTGGTTTTGTTTTAATAAAACCGTTCATCTGGAAACTCTCTTGGGCTCAGTGATGCCAACTCAAGGGGAATTCCACAATTTGTGGGGAATTTTAATCTTAGTGGGTAATCGGGGAATGGTCCACTTTTGGCGGGGAATTTCAAATTGGGATCTGTTATATTTTTGAGGAATGGAATATAGGGGCATATTTCAACTTTTGATCGAATTTCATATAAAACAAATGTTTTTACTTTTAGATTCGATATGTTAGTACAATAAATATTTTTTGAAATGAATTTACACAGTAAACTTTGACTTCAGCGCTTTAAATTCGTTTGGAAAATAATAAATTCAAAATAGTTTGTTTAGAATTTTGCAGGTAAAATCGAATTCGATCGAAAACTGGAACATACCTCTATATTTGAATCATGTGAAAGATCATAAATTGGCTTCTAATAAGCTCAATCTTTAAATAGGATTTCTAGATCTAGATAAATTCCTTTAAATTTTTACTTAATGTAAGACCTGCAAATTTGACATGCCCCTAGTTGAAAAAATATTGTTTTCCGTATTTTAAAGATTGCGATTACTGGGAATTTAAAATTTCGAAACTATGAATATCAATGACTAAAATGATCAAAATTAAAAAAAAACCAATTGAGAATAATATATATTTACAACTGCATATTTTTTATACAGGTCTTTAAAATGTTTAATTTAATTTTCGAAATAGTTTGCTCCTATTCAAAAATATTTTTATCTTACCCATTTTCATTAATATTGTAAACCAAGTTTAATATAATTAATTAGTTTAATATGATCCATTTTTTCAGTCACATATATTTAAAATTTCATATTAACTGAATACTAATTGTCTATCTATCTGTCGGTAAAGTTTAAAGAAAGTCGGACATTTTGATTTAGAACTATAGACTTTTGAATTATTTATTTAATCTAAGTTTAAACTTTCACTGAAAAACTGGACCTTAATTATTAAATATAGCAGAACTTGGTAATAACAAATAATTTTTCTCAATTTATAACGGCTGATAAATGTCATTCGAAAATTAGAGAAATCAAGACATAAAAAAACATATTAAATGAATAACATATTGCGTAATATTTGTTCTATGAATTATTTTAATTTTTATTAAATATATAGTGATAACACTATTTATTCTTAGTGTATTTAAATTACATTTGTTTTGCTAAAATTTTGCTAAAAATATCGGGAAAATGGAAATATGAGTTGGCATCACTGATTGGGCTGAAAATACCTATATTTGTATGAAATAAAAGACTCGTTAATCCGAAAAGTCCACTTGGAAATTGTTTTCTAAATGCGGCTGCATATAAATTGAATTGCATACATTTAATTTATAAATTTTAATTTACCAACTGTTATTATTTTTTTATTTTTATTTTAAACACATTTATTTGAAAAAAGTCGAAAATCGACATAAAATCGATTTTTTTGCTCCGATTATTCGATTTCAAAAATCGAATTGAAAATAGTTGATCGAAGAGTCGATATTCGATTTTTAACTTTGCGTACCCATCACTACTATCAATTCTTTTTTATTTTATAAAACATTAGTTTCTACTAAAAATTATTTTTTGAATAAAAATTTGATTGTTCGTTCAAAATTAAAAGGATCCCGGGAATTTTCTGTATAGAAAAATGGTCCGGGATTGACAGACCTAGTCTAATCCAAGGCGGTCATAACCCCAAATTCCATATTTGTTATAATAACCTTGAGGTAATGGCCGCACTCCTCCGGGGCAATTTGTTGGTTAGCTCTCAATCTGATTAACATTATGTTTAAAAATACCCAAAACATGATGCAAACGACAACAAGGGGACGTAAGTAGACGGTAAAGAATACTTTTACTAAAATTTTAGATTATTTTCTGATTGTTTTGAAACATAATTATAATCAAGTAAAATGCAACGCAACTTTTGATTAAAGTGAAATTTAAAATTATGTTTATTTTGAAACATGTTATTACAATCTGAACGAAAATATAATCAGTTTCGTTCAAAATGTAACTATTTTTCATTCTTAATTCATGTATGGCAATTTCGTAATACTTTGAAATTACATTCAAACAAATATTTTCTATCCATTTACAAAACGGAATAAATAAGTAGATAAAAATTATTTATTTTATTATTAGTTTTTCTATGTTAAATTGCAAAAATATTTATATTGAATGCGTATTATTATTGGCAATATATCATTCGTTAAACCGAGCTTTGACAGTAATTTGTAATAAATATAATTGAAATAACATAGAGAACTATTATGGTAGAAGGAAAAACAAGAATTTAAAATAAAGAAAAATTTACTATCAGCGCAATTTTTTGTTATCAGAATTCTTTTATTTGTATTTTTCAGCAAATACTAATATTTGCACAACCAACAACTTTGCATTGTGTCATTTTTTGTAGTCTTGTTGACTCAACAAATTCGATTTTTGGTTGAGCATTGCAAGCGTTTAGCGATTTTGGCGAGTCAGTTTACATCGATTCTTGTTTATTCAATACATATAAACTTTGAACGATAAAATGACTAAAGTGGCGCCTGAGTTGAAATTTGATAAATACCTTTGGCTTCAACTTACTTGCCGTTACATGATGTGCAGTACATGTTTGGACAAAGAGCATTGAACCTTTTCACTATGAATGAATATTAACGAATAAAATATCTTCTAAATAAAAATATTGCAAAGAAATCTTAGAGGCAGAATATCTTAACCAACATTTTGGAAATTTTTGCAGTTTTGGAAAGCTCTTTAAGTGTAGAATGTCCCTGCATAGTAGGGTGCCACTTATTTGACAATTTTTTCGATTTTTAGTTTTCTCTCCCCCTAAGATTGTTTAGTAGGTACAAAAAAATAAGATATACAAAATAATTTTGAATTTGAAGAACGGGAACACGTGCCGCAATGACATTGAAAATTGTACTATGAGGTGCATTTGTACTAGGAGTCGAATTGTAGAATATTCAAAAGCAATATTTTGAGTAAGAAATCTTCTAGAACTGTTTGCGAAAAGAAATATATGTAATCGGATTTTCGATTATTTCCCGAGTTATCGATTGTTTTAAACAATCCTAGGGGGTGAGACATGTGTATTAAAAAATAAGTAACACCCTACTGCATAGTCACATTTCGGCGTTAACTTGAAATAAAGCCAAATAACTCTTATCGTATTTAAATAATTTTAATATTTCTTTTAGTGACTACTTTTTAACTCCTTTTGTGGTAATGGTAGACAATTTAAAAATATGAGTATTTGTAGATAATATGTCCACCTTTAAAGCAAAAATATAAAATTTAAATAAAATTTAAATTTATAATGTACTTCCAATGCATTTTTCCATAAAAAAAATACTGACCACTGGCTAGTGTCAATATTTATTAAACATGTGCCAAAATTGTCCTATACGTGATATTTCTCTGTTGCCGTTTACCAAAATTCGGAATACCAAACCATTTGTGTATAAGACGTTTTACCTTAGCATCGTAAGTAGTACAATTGAACATTTTTTTGAAATATATTGATACTGGAAAAACATCGTAACTACATTTTTCTGCAAATATTTCTGGATGTAATGGATATTTTGGAAATTGGGCCACACTATTATTATTGTCAGCTCATTTAAAGGATACTTTACGAAAAAAATCAATAAAATTTTGAACTACTCGGTTTTGAGACGTCTTTTTAGCCTCCTGTAACATTTTATTTTTGTTGGTTATGTTCTTTAGCCTGTACCTTACTCGATATTTAACACACTCATAATAATTTCTAGGACATTTTACGAAATATTTTTTCGTAAAATACACGAAATATTTGTAATCCATACTTCTTTTGCCTAATTTTTAGTTTTTTAGTTCGTCCATAATTTTCATAATTTTACTAACACCAACTATCAAAATGTCCCTATTTCAAAATTACACATGTGATCTAACCTTCCTTACTAGTTTATATTTTTTAAATATTTTTGTATTTAATTTAATTATATTTTGGGTTTGTTTCGTGTTTTTACTTTTATTTTGGTTTCTGTTTTTGCGGATCTTTGTGTATTGGTCTTCTTGTCCTAGATAGTTAGTGTCTGCCTTTTCTTTAGATTTTGGGTTTTTGTATTTGCTTTTATGTTTTTGATATCGTGTTTTTCTTTTATTTTCGCTATTGGGATTTCTTTGAGTTTATGTGTTTACTAATGATTTTGTTTTTTTTTTTTTTTTGGAATTTTGTGTTTTAGTTTTCAATTTAGTTTTGTTTATGATTTCGTGTTTTTTTTAATATGTTGGCTATTGTGTTTTGCTTTTAGTTTTTTTTTTTTTAAGTTTTTATTTTTCTGTGTTTTGGTTTTTTTTTAAATTTTTATTTTGTGTAAATACACAAATTATGTTGATTTTGGTGTTTTGTTTTTGTGTGGTTATGGTTTTATATCTACTATTGAGTTGCTGCTTTTGTTTTTGTGATTGCCTACATTTCTTATCTTTTGATTTTCTATTTTGTTTTGTTTTGTTTTTTTTTGCTTTTGTGTTTGTGTTTTTGTTTTTATATCTATTTAGCGTTTCTTGTGATTTTGTGTTTTTTTTATTTTGTTTAGCTTTATTGATTTTGTATGTTGTCTTTGTGCTGTCTTTTAAATGCCCACACCCAGAAAAAAATACTATATAAATAATAGTTTTTTAATATTAAAAATATTCAATAAGATAAATTATTTTTTTATTCGGAAAATACCATTTACTAGAAAATACCATGACATTGCCATTGAGTTTATATGAGAAGATTTATTTTTTGTATACTATTAAATCAATAATTGTCCTATTGACCAATTTTAATGGGATTTGGGGGAATTTTTTTCTGAGTGCTGTTAATTTGTTTCAAGCGTTTAGGTTGTAAGCGATTTACCATACCCTATTGTCCAATTCCGCCTATATATAGAATATGTTATTCTTCTGATTTCATAGGAACCTGGTGTAAAATGTAGACAGAATTTTGACAGCACCAGATTTGGTGCTTTAAAATATGAAAAAACTGTATACATATCAAAAAAGTTGAACTTAACTCAATTCTGTGGAAAAGTAAAATTCTAAGTTTAAGGTAATTAAATTGCCAAAAAGATAATATACATTTTTCGTCCCATGTTGAATTAATACCCAGCAGGACATGACCTCATTGACGACTAGGTCATCAATGATGAATCGAGGACATTCAAAAATTTTTCATTGATGAATATATCTACAACAATTTCATAAATGACATTGCATTAAAGACGTCATATATCATATGTCATATATACATATATCAATTACATTGTGAAAATCTGTCATAAATGAAATCCAATGTGAAATGCATACAACATACGTCTAGGGGCAGCATTTACGCGTAAAACTGAAAATTTGTGATCGATGTCATCCTACCATATAATTCATAGGCACAAATTGAGGGACCAATTTTTATAAAAGCGAGATAATAAGCAGTACTAATGTTGATAGATGATGGCCGTTAGTGAAGTACTTTATTGACATTAGCAAGTACACATACCATTCCACCCATGAACAGAAGAAAATATTAAAATTGAAATAATAAATAAAATAAGATAAATAAAATATAAATTAAAAAATATAAATTAAAAAGTAAATAAAATAATAAAAAAAACAAATGTATGATAATCATTTGTGACTTCATTGATGAATGACGTGCATGACATCGTTAATGCTACATCATGAAGGAATCAGTGGACATTTGTAAGAAAATGTCATCAATGCTTTGCAGGGCGAAAATTTTATCGGTCATCGATGTTTCTGACTTGAATCATTGGGTACATTTCCTGCTGGGAAATGCTGTACCTTATTAAGTTACCTCTTAATATTATAACAAAATTTCGTTGAAATTCAACACTTTGCATTGATTAATTGATTAATCGATTAATTGAATAATCAGAACACTCATTAATCTGATTAATTCGCATTTTTATTCATTTAAAATAAATTAATTTTATTCAATAGAATTTGAAAATTTTGTCAACTTAAATAAAGTGAAAATTTATTTTTAAAATAATTAAAAATAAAAGAAAGTGTTCTAAATGTTCAAGAAACACATAGTAAAGTATTTTTAAATACTTTGCGACGCAAAAGTTAATTAATCAAAATTCTGATTAACAAAATGCTGATTAATCAATTAATCACAATTTTGATTATTCAGAATCCTGATTAATCAATGTTCTGATTAATCAAAAATCTTTATCAATTAATCAGGAAATTGATTAATGAAATAATTTGATTAATCGAATAATCGCACAGTTCTATTTGTCATACATATATTTTTTTTTGTAAACAACTTTACAAACGGCCATTATCTTTCAACATTACTACTGCTTATTATCTCGCTTTTATAAAAATTGGACCCTCAATTGGTGCCTATGAATTATATGGCAGGGTTCCATCGAACACAAATTTTCAGTTTTACGCGTAAATGCTGCACCTACGCGTATGCTGTATGCATTTCACAACGTAAATGTTGCATACCTTTGGGGGCATGTAATGTGAATGTTAATTTTCATCAATGACGTCATCAATAACATTTCATCGATGACAGATTTTCACAATGTCATTGATATATGTATATATGACATATGGTGTATGACGTCTTTAATGAAATTGTTGTAGATATATTCATCAATGGCAAATTTTCTAATGTCCTCGATTCATCATTGACGAAATTGTCGTCAATGAGGCCATTTCCTGCTGGGTTGTACCAAATTAAAATTATTTCTGAGGTGGTATGGGAAATCCGTTCGTTGATTTAAAATGGTCAATGGCCAAACATAATTTTACAAGCATTAACATGTATGTTTGGAATTTTATGTAAACATAATATATAATTGCCTGATAAATCATTTGTAAACAGTGTTGTCTTGAGACTTGAACAGTGTTGTAATGAGCTCTGATTTACACTATGATATCACTGAAACATTTTGATGTTTCGCCTTAAAATGGTATATGTTCTAATAGAAACATAATAATTACTACATCCAAACAAATTAATATTTGAACGGAAACATAAATATGTTTAAAGTATAACAAGATTTGGAACGACCTGAATATAAATATGTTTCCAGAGAAACATATCAGTTGTTTTAGTTGAAAAAGTATTATGTTTGCATAAAACATATCTAAATATTTTTGGAAAGGAATCCTGAAAATAAAATAAAAATAAATTATTGTTTTTTTTTATTAATTTTTATTAAAAATCATTAAACATGCACAGTGGGAATTAATATTATTTGCTTTCATATACAAATTTTTAATTGCACAAATAAATAATTGAATTAAAACTGCAAGTACAAGACTCAGTGCAGCACATAGCGTTGGCAAGGAATTCGCGGAGCCTGTTGTAAAAAAACCATGCCGAATTCTGTTTGAAAATAGAAGTACAGATTTTTCAGTTGTGGTTTTTTTGATGAAATATCCGTCTCGGCTTTTAAACGATGACAAAAGACGCGTAGATTGAAAATTCTGCTCAACGAGTGCCAACTTCGTATACAAGAAGAATGTTTGAAGAATACATCTGTTAATATAAACAATAACGGCAAATTATCAAGGGATCGAATTTAAGAATTTCATTTGACACTTTTTGGCTATCTTATTTTCTTAGATTATGTATGTTGCTTATGTTCAATGGACCATAAACTAACAACCTGACCAAAATTGTCAACTGATCCTTTCGAAAGGGTTCTTGGCACACTTTCGTTAGTTCTGAGCCATCAGAGACCATCACAACTGCCACGTGTCATATCTACATCATTGCTACCTATTTGAAGCAGTGTCGGTCGTTAATCTTGAGAAGTTTATATTTTACACATACTATAAGCCACAATTTACGCTCTGTCGACTTTCTTTCCCTCGATTGATCTATTATTAAGCTCATTTAAAAAATTAGCACCATTGTATGAATGCCTGGTACGGCCGTGTGTTTGTCGTTAGCTTATCATATGATATTGCCGGTCTTATGGCCATGTTGTCATAACTTTGTTTGGCTGTTAACGCATTTATACCTATTTCGCGGTTTGTTTTTATTTACAGTAGGTACTCTTTGGCCACAAGTCGCACAGTCGTGCGAAGTACGATTTCGAGTGCAAATTAGTCGACATTATTTTGAGTTTATGCCTGCAATATATTATATAAATTAGCTTTCAGATAACCTAAAATTTAAATATTCCCGCAAAAAAAGTCCCAACATTTTTCATATGATTTTGGGTTTTATTTTAAGGCACCGTATGTAAGAATTATTTTAAAATTTGTATGTGGTAATTGTGAAGGAACAAAGCTAGGGGTACAACATTCGATATATCTTTTCAATTACAGCTTTTTTTTTACTTTTAAATAGTAAATTCTTTTTTTAATAATTAAATTTCAGATATATAAATATAAGTCAGTAATTATCAATATTTTTGAGAGATCTCAGTAGTAAAATTTTCCAGGCCTTGCATATTATGGAATTTTTAAAGCCACGGACACAAGACGAACTCAAATTTCGGGGCGTACAACGGAAAAGGCACGGCACATGCCCATTTCTACTTCCAACACACCTTCTAAAGCAGTGGTTCCCAACCTTTTTGGTGTCGCGACCCATTTGAAATTATAAAATAGAGATCTTTTGATTACAATTGTTCTACAAATTAAGGGTTGGTGGATTCTACCGAAATGAAACTTATCATTTCTAGTAGATTTTGGTCTGATTCTTGCTGTGTACTCAGTATTTACCCACCACATCGACATTTTGCAAAAAAATGCGTCAGATTTGCAAAAAAGCCCTTTTTTACAAATTAACCAACGCTCTGCGGATACCCCATATCCGTGCAATGCACAGTGTTGATCGTAAGAAAGGATTGTAGGTTCAAGGGAGGAGGAAAGATGGAGTAGTGTCGGTGGATGTTTGTTTTAAATTTCCCAATATTAAAAATATCGGGAAAAACAGACGCAGGGAGATTGTTCCACAAACGTATCGTGCGACTGAAGAACGAATTCTCTCTGTAATGCGTGATTCTGTTGGGAGCCGAGTGGACTACGAAGAGGTGGGCTTGGTTCGATGTAGAACGAGGGAACACACGACCTGGTGGAATCAGTCCATGTATTTCGAACAGTAACCATTGTAACACCTATAAAACAGGGAACCAATATAGTATGAAATATTTTCATCCCCTTTTAAATATATTGCACGTTGTTGGATTCGATCAAGGAACTCCAAAGAAGATTTTGAAGCCCTTGCCCATATGTGCGAATTGTATTCCATCTTAGGCCAAATATAGGTGGTGTAGACTGTGCTCAAGTCAGCAGGAGTGAAGTATGTCTTACATTGTTTCAGAAAACCGAGGCACTTGGTCACATCTTTCGACACATCAAATATGTGATCATTCCAACGGAGGTCACATTGAATTGATATGCCCAGAACGTCAAGAACAGCTGACGGCGCAATATCCACAGGTCCCATATTGAGGGGAAGGAGGGGTGAATCCATTCTTTTGTGAGATAACAGACAACATTGGGTCTTGCTTGCATTAAAATCAACTCTATTTGCAAGACCCCACTCGGAGATAGTTTTAAGGTCATTATTGAGTGTACACTAGGGTGGTTCAGAAACATATGGAAAAAACTCAAGTACACCTTATTGAGTGTACACTAGGGTGGTTCAGAAACATATGGAAAAAACTCAAGTACACCTTACGAGTCAACGTACCTCAAATTATGTGAGGGCGTACCGTTCGTAACATCTTGCTCAAATTTCAACACCCTACGAAAATAGGAAGACGGTGCGATGATAACTATAGATATATAATGATAGTATTAATAAATTCAGTAAGTTTCATATGGCCATTATGTCCTGAGTTTGTATATGAAGGCCATTAAGGACATGCCAATATGAAATACGCAAGTAACAAATAAATGTATATGTTTTGATACACCTCGTCAATTTCATCAATATATATATCAAATTAAAGCTATTTTAATTTCCTTTTTAATGGACTATAATGCAACAAAATTGGCCTGACACTATAAAAAATATAGCGGTATAAGAATAACATGGATTTAGAATTTTATTTTATGTCTACTTTAATAAAAATATTATGTTCATAATGTATAGTTTTTATGTAATAAATCAAAGCTCTGATCATGTACATTTAATTTGATATACCACTTTCTAACACCAATTGCAATATTTAATTGCAATATAATGCAATAATAATTAAAAAACTCCATCAAATCCCATTAAAATTGGTCAATAAGACAATTATTGATTTAATAGTATACAAAAAATAAATCTTTTCATATAAACTCAATGGTAATGTCATAGTATTTTCTAGTATTTAATGGTATTTTCCGATTAAAATAATAATTTATCCTATTGACTATTTTTAATAGAAAAAACTATTATTTACATAGTATTTTTTTCTGGGTATATCATTCATTGTGCGCATTTTACTCTCAAACTCCAAAGAGTTTGGGCTCTTGTTGAACGAATATGAATGACAAATGTTGCTGTCATCTGCAAAGGAATGGATTGGGTTCTGGGTCGATGACAGAAGGTCATAAATAAAAACCAGAAATAGGGATGGAGAGAGGACTTTATATCGCAATTTATCTTCATCACATGCTGCAGATAAAAACTTTATAAAATAAGAACCTTACCCTACTGATAATTCGCATAAAAATCTGTGTCCAGATATTAGTTTTTGCAAAAAATCAAAAAGAAATTTCCGTTACCTAAAAAGGTCTAAAGTTTGTTTATGAAATATTTGATTATGTAATATTTGATTAAAATTATTTTAAAATCTAATTTGAATATCCCTTGGCGACCCCCTGAAAATCGACTCGCGACCCAACTCGACTCAGCATTGTTATAGAGTTCCATATAACGCTACATATGAGATCCAAAAAAGCAATAACAAAACTCGTGAGAATTACATTTTTGTACAACAAAAAGTTTTTGTTGTGAATTAAAAAGACGGAATGATACTAAGAGAACAGTCACTCAGAAGTCCAAATGTTCAAAATTTTCTATGAAATATTATTCAATTTTCTCCCGAACCTTGAATCGATAGTGGGCGATACACCGATAAAAACACTTTAAGCCCTCATTAAGAAAAAATCTCATAAAATCCCATTAAAATTTGACAATAGGTCAGTTAATGATTAATAGTATAAAAAAATAAATAGTTTCATACAAACTCAAAAATAATTGTATAGTATTTTGTAATAAATTGTTGTTTGTTTTTCGACCTAAAATAGAGTTATTGCCAGGTACAAAGTGCTATGTACTGGGGATTGAAACAAACAACAATTGTCAAAAACAAAAAAATGTTGGCTGGCCGTACAGCTGTTTCGGAAGCTGCCTCATCAGCGGTCTTCTGCACAATATCTGCATAGCAGAGTCTATAAGATCATTTTGTGCAATGAACTAAATGCGAATTTTGTTCATGCACAAAACAACCAGGCAAAACATGCAAAAATTGCACCAACTTTATGCTTGTCAATTGTTGTTGTCACATTGCAGCAAGCATCAGGCTGTAATCAGGCTGTAGTGTAGTACAGAATCAAATACGACCACTGCACGCTTAAATTAAAATCTTACGATTTTATGATATTTTTATGCGCTGTGCCCTGCGAATGTATATATTTAATAGGATTCACCGATTGAATTAATAGTTTATCCTTTTGGCTAATTTCAATAGTGAAAACTATTAATTTTATGGTATCTTTTTTCTGAGTACTGGCACAAAATACTTTATATGTAAAACTCTGCATGCATGAAAGTCAACCATAATTGAAAATTTTAAATTTCAAAATGTTTAATTTTAATTGTTAACTGACTTTAAATTTTCAATTAACACTTTACATTTTTTGACTTTTAAAGTGTCACTTTTAAATGTATGTACACTCAGAAGAAAATGTCCCATTAAGTACTTAATGGTACTGCCATTGATGTTCATGTATTAATAATTTATTCATATTAATTCAAAAGTTTTCTAATTAATTTGACAGTATTCCAAAAATTCAGCACCATTAATTTAAATATTTCAATATTATTATTTATTATAGATTAAATACTGTTGATTTAATGGTTTCCTCCTATAATAATAAACGTGTCATAGATTACGTAAACAAGAGTAAAACATTTGTACGTCGTTCTGCGTGTTTGCCCAAAATGGTCGCATGCATTTTTTGTGATAATCCACATAAAGGAGGACTCAATGTATTTAATGTAAATTCATTATATTTAACCTTTTTAATTATTACAGAAAATAAATAATAGCACAAACTTCATTAAGGCAACGCACTCAAAAATAAATGCAGACTAAAGTATTGCAATCAATTATTGAACATTAAAAGTGTTATAACCTTTTGCAAAGAGACGTGGCTTTTTATGTGCGAATATCAATTTCGACATTTAAATAAAATAAATTATACAATAAATTAACTAAAATTATTTTTTGTTTTAATAAATTATTAGGAAAATGTAATTTAACTATACCATAAAATTTATATACGTATCATTAAATGTATATAGCTCTTTCTTATTGTAATTAAAATATCACATTATAAAATGTATGGTATAACCACACATTGTATTAACAGTTTCAATATTACTGAACTAATAAGACGCATCCTATTGACCAATTTTAATGGTACAAATTATTGTTTTTCTATTGAAATACAATTAATTTACCATGTTTTTTTTTGGTGTAAGCAAGGATTGAAACCTAAACGAATAACGGTTTCGATTTCGGTTTTTTCCGTGTTTCGGTTACGGTTTCGGTTTCAAGTTATTATAACAAAACGGTTTCGGTATACCGGTTCCAAGTTACGGTTTCGGTTTTGATTTCGGTTTTTGTATAAAATAACTTATTTTCGATATTTTCTAATGTCTTCAACAAAAAACCTGGGGTAAAGTGGGACATGAAGTAATGTGGTAAATTGGCATTTTTGGCCATGTTTTTTCATTTAAAAAATAAAAACAATTGTCAAGTGTTTCTTAATATGGCATCAACTTTTTCATCCATAATAATAATCCAAATTAATATCTTTTTACTGCATATAATAATCGAGTTTTAGCTAATACAGCTAGCTTGCACTTTCACAGCATAAAGCTGGAAAATATTTACCCACTAAATTAGTTGGGCTCGTGAACAACACATGCATTTGTTACATTATAGTTTTAGTCTACATTTGAGTTGATTTTTTGACAGATTTATATTATACTGTGGACAATTATTAACTAAATTACACATTCGATTGAAGGGTGAAGCAGCAACATAATTAGTTCTACTATAAGGTACATAAAAAAGAACATCACGATGTCTGCTACTTCTACGATTATGGTTAAAACTAATATAGTTAAGAAGCTCGGGTGAATCAAGTCTACCGGTTAATAATTGATGTATGTAAATGATATCGGCAATTTGTCTGCGCTCGTCAAGAGTCTTTAAATTTAGCAGTTTCAGACGATCTACGTATGGAGGAAGATGTAAGTTATCCATCCAATTTAAACCCTTGAGAGCGAAACGTACGAAGTTTTTCTGTATCCTTTCGATTCGGTCATTATGTACCTTGTAGAAAGGAGACCATACTTGACTTGCATATTCTAATTGTGAACGAACCAGAGTGCAATATAGAGTCAAAGTTGTAAGGGGACTATTAAATTCTTTAGCCCATCGCTTGATATATTTTCAATATGTAAATTAAACGATAAATTTGTATCGACAAACACACCAAGATCTTTCACCACGTGCACCCGATTTAAAATTTTCTCTTTTAGTGAATAGTTGTATTCTAGTTTATTTCTTTTGCGAGAAAATGTCATGGCTTGACACTTTTCTGGATTAAGAATCAAGTTATTCTTACAACACCACGTTTCAAATGATTTTAAGTCGGACTGAAGTATATGAACGTCCTTTTCGTCATTTATTGATTTATATATTTTCATATCATCGGCAAAAATTAATAAATGCTTGTACTTAATGTTGTATTTCACATCATTAATAGCCAGTATAAATAACAGTGGACCAAGATGACTACCCAGGGGTACCCCAGATGTTGCAATAAATGGCGAAGATAAATTATTTTAGAATCGTATTTGATATGACCGATCAGATAAATAGGATCCTATCCACTTAACAAAGAATTCGGGAAATCCCAGTACCTTTAGTTTGAATAAAATTAAGTTATGAGGAAGTTTATCGAAAGCTTTACTGAAATCTGTGTAAATGCAGTCGACTTGTTTTTCTGATTCTATTGAACTTATTGCAAATGAACTGAAGTCTAATAGATTAGATACTGTGGATCTTCCGGTTACAAATCCGTGCTGACGTGAGGTAATTACATCTCTACAGTGGATTTTAACTTGATCATATACAATACGTTCAAACAATTTCGGTATTGATGACAATTTAGTGATTGGCCTATAGTTATTTACATCATTTTTACACACCTTTTTTAAAATTGGGTTTATAAATGAGTTTTTCCAAAATATTGGGAAATTACTTTCATTTATTGATTTATTAAATATGGAACAAAGTGGTTTACATAACGAAGTACCACATTTCTTTATAACTGTTGCCGGGATACCGTCTGGTCCAGAACTAAAATTATCATCAATCGTCGAAATATATTGCAAAATCTGCTCCGGAGAAATTGATACAGAGACTAATGAAGTTTTAGGAGCAGAACGCATGTAATCAAAATAATTATCATCGGTTATAAAAGAATCATTAGAGAATGATTGTTTAAACAGGCTTGCAAATAGGCCACATATGACATTAGGGTCGCTAGTGAATCCATCATTATTTTTAAAATAAGCAGGAAAACCATCGCTCTTTTTTTTTAGTATTGATGAAACCCCAGAACTTTTTTGGATCTGATAAACTTTGTATCTTCATTTTATCATTTTTATCAAAAACAAGTAAAAAAATAAAAGTTTTTGAAAGTTTTCTAGAGTGATGGGTGGTGTTAAAAATGATCGAATATTGTATATCTTTTAAATACAAGCTTTTTAATACATTGTTTATATGGTGCTAAGTTATGTTCAAATGGTAATATTGGGATAAAGTAAGAATCATTTTCTGGTGTAAAGTGGGAAACGTAATTTAAGCAATGTTTTTTGTAATTTAAGTAATAATATTGTGTTATATGAAACATTTAATTGAATTCGACAAGAAAAACTTCAATCGTGACCTCAAATCAAATAAAAGCACCATTTTGACTTCACCTGAGTAGTGCTGCTCAAAAATTTCTTGTTCTTGCATCTTACTCGTGTTCTTGCATTTTTTGCAAGATAAGAAGTACAAGAACAAGAGCAAGTGCAAGACTAACACTGCGAGAAATGTAAAAAAAGCAAGACTTGCGTTTTTTGAGCATTTTAGTGTATTTATTATGTTTTAAAGGTAATAGTGAAATTAAAAAAAGAATTCATGACATTACTTAATATTGAACAACAAGTAACAATACAAAGCGTGCAAAATATTAATGAACGTGAACATTAATGAAGATGTGTGCTGTTTTACAAGGCTGAGGAATATAAGCATCTTAAAAATAAGGTCTGTGAAGCACTATTGAAGCACATGCAACTCCAAAGATAAAATAGACAAAACAATGTTTTTTCTTTTTTCTTCGCCACTCTAGTTCGTCGGTTGTGTACACACCCAGAAAAAAATCATGGTAAATTGATAGTATTTCAATAAAAAAACAATAATTTATACCATGAAAATTGGTCAATAGGATGCGTCCCATTAGTTCAGTAATATTTAAACTGTTAATACAATGTGTGGTTGTACCATACATTTTATAATGTGATATTTTAATTACAATGAGAAAGACCTATACATATTTAATGATACGTATTATTAATTTAATGGTAAGGTCGAATTACATTTTCCTAATAATTTATTAAAACAAAAATGTATTTAAGTTAATATATTGTATAATTTATTTTATTTAAATGTCGAAATTGATATTCACTTTCACAACACACACATAAAAAGACACTTCTTGCTACAAGGATTATAAAACATTTAATGTTTGCTTTGGTTTCCAATAATTGATTGTAGTACTTGAGTCTGAAGTTATTTTTGAGTCCGTTGCCATAATAGAAGTTCGATGTATTATTTATTTTCTGTAATAAATATAAATATAAATAAATATATATATATAAATATAATTTATTTACATTAAATATATTGAGTCCTTACCAATGTCGCATTTAATGATGTGGATTATTACAAAATACATGCGACCATTTTGAGTAAACACGCAGAATGACGTACAAAACGAACATGTTTGTATTCGTTTTATGTTTTTTTACATCACGTTTATTACTATGGGAGGAAACCATTTAAACAACAGTATTTATTATATTTAAAATAATAATATAGAAATATTTAAATTTATGGTAGTGTTTATGGTTTTCAAATACTATTGAATTAATTAGAAAACTTTTGATTTAAAAAGAAAACACTATTAATACATGAACCATAAGATCAATGGTCGTACCATAAAGTACTTAATGGTACATTTTCTACTGAGTGTACTCACTGAAATTTAACATTATTATTTTTTTACTTTTATTCATATTTTCTTTGTTAATTGAAAAATCATGAAGTTTTTCTTAAGTTAAGTTATATATGCATTATTTCATTTTACTTATAAAACCAAAAAAAATATTTTTAATATATGAACATTTTAACAGTGTTCTTTATTTGTCTGATATTGTGTTTTTGTTTTTTCACATATCCGCTGATTCCTTTGAAAGTGCAACAACAACAAAAATGCGAATAAAGCAGCATATAATTTGTGGCTGGAAATTTATTGTACAACAAAGAAGACTCGTTGTTGTTGCCAACTGAATGGCTGTACTAGATACATACATGCAGTGTGGTGCCATGCGACTGTATGTTGTTATGCGTCTGTTTGTTACCATGCGATGATACAGGGTAGCAACGAAAAGTTGTCGTTGAAGTGTGTGTATACGCATCGTAATTCATTATTGTAGTATTCACTTCTTTCCATGGCAAGTTTTTAGTTGTTGCCCCAAAAACTCAATACTTGCACTAGCCATGGAAATCATTTTTGATTTCTAATTTTTGTTTCTTAATAATTGGCTGTACTAGATACATACATGCAGTGTGGTGCCATGCGACTGTATGTTGTTATGCGTCTGTTTGTTACCATGCGATGATACAGGGTAGCAACGAAAAGTTGTCGTTGAAGTGTGTGTATACGCATCGTAATTCATTATTGTAGTATTCACTTCTTTCCATGGCAAGTTTTTAGTTGTTGCCCCAAAAACTCAATACTTGCACTAGCCATGGAAATCATTTTTGATTTCTAATTTTTGTTTCTTAATAATTGGCTGTACTAGATACATACATGCAGTGTGGTGCCATGCGACTGTATGTTGTTATGCGTCTGTTTGTTACCATGCGATGATACAGGGTAGCAACGAAAAGTTGTCGTTGAAGTGTGTGTATACGCATCGTAATTCATTATTGTAGTATTCACTTCTTTCCATGGCAAGTTTTTAGTTGTTGCCCCAAAAACTCAATACTTGCACTAGCCATGGAAATCATTTTTGATTTCTAATTTTTGTTTCTTAATAATTTAATATTGCCTTTTAATTCTGTCATTTGGAGATCTGAATTGCAGAAGAAAGCCGAGAAGCGAATCTTAAACAAGAGCAACAAGCATGCATCGGTAAACATTCTTAAACTTCATAAGAAGAAGAATTTTGTACAATTTCCATCCATAAAAGCCAAAGAAAGTAAATTTCATTAATTCAGTGAACTACAAACTATATACCCTAAATGTTCGTACTTGACGACAAACAGCAACTACACCTGTGTTATTGTCACTTAGTAAATTCTGACTAGGAGTAAATGCACGATATAACAATTGTGTTTGGAGTTGCTGGTGTTTTGTTGTTATTATTAATGAAAAAACTAATTTTATACCAAAGACCTTTGTTATGGAAATATTGTTTCTAAAAAAAATAAGAAAATTTTTTTGCAACAATTTTATTTCGAAACTCCAAATTATATTAAATGAGATTTAAAAATGCCTTGTCTTTTATATAAAAATAAAAAAAAAACTGTTTCTTTCTATACTTTTTTAAAAACCGTTTTAAACCGGTATAAAACCGAAACCGTTTATTTCGGTTTTGAATATCGGTTTATTTAAGATTTTCGTATAACGGTTTCGGTTTTGAAAATGAAGAGGTTTTAAGCGGATATCGGTTTCGGTTACGGTTTCAATCCTTGGGTGTAAGAGAAAAAAACATTCTCAATGAGCGTCAGATCGTATGGCCATTGTTTGCGTTACCGCTCTAATTCTTATTATTGATCTCTGTTGTAATTGTTGTTATTTCCGATATCCCGTATATTCGTAAAAGTCTTCCAATTGCAATGGACTATTTCTTCTGGAAGGAACATAAATTGCGTTAAAATAAATACTTTGAATTTTAATGTGATACATTTTAATTTTATGTAATGCACTTTAAATTTACCAAACATATAAGCGCACTTTTTTCACGGTGTATATTTAGTAGCCGCGGTAGCTCAGTGGTTAGTGCGTTGGACTGCGAGCCGAAAGGTCCCCCGGTTCAAGCCTGGACTGGGGTTAACAACATCTTTTCATAGAAACATTTTTCTATACCGCGCTACCTCTCGGCAGTAAATGGCAAACCTACGAGAGTATGAAAAGCTCTCACCCGCCGTTCGGATTCGGCAATAAACTGTAGGTCCCACCACTTTGAGTACAAATATAACACGCATAACTCCAAATGGCGAGAGAGCTCGGCGGACTGTAGTGCCAAACTAATATTATATTTTTGACGTAGATTTAACATCTGTCCCATTGTGTATTGTGTACAAATTGTTTTGCAGCAAAAATGTGTGTTGTAGAAATAGATATAATAACTACAGGAGGTCGTGCAATGGCAGAGCCACCATCTTAAATTGGGTGGAAAACCCCTTTTTGTGGAATTTTTTATTGCCTAATCGATATTACAGAATTACTTATTTGGCCATTACAACCCATGATGGGTTTCAGCTGCAACTATTACGTCATCCAATCGCTTATGCGTTTCGCACGCTGGATCCGGTTTTTCACTCAAAGTCAAGAAATACATGACATGTCAATGATGACGTAGAGCTCATAAAGATTCGATCTAGTTCCATCGTTCTGTCTGATTCTTTACTCTTATTCAATACATAGATTTTTCTCGAGTGGTCTCGAACAGTGCCATAGACGAGGACTGAGTTTTAACACTAAAGATTGTAATACAATAATAATATTTGTAACTAAAATCAGATAGAGCTTGAATTTTTATGCATTATGTAAGAAAATGTGAACACTTAATGTTCGACAAATATTTGAAATACTACAAACACCGCACCTCTCATTTCTAGCATTATTTACATTTCGGTCATATAAAAATGAACAATAAATATAAAGGTGCACAGAAAAAAAAAGTTTCTACTATTTATGAATTTCTTCATCAATTTTATGAATTTTTCATTATTACTCAACCAATGAACAAATTCATCCAATTTATGAATCGTTTATAAAACCGTCATGAAAAAGTTCATAATATTGATGAACGCTTTCATAATATTTATGAATAAATCAAAAATAATTCATATTTTTTATTTGAATACAAAGTCAATTTAATATGTCAAAAAGTTGTGCAGTGTCAGAGATATAAGGAAAAATAGTATATCGTCGTTGTAGAACGAAAAGTGACCAAATACATTTTCAAAATGCCAAATATTCATTCACAAAAATTTTGATAAATCTGTCAATTTTTAATCGTTGATCTCAATTTTTATTACCACATGTTAAGAAAATGTAAATCTATTAGTTGATTTTTCAACTTTAAAAATGCGTCAATTACTTTTTATAACCCAGATAGCAAACGTGCTTCGCACAAAAAATCATGTTGTGCGGGCTCACTTCGTGCGTGCTATATGCTAGCAAAATGAACACAGAACGTGCGGTCGCACGACATGAGTGCGTAGTGAGAGCTGTGTGCGAGCACACAAATATCACAAAACTCGCTTTAGTGCGGGCGCACAACATGATTGCAAAGTGAGATCATAGTGAGAGTACTCAAAAGTATATAAAATCAGGTGCACGACATGAGTACGTAGTGCGAATCATAAAACTCGCATTCATGCGACTACTATAGTGCAAAGTTCAAAGGTATGTTTTCAAATTTTCATTGATTTTACAAACAATAAAATAACTATTTATTATTTTCGAGCAAATCAACGACTGAATTAGCAACTAAAGTGTACGACATCATCGATCGGGAGGATATAATGTTTGCATCGTTTCGGTCAATCAAATCATCGTGAAGAGCATCACAGCGGCGTATTTTTGCAGTTTTGATAGGCAGTCGTCGGTGGACGGTGCGCATGTGCTCGTAAGTAGAGTTTTCGTGTTATACATATAATATCACTTACCAAAATAAAACCATATACTAACTATAGGCAAGTGGATGCTGAGGAGTGGCAGGTGCCTTTAGCTATACTGGAGCCTGCTATGCGTGTAAGTGTTATATGAATACAATTAAAATATATTGAATATATGAGTCTACTTTTTTTCGGCATTCTATTTTTCAGCATGCGTGCGGGCTCAATGAGGCTCATAAGCACCTCACAAAATTTTTTCGCACTCGTGCGACTATATTGAGTCTCAAATGCGATACATACTATTTTTTTCAGTGCGAGCTATATGAGGCACATATGCGCCTCACAATTTTACTCGCTCTCGTGCGTCTATATTGAGGCGCATATGCGTCTAACGCTACTGATTTTTAAAATTTAGTACGCACAGACTAACTCCTGATCAGGAAAAAAAACATTTAAATGTGCATCACGTTTGCAATCAATTCCAAATAAAAGTGGCTGATTCCAAGCTGATTCATTTTCAGGATTTCTTTAAAGTGTACTTTTCTTATCCTGAACTAAATTTCCACTCAGGAAAATGAATTGAATAACACGAGAATTTCTCTTTTTATTATGTTATAACTTTAGGCAATAACAAAAACTGAAGAGGTTGTTATGATTTTTTAATTACATATAAATATCATACCAAGATGGTGGATAAATAAAAAGTCCTCCATTTGTTATGTAGTGTTATTTTATATATTTTTTATATCAAAAAGGACACAATATCGAGTGATGTTAAGTAAAAAAAAACTGATTAGAAGGAACAAAATTTAACGTTTTGTAAATATTAGTAATATTGTATGTATTTATGAATTTCTTTTACTATTGATAATAAAGCAGGTTTAATGGATATATAAATCTATAAAACAAATTTAATGGTTTTTTTTTATTTAATATAACACCGTGCTACAAATATCAAGAAAAATTTTGCACACTTAAAAAAATCGATATGTACACTGAGGGAAAAAATTAAATAAAAAAGTAATAAATTTAAATACTTTTCGACACGTTTTTCACCCGCTGTCTTTTTTATTTAAATTAAATACTTTTTATTTAAAATTGAAGTAAATACTTTTTACTTAAATTTATTACGTACGTAATAAAATTTGAAGTAAATACTTTTTATTTAAATTTATAACGTAGGTAATAAAATTTGCGAGATCGGTCCATTGTGACCTATGATCCGACCACATATGTTCAAATACCTCATATAAAATGTACATAAAATGATCAATTCTTACGTATACGTGCTTAGGTATACTTTTTTGGTCAAATATATATTGACATCATGCTCAAATACATGATAATAATGTTTTCCGGCGAAAAGACTTGTGGTTCACAAAAACAAAATCGAAATTCGGTACACCTACCCATTTGTAAATATGGGTATCAAATGAATGGAAATTCTTCAGCGATTGAATGTTTGTAGTTATTTTCAGGATTCGTATACCCTGGTGACCTATATATCACTTTGAATGGTAACCACACATATGTGTAGGGTATTTATAGTCGGCTTAGACCGACTATAATTTTGATAATCCTAACTATCATAATTACACCTACTTTAAAATTTCCCATGTGATCTAACCTTCCCAACTGGTTGACATTAATATTACACTTTTATAATTGGTTTGTATCTTAAATGCTATTTCAATATAAATAAAATGGGAATTATGCCTACGAATATTTTACTATTATGGTTTATAAAGCAAACAATAGTATTGCTCAAAAATACATTTTATGGAATACCTTCCCGTAGTTCTATTTTTATATCTGTTTCTACATACACACAAAGTTTTTGAAAATTGTCTTATTGCATTGTACAATACGTCTGCACGCAGTATACATTGTTTGCCAACATTTAGCGTTTGAATTTCATTGAATGTTTAAATTTATCTGGAAATACAGCAACCTAAACCCACGTCATTCTGCTTACGTTTGAGTTATTATAAAAGCTGTGCCAACATTAATTCACATACGTTCTTCCATAAGTGTCAATATGATAGAGATTGTTAAAGATTGTTATTTATATAACAATATTAACTAATGCCAAAAGTTGGGAATTGAAAATGACTTATGGTATATGGGTATTGCTACACCGCCTTATTCAAATTCGTCTACACCATATGAACTACATCTTTCATGATTGTCCATCATGATGTCAAGTTAAACTAGTATGGAAATTTCGAAGTAGGGAAATTTTGAGAGTAATGAGTGAATTCTACATAAATGAATTCCACCCGTTCTAAATGAATTCCACCTATTTGCGGTTACTAATCCTGAAAATAACTGAAGATTTTTCTCTCATTTAAGTACACACACCCTGAGAACGAATTCCACGTTTATATGAATAATCTAAAACATAACTGCCAACCTAAATTCTGACAAAAAAACTGTTTTTCTTACAGCGGTAGTTAAAAATCTATTGACAGATTTCCGAATTTTTGAGCAAACTAAATTGGACTAAATTGAATGACAGCAAACAGACGTATAATAATCGATTTATTACGGACTTTAACAATTACCGGTTACCAAATGTAGATGGAATGAAAATCCGTACAATTTTGTTGTCAGCAATTTAGTCGAATTCACACACCCTAAATATAATTTAATAAATAAATATTAAAATTCATGCCATTTGTCTTGAAAGATAATAAATAAAATTCCGTAGTAATTAAAATTTTTACTAAAAAATATACAAAAATAAAAAAATCTGTATAACTATAAAAAATCTATTCTCTAAGAAAAATCTTACACGGAATTAAAAAATCTGATCAGATATCTTTTATCTACCGGAAATTAATAAATCTGACAAAGTTGGCACTTTGATCTAAAGTTTGTACGACAGATGTTGTCCTGCTTTGGCGTCATTTTTTTAAAAACAGCTGAGTTCAATCTAATAAATATTGGTTGCTACAACATAATGTTATATCATTTAGTCAATATAACCAAATACCTGTTCAGACCTTTGACTTTTAGTGTATGATAAAAACAAAATTCAAACCAGTAAGGTTAGGTCACATGGGAAACTTTTAAGTAGGAACCGGTTGATACATTGTATAGTAAAACGAGTTGGGAATGTTAGGTCTCATGGATAAGTTCGGTCACATGGGACTGACTTTTATAGTCGGTCGGGCCCGACTATGGAATATCCTACACCTTTGGTGGGGATATTAATGTGGGATATTTAATTGTATACCTTAATTTTTAAGTTCTTAATTATGCTGAATCCCCACTCTCAGAATGTTATTTACATGTCAGAAATGTGAGTCTTATATCCCCATTATTAAAATGTATAAAAAAAATATAAAAGTAAAAATAAAAAATAATAAAAAATTAAGAAAAATATAAGTGGGTGGACCACGCCTATATTTAAAATTTTGTTATGCTAATATTTCATAGATTTGAAAATAGGCGGATCATTCCTTATTCATTTCCAAACTCAATTCCTACTTTTGGCTAAAACATATTGAAACGAAATTTCATCGCATACTGATCAGTATTTCTCAAGTTTTTCTGTGTTCGGACAGCATGACAGCAAGACGAACAGACAGACAGAAAGACAGACATACGGACTTGACAAAACAGACTCGGGTAGTGATGTTGATCAAGAATATATATACATTTCCATACCGGACACGCCTCCAAAGGAGCGTTACAATATATGCACAAAGTTAATATACCCTGTACTTCATAGATGTAGGGTATAAATATGAAAATTATAGTTAAAGACGACTATAAATACACTATACATATGGGGTAATCTATGAAGAAATGAAAGTGGTTCTGAGGTCACTACAGTTGAAAGCAATTGATCTTGTCACGTGACCCCATTTCCTTTCATTTAAGTAACCAATGTACGTTAAGGAATGTGTACCAAATTCCTAACCAATCCAAATTCCAAATCCGATGAGGTCATCGAAATTGTTCGCCAGAAAAACAAGATTTTTGTATGTTTTACCATTACATAAAAAATTCGTCCGGTAACAGTTTCCCATAGATCTGCATAGATGCAGATTTCGTATAAAAAAGACCGATAAAGCCTGTTTTTAATACAGCGTAGATATACAAGGAATCTAAATTGTGAGATTCATTGATCTGGAGCTATTCGCTTCTCTATAATCGTGATGTCAACAGACAGACGGATTCTCTGTTAATTTATAATCAGAAAGAAGAATATACATGTCGGACAGTGTGTCCGACCCGGCGTGTCCGATCCGTTTGTAACACCCAGAAGGAAGCGTTCCTTCTGGGTGTTACAAACGGATTATAAAAGCCAAGGATTGAAACCGAAACCGATATCCGTTTAAAACCGTTTCATTTTTAAAACCTAAATCGTAACCGAAACAGTTATACGAAAATCAGAAATAACCAGATATCCAAAACCGAAATAAACGGTTTCGGTTTTATACCGGTTTAATACGGTTTTTAAAAAAGTATAAAAAGAAACAGAATAACATATTTTATTTTATATAGAAGATCGTAAATACAAGGCATGTTTTAATGTAATTTAATAGAATTTGGAGTTCTCAAAATAAAAAAAATCCCAAACAACGGTCTTTGGTCTAAAATTGTTTTTTTTTTATTAATGTGTGTAGCGGTTAGTCGAATTAACAATAAAACACCAATCCATTTTATTTTGTTAAAAAATGATTCAAATTTTAATGACATTGGTTTTTTATTTATTGTTTTAGTAAAAGAAAGTGGGTAAAGTGGGACATGTTTTGAATAGAATATTTGTTTTAAAGGATCTATTATATAGACTGGTTCATAATCTAACTGTTTGCTCTAACAGAATACCATTTGTAAGTCTTTTAATTGATTTTTGAGTGATCTTTCACCCTGATAAAAGCAAATACCCTCTCACTTTTAATGTTGGGTGTATATATATCAAGTCAAGTATACAAATTCTATTCAATAGAGATTCATTCCGACTAATATTAAATGCAAAGAAGTGATCCAAATTAAAACCAGTTGGGAAGGTTAGATCATATGGGAAATTTTAAAGTAGGTGTAATTATGATATTTAGGATTATCAAAATTATAGTCGGTCTAAGCCGACTATAAATACCCTACACATATGTGTGGTTACCATTCAAAGTGATATATAGGTCACCAGGGTATACGAATCCTGAAAATAACTACAAACATTCAATCGCTGAAGAATTTCCATTCATTTGATACCCATATTTACAAATGGGTAGGTGTACCGAATTTCGATTTTGTTTTTGTGAACCACAAGTCTTTTCGCCGGAAAACATTATTATCATGTATTTGAGCATGACATCAATATATATTTGACCAAAAAAGTATACCTAAGCACGTATACGTAAGAATTGATCATTTTATGTACATTTTATATGAGGTATTTGAACATAAGTGGTCGGATCATAGGTCACAATGAACCGATCTCGCCAATTTTTTCGCACATTAGTAATCTAAGTTATAAGTTTCATTTATCTAGCTCTTCAATTTTAAAAGTAGTAGGGATTTCAACAGACAGACAGACAGACGGACAGACGGACATCGCTAAATCGACTCAGGAGGTCAAACGGCTTACCAAACTGAATATACCCTTTCACTCTTAGTGTAGGGTATAAAAAGACCGGCCTGAAGTCATCGACTATTAATATTAAATTCGTTGCAAATATAATATTTAAATTCAAAATTTATTACACACATAAACTATGAAATATAAAGACTACGGGTGAAAATTCGACCCGTTTTATTTGAACTATTTAATTCTTACTGTTTCGCTGTTCGCTATAAGTAGTTAACATAAATTGAAAACCAGTTGGGAAGGTTAGATCACATGGGAAATTTTAAAGTAGGTGTAATTATGATAGTTAGGATTATCAAAATTATAGTCGGTCTAAGCCGACTATAAATACCCTACACATATGTGTGGTTACCATTCAAAGTTATATATAGGTCACCAGTTTATACGAATCCTGAAAATAACTACAAACATTCAATGAAGAATTCGCTGAAGAATTTCCATTCATTTGATACCCATATTTACAAATGGGTAGGTGTACCGAATTTCGATTTTTTTTTTGTGAACCACAAGTCTTTTCGCCGGATAACATTATTATCATGTATTTGAGCATGATATCAATATATATTTGACCAAAAAAGTTTATCTAAGCACGTATACATGAAAATTGATCTTTATATGTACATTTTATATGAGGTATTTGAACATAAGTGGTCGGATCATAGGTCACAATGGACCGATCTCGCCAATTTTTTCGTACATACAGCGTAGGTATATTAGTAATCTAAATTATAAGTTTCATTTATCTAGCTCTTCAATTTTAAAAGTAGTAGGGATTTCAACAGACAGACGGACAGACGGACAGACAGACAGACAGACAGACAGACAGACAGACAGACAGACGGACAGACGGACAGACAGACAGACAGACAGACAGACAGACAGACAGACGGACATCGTGTAATCGACTCAGGAGGTCATTCTGATCAAGAATATATATACTTTTCCATACCGGAGATGCTTCCTTCTGGGTGTTACAAACGGCGTACCAAACTGAATATACCCTTTCACTCTTAGTGTAGGGTATAATTACTAAAATATGACATACTTGCGTAAGAAAAAGATTTTATTTTCGTAATAAAAATCTCTAAATGTAAGATGGTTTTGGGTACAATTATTGTCTCTTATTATGGGTTAATATTCGTACAGAGAGAAAACAAATTATTACAATTCGCCACGTTTTTTAACCCTTTGTCTTTTTTATTTAAATTAAATACTTTCTTTTCACCCGTAGAAAAAAATTACGAAAACTACATACATTTACAATTTTTTTCTCTCGATGTAGGATATAATGAGCTATGTATTTCAATTTTGTACTTAAATGATTGAAAATTAACTTAGTAGATTTAATAATGAATAAAACTTATATGGATTGAAGCATGCTAAAAAAAAGGAATATGTATACTCCAAAATTTGGTGTATTTGTTACGAAAAGAGTAAAAGAGACGCAAGACAATTCAGCGTACTGTTCGTACTGTTCGTACAGCGTACAAAGAGGTTCAAGATCATGTAGCTCACTGAGGCAGAGAGCGAGAAAGCGATGAAAGATTAGTGCACTGAAATACATATATGAGTGCGAACAGGATGCAAAAAGCATCAGGCTTCCATACGAAAAGTATAGATGCTTCTCGAAACGTGCCGAACTGATGTATGTAGTATATAAGAGCACAGTACTTGAGTAGTGATCGGAGTTGCCACTGAATAATAATTTTGCTTACCAAATTAAAAAAAAGTTACCAATTCCAACAAAAAAAATACCAATTTTTTATTTCACTTTTTATTGTATAAAAAATAAAAACAATTCATTAAAGGTACATATATATGCATATATTATTTATATAAACACATGTAATATGATCAATATGTATTAAATAAAAAATAAACTTAAAAAATGGCTCTTTTACTTTACTTTTTCAAATAATTGAATATAAACCAGCTCTAAAATAATTTAAATTAAGACTAAAATGTAAATACACCGGAGCCGTTGTATATGAACTACTGATGTCAATCCCGAGATTTGATCCAAATTAGTCGCGAGAAACTGGCCCCGGATTCATCGTAAAATCATGTGATTTTCGGGATCGTTATTATTGCTAGTTGAACAATTTTTATTATTTTATTCAAAAGTCTTTTAAGAATATTATACATACCACACCCAGAAAAAAAACATGGTTAATCAATAGTATTTCAATAGAAAAAAATGTATACCATTAAAATTGATCAATATGATGCGTCCCATCAGTTCAGTAATATTGAAACTTTTAATACAATGTGTGGTTGTACCATAAATTTTATAATGTGATATTTAATTTACAATGAGAAAGACATATACAAATTTAATGATACGTATTATTAATTTTATGGTATAGTTGCATTACATTTTCCTAATAATTTATTAAAACAAAAATGTATTTTAGTTAATTTATTGTAAAATTCTCGACAAAAGGTTATAACACATTTGATGTTTGCTTCAGTTTCCAATAACTGATTGTAATACTTGAATCTGCATTTATATTTGAGTCCGTTAGCATAATAGAAGTTCGATATATTATTTATATTCTGTAATAAATAAAAAAAAGGTTATATATAATGCATTAACATTAAATATATTGATTCCTTACCAAGAGGGGATTTTAATAATGTGGATTATTACAAAAAATACATGCGACCACTTTGAACCAACACAAACACACAGAATGGCGTACAAAACGGACATGTTTGTATTTGTTTTTTTGTTTTTTTTATTCCACATTTATTATTATAGGAGGAAACCATTAAAACAACAGTACTTACTTACTTAAATGGCCCTTACAACCGTGGGTCGGTTTTGGCCGCTGAGATGAAGCCGCGTCAGTCGGATCTGCTTTGCGCGCTCTGACGCCAGTTAGAAATACCAAGCGTTGCCAGGTTGTCCTCTTCTACTCTATTGCCCTCTTCTACGCTGTCCACCTTCGAGTTTCGATTCAAGCACCTTCTTGGCTGGAGTGTTTTCATCCATTATTTCGACATGATCTAGCCAGCGAAGCCGCTGGATCTTGATGCGCTTGACTATGTAAATGTCGTCGAATATCTCATACAGCTCATGGTTCATCCTGATTCGATACTCGTTAGCAAAGCAGATAGGGCCAAAGATTTTACGGAGAATCTTTCTCTCGACCGCTCCCAGTACTCTCTCATCGGTGGATGCCAGCGTTTATGTTTCTGCACCATAAAGCAGGACGGGCATGATGAGTGACTTGTAGAACGTTATTTTTGTACGGCGATAGAGGGCTCTGCTTCTCAATTGCCTACTGAGCCCAAAGTAGCACCTGTAGGCAAGAGTTATTCTCCGTTTGATCTCCAGGCTGACGTCGTTGTTGCTGTTTACACTGGATCCCAGATAGACGAAGTCCTTCACAATGTCGAACTTGTGGTTGTCAAAATCAGCTTTTTGTCCAAGACGCACGGACTCTTTTTTTGCTTGTTGACACAAGGAACTTCGTCTTGTCCTCGTTCACCGCTAGACCCATTCGACGCGACTCTTTCCCCAATCTGAAGAATGCTGCGCTGACTGCTCGTGTGCTCCTGCCAATGATATCAATATCGTCGGCATATGCGAGCAGCATGACATTTTTGTTGAGGATAGTGCCGCTTTGACGGAGTTCGGCAGCTCGAACTATTTGCTCCATCAATAAGTTAAAAAAGTCGCACGATAGGGAGTCACCCTGTCTGAAACCTCGTTCGGTATGAAATGGCTCGGAGAGGTCTTTTCCTATTCTCACTGAGCAACGTGTGTTGCTAAGCCTTATAAGTTTCGCAGGTATACCGAACTCAGAAATTGCGGCGTATAATCCTTCCCTTAACGGAGTGTCGAAGGCGGCTTAATAGTCGACTAATAGGTGGTAGGTGTCGATCTGTTTTTCTAGGGTCTTTTCCTGGATTAGGCGCAAATGCGAAAATCTGGTCTGTGGTGGACTTTCAAGGTCTGAAACCGCACTGATAAGGTCCAATCAGTCTGTTAACGATGGGCTTCAGTCTTTCACATAGTACGCTCGATAGAACCTTGTATGCGATATTGAGTAGGCTGATCACACTGTAGTTGGCGCAGATAGTTAGATCCCCTTTGTTAAGGATTGGGCAGAGTACACTGAAGTTCCAGTCACTTGGCATGCTTTCATCCGAACAATTCAGCAGGCAGGCCATCGACACCTGCGGCTTTGTTGTTTTTCAGCCGAGCGATGGCTGTTCTGACCTCGTCATGGTCGGGTGGCGGAATCTCAATGTCGTCATCAAGTACTGGGGTTGCCGGGTTTACTACTCTGTCGGTGGAATTGCGGTCACCAGTTTAGAGAAGTGATTCCTCCATATCTTCAGTGTGCTCTGGATATCTGTCACTATATTCCCCTTCTCATCTTTACAAGAAGAGGCTCCGGATTTTAAACCTCCGGCTAGGCATCTTATTTTCTCGAAGAATTTTCGAGCCTCATTCCTGTCCCCATGCATCTCAATCTCCTCACACTCACGTCTTTCTGCCTCGCTTTTTTTACGCCTGAAAAGACCTCTCTCTTCCCTCCTCTTCTCTTTGTATCGCTCCTTCGCAGCTCGCGTAACTACTGACTGCAAGGTGGATTTGTACGCAGCGTCCTTCTCTGCAGTGGCCGCGCGACACTCTTGGTCATACCACTGATTTCAGGGGGCTTTGGAATCCAAGCACCTCTTCGGCAGCCGTACGCATAGAGCAGGAGATATGGTTTCAAGTGTGAGAGTCGAGTGGAAAAGGCTTGCGTTGTCTGTTGTGATTGCAGCTTTCCGACGTCTAGCTTTCTCTGCGTTTGGTTCCGTACGGTCTTCGCAGCGCTTAGCGTGTGCGGACCTTGGCTGCAACAAGGTAATGATCTGAGTCCATATTGGCACCTCGGATAGTGCGTACGTCCATCACGCTCGAAGCGTGCCTTCCGTCAATCACAACGTGATATGGTTTCGCGTTTTTTGATCGAGCGACAACCATGTGTCTTTGTGGATATCGAAATGTTCGAATCTAGTGCTACTAACTACCATGTTTCGTGTTGAGGCGAAGTCGATTAGCCTCGTTCCGTTATCGGAAGTGTTGGCATGGAGGCTAAATTTTCCGATTGTGGAATAATAGATGGCTTCTCTGCCCACCTTGGCGTTAAAATCGCCTAGCACGATTTTGATATCGTGGCGGGGGCAGCGCTCGTATGCGTTGTCTAGGCGCTCGTAGAAGCGCTCTTTTGTCTCGTCATCTTTCTCGTTCTCGTGCACAAATTAGGCTGATGTGGAAATATTTAGCTTGGATGCGGATTGTTGCCAGCCTTTCGTCCACGGGCGTGAACCTAGAGACAAGGTGGCGGAGTCTCTTGCCGACCACAAATCCACATCCAAATTCGTGTCTCTCCGCATGGCAGCTGTAGTAGATATCACAGGACGCTTGTTTCGAACCGCCCTGTCCCTTCCATCGCATCTCCTGGATAGCGGTGATGTCAACCTTATATTTTTCGAGGACATCTGCCAGCTGGATAGAGGCACCTTCCGGACATGCGTGCAACGTACGTGCCTGTTTTTTTTCTACTCATATGACAATCATATGAGTCGAACGCAGTGCCCGCATTTGAGCATCAGGGTCCGGACATTCCAGGTGCATATCCGTAAATCATGGTCCTTAAAACCTTTGCGTGGGTCCTCATCGATGTAATCAGTCGTTATCCGAGGCTTCTTTTTTGTTTTCATTGGGGGCGTAGATTTTTCCGGGACCCAAAACCTACGCACGAACCTTCACTCTGAGGGAGATGCTCGCCACTCACTTTAGCCGACTTCTACACCGGGTGGTATAGAGCGCCGTTTCCAGGGACTTCCACGAGGAGGACTTCCACCGAAGTGTCACCATTTGACATTATTATATTGTCCAGCAGAATTTGTCAAATTTACCATAAATATGTTACAATACCAACATAAAATTTTAATTGCATTTGAATAAGCTGTTTCTTGGCAATTTACTTGTTTTAAACTATGTTTCGAAACACAGAAAATGCTAATCAAATCTAAATACAACGTATGTTCGCAACGTTCGTCTTAATTCGATAATTTATCGACTCACGAAGTTGGCAACGTTGTGCAGCATTATCTACCTACGCCATCGTTTGAACATATTGATGTTTAAAAACAAACAAAGAAGGAATTGGATTTAAATAAATGTATTCTTCCAACGAAGTTGGCGCTCGTTGAGCAGAATTTTCTACCTACGACCAACTGTAAATGTACCAATTATAAAGCGAGCCTGGATCGTCTGGCTTAGCGTCTGCAAGTGCAATTGTGCATTCATTGATGCTGTAACTTGTACTTGCAGTTTTAAACCAATTATTTATTTATGCATTTAAAAATTTGTATATGAATTCTATTATTCTAATTTTCCACTGTGCATGTTTAAAGATTTTTAATAAAAATAAATAAAAAAAAACAACATTTTATTTATATTTTATTTTCAGGATTTTTTCCAAAAATATTTAAATATGTTTCTATGCAAACTTACTACTTTTTGTACTGAAACAACTGATATGTTTCACTGGAAACATAATTATATTCGGGTCGTTCAAAATAATGTTTTAATTTGAACATATTTATGTTTCGGTTCAAATATTTATTTTGTTTGGATGTAGTAATTATTATGGTTCCATTAGAACATACACAATTTTAAGGGGCAACATTAAAATGTTTCCGTGATATTATAATGTAAGTCAGAGCTCATTACAACACTGTGATTTGGTGGTGGAAATAAAAGAAAAATTATTATGTTTGAAAATACGTTCAGTGAAGTAATATGATAACGATTATAAATTTAATAAATGTTTAAAAATATTTCTCGATTATTTCAATTTTTTTAAATTTCAATTACCAAATCACTAGACCCGCCACTGGTTAATTACACAGTGTTACAAAATATCACTTTTTTTTATATACTTGAAAAACGACTTAGTGTTGGTTGTAGGCCTTGTTGAGGAGATCAGAAATAAAATTTTCGGAAACACCCTCAAAATTCGGAGTTATTCGGAGTTATTCGGAAAAAACCGTTTTAAGGTTAGTTCGAGTACTTAAGAACGTGTAACTTACAAATTTTTTATTCGATTTTAAACAGTTTTAGAAAGAACAGTTCCAGAAAATATACGCTTACTGACACGTGCGTATAAATATAGTGGTAATTTTCGTAAGAATGTCTGATCCGTTTCCCATTTTTTTAAGTTTTTTCGACTTTGGTCACATTTTTATTGATTTTTTTCGTTAAAGACCAATATATATGTATACATATTTTTAAAGCAAATTTTAGTAAAACTAAGTTTCATTTATCAGAATCGATGGAAAATTGTAAAAGTTATAAAACTTTTTACAAAGTGGGAAAATTATCGTATATACTATTTTGAATCCATTTTTGAATCAATTAAAAAAAAAACGTTTGTCAATCGATTTTCTATATGTTTAACGTTTTGCACTGCAAGAGCTGTCAGATAGTCTGGCACTTGGTTGCTTTACCGGAGATTCGGATGCTCCTACGTTGACCACCTCTAGAGTAAAGAATTTAACACCTTTTTTGCTGGAGCGCTTTCATCCATACGATCAGACATGTCTGTAGATGCTGGATCTTTATGCGCCTGACTATGTCAATGGCTGCGTATATTTTCCGAAGAATTTTTCTCTCGAACTCTCCTAAAGATCGCTCATCTGTGTTGGTAACCGTTCATGCCTCAGCGCCATAGAGGAGGACTGGCATGATGTGTGACTTATAGAGCGTAATTTTGGTCTGTCGAGACATGGATCTGCTCCTCAATTGCCTACTCTACTCGGCTTATATCAAGACTGACGTTAGACGAAGTCCTTCATAACTCGATATCATCAGCATACCCGAGCAGTATGGTACTCTTGTTGAAGATAGTGTCATTGTGATGGAGTTGGGAAACTCTTACAATCTTCTCCATGTGCAATGCGTGTCAATCAGGTTCATCCTGCAAAGCCTTATAGTATCGCAGGTATAGTGAACTCAGACATGGTGGCTTTAGGCGACTTCTTATCGGAATGTTGTTTTGTAGTTAACGAGCTGGTGGTGGCTGCCTCTTTTTGGTCTTTTTCAGGATTTGGCGTAATATGAACATCTGATCTATAGTGTACTATCCATGTCTGAATTCGCACTGATAAGGTCCAATCAGTCTGTTGACGATGGGATTACTTAAAAGCTTACTTAAACTTATTTAAAGTATTTTATTCGATTCAATTTTTCATTCTCAATTATTTTTTTTTCAAATAAAGTCTAAAATTTCAATCCGATTTATAAAAATTAAAGACTATTTTATTAAGAATAAATTTGTCTTTAAAAGTATATATACAAATATATATATACTTTCATAGGAAAATTAATAAAAAAATTTAGTCAAAGTAAAAAAAAAATAAAAATAAAAAATATTAGAAAATCATTAACAGTATTTGAAGCACATAATCGGTTCAAAAACAACTGAGTTACGAGTTCATAAGTACTGAAACCCAACCGAAAACGGTTTTTTCGGAATAACTCCGAATTTTGAGGGTGTTTCCGAAAATTTTAAGGCTGATTTGCGATGTACTCAACCTGCACTAGGTAATTTTTCAAGTTTATTTTCACCGTGTTATTTCTGCAGGATAACTAACCCGATTAAAATCGCTGTAATTGGTTAGAAAGTACTGGGAATGAACTGGTCCATTATAAATTAGAAAACATGAGGAGATTCGTAACGAAATTTTGAGAAATTCAATAACAAAGTAAAAATTGAATTTTTATTTTTCTAAATATCAAATTTACTTTTAAAAAAGGAAGAAATCATAGGAAATTCAATCATAATAAATATTTACATTTTCATGCAGTTGTAAACATTAAATATAAATAAAACTTAAAATGGCAAGCAAATGACCTCCGCTGCACTAAAGTAAAAATTAATATAAAAATAAAAACATAAATAAATAAAAATAGCAATTACACATGGAAAACAAACAATACATAATCCAACTAGAAAATTATTAAAACTAAAATTAAATAATAATAAAAATTAAATTGAAACAAACAAAGAAAACCAAAAGTCAAACCAATACAAAAGCAAAAGCAGAAATCCAAAATCAAGCATAGGCACTAAAACCAAATGCAGGAAAAATTAAATCTAAACAGAAATAAAAACAAAAACCAATACACAAAAGCAATAGCAACAAAATAAAAGAAACAAAATGTTAACAAAATCCAACTGTAAAAAGCTAAACACAAAAGCTACACAAAGCTTAAAAGCTCAACAGAACGCGTGCAAGAATAATACGATATTGTAAAAATAAACAAAATTTACTCTGTTTCGATTTTTATTGTAATATTTACTTTTTAATTTATTGACATTTAAACAAAACTTGTTGAATATTTGCAATTGCATTACACAAATAACAACTGCAAGATCGCCGCATTCACAAACATTCCCAAAGGTGATTAAACTCAAATTTGCCAATGAAAACTGTACAATATGTGTTTATATCCGAAGAAAAATGAAAACATTTTGAACTGAAATGCTGGTTCGAATGCAATATTTTACGTTTTTATAAAAACAAATTTACTCAATTGTTCTTTTTAAACGCAAACCTTGGATGTCGTTTTATTTTTCGTGGTTTTGCATGCCGTTTCCTTTGACCATATTGTTTATATTGGAATTTACAAGAGACATAAAAGCTTTTTATGTGTATTTTAAATTATACAGCCATCTTCATCAGCATCAAATTAAATCAAGGATTGAAACCTAAACGAATAACGGTTTCCATTTCGGTTTCAGTTTTCTTCCTCGGTAACAAATTTTTAAAACGAAACGGTTTCGGTATACCGGTTCCAATTTACGGTTATGTTTTCGATATTTGTATTAAAGTTACTTTTTGTTCATATCGTTCAATGTCTTAAATACCACAAATTTAAAAAACAATATTTCGAAAGGTTAATAATTTTTTTATTATTAAAAATTGTAATTTATTTTAAAAAAGTTAAAAATGTTTGAAAAGTTTGATTTAAAATTTCAGAAATTTAATAATAAGAATAAAAAAAATCTTTGTAATTTTTAGAATAACTTTTGAAAAGGATTTTTCGCGTATTATCAAATGTTGGTATTGTTGCAATATTAAAAATATTTATGACAAAACAGCAAAATTATAAAAAAAATGAAAAATTTGCTATATCAAAAACAAGGATTGAAACCGTAACCGAAACCAAAACCGATATCCATTTAAATCCGTTTCATTTTTAAAATCGAAACCGTAACCGAAACCGTTATACGAAAATCAGAAATAAACCGATATCCAAAACCGAAATAAATGGTTTCGGTTTTATACCGGTTTTTAAAAAAGCATAAAAAGAAACCCTAAAACATATTTGATCTTAAGTACAAGGCTTGTTTAAATGTCATTTACTGAAATTTGGAGTTCTCAAAATAAACATTTCCTGTTGTACAAAAATTCACATGTTGTTTTTTGAGAAACAATATTTCCAAAACAACGGTCTTTGGTCTAAAATTTCTTTTTTGTTTCATTAATTTGTTAGCGGTAAATCGAATTAACAACAAAACACCAGCAACTCCAAGCACAATTTTTCTTAAAAAATGATTCAAATTTTAATGATGTTGGTTTTTTATTTATTGTATTAGTAAAATATATAGGGGAGCTTGGGGTAGAGTGGGACAAATTATGAAAAGTTAATTTGAATATTGTATAAATTCTTTTAAAGGATATATTCAATAGAATACCATTTATAGGTCTTTTAATGGATTTTTGAGTGATTTTTCAAAACAGCTCAATTTCGAACGTACATATACATAAAGGAATAAAAAATTATAATAAGGTAATAAAAAACAATGGTAATGCAAGAAAAAATTTGAAAAAAAGTTTAAAATTATTAAAATCTCAGTAACTACTTAAGAAAATACGAAAAATGAAGTACAGATATTACAGTTCACTGAATTGTTGAAATTTAATTTCTTTGGCTTTTATGGATGGAAATTGTTCAAAATTCTTCTCCTTATGAATTTTAAGAATATTTACCGAAGTATTCCTAATATTTACCGATGTACACCGAAACCGGTACATCGAAACCGATTCGTTATAAAAACTAAAACCGAAACAGTAACCGAAACTGAAACGCGGAAAAAACTGAAACCAAAATCGAAACCGTTATTCGTTTAGGTTTCTATCCTTGATCAAAAACTAGAGCCAATTTGATAAAACTCTGCCTCAAATAATGTACCCAAAAATTCTTGCAACTGATAAAAAAATTTTTACTCGATCAGATCCAGCTAACAATATAAAATTTCAAACTATAATCGAATAAAGGTTAACACATTTGTTTTTGATACAGCTATGTTCAGCTTTGTATTAGTAATTTTATTTTATTTAAAGACGTTTGTATACCTTACATATAGTATTTTAATATGCTAATCCCGGGATTGTAATTTTGAAATCCCGAAATCCCAGTATCGACATCTTTAATATATACCTATATAAGAAAAATAAAGCCATAATTCGGATAGGCCTAATTCAGGTTTCGTTGCTACCCTTTATGCAATACATGACATGACACACATTTCTAGTACAGCCATCCAGCTGGCAACAAAAACTTCTTGCACAACAGCACTCACTGTCGGTCTGTCGGTCTGTCTGTTTGTTCCACTGCTGAACTGATTTAACTGAAATTTTGCCACAGGATACTAAGGAGTCCGGAGGGCTATATATGGGCGGGATTGGACAAAGGGGCGTGGTACCACCCATACACCCTAAACTTTCAAAAAGAAGAAACAAAAAACTAAAATTCACCACACTAAAACTCACCACACTAAAACTCACCACACTAAAACTCACCACAATAAAACTCACCACACTAAAACTCACCATACCAAAATTCACCACACTAAAACTCACCACACTAAAACTCAACACAATAAAGCTCACCACACTAAAACTCACCACACTAAAAATTGAACACACTAAAACTCACCACACTAAAACTCACCATACTAAAAACTCACCACACCGAAACTCACCACACTAAAACTCACCACACTAAAACTCACCGCACTAAAACTCACCACACCAAAACTCACCACACTAAAACACACCACACTATAACTCACCACACTACAAATTAACTGGGAAAAACTCTACGGGGAAGAATTCTACCGGAAAGAGTTCTACCGGGAAGAATTCTACGGTAAAGCGTTCTATGGGGAGGAATTTTACGGTGAGATTTCTACTGGAATATTCTACTGTCTGAATTGTCTTTGAGAAAAGTTGTTTTGGTTGTTTGTTTGAATAATTATTCGGTTACTACATTCATAAAACCAATAAAAACTTCCACAGCGAAGCACGGGCCCCTGATATAAAAAATAATAATAATGTTTTTTTACATTAATAAAATCGCTTTTTATCTATGAATTCACCAAATCTTGGCACGAGTCGTGCACGGGTCCAGCTAGTAATCAATAAAAATTATACAGATAACCTAATATTAAATTTCAGTGCATATGCATAAACAAAAAGTATTCACAAATGACAAACGATACTAGCGTAGCAACAGATACAAGACATCTTCGTCTTTTTATACCCTACACTAGAAGTGAAAGGGTATATTCAGGTTTTTTACGCCGTTTGTAACACCCAGAAGGAAGCTTAACCGGTATGGAAAAGTATATATTCTTGATCTGTAGTTATGTTCAGTTATGTTCAAATACCACATATTAAATTTACATTTACAAGTGAATTTATTTTTACTCAAATATATATTGACTTTGTGCTCAAATATATAAAAATAATGTTTTCGCGCGAACCGACTTGTGGTTAACAAAACAAAAAATATTTGGCAAAAGCCAAATAAAAAACTTGCATAGTTAATAGCAGGGCAAGTTTTTTATTTGGCTTTTGCCAAAAAATGCTATTTTTTCAATTATTTTGTAAATTTGCCTAATTTGATATATTTTGCCTAAAAATGCATTTTTACACTCTGACAAACCTCTTTTAAATATTGTTTTCGATTTTCTGGTTGTATTAAAATAAAATATATGTGCGTCCTTTTATTGTGTACTTATTTTTGTATGTTCTTAATTTTGTGAACAATTATTTAAATTTGTTGGATCTAGTACTCAATGAAATTTACCAAATAAACAAATTACGTTTTGAGATGAAAATATCTATTGCAAATGTAAAGCAGTATTTCTTAAGGTATGTTTATAATTTGAATCTCATGCTAAGTTTTTAATTTGGATATGTTTTTAGGCTCCCTCTCGTCAAAATTTCCAATCATGTATTTTGAAGAAATCTGTCACGTTTTAAACCATCTTAGTGAAATCTATCTTAAAATATATATGCCATTTTGAATGCATTAGTTTAAGCAACCAAAAATTGGAAACAAAAGGACTTGCAATAATGGAATGTTTGGAAGTATTAGACAAAAATAGTTCATTGAAAAAGTTATACACATCTTTCTGTGAAAAATGGAGAAAATATGAAAAAGGGGAGTGGCACTTTTCTTATATGAAAAATCACCGACTTTGATGATTTTGGTATCAGATAATTTGCATTAATGCCAACAGTAATATTTCGTATGTTTATATAGTATAAATATTAGAATGAAGGGTATTTTCGAGGTTAAATTATTTTTAAATAAAATTGTTATAAATTTTGAATGAAATGAATGAATTTTTATGAAATATGCATTGAAATGTTTGTCAGGAAGTAAGTAGTATCACAAACTATATTTAAGTAACCTTTTCGCGTTAGAAATATTTTTTTACGAAGAATCAAATATAAATGTAGGCCGAAAATATACACATTTTTTATCTCCCTAATATTGTTAATAGCTGTTTTATTAATATTTATATTTTTTCTGCCTTAATTCGACGAATTTAACATAAGAAAAACTATTTTACTCAAGTTTACTTGCTACAATCGGGCCATCGAACTGCAACCAACTCGGATGACATCTCTTTACTATGTATACTCTCTGATGGTATCACATAATAAACTTTTGGCTCGAAACATTTCGAAAAAGGCTCTTAAAAACATTGCTCCAAAAACCCTTAAAAAAATGCGGTTACTAATATGAAAAAGTGTACGCTAATGCAATTAAAAATGTATTAACGCACGAATAAAAACAAACTATTTCAACTATCAATCGAAGTTGGCTATGGTTTTAAAGTATAACAACATCACCTAGCATCTTCTATTCAAAGAATAAATGTTCACCGCTATGAGTCATAATTAGTGGTAAAAAGTGCGAAAAATATTTTTTTTTATTCAAAAATAGTTCTTTATGTGAATTAAGGGTCCTTACACAGATTTACCAAAGCCTCATTTAACGTTTAGTCTTATTCTTACTATGTATTAAATTAAATATCAATAAATTTGTGAAATCAATGAATTGTGAAAATCAATGAATTTATTGACTCTCGGTTTTCGGTAACCGGATCATCAAGAGGTCTAATATTTTGTACAAATTATAAGACTCATAGATACTAATCACAAAGAAAGTTTGAACGAAATCAACAACATTTAAAAATTTAGGTGGCCGTCAGACTGGAATGCCCCACATTTACTTTTTATTTCAGAAAATGTTGGTCCTGGGGCATATTTTTGTAATAAAACAATAAAAATTAAATATTTTCATTTTTTTCCGTATTCCTTATTGATACCATCTGAAAATAAGGTTACAAAAAAGTCGTACCCCTAGCGAGCAATATTTTTTAACTTTGTCTTTCCTTTAAAGTTAAGAAATGTCACAAATTTCAAAAATGTTGTCCTCATTGTGAATGAAAACTATATTGTTCTTAGAATGTCCAAATCCATTTGTTTCTGGTGTCAAAAATTTGGACTCTTTTGATTTGACTTTAATGAAAAGTGCTAGTTTAAACTTTAATATTTCTACATTTATAAAACGTCCATATTTTTAAAACGCCTAATCAAAACGACCGATTGTCGTTATACTTCGCAGTAATAAAAACAATTCACAAACATTTTAAATATTTGTGATATGTTGACTATAGATGAAATGACTGAAAAATGGGAAGCAAATGTATTTCCAGGCTACATTTATATAAAAAAAACTATTAATAATATTACATTTTTTACACACTTGATTTTTATTTCGTGTTGTCGAAGGGTATGTTTTTCAGTCACATTTTCAATTTAAATTGGACATTATATCTTAATTAAAAAAGAGATCGATACCAACAAAAATCATTTCGATTTTGCGCAAGTTTGAAACTTACCAGACTACATGTGATGTGTTCGATTCAACTAATAGAATTATTTTTAGTTCATTTAATAAATGTGTTTTCCCGCCCACTGATGAGTTGTCATTGAATAACAATGAAAAAGCCGAAATGTGTAGAATTTATTTAAAGTATTGCACAATAATATGACGAGTTGATTGTTCTGCTCGAACGACAAAGCGAAGGAGTGCGCGGCAGTCAATTAAAGTAAAAAGCACTGACACCGACACCGTCAAACGAACGAACAAGCGCACGAACTAAGTAATTAAATTAAATAAATTTCCACGTTATTGTGACCTTTGAATTCACTAATTTTTTAAGTTTTGAAAACGATTTGCGACTGATTCGTCAAACGAACAATTAATCCATATAGAATGTTTTAAATGAAATATATGCGTTATGCGTTGCGTAAGGTACAACAAGTCGGTAAGAACTGAGTTGGGTCCTGGCGAAAATTATGTTGCGGCACTTGCAACAGCGCTCTGCACAACCTCTATTCAGTGTTGCCAACAACAGCTAATATTTAATTTGATATCTTTTTTAATATATGGGCATAAATTTTTATTTTTTAAATCCATTGAAACTGATTTTATTTGTCAATAACTTCCGTAGTTTTTCGAGTTTAAGATAGTAATTAATAAATAGATTTGGATACCTTAAATTAAAAGTATACCTTAAATTAAAAGAAAACTAAATTTTAGGAGGGAAATAAAATTCTAAAACTCGAGAAGAATTCGGTTAGAAAGAAAAATGGTAGAATTTGACTAATATCAATAAAATACTACTAAAATTCAAGAATTTGTCATCTGGATATCAAGAAAGCAAATTACTTAGTTGTCAAAAAAGTAAACAAACTTTATTCAACTGGAATTTCAGAAGTTAATTTATTGATTATTAAAAACCAAAAAGAACACGCAAAATTGTTGCAGTATTCAATGCAAAAAGAACATTGTTGTTATTTTCATCGATATTGCTCTGCTGTATGCTTTGTTTTGCGAGGTCGCCATCTGTTTGTTAGTCTGCCTGTCTGTCTGTTGAAAGTAACTAAACCAATTTTTTCTAGATATTCAGACATTAAGTTCTAAGGTATCAAAAAAGTAACTAAGTACAATTTGTCTGGATTGCAAATTTTGTTCTTCTTAGGTGTCAAAAAACGGCATGATATACAATGTTTGCATGTGTGTGACAGACAAGCAAGCGTCTGTGTATGTATGAATGTTAAAGATATAAATAGAAAAAACAATTTTCCCTACGAATATTGGTATGGTTTCAGTTCGTAAACATAAATTTGGGTTCAATTTTGCATAAATACCAAGTTGATTTCATTCCATTGTTATCTAAATACACTATACAATGCTTATGGGTAACGTGCGGAGGGTTCATACATAACCAACAGAAGAGGCAACAGAAGAGGAGAAAGTGTTTAAGGTAAATAAACGGTTTCAGAATAATATACAGAGATTCAATTAAATAATAATAATAATAAAATAAAATAAACAATTCAATTACATTAAGTATTCAAAGAAGTCATTTACTATACAAAAGTGCATATAGGTAATAAAGTTCTAAAGAAACAATAAATTAACTCGACTATTTATTTTTATTTTATGTTAGCTTCGAAATAATTGCTTTTAGTTACTTTCAACATATCGACAGACAGACACACGGACTAACAGATGGGGCTGACAGACGGACAAAGTAAAACAAAACATAATAGCGACAAAGCAAGATCGAAAAAACAACAACTATACGAACACGTGTACATTAAATTTTGGGACGAAAACAACAACAACATTTTTGATTCCTAAGAAATTTATAACTGAATTCAAGACTTATTCTACTTAGTTACTTTTTTGATACCTAAGAAATTAATAACTGAATCCAAGAATAATTGAGGAGCTCATTTCCAATGTGTACTTTTGTTCTTTCTTAGGTATCGAATCAGTAAAAATAAAATCAGGTCTCTAAGTAGACCATTTGCAAAGTTATTTGACTTTAAAATAACACTTTATTTCCAAAACATTCTATTTTTCGAAAATGTAATTTCCAAAACGTGCTATATACAATTTTATTTCCAAAACATTCTATTTGGAGAAAATTACATTTCCAAAACGTGCTATAGATCGAAAACGTATTATAATCAAAGTAAGATACCACATACCTATCCAATTTTTAAATAGTGAAGTGCAAATAAGGTACTATATATTTACAATCTTTATACATGTAACCAATATCGCCCATAATTTATGCGACATAAAAAATATTAATTTCTACCGATGGACAGAATATAAGCCTGACAGAGGAAGTTATGAAATTGCATCGTACGTTTAGAATTACTCCCAAAATGATAATTATATAGCCAAAATTAAATCTGAACATCATTAAAAAATTATTTTTTTCTATATAATCTGCAACACTGCACTATGAGCCACTAGTTAAGTATATCTCGTCGAAAACCAAAAATTAAGATTTGTTGCGGAAAGTTGAAAAATATGTCAATTTATTGGAAATTGATGAGAACACTATACTCCAAACAGAAAAAAACCTTTTGTATGCTAGCTTGAAGTCAAGATAATGAAACAAATGCCTTTTTAAGAATAAAAATATCTTACACTAAAAGTCTTTCTGGAAAAATTCCACTCCTTGTTTGGCAAAGTCTGACAAACAATGGTGTTCTAATTAAAAAAAAAAAACATTAAAAATATCAGATTCAAAGGTACTAGGAATTATGCCTAGTTAAAAAAACCTGAAGCTTAAATTTAATTACGATTTTTTGACGGTTTTCCTATGAAAATAAATGTTGAAAACCTATACATTAAAATAAACTCCAGTTTAAAAATGACTATAGTTACGCGCCAATGGGTTTAAATATAGAGAATATTCCAGTCTATTAAAAAATGTTGGTCAATAATATTACTAAAGACTCAAATCCTGGTGTGGAAATAACATTATTGAACGAGGATAATTTTAAAAAATCACTATTACCTTTATTCTAATTAAAAAACATGAACCAAACGCGGAATAATTTTTTTTTTATTTCCAAAAACTGCCATCTTTTAAAAATGTTATTTCCAAAAAATGCTATGTGAGATTTCGTTTCCAAAACGTGCTATTTCAATTTTGAAAGCATTTATTAACGGTTCAAAACGATTAATTTAAAAACTTGAATATGCTAAGGATATGACAAAGATCAAAAGTGTAAAAGACACCTTGGTTCAAATTTGACTCTACCATGGTGTAACTGTATTTCGCCTTTTACTCAAAACAGAGTTCGTTCCATATGGCACGTTTTGGAAATGAGCTCCTAAATTCTACTTAGTTACTTTTTTTGATACCCAAGAAATTAAAAACTGAATCTAAGAATAATTCTACTTAGTTACTTTTTTGACAACTAAGAAAATCCATTTCTTGAAATTAAGATTTTTTCGGTTTAGCTGTATATCACTCCGTATTCTTCTTGATTCCTTCTGGATTTCTTTCCCTCTTGATTCATTTCCCTCCGTGTAGTGAAAAATTAAAACCATTTTTATTCCATTTTCAAAATATTAGATATTTTAAAATATTAGTTGAGTTTACAAGAGCTGTAAATGAGCATGAGAAAAAAGATCGTGAATTTGTTGAAAACAGCAGTTTTCGAATGGCACATTCCCATTATTATTCGAATTAACCCAGTGTATTACATAAACTGATTTTTTGATATTTACCATCACAAAATCAGTGGCGCCTCTAAAATATTAAAATGCAAAATTTTTATGGACTTTTTGAAAATTTGTATATTTTGATTTTGCAATTTTTTATAGTTAATAATGCATTTGAGAGATTACATATATATACTATTAGGAATGGTTACAGTTCAAATAATTGAACACAATGAAAAATTTTACTTATAAATTTTACCATACTTGTATTAGGAATGAAGTGTAATTAAATTATAATCGAAATTTAATTTATTTTTGTTCACGTGTAAACATTATTATATTGTCCAGCAGAATCTGTCAAATTTAACATAAATATGTTACAATACAAACATAAAATTTAATTGCATTTGAATATACTATTTCTTGACAGTTTACTTGGTTATAACTATGTTTCAAAACAAATATGTTTGGGAGAGCCATTTTTTTTTTGCAGCGTGTATGAAATTCACAAAAAACAATCCTTAAATTAAATTTTACCTGAGTAACAACTGTGAAACCGGACCTAATTATAATAAATCTAATATGGATTGTTAGTTTTTTGTAAGCATCTTATGGAATGGGATGGTCGAAAATGAGAAACACATTTGGCTTTTGTATGTAAAATTAACTGGTGTTTCTAGATTATGTTGATTTTCAAACCTTTTTAAATGTTTAATCTGTTCACTCGTCGCAATTATTCAGAAATATTTGATATTTAAAATAATCGAAGGTAATATCAGATGAAATATCAAGAGTATTCAACTAATGTTTGTCACACATTTTCTACACAATAGTTTAGAAAATATTTAGCAGTTGTATTTTATGGCTTAAAAATGTTGGCAACACTGCTCGTGGTAAATGAAACAGCAGTTGAACGCAGTTCTAACCTTGTCTGGGTTCGAAGGTAGCACGTAACACGATAGACGATGGTTGCTGAACTTTCTTCGTGGTCACTTTAGGCAATGCGTAAAACGGATGACGTAACAGCAACAACGATTGTTTTTTGTTGGTGGTTGACCAGAACATCACACTCTATGCGCCTCGACACAAGTTGCAAACACATCATGGTTGCATGGCACAGGAGGAACGAACCGTTATTGATTCGCCGAATATTCATTATGCATGCGTCGAGCCTTTTTATCACGTGTACGAACTTCACTTGGTACCACTGCACTTTCGGCTCAAAGGACCGAAGTAGGCATACACAAAACAAACGTTCCACAGCCAACTAAAAGCACCCACAAACATAACAAATCGCATATAGAGTATACACTCTCAGAAAATTGTTTTTTTTTCCGATAATTTTGAAACACAATCATTGACATCAGGTCGTTAAAACATTTGAACACAATGATTGCAATCTCTATTTTCAAAGTCTTATATCAAATTCAGTTTATTTCATTCACTTCTTTAAAGTGATCAAAAGTTGCAGTCATTTTTCCATTAATAGGACTGCTCGAAATATCTGTTATTCATTTGAGTCGAATCACATAAATGTGCATTCAATTTCAATTAAATGAATCAAATCATCTGTTATTTATAGTCTTAGAATTGAATCAGAAAAAAATTGCAATCTCGACTCAAAACCAATTATTTTGAGTTCATTTTGTTGAATTGCTTTAAACAAACTGCAGTAGACGGTAAAAAATGTTGAAATATTTTTTAACCCTTCCTTGGATTAGATATAATTTCAATACTTTTATGTCTAATTTTTAAACTTATCAATAGTTTCCAGTTTTTTCAAACCTTCTAAGATTAATATATATATATATATATATATATATATATATATATATATATATATATATATATATATATATATATACATATATATATATATATATATATATATATATATGACCCAAAACGCAGCCTATCACCTGCCATTTTTACGCATTTTTCAATATATATTGCTCCGAAAACATATGAAATCAAATACTTTTAATATTTTTTATAAATGTATCTAAAAGTACACTTTTGGGGTAAGATTTTCTATGTATATAAAAATTTTTGTATGCCTTGTTATTTAGGAGTTATGAACGTTTAAAAAGTATTTGATTTCATATGTTTTCGGAGCAATATATGTTGAAAAATGCGTAAAAAAGGCAGGTTTTGGGCCATATATTTTTTATAGAATTATTAATTAAGAATTATATTCAAGAATTATATTAAGAATTATTATTCAAAATAATAATACATGTAGCTTTTTATACCCTACACCTATGAGGTACAGGGTATATTAACTTTGTGCATATATTGTAACGCCCCTTAGGAGGCGTGTCCGGTATGGAAAAGTAAATTATCACCATGGCCAAGATTCGAACCTAAGATACTGAACTAAATTCGTTGTCGCCAAGTCAGTAACATTCACTCGAATGCTCGCTTTTATAATTCTTAATGTCTTCATCGACACGAAGGTATGTTATACGGTCATGTTCCAATCGAATTCGATGTCTTAGTTCAAACATTTGTTTTTTCAATGAATTCAATCTGTTAATGGATGGCATCGCTAATTTATTAGAGTACTGACAGCTAAGCTAATTTTCGAACAGTTTATGATATATATATATATATATATATATATATATATATATATATGTATAAACTGAGATCCTCAGACACAGCAACAACAAGGGCATTAGATTTTAACCGGCAGAAATTAGTCGGTATTAAAATTCAAAAAGGTAAAACTCACGAGTTTCGTCTGATTACAATTATATAACTTAATGCTTTCATTGGAATTGCATTGGTTATTGGTATAAGTTGTACTACACAGAAAAAAACGTTCATACTATTTATGAATTTGTTTATCAATTTTATGAATTTTTCATTATTACTCAACCAATGACTAAATTCATCCAATTTATGAATCGTTCATAAAACCGTAATGAAAAAGTTCATAATATTGATGAACGGTTTCATAATGTTTATGAAAAAATTCATGGTATTTATGAACTTTAAGCTATTTAAAAATAAATAAAAAAATACATGCGGCATGACGCGTCAGTAAAATAAAAATATCTATTTATAGAATTGTCAAAAGTTGCATGTCAATTTCGCTCAATTTGTGCGATACGTATATACGAAGAATAGTTCATAAATATAATGATTTTTTCTATATATATATTATGAACGATGTCGCAATTAACGGCGTTCATTCCATTTATGAATACATTTTTTTCTGTGTAGCGATGATACTCCGACGATTCTTTGAGTTTATCACAGTCATCCATCGTAAAATTCAGCGTCTACTTGCGATAAATTTTAGCAAATATTATCGTTAATTCGCTTTTACAATGATTTTACAAGATCAGAAAGCAGGCAACAGACAAGACCGCTCCCATCTTCATTTGGAATATACTAATGAAGAATCTACAAAGAAATTATTATCTGGATGAGCAGTTACTCTAATTTGGAGGACGGACATATTATATCCATATACATTCCGTCGAAATTAGTTAAATTTGGCATCCACATATGTTGGTTGTGAAACACAGCCAAAGGAAAAATTTACACAGGCAAAGGAACCTGTTGTCAGCGAAATATAAACGTTGAATAATATATTGTATTAGTTCTGGCTGATTTTTAGAAACTAGCTGGACTGACAACAAAACATTTTTTACGTCACACTCGATGGTCGAGTTACAGGAATGAGCATCGTCGGTATCCTTTTACAAAACAAAGATTACATTCCCACAGTCGATATAGGTACATCCCAATGTATATTCAATAAAAATGAAACTCTTTGTCAAATATAGCACCAAACGTATGACAAGTATATTCCTATGGACGATGGAGGTAGATCTTGAGCTTATGAACCATTTGCCCGGACGCTGCAGGTTCATTGGGTGCAATTACACTACCTTTGCGTGTCTAATAATCCAAAATCCGATCGAAAGATATTAAAAAATTCGATGCATGCAAGCGCCAAATGTGCAATACGTACGTACACCTAAATCATACCACTACGCTGCATTATCTGTTGATTTTCCATTTTATTTCTCTTTTATACCACAAAAAATGTTTGTTAAATTATTCATAATTCTAATATAATCAATAAAACATTTAAAAAACACTAAAAACAAACCAAACATTAATTTTACTTTGACATTCACCATACAAAATATATGTAGATATTTACGGGTACCCTGGTACCCCTGTCAGGAGGGTAAGGACTATTTGATTTTGGGCGGTTCCACAGCCCACCCAAATATTTCTAGAAAGCTAAAAATGAGAAAAAACGATAGAAAACGACTATTTGTAAGATGTCATGGAACCTGAAATTTTTAACATTTTTGGTTTGAAAAATATTTGACTTCAAAGTCCGTTCGGGTACCCGCGTACCCGTGTCAGGAGGGTTAGGTTTAAAAGCAAACTCTGAATGCTAAATTTTAACAAACTATAAATCGCATTTACAGCATACTTTTATTTGCAATTCGAACTGTTTGTTAGGTATCTTAGTTATGTTGGCGATCAAAATCGTGCTAGTGTCACTGATGTGAAATTGCAAAAAAATTACTTTGGACTGTACCCGTCTTTATCGACAACCGACGCATCGCGGCGAACAGTGAATATAATAAAATTGTTCGAATTGTGTTATGTATTTATTGAATTCATAAAATAGTTAAAGCAGTGCATTAAAATCCCTTCAAATTTTCATGGCATAAGAATAACTTCTAAATTTCTTATTGTACAGTAAAATAAATATTTTAAATTTCTTTGGAAAATATCTCGTTGTCGACTTGAACAGCAAATGCATATCGTGCTCGATCAAATTACTGAACAAGATCGAGCGTATTTCCACTTAATCGTTTAATCCGCTTCACTACTTTGTCCTCATTGTTCAAATTAAAACGATTTCCTAAACTAAGTTGAAAAAGAATAACCAAGCAGATGCTCTCTGTATCATACCAATATATTTTAGTATATTTTTTGCTCTTATTTTGGACAAGTCATCATCTTTTTAGAAGCAGTATTGCAGATACATTTCAATTAGCGTACACATGAACAGCTTACGAACATTGTAGGATGAATGAGCAGAAAAAAGTTTGTCGTATTGAAAAACGTTTTAAAAGGAATAACTAAGGAAATACTGATCGGATATGCTGCACGAGATGATGATGCCATTGGATCACCCAGAAAAGAAACGAGATACAAGTGACACTTTGATCATAGATCGGATATCATCCGAACGGATATAATTCTTAAATATATGACGTCAGTGCAGAACAATTTGTAGTTAAGGCTATCAGGATCATGAGACATTTTTAGACTCATGATGAGATTAAATTTCTGATCATGGGATAAACTTATCGTACATTTAATGCACGCTGCAAAAAACAAGGACTCTGTGCTGCCCTCTATCATCTGAGAAGTTCTTTATAAAAAATTTATAAAAATTTCAGCAAAGGGATAGAAAATGTCGAAAAAAACTGAAATGTAAAAAAAAATACTCTTTTTTTTGGAAAAATTTACAAATAGATACAAGAATATGTAAAGATACAGATAATTAAAATGCAATATTAAAAATGTTAAATTTCAATGAAAATTTTCAATTTATCAAAACTCTATAGTAATAAAAAAAAAGAGTGAAATATTGTTGGTACACACAAAAAATAACTGCTTGGCGTGCAGTTGTTTCAACGAATATTCATTTGCATCTACCAAATTTAGACAGCCTCAACTGAAATTCATTTGTGGTAAACAATAGTATGAAGCGTAACCAACTATAAGTTGAAGCAACTGCAACATTGATTGAGGAAACAAACTTTTTATCCATTTTCAGTTTATTTATTTCCATGGCTACGACAACTAAATTCAAATGAGACCTAATCAATATTTAGTTGACTTAACAGATAATTATATAACATTAAGTTGTAGCAACCAATATTTATTTGATTCAACTGCGAAATCAGTTGTCTTGTATAAAATCGATGCCAAAGCAGGACAACACCAGTCGCGCAAGCTTAGATTTTTCACTCGTTTTGTTTTGTGTTGCGGACAGCACGTGCCACGTGTAAAAAATATTTGGAATTGTTTTAAGGCTTGTTCGTTGTTATTGTTCGGTTTTTTCATGATCAAATATACTTTCTTCAACAAGAGACATACTATTCTACAGAGTTCTTGCACGAAGTCAGCAGCACAACGAATCGTCGGCAATGTTCGATCTCGGAAACGCTGTTGTGACGCTGACATCGTGTTTGCAACACGTTGGAGCGCTAGAGCTAGGTAAAATGGCCGTTAACTTATAATTAAATTGGCTACCACATCTGAACAAATTGGTTGCGTCAATTGTATTCATTTGTTGTGTGAACTGATACGTGGTGTTGGAACAACTGAATCAGTCGAATGTTGACAGAACTAAATAAATCGGTTGGCAAAAAAGGGCGGTTGCCCCAACTGATTCATTCTTTGGGTGTACAGAACATGAGTGTAAAATTTCAAACAGCTAATTTATTCTCTCACGTGGAATGGCCGATATAAGGCAAAACACCCTAATTCCGTTCTATTATGGACTTTCAGCTATTGCGTATATTTATACCTTAAATTTTTGGAGATTTCAAGAATTTTTTATTTTTATAAGGAAGTCTGTACTATTCCTTACTATTTTAAAATAAAATAACTTTAACAGAAACTTATTTTTTATAACTTATAATTAATTATACAAAACGTAAAAATTTTCCTAATTCCTCCCTAAATATTTTTTGAAAATCCTAATTCGCCCTAGCGCTATCGTAATTCCGCCCTGTTTTAATAAAAGCAGTTTATTAAATCATTTAAAGTAATGAAAGTAAAAAACTTTATGTTCATTTTTTTAAGTTTCAGTTATTTAAATCAAAAACATTTTTTTAAATTTTGTTCGTAGGTATATCATAGGAACAGCAATAAAATTAAATAAAAAGATATAACTTTAAATACTTTTTGACAAGTATTTCACTCGCCGTCGATTTATTAAAATTCAAATATTGTATTTTTTTATTTAAATTTGAATTAAATTAAATTTGAATTAATATATGTTAAAGAGTATCCTTTTGCTAACAACTTGAAAATTTTCAGAGTGCTGTTCCGGTTCGTTCCCAATTTATTAATTATATAAAAATGTTTTATAAAGTAGACATTTTCATATGAAATTTTTATTATAAAATTTTGTAATTATTTTCTTTGTAACGTTATTTAACTAGAAAAGTCATTAAAATAGGTTTTAAAAAGAATAATTAATTTAGGGTGACCATATTTGTTAGGTGACCAAGCGTAAATATAGATCTTTAGGCTGAACTTTACTTTACCGGCTGAAGTGAAATATTTTTTTCCTTCTTTAAACTATCACATTTGTTTGGATTCAAAAGTAAAATAAATATATAAATTATGGTACGATCGGAACTGTGGTACTTTAGAAAAATCGAAAAACTAGTACACCTACCTATATGAACATGTAGGTACTCAAATGAAAGGTAATGATCTCACGATTGTGAATATGTTTTTATTTTCATGACCCGATAACCTATAACCTGATAACCGTAGTGACATCGGAACCCTTTTTATAATTAACACCTGAGTCCATTTTATACAGACAGTCCAGTGACTATATATTACTTATGTGTGGACTCAGTTGTTATTTCTAAAAAGAGTACCAAGGTCACTACAGTTATCAGGTTATGAAAGTAATTATATATTCACAATCATGAGATCGTACCTTTCATTTCAGTACGTATAGGGATATTCCGTTTTAAATCATCGAAACAATTACTAATTTAAACATCATCCTCTTTGAAATTGATAAAATTTTGTATGAGTGTTCTCTCATATTAAACTAAGATATATGCAAAATGTTAAACCTCTACCTTGTATGATTCCCGAAATATGGCGGCTTAAAAAGTGAAAAATTGGTAAAAACTCACAAAGATAACTTCGACTTAATTGTATTTAACTGAAAAACTAGTTTACGTACAAGATCCATTGAAGTATCATTTGAAAGGTATAAAGATGGTCTTTAATATTTATTTTTGTATCCAAATTTATTTTTGTATCCAAAGGTTATAGGTCATTAACATGATCTAGATTAAGAAAGATTTCTCTCAAAAACCCATTTTTTTTAAATTTTCAAAAAAATATATGTTAAATTAAATTTCATAGGTGATTTCGTATAGGTTTCTGAGTTTAAAATAAAAATGTGAAATGAAGTCAAAATTTTCAATATTATTTGAATTTTGTTTTTGAAAATAAAAAAATCAAATAAGATTTTATAAACAAATTTATATTTACTTTCATATCTTTATTAATAACTCATTAACCGATAAGAGTATATACAAATATTATTACGACAATTTCTACTTGTTTATAAAAAGTAATATTTTAAATTATATATATATATTTTTTTTTTTTTCGACGAATCCCTGCGATCCCACATACCCGCCCAACCGACGTTGTATTTATTAAATATATAGAATGTATGTCACCGTTTATAAGTTTATGCAAAAATGTTACATTTAGCATTGTGCGTCGTTTTAAAGTTGGAAGGCGAATTAGTTTAAGTCTGCTCTCATACGATGGAAGGTTAATATTTGGATTCCAGTGGAGATTTCTAAGTGCGAATAGTAAAAATTGCTTTTGCACTGATTCAATCATATCGATATATACATTGTAATGGGGATTCCATACTACGGATGCATATTCCAGTATTGGCCGTACAAGTGAGGTGTATAATAATTTAGTTGTATGAGGATCATCAAATTCCTTTGCCCAACGTTTCATAAATCTTAGCACTCCTTTTGCCTTGTTTATCATATGGCTTATGTGAGTGTGAAAACGTAGCTTCGAGTCCATAGTTACACCAAGGTCGTTAAATACGGTAACTGAATCAAGTGGGCAATCAAGAATTACGTAGCTGGATATATGATGTTTTTACGTGTAAATGTCATCTGTTTGCATTTTTTTATATTAAGTTTAAGGCAATTATAGTTGCCTTTTTTTAATCAATTATGACAATTAATTATTCGGCTAAGCCGATAAAAAAAATGTTTGTCGACTCATATATAAATATCGGTTCCGAGCCTGCTAACAGTCGTCGTATTTTTACTTTCATTTGTAAACCTGCTCTATCGATTTTTGCAATAAAACGAGTTGGGAAAGTTAGATCACATGGGTAAGTTCGGTCACATGGGACGGAATTGTATAGTCGGACGGGCCCTACTATAAAATACCCTACACTTTGGTGGGGATATTAATATGGGAAATTTAATTGTAACTTTTGAAGTTCATAATTATGCTGAACATTCACTATGGGAAAATGAACCGGTACGTGACTGATCACGTGACTGGCGAAATTGTGATGGTGACTGGTACTAGTACCCAATCTTATGATATATACCGGTAACTTTTACATGGCTTTGTTATTAGAGGAGGCCAATTGACACCTCATAGATTCAAATTTTTAGAAAATTTCCCGTTAGCCTCGATATAAATCGTTATTTTATTTGTTTGGCCAAATAGAATATTGTTACGAAAATTCTGTCTACGGAAAACTGTTCTACAAGTTCGTATCTCTGGATTGTGTACAAAATAAAAACACTCTTATGTTTGGTTTAAATTATAACAATTAACTTTATTAATTCACTTTAATAAACAACTTTACTAATAACAAATTCTAACAACTGCTGCATGTCCAAAATTTAACTTGACATTTATCACACGAGATGCACTCGACCACTTTACAATCACTACTGAAGTGTACCTCAGATGCGGCTCCCTTATATACTGCATGCATCAGTTCGGCACGTTTCGACCAGCTTCGACTTGTTTCGAGAACCTTCTACTCGTTTCGTGAATGACGCATGCTATTGGCATCTCGTTCGCACTCATGTGTTTTAATGTGCTGATCTTCCATTTCTTTCTCGCACATTGCTCAGTACGCCGAATGATCTTCTGTCTCTTTCTAACACATTGCTTAGTGCGCTGAATTGTCTTGCGTCTCATTTATTATTGTTGAATGCTTGCACAGTGAGGCAAATTACCTCTTTTCGTAGCAATATGTAAAATGCACTTTAAAAATTCGCTCTGGTTGACACTGGAAGTACACCTTTCAACCAGTTCAGAGACAGATATCTTTTCACCAGTCACGTGACCAGTTGTTTAAGGGTAATTTACACTGCCCTACAGGGAAACGAACTGGTACTAGACTGGTTTGTTGGAGATAACTAACCGGAGGCAATTAACTTTTATATGAAATCAGCCGGCGACTTTAACACGGCGTTATCATAGGAAATGATGAATTAACACCTCGTGCCGACCTTTGGACTTATCACAGAACTGGTCATCAAGATCCAGTCCTCAGTCGGACTCCATCCTGCATACTTTTACTAGAACAGTGACAAGCCCTCATTTCACCAGTCACGTGAATGGTAATTAGAGAGCAATTGACAAACGTTTCCCGCAGGGTTCTCACACCTAGAATATTATTTACATACCAGAAATTTACGTCGCATATCCCCATAATTTAAAAAATGGATATAAAAGTAAAATAATCAAAAAATATTTAAAAATAAAAGTGGGCGGATCACTCATATTTTTAAAAATAATGTGGATATTTGAGACCAATATTTCATAGATTTGTTTTCAATATTTTGCGAATGAAAAAGTGGGAAATAATAATAAAAGTACATATTTTTAGGTGAATTCTAACAATACGTTTTAAATTTTATAAGTATATCTTGAATACTTTTCGAGTTATTGGTTCCTAAATAGTTACATAAAAGTGACCGATTTGGCTCATTTCCAAACTCAGTTCCATTGCATTCTGATCAGTATTGGTTACGTTTTTGTGTATTCAGACAGCAAGACAGACGGACATAGCTAAACGGACTCGGGTGATGCTGATAAAGAATATATATACTTTTCCATACCAACTACGCCTCCTAAGGGGTCTTACAATATCTGCACAAAGTTAATATACCCTGTATCTCATACGTAAACTACTTGTTAAGATAAACGTTATTATATTAACTTGTTGGCACATTTTTATTTATAACTCAGAAACCAATACTTATAAAATTAGACACAAATGTTAAGAAGAAAATCAGAAATAATATTTTTTTTTCAAAGTTTTAAATTATGGGTTTTTGAGTAATATCTTTTCAAAATGTAAATCATGTGATAATTACCTTTAACCTCTGGGTACAAAAATAAAATTATATGCCAAAAAGTGCTTTTTTACACGATGTGGGATTTGTGAGTCTCACGTGATTTTGAGTTTCTCATGTGATATTTCCGTGAATTCGTGATTTGTGTGATTTTTGTGAGATTTTTCACACCAAGTGATATTGTGTGATTTTTGTGTGATTTTTCACTCCGTATGATTTCGTGTGATATTGGTTTAGTTTTCTAATCTTTATTTAATTTGAGTATTGTATAATTAATGTAAATGATGAATATTACGGTGACACTTATTTAAATTTTTTTAGCTTTCTCACCCCTAGGATTGTTTATTAGGACCAAATATTTCAGAAAATTATCAACGTGATTACGTGCCGTAACGAACTAGAAAATTCAGCATTGTAAAACAAGAAAAATCTTGACAATTAAATAAATATATTTTAGGTATACAACATGTTGTACCTGTATATTGTGTTTATATATAAAAATAGTCCTTAGATGTAATAATATATAATAGTTTGGCGCTACAGTCCTGTACAGAACTTCGGCCGAGCTCTCTCACCATTTTGAGCTGTGCGTGTTATATTTGTACTCAAAGTGGTGGGACCTACAGTTTATTGCCGAATCCGAACGGCGGGTGAGAGCTTTTCATAGGCAATGGTTTTACTCTCGTAGGTTTGCCATTTACTGACGAGAGGTAGCGCGGTATAGAAAAATGTTTCTATGAAAAGATGTTGTTAGCCCCAGTCCAGGCTTGAACCGGGGACCTTTCGGCTCGCAGTCCAAGATGTATATGTTTTTATTTCAGTATTAAATAATCGATAATTCAGAATATTAAAAAATTATCGAAAATCCGATTACATGTAATTTTTTCTCGCAAACAGTTCTACAAGTAGAAACCGCCTTTTCTACAAATATGCTTTCGGACATACAACTTGCCAAACGACTAACATAAAGTGGCAAGTGCTTTGAAGAAATTAAAAAAGATAGAATAGTGTAGCCGCGGTAGCTCAGTGGTTAGTGCGTTGGACTGCGAGCCGAAAGGTCCCCGGTTCAAGCCTGGACTGGAGCTAACAACATCTTTTCATAGAAACATTTTTCCATACCGCGTTACCTCTCGTCAGTAAATAGTAAACCTACGAGAGTAAAACCATTGCCTATGAAAAGCTCTCACCCGCCGTTCGGATTCGGCAATAAACTGTAGGTCCCACCACTTTGAGTACAAATATAACACGCACAGCTGAAAATGGTGAGAGAGATCGGGAGAAGTTCTATACAGGACTGTAGCGCCAAACTATTATTATATTAATATGAAGCATTAAATGATTAAATAATTTATTTTATTTTGTACATATTTTATCCTATAATTAAATATTTTTTTACGTATAGGTTAAGAAAATAAATAAGTTAATTAATAAATTGGAATAATAGGAAGAAAACTATTTGCAAATAATGAAATTACTACTATTATTCTGAATTATGAAAAAGTCGCAGGAGTGATTTCTGTGTGATTTAGTGATTTTTCGTGTCATTTTTCGGTTGGAAACCTTGTCTAGAGGTCCAAATTATTTCTGAGGGGGTACGGGAAATCCGTTCGTTGATTTAAAATGGAATATCCCTATATGTTCATATAGGTAGGTGTAAAAGTTTTCGATTTTCTGGGGTACCACAGTTCAGACCGCACCCTAATTTATATATTCATTTTACTTTTGAATCCAAACAGAGGGGATAGTTTGAAGAAGCAAAAAATTTTCACTACCGCCGGTAAAGTAAAGTTCAATCTAAAGATCTATATTTACGGTTGGTCACTTAACAAATATGGTCACCCCAAATTAATTATTCTTTTTAAAAGATAAAAATAAATTTTAATGACTTTTCTAGTTTAATAACGTTACACAGATAATTACAAAATGTTAATAATAAAAATTTATAAATTTTTTTTTTTAACTTGGAAACGAGCAGGAACACCACTCTGGAATAAAGAAAAACGCCAAAAATGTCCCCTACTAATTCCGCCTTATTTATTTAGTGTTGAAAATTACTTAATTTGTATTGATTACAATTTTAAATTATATTATAGCTATTAAATAAAATTGCATTTTGTTATAAATTGTTAGCTTAAATCTAAATAAAGATTTAAGCAATATATAGTTTTATAAAATTTATTAATTTTAGGCATAAATATTTTATTTAAATTAAAAAGGTTTTTGGTTTAGAAATGTTCAGTACGGAATTAGGAATACTATATCTTCCTTATTTTTTCAGTTTATTAAAAGTCATAATTATTAATTTTCTTAACTTTACTCAGTATGTGCTGAATATTTATAAATATATAGCCGAAGTTTTTGAAGTTAAATTTTAATTTTACAGAAAAGAAAATCATGATGCATTTTTTTATATTCAAAAATATATATTTTTACCATACACGTTCTTTCAAATAAGTAGGGCGGAATTAGGTGTTTTTACCTTACGTGCTTTTATAATTATGTTTTGTCCATTTCAAATTTGTCTGACCAATTAATAACCAGTTCTATAAACAGCCATGATATATCAGGACAAATACTAAAATATTAGTTTTTATCAATTTTGATGTTTAATGTTTTAATAATATTAGAATAAGTTTTAAATTTTTTACTAATATAACTCATACGACCCGTAATCCATATGATGAATTAATTTCTATTTTTTGGGAAAATAATCCAAACGGTAGTATTAACAAGGTAATAATTATAAATTATGTATAATTAATTAATTTAATTCAATCGCTGTGAGCAAATATCAACTGCTTCCTCAGAAGAAGCTCAATCGTACAACTTTTAGGAGAACAATACTTTTTTTCAATAGGCTCTCTTCCTAAAAATTATACAAAATTTCGTTATCTTTATTTAACCATTAAGAAATCAATTTTTTTCTTATTTACTGATTTCAAATACTTTTTCAAAAACATTCCAGCCTAGTTCAGGATTCTGATGGAAATAATGTGTTTTTCTGACTATAGAACAGGGTTCGAAGATGTTTTTTTTCTCATCGCTCAATTTTTATGCTCACAGCCGATAAATATCTTTTTTCATCATTAATGAAAATAAATGTATCGCTCAGTGATCGAAATAATTCTCATCTTCAAAAGTACGCATCATTGATGATGAAATTAATTTTTAAGTCGCGAATTCTCATCATTTCAAGATGAAAATAAAAAATGAGAAAAAATGAAAAAATGATTAAACCAAATGAGATAATGATGAGAAAAGATGAGGACAAATGAGGACAAATGAGGACAAATGATTGAACACATCCGATTGCTACCCGGGGGGGTAGGCCCCGCTTTTTATACCGTACACCTATGAGGTACAGGGTATATTAACTTTGTGCATATATTGTAACGCCCCTTAGGAGGCGTTTCCGGTATGGAAAAGTATATATATTTTTGATCAGCATCACTACCCGAGTCCGTTTAGCCATGTCAGTCTGTCTGTCTGTCCGTCTGTCTTGCTACAAGATAACTTGAAAAATAATAGTCAGAATGCAATGAAATTTGGTTTCAATACGTTTTAGCAAAAAAATGGTTCGGAGTGTGGATTTGAGCAAAATCGTTCAACGGACACGCCCACCTCCCATACAACTCACATATATATTACTATTTAGGAACGAATAACTCGAAAAGTATTACATATATATTTATAAAATTTCAAACATATTGTTAGAATTTGCTTCAAAATATATGTTTCAAACATGGGCGTGATCCGCTCACATTTGAATGTTTTCATTTTTTACCGATTTTTGTAGTGGAAATTTTAGTCGTAAATCATTAAAAATTATCCCACCAAATTATAGCACTAATATATTCACCAAGAGTGTAGGGTATTCTATAGTCGGGTCCGACCGACTATAAAAGTCCTCCCCATGTGACCGAACTTACCCATGTGATCTAACTTTCCCAACTCGTTTTATTGCAGAAATCGATAGAGCAGGTTGACAAATGAAAGTAAAAATACGACGACTGTTAGCAGGTTCGGAGCCGATATTTATATGTGAGTCGACAAACAAATTTTTTATCGGCTTATCCGAATAATTAATTGTCATAATTGATAATTGTGTAAATAAAAAACAGAAAACGAATTTATACATTAAATTAGAAATATATGACACTTAAAATCAGGGCTCGGATGGAACTGGATTTGGAAACGAATCCCGCCTGGAACCGTTTCATTTTTGTAGAACCGCAACTGGAATCGTTTCTTTATATTTTCAATGGAACCTGGATTGGAACTAGAATCGTTGTTTAATTTTTTGCAACCGAAGCAGAAAAAACTGAAGCAGAAAACCAAAACCGGAACCATAACTAAATTAATTAGAACAGAAATTAATAATATCAACAATTTAATAATTTAATGAATTTAGACAATTAATTTGGAAACAAAAACAAATATTAGTTAAATAACGTTTGGGGCATTGCTTTTATAATAAGCAGTTTATATTTATTTTGAACGAAAATTCGTTTTCCCTCAATGTGTATCTAAATCCTTTTTTGTGTTAGTTTATAACAAACATCTTTAATAAAAATTAGTCTGTCCTACACTCATTTTGGTGTAGTTGAAGTCTTGCAGTCTTTCTTAATACATGTGTGGCGCTGATTCCGAAAAGTCACAACTTCTGCCAAATGTAATCTTTTAAGATATTGCAATTTTTAAATTTTTGGAAAAATGGGGTATATTTTCCAAAACTAAATTACATTGGACTAAATTTTAACATTGTACAACATTTTTATTGATAACTTTTGAACCCGTTGAACTACCTTCAAATTAAAATCTTAAATAACACTGCCTCATTACTCATACTCATTATAGTGCAGTAAAAGTTTCAACAAATATTGGATGTATTTGTGGCGCTGATTCCAAAAATGACATCAGTTTTGTCAAATTCGCTCAATTTTTGAGATATATCCCATTTTCAATTTCCCATTATTTTGGTCTCTTTTTTTTTGTTTTTAAAATACCAACAAAAGAAAATAAGAAAATAATTAAATTATTAAACGCAGAAAATATCGCGCTGCAATACAAAACGTTTGATTTAATCCGTGAAAAAAAATTGTTTGCGAGATATAAGCAAAAGAAACTCAATTTGTTTAAAAAAATAGACATTTTTGGTAATAAATACCTAATTACTTAGTGAACAAAAATGTTAAAAAATATTTTTATGACTTAAAGTGGCGCCAAGTATCTTCTTTAAATTGTATATGTTGTATATGTTCCATTATCAGAATGAATGACTTATATATCACAGCATGCGACATATTATTGCGTATGTTCCGTACATGTTATTAGTCACCTCTTTGCGACTACATATTATTAGTTTGCGACACTGCTGTCAGAGGTAACTTAAAAGGTACACATATGCCACAATAGTTTGTGGCAATTGTCGAGCCGTGGTTGCTTGGGCAGTACGCCTTCAAACCTGGCAAGTCCACCATTGACCAGATTTTCACATTGCGCCTAATCCTGGAAAAGACCAAAGAGAAACAGATAGACACCCACCACCTTCTCGTCGACTACAAAGCTGCCTTCGACAGTCCGATAAGAAGTCGCCTATACGCCACCATGTCTGAGTTCGATATACCTGCGAAACTGATTAGGCTTTGCAGGATGACTCTGAACTACACACGTTGCGCTGTGAGAATTGGAAAAACCTCTCCGATACGTTTCAGACAAGGCGATTCCCTATTTGTTTAAAAAAATAGACATTTTTGGTAATAAATACCTAATTACTTAGTGAACAAAAATGTTAAAAAATATTTTTATGACTTAAAGTGGCGCCAAGTATCTTCTTTAAATTGTATATGTTGTATATGTTCCATTATCAGAATGAATGACTTATATATCACAGCATGCGACATATTATTGCGTATGTTCCGTACATGTTATTAGTCACCTCTTTGCGACTACATATTATTAGTTTGCGACACTGCTGTCAGAGGTAACTTAAAAGGTACACATATGCCACAATAGTTTGTGGCAATTGTCGAGCCGTGGTTGCTTGGGCAGTACGCCTTCAAACCTGGCAAGTCCACCATTGACCAGATTTTCACATTGCGCCTAATCCTGGAAAAGACCAAAGAGAAACAGATAGACACCCACCACCTTCTCGTCGACTACAAAGCTGCCTTCGACAGTCCGATAAGAAGTCGCCTATACGCCACCATGTCTGAGTTCGATATACCTGCGAAACTGATTAGGCTTTGCAGGATGACTCTGAACGACACACGTTGCGCTGTGAGAATTGGAAAAACCTCTCCGATACGTTTCAGACAAGGCGATTCCCTATCGTGTGACTTCTTCAACCTAATAATGGAGAAGATTGTAAGAGCTGCACAACTCCATCGCTCGGGTATGCTGATGATATCGACAATATTGGGCCGAGCAATATTGTGAACGAGGACAAGACGAAGTACCTGGTGTCAATAAGAGTCCCTGCATCTTGGACAATACGTCACTATTGACAACCACAACTTCGAAGTTGTGATGGACTTCATTTATCTACACGGATAGAAAAGATTTGTTTGAATGTAATTAAAAAGTAATACGAAATGACCATGCATGTATTAGGAATGAAGTATAATTAAATTACTTATAATTGATATTGAATTTATTTTTGCTCTTGTGTAAACATTATTATATATAATACTAACATAAAATTTTAATTGCATTTAAATAAACTGTTTCTTGCCAATTTACTTGTTTAAAACTATGTTTCGAAACACAGAAAATGCTAATCAAATCTAAATACAACGTATGTTCGCCACGCTCGTCTTAATTCGATAATTTATCGACTGACGAAGTTGGCAACCTTGTGCAGCATTTTCTACCTACGCCATCTTTTGCCATCGTTTGAACATATTGATGTTTAACGAGTTGGGAAAGTTAGGTCACATGGGTAAGTTCGGTCACATGGGGCGGATTTTTATAGTCGGTCGGGCCCGACTATGGAATACCCTACACCTTTGGTGGGGATATTAATGTGGGATATTTAATTGCATACCTTAATTTTAAAGTTTTTAATTATGCTGAACCTCCCCACCCCCATATTATTCACATATCAGAAATTTACGTCTTATATCCACATAAATTAAAAAATGTATATAAAAGTATAAAAAAACTAAAAAAAAAATTTGAAAAATATAATTGGGCGGACCACGCCTATATTTATTTTGAAAGGCTAATATTTCATAGATTTGATTTTAATAATTTACGGAGCAAATTTCCACTATGAAAACCCGGGAAATAATGAAAAAAAAAAGTGGGCGGATCACGCCCATTTTTGGACCACATATTTTTAGGTGAATTATAACAAAACATTTTAAATTTTAAAATTATATCTTAAATACTTTTCGAGTTATTAGTTCCGAAAAAGTTATATAAAAGTGACTTGTATGGGAGGTGGGCGTGTCCGTTGACCGTTTTGGCTCATTTTCAAACTCAGTTCCTACTTTTGGCTAAAATATATTGAGTCGAAATTTCATCGCATTCTGATCAGTATTTCTCAAGTTATTCTGTATTCGGACAGCAAGACAGCAAGACGGACAGACAGACAGACAGACAGACAGACAGACAGACGGACATGGCTAAACGGACTCGGGTAGTGATGCTGATCAAGAATATATATACTTTTCCATACCGGACACGCCTCCTAAGGGGCGTTACAATATATGCACAAAGTTAATATACCCTGTACCTCATAGGTGTAGGGTATAAAAACCAACAAAAAAAGAAAGAATTTAAAGAATTTAAATAAATGTATTCTTCCAACATTCTTCTTTTATACGAAGTGGACAATCGTTGAGCAGAATTTTCTACCTACGTCTCTTTTGTCGTCGTTTGAAGTATGTATAGGGTCATTTTAAACATACTGATGTTTGAAAACAAACAAAAAATTAATTCTTGTATATAAAGTTGACACTCGTTGATCGGCATTTTCTGTGTACGTGTCTTATGTTGTTCGTTGAGAAAACGTGTTTGCGTATTGTGTTATAAAAAGTACTAATTAGTAACAGAGTATAATAAGTGCAGTATATAATGTGAAAAAACCACAAATAAAATCAGTGTTTCGATATTCAAACCGAATTTGGCATGTTTCTTTTACAAAAGCCTCCGTGAATTACTTGCCTACGCTATGTGCTATGTACCAAATATAAAGCGAGCCTGGATCGTCTGGTTTAGCGTCTGCTGGTGCAATTGTGCATTCACTGATGCTGTCACTTGTACTTGCTGGAAACATAATTTTATTCGGGTCGTTCAAAATCATGTTTTATTTTGAACATATTTATGTTTCGGTTCAAATATTTATTTTGTTTGGATGTAGTAATTATTATGTTTCCATTAGAACATACAGCATTTTAAGGGGCAACATTAAAATGTTTCCGTGATATTATAATGTAAGTCAGAGCTCATTACAACACTTTTCAATCCTCAATACAACCCTGTTTACAAATGATTTATCAGTCAATTATATATTATGTTTACATAAAATTCCAAACATACACGATAATGCCTGCAAAATTATGTTTGGGAGAGCCCTTTTTTTGCAGCGTGTAGGTACCAGCATCAACAAGGAACACAATGTGAGTCTGGGGATTAGCCAAAGAATAACTCTTGCCAACAGCTGTTGCTTTGGTTTCAGTAGGCAATTGAGGAGCAGAGCCCTCTCTGACAAAAATTACACTCTATAAATCGTTCATCATGCCAGGATTGCAATCGTGTAAGTCGATACTCGACAATCGTTTCAACGAGAGCTGTGAACGATACCTGCTCGACTGCAGATTCTTGCTTTACGTAACTTTTAAGCGATACTATCGTGTTTATACTAGTTTTCTATACTAAACTTTTCGCTACATATATTTTTATTTTTTAAATCGTACATACAGGGAAAAATCAATTTTGCAGGCAACATAAGGTGTTCTTTTTGCGATAAACACAGCAACAATTTTGCGTGTTCTTTTTGGTTTTTAATAATCAATAAATTAACTTCTGAAAATCCAGTTGAATAAAGTTTGTTTACTTTTTTGACAACTAAGTAATTTGCTTTATTGATACCCAGATGACAAATTATTGAATTTTAGTAGTATTTTATTGATATTAGTCAAATTCTACTATTTTTCTTTCTAACCGAATTCTTCTCGAGTTTTAGAATTTTATTTCCCTCCGTGTAATAATTTTAACATTTTAAATAATTATTCATTTTTTTTCATAACATTTATATAATTTTCGCTCGCAACATTTTTTTTTTATTATTTTGTAAAAGGTTGTGGGATATAAAATTGGTCTCTAAAGTGATTGAAACCTCAAACTCAACTACATTCTAAAATATTAATTTATTTTACATTTCTGCCCTATTTTACTTAAGAAATTATGCAACACTGAAAGAAGAAAGTACGGTGTAACAAAGTAAAACAAATCCTGACATAAATATAATTCGTTGTTTTGTAAATAAATGAAAATATAATTATCCAAAATACTATATTTCTGTGAATTTTTTTTTTTTTTTGTTAAAACTAATCTTTTATGTTCTTATTCTGTTTATAAAACAGGACAAGTTAACATAAAATTATATTGCAAAATAGTCACGCGTATTATTAATATTTGTTTTTAAAATTATAAGATTTAATATAATATACCTTAATCGTTTACATACAAAGTATACAATAATAAATGGAAATATAAATATTTAAATAATTAAATAATTAATAAAATGCTGTGTTCTACTGTGAGCAGTCGACTTCAACTCTATGTATTCAACCCCAATATAAAATAGAAATTGTCGACCAATTCTTAAATTTAATTTATTTAGTTATTTTTAATTAAAAGACTCATTCTTTAAAACTATCCAATAAAAAACAACATAAACATTATTTTTTGAACAGTACCAGATATGTTTTTAAACGTTTTATTGCAGTTGTAAAAACATCTAAAAATATATTATTATTCTATCTAAAATAAATTTAAATGCCCCAAAATAAGTTTTAGATAAAAAAAAAAAACATTTAGTAAAAAATTATATTTTACATTAAATATTTTGTCTTAAATGTGATACATTTAACAATTTCTACTGGGTTCATTAGTACAAAGCAGCATCGACTTACTCGAATGAAGTCGCAAGATCGACTGATAGCTTTCGCAGGTCACACGAACTTATATTCGCTGCACTCGCTCTAACTCTAAAAATTCTCTCACCATTTCCGCTTCACCGAACTTCCCCTCGCCTAGCAAATTGCGGGTGACATCGTGCCCTTACGGCAGAGTTGTTAAAGAATGCATTCTTTAATTCTTTTGTACTCAAATGAATGGGAATTCAAAATGAATGCATTCATTTTTGTCAAAAGAATGGGAATTCAAACGCTTGAATTCCCAATCAGATGGCCTTCAAAATGAATGCATTCATCAAAGAATGCATTCATTTCAGTCTGAATTCTTTTTTGGCAAAAAAGAATTCAAAAAACAATGAATGCATTCATTTTTTGGCATTCATTTGTTTTTGTAATTTGTCAGAAAAATAAGGGTTACAATATTAAAGTCGTAAAATCCCGCATTTTCCGGAATTTTTGTTGTTATTGACATTTTAATGAAAATATATCATTGCTATTGGAAAATTATGAGAGTATATTTTATTAAAATCTGCGTTTTCACAAATATGTGAAAAATTACAATGAATTGGACAACTATGTGGCAAACATTTTCGGGAATTATGGGATCGTGGGACTAGAAGCTCTTATTTGTCAGCGACACACATCCGGCAAATTCCATGAAACTCAAATTTCGTATTTTGAAGCAGCGCAGCGTCAACAGTGTTGATGTTGCGCATTTTTGTTTAGTAGCGAAGTACTACAAATTATTACTAACTACTAACTATGTATAAAGTAACATTTTGTTTTTGCGCAATTAATATATATACATATCGCCACTATCATGCTAAAGGGCATTACATTTTTTAATACAGTTTTTCCCCAAGTATACTGTGTCATTTTTGGATATTTCTAGCAACAAAAGACATAAAGAAAACAGCGAATGTGATTTGTTGCAGGAAAATACTTTTCCGACTGAATCGATATTGCGTAAATTAACGATTATTGCAAAAATGTTAGGTCGCAACAATTCCACGAAATAAGTTCGTGGACTTCGCGCGCTGTACTTGAGCGCATAGCAATAGTCCGGCCGTGCGGTTGGCACGCGCCGAAAACATTGATGACAATTCCAGGAAACGCAAAGATCAAATTGTTGCGAAGAACGTTGGGAAAACGTTAAGTTTGTACTTTTCGTTGCGCGTACTAATTAGTGATGTAAAATATCGCTATTTTCTCGTACTCGATACTTACCTTGTTTTCAAATGTTTAGTTCTTATGCTAAAATTAAACTATGTATGCAAATAAAATACACACACAAATTTAGAAAAAAAAAAAAAAATTTAAAAATGCCGGACAAACTGAAAGGGGTATAATCTGTAAAATAATATAAAAATAATCCAAACCGATGTCAGAAATCTTTTTTGTATGTAAATAATATCTGTATTTTAATAATTATTATATTTTTTAATGTAATAAAATAGACACGGTAATGTGAAATGTTATCCAAAAACTAAAAAAAGAAAAACGTAGAAACGCACATTTTTCATATTGAAAGTTCGACTAAATTGCTGATTAAACTAAATTGTACGGGTTTTAATTCGATCGCCATTCAGTAAGCGGTAATTGTTAAAGTCCCTAATAAAACGATTATCATATGTCTGTTTGATGTCTTCCAATTTAGTTTGCTCGAAATTTAGCTAAATTGAAAAGTAAACGCTGCATTACCGACAAAGTTTAGCTTAGTCAGCTAATTTTTCGAACTCGCACACTCCCTTAATAATTATTAAAATGTGTTAATTATTTGCCAATAAGAAATTAAAAAAAACAAGCCAGTTGACATGTAATTTAATTTGACAATTTTGTATTATTTTTCAAAGCACTATACGTACGCACAATTTTAGATTAATAAATAAAATAAATAAATTTATTTAAATTGTTTATTAAATGTCATTATATACATAATTAGTATTATTAAGTACTTTCTTTTTAGTACTACGCTACTAAACAAAAATGCGCAACATCAACACTGTTGACGCTGCGCTGCTTCAAAATACGAAATTTGAGTTTCACGGAATTTGCCGGATGTGTGTCGCTGACAAATAAGATCTTCTAGTCCCACGATCCCATAATTCCCGAAAATGTTTGCCACAAAGTTGTCCAATTCATTGTAATTGTTCACATATTTGTGAAAACGCAGATTTTAATAAAATATACTCTTATAATTTTCCAATCGCAATGATATATTTTCATTAAAATGTCAATAACAACAAAAATTCCGGAAAATGCGGGATTTTACGGCTTTAATATTGTAACCCTTATTTTTCTGACAAATTACAAAAACAAATGAATGCCAAAAAATGAATGCATTCATTTTTTTTTTAATTCTTTTTTGCCAAAAAAGAATTCAGACTGAAATTAATGCATTCTTTGATGAATGCATCCATTTTGAAGGCCATCTGATTGGGAATTCAAGCGTTTGAATTCCCATTCTTTTCAATTTTTTAGATGAATGCATTCCCAAAAGAATGCATTCTTTAACAACTCTGCCGTACGGGCAGTGTTGTGCATCCCTAGCAGTGTGACCAGAGTGGAATATAATATTCCACCAGTGGAATATTTTCAAACTGAAAAGAATATCATTTTTTGATAAAATATTCGAATATAAAAGTGGAATATATATTTTTCGAAAAGGAATATTTTACTCTAATTATATTCTTTTTTTTAATTGTATTTCGACTTTTATTTTATATTTAATTTAGTTATTAATTTATATAATTATTATTTATTTTTTGTACAAATTCTGTTCTGTTGTTTGTTGCACGAGTTATATTATTTCGTTATTCACTTTGCAATTTTTGATAATTTCAAATATACCACGATACAAATACTTAAAGGTACGAACACTCTTTCATTTTTATATAATGTTCAGTTTAAAAATCATAACAAAATCGATCATTTAAAAAATATCACATACAATTCATTAGAAATATAAAATAAATTATAGAATATTTTTTTAAATCAAAAATTAACTGCAATTTTAACAGTCAAATCAAAATTTTAAAATTAATTTTCATTTATTCTTTATAATTTTTCAAAAAATTTAAAATTTGTCACACATTTTCTTAGATTCGAGTGATCGTTTTAAATTGTGATCAATTTTAATTTGTAACTTCTATCTGATTGAAATTATGTGTTTGTTTTTAATAAAAATATATATTCTTGTTGTTTTTTTCGTAATTTTGCAAAATTGTGATACTTTAAAAATAAAATTTTTGTTGATATAGGTAATTTCGAATGCTGACATCTATGTCAATATATTTACAAAATAATTGTTTGTGTGTTTGTGTGATTAAGTATATAAAAAATTTAGCAAAGTATTTGATTCAGGTTTACATTCTTTTTTTTCTAATTGTGTTTATAATTATTAATGCTGTAGTTTATCAACCAGGCTATTTGGAAAACAGCGGCTGTTATTCATTATATCTGGCTATTTTTTATTTTCTACGTTAACAACCAGTCTAAAAGTCTGGAAAAAATATCCAACTCGCTGTCAAAATTAAAATAAAATTTCAAAACTTATAATTTGTTATTGTTTTTCACTGAACAAATTTGAATTTTTGACAAAATACAGTTTGAAAATTGTATGATGGCTCATGTCTGAAATAAAAAGCAAAAACAGCATGGTTGATAAAAAAAGCTGAGCCTTAAATTGTTGCGGCTGTTTTGAAATAGCTGCTGTTTTCAAAAATAGCATGATTGATAAACTACAGCATAAATTTTTATGAATATTCCATGGTTAATTTATAATTTTTGATATATTAATTTTATTTGAAACATTACATAAATATCACTAAAAAAAATATTTATGCGGCATTAATAGATATTATATAAAAGTGGAATATAAAATTTCAAATAGGAATATTATATTCCATTTTTTGGTAGTAAAAGAATGTTTTCTTATACAGCTTCTGGTCACACTGATCCCTAGTGTAGGGTATTTACAGTCGGCTTAGACCGACTATAAATTTCATAATTCTTAGTAACTTTACCAACTTCAAAATTGGTTTATTTATGTCCTTCTTTTTGCTTTCAAAATAATGGTAAAACAATAATAAAAAACATCGCACTAACCGAGTGACAATTCAAATCTCTATTCCATTTATTAATATTTTTAATCCGCAAGAAAACCACGACTTTATAAACTCAAGGCCAATTTACTGTTTTTCCCAATAATAGTGCTCGAAAATCGAAAAAATTAACCACACATATTAATGACTTATAAAATGACTAAGAACGGGCGGGCAAGTACTGGTGGCGCGCGCATGCGTAATTTGTATGCGTTACACAACATGCGCATAAAATACAATTTGCAATCTGATCGGACGAAGCAACAACCAATTTTATAGACAGCGTTAAACGCTGAATTTCAATTTCGCTTGATTCTATTTTCTTGGAAACAATCGTGGATAATACCTATTGCTTCTCCGAGGAATCCACCACGGTTTGTTTGCTGCGCAGAATTTTAATATCAATGAGCGGGAAGCCGCTATTGATTCGAAATTGACGCACTTACGATGCCATAATGGCGACGTGCGCGCCCTCAGCGCGCCCATTTTAACAGGTCGAACTTTTGTTTCAAACTAACGAATTAATTACAAAAAAATGGTTTAATACGTACATGATGAGGGGATTTCCCGGAAGCACATTTGCTTGAAATGACATCATCGGGAATGGTTCGAAGTTTTATAATTTCGAACACTTTTTATGGCACGTCTCTTAGTACGTTGTAGGGCTCAGTCGAAAACAATTGGAGTATTTGATGTTTGATTTCTAATAAATTATTAATGAGAACTAATAAGGAAATCGAGCTTAAGACAACATTAAGGGCTTGGAAGTACTTTTTTTATTTCCGGAAGCAAAAGTTTATTCAACCCTAGAGGTGTTTGTTATTTTGTGTGACGCGAATTTATCAAATATTCACTAATCGTCGCATTTATTATAGCCGTAGCATTTTGAATTACCATTTTCTACAAATTGAAAAGAAAACAAAAATTAATAAATAATAACTCGAGAGGTTTCTCAATTCGCGTAAAAGTTACATTTGTCACGTACCTTTTTTTTTAAATCAACAGAAATTAAAAAGAAACATGACATGACAGAATTATATTTAAGTGTCGGAGTTAGTACATTAACATTAGTTTTTTTAAAGGGCCAATTGACGAATTTACAACATGTAGAAAATTTTATATTTTCTAATGAACTACTATTTATCTAGCATATTTTCTAGAATATTTCACTATATGAGGCGTTGGTAACCAAAAATTGCCAAGTCCATTTTTGTAAAAAAAATAATCAGTTAAACCCACATTCGTATTCAATATCGGTTATTACCAGGGAATACCTTTGGAATATCGTTTCCGCACATTTTTTAATAACGGTTCCGATTCCGGTTTCAATTTTGGTTCCATGCTGTACATACCATTTTAATTAAAAAATACATCAGATTTAATTCAATCAGTATTAATTATAGATTTATTATAGAAGAAAATGGCACATGCAAAATGTTATTATTTTTATTTTATGAAAATGAATAAAAACGAGTTGGGAAAGTTAGGTCACATGGGTAAGTTCGGTCACATGGGGCGGATTTTTATAGTCGGTCGGGCCCGACTATGGAATACCCTACACCTTTGGTGGGGATATTAACCCTCAGAATATTATTCATATATCAGAAATTTACGCCTTATATCCCCAGAAATTAAAAAAATTATATAAAGTATAAAAAACTAAAAAAAAATAAATTTGAAAAATGTAATTGGGCGGACCACGCCTATATTTAAAATTTTGTAAGGCTAATATTTCATAGAATTGATTTTAATAATTAACGGATCAAATTTCCACTATTAAAAACCGGGAAATAATGAAAAAAAAATGTGGGCGGATCACGCCCATTTTTGGACCACACATTTTTAGGTGAATTATAACAATATGTTTTAAATTTTTCAACTATATCTTGAATACTTTTCGAGTTATTAGTTCCCAAAGATTTATATAAAAGTGACTTGTATGGGAGGTGGGCGTGTCTGTTGACCGATTTGGCTCATTTTCAAACTCAGTTCCTACTTTTGGCTAAAATATATTGTGACGAAATTTCATCGCATTCTGAGCAGTATTTCTCAAGTTATTCTGTATTCGGACAGCAAGACAGCAAGACAGCAAGACAGCAAGACGGACAGACAGACAGACAGACAGACAGACGGACATGGCTAAACGGACTCGGGTAGTGATGCTGATCAAGAATATATATACTTTTCCATACCGGACACGCCTCCTAAGGGGCGTTACAATATATGCACAAAGTTAATATACCCTGTACCTCATAGGTGTAGGGTATAATTAAGCCAATAGCAGCTTTTCAAATGGTCCTTCTTCGTCATTTCTAAAATGTAAAAAAAATTGATTTTTATAAGAAAAGTTTTAAATTGGTATTGAGCTGTATATTTTGCGAATAAATTACTTTCGTAAATTTTAGGGCTATATGTAGAATTTTACGAAACATTCGTGTTTTTTACGAAAAATTAGTAAAAACAAAAATCCATTGCGTCAAATCGTAACTTGGAGCTGCATTTTATTTTAATTGGCATCGTGTGTGTGAGTTCTGTTTGTGTCAAAAGTATCAAATCAAGGCAAAATATCTCATATTTTTATGAATGAATCGTCATTTTCATCGTCAGTTTTTTTTAACAAAGCATTCGTGAATTTTACGAAAAAAACGTAAAATGTTTCATATGTTAATAAAATGTACGAATACTATCGTCAAAAGTACAAATACTATCGTAAAATGTAATAAATTGCGAATCGATAAAATCTACGAATAATTTCGTAAAATAAACAATTCATATTCGTTATTTTATCATTTTATCGTATATTTTACACAACCGATTTCGTGTATTTTAAGCAGATTTTATTTGGGATCCGAACGATATGTCGAAAAATGAAATGTCGAAATTTTCAAAGCCTTGAAATGCCGAAACCAATTTTTGGCCGAAACAAAAAATGTCGAAAAAATATTTTAAAGCTAGAAATGTCAAAAAAATAAATTTTAAATAAATATGCAGACATTTTCATAGTAGCAAAAAATGTCGAAAATTAAAATGTCGTAATATCAAAATGTTAAAATACAAAATTCAAATCTTATTTGAGCCACATCATATCGATAGGGGTTGCAACTCACCTTCCGCGATATCAATGGAATTTTGGATTTCGCGATATGCATTATTTCCAGAGATACTGTTATTGTTTAAAGTTATTGTTTATGCATCATCTATTGATGCTTGTAACTCCGTTAAGGTGACTAATGATCATTATCCCTGCATTTCAGATTTCAAGTACTTGATTTATTTTCTTGATTTATTATAAATGTTAGTGCCAAATTTTCAGATAGTATTTTGATGGCATAATATTTAAAAATGACGCATTCAAATTAATTTAATATTTTTATAATAGTTTTTATAGTTTTAGATTAATATTTGCAGCTTATGGTATCTCACCCCACCTGAGTCCCATCGTAGCGGAAATATGAATCTCCGTACGAATACAAATTTTTAGCTACTCTAGGATCCATGCGGAATTGAACATATTCACCCTGAATTCCATTACGCACGGATCCTAAAGTAGCTGTAAATTTGAATTCGTAGCGAAGATTTGGATTTTCGCTACGACCAGACTCAGAACTTTGGTGTCTGTGTTACGAATATGTTATTTTTTAAAATCTTTATTTTCGTATATTATTATATTTCGTATACTTATTTAAATTTGTTGCTTACTAAAATATTTTTCTTACACAAGAATCGCTATTTTTGTTACTATGCATTTATTTCGACATTTATCGTACCAGAACCATATTTCAGAATTTTTTCTAAATTATTGTTTATTGGCCATTCCACACCAAATCGACAAAAAAGTAAAATTTAAGATTTAATTTTTTCGATTTCAATGAATAAAGATGCATTGATCAATTTTTTTATTTATTTATGCCGCCCACTACTTCCAGAGATACATTGGTTCAAAGTTGCAAAAATGTACCAAATATCACATTTGTGTGGTTGTTCATATTTAAATATCTCCTGAACGAGAAAGTCCGTTGAGGTCTCGTTTTTAAGTTAATAAAAAAAGATTTTTGAACAATTACGTCGTAACGTCTAAGCTTGAACATGTGGTCATTATACTAGTTTTTCAAATTTGATGTCCTTAAAAAGGACCCTTCTTCGATTTAATATAAATGTTCATGTCAAATTTCAAGATGGTATTTGATGACGTCATATTTAAAAAAAATAATTTTTAATTTTGATTTATTTTTTAAAATTGATGTCCTTTTTAATGACATCAATTTAAAGTGCAAGAATAATGACCACGGGCCACATGTTCAAGTTTAGAAGTTACAACATAATTGCTCTAAAGTCTTGTACTATTACACACAAAAACGGATTGTTTACGAAATTTTTGCTGCAAACAATCGTCATAAATGGTTTTTTTTAGTTAGCGCTTGGAATAAACACTTGTCAATTGCCTCAAATAATAATGAATTGAAGTATTTATTTGCCCGAAACACTTGGTTGCGAAGTATTGGACGAGTATTAACAAAAACAATCATTTATTTCCTTGAATGTTGAATTCTTAGTTAATTAGTATTTGTATTAAATCTCCTCTAATTCTGAATTTAAAATTTTTTTAAAATTAATATATCTGTTGGCCCATTTAAAATGTTGTTAATGTTCATTAATGAATCGTTTTAAATACTTTTTAGAGGCAGTTTATGCTCATGATCTTCCAAGGTCCTTCATAAAGACGTTTTTGATATTGCTATTAGGCTCAAGTTGAAGATATTTTTGAAGTTCAAATTTGAGATTCTAAATGTATTTTATTCAAATGATCTCACTTAAAACTGGAAGAAAAGATTGATTGGTTTCAATATGTTTTAGCCAAAAAAATGGTTCTGAGTATGGAAATGAGTCAAATCGGACAACGGACACGCTCTCCTCGCATACACCGAAAAAAATACTGTATTAAAAATAGCTAAAAATGTCTTGAAAATAAATACATATGTATTTGATTTACGTCCAAAAGCATATGTATTTATTTTTACTAAACTTATGTAGTTGTTTTTATATGGATAATTACTACATAATTTAACAGCTTTTCTATATAAAATTTCAATACATAAGTATTCCCACATTTTGTCTTTATTTATACGTCCTGAAATATGTAGAGAAATTACTACAAATGCCTATAATTTTACAATAATATGTAGTTATTTTACTTTGTTGTATTAATTAAATAAATAACATATTTATTTTTATTAATTTGGAAAATTTTATGAATGAATATTAATACCAAAAATAAGATACAATAATTATAAATCTGAAAACTATTTAGTTGTACCTCTAAGTATCATCAGTTCTGACGACTCAAAGAAATGGCAAGCACGTAAGTGTTTCTTTTCGGTTAAAACACATACGAATAATATGCTATGGTAAAACCATAACAGAATACAGGCGGCGATCGAAAAATGAGAGAGCGAACATTGAAAACTACAAAACTTTGCCGTCTCAATGCTAACGTCATGGCGCGTCACATCAGAAAACTACTCATCTGCAGCTGCGTGCTATATTTGTATACTGCAGAGTTGACAACTAAGTTTTAAAACCAAAAATATTCAGCGGTAAGCTTAGGTGGCATCTCTACAGTCATCTCTCATTAAGACGGTTCGGTTAGATGCTACGGACAGTTTTGGTTTATTTATATACCTCTTTAGCAGTCATCTGTCGTGTGCAAAAAAAAAACAACAACAACAAAATCAGTTTCTGCAATATGAAACCAAAGAATTCGTTTACACCTGCACGAGGGACGACCTTTCGTAATTCGTTCGTCAGTGATACCACACAAATTCAAATGAAAGCAAAAAACAAAACATCAATACAAATTGTGCAATATGTAGAGAACGAATACGTGGTGTAGTAAAAAATAAGACAAATAAAGGCAAATGTATTTAAAAACCAACAAAATGTAGTAGATAAATACAGTTTTGCTCCAATCTTAACTAAACTTTACACTAAGCATACATGTTCTATGAATAGATTTCAATTTGAAAATTATCAAGATTGGTCCATTGCCACGCCCACCTGTCATATAATTGAAATGTTAAAACGACTATAACTTTTGTTTGGAATGAGATATATTGTTTATAATTGGTATTTAGATACATAATGTAATTGCACATGACCATTCCTAATATGGGCATAATTGGCCAACTTCCACGCCTACCATTCTTTTTAATCTATTTAACTTGACCATCGTAAGAGATATTCTGATAATATTAGGTACTATGGTACATATCACAATTCTTAACTACCATACCAAATATGAGCCAGTTTTGTCAACTATAATGACGGAAAAGGCAAAACTGACATATTAAAGTAACAAAATTTAGTTAAAATAATTTTACGATTTTCGCATTTTTCTCATCACTTAAACTCATTTTAAATGCTGTGTGGCAAACTAATGCAGGCATGTTTAACACCGTTAGAAAGAAGACATTTCACCAATTATGCCTGTAAAAAGATTTATGAGAGCATTTGGAAGTTTTTTTTTCCATGTCTACTTTTTTATGAAAAATACGTAATTTTTGTTTTATGTTTTTGACAGATAATCAGGAAAAACACGAATAGCCATTTGAAATTTTTGATACACAAGATGATAGTTCTCTCAATTCCCAATAATATAAAACTAACACTCTGCATGTGGAGTATGAAAGAGTTATGACAGTTTTAATGTAACCCATTTTTATTTCTTGAAAAGCACTTGTTTAATTTTTCACTTTAAGCTAGCCTACAGAAGGATTTTTTCACTAGGGTGTATTATTTTTTGTTTGTTCTCTAGGTTCTCATAAATTATTAATAAAATGACATATTTTTAAACTTTCTGCAACAAACTTTAATTTCTGATTTTCGGCGAGCTAGACTAAGCTTCTGTCCCATAGTGGGCTGTTAATTTTATACTATAAATTCAGTTTTAATCAAATGTTTATAAAAACAATTAATTTTAAGTGATACATATTTTTGTATACAGGGGAATTTATAGTAAATTTATAGAATATATTTTATAGAAGAATTTATAATAATATGTGAATAATTTATAATTTAATTTTTAAACTTTAATACACTAAATAATTGCATAATACATTTTATGTATTATGTGGTACACGTATTTCAAAAATAAAAACTACAAAAAACAAAAATATACTACATATTCTGTAATATGTAGAAAACGAATTTCTAATACATTATGTAGTAAAATCCAGACAAATTAATACAAATGTATTAAAAAACGATCAAAATGTCGTAGACCTGCATTTTGTCAAAAAGAAGACATAAATGTAGTATAATTTACTACAGTAATTTTTTCGGTGCACAAATCACTTATATATATAATTTTTTGCAACCAATTACTTGAAAAGTATTCAAGATAAAGTTATAAAATTTAAAACGTATTATTACTTCACCTTAATTTTCCGCTTTTCTTTCATGAGCATTTTAATCATAAATTATTGAAAACAAGACTGTGAACTATTAGCCTCACAGATCAGCACATATATTATAAAATGATCGTGAACCACCATCTTTTATATTTCTACATTTGATCCATTTTTTAGATGTAACCTTAATTTACACTACATATTGCGTTCCAGCGTATAATCTATTATAAACTTAAAATTTTAATTTTAGATATTTATCACCTTTAATACGTAAGTAATTGCATTTTAAAAAAACTAAATTTAAGTTGATACAAAATCTGTTACGCTGCTAAATGAGTTTGACATGCCTGATCTATAGGATAGAATTATTAATAAAAACGTACTTCATAGGATGAAAAGTATTGTCGCTATAGTTTTGTCATTTTCTTTTAATAGGATAAACTATAGCACTAATAAAGGGTTTTTTAACAGGGACGATACAAGCAAATGACGCCATATTTCTTGCCGCCCTTTTGACATTTCTTTTTAGTAAGGTATGCCATTTCATGATGGAAAGATATATGAAATCGAATTTCGGTAGTAAATTTGAAGAATTTCGACTCGTTGTTGGCACGTATATCTGTCCCTGTCGTTCTACTTTTGTAGCGTCCCTGTGGAAAAACCTTGAAAAAAACTTTTGTAGCGCTCTTATTGAAAAACCCTTATGTTATATGAAGCAAACTATTGTTTTTGTATGCATTTCCTATTGCTTTTATATGATCAAATTATTAAATATGAACGTTACAAAGAAAAAAGTATCGTTCGTCATATTGACAAACGACGTACATCAAACTGTATTCGTAATATTGACAAACGAAGTTAATCAATATAACGTACAAGCATAAATGTTTTGATGTAGTCGTTAATCAATATTACGTATCGAAATCTTCAATCTCAAGCTCTCATGTATACACTCACACATACAGTAATAATGTAATGGAGGAAAACAAATAAGACGCCGTGCTGTGAACGTGTAAAAGTTGGTCTTCTGTTTCTTCCAAAAACAATAAAATATAATGCGCAAATTTTATTGGAAAATCGCAATAAAACTAAGTTTCAATAGTTATTCCGAAATTCGCAGTCAAATTGATTTCATGAATTAATTGGGCTATAAATTTGTTTGAATACTTCTGTTTTATTTAATTACTATAATAACATTTAATTTTCAATAGGTCTTCCGAAATCCACAGTCAAATTTATTTCATGAATTAATTTGACTGTAAATTTGTTTGAATACTTTCGTTTCATTTAATTACTATTTAATTAAAAACATTATAAGTATTATGAACGAGTTTATTAAATAGCATTCGTAACATTAACGTACTTTAAAATCTTTCAATGTGTTAGTAAATCTCGATTGATTAACACAACACGTAATATTGACGAACGCGATCATCGGTTGACATTTGATTAATTTGTTTGTCGTATTAATGTACAAGTTCGTTGTATTTACATAACTTCTTGGTTCTGTGTATAGTTGTGCCATTTTATTTTATAGGACGCATATATAGAATGAATAGAGTTACGATTTAAATCGTTGAACATAATTTTATTAAATACTAATTAATATTTTTACATTTATTCATTTCCAGATTGACTTCGCTGTATCGCATTGTTGTACGCAATCAAAAGGAAGGAAGGCAGCGAAGGAAGGCAGCGAAGGAAGGCAGCGCAAAAATTCAAGTCATGGACGTTTACACACTTGAAATAATTTTTATTTCCATTTGGCATAGAATTTTGTATAATACATATGTATTTAATAAAATTGAAATACAAATATTATTGTTTCAGTTGCATTTATTTATTTATCTATTTTGCAATAATACTAATAGCATAAAGAATTAAGAGGATTAATCCTATTGAATATAAAAAACTATAATTTGAATAGTATGTTCCCACAGAAATGTTGAAGTTGTTTCGTTTTACAAAAATGTGTTGTGGTATTACTTTTAAATGATTTATGCTATTGGTTTTATGTTGCAATATATTTAAAACAATATATAATACAATTAATAATTTTATCATATTGATATAATAGTATAATTCGGTTTATTTCAATGTGATAAACTATTCTTTTTAATGGGACATTCCAGTATTAATAGGACATATTTTTTTTAGTAAAAACTAAAATTTTTAATAGTAAAAACTATTTAAATCAATAGTGAGACTAATAGGAAAAATCGCATTGATTAATTTTAATAGTAACAAAATCGTTGAATCAATGGGAAATCCTATGAATTTCATAGTTTTTTTTTTTGAGTGTAATGTTTCTAAGACAATAGGTACCGAACTTTTAAGCCCTTTTCAGACACTTTTTAAAATTATTAATATACAGACTTTTAACAACTACTTTCTCAAAAATCCGTAAACGCTATTTTTCTTTCAATTGTCAATTACAATATTCCAACAAATACTATTATTCCGATTTGTTTTTGAAACAAAACTCATAAAATATTGGTATTTTTAGACTGTTATTAAATTGTTAATTATTAATAATTATGCAGAGCATAGTTCAAACTAACGATCAAAATTACTAACATTTATTCATGAGTTCTTATTTTAAAAATATGCCCTATCAACACAGTGCCCATCCATACCGTTAACATACGATTTCAATTTTCTCCTAAACGTTATGTAATATTTAAAAACACGTAACATGGAGTCAAAATCATATCCAGCGAATTATATAGAATTGATGTATGTCTTTTAGGCCGGGTCGAAAAAAATTTTTTAAAGACCACCCCTAAAATGAAATATTACCTCGTGAAAGTGTGAGAAATATATATCCTTTTTTGTAACCACCAAATTCATTATATTTGATGTCCGATCATCATTTATATCGTTGGAAAGATCTCGACGGTTAATATATTTGTTCCATACGTTTAATTGACTTTCGAGGTCAACTTCAACGAATGCTGTTAGTTTTTTCAGACTTCTACCCCCCTAAATGCATTTTTTTTATCATATAATTAAAGTTCTAGAAGAAATATAAAACTTTACCGTTGAAAATAGTCAGAAAAATGTGACCTAACCTTCCTTACTGGTTTATATTGTGTTTTTCTAATAATTATACCCTACACTAAGAGCGAAAGGGTATATTCAGTTTGGTACACCGTTTGTAACTCTCTGAATAAAGCATCTCCGGTATGAAAAAGTATATATATTCTTGATCACCATGACCTCCTGAGTAGATTTAGCGATGTCCGTCTGTCTGTCCGTCCTTCTGTCTGCCCGTCTGTTCTTCTGTCTGTTGAAATCACGATTACAGAAAAATTAGAAGAGATCAAAGAAATTTAGATTTAAATTACTTATATATCAATGCTGTCTGAACAAGAAAATTGGCAAGATCGGTCTATTGTGACCTGAGTACCGACCACTTATGTTCACATACCTCGTATAAAATTTATATCTACAGATCAATTTTACTGTATACGTGCTTAGGTAAACTTTTTTTGGTCAAATATATATTGATATCATGCTCAAATACATGAAAATTTTGTTTTCCCACGAAACGACTTGTGGTACCCAAAAAAAAGTTAAATTCGGAACACCTACCCATTTGTAAATTTAGGTATCAAATGAAAGGAAATTCTTCAGCGATGGAAAGTTGGTAGTTATTTTCAGGATTCGTATACCCTGGTGACCTATATATCACTTTGAATGGTAACCACACATATGTGTAGGGTATTTATAGTCGGCTTAGACCGACTATAATTTTGATAATCCTAACTATCATAATTACACCTACTTTAAAATTTCCCATGTGATCTAACCTTCCCAACTGGTTATTTGTTTTTTTTTTTTGATTGTCTCATATTCGTAACTCACGCCTAGGCTGGAACACTTTCACCCCAAAAGTCGTTAGACATCACAAATTTTATTTGTTTGTTAAATATTTTTATGCATGTTAATCCGACCATTTAATGATATTTAAGGATATAAAGCTCATAAAAGGACTATTTTTGACAAAACCTAAATTCGTGCACTTGTTGCAACTAATCATAACCCATAACGGAGGACGAATTGCGAGAACATGTTACTGTTTTTTTTAGCGGCTAAACTTAATACTTTTGAAAAAAAAAAATTAACTTCAACTTATTATCAAAAAATATGTTTAAAAACCGCAAAAAAAATTTGAAACCGCGATATTTTAAAAAATCTGTCAACGTTTTTTTTTATTTTGGTCTTAAAATACTCGGGGGATGCCCCAATCCCGCCCATATGAAGCAGTCCCTGCGGACTCCATAGTATACTCGTGCAATACAATGTACACGGATATAAAAGATTTGTTTGAATATGTTTGAATGTAATTAAAAAATAATACGAAATCACCATATATGTCTTACGAATGAAGTGTAATTAAATTATTGTTCAGATTGTAATAACATATTACTATGTGTAAACATTTTAAATATTCCCCAGCGAAATCTGTCAAACTTATCATAAATATGTTACAATACAAACATAAAATTTTATTTCACACACAACTCGTTTCGCAGGAAAACATCATTTTCATTTGTCAATATATATTTTTTTTAGCATGATGTCAATATATATTTGACCAAAAAAGTTTACCTAAGCACGTATACAGTAAAATTGATCTGTAGATGTAAATTTTATATGAGGTCTTTGAACATAAGTGGTCGGTTCTCAGGTCACAATAAAACGATCATGCCAATTTTCTTGTTCAGACAGCTTAGATATAATCGTGATTTCAACAGACAGAAGGACAGACAGACAGACGGACATCGCTAAATCGACTCAGGAGGTCATGCTGATCAAGAAAATATATACTTTTCCATACCGAAGATGCTTTCTTCAGGGTGTTACAAACGGCGTACCAAACTGAATATACCCTTTCACTCTTAGTGTAGGGTATAAAAATGAAATTAGATGTAAATAAAAGTATTCTAGTAATATTCTTCTTGTATACTAAGTTTACATTCGGTGACCGCCATTTTCTGCATACGTGTCTTTTGATGTTTGTTGAGAAAACGTATTCGTATCGGTAATACGATATCATTTGTAAATTTAAACGAGTTGGGAAAGTTAGGTCACATGGGTAAGTTCGGTCACATGGGGCGGATTTTTATAGTCGGTCGGGCCCGACTATGGAATACCCTACACCTTTGGTGGGGATATTAACCCTCAGAATATTATTCATATATTAGAAATTTGCGTCTTATATCCCCATAAATTAAAAAATTATATAAAGTATAAAAAAAAAAAAAAATTGAAAAATGTAATTGGGCGGACCACGCCTATATTTAAAATTTTGAAAGGCAAATATTTCATAGATTTGATTTTAATAATTTACGGATCAAATTTCCACTATGAAAACCCGGGAAAAAAAAAGAAAAAAAAGTGGGCGGATCACGCCCATTTTTGGACCACATATTTATAGGTGAATTATAACAATACCTTTTAAATTTTATAACTATACCTTGAATACTTTTCGAGTTATTAGTTCCGAAAGAATTATATAAAAGTGACTTGTATGGGAGGTGGGCGTGTCCGTTGACCGATTTGGCTCATTTTCAAACTCAGTTCCTACTTTTGGCTAAAATATATTGAGACGAAATTTCATCGCATTCTGATCAGTATTTCTCAAGTTATTCTGTATTCGGACAGCAAGACAGCAAGACGGACAGACAGACAGACGGACATGGCTAAACGGACTCAGGTAATGATGCTGATCAAGAATATATATACTTTTCCATACCGGACACGCCTCCTAAGGAGCGTTACAATATATGCACAAAGTTAATATACCCTGTACCTCATAGGTATAGGGTATAAAAATATACAAATTGTGGTACAAAAAGTACAAATAGTAACAAATATCTTTTAATAGTGCAGTATATAATTAAATTGTTCCTGAATGTTTTTCTAAAAATATTGTGAAAAGCCGACACGGATATTTCATAAAAAAAAACCACAACTGAAAAATCAGTGCTTCTATTTTCAAACAGAATTCGGCATGGTTTAGTAAAACAGGCTTCGCAAATTCCTTGCCAACGCTATGTGCTGTACTGCGACTTGTACTTGCAGTTTTAATACAATTATTTATTTATGCATTTAAAAATGTGTATATGAACTAAAATATAATTATTTCCCACTGTGCATGTTTAATGATTTTTAATAAAAATTAATAAAAAAAAACAATATTTTATTTTTATTTTATTTTCAGGATTCCTTTCCGAAAATATTTAGACATTATGTTTTTATGCAAACATACTACTTTTTGAACTGAAGCAATTGATATATTTCTCTGGAAACATATTTATATTCAGGTCATTCCAAATCATGTTATATTTTAAACATATTTATGTTTCGGTTCAAATATTTATTTTGTTTGGATGCAGTAATTATTATGTTTCTATTAGAACATACACTATTTTAAGGGGCAACATCAAAATGTTTCCGTGATATCATAATGTAAATCAGAGCTCATTAGAACACTCCCAGTATACCACGACTCGGAGCCTCCAGTGTATCGAACAAATCTCGAAGTGGTTTCGAGAAAAAAAAATCGATCTCGTTATTATATCGAAACGATTTTTTATTAATTTTATATTCAATTGTTTAGAAGGTTTCTGAAATGTCTACGAGAAAAAACATTGATCTCGTTGTTATATCGAAACTAATTTTTAAAGATTTTCGCATTCAGTACCTCCTTTCAGGTACATGCCTGCTTTCGTCTCCTGTATATAATTTTGGTAACGATATGCAGGTCCGAACAGTTGGAACACCCTTTTGCGTTCAAGTAATGTCAGTGTCCGCAAGAGTTAGGTCAATTTCATTATTATAAAAGCAACGATTTTCGTTTCTTTGTTAATAAATGTTAGAACTTATGATTGCGACTCGTTTCCGATTTTAAAAATAAGGTCACCAGGTGTCCAGTGAGATTTTCTTTATGACTGTATTTACCTGTGTTTAAAATAAATAGAGTGGCCATTATTTTTTTATATTTTTATGTTAATTTCACTTTATTTCATTAAAAATAAATTATGAAAATAGTGAGCTTTGAATTTTCAATTTTTATGTATTTTTGTTTTTGATGTGGTACTTTTGAATTTTAATATTTTTAAAAAAGAAATTATATAAGAACATTTTCAAATAAATAAAAAAAAAACCTTAACGAGACCTTTGATTGCAACTTTCCTTCGAATGAATTTCAACATGGCGATTTGCCGAATAATGATTGCTACAAGAAAAAAGAACCCCCAGACACAATTTTAATGTATAACATGACAATGTCAACTAAGCCTCCACCAAAACCAAATATTTTGAAGCAGCAACATCGTCCAGAAAATAGAGCTTTATTTTCTCAATCTCTGAGTTCCTCGCACCAAAAACCAACAAAATCAACTAAGCCGCCACCGAAACCAAATATATTGAAGCAGCAACATCGTCCAGCTATGACCTCTCAATCTCTGAGTTCCTCGCACCATAATAATAAAATTGTGAATAACAACACAAAATTGAATCCTCCTAATGAAACCAGTGCAACATCAAATTGACATACATCAGCCAGTGGAAATACCAGATCAAGTCTCCCACTCAGGCGTCGCATCTCATTCAACATTATATTCAACGGAATACCAGGAAATTCAAGATGCCCCATCTATTTGTTCAGAAAAGAATGAAACGTACCAACACCGGTAACATAGTAGAAATAGATGTTTCAAATTTTCGCAATGGCTGTAACGTAGAAAATAATTGTATACCTAGAAATTCTGAAAATAGATTTGCCATACTGGGCGATTTAGAATTTGAAACTACACCTAAAAACACAAGGAAAAATAAATCAGGTAATAGTGGGGTAGTATCTCCTCCTTCGGTAGTATCTCCCCCTTCTCGAAAGAGACTTTGTCCTCCAATCTTTTTAAATAACGTAAATATAAAATATTTAGTAGACCAACTTAACGCAAAATCACCTAAAATTTTTTTTAAAATCGTAAACAAAAGTAAAGTAAAGAGCAAGCTTTATCTAGATGATGCATCAGCACATGCTGAAATGATGTCGCTTCTAAGAGAAAAAAAAATCGACTCTTATTCTTACACACCAAAGGAATTCAAACATATTAGTGTGATTCTTAGGGGACTTTATCATAAATCTGATATCGATGAAATAAAACAAGCTTTAGAAGAAGTCGTCCCGAACACTCTTCAAAAAGTAGATAAATTTACAACTTCATTTTCTATTCGAAATAACACCGATACCGGTTTATTTTTAATTTCCCTTTTACCAGGGAAGAAGTTAAATGATATAAAACATATTAGATATCTTTTAAACCAATCAATTACGTGGGAAGTCCCTAATCAAATTCAAAAGAAATACAATGTAAACGATGCCAATACTGGGGACATATTGCCAACAACTGCTATCGTACATATAAATGCGTAAAATGTAATGAAAATCACGAACCAGGTAATTGTCTATTAAAAAAAGATATTAATTCAATTCCTTTTTGTATTAATTGCAACGAATCTGGCCATCCAGCCAATTGGAAGGGTTGCTCCGCTTACAAAAACTACATTCTTTATAAAAAAAAATTTATAAATGAAGCTAAGGAAAGAAAACAAACCGCTATTAGAAATACAACCCAAGCATTGAATAGAGCTTCATTTGTTTCGCACAATAAATCGTATGCTAGCAATTTTTACGAACAAAATTCTGAAGCAATTCTAACAAAATCAAATTTCGTGCATAAAAAACCACAAATAATCGAGGAATTTTTAAAAATTTCAAAATTACTCTGTGAACCAGAGCCTTTAAATTTAGAAAAAAAAATTCATAATTTCTTGAAAAACTATAGAAATTTATCAACTTCTCAAGCTAAATCTGAATGTTTGGATCTTCTTTCCCAAGTTAAAAAACAATATGGGCCGTAAAAATTTAAATCTACTTACTTTTAATGTTAGATCACTTATCGAATCAAGCAGAAAAATTGAATTATTAAGTATCCTTCACAACAATAATATCGATATTGCTTTTATTCAGGAAACACATAATCCATCATTAGAGGATTATGATTTTATTCGAGATAAATCTTCCCAAGGAGTTGGATTTGCTATTAAAAACTCATATAATTATCATAGTATTTCCATTCCTGGTTTATTATTCCCAAATAAATTTATAGAAGTCAAATTATTAGTAAATGGTTTCATCAAACATTTTTTATTTGGATCAATTTATTTTCCGTGCTATTTCTGTTCATCGTCAATTTTCTCTGGATTAACAAATTTTGCTAATTTTGCTAAAAACTTTATAGGAGGTGACCTAAATTCAAAAAATCGTACTTGGGGTGATACTATCGACAATTGTAATGGTAAAAATTTATTAAATTGGCTACAAAACTTTAGTCTAGATTTTTCAAGAATTTCAGATAGTAAGCCATCTTTTCCGCTTGGATCATCATTTCTTGATCATTTTTTAATAAGTTCAAACTTGTTGGACCTAGTTAATCCAAATTTCTCAGTTTGCAGCCTTCCCACTTTTTCTGACCATTTTCCACTTATGCTTAAATTTAATTTACTGAACTTTGATTTTATATTACAACAAATTCGTAGTTTCTCTTCATTTTCCGAAACTAATTGGGACCTTTTTAAGTCCGACCTTTCAGAAAGTCTAGTTGATATAATTCCTCGATCAGAGAGGAATCTTATAAACTCTGAAATTGATGGTTTAATAGAGAAATTCACTTCAACTGTTAATTCAGTAACTAATGCACATTCTAAATTTATAGAAATAAAAAATAAAAAAATCTTTGTATCTGATCATATAAAAAAAATATTCCGTATAAAATATGAATGGCAAAAAGAATTAAAACATATATTTCACAGAAATTATAATAGAAAAAGTTCAGAATATAACTTATTATCTAAACAAATACAACTTTTAAAAAAACTTAATAAAGAGCAAGTGGAACAAGAACAGGCAAAAATATTTAATGAGAAACTTGAAAAAATTAAACCAGGACAAAACGCATACAAGCAAATTTTCAACATTATTGGTAAAAGGAAAAATTCGACATGCAAAGAAATTACTGTTAATATTTTAAAAATTACTGATGATTCAGATATATTAGAATCATTCCGTTATCATTTCGAATCAATCTACAGAGATAGAATTCCAAACAGACCAGATATCTCTGACATCACAAACACGATTGACGAATTACTTAATAATATACCTTGCAGTGCATCCGTTTTTAATGCCCAATTTAATTCATTAAATCTTCAAAATTGTTCGCAACTAATTTCAGTAGAAAATATAATTTTAATTTCAAAAAATATAAACAATAAGAAAGCTTTTGGCCTAGATAAAATTTCAAATTATCTCATTAAAAAATTTCCACCTTTAGCTTTTAAATTCCTTACGATAATATTTAATAACTGTTTGAACAACGGCTATTTCCCTAATATCTGGAAAATTGCAAAAATTGTCCCCATTAAGAAAAAAACTGGAGCTTCAAATCTTGATAACTTTAGACCAATTTCAATGCTTTCAAATTTAGGTAAATTATTTGAACACGTAATCAGAGAAAAAATGGACATAAATATGGAAGAGAATATATACCATGCCATCAATTCGGTTTCAAAAAAAGACACTCCACAGTGCATGCTCTTCTTAAATTTCATAACGATGTTATTTCTAACTTAAGAAATAGTAAATGTACAATTGCAGTGTCTCTTGATATTGAAAAAGCTTTTGACCGTGCTTATCATGATGGAATATTATTTAAATTAATTAAATTAAACTTCGACCCCTTTATTATAAAAATGTTTAGTAGTTTCTTCTCTAATAGAAAATTTTGTGTTGAACTAAATAATTCTCTTTCAAATTTTGGTTATGTTAAAAGCGGTGTACCGCAAGGTTCAATCCTGGCTCCTCATCTGTACAGCATTTCTATACATGACTTTCCACATGATTTTAATGGTTCAAAGCAGAGATCGGAAATGCCAGTGTGCGTGCGCCCGCACATGCCCCTTTCTTCATACACTGACGAGCAAATTTGTTTTACGCAGACACTGCACTCGGGCATCACATTTTTTTTACAACACATCCCGTCGCAACGAGTGATGCTTTGCATTATTCTCGGTACCTGCCCTCGTGCGTGCTACGAAACTAAAAACTGCAGCCCGCGCAGACGTGCAATGAGAAAATAGAGAAGCATATCGCGCAAGTGCTATGGTATTTATTTCGCGGGGCAACTCCGTGCAACAGCGAAAACAGACTGCCCCTGGCAGCACGCGCATTTTTCACAGCCAGTAAATTTTATTGGCACTTTTTTACTAGACTGCGCAATGTTTTAATAATTTTTATATAAAACTATTGATAATACAGACAAGTTTGGCAATACTCAAATACACTTTTATCGCAGTTTTATTTTGGTTTATAAAAATTGTATCTTTTAATTGTTCGTTGAACAGAAAAATAAATTTAACATGAAATCTTAATCAACATTTTTATTCAAACACAAAAATTATTATGTGCAAAAATCTATTTTAATAAAAAAGCTACATGATAGGCTTCGAAAAATAATGTATATCCTCATTTGTAAAAATGTACACTAAGTTTAAACTTGCACTGAAAAACTTGTACTAAATTATACAATTTTTATAAACCAAATTAAAACTTCGATTAAAAGTGTATTTGAGTATTGCCAAACTTTTCTGTATTAACGATAGTTTTATTTAAAAATTATTAAAACATTGCGCAGTATATTATAACAGTGCCGAACTCATGCGCCACATAAGAATGTCATACAAGAAAAAATTATCTGGCTGTGAAAAACTGCCCCGCGTGCTGCCCGGGGCAGTCGGTTTTCACTGTTGCACGGAGTTGCCCCGCGAAATAAATACCATAGCACTTGCGCGATATGTTTCTGTATTTTCTCATTCCACGGGCTGCAGTTTTTAGTTTCGTAGCCCGCACGAGGGCAGGTACCGAGAATAGTGCAAAGCATCACTCGTTGCGACGGGATGTGTTGTAAAAAAAATGTGGTGCCCGAGTGCAAAGTATGCGTAAACAAATTTGCTTCTCATTTACTTAAGGGCGCGGGCGCGGGCGTGCAAATCCGAACTCTGGTTCAAAGGGTATTTTATATGCGGATGATTCACTAATTTATGCTCATCACGAATCTCCTTTGGAAGCACTGAACATAGTATCAAGGCATCTATCATATGTTCACAAGTTTTACAAAAATTGGGGAATTTCAATTAATTCTTCAAAATCAGAAGCCATTTGTTTGCGTAATGCATCTGGAAAATGTAAATATACTGTAGTTCCAGAAAGTAAAAATTTGAAATTATTTTTAAATGGAATAGAAATCCCATTCAAAAATAGTTTAAAATATCTCGGCGTTACTTTTAATAAATTATTTAAGTTTAATGAACACTCTAGATTAATTTTAAATAAAGTTTACAAAATTAAAGGTATATTCGCAAAACTTTTACATAGTAAATATCTAAGTCAAAAAACTAAATTATTAATATATAAAGTAAGTATTCGACCGGCTCTTCTTTATGCATTTCCAATTTGGTTTACAATATCTCCATCTATGGCTAATAAATTTGAAATTCTTGAACGAAAAGTTTTAAGACTCTGTATCGACAGAATTATGAATCATATGTTAAACGATTCTCCAACAACTACATTTACAGTACTGCTTTTGTAAATCCTCTATGTAAATATGCTCTTTATTTGCTTGAAAGATTCATTAAAGGAGTTTCTCTCCATGATAATTATTTAATAAAACAGGTGTTTGATTCACAAAAAACGACAAATTGGTCTACTTCGTATTACCTTTCTCATATTGGTCTTATTAATGAGGCAATTGCTACGTAAATGGATTTGACTACCCCACTTTTACCTGATTTTTACAAAAATGCTTCTCCCAACACAAATCGAGGTTAATCTTAAAAATAACTTTTTATATAAAAATAAAAATTCTTTAAAAAAAAAAAGAAACAAAAAAAAAAAGTTTGTTCATTTAATCCAATAATGTTATAAATTTAATTATATATTATTATTAGTTTAAGTTATTTTTATGCGTAGTTCTAAGTTTTTTATTTTTTATTTTAGTTTTAAGACCAAAAAAATGTGGGAAAATAAATCCCCAAAAAAATATTTAGTGTCGGGCGCAAGCACTTAACAATTTTAACACATAATCAACAATTAATTTAACACGAGGCAGAAATACGAAGCAAGTTGCTTTAAATAAAACCAATGTAAAAGAATTAAAACAATACAATATAATTCTAAGTATTCTTCTAATTTTTAGAAACAATTGTTTAACCTAAATTGTACATTGTAAAAGTTCGAAAAGACTCAATAAAATACTTTACTTTACTTTTTGTTTTTGATGTAAGAAATATTTTCGTTCAGAAATAAAAAAAAAAGTAAACACATGCTAAGGTCGTAGACTCATTTCCGAAAACTATTTTGTTTAAATTGAAATTGAATATGAAAATAATATACGACAAATTTATATAGAGTACCCAGTAGGAGCAACCGACAGAAAATAAAATGCAATGGAAAATGATGATGGTTAGTAATTGTGTTACGAAATTAAATTCAATAGAAAAAAATATATTAATGCGATGGTGCAGACCATGATGCGAAGGACATAATAAAAAAAATAGAGATAGGTGAAGACATTTTTTTTGATTTTTTCTGTTTTTTTTATTGTCATTGCGGATGACATATTTAAACCAGTTTATTTAAACCAATCAGAAAGCCCAATTCTGTCGTCAAGAGCTTCTAGAACGCTTCGATTTTGAAATAATTCTCGTAACGAGAAACCGGGTATTTGTAGTGCTTTGGTATGTTCATGTTTTAACAATGCAATGGTCAGATATATAATGATATGGAGAATTACCCGATCAGTACATAATCATTGCCTGAGGTGGGTACATGATCAGGACACTGCGTTACAAGGACATCGTGGGCCTCGTCATATCCCGATCATCTCAAATAATGACATGATCAGATCATGAGCATGGCCCTACCAAAATTTCTACCAGGGTTAGTGATTTTTCATTTATAATATCGTTGGTATGGTAGTGCATACGAATTTTACAACGTTTTTGTTATAGCGGTATACTTATTTCGATTTTATTGAACCATGGACTTTTCAATGAACACGACGCTATATCACCTCCTGAATGTGCCCATTTTTGTAAATTAAATACACCAACACATAGTACATAATGTATATGGTATTTACAGTCGTTTTAGCCTTTCTAATTATTTTAAACTAATTTTAAATGATCTGGATTAAAAAAATCTACTTTTCAAACCACGTAATATAAATTAAATAAAATATGCTCAAGGGTAAGATCAGGAAAACCGCATCACGTTTTAATCAGGCACTTATGTGGAAACCTGATCATGACCACTCGGATAGGTCAAGAAGATTCAGAGAAATCAATTGTTAGATCAATTCAATTGTTAGAATCAATAGTTAAAACAAGATATTTTATAACTTGTGTAAACATTTTATTTGTTTAATTCTGCATTAAATTTGTGCTACCTGTTACACACTTCGTAAACAGTCAGCTTTGTTAAAAGTAGTTTTTGTTGTGCTTAATAATAATAATAAATCTTCTACAATGTCTACATTTCATGATGTTGTTCTCATATTGTTGTTGTTGTTGCTCCTTAGCATCAAGATCAAGTCGCGCCTTTCTTTAATAGGCGTGGTTAGCAACAAACAAAGCGGCATCGGCTCCAGCGCCAACAACGCTGCCAGCAACATATTTACCAGTGGCGGCTTCACCGTTACCCTGAAATGACACAAAAAATATATATTTAAAAATTAATACTATTCTTTCGGTTAAAAATAAATTTTAAATTGGTTGATTCAATTGATTGTAGGACATTTTAGTTTTGGTTGGAATAAGTTGGTGGAATAAGACAAGAAGTCGGTTGGCGTAACAAATCACTATGCTGTGATACTTATTTAGTCGATCTAAGAATGTCACCCTGTATGTGTATCTGACACTCCGTCTTGTCGACAAATATTCTTAGAAGCATTCTATGTACTACAGAGACATCTATGTTCAACTTTATGTCCTATGCCTTTCGAGGTAGTACTTTTTGTGACAAATACATTTGACATGATTTTGATAAATATTTTGTAAGCCGATAGGTGCAGACACTAGTCTTTCTGGGATGTCATCTAAATAAAACTAGCCGTTGTGAATTTGAAAAAAACGCAATATTACATTAATTTGAAGTAATCACTCTCTCTCTGTATTAACCTCATTTTCCAGCTTACTACAGATTTAATGTAGTAAGCTGGAAAAATTTATATTTAGCGTATTCACAGTATCATGATATTGGTACGACATTGTTCGAATACGACAGTACGGCAGTTGAACTCACAGCGCCACTTTTCTGCTTGTTAAAATATTTTGTCAAATAAATGCAGCTGATTCTTATAATATTAGGATTTTTTGTAATTATAATTAATATTCCTCGATTTGAAAAGAAAAACAATTAATTAACATTTTATGTGCACTATAGTCTTCAATTTCAGAAATGAAGAAAACTTCATTTCACAAAATACGACACCAAAAACATGCCTCCGGGCTTTTCTCAAATACAAGACTTGTGGTATTTCACTTTTATAAGGGATATAATAAATTTCTGTGTTATTATTATACTACATGTATTTATATTGTAAATACTACATGGCAAAATACCATACTAAAATACGATGAACTGTGAATACGCTAATTAAATTTTCTTTAAAAAGTCTCGTTTTATGCGTACGTTGCGGTAGAGGCGGTAGAGGCGGTAGCTCAATTGGTTAGTGGACTGCGAGAGTAACAGCAACCGCTGAACCGAAAGGTCCCGTGTTCGATGCTAGCAACTGTCAACATAGAAAACAAGTAATTGATTTAAAATATGCGCCTGAAATTATATCATGACTGGCGAAGAAAATTTTCTTAGCGTAAACATTTCAGAGCAGAGGTCTGAACATGATATTACGAGTATTGTCAGAGTCGCACGCAATCTGAAGAACTCTGAAGAATTTAATTTACAAACAACTTAAATCTGCGACGGGACATGGTTGCATTTCTTTTAAAACTATATTAATTGATAACTAATCAAACTTTGTGCTGATAAAATGTGTTATTTTATTTATAAAGTCTGTATGTATATTATTGTATTTAAATTATGGTCATAAAAATGTCACAAGTAAAAAAAATAACATACAAAATATTTATATAATCCATGATCTTAAAAACGGTAATTCGGAAAGTTAATTTTTCTACGTCCATGAATTTTCAAAACTTATCATAGTAGAGTTTGTAACTATTACACTTTTTTAGCTATACTTTTTATTTTAATTAAAAAAAATTATTGGGTGCTAATTGAGTATTAACTAGGGCTGTGCGATTAATGAATTTATCAAAATCTTGATTAATCAGAATCCTGATTAATTGAATAATCAAAAACCCTGATTAATCAGAACTTTAATTAATCTAATTAATCAGAATTTTGATTAATGTGATTAATCAGAATTTTTATTAATCTGATTCATCAGAACTTTGAATAATTAAAAATGAACCATTTTTTTTATTAACATTTGAAAATGTTGTCAACTTAAATATAGTGAAAATTTATTTTTAAAATAATTAGAAAATAAAAAGAAATGTTTTAAATGTTCAAAAGCCATATAGTGAAGTATTTTTAAATATTTCGCGACCCAAAAGTTGAATAATCAAAAATTATGATTAATCAAAATGCAAATTAATCAATTAATCACAATTTTGATTAATCATTATCCTGATTAATATATTATTCGAAAATATTGATTAATTATTCAATCAATTAATCAGAAATTGATTAATCATTTAATCGATTAAAAAGAAATTGATTAATCAAATAATTAGACAAATCGAATAAACGATTTATTTGACAGAAAATACTATACTCCTTATATTAAGAAAAGTTAACTACATCGAGTCAAAATGATTTTTATTTATTTTAAGACTTTTTTTTACACTGAGACAGAGAGTATATATTTGATATAGAGTTTCCATACAGGTGGTTTCGCTGCCACTTTTGTCAAATAAATTCAAACATTGGTTAAGTGGAAATAGAAACGAAAATGTTGTCAACAGACACATTTTCAAATCAATATTCTGATATTTTCTGCCACATTTTTGGACAGAAAAATTATTAAAATTTATAAGGCGTTGGATTGCAATATATCTTGGTAAGTTTGGTTGCAAATTATCCGTGGACAGATCTAGTTTTGTGCACTGTTTTCCTCTGTTAACTTCAATCTGTAAAATTCCAATACCACATAACCAATGTTTTCGGCAGCGACGCCAGCAAACTCGGAAGGAAACTCTGTATCAAATGAATACTCTCTGACTGAGGTGAAAATGTGTTAAAATTAAATGAAATTGTGTTAAATTTAAACACAAACGACAAAAAAAAACATAAAATTTAAAATAATTTTCTTAATTTTAGTAATTTTTTAATATTGAAAATTATAAAAAATATAAATATTTTTTAATTATGTGCGATTTTGACTAAACTAACTGAACACTAAATAAAATTTTGTCGGTAAAGCAGCGTTTACTTTTTAATTTATCAAATTTTTGAGCAAACTAAATTGAACTAAATTAAAGACAGCAAACAGGCATTAACAATCGATTTATTAGGGACTTTAACAATTACCGGTTACCGAATGGCAATCGAATAAAAAAGTTTAAAAGATAAAATGAAAAATTGTATAAAATTGCAAAAATTCTCCTCTTTCATTTGATGTCAGTTCTAGCATCTTAGATATGTATAATTATTTCAATAAATTTTTCGAAATTTGTTACCCATTGAAAGTATGAAGTCATTTTAAAAGCAAACACGATCACGAAATAAAAAACTGTAAACGCAGTTCAGCTCAAGTTAAACTCATAGTTTCAGATCTATATAATTCACATGTTCATGTGTAACGAAATTTTTCACTTTTTATCGGACGGTGTTATACGACGAGCAGGGTGACACTGAGTTTCAGCTTACCTCGTAAATGCTGCCCCTAGATGTATGTATGCATTTCACATTTATGCTACATACCGTAAATGCTGCATACCTTCAGTCGCATTAAACAAACGATTTTAAATTATTGTGATTAAATTGAAACCATTTCGTTTAAATTGAAAACAATTTCGTTTAATTCTAAAACAATAGTTTTTAATTTCCATTTTAAACATTTGTTCTTAATTTTAACATCAATTTTCCTCAGTTTCGAATTAAAATATTGTTATGAAAAGAAAATTGTTTTCTTAAAATAAGAAATATTAATTTTAATATGTGGACAATTTTTCTTAACTCTATTTTAAGTTGTATTTCCTTATTGTGAGGAAACTATTTTCTGAGTGTAATTCGTAATTCGTAATTCTTTTTACTTAATTAAATATACTCGCTACGGCCCTGAATACGCCAAGAAAACATTCGATTTCTTTCGCATGTTTCAGATACAATATTTCACAGGACTGAACGTTATCGAAATTGCGTTCCATATGTTTTTGTTTTTATTTTATTACATTGTTTATTTTTTATCCGAAAATCCCCGTGTCCGCACATTATTTTTTACCGAAACTGATTGTGAATAAAATTTGAGCTCTACAAAATGCCAACAGTGATATTTTCAATATACGTATACGGAGACAGTTTAGAATATTCCCAAGTTGAATTTTTTTTTTCATATTAGGGTTCTTATCGTTATACGTCATGTTGTTTATATAACATGTAAAAAACTAGTAATGGACACGTAAGCAAACTATAACGTGATTCAGGTAAATCACGCTTGATTGTGATTTAATCTAAATTTACTGACGTGATTGTGAGTATGTTTGAGTAGAACAAAAAATGCTCGTGAGTAGTGTGAGTGAAAAGAAAAATCCTTTCGTTAGCGAAAACTCACTCACATGCCCATCTCTAGTAAAAACACAATGATCAGTACCCGATACATCACGCCGTTATATATTATTTATATAATAAAAAAAAAAATTGTGTAAAATATATTATATAAAATGATAAAATAGAAACAGGGAATAAGAAATACAAAATAATTATTTTATATTTTATTTACCGTTATTTTATAGTTCTTTTAATAGGAAAATGCAAATCAGAATGTATGTGGAGTAAACATGCCATATTTGTTGCATAAGGAATAAGCATAATGTGCAAAACTTTAAAAATAAAAATATTAAAACTACAAAAACAGAAAATATTAAATAACAGTATGATGCAGTATTTTTGTAAGAGGTAATTAAAATTTAATCTGCGTCTCGCGCAAGTTCGTCTAAGCCAATTGATTAGTCCGGAAATCCACGTCGATAGCTGCTTTGCATTTTTTTTAGTTCAAGCTCGAATTAGCCATTGTTGGAAATTGAAGCCAATCTAACGTATTTTGTTTTTTGCTTTTTAGTATTTATGCGAAGCAACAAACAAACTGGCATTTGCGGCGAAAGACGGAATAGAGCCAGCTTCGTATTTGCCTTGGCACGCGAGTGCATTAGCCTGTTAGAGGGTTTTTGGGAATTGTTTAGGATATATTTTAGTTAAATTAACAACAAAAAATTAAATTATTAAAAAAGCGTGCTGTTAGTTTAAGTAAAAATTAATAATAAATGTGTGATAATAAATGAAAATACGATGAAATGAAAATAAATATAATTATGATATGAAAAGCTTTAAGCACACTCATAAAAAAATCCATACCATTAATATTTTTAACTATTAGAATTTGCCAATATGACGTAGTATTTCTTTAATCGCCAAATATCACAAAGAAGTAATAACTATTAAATTATTTTCAACTATTAAATTATTGATTAAATGATAAATTAAAACAATAAATCTCTTCAGAGTGCATGCACAATGCTGTAATTATATATATTGATTAAAAAATATGAAAAATTATTAAAATATTTACTTAGTTAGTAAAACAAAGCCGCCAATTAGATAATTTTGTATAAAGGTTTCTGATACGGTTTTAAAATAAAAGAGTTGTAAATTTAATACCTTGTTGTAATAAATCATGCATGTTTGTTTTTTTTTACCAAAAAGAAAGAACCATAAAAATTAAAGCAATTGCAAAATATATTGATTGATATTTTTGTTATTCCCAAAGTTCCCAATTTCCAGGTAATGTAATAATGAAATATTAATTGTTTTTGAAATGTTATTCTGGGTATGTTTTCTAAATGAATCGTCATTTAACACAAATTAAACTTGTTAATCTAGTTAAATATGGAATACTCCCAAGCGCACACCAGTTCGCACTCTTAGTAACCGGACACACCCACTTAGTGAATTCCATAATGGGATCTTTACATAGTAGTAGAAAGTAGCAATGCTTATATATCTTGTACTCACCTTAGCGCGCTTCAACAATTCAGTTTGGCCAGCACCAATATTTTCCTTCTTGCCAGCCCATGCGCGGAGCACGGAAGCTTGCAGGGCACGACCGTAGGAGAAGGTCAGAGCCCATGGCTTCAACAATGGCACATTGTTGATAGCGTTCAAGTGCACTGTGGCTTCTTCCTCAGATTGTCCACCGGACAAGAAAGTAATGCCTTTAACAAGCAAACAAAATATAATTAGTAAATATCGACAGCAATTTACTCAAGTCAACTAACCGGGAACTGCAGCTGGAACGGTTCTGCGCAGAGCCTGTACGGTGGCCAGAGCCACTTGATCGGGAGTGTACTTCTTAGCGCACGACTGACCAGCGGTGACCATGTTTGGCTTCAATAGAGTACCTTCCAGGAAGACATGGTGATCGCTCAGTGCCTTATAGACAGCAGCCAAAACAGTTTCGGTGACCTTCTGGGCGCGCTCCAAGTCGTGTTCACCATCGGGTAACACTTCAGGCTCAACAATTGGCACAATAGCCTGCGACTGACAGATGGAAGCGTAGCGGGCCAAAACATTGGCGTTCTCCAATATCGACTGGTAGGATGGGGTGTTCTTGCCGATCTTCAAGACGCAACGCCACTTGGCGAAATCGCAACCATCCTTCTTGTACTGGGCGCAGCGGGCAGCCAAATTGTCCAAACCTTTTGATAAAAAATAAATTGAAATATATATGTTTAATAGACTCGTACGAATACTAACCTTGTGTGGTGCACTCGTCTTCAGAACCCATCAATGGAACAACACCGCTATCGACCTTAATGCCGGGAATGATGCCGCGCTTCTTCAACAACTGGACAAAAGGAGTACCATCATCAGCCTTTTGGTACAGAGTTTCGTGGAACAAAATGACACCGGAAACGTTATCAGCCACCTTGGGGTCAGTGGAGAACAACAATTGACGGTACTGGCGACGGTTCTCGTCGGTGTTCTCAACACCGATATCTTGCAGGCGCTTGCCCATGGTCGATACCGACTCATCGGCGGCAAGGATGCCTTTGCCAGGGGCAACGATGGCCTTGGCAATGCGGCTCAATTCCTCCTGCAATTCCTTGGATGGGTAGTTGAAGTAGGTGGTCATTTTGAGATTCTTTTTAAAATCTGGAAATTGATGAACAAAAATATAAATATTTATATATTTTTAAATTAAAAATGTTTGTATATAGATTGCATGTTAAATTTATATATCTTTTTCTAATCTCGATTTTTAAACTTAAAAAGTCGTCTTAATTGCCTGTACACAATGATATCGTCGGTGATACTGCAAAGCCGCTTATCTACATTTTCGAATACCTCTTACAAAATAAATTTTATAAAAGAAACAAAACTATGTTCAGTCTCCATTCTGCACTTACTTCATACAAAATTAAGTATGTCATAACTTATCCCATCAACATATCATTAAAAGCCAATCAGCGGTTTTGCAGTATCGGAGATGATAAGGCCTACTAGAAAATTAAACAAACTAACTTCGTTGGTCGAAAAAAATATTGGCAACATTTTTTGAAACACCGAAACTTTTATTGATTAACAGCACCTACCATATTATATTAGTATCCTAACACTCACATTAAATTAGTTATATTCAAAAATATATTATTTATATATTAAAAAAAAAATTTGAACTAAAAATAACAAATACTAAGGGACAAAGGTTTTAAAAGAAATCTAAATTCTAGTAAAAGTGTGGGTGTTATTTGCGAACCAGCGTTTATTCCTTCCTCTTCCGCATACAATGTATTTGAAGTACTTGTTTCTGATATATATCTATCAACATTTGCATGAAATATGTTTTAAACAAACCAGATAAGTATACTAAACAACTGACAACTTTTGTAATAAAAATATCCTAAATAACCTATAGACAAATATTACTCATTTATTTAATCTAAAAATTGTATGATGCAAAAACGACTACGGCTGAAAAAAGTCTCGAATACTATATAAATTCATTACTTTATATTTAAATTTGTTTCGTTTGCCCTCAGTGTAATCACAAAAGTTTTTAGGAGCAATCGACATAATAATTTTTTAATAATATATTTGTTTTTTTTTTAATTTGTTTTATTGAGTAATCGTAAATTTTTGTTGATTTATCTTTCCATTCTATCTTTCGCTATCATTCGTTATTACTATTTCGCCGTCTTATAACCAGTTTCGCCAGAACTTTTTTTTAAGAAAAAGCTAAACAAACAAAAAAAAAAGCTAGAAAAGGCTAAAATCAAGTTTAAAAAATGCTAAAAAAAAAGCTAAATATTTTTTATTATTTTTTCTAGGTATATTATTAAAAATAATATTAGAAAAACCAATATAATATTTCAGTATAACAAAAATATTATAATTTATACATTTTCAATACAATTCCAATTTTCCAATAAAACGTCAATAAATAAATGTAAGTTTATAAAATATATACAATAAATAATATCAAAATTGGTTGAGAATTTGAAATTTCTTTTAATTTTCAATATTTCAATAAAATTTTCAAAGTATTCATAATATAAAAAAAAATCAAATATGTCAGTAAATAGTAAATTATTTTTTAAAATTACACCTTAAAGTCATTTAATGGATAGAAAATCCAATATTTCTATATCATCATTGCTAAACTCATTTGGGAAGGCTTTTTCGTTCTATAATACACTTCACGAAAATATAGGAATTCTGCATGGTCCGCATTGGTCTTATAAAAGGCGTTGTTGTCACCGCAACGATCTAATTCGAACTTTATAGCTGAACATTTTTCAACATATTTAAAATGCGACCACGATCATCGAAAATCAATACTGTTGACATCAGGTTGTTATTATTGTTATTGTTATTGTTATTTTAGATTTTAGGATACTCGAATAAAATCTAAATTTTATACAAATTCACGGTTATATTTTAAACAATATTTCAAATTAAGACGCACTGTTTTATGGACATTTCTATTATTTACTAAATTTAATTAAAATTTCGAAAATTTAAAAAAGGCTAAATAAATTAGCCCCAAAATTTAAAGCTAAACACAAAAATAAAAGACTAAATCTAGCTTTAAAAAGGCTAAACTGGCAACACTGCTTATGACATTTGAACTTTTGCTATCACTCGGTATCACAACGAAATAGCGATGAGGAGTGATAGCGAAAGATAGCATGGAAACCATGCATTATTATAAATGTTCGTGTCAATTTGATTTCTAAAGAATTTTAATAAAAATTGATCAATGTCTACCTCGATACCATCTATACTCAGTTGGCCAAATTTCATTGAAATCGAAGAGGGTGAGTTCCAACCTAGATGTCTCTTGTATGATCTTGGGTATGGCATATTTGTTTAATTTTTGAATTTTGGATCTATTTGGAAACTATCGGCGTATTATCCCTTTATATATTTACATATATACAAATACAGAAAAAACTGTTTTGGCAGGACGTTGAACGAATCAAAGTGGCATCCATTACAGTAAAATAATTGTACCTTATAAAATTAAAAATGTTGGCACTACCGAAGTTTTGGTTTTGGATTGCACTGGGATTAATAACGATACCGAAGACAAAAGACTGGACTGACCTGCTGCTTCGCTATAATGCGGATTGTAGCCGAGTACCGTGCAAGAATAAAGTTTCAGTTCTGAATAGGGCTGAGTGGACTAGAGGAACTAGTGAATTCCATCTATAAACTAAAGAAGCAGAACCTTACATAGCCGAAGAAATCGGTAGGACCATTTTGATGGTTGCCGCAACAATTCTTTTTTCAGTACGCGCAGTATACACATACAAATTTTCAATTGGCGCCTTTGTATAACACCCTCACAAAAATATGCACATACACAAAAGGTAAACTACTAAAGGCAAACTAATAATTTTATATTGATACCATTTCTCATTATCCGTAAAAAAGGTTTATAACATAAATTAATACATTTCTTTTTTAAGGGAAATTTATATGTTTTATTATTACTGAAAGTGCAAAGTGTATAGATTTTCAAAAAAATCTACTATCAATAAGGTCTCTATCTCAAATGGGAACTGTACAAGTACATATTTATTTCTTATCACAAATGTGTTATTTCTTTTTATTTCATTTTGTCTGTCACAAATATAAACATTCAATATACAGGGTCATTTTCTAAAATAATATTCAAAATAATTATTCAAAATAATATTATAGTTAAAAAATAATTATACAAAACCTAATGCAGGTGTGAATACTACAATTCATATTCAAAGTTTATCTGTAGGTGAAATATCCCAGTATATAAAATAAATAAATGGAACGTTTTCCCAATTATAAACAAAAGATTGAAATGATAATTTTTACCTTAGATTTAAATTCGGCAAGCAAACTAACTCGACAACCTTCTTCGCCAACAATCACTGAACACTGACTTGAAAAACTAATAACAAAACCTCTTATTGAATGAAGAGGGAAAGTTGTGTGTCGCCATCTAGTAGTATACATATGTCGGCGCAGAAGCAGGATCTACATAAATATTTATGTACCAAGTTTTATCTATGCTATATACTATTTAAATATATGGGGTAGCTAGGTACATTATTTTCTATATGCATGTTGATACAATTTTCTACAACACTTTTGTATGTGAATCTTGTTGAAATAGAGAGGATTTTGGAATGTTTCATAAATATAAAAATAGTCTCTAGCGTTTACTTAAAAACTCTCTTTTGTTCTACTCATTGGTTGACGCTCAATTTGAATACATCCCAGTAGGAAATGATACAAACGATGACTTCTTCAACACAGTCCAACCCCGAGACATCGAAACGTACATCCCAAGTCAGGTTTACATTTACGCAGTAATGTTTCTGGTGGGGAATCTATTGCATGTAAATTACTATGTAATCTAGAGATGGACACGTGTTTCAATTTTAATTTTCTCACGTGATTCACAATCATAAACAAAAAAAAAGTGTGTGACTGTGAGTGAAAATTCCCTTCGTGAGTCAAAACTCACTCACATGTCAATCTCCAATGTAAACTATGAATCGAGCTGTAGTTTCTACTTTTAGATGACATTCCGATGTAGAAAATGTAGTGCCTTACATAGAGTTCTCAATTGCATTGTAATGTAACGGTAGATAGATTACTTTCAGGGTGTTTCATTTCCAATTGTTTAGGAATATTAAACATTGGCGAGAACGAAAAAGGTAAGTTAGTTGCTGTAACAAATTTGAAAATTAATTAAAAAAAAAATTATTTTAAAAATCTATAAAATATATTTATTTCTAATAATAATTTATTAATAATAATATTTAAATTGTATTACAACGTAGTAATATTAAATAAAATGTTTATTAATTGAAATTTTTACCTCTGTAACAAAGAGTGGTAAAAAGTATTTAATATTTTAGTTTATTAAAGAAACATATGCATTTATATAAAATGACTACTAATTAAAATCGTACGAATAGTATTTTCATTTAATACTCTTTTATGTAATATATTCTTTTTATTTATTACCTCGGTTAATTATTACATGTGGTAGAGTAAATGAATACAAACATCTTTGACATTTACTCAAAAACATTATCGCACTCAGTTGTTTGTTCTCTCAGTTGCTCTTTTAAAAAACATGCGCTCAAAAATGTATCTAACAATAACGTCACAAAGTATCTGACATTGCACAAGGTCACACAAGGTACTGTTGCGAAACAAAATAAACAACATGTATCTCAACATTTGATTGTAAACATGCGTACTATCAAATACTTAAATACTCTTTCTGTATATTAATATGTATATTTTCTTATTATGTATCTCTAGGTTTGTGTGTGACTTTTATTAATCGAAAAATGGTTTGACAGACTTTATACATATATATATATATATATATATATATATATATATATATATATATATATATATATATATATAGTTAAAGATTATACATACATGCATAAATATATATTCATCATGTATATACGTGACATTGAAACGCAGCAAAATATCGCGCATGATTTTAATAATAGAATTTTGGAGAAAGTGAGAAGCTTTCTTAAATGTCATTTCAGGGACATTTGACTGACATTCGCATATTCTGCGAAAATGTGTGTTTTTGAAAGCCATAATCAAAAACATTCGAAATATCAATCCATTCAAACCTATCTGAGATTCACATTTTGTTATAAGAATAATATTAAATTATACACCACAAGCTGCATTTTAACACAACGTCAATTTTTACACAATCACAATGCAAAAAGTATAAAAAATTTCTAAAACAAAATTGAAACGCTTATCGTAAACGACCCAATAATAAAATTTATATAATAATCGCAAAATGTTAAAATTAAATATGAGCACAAAAAACACACCTTATCTTAACCGCAGGCAAACGAAGACTAACTATAACGCTTCAACGAATGTTGTATTTTCGAAGACGAAGAAAAATAAAATCAGGCAACATCACATAGTACTAAGAAATTTGGAAATGTCGTCCACGTCGAAACTGCAGAAAACGTGTTTTAAAGAAACAATGTTGTAAACTATTGTTACACTCAGAAAAAAATTGGTCTATAGCACAGTTTGATTTAATAGTATACAAAAAATAAATAGTTTTATATACATTTAAAAATAATTTCACAGTACTTTACAGAATTTAATGGCCTTTTCCGATTAAAATATTAATGTATATCTTTAAAAACATGATAACGCCTCAAAAGTGTTCTTATTAAGTCCAGTTCTAAAGTGCAAGGTTAAACTTAAACTTTTCACATTTTTAAAACATCTACAGTTCCTAATCAAAACGACGAATGTTGTTCAATTTTACTGACATATGACATTTTAAATATTTGTGATAGTTGGCTATACATGATATTGCATCTAGTTTATTTACGCTAATTACATTTTTATGCTAAGTACATTTTTGATGGTAACTTTACTTCAAATACAAACAAATGTTTGATTTATGCTAAGTACATTTATGATTGTAACTTTACATAGAATCGACCGATCTAAACCAAAATTTTACAGAAAATAAATCAAAATTTACAGAATAAAAAAATAAAGAAAAATTAAAAACATGCTAAGTGGACTGTTACGTAATGGTATGTAGAAAAGATTAAAGTGTCTATATTGAGTTTATCAGCCTCGGTCTTACTCAAAACATTATACAAATAAATGTTATCATTATCGAACTTATAGGTCAAAATTAAGAGAATTTCCAAGACGCGATTATTTATAGATTGTGAATATTTAACGAAGACGTTGATTTCCAGTTTTTTAAAATGCAGTATTCATTTGTTATTCAATGAAATCGGGCTAATTTGTACAGTGGCTTGAAATATTGCAGAGAAAAAATATTAAGGCGATAAGGTTACTTATTAGTGTATGTTTTTGCAACCAATATGTGTAATAATTTTAATGTAATTTGAATTTACCACATAAAAATTGTGTGTGTGTGTATTGTATATGCCATCCTTCAGCAATATTGTTTTGAAATCAAATTCACTGTCATTCAAAATTTAACTTTGAATAAGAATCGTTTAAAAATATGTGTTTTTGTTTTTGAAATTCAATTTCTAGATTAGCAAAAATCAAACTCGAACTAATGCTGTTATGACACTGGCTTTTTGTAAGACTTGGATGTATTAACAATATTTGATTCATCAATGTCCAGCCAAAATTTTTAGTGTTAAAAACAGGAATTGTATGCAATCTTATTTAATTTAATTACTAATGACTGAGAGCAATAAAGTGGGTATAATGTACCTAAATAAAACATTTTTAAATATTTTGACAATGTCTTAAATATATAACATTTTTAACATTGCTTTAGGATATTCCAAATAATTACATTATTTTGAACATTTTTTAAATAAATATTTAAATATTACTTGCAGGATTTGTTTGGAATGGCAGCCACACCCTTACTTCTTTTACTATTTATGTTTATATTAACATTTGGTCAAAAAGTGGGCCGATCAGTAGATGATACAATCAGAGAGATTTTTAAAACGGATAAATATAATTCGTTGCATTCGACGTCTATTAATACTGCAAAATTTTCGATTGAAGACAATAGAAACATTTCCACGTTACAATTATTCGAAGTACCTGTTCAATGCGGCTACGGAAATGCAATTGACATTGGAAATTATGCCACGGAGAACAACCAAGCGCTATACGCTGAATTCCCTTGGATGGCGGCTATTTTGAGCATACATCCAATTACTGGTGCTATGTTGTACATTAGCGGTGGAAGTCTTATTGCTTCGACTGTCGTTTTGACAGGTGCATATGGTGTTAAAAATCTCGATCAAAGTACCCTAATAGTAAGGGCCGGCGAATGGGACATACAATCAAGTACTGAAGTATTTCCTCATCAAAATATCAAAGTGCGTGAAGTAATTATTCACGAGGAATTTAATGCCAAAACGCATTACAATAATATTGCTCTGCTGATTGTTGAGGAACCTTTCCAGTGGATGCCAAATGTGCGTCCAATTTGTTTGCCAGAGACCCATGTAAACTTTGATAATACCCTTTGCTTTGCGACCGGCTGGGGCAAGGACAGATTTGGAAAAGACGGAGCCTACCAAACCGTTTTAAAAAAGATAAACTTGCCGATCGTGCCGCATGAACAGTGTCAAACAAATTTGCGGGCTACACATTTGGGGAATTATTTTCAACTTCATGAAAGTTTCATTTGTGCCGGTGGCGAAAATGGTCATGATACATGCCAGCGAGATGGCGGTTCACCACTAGTTTGTTCCATAACCGGAGGAAATTACAATGGTATAAAACGTTTCTATTTGGCTGGTATGGTGTCCTGGGGAATCGGTTGCGGTAGGCCCAACATTCCTGGTGTGTATGTCAACATTGCTAACTTGCGCACATGGATTAATAATAAATTAGTATTGAAGTCTATTAACTTTACATATTTCACACCATAACAGCCAAATATTATTGAATATCGATGATGAGTAAATATTACAAAAATTGACAACAAAAATTGATTACAAATCAGTCATGAGTTGGTGATTTATTGGGTTTATCTTATGCATAATTTTTGAATCTATAACGATATATTTTAGTAAAAAAGTTTTAAAATTATTTAGAACACATTTTAATGTTGCATTTAATTATTCATCAATAATAATAATATTTATAGTGTTAAATTTGTATGGTTAAATTTGTAAGTTTTATTCAGATCAACGAAAGTGAAAACCGATTTGTCAAATAAACGATTCATCTGTTTTCAATAGGTGGAACTATTTTTATACATGCAGCAATCTGTGAGGCAGGAGAGCTGTAGAGGTCAATGTTAAGTGAGACTTTTGATATAGAAGAAATATAATTTCTAAGTTATCTGAGAAATCCACAATAATAAAATCTAACTGAACTGGCATAAACATTTCAAAGGTCTGGACTTGCCCTTTAAATGTGTAGGGTTCGAATTCCGGTCAGTCATTTAAACCCTCAGTAGAAACTCAGTAGAATAAATAAATAAGTTTTAGTATTATATATATGAACTTTTTTAAACTATTACTAAAAAAAATTAAAACCAATTTTCAAGTCAAATAAAATTATAAAAACTAAAATTTTAATTGAACATTTTTTTTATTATTTTTATTACAAATTTGTATCAATAAAATATAAATTCAGATTTCATCTACTCTTTTTCATTGCAAATCTTTAGATATTGTTATTTTTAAATATTTTTTCAAATACTTTTTGTGAAATAAATGTTAATATATTAGAGAAGTTTTAAATAACTATTGTTTTTAAAGAATATTAAGAAACTTATTTAATAGTAATTATTATTTGCTGCATTATAAATTTATTTTGCAATGTATTTCTTTTTATTTAAAAATCCAAAAATAAAAACGTTTCAATCGAATGTTTTAATGCAAACATAGTAGAAATTATATATGGATCATGATCGGCAACAGATCATTGCATTTTTACATTATCATAACCCGACGAGTTACATGATAAACAGTTTCTGCCCATGATCATGTCTTCTCTAATAAATTTCTACTAGGGCTTAGGATTATTATTTCACAATGACTTTTGAAAAACTATAATTCTATTCGACCACTACTTTTAAATGTATCTCATTTTTAGTGTCATTGTTCACCCACTGTTCACCACTCTATAACAAGTCAATTGTATGTCGAATATACCGGAACAACCGATATATACATTTCAATTCAAATATGCGAAAATAATGCCTTTAAAATTCGTTATTCAAGTCAATTAACTCGTCTTATATAGAACAAAGTATTTCATAACCAATGATTATTATTATTAGTATTGCCGCACTTGATTATTTATTCTATTTAATAATACAACTTACTTTATTCAAAACTATTAAAAATTTTAAACTTTCACTGTTTGCTCGGAGCTAATATGTTGCTGCTGCTTCACTGGAGGGTGGACACAAGACAGCTTAACCAAGTAATGTTTGCACTAAATTCTCCAAAGAGAAAATTGGTGAGACGATACGTATGAATGTGTGTGTTTCTATGGTAAGTACCTACGTTGTCGTTATTAAACGTCAAAAGGTTGTTTAGAGGTCGTTCTATATTCATCTACAGGGTTCGCATGCTACATCAATCGGAGTAGATCTACTACTCTACATCGGCTATACGAATTTCTACACATTTCTTATAATTTTCTACACCCAGAAAAAAAATGGTTAACTAATAGTATTTCAATAGAAAAACAACAATTGATACTATTAAAATTGGTCAATAGGAAGCGTACCATTAGTTTAATAATATTCAAATTTTTAATACAATATGATGTTGTACCATACATTTTATTATGTATTCTTTTAATTACAATAAGCAAGACCTATAAGAATTAAATGATACATATTTTTACTTTTATGGTATAGTCGAATTAAATTTTCCTAATAATTTATTAAAACAATAATGGATTTTAGTTAATTTATTGTATATTTTATTTTGTTTATATGTCGAAATGGAAATTCACTTTTATAAATCACACACATTAAAAGACACTTCTCGTTGCAAAAGATTATAACACATTTAATGTTCGCTACAGTTTCCAATAATTGATTGTAATACTTGAGTCCGCAAATTTTTTTGAGTCCGTTGCCATAATAGAAATTCGATGTATTATTTATTTTCTGTAATAAATAAAACAAAAAGCTTAAATATAATGAAATTACATTAAATACATTGATTTCTTACCAATGATAAACGCGTCATAATGTCGATTATCACAAAAAAGGCATGCGACTAATTTGAACAAACACTCAGAATGACGCACAAAACGAACATGTTTTTATTCGTTTTTATGTATTTTTTTTGACACGTTTACTATTGTAGGAGGAAACCATTAAAATAATAGTATTTATTCTATTAAAAATAATAATATTGAAATATTTAAATTTATGGTGCTAAATTTTTCGAATACTGTCAAATAAATAAGAAAACTTTTGTTTTTAAAAAGAAAAAACTATTAATACATAAAACATAAGATCTATGGTCGTACCATTAAGTACTTAATGGTACATTTTCTTCTGAGTGTACACAGAAAAAAGTATCGTTCGTCATATTGACAAACGACGTACATCAAACTGTTTTCGTAATATTGTCGAACAAGTTAATCAATATAACGTATAAGTATACATGTTTTGATATAGTCGTTTATCAATATTACGTATCGGAATCTTCAATCTCAAGCTCTCATGTATACACTAACACATACAGGAACAGTGTAATGGCGGAAAACAAATAAGAAGCCGTGCTGTGAACGTGTAAAAGTTTCTAATTCTGACCAAAATTAATAAAATAGAATGCTCAAATTTTATTGGAAAATCGTAATAAAAATTGGCTGCTTTATGACAATAATTTGATGCGCATGACATTTAAGTTTCAATAGGTTTTCCGAAATTCACAGTCAAATTGATATCATGAATTAATTGGGCTATAAATTTGTTTGAATACTTCTGTTTTATTTAATTACTATAATAACATTTAATTTTCAATAGGTCTTCCGAAATCCACAGTCAAATTTATTTCATGAATTAATTTGGCTGTAAATTTGTTTGAATACTTCTGTTTTATTTAATTACTATTTAATTAAAAACAGTATAAGTATTATGAACGAGTTTAATAAATAGCATTCGTAATATTAACGTACACCGTACTTCAAAATCTTTCAATGTGTTGGTAAATCTCGATTGATTAACACAATACGTAATATTGACGAACGCGATCATCGGTTGACGTTTGATTAATTAGTTTGTCGTATTGATGTACAAGTTCATTGTATTTACGTCACTTTTTGGTTTTGTGTAGAGAAACGTAGGTTGGCTTCATGGAAAAATTTGAATATTTTCCAAAGTCTAGGAAGTAAATTCACAAAATTTTGGGAAAAGTGCTACAATATAATGCAATTTCTAAAACGGTTTTATTGTATTATCGACTTTTTAATTTGAACATGAATTAATTTCAATTAATAAAATAAGTTGAGCTAATCAGCGTAATAATTATCGTAATAAAAGCCGGCTGCTTCAAGACAATAATGTGATGCGCATTATATTGAAATAACATTTAAGTTTCCATAGTTATTCCGAAATTCGCAGTCAAATTGATTTTATGAATTAATTTGACTATAAATTTGTTGAATAATTTTGTTTTATTTATTAACCATTTAATTAAAATCATTATAAATATTATAAACGAGATAAATAAATAGCATTGGTAATATAAACGTACACCGTACTTGAAAATCTTCAGAGTGTTAGTAAATCTCGATTAATTAACACAATACGTAATATTGCCGAACGCGATTATCGGTTGACATTTGATTAATTTATTTGTCGTATTAATGTACAAGTTCGTTGTATTTACGTCACTTTTTGGTTCTGTGAGGTCTGTTTTTATTTAAATTAAATACTTTTTATTTAAAATTGTACTAAATGCTTTTTATTTACATTTATTTACATAACAATATTGATGTAATACATTTTATTTAAATTTATTGTGTAGATAATAAAATTTCACTCACTCGCGGTGGTTCATGACCACATATTAAATAATTTTATAGGGGCTACATAAAAATGAATGAAATGCAGTTTTTTACTATTTATTTAGTAATTAATAATTAATTTTAATAATTTGATTCCATCTTAAAATAATCGCAAGTGATGTTTCATACAAAGTCATTGTCAGTCTAATATAATATATATACTTACTTACTTAAATGGCCCTTACAACCGTGGATCGGTTTTGGCCGCTGAGATGAAGCCGCGCCAGTCGGATCTGCTTTGCGCGCGCTGACGCCAGTTAGAAATACCAAGCGTTGCCAGGTTGTCCTCAACTTGGTCTTTCCAACGCAGATTTGGACGCCCTCTTCTACGCTGTCCACCTTCGAGTTTCGATTCAAGCACCTTCTTGGCTGGAGTGTTTTCATCCATTCGTTCGACATGACCTAGCCAGCGAAGCCGCTGGATCTTGATGCGCTTGACTATGTCAATGTCGTCGAATAACTCATACAGCTCGTGGTTCATCCTGATTCGATACTCGTTAGCAAAGCAGATAGGGCCAAAGATTTTACGGAGAATCTTTCTCTCGAACGCTCCCAGTACTCTCTCATCGGTGGTGGCCAGCGTCCATGTTTCTGCACCATAAAGTAGGACGGGCATGATGAGTGACTTGTAGAGCGTTATTTTTGTCCGGCGAGAGAGGGCTCTGCTTCTCAATTGCCTACTGAGCCCAAAGTAGCACCTGTTGGCAAGAGTTATTCTCCGTTTGATCTCCAGGCTGACGTCGTTGTTGCTGTTTACGCTGGATCCCAGATAGACGAAGTCCTTCACAATGTCGAACTTGTGGGTGTCAAAATCAGCTTTTTGTCCAAGACGCACGAACTCTTTTTTGCTTGTTGACACAAGGAACTTCGTCTTGTCCTCGTTCACCGCTAGACCCATTCGACGCGACTCTTTCTCCAATCTGGAGAATGCTGCGCTGACTGCTCGTGTGCTCCTGCCAATGATATCAATATCGTCGGCATATGCGAGCAGCATGACACTTTTGTTGAGGATAGTGCCGCTTTGACGGAGTTCGGCAGCTCGAACTATTTTCTCCATCAATAAGTTAAAAAAGTCGCACGATAGGGAGTCACCCTGTCTGAAACCTCGTTCGGTATGAAATGGCTCGGAGAGGTCTTTTCCTATTCTCACTGAGCAACGTGTGTTGCTCAGGGTCATCCTGCAAAGCCTTATAAGTTTCGCAGGTATACCGAACTCAGACATTGCGGCGTATAATCGTTCCCTTATCGGAGTGTCGAAGGCGGCTTTATAGTCGACTAATAGGTGGTAGGTGTCGATCTGTTTTTCTAGGGTCTTTTCCTGGATTAGGCGCAATGTGAAAATCTGGTCTATGGTGGACTTTCCAGGTCTGAAGCCGCACTGATAAGGTCCAATCAGTCTGTTGACGATGGGCTTCAGTCTTTCACATAATACGCTCGATAGAACCTTGTATGCGATATTGAGTAGGCTGATCCCACGGTAGTTGGCGCAGATAGTGGGATCCCCTTTCTTAAGGATTGGGCAGAGTACACTGAGGTTCCAGTCACTTGGCATGCTTTCATCCGACCATATTCTGCTTACGAGCTCGTGCATGCTCTCTATTAGCTCTTCGCCTCCGGTCTTAAACAATTCAGCAGGCAGGCCATCAGCACCTGCGGCTTTGTTGTTTTTCAGCCGAGCAATGGCTGTTCTGACCTCGTCATGGTCGGGTGGCGGAATCTCAACGTCGTCATCAAGTACTGGGGTTGCCGGGTTTGCTTCTCTATCGATGGAATTGAGGTCATCATCACCGGTCAGCAGTTTAGAGAAGTGATCCCTCCATATTTTCAGTGTGCTCTGGATATCTGTCACTAGATTCCCGTTCTCATCTTTACAGGAAGAGGCTCCGGATTTTGAACCTCCGGCTAGGCGTCTTATTTTCTCGAAGAATTTTCGAGTCTCATTCCTGTATATATATATATATATATATATATATATATATATATATATAGAAATATTTTTTGCAATGTTAAAGTATGTTTTTTTAAGTATCTATCTACACCCAGAAAAAAATTATGGTAAATTGATAGTATTTCAATAGAAAAAAATAATTTATACCATTAAAATTGGTCAATAGGGTTCGTCCCATTAGTTCAGTAATATTGAAACTGTAAATACACCCGAGAGTCTTTCAAGGAAAAACCCTGGATGACAGGGGCTTTGAAAAACCTAAGAACGGATACTCGGAGACTTTTCAATAAAGCTAAAAGATTAAATACTACAGAGCATTGGGATCTCTACTACCAAAAACTCAGTGTATACAAAAAGAATATGCGCTCCGCAAAAAGAGGGTCATGGCGACTCTTCTGTGCACAAGTTGATTGTGTTACAAAAACCGCAAGAATGAAGAAATTCCTCTCGAAAACCCACTCCCAACCGGAACTTCTGATAGACAGGCAGGGGGTTAGAGCAGGTAACTCTGAGGACTCTTTAAAGATTCTAATGGAGGAGCACTTCCCAAACTGTTTCGTCAACTCAGATGAGACGAGACTATGGGAAACTTCTCAATACTCCCACAACTTAGCCATCGCCACCGATACGGTGGGGAAGGCAATTCATAGCTTCCAGCCATATAAAGCCCCAGGGCAAGATGGAGTTTTCCCAGCCCTACTATAACGGGCAGTGGATCTCCTGGACGTCCGTCTATCCAGGCTTTATGAGGCATGCCTTAATCAGAGCTATACCCCCCTCACATGGCAAGTATCAAGAGTAGTTTTCATACCTAAGCCGGGTAAAGAAACCTACTCAACCCCTAAGGCATATAGACCCATAAGTCTAATGTCCTTCCTACTGAAAACAATGGAACGCATATGCGACACCATGTTAAGGAAAAAATCCCTTATGAACAGCTGAACTTTAAGCAAACATGCATACATAAAGGGGCGATCCGTTGAAACCGCCTTACATGAGGTAGTTAACAAAATTGAAAGGTCTATGGACCTAAAAGGACTCACTTTAGCAGCCTTCATTGATGTTGAGGGTGCTTTTAATAACGTTCACACTGACACACTGATCTCGTCCCTTGCCTCATTTGACGTAGACCCGGGTGGCATTCTCTCACCGCTACTCTGGGTCGTCACCATAAACAGTCTCCTAAGAAGACTAAACGAGGCTGGTTTACATGCTGTCTGCTACGCAGACGACATCGCCATCCTTTCCTCGGGGACACATCCTCTTCTCCCTTCAGGTCATCACCTAGGGGATTATATATAAACCCCCAAAAAACTGAAATCTGTCTCTTTACTAGGAAAAGGAAGCTACCTAGCTATCCTCTTCCACAGGTAAACGGAGAGATACTGGCACTTACAGGTCAAGTCAAGTACCTTGGAGTTATCCTGGATTCTAAACTTAACTGGAAGGCACAAATAGCTAGCAGAGCCACAAAAGCCGTTAGGGTTTGGGCAACCTGCAGAAGATGTATTGGTCCTACATGGGGACTTCGACCAAAGATGACCCACTGGATTTTCACCAGCGTTGTACGACCAATACTAACATGTGCGTCACTTGTATGGTGGACAGCTTTGGGACGAAAATGTAACATCAAACCACTCGAGAAAGTGCAACGGGCGTGTTGTCTCGGCATATCAGGTGCGATGTCTACCACTTCGACCAAAGCTATTGAGACTATTCTAAACATACGCCCAATACAAATTCAAGTTAAATATGAGGCCGCGGTCGCAGCGGCTCGACTAAACATCCTTGGGGGATGGCTCAATTCCGAGACATTAACCAATCACCAAACCATAATTAACTCAATTCTTAATACTATTTCTACAGGTAATTGGAACTGCGACCGCATCCCGGAGGAAACCAATCATACCGCCGCAAAGTTCGCTTTCCCGACTAGGGAGGAATGGGACAACGGCCAAGTATTGTCTAGCAATCCGGGGATCCACCTCTACACTGACGTATCAAAATTAAACGGTCACACTGGAGCGGGCTTTTTCTGTGAAGCCTTTTCTGCAAAAGAAAGCCTTCGTCTGCATGACCACAACACCGTCTTTCAGTCGGAAGTAGTGGCTATAACATAAGGGGCTAAATTTATACAAAGCACTCACTGTGTAGACAAGTGTATTAAATCATCTTTTCAAATTGGTAAGAGTCGACTCTTACTTCTGCAAGGCCTGTGAGGAAGAGACAGAGACGCTTGAACACTACTTGTGTCACTGCCCTGCATTTGCCAGACTCAGATTCATCCACTTCGAAGCTCCGCTTATTTCATCATTGAAACAACTGGGAAGCTTGCACTGGAAAGTACTAAGAAAATTTGTCAAATCCACGGAATTTCTAAACTCCACTGAGTAGCATAACAGCTACAACATATTACAGACGACTCATGTTCCGAGGGGTCACAACGGGCCTACTTTATGGCCTAGGTGTACTCTGTGCATCGCACGGTTTTTCCCCCCTCCTTCAATCAATCAATCAATCAATCAATCAATCAATCAATCAATAATACAATGTGTGGTTGTACCATAAATTTTATAATGTGATATTTTAATTACAATAAGAAGACCTATACAAATTTAATGATACGTACCATTAATTTTATGGTATAGTCGTATTATATTTTCCTAATAATTTATTAAAACAAAAATGTATTTTAGTTAATTTATTATATATATTATTTTATTTAAATGTCGAAATTGATATTCACTTTTACAACACACACATAAAAAGACACTTCTTGCTGCAAAAGGTTATAACACATTTAATGATTGCTTTGGTTTCCAATAATTGATTGTAGTACTTGAGTCTGCAGTTATTTTTGAGTCCGTTGCCATAATAGAAGTTCGATGTATTATTTATTTTCTGTAATAAAGAAAAATAAAAATAAATATATAAATATAATTTATTTACATTAAATATATTGAGTCCTTACCAATGTCGCATTTAATAATGTGGATTATTACAAAATACATGCGACCATTTTGAGTAAACACGCAGAAACACGAACATGTTTGTATTCGTTTTTATGTTTTTTTACACCACGTTTATTATTATAGAAGGAAACCATTAAAACAACAGTATCTATTCTATTTAAAATAATAATATTGAAATATTTAAATTGATGGTACTGAATTTTTCAAATACTATTGAATTATTATTATAGAAGGAAACCATTAAAACAACAGTATCTATTCTATTTAAAATAATAATATTGAAATATTTAAATTGATGGTACTGAATTTTTCAAATACTATTGAATTAATTAGAAAACTTTTGATTTATAAAGAAAAAACTATTAATACATGAACCATAAGATCAATGGTCGTACCATAAAGTACCTAATGGTACATTTTCTTCTGAGTGTATATATCTATATATATAAATGAAATGTCCTGTGTGTGCCAGAGCATCACAGGAGAACGAACCAACGGATTTGCCTGATTCTTTTTGTATTTTGTTCATGTCAATGCAAGAGAGGTTTAGAAAAAAAGAAAAGTCGGAAAACCCCAAAAGCCGAAAAATCGGATAAATCTAAATTAGTAACTTGAAATTTGGGCAGGGTGTTGATTTTCCGACGTGAGAGCGCACTACGAAGGGATTTTTTGAAATTCACCCCTAAGGTACAAAAATTGGCGTGAAAAAACTGAACTTTAAATTCAAAATATCTGTATAAGATAGCCACAGTTTTGAAATTGGGCTCAGTAATGTGTTTGTTTTTGTTTATATTTTTACTAAATGTGTGCGGAATTTGATAAAGGGGCGTGGCCCTTTCCATATGACTAAAACTATAAAAATGTTGTAACTCCTAGAGTTATAAAAATCGAAACTAAGGTTTATATTACAAACTCACATCGTCACGTAGAATGTGGGCGGGTTTGTATAAAAGGGCGTGGCTGCTCTCATATAGCGAACACTTTAAAATTGCTATAACTCCTGACATACTAAGAGTAGAGTTATAAAAATCAAAACAAAAGTACATATTTAAAACTCCAATCGTCACGTAGAATATGGGCGGGATTGCAGAACGGGGCGTGGCATCTCTCATATAACCTAAACTTTAAAATTTCTATAACTCTTTACCTACTAAGAGCAGAGTTATAAAAATCGAAACAAAAGATTATACTAAACATTGTAATCGGCACGTAGAATGTATAAGGAATTGGACAATGGGGTGTGGCACCTCGCATATAACTAAAACTTCAAAAATGCTTTAACTCCTGACTTACTAAGAGCAGAGTTGTACAAATCTAAACGAAGGATCATTTTCAAAATTCATGTAGAATATGAGCGGGATTGGAAAAAGGGGCATGGCTCTACGTTCAATGTGGGTGGGAAAACTTTGCACGGGCGAAGCTGTGCACGGTTCCAGCATAAATATATATATATATATATATATATATATATATATATATATATATATTTTTTTTTTTTTTTTTTATTTAATTTGAAATTAAACACGTGATCAGCATCACTACCCGACTCTGTTTACGCATGTCCGTCTGTCCGACTACACGATAACTTAAGAAATACTGTCACAATGTGATGAAATTTTGTTTCAATATGTTTTAGTCATAAAATGGTCTGGAGTTCGGAAATCAGTCAACGGACACGCCCACTTCTCTTTAATAACTAATAATTGGAAAAGTATTCAAGATGTAGTTATAAAATTTAAATCATTTGTGTATCAAAAATGGGCGGTTTTTTATCTTGTAAATTTCCGTTTTTTAACAAATCTATTAAATTTACCTTATAAATCTGCGTGATCCGCCCACAGTTATTTTTCTACGTTTTTTGAGGTTGGTTTTTATATACATTTTTTAAATTATGGGGATATAAGACGAACATTTTTGATATGTGAATAATCAGAAATATATAAATTCCCACATTTATATTCCATAGTCGGTAGGTCCGTGCGCACAGGGAGTGGGGTTTTAGGTTTAGATCCAATTATCTTAAAAACGTATTAGCATTCATTATTATATTATAATTAGTATGGACTATTTAAAGAAAATTTGCTTTTAGATTTTTTTGTTGGTGAGAACGGCTTAAAAATACTATTACAATTTTCTCAAAAACGTTACGTAATAGAGAAAAACTGAGTATGCAGTCAAACTCAGCACCAGCGAGTTATATAGAATTGATATATAGGATGTACATTAGACTGATTCAAATTTGTATGAAAAATCTAAAACTATTTTTTCTTTCGCTCCGCGTCGACTTTTTAAAACTAGGACCTCTAAAACTGAGAAGATGCTTTTAAAACCCCAAAAAAGGTGAACCTGTCATGTTGTGCAAAGAGCTTAAAGGACATTTTTGAACTTTTAACGACTATTTTCAATTAAATTATTATTACTCCAAATATAAAAAGATATCACTCCATTTTTTTTAATATAAAATCTCTTAAAGATTAATTACAATTTTTAGTTAACCGTTACAGTTTCATGACTTGCCAAACACGTAAAATGTAGACTTTTTTTTACTATAGTAATTTTAACGGTCGAAATTTTTCAAATTTTTCAAATTTTTTGGGATAACATTTTTGTATTATTGCACATAAAATTATCTTTCAAATGATATGCCACACATATATTTTTAGATATCGTTTTATTAGTATATAGTAAAATTCTGCACTCCTGCCTAAAACACTCTCAACCCAAAAGTTGATGCAAACCCCAAATTATTCAAGAACATGTTTCGAATATCCCTCCCGAGTATTTTAAGATTAAAATAAATAAAAAGTCGTTGCCACATTTTATTAAATATCACGGTTTAATAATTTTTTGGGGTTTTTTGATTTTTTTTTTAATAAACATTTTTTTAATTTTTGCTTAAACTATTAAGGTTTTCCACTAAAAACATATAAAAGTTTTATATAATTTGTCCACCATTGCGGTTCATAAATAGGTTTCAAAAATAGTCCTTTAATAAGCAATATATCCTTAAATTGTCCTTACATAGATTAACGTGTATACAAATATTTACAAAAAAAAAAAATCAATCAGCGAACTTCTAAAGTTAAAAAGATATTACAATTCAAAATCCAATTTTTGTGAAAATTTAGTCTAAAAGATTTTAAGATTTTAGTAAACCATAAATAATGAAGTTTAAAGTTATCATTAGTATTGAACCACGTTTTCCAAAAGTAGACATTATTACCTACATTCTTGAAACAAATCTCACTCCTGTCGTGGATATTATCAATGATATTGATCCAGAAATTAAAAAGAAGTGATATCTTTTTATAATTAATTAATAATAATTTAATTGAAAATAGTCGTTAAAAGTTCAAACATGTCTTTAAGCTCTTTGCGCAACATCACAGGATCACTTTGTTTTGGGTTTTAAAAGTTTCTTCTCAGTTTTAGAGGTCCTAGTTTCATAAAGTCGATGCGGAGCGAAACATTTTAAGATTTTTGGTTTTTCTAATGTCCATGGCAAAAATCGTTTTGGGTAGTGTAATTAGCAGGGCAAGTTTTTTTGGCACCAAATATCGTTAAAAATGGCAGGCAAAATGGCACAAAAAAACAGTAAAAATGGCACAACATAGGCAAAAAATGGCACAAAAATAATCAAAAAATGGCACAAAATAGTCAAAAATGGCACAAAATAGTCAAAAATGGCACAAAATAGTAAAAAAAAAATAGCACAAAAATAGTAAAAAAATGGCAAAAAAAAAACTTTATAAAATTTTTCAATGAACTATTTTTGTTGACAATCATCGATATCTCTTTTACATGGTCTAATATTTATTTCATTAATTTGATTTTTAAATTGGAAAAATCTGTATAAATATCACAAAAGTCGTGTTTATTAATTGAACTTAACTTAAGCAATAGTGAAACAAAATAAAACACTGAAGTCTCATTTTAGAGATAATAAAATTGAAATTTGATTTTAGAGTGGTCACTTTTAAATCAAGTTTATTTTTAAAGGTTATATCTCAAAAAGCAATGACTCATATTCATAAACCATTAAAAGTCAACTTTAAAATTTAATATCAGCTTTTTGACATTTTATTATTTGTGAAAATTGTCAAAAAAGTAGACTTAAATTTGTTCTTAAATGTTTGCAGCACATAGTCTGTAGCTCAGATTTCTCTGAGAAAAAAATACTATATAAATAATAGTTTTTTACTATTAAAAATAGTCAATAGGATAAATTATTATTTTAATTGGAAAATGCCATTAAATACTAGAAAATACCATGACATTGCCATTAAGTTTATATGAAATGATTAATATTTGTATACTATTGAATCAATAATAGTCCTATTGACCTATTTTAATGGGATTTGAGGGAATTTTTTTCTGGGTGTATGGATATAAAAATACTTGGTTATATTCTCATTTAAATGACTGAGACAACATTGAGTATAAATATGAAAATGATTGTACGATATTAATTCGTTTAAAGCTTTTTATTCGCATTTAAATAAATTTAAATTGATTAAAATATCTCATAATATTTTAACAATCTATTCAAATTTATTTAAATACGAATAAATCTTAATATCTTTCGACCATTTTCATATTTTTACTCAATGTTGTCTCCGTCATAATCTACATCATACTTTTTCCAAATGTTCGACCAAAAATTTAATATGCAATTGTATTTCAAATGCAAATAAACCCCTTTAAAGAATTTATACAGAATAAATGGGAAACACGAGTATATTTTTTTTTTTGCGAACTTTAAGAATATGTAGGATTTTTTCATTGGTTCAGAAGTTACACTGAGGGAAAAAAGTAATAAAATTAAATAAAAAAGTAATAAATTCAAATACTTTTCGACACGTTTTTCACCCGTAGTCTTTTGTATTTAAATTAAATACTTTTTATTTAAACTTGATGTAAATACTTTTTATTCAAATATATTATGTATGTAATAAAATTTGAAGTAAATACTTTTTAACACTTTTTATTAAGGATATAACATTTTAGTTTAATCACAACATCATAAATACGTAAATTGGTATTTTAAAAACTATTTATTTCATATAAAGAAGATTAGGAACAGATAAAATTATTATTTTATTTTACATTTTTCGAAATTTTTAATAAAATTAAATACTTTTTTATTTATTTTGAAATTAAATACGCACGTAACACTTTTTGTATGGAGTATTACGTTTTTTATTACAAAAGTATTTAAATCAAATTTAAATAAATTTTATTTAATTTTATTACGTCACTTTTTTCTTAGTGTATGTATAAAAAAATTGTACAATGATGAACATTTTGTAAGAACAATTTTTTTCAAAATTGAACTGATTCGAAAAGGAATTCGTCAGAAATTATAGTAAAGGTTTTTTTTAATAAAATAAACCAAAAATATATATTTTTATTTCCAAAATGTATTTATTGCAAAAATAATAATAATATGAAATTTACGAACAAATTTTTAGCAGCCCTCTAAGCCAGACGTGCGTGTTTGACCGCTCATCAGAATTATCAAAGTGTAGTTTGGTTTTAGTTCCTGGTGCTAATTATTGTTTTACTCTCCTACAACAGCAGGAAATGCAGAACACTAAACTATCCAGACATTGAGATCCAGGAGGCGTTCCTACGTAAGGTCGCCGACCTTACGAGCAAAATATGATTGTTTTTTTCATTGACATTTATCATCGTTTGATCAAAATTAATGATTAATTTGAATCGCCAACGTTCGTAATTTACGATTCCCATAAAAATTGTGTGTAGGTTTCGACTGGGCAGTTATTCAATTTTATATGTCTACTATTTTGTATTCATATATGCAAAGAATATTTTGACGTATTTAGCAATAGGCAGAAAGCTTTCACTATTAGACGTGTTTAATTCAGCTTTTATGCGTTGTATACGTATATAGAGAGCTTTCACAACGAAAGCACATTAGTCTCTGTTAATCTGGCAGCACTGCGTATTTTATGTAAAGAAAAAAATTATTAATTATTAATAGTATACAAAAAATAAATATTTTCATATAAACTCAATGGCAATGTCATGGTATTTTCTATTATTTAATTGTATTATCCGATTAAAACTATTTTTAATAGTAAAAATCAATTATTTATAGTATTTTTTCTGGGTTTACATTGGAGCATATTCATAAACAAAATTTGAAATGTTATCATATATAATATAAAAATGAAGGCACATATTCATAAACAATTTAAAGCCCACTTTAAAATTAAAGTCCGATTTTTTTGACAATTGGCACATTTTTTTTTTTTTGTGGGTTAAAAATAGATCCACAGTACTCAGCCAGGGTTATATCCATTGTGCTGCGACCCAGTTCCCTGCACTAAAAAAACAAGATGTTTATGAAAGTCATGCTGCAACTATCTGTTTAAATTTACGCCTTGTAGCAAATATTTAAACCTCCCATAAGTTTCAATAAAGTTGCAGCAAAACTATTAATATTTTTTAAATATGACATATATGCAGATAGTTACGAGATGCTTGCTACAACAACAAATTAAAATTGAGATATTTACAGTTTACTGATAGCAAACATACTGAGTTCTTGGACATTTGCATCAACACTTTTGTGGTATTTTGACATTTGACTACTACACTCAGAAGAAAATGTACCATTAAGTACTTTATGGTACGACCATTGATCTTATGGTACATGTATTAATACTTTTTTCTTTTTAAATCAAAAGTTTTCTAATTAATTCAATAGTATTTGAAAAATTCAGTACCATAAATTTAAATATTTCAATATTTTTATTTTAAATAGAATAAATAATGTTGTTTTAATGGTTTCCTCCTATAATAATAAACGTGGTGTAAAAAAACATAAAACGAATACAAACATGTTCGTTTTGTACGCCATTCTGCGTGTTTGCTCAAAATGGTCGCATGTATTTTTTTGGAATAATCCACATTATTAAACCCGACATTGGTAAGGACTCAATGTATTTAATGTAAATAAATTATATTTATATATATTTTATTTATTACAGAAAATAAATAATACATCAAACTTCTATTATGGCAACGGACTCAAAAATAACTGCAGACTCAAGTACTACAATCAATTATTGGAAACCAAAGCAAACATTAAATGTGTTATAACCTTTTGCAGCAAGAAGTGTCTTTTTATGTGTATGTTATAAAAGTGAATATCAATTTCGACATTTAAATAAAATAAATTATACAATAAATTAACCAAAATACATTTTTGTTTTAATAGGTATAGGTCTTTCTTATTGTAATTAAAATATCACATTATAAAATTTATGGTGCAACCACACATTGTATTAACAGTTTCAATATTACTGAACTAATGGGACGCATCCTATTGACTAATTTTAATGGTATAAATTATTGTTTTTCTATTGAAATACTATCAATCTGGGTGTATAAAAAAGGAAAATGGCGTACATTTTCTTTACGCTAGATTTATCCACAACAATTAAGTAAATCAAATCTTGTAAAAAAGTGTGAACTCAAATATTACACTTTAATGGTAAAAGTGGAAATAAAATTCCCTGGTTATGAAATTATCAACATGTGATGGAAAATTATTTCTTTTCAGAGTTTACTTTGATAAAAGCATCGCCGGACGGACTTGGATCTTCCGCGAAGATGTCTCAAGTCGTTGTACAATTTTACCTTCGAATGATTTATAAAGACTATGGCGATGTATAATCAGGATACTGTTTTAATTCTAGAATAAATAAAAATATATATGATTCATTTTCTTTCAATTCAATTAAATTACTCCGCGAACTCTAATGGAGTACCTTTTCCAAATATTCATCAACTATCTTCCTATTTGTAAGATGTTTACTTGATGGTTGCTATAAATAATCGTAAATTTGAAAGATGGTTGCTAGCAATATTTATCGTATTTGACGGATGCTTTAGATGGTTGTCTCAAAGACGATCTAAATAATTTCAAAATAACTTGATATTTAGGGCTGTGATATATCTGGTAATCATCTTTGTTTTCTTAGTGTGGTTTTTAATGAAACTTCTTAGATTCAATTGAATTAGGTCATAAATAAGGTTTTCAATTAAACGATTAATTGTATTTACTACTAATGTTTGTTGCTTTTGATTTATTTTTTTTTTAAATGCAACTCTGGGATGAGTGTTATTTTCTTTTGTTTTTTCATTTTGCTATGTGTTTATATTTTCCGCCTAAATATAGTTGCAGAATCGACGCAGGAGATTCTTAATAAATGGCCAGAATAAAAAAATCATGAATATAAAAATTGCCTGAATATATTTAATCCAATTAAAAATGATTTCAATGCAAAAAATGTTTAATTGGTTTTAATAAATATTTTATAAATTTCTATTAAACAACATGTCGATCGTTGTTTTTACTAATTAGTAATTAATTAATTAATGATAAATTAATTCTCAATAAAACATTTAATATATATATATATATATATATATAGCAACTTTAATTATAATATAACAAAAAAGTTGTTAAATTTTCTTCAATAAACAATTTCTTATAATTATGAATATTGAATTCAGTACAATTAAAATTTACACCGGCTGAGTTTCAATTAAAAATTAAATCGATTAATTATCATTTTTGTTATATGTATACAGTTTTTTTATTTCTATGTAGGGAAAAATGATTTTTGAATGATTTTTTTATTCGTGTCAAATAAGGTTTGGCAACTTTGGCCATATATGGTATAAAATAAGTGACAACACGGCAACATCACATGTGGGATTTATTACATGGAACTGGCAACTATGGTTAATGTTTTTTTTAATTATTCGATCTGTCATTTGTTAATATATAAAATTTATATATTCACTTATTATATATAGAATTATATTTGAAGAAACAGAAAATTGTACATTTCAATGTGAATTAAACAATTATTGTGTGCAGAATACTATTAACATCAAAGTAGACTTTATTTACTGCAGTACTGCATTAGTTAGCAGCATGGATAACTTTGGTAGTGAAATTGGTCAAAAAATGAGAGTAAGTGATGAAAAATAATATCAATAACATTTTAAATTTTAATTATTGAATTTTTTTTTAACTAGAGTGCCGTTAAGGCCAAACTGCTCGAACTGGGTACTGGCGGCTCAGCGGGGTACATAGACGACGAGCTCCCGGACTACGTTATGATAATGGTGGCCAACAAACGCTCCAAGCAGCAGATGATCACTGATTTGAATCTTTTCCTTGGCACACAGACAGAGCTGTTTGTGACCTGGTTGCACGAAGTTCTTCAAAAGCTACAGGAGGTTACGCTGCCTGCAGCAAACGGTAATAATTATCATATAACACATTCTCAGAATTTCTTTCTTTTAAGTATTGATGTATTAGTCCTTCTTCTTATAATAGGGTCTATGCATGGATATATAACTTTTTTAATATTTCTATTAAAAATAATTCTCAGTACGTAAGTGATGTTACTGACTTTACTCGCTATTTCAGCCACCAACAAAAAACGAAAAACCAGTCAGAAAGAAGACCCAAACACCATCGCATCTCACAAAAAGGATAAAAAGTCAAATAAAAAAGATAAGAAACCCAGTTCTACCAAGAAGATTACAGAGGAGTCCAAAGAAGATGAGGAGACGCCTTCAACAACAACGGGCCTCACTGGTACTGTTATATGTTCCATTACAGATGTGTTTGCCGAGGATTTGCTGGAGAAGGCCAAAAAGACGCTGGACGTAAACGCAGCTGCAAATCTCAACATTAAAAACGCAAAAGCCAAGATAGTGACGGATGCTACCGAAGTAGTAAGTAGCTTCGATATTCAAACAACTTCGGAAATATCCTCCACCACTGAAGTGGCCACATGCGTAAACCGCGAAAATGATTTAGCCGAGTTGCAAGAAATACAAAAGAAAATATACGCTGCCAAAAAACACTTAAAAAACCTCGAACATCACTACGAAGATGAGAGTGAAGACGACGACTTTCTCAATTTAAAAGATGATGAAAGCGCAGAAGAGTTCAACGAGGTAAGCAATTTAATGAGAATCAATTTTGTTGAACATAGGACCGATTACTTTTACATTTACAATTACAGGTAAAAAATAAGGTCAGCACAGCCAAGAGCCCCATTGTTTTTGACCAAAAACCAGACGAGGAAGATGAAAAGGTGCAACCCGTGGAAAATGCAGCAGAGCCTGCTAGACAATACAGGCATACGACACCAACGCCCATGGTTTCTGCGCCAATTGTAACCGCATCTCATGTCGACAGGCGCGCCATATCACCGATGTCAAAAAATCCATTCGAAATACAGCAGCCGAGACGTTCACGAGATCGTGAACGAAGAGATCCACCGTCGACGAAGAAAGCATCAGTTCACGAGCGTTTGGGTCATAATCCGAAATTACAGCGTGAAGAAGGCTTACGTGAAAGACGAGCACGCCATGAGAAGGAAATTTATGTGCCCGCGTTCCGTCGCAAAGAAAACGCAGAACGGGTAAAAGACCAACAGCGTGATCGAGAACATAATCGGGAACGTAATCGCGATCGTGGTCGCGATCGTAGCCCTACACGTCGTCGATCTTCACCAGAGGAGCCAAGTTCATCGACTACACAAGTTGCCAATGGTCGCCATCGCTCGTTGATTATACAGACGGTCAACTCAGATGCTCGCCAATCACGCAATTCAAATGGCAAAGACGTCGAAGCTTCGAACCATACACAACGTAAACGCATCGGTTCTCGTGTTATTGTAGCCGCTCAAAAACAGATCGAACCATCAGATGATGACGATCTGACCGAAAAGCCGATAAACTCGGTCATTAAGATAAAGCCACGCGTCGCCGTTTCACCCAGCAAGCAGGCCTCTAAAAATTTATTGCTGCGTGCAGTTGCGGAGGCGCAGCGTTCCACAATACTACAAATTAAGCCAAAGCCTGAGCCATTTCCGACAGTTACTGTTAATCTGCCGGGGCCGAGTGCAAGTGAGCGTAATACAAAACTCTATTCGAAATCATACCGCGATCGCTTGAAGCGCAGTGCGAATGCAAGTTCGTCGACATCAATTCGACGCACAACTCAAAATTTGATAATAGAGGTGGGCAGCGACGAAAAGAAACGACGCCGTCGCCAAGGTCATGATGAGTTGAAAGATGATGAGTACGTTCCTGCAACGCTGTCTGAGCAGGGTGAATCCGATGCAGACTTTGCGTACGTGCCACAGTCAATAACGAATGCTGGAGCCAATGAACTGATTGAGGGTCCAGGGTATGTATAGCACAAACAGTCTCAACACAACTGATAAAAAAATGACTTTTAATATAGCGCTTAAAAGAATTCGTAATTTCCAAGCCAATTCATTAGAATAATAACATTATTAATTGTTATAGATTTTGAAGTTTTCGTTAAAAGAGAGGTGTCGCACCTTGGTTTCCATTACTTCCCACATTTTGCATGGAGATATTAACGACAATATACCTAACATAATGTTTAAAGCGTACTTACGAGAGAAACATAAACATATATACAGTCAGTATAATAGCATGCTTAATTTTATATTATTGGCTCATGGTCAAATACCCTTTTTACATAAAGAAAAAAAAAAATTTTTTTTGTATTAACAAAAATTTTGAGTCTATTAAAACACTTAAATGAGTATGAACACTTCAAAGATCCCAAATAGCCTCCCAAAAATACTCAGGTTTATTTGTTTTTTATATACATATATTAAATTTATTTCATACTATTATTATTTTAACCACATTAAACTATTTCACATGTAAAGTAATTTATTGAGTCGAACTTTTACTATGTACTAGACTGGCAATAACTTTGTATGAAAAAAAAAATCATTGAGTTGGAATTTAAGGGTCACCCCTAGAAATGTTCTATTGGATGAGAAAATCGATGTGGAGAATTTTCAGCGAAATCCGAATATGGGAAATGGACCCGCCGGGACTTCAAAGTACCTAAATCGGCAGTGATTATTTAAACAGGCATCCTTCGTTTTTTATTTTCATCAGTCACGCCTGAAACACTTTAAACTCAATAGTCGATGCCCATCTCAAATTTATTTAGAATATATTTTTGACATACCGATATTTATTATTTTAATGCAGTTTTTACTATTTTTTTTAAGAATAAATTATATGAATATATTTTATTTTGCTTAAACTATAAAGTTTAGAACCTTAACAAACTGGTAAGATTCATAAAAATTTGACCACCCATATGCACCATTTTTCATGGTAAGTGCTCCAAAAAGTTTTTTTTTTTAAATACTCCATTTACAAAAAAAAGTCAAATGTTTGTGAAAATTCGCTCAAGAAAATTTTAAAATTTTATAGTAGGGGAAAGGTCCGCGGGTTGGACATCGTTTTGTATTTTGTCTATAACATTTTATGTACAAACAAGTTAGTGAATTAATATATCGTCGTTGTAGAACGAAAAGTCACCAAATACATTTTTATGAAAAACTTAAATTTCGAGTTTGTTGATTAATATTATAAAAAGTAATTGATGCATTTTTAAAGTTGAAATAGTAATTGATAGATTTACTTTTTCTAATCATGTGGTAAAAAATTGAGATCATCGATTAAAAATTGACAGCTTTATAAAGATTTTTGTAAATGAATATTTGGCATTTTGAAAATGTATTTGGTGACTTTTCGTTTTACAACGACGATATATCAATTTTAAGTGCATGGGTTATCTTTTATAGAAGAAACTTTTATGGTTTCGTAAAAAATTTAAAAAATACAGCCTACTTTCTGCAGAACAAAAAAAAATTGGTCCGCAGGTTGTTGGGCCACCACAAAAAATCGTTTAACACCTTTCAAAAAAGAGCAAAAATTAATTATTTTAATTATATTATCGTTTTTCAAACAATCTGTATTATTTTTCATTTAATGTAACTTACAAAATCGTGAACTAGTGATGGTTATTTAAATTGATATTTTATACGTAAATGTGAACCGAAAACTCTAAATTTAAAAATAATTGAAAATTAATTAAAAATGTTTTGATTTGATATTCTATATTAAAAAAAATCACTATGACACTTGCATCTGAGCAATTATTTGCAAAGAAAAACTTTGTGAGTGCTGTTTTTAATGAGAAAATGGGTCGCCCAACCTACGTACCTTGAGTGACCCAACCTACGTTTTTATCAAATTTTGAAAAATGTCGACCATTCGTCTGAATGAGTTATAAGCAACAGTCCATATCACTTTAAAGTTTCGCGAAAAGTTGAAGTGCAATGTTACTTGAGATGTTGCATTAAAAATTTAATATCGCCAGTGTAAAAAAACAAAAAAATAGCGCTGGCCCAACCAACGGACCTTTCCCCTAAACCATAAATAAATTATTTCAAACAGGGACTGTAATAGTTACGAGTAATATCATGATACAAATATTTACAGGTACGATCACTCTGACATTAGGCAAGTTTTTTTTGACAAATTTTGAAATATTTTGTTTTGATTCAAATTCAAATTTTCAAAAATTGAAATTTATGTTCAAAGAAAATATGAAAAATATTTTTCAGATTTTGTTTTGATTATAAAAATTTTTGTGAACATTTTTAAGTTATCTCAAAGCATACCTTGATAATTATTTTTCATTTCTATAGAATTTTATATTGATTTTTTTTAATTGTCGATTTTGTTTTGGTTTTAAAACTAAACTTCAAAAAACTTGCCTAGTGTCACCTAAAGTAAACATTGGAAAAAAATTAGAGAGTGATCGTACCTGTATACATGATACAAATATATACAGGTACGATCACTCTCTCATTTTTTTCCAATGTTTACTTTAGGTGACACTAGGCAAGTTTTTTGAAGTTTAGTTTTAAAATCAAAACAAAATCGACAATTAAAAAAATCTCATATAAAATTCTATAGAAATGAAAAATAATTATCAAGGTATGCTTTGATATAACTTAAAAATGTTCACAAAAATGTTTATAATCAAAACAAAATCTGAAAAATATTTTTCACATTTTCTTTGAACATAAATTTCAATTTTGGAAAATTTGAATTTGAATCAAAACAAAATATTTCAAAATTTGTCAAAAAAACTTGCCTAATGTCAGAGTGATCGTACCTGTAAATATTTGTATCATGCCTGTATATATTTGTATCATGAGTAATATACAAAAAAATAAAAATTAAAAATTATTTTTGAGCAAAACTTTTTTTTGTTCAGTTATAACGATTATTTTTCATTTTTAAAATTTTGCTCAGAAATAAAAGTCAAATTTAAATTTTTATTTTCAAATTCAAAAATAAAAATTAACAGCCTTATGCTGTATAATTTCATGAGTGACACAATTCGTCAGGTTTTCACTCACATACGTAATAAAATTGTATGCTGTATATATAACGTATTGGTTCGTCGAGCTTTACGCCACATTTGTCCGCCGTTGCGTAGTCTCTCGATGTTCTCAATTTCGCGTTTCCAATCAATGTATTTGTATTTAGCAGAGACACTTTTCAATACAATTGTTTACGTTTTTTTTCAAAATTTGTGTATTTGGCAACTCAAAAAACATACCTTAGACAACCAAATAAAAATAAAACAAATTTAAAAAAAAAATTGTTTGCAAGATTACTTGAATATGTCTATGTTTATTTATCATTACCGCGGCTGTAATTTAAAAAAATAATAATTGCCACGGTACTTTAAATGGACGGCAAATGACCAAATAACGAATAATTTTTGCAGACGGGTTTCGATGTTCCACCAAAAAATAGAGAACTGAATATCGATCGAAACGTTTTTTCATATTTTGAAGGAAACCATGAGACCTTTTGGTCAATTTTTTTTTTTTGATCACACATAGATCAATATTGCGCAGAGTACTGTCTTTTTATTTTTTCTTCTTGGTGCATTTTTGGCATTATCCAAAAAAGTACTTGTTGAAACGAGTTGCGTCGGTCAGTTATTGATTTTTGTGGGGTACTAGAGGATCAAATTGCGAAAAAAAATGTTGTTTCGTCACTTAAGAACCATTTAAGAGGGCGTGACAATTTTAATTTTATTTTTGGACCACGAATAATTACAGACGATAGCTAGGAAGCTATCGTCGATTTTGACGTCGAAATCGTTCGTTGGCGACATACAGCATACGCACAATTTGATTGCTTACGTTGTGTCGTCACATAGTGAGACGCTGTGCTATACAGCATACAAAAAACTTTCTCACACGAAAGTCAGACAAATTCTGGACGATTTTCGTCGATCGACGACTTACAGCATAAGGCTGTAATTTTTATTTTAAAGAATAACGATTATTTTTGATTTATACTTTTTTTTATAAAAAATAAAAATTAGGGTGCGGAGCGTTGTGCGTAATATGTTGCGCAGCAAAAATGATGTTCTGACGATGAAAACGATTTACTCTAATATAAATTTGGGTTATGTTAGTGAACACCTTCGATGGTCCACGTTTGATTGTGGTCAGTATTAACATTAATATGGGCCAGCGATAGGCAAAACTTGAAAACAAATTTCGTTAAGAAAAAACCCTTTGTTATTGAAAGTATTGTTATTTTGTAAATTGGGTACCGATGCATTCAATAACAGTCCATGTAGGAACTGCCGGACTTGACAAAGTGGCCAATGCATAGCCAAGCTTGGGCGGCCAAGTCTTGGTGAATTAGTCTTCCCCCAAGACTCGACCAACCTTGAGCTTCCAAGTCATGGTTTATAAGTCTTCGTCTAAGACTCGGCCAACCCTGAGTAGCCAAGTTCATTAGACTTTCATCGGTGATTTATCTATACGGGATTGTAGTCAGAGAGCTCGGCCTACGTTCTTATAGGACAGTATTGCCAAACTATTATTATTATATGCAAGGGTATATACTCATCCAGGTGTGTTATTGTACTATATTTTTGGGAGAATCTGTTCCAGTGGGATTACAAAAGCACCCAAGTGCGTCATTGGAACTATGTTGGGTGAATCTGTTCCACAAAAGCACGGGAACTTTTTTGGGTGAATCTGTTTTGGTAGTAGGTCATACTGTAGCGTCGGTGGCTCGATTGGTTTGTGCGTTGGACCATGAGCTGAAAAGTCCCCGATTCAATCTGAGCGACTGTCAACATTAACATTAAAACGAGTTGGGAAAGTTAGGTCACATGGGTAAGTTCGGTCACATTGGATGGTCTTTATAGTCGGTCGGGCCCGTCTATGGAATACCCTACACATTTGGTGGGGATATTTAATTGTATACCTTAATTTAAGTTATTAATTACGCTGAACCCACCACATTGGTATATTATTCACATATCAGATATTTACTTCTTATATCCCCCTAATTTAAAAAATTGATATAAAAGTATAAAAATACTAATAAAAAGAATTATAAAAATAAAAGTGGGCGAACCACGCCTATATTTAAGTTTTTTTAGGCTAATATTTCATAAATTTGATTTTAATAATTCACGGCTAAAATTTCCACGGAAAATAATTTAAAAAAAAATGTGGGCGGATCACGCCCATTTTTGGACCACATATTTTTATGTAAATTCAAACAATACGTTTTAAATTGTATAACTATATCTTGAATACTTCTCGAGTTATTAGTTCCTAAAGACTTATATAAAAGTGACTTGTATGGGAGGTGGGCGTGGCCGTTGACCGATTTGGCTCATTTCCAAAGTCAGTTCCTACTTTTGGCTAAAACATATTGAAACGAAATTTCATCGCATTCTGAGAAATATTTCTCAAGTTACTACGTTTTCGGACAGACAGACAGATGGACATACAGACGAACATGGCTAAACCGGCCACGCCTCCTAAGGGGCGTTACAATATATGCACAAACTTAATATACCCTGTACCTCATAGGCGTAGGGTATAATAAAAATTATTATTACTTCGCTACCTCTTGGCTAACCTACGAGAGTAAAACATTACTAACATAAGCTCTTACCCCGTATTTCGGATTTAAACTACATTAACCATTAACTGTCTTAACAGAATACGGACGGCGAGCGGCAAGCGTCAAATGAGAGGATGCCCAAAATAAGAACGAACGTCGGCGAGCGGCGAACAAACTTCAAAAATGTAAACAAAAATTAAAATATATGAAAAATATTTCACAAAGTTGGCAACGATTCACAAATTCCCTTGAAATTTTCAAAAAATATGACAACATTGCTTGAGAGCGCCACCGGCCGTTGACAGAAAAATAAAATAGATTTTATTCTTGCGCCGGCCGCTGAGCGGAAAATTTGTTGTTGTTTTCCATGTTTATCGTTCGCCGCCCGCATTCTGTTCAGGTAGTAACCATGAATAAATGGCATTAACAACTTTGCGTACAAATTTAAACACACAGCTCGGCCAAATTATTATTAGTAACGCTGGCCAACATCATACGTGAGCCATCGAAACTGTTCACTAACATCACCCAAATTAGTTTTAGAGTCTATCGTTTTCATCGCAAGAACATTATTTTTGCTGCACAACAAATTAAGCACAACGCCCCACACCCTAATTTTTATTTTTGAGTAAAAAAAAGTATAAATCAAAATATAATCGTTATTCTTGAGCAATAAAATAAAAAGTAATTTTTAGTTTTTATTTTTGATTTTTTATTGAAATGCTGAGCAAGAAAACATAATACGTGAGCCATCGAAACTGTTCACTAACATCACCCAAATTAGTTTTAGAGTCTATCGTTTTCATCGCAAGAACATTATTTTTGCTGCACAACAAATTAAGCACAACGCCCCACACCCTAATTTTTATTTTTGAGTAAAAAAAAGTATAAATCAAAATATAATCGTTATTCTTGAGCAATAAAATAAAAAGTAATTTTTAGTTTTTATTTTTGATTTTTTAAAGTAAAAATTGAAATGCTGAGCAAGAAAACATAAAAATTTTTAACTACTGATGAAAATAAAAAACTTAGGGTGCGTATTAAAATAATCACTGCTTCTGTATTTTTCATCCGATTTTTTTTCATCTATTTTCTCATCCAATAGAGCATTTCTAGGGGGTGACCTCCTCACGATTCGAAATCATGATGTTCCATTGTCACGCTTATGTACAATTTAGGTCAAACAATTCCATTTATAAAATTAAACAATTTTCTGAAAAACGTTAGAATTTAAATGTTTTTTGTTTTGTTTGTTATAATAATATAGACGGCATTTTAAAACTATTTTGGCGTTATATTGGCGAATTCCGAAGCTACTATATGGCTCTTAAGTTGGTTATTAAGCAATGAGTGATCTGACTGGCTCATTTCAAGCCGTCCCATTCGTAGTTAACTCGGCTCTCAACAAAACCAAGCATTACAGACAAAATTCGTTCTTCAGTCGCACGATACATTTGTGGAACAATCTCCCACCGTCTGTTTTTCCCGATTATTTTAATATTTGCAAAATGAAAACAAACATCCACCGGCATTATTCAGTAATTGATACATTTTAAAATAGCAATTGAAAAATTTACATTTTCTTATCATTTGGTACAAATATTGAGCTCTTCGATGAGAAATGGACAAATCTCTAAGGATTATAAATGAATAATTAGCATTTTGAAAATGTAGTTGGTGACTTGTACGTCTACAACGACGATATGTAAATTAGAATATTATTCAGTTAAGTTATAATAGTTTTGACATGGAAATATAAAAAAACTAAACAATGCATGTTTCTTGTGTCTGAAATCTTCGTAAACCGTTCGCACCGATATCTGCTAAAATGGCCGATATCTACAAAGGTTTTTTTTATTGGAGGAGTGACAAAACGATTATCTGTAATAGTTAATGTTTTTTTTCTCTATATCTGGTTTCAAATGCATTTTAATATTTAACGCACTATAAACAAAAAATAGTGTTAGATCCAGAACAATAGAACGAAGACTGGCCCTCATTTATAAGTTTCAAAATTTTCTTCACCTCTAAAGTAAAATCGACCCATCTATGAAATCTTTTTCTTTTGTTTTACTAATTTAAAAAAGACACAAATTGTTAAATAATTCAAAAAGCGAATTTTTAACAATGATTTTTTTTTAATATCAAAGACATTATTTTATTGCAATTTCTGAATTTAAAAATATATCGCTTATTTACATCATGACTGTCATAACTCAAATAGCGATTTTTGCAGAAAACGCGTTTAAAGTTTTCAATTGACTCTCACGTTGCATATGAAATGTGTGGGACATATTGAAACAGATATCATATTCTCTTCTCAAGCATCAAGAATACAAGATAACAAGATATAAATAACGAATAATTCTCCATCATTCACTAAAAAATCACGTTTTTGAGTTATGACACTCCTGAAGTAAGTTAGCGATATGCTCTCTGGTTTGACGGCTTTGGTTAGTAACCATGATTCAAATATTTGTATCATGTTAATAACGTTAGTCCCTCAAAAACTATGTACAATCAGATATAAATACTTCCTCAGACTTTTCTATAATACTCACGTACGACTCATATCATTATCTCTAGCTATCAATCGAGTGAAACAGATTATGTGCGCGACGATTCGCTACATAATCCTACGGCCGAGAAAACACAATTTGTCGTGACTCTTAATGGTAACCCTAGCAATTTAGACACGTATTTTGGAGCTCACATTCTCAATATTTCAGATGACAAAACTCTCCCAAACTACAAACGATTACGGGCACAGAACTCGAGCTCACACTCACATTCACATTCACCACAGCCGCATGTGTCGTCTTCATCCGTACGCTGTAATCTTGTAGAAGCGTCATCCACCACACGCAGCAAACGTTCACGCGAACATAGTCGATCGGACATAAAGAGCCGTCTGCAGCACTCGCCAGCAGCTCTCGCCGCACGATTGGCCGATCGCGATTCGACAAATTCGTCGCCATCATCAAATACTCCACCCCCGCCACGGCGCACGGAACTAATCGAGATTTATCGCAAGCCCAAAGAGATTAAAAAGATTATCATTAAAAATGACTCTGAAGATGAGGAACACAGTCCTCAAAAGGAGGTACATCATTGCAGCCGCTCGAGGCAAAACCGAAACAGCATCGATAAGCAACAGGCATTGGAACGCTCCATGACACCACCTATTGCGCCCAAAAAAATACATATCGGGAAGCACTCTGTTGGTAGTGACGAAAAGGTTTTGCCAACTCAAACGCCATTATGTTCGCCGGTTAAACGTAAACGCACTCAAATCAAATTTGATTTGAACAGGGACACCAAAGCAAACGAACACCGTAGTAGAGACGATCGCAGGTCCGAAAGTGCAGTGGTAACTACGCGCCGCTCGAAGAGCTACGATCGTGACGATTCCCAAGAGAGGGGTATTACAGAAGAAATTCATAATCATAAACAAAAGATCTCAATACGAAATACGGAAGCTAACAAATACGACAATATACCCTCATGTAAGTTTAATATTATTTCTCCTCATATTACAGAATAATTTGTCATACGACAATTTGGTTTTTATTTTGCAAAGTAAATGTCTTAGTAACTTTCCGTCGTATATTCTTTGCAGTATATACTCTTATTCTATTATATTTGATTTTGGTTATACCTAATTATAATAGTTGAGCATCGAATCCGGGACCTTTCGGCTTGTAGTCTTACGTACTAGAACGATTGCCCACCACACAGCTGTATTTTCTTATATGGTAAATTTTTACGCGTGCATATATACAGTGGTGGCACAAATAATAGGAACGATCATGGTTTTTAGTACTTTTTTAAAGGGATAGTTTTTAGTAAGATTACAAATTACAGTGGTGTTCGTATAATTAGGGACAAACATGTATTTTTTAGTGTTTTTTATATAAATATTTTTATTAACCCAATAAACCAAAAGGCACGTAAACGTTCCGTATACGTTTCGTATTTACGGGCATAAACACCGATTACGGCAGCCGTTTACGGAACGTAAAGCAACACGTTTTACATATGAAATGAAATTTAAAATACGGCCCATTCCGGAAATGGCCCATATTTACGGCAATAAAACGTGAATGAGTGAACGTATTTACGGGCCGTAAACGGAACTTCTTTACGGTACTTTAAAGCAATGAGTGAACGTAAAAGGCACGTAAATACGGCCCGTAAACGGAACGTATAAAAGGTACGTAAAGGGAGCGTAAATACGGCACGTAAACGGACCGTATAAAAGGCACGTAAAAGGAACGTAAATACGGCATGAAAGCGGGACGTAAATACAGTGCCTTTAAATCAAAATTTTATAATTGTAGAAAAATACATTATCTGCGCATAACTGAACGTATGTTTTCAGCATTCTTTAGATTCCACCTTTTGCCATTTATTAACATGTTGCAACTAGAAAATTTCATATATCAATTATTATTTATATTTTTATTATTTCGAATGAAAAATATTTTTCAATCATGAAGAATAAAAAACCCAAGCATTATAGTCATAAAAATATTTCTTTAAATTAAGTAAAGCCGTAAAGTTACCGTTTTTACACGTAAAAATGGATGTGCGTATTTTTTAGACGTATTTACGGTAGCTGTCGTTTCTGAGCCGTAATTACGTGGCCGGAACGGTGCCGGTTTTTGTACGTAGAAATTGATAACCGTATCTACTACCGTATTTACGGCTAGACCTGTATTTAACACGTAATATTGTGGCGTAATGTCACCGCAATAACGGGCATACCCCTTCTCACAACCGTTTTTACGTTTCAGTCCGTATCTGTGTTTATTGGGAAGGTATATGCGCAGGTATATGCGTACATATGCGCATTATTTTTTATAGTCAGTTTATACGATCTGGATATGATCTAGATTTTTGTACTTATGAAAATTTGAAAAATAAACATTCAGTGCTTAATATAATAGAACCCACGGTTGAAGTATATACAGGTTAAGTCATCTTTCAAAATTAAGTCGTCATTTACTTTTTTTTGAAAACTGTTTGAAAGACTCAACATTTGTTTACGAAAAATTTAAAACAAAACATCAATGCTTTGTTTACAAATTCATAAAAAAATTAAAACTCATAATTTTTAAATAAATAAATTACAACACTTTGGTAATTTTCAAGCTGTCTATGGGCTCCAGAAGAACTCCGAAGTGTATAACAAAAGTGAAAAAGTGAATTTGTGGTGTGAAATTTTAGTAAATTACCCAATTTAAAGTGCATAAAACATAACCTTGAAATAAATTTTAAATTGATAATTATTTTTTGTATTTTTTAAATTTTCTTATTGACATTCTCAGCATAGTGTATGCCAACTAACTGTCTAGATGAACTAACCTGTATATACTTCAACCATGATATAACCTATAACTCGCATTTCAGTCAAGAAATCCATATCTAATACCGTTTTCAAGAAGTTTTACTATGAAAACTGAGGATTTACCAGATAATTGGGGGGTCAATACCTCAAAATCCCGACGTGATAGAACATAACTTTATAGTATGATAATATTTTTCACAAATTCAGGATATTAAAAATAAATCCAAATCTTTGGCACCGATAAAGGATCGTATGATTTTAAGCTACGAAAAATGTCAGTACTTTGCATTTTCATATAAAATAAAAAAATACTTTGCAGTGCTCAGTATTAGAGAAACTATATACGTACGGTTTTGACATATTTGGCCACTTTTTATGTTTTTTTATGCTGAATATTTTACCCATGGATAATATGATACATTTGCCACTCCTTAATATGAAATTAGTCGATTATGTGGATTGATCCTTTGAAAATCCTTAATATTGGTATTAAAAGGGCGAGATAGAAATTTAATATGTACTACAGATATGAAGCCTTGGACAGTGTCTAAATTTGGTTCTCAGATAACAAATCCATAACTACTACAGTTTTCTCAACAAATCAATGGTAATATTGGGGCCACTTTAGGACCTTTATGGTCATATATCTCGTAAACTTGATGTCATAGGGCACAAGTTTGTTAGGTGAAATTTCTTCAGGTTTCTCAAGGACTCTAAAAAAATTGTCAAATCTCAGGCACCAAATCTCAGGCACCAAAAAAAGTGGGGTTTTGCTGCACTGTGTAATTAAAGAAATTGTTGATGTCGCAACACACAGAATATTGTAATAGATTACGCTTACTACTTTCCATTAGATAGCGTTCAATATGTCGTTAAGTTATTGTCTTTGTAACTATAATAAGTAAAATCGCACATCCGGTGTCAACATTTAACATAATGTTAAGTTGTTGCCTTCTTCTTAAACCAACCACAGAACCGAAAGGAAATGAAATAAAAACATATAGAAACTCACATCAATTCTTTTATTTCTAAAACATTGGTATTTTTCCATATTTCAATTTTCATTTCCTCCAACTTTTACTGAGGGTTTCAAAGATTTATTTTCGCAATTTCAATTCCAAGGCTTCTATATTATAATGCCTGGTTTTCACTATGTCAGTTTGTGTCATATTTGTTTTCTTTACATTATGATTGCGACGTAGAAACTGCTGAAAATTAAAATGTCCAAATGTCCATATTAAAATGCCAACGTGTTGGCATTTTTTAGAACTTTGTCATATCGAAAAATAACAAATTTGAAAAATGTTCAAACATGAAACTGGCACAACTTGACAAGTGAATGATTTGAAATCATGAAAATCGATTGTCAGTCTAATTTTAAAAAATAGAAAATCAAAACATGATCGTTCCTAATATTTATGCAACCACTGTATCTGCCTATATATTCCCTCACATTCATATAACTTGATGTCTGCACTAGAACAGGCGGATTTTGATGCGGGACCCCGTCTTTACCTGCCAGAAACCCTTCGAAAATCTTTTGATTTACAGCTTTTGATTTCAAATTGTGGACAAAACTTATTACTTATGTATTTTCGTAGAGCTTACGATGCCCAAAATAATTTCGATGTTAGGTCTGATTTATTATAAAAGCAAAGCTCGGGGAAACAATCCAAATTTTATATTGTGGACTAAACAAACATTTTCACGATTTCAAAATGGGGATTAGGTCCGAACAAATACAATTAGTTAACTTTACTTTTTTATTTGCAGTGAGTTCCGTTGCCATTGACTCCACAGTTATAAAGGTAAACAAACCCAAGGAGCGCTGTAAATACCATCCAAATTGTACGAAGCACAATTGCGACTTCTACCACCCTTCGGCTCCATGCAAAAGTTTTCCCAACTGCAAATTTGCCGACAAGTGCATGTATTCACATCCAAAATGTAAGTTCGACATGTCGTGCACGAACATCGATTGTAACTTTTCGCACAGTGGCACCCGGAATCCAAGTATTTTGCAGCCAACCGCGCCACCATTGTGTAAGTAATTTTGATGCTTTTAAACTTTAACAATAATATATACGATTTTGTTACAGCTTCACACGTTGTTCCTGTGCAGAATTATAAATCAATCTCAGCTGCTCCAGCTGCATCCAGCACGATGTGTAAATATTATCCGAACTGTTCGAAAATTGGATGTACATTTTTTCACCCAAAGCCTTGCCGTTTTGGCAAGAATTGCATTAACAAGTTGGAATGTAATTTCTACCATCATGAATTGCAGAGTAGCAATAAGTTCAAGTGGGTTGCGTCTGTGTCTTAAACCTTTATCAACGTCTATATTCATATAGTTCGTGGAGGCCACAAAAAGATATGTGAAACAGTATCGTACATTACTGTATTAAGTACATTACAACTTCAAATCTGAAATAAACCCCGCTGTTTTTCATTATGTGCAGCCGTATAACATGTTTCATTTAATTAAAACGTATGCAACTAATTAACACAATCTTTAATAAAATGTATCACATTCGAACACATCGATATAAATATTCTATTATCAAGTTTGAAATGAATAGGAAGTTAAAATCTAATCAATTGCTTATTTTAATATAATGTGAATGTCGAAAATATAGCTATTTAAAACCATAAAGAAAATGGAATCAATAAAATAATCTACTAATTAAATATTTTGTATTTATATTCTGCCTAAAAATATGAAAACGCCAAATTTTAAAATGTAAATACAAACGAAATAATTGACACTTTTATTTTACCAATAATCAAATTTTGTTGTACTTTATCAAGTCGACTGGAGTAAGAATGGGTGTTTACAAATTGGTTAAGTTTCGTCGAATCTGTCAAGATATTTAGGTTCCCGGACATAACCGCCAATTCGAATTTGGGGATTATGTCCGCATAGGAACGCCGAGATCCGCGCACATAATTCCAAAAAAAAAATCGGTCATTATACCCAATCAATTTTGGGGCTTAAGTTTCACGTTGCTGTGCGGACATAAACCCCAAATTAATATGTTATCATGCGCGATTTTTTGGAAATAAAATTTCGACTGCGGCGCTTCAGTTGTACATAAATTCAAAAAACATCAAAATAAAATTATATATTTGTTTTGTTCATTAATGAGAAGAACAAAATTTTATTTACAAATAATTTTATTTACAAATTTACAAAAAATTGTATTTAAAAAATATAAATAACAAACAAATTTAACAAAATAAATAAATTCGCATTTAAAAAAATTCAACAATATTAAATCGGACATAACCGCCAATGGGGGTTATGGCTGAATTCATAGTTGGACTTAAACCCCAAATTCGAAAAATTAGGGGTTTTGTCCGAAACACCGACGGACATAACCCCCAAATTCGAATTGGGGGTTATGTCCGTTGGGGGTAATGCCATGGCAGCATAATTTATGCTTGGAAATACGCATATTTTACGCTTACATACGATTTTCATTGGAAACGGGTCATAAATATATCAATATTCAAGATATAGAAGTGTGATTTTTTGTATAAAAGTTGCTGGTACGTAATACTACGCGCCGAAAGGCCCCGCGTTCGTTGCTAGCAACTGTCAACATCTTTTTCATAGAAAAGTTGGCGAAAACTATTTGAGGTTTTCGTTATTTTTAGAAAAATAAGTATGAGGATTGACTAATATTGTAGGATCATTTAATAATCAACATTTAGATGTAGTTTTTAAAAAGTGGCCATACAACTGAAATTATTAAATTAATATATGTTGGGAATTACGGGAGCTACAGTGATGCAACTTTAAAGTAGAATGTTTTTCGTTGTCAAAATTTAATCTTTATTGGACAACTGGGCGTGGTACCTCCCATACAAACAAACATTTTTTAAATTTGTTAACCTATATATAAAAGAACAAGTCCTGATTGACTGACTGACTGATCGATCAACGCCCAGAACAAACCCTTAGACCTAGGAACATTAAATTTGGACAGGGTGTTCATCTATCCACGTAGACACGCACTAAGGCGAGATTTTTTGAAATTCGTCCCCTAAGGTACAAAAATGGGCGTGGCAAGCCAGAACTTTTAATTGCAAATATCTGTGTACTTCATGAAATTTGGTCCACTGATGTATATTGTGGTTGTTTATCGTTTTCCCAAATGTGGGCGGAATTGGACCAAAGGGCGTGTCCCTTTCCATATAATCAAAACATTTAAATTGCTATAACTTCTGACAAACAAGAGTAGAGTTTTAAAAATCGAATCAAATGTCTAATCGTCACGTAGAATGTGGGCGTGGTTGGACCACGGGGCGTGGCACAACCCATATAACCAAAACATTAAAATTGCTATAACTTCTGACATACTAAGAGTAGAGTTATAAAAATCGAATCAAATGTTCATATTTAAAACTCCAATCGTCACGTAGAATGTGGGTGGGATTGGACAACGGGGCGTGACACCTTTCCTTATAACCAAACATTAACATTTCTATAACTCCTGACTTACTTAAAGCAGAGTTGAAAAATCGAAACAAAAGATCATATTGAACATTGTAGAGAATCTTCACGTAGAATGTAAACGAGATGGCGGTAAAATGGCGACGTAGGCAAGCACTAAAAAGGGCAAGGGGACGTAATTTAAAAAGATAACATTTACAAAAACTTATCACGGGCAACTCTGTGAACGGGTCCAGCTAGTATTAGTGGTTGCTTGCTGAAATGTGAATAACTCCGAAAAGGCAAAAAGGCTACAATTTTATGTTTTTAATATGTGTACTAAGCAGGGCTAGGAACCAAAATTCTATTATCTGCGGTTCCAGTTCCGGTTCTATAAAAATAAAAGAATGGTTTCGATACCGATTCCGGTTTTGAAATTATTTTTTATTACGGTTTCAGTTCCGGTTCTATAAAAATAAAATTACTATTTCAGTTTCAGTTCCGGTTCCTAGTAATGGTTCCAGTTCCACAAACAAGCCCAAAAACGCAATATCTATATATATAAAACTCATTTTCCGTTTGTTTGTTTGTGCACTATGCAAACGTACACCTGTGCATGGATTTTCTTAAAATTTGGAATATATATCCTACAGACCCAAGAGACATAGTTTTCGTTGACCACGCCCACTTTTACGCCCATTTTTATTTTTGATGTATAATTTAGATTCATAACAAAACCACTGAATGTATTTTTCTGACAATTTGCATTACTACACTAAGAAAACAAGATGTTTATGAAAGTCTTAATGAACTATCTGTTTAAATTTACGCCTTATAGCAAATATTCAAACATTCCATATGTTTCAATAAAGTTTCAGCAAAACTCTTCATATTTTTTTTATGACGTATATGCAGATATTTACGAGATGTTTGCCACAACAGCAATGAAAATTGAAATAATTACAGTTTACTGATAGCAAACATCCTGAGTTCTTCGACATTTGCAGCAGAACTTTTGAGGTATTTTGACATTTGATTACTAGAAAAAGGAAAATGGCGTACTTTTTCCTTACGTTCGACTTTTCCACAACAATTAAGTAAATCAAAGTGTGTAAAAAAGTGTCAACTCAAATATTACATTTTAATGGTAAAAGTGAACAGAAAATTTCCTGGGATTAAAATTATCAACAAGTGATGGAAAATAATTAAGTTCGCTATATATCAGCCCTAATGATGTCGATTTCAACTAAACTTTAAAATTGGATGTTACTCATCTTACTTGATCTCACCACACTAAATGCATCACACTAAAACTCACCACACTAATCTTTCTAAGTACTAGAAAAAACACAACGGGGAAGAATTCTACGGGGAAGAATTCTACCGAGAAGAATTTTACGGGAAAGTGTTCTACGGGGAATTATTTTTGTTTTGGTTACTACATTTATAACACCAATAAAAACGTCCACAGCGAAGCATGGGTCCCTGATATAAATAATAAAAATGTTCTTTATATTAATAAAAGCACTCCATATAATTGATTTCAAAAAATTTTTGCACGAGTCGTGCGCGGGTCCAGCTAGTAAATTTATTTTTATGTAAATAAATAATGAAATATATATATAAAGTGGAGTAAAGTATATTAATGTGCAGTATATCAGATCGGAGTAAAAACAACGATATGTTGTTATTATCGATGTAAATGATACCTTATTCCATTGTGAATTGTCCCAATGGGTAACTTTTTCTAATTTAAAAATATTTGATATCTTTCGTCCGAAAATTGTTATGATATTTTGGTTGTGGATATTTAAGTATATACAAAATTTGAATACCTTACGTCAGACTTATATGACCAAAACTCCAAAACGAAGCCAAAACGGGGATTCAAATAAGCGATCATGAACCGAGCAATAAAAAAAAGTTTTACTGAAAGCGTAAATATCTCTTTGATGACTTTCTTGAATTTTTTGGATTTAAAAGTAACGCATTGAATGTAATTTCTAAAACCGTGGGTTCAAATTAGGGAAGTCAAAAACCGACAGTTTCAAAAAAACGGTTTTCGGTTTATTGATTAAAAAAACCCCAAACCGGTTTCGGCTTTTAATTTTTAAACCGGTTTAACCCGGTTTTTCGAAATTAAAAATTTTAATATTAATAGAACAAATTTATCAATTTTAATCACACATTTTTAATGACGAATGTTCGATGTTAATCGCAAAAATACATTAAGTATTAAACAATTGAAATAAATATTTAATTTGTACTTTATCAATTATATTAAGAATTATTAATTAAACTTAAATAAATAAAATATATATACGTAAATATATTCATAGTTCAAAACTTTGTGGATTAAAAATCTATTTTTAAAATAATACTGTCTAAATGTTTTAACTTAAGCCGATTTTTGGTTCAAATTTTAATTAAACTTGAAAGGGTAACACGTTTTTACATATTTTCGCATGTAGAATCACATGTTGTCAATACTCATTTTTTTATCGGTATATAATTGATAAATGTATTTCGAAATTGTAGCTAAACTGGGCGGTATTTCAAATCATCTTGATTGAAGATAATACTTTGCAATTTTTGAGTGCTGAATTGCTTGTACCAGAAATATCGGCTTCAGCAACACATCGTGCCAATTTTCTCAATTTTTTTTCCAAATGCACTTCAAATATTTACTGATCTGGTCATAAAAGATAAGTTTTATAAATTGTATTTATAAAATAGAAAAATGTACTTAGATATTCAATAAAGCAGCAGATTAAACACAATTTTGTCGAATATTTAAAAACCGGGTAAACCGAGTTAAAAAACACGGTTTTTGGTTTGTGCATACCTAATTCAAATATGTCGGTAATGCAATGGTGGATTTTAAAAATTCAAGGCTCTTCTAAGTGGCTAAAGCAATCATCTTGATGAGTTATTTGAATTTAAAAAAAATGTCGTTGAAAAAATTAAATTTGACTCCAAAAATTTGTCAATGAAATTTTTTTCATAAATCCCAAAAAGTCATCATCAATATCTTCGTTATTTTTACTACGATTTTGGACAATTCAGAAAGATGCATCCTTTATGAAAATAAAATTATTTAGTACTATGGAGTATCATTTATGTACTAGGGTGAATGTAATGTAAAATTTTGTATGGGATAGCTCAACGATTCTTCGATTGAGCTGAAATTTTGTCTGGATTTGTTTTTCTAGTATCCTCATGGAATAAGCCACGGTGAGCGGGATTCGTACAAATGCACAATTCATATCCTACACCTTGGTTAAGACTATGAGGATAGTTATGTGCCACATTTAATTGTTTTGAACCAGAAACGGATGTAAACCCTCAATTGGAATTATTGGAAATCAGGGAGTCTCATCAGACAATGATCGCATCCTGAACTAAATTTCCACTCTGGTAGTCTATTGTGAATACCACAATTTTCATTAATGTTATGGCAAATAAAGTGAATAAAATTTTTAAAGAGTTGAATCCACTGCTTCCAAGCAGAATTTTTTCGCATTTTCAAAAAAGTAAACATCGATTTCCTAATAATTCTAGAAAATTTTTGACAGCTAATGGAAATCTGTCCCATCCGGAACTTTGAGTACAAAAATTGTAAAACTACAGAATAAAAAATATCATTTGTTTTTTTTTCAAAAATAATAAAAACAAAATTAAAAAACATCTGAAAATTTGAATAGTACATCACTTTTCATTACGTAATAATGAATATTAATATTGTCATAAACAAAATAATTTTTATAAAAAATCGTACACGCTGCAAAAAAAATGGCTCTCCCAAACATATTTTGCAGGCATTAATATGTATGTTTGGAATTTTATGTAAACATAATATATAATTGACTGATAAATCATTTGTAAACAGGGTTGTATTGAGACTTGATCAGTGTTGTAATGAGCTCTGACTTACATTATAATATCCCGGAAACATTTTAGGGTTGCCCCTTAAAATGGAGTATGTTCAAATGGAAACATAATAATTACTACATCGAAATAAAATAAATATTTGAACCGAAACATAAATATGTTAAAAATAAAACTTGATTTTTAACGACCTGAATATAAATATGTTTCCAGTGATACATATCAGTTGTTACAGTTCAAAAGGTAGTATGTTTGCATAGAAAAATATTTAAATATTTTTGGAAATAAATCCTGAGAATAAAATAAAAATAAAATGTTGTTTTTTTTATTAATTTTTATTAAAAATCTTTAAACAAGCAAAGTGGGAATTTATAATAATTGAATTCATATACAAATTTTTAAATGCATAAATAATTCGTTTAAAACTGCGAGTACAAGTGACAGCATCAATGAATGCACAATTGCACCAGCAGACGCTAAACCAGACGATCCAGGGTCGCTTTATATTTGGTACAGATAGAGTTGATCTCAGTACAGCACATAGCCGTAGGCAAGGAATTTACGAAGGCTTTTGTAAAAAAACATGCCAAATTCTGTTTAAAAATCGAAACACAGATTTTTATTTGTGTTTTTTCACATTAGTTTCAGAAATAATATGCTGCACTATATTATACTCTTTTACTATTTGTACTTTTTATAACACAATTTATATTTTAATTTAATTTACAAATAACAAAATTAATACCGACGCGAACACGTTTTCTCAACGAACAACAAATGACACGTACGCAGAAAATGCCAATCACCGAGTGTCAACATACTTCAAACGACGACAAAAGAGACGTAAATAGAAAATTCTGCTCAACGAGTGCCATCTTCGTATACAAGAAGAATGTTGGAAGAATACATTTATTTAAATCCAATTTCTTTTTTCTTTGTTTTTAAACAACAATATGTTCAAACGATGGCAAAAGATGGCGTAGGCAAAAAATGCTGCACAACGTTGCCAACTTCGTCAGTCGATAAATTATCGAATTAAGATGAGCGTTGCGAACTTACGTTGTATTTAGATTTGATTAGCATTTTCTGTGTTTCGAAACATAGTTTTAGCCAAGTAAATTGCCAAGAAACAGTTTATTCAAATGCAATTAAAATTTTATGTTGGTATTGTAACATATTTATGGTAAATTTGACAGATTCTGCTGTACAATATAATAATGTTTACACGTGAACAAAAATAAATTCAATTTCGATTATAATTTAATTACACTTCATTCATAATACATGTATGGTAATTTCGTATTACTTCTTAATTACATTCAAACATATTCAAATCAATCTTTTCTATCCGTGTAGTGCAAATTTCCATACGGAACGTCCGGAATTAGTCTGCGATATAACAAAATAAATATAAACAAAATATGCAAAACAATATAAACAAAAATAAAGTAAATTGTCTGAGCTACGTTCTGAAATATTTCAAAAAAATGTATTGTGCGCAAAAAGCATTTTTAAAATAAAAGTCGTACTGAATCGAATCATTTGTACGCAAAATTTGCTGACTTTTTGGCATTTCCATATGAACCTCGACATGCACTTCCGGTTTTGTTCCGTCCGGAACGCCCACTATTTCATTTATATATTTTGATCTACCGTATAAAATTCTCTAATTTTTTGTTGTTTAGTCCTATTTAAATACTACATGCACAAAAATTCATTAATCAAGTAAATTTTGCTTCGAGACATTAAAGTTTTAAGAGTACGAATGTCCCGTACGGAACAGTTGGCATTGGTGTTGCCAAGAAGCTGTCCACGCCTTAGTGCCATAGAGAAGGCATGATGAGTGATTTATAGGGCGTATTTTTGTCTGTGGAAAGAGAGCTCTACTTCTCAATTGCCAACACTCACAGAAAAAACATGATCACCACAATCATCTTTTGACGGTATCATTTATTGATTGGAATTATTATTGTAACAATCATGTCGCATGATTGCTGCAATCATGTTTTACAATGATTTTATCAGGTTTTCACAAAAAGCATTGCTGGTTTTATCATTGCATGATTGTTTCAATCTGAAACAAATAAATTTAAGAGTAGTACTCTATTAAAAAAACACCAATAAATAATAGAAAAAAACACTTTATTAAATATTATCAAACATGTATTGATACACTCTTCTCCGTCCTTCATTTTCTCAGTTTGAAAGAATGAAAATGACGTTGCGAAGACGCTGACGTTCGCTGGTGCAGAAAAAATGGAATATTTGTGCGGCTCGTTGCACAACTGATGTGACGACGCCTTTTGTTCATCGTGCATTGTGTTTTTCTCCGAACTTATTCTGTTCAGGATCTAAAACCAAAGTTTTTTCTTAACTTATCACTATTTATATCACATTTTCTTTTTAAATAGAAAATAAAATTCACTTGCGCTCGACGCTGACCCGCCACGGCGAAATCTAATTTGATACCAAATATTCCAAACTGTCAACAGCTGTCCAACAGCAATCATACTATTATTATATCAATCATGCTTCAATGCTAACATGGTTGAATCAATAATGAACATGATTCTGGCAATCATGCATACTCGAATTATATTTTTGTCACAACCAATACATTTTCTAATCATACACTGAAAAAATTATAGGTTGTTAAAACAAATACTTTTAGCTGTTGAAATATTGTTATATGAAAATTTTTGCCACGACAATAATAATCTTCAATCGAGAATGTATTCTTCCCTCAAATATTTTTTTCAATTTTGAAACAAAAGTGTCACTTTTCAAGCAACAATGACATCACTGTTGAATTCATTATAATAAGAAATTTTTAATGCTTATACAACATCTATCATCTTTAAAAGAGTCTATGAATTATATAACAAGCAGTCGTTTGAATGTTACTTTTTCAACAGTTTTGCACTGTTGGGGATACGATTTACTTTTGCGAGAACTTTTGCGTCAAGAGAAAACATATGGAATTTATTTCACTTTTCACGCAAAAGAAAAAAATCAAGAGTTTCGACTATTGTATCAACAGTAAATACATTTAATATATCAACTGCGTAAACATTCTTCAAACAAGTTGTTGATACGAAATGACCAATAAAAGTTGTTGTTATGATATACAAAATTGTTGACATTACGATTTATTTTTTCTGTGTATAATTTGATCATAATATGATTACAGAAATCATTTAATGAAAGACACAATCATTTAAAAAAAAATGGAAATGATTACGACAATCAGGAATGATAATAACAATCACTATATTACTCTGATTGTTACAATCAATAATAGTAATATAGAATGACACAATCATGTCTCAATCACGTTTTTTCTCTGCGTATACAGACCCCCAAGTAGTAGTTATTTGGCTAATCTCAAGACTGACATTGTTATCTTTGTTGATGCAGGTACCTATGTAGACGAATTCCTTCACAAGGGCGGATCCAGGGGGGTGGCGACCGCCCCCCAAAAAGACGCACTTTTGAATTTTTCAAACAAACTTTTAAAAAAACACAACATGAAAAAATGCACCTAATATTCAAAATTTTGCGCCTTTTTAAAAGAGCGGAAACTATAGAGAAATGCGAAAAATCATAAAATTTCAAATTTTCCCTCTACAGAAGGGCGCAAAAATGTTCAAAAATGCATAAAATTGCAAATGCGCCTAATTTACAAAATTTGTGCGCCACTATAGAAGGGCGAAAATATACAAAAAGGCGCAAAATTTTCAAAAATACATAAAATTGCAAATGCGCCTAATTTACAAAATTTGTGCGCCTCTATAGAAGGGCGAAAAATATACAAAAAGGCATACAAAAAAATACAAAAAAAAACATAAAATTTCAAATGCGCCAAATTTACAAAATTTGTGCGCCTCTATAGAAGGGCGTAAAATATAGAGATAGGCGCAAAATTTGAAAAAAGCATAAAATTGCAAATGCGCTTAATTTACAAAATTTTTTGCTGGGTCGAGGCAGTTTAGAAACATTTTTTCGACATATTTTAAAAAGAGATAAACGGAGTTTGTATCGCAAAATATCTGCCTGAACTGCCCAAACCCAAAATATGCCGTGAATCTGTCATAAAAATTCCACAAAATTTTACAACCTGCTATACACTTCCCAAAATATTCCATTTATCTGTGTGTTGGCCGGAAATATGCCCTAAATATTCCTGAAAAATTACATAAATTTTGTCTCGGGGTATCAATATATAATCGAATTTTGAAGATGTTATCAACAAAAAAAATATTGTTTGCATGAAAACTTTTAACCAGAAATCCTTGTTTTCCTCTTCAACAACATTTTGGTTTTCCGTACTGTTTGAGATACCCCTTGAAGATTTGAAAAATCTGAAAATTTTACTTTTTTTAGCTTATGGATTTTTGGATATATAAATTTAGTTCAAAATATGTATAGTGATTTTTAATAATTTTATTCTTTAAAACTAGTTTACTTAGAAAAACCACGATTATTCGATTGGAAAGGTAACAAATGTATATAGCTGAAAAATTATTTGATGACTTTTAGTTCTATAACGACGATTTATAGTCCGATTTTAACGTTTATAGTATTTTTGAAATTAAAAAAAAACTGTTGTAAATTAATTTAATAATTGGTCAAGTAACTATTACCTTTTACTTATTGAATAAATGTTATAAAAAAACTAGGTTAAATTTTATACTTTAAAAAAAATCAAATTCAAATATTTTGTATTTTTCGTTTTGAAATCTGCTTATTTGAAAAGTGAAAATAATCATTAAAAATACATTGTGAATATCTGAAGAAGTTTGCAATCGAGATGTCGGTATTGATCACCTTTAACATAATACACAAATTGAATTTTGTTTCCAAAGGGTACTGAGATATGTACACTTTCCTAAAATCTTCAAACTATCCCCTCTGTTTGGGTCCAAGGTTAAAATAGGGCGCGGTCGGACTTGTGGTACCCTACCTACCTAAACTGAGAAGAAGCTTTTAAAATCAAAAAAAAATGATTCTGTGATATTGCGCAAAGACCTTAAATGTCATTTTTGAGCTTTTAAGGACTGTTTTCAATAAAATTATTGTTACTCCAAGTATAAAAAGATATCACTCAATTTTATTTAAAATCACTTACTGAAATTATGATTTTTTAAACAATAATTTTTTAGTTAACCGTTAAAATTTCATGACTTGCCAAACACGAAAAATGTCAACTTTTTTTACTATAGTGATTTTAACGGTCGAAATTTTTCTAATTTTATTCTAATGAATTTAAGATAACATTTTTGAAATGTTATGTAACTCCTTTATTTTTAGGCATCGTATTATTAGTAAATACTAAAAGTATGCGCTAGCGCTAGCCAAAAAAATAATATATTTTGATTGAAATCAAACAAGAAAATTATATAAAGGGTTAATTTCCACGATCCACGCCAGGAGTTATATTTTTTTCAAGAATGTAATAAACTCTACTTTTAGAGTGTCAATAAGAATATTGATGAGTTTAAACTTTATTATATATGGTTTATTAAATTCTTAAAATTTGTTAGACTAAATTTTCACAAAAATTGGATTTTGAATTGTAATATCTCTTCAACCTTAGTTAGCTCATTGATTTTTTTATGTTTGGTAAATATTTGTATACAAGTTAATCTATGTAAGGACAACTTAAGAATATAATGCTCATTAAAGGACTATTTTTGAATAAACACTTTTACCGCTTTTGTTACTATATATTATGAACCGTAACGGTGGACAAATTATGTTAAATCTTTTCAATTTTTTTTAGTGAAAAAATTAATAGTTTAAGCAAAAAAATATTACATTCAACTTATTATTAAAAAAATCAAAAAAACCAAAACCCAAAAAATTATTAAAACGTGATATCTAATAAAAAGTGCCAACGACTTTTTATTTATTTTGATCTTAAAATACTCGGGAGGGATATCCGAAACATTTCCTTGAATAATTTGGGGTGTGCATCAACTTTTGGGTTGAGAGTGTTTTATGTAGGAGTGCAGAATCTTACTATGTACTAATAAAACGATATCTAAAAATATAAGAGAGACATATCATTTTAAAGATAATTGTATGTGCAATAATACAAAAATATTATCCCAAATTCGTTAGAATAAAAAAGGGAAAAATGTCGACCATTAAAATTACTATAGTAAAAAAAAGTCGAAATTTTTCGAGATTGGCAAGTCATGAAATTTTAACGGTTAACTAAAAATTATAGTTTAAAAAATCATAATTTCAGTAAGTGATTTTAAATAAAATAAAAAAATAAAATTGAGTGATATCTTTTTATACTTGGAGTGACAATAGTTTTATTGAAAATAGTCGTTAAAAGCTCAAAAATGACCTTTAAGCTCTTTGCGCAATATCACAGAATCACTTTTTTTTTGGGTTTTACAAGCTTCTCAGCTTTCGAGGTCCTACTTTCAGAAAGTCGACGCGGAGCGAATGAAAAAATAGTTCTAGATTTTTCATACAAATATGAATCAGTCTGATGAACATGTAGGTACTGAAATGAAAGATATTGATCTCACAATTAATATGTTATTATGTTCATGGTCCAATAACCCCAGTAACCTCAGGACTCTTTTTAGTTTTAACAACTGAGTTCATTTTATACACGAAACAAGTGTGGGTACGCAAACGAAAAGAAATTTAATCAGGAGTCTATTATACACTAATTACATTCAAGGATTGAAACCTAAACGAATAACGGTTTCGATTTCTGTTTCGGTTTTTTCCGCGTTTCGGTTACGGTTTCGGTTAGGGTTTCGGTTTTAAGTTTTTATAACGAAACGGTTTCGGTATTAAGTTTTTATAACGAAACGGTTTCGGTATACCGGTTCCAAGTAACGGTTTCGGATTTGATTTCGGTTTTTGTATAAAATTTCTTTTTTCCATATTTTTCAAATAATTTAACATTGTTTATATGGTGCTAAGTTATGTTCAATTTGTGATATTGGGGTAAAGTGGGAAACCTAATTTAAACAATGTTTGTTTTCATTCTAGTGAAAATTTGTGTTATATGAATTATTTAATTGATTTCGCCAAGAAACAATTTCAATCGTGGCCGCAAGCCAATGAAAAGCAACATTTTGACTTCACCTGAGATATGATCTGAATTGCAAAAGTGAGCCGAGAAGCGAACCTTAAACAAGAGCAGCAAGAATACATCGGTAATTGTCTTAAACTTAATGAAAAGAAGAAGGAGAATTTTGTACAATTTCCATCCATAAAAGACATTTTGAACTGCAATATCTGCCTGTATACTTGAAATGTTCGAACTTGTCGAACTTGCACTTTATATTTCGAATTTTCTTAAGTAGTTACTGAGATTTTTATAATTTTACTTTTTTTCTAATTTTTTCTTGCATTACCATTGTTTTTTTATTATCTTATTATAATTCTTTTATCCTTAATATATATTTCCAAAATTGATACACAAAAATCAATTAAAGGACCCTTTAAATGGTATTATATTGAAAAGATCACTTAAAATAATTCAATAATTATTCAAATGAACTTTTCTTAACTTGTCCCACTTTACCCCACATGTCCCTATATATTTTACTTATACAATAAATAAAAAAACAATATCATTAAAAATTAAATCATTTTTTAACAATGAGTTGCTAGTGTTTTGTTGTTAATTCGATTTACCGCTACACAAATGAATGAAAAAAAAACACAATTTTATACCAAAGATCGTTATTTTTGGTAATATTGTTTCTCAAAAAACAACATTTTAATTTTTGTACAACTTTCTTCTTTTGGGAACTCCAAATTTTATTAAAAGACATTTAAACATACTCTGTACTTAAGATCTTCTATATAAAGTAAAATATGTTTTGCTGTTTTTTTTTATACTTTTTATACTTTTTTAAAAACCGATATAAAACCGAAACCGTTTATTTCGGTTTTGGATATCGGTTTATTTCTAATTTTCGTATAACGGTTTTAAAAATGAAACGGTTTTAAACCGATATCGGTTTCGGTTACGGTTTCAATCCTTGATTACACTATAATTTCTAAAAAAAAATGTCGACTGCGGCGCTTCATCGATATAACTTTCCGCCGAAATATTATAATTAATTGTTGGGCTGTTTTTTTTTATTTTTTACATAATTACAAATTCTAATCGCTATCATAAAAATGACCATATAATTAAAAATGTTGCATTATTACCTTTCATTTGAGTACCTATATGACCAAATATGTAGGTGCACCAGATTTCGATTTTTCTAGGGTATCACAGATCCGTCCGCACCCTATATTTTTTCATGTTTAAGGAAATAAACTGTTGATTTTAAGATAAAAAAACTTGGTTTAAAGAACTACAGTTGTGTATAATTCATTATTCACTGTATTTGATAAGAAAATATAAAAAAGGGCGCAAAATAAATGTTTGGGGCGCATTTTAGAAAAAATAGGAAAAAAAGGCGAAAAAAAATCAATCTCCCCCCAAATCATAGTTCTGGATCCACCCCTGGTCCTTCACGACTACGAAGTTGTGGATGCCAATAGTCACGCACTGTCCAGGACTGTCTCTGTAGTTGACACCAGGTATTTCGTCTTGTTCTCGTTCATCGTAAGATTTTGTCGATTTTTTTTCATGTGTGCAAAATACCGTCACACAGTGTAATATATATTGTTAAATAATTAAAATCGCCGGTAGCTCAGAGGTCAGTGCGTTTGACTGCATACCAAAAGGTCGCATGTTCAATTCTGGACTGGGGCTAAACAAATCTTTTTCATAGAAAACATTTTTCTATGCCGCGCTACCACTCGGGAGGCACAAATGACATCTGAACGAGACGTAACGTTTCGATAAAAGCGTACATCATATAACTGTCACGTAACTTACGTGGCCGGAACGTTCCATTTGTCTGTACCATTTGGATTGCTACTTTACGTTCCGGTAACATTTGAGTACGTACGCTATTATAACTCCAGCTTAAATCGTCTAAATAGTTACATTTTTATGCTGTTTAAAACTACATCCTCAGTTTTATCCCAGTGCATCTCTGCATTAAATTAAAGTTATTTAAAATTTTGACAATATTTTATTTCTAAGTATAAGGACAACATTACTAATTTGATCTTTTTCAAATATATATATATATAGTACAGTCTCTTTGATTTGTAACAAATAAGTACATATATTCAATATAATAAGGCCACTATTGGTTTCTTGAGTTATTTTCTTAAAGTGTAGCTCAGCTACACACAGAAAAAAACTTGTAATGCCAACAATTTATACTTTATTAATTTATGTGTGTTAAAACGTTCCCGACAACGCGACGAACTTAAATCATTATGATAATTGAATAAAATTGTTATATTGTTAAATTAAGCATGATTATACTTAAAGTAACAATTTCAAATACTCAATTTAAGATTAATCGTTTTTGGGTAAAAATATATTTTTGAAGTAACAGTTTATTCTAAAAATGATTTAACAATCTGCATTTTTATTTTTAGAATGTTTTTTTCTGAGTGTAACATAGACATTTAAGACTTTGCTTGATTTTTTATTTCCTATGTTTTTAGTGTATATATATACAAAATATATGTCAATTATATAAAAAGAAAGTATATCATGTAAGTCAATACAATTTATTTTTAAATTCTAAATCTAGTGTTTCAAATATGTTTAATAATGACGAATACGTTTTTATAAATAAATATAATCATACATATTAGAAGAAGGTTTGTAGGGTTCATTAGTGGACATTTTTATATTGTTTGTATACATTAAATTTTTATTTTTTTAGTTTATATAAATTTTAGAGAAAACTGTTTCAGTGTTGTTGGCAGTTGGTTGACTTTTCCAATTCATAAATTCTGCACAATGACAAATAATCATCATGAGAATAGCGTAAGAAACTACTAACAACTGCAGTCATTATGAACTTAACCAATGATTAGTGTAATATTTACATCATTAACAGTGATAGAGTGAAACTTTTAAATTTGCAGTTTTTTTTAGTTTTGAAAACATATTTTTATGTTATCTTCATAATTAAAGGAGTTATTGCAGTAATATGATATGTCTCAAAAGCAAAATATGGAAATAAATTATAATTTTATATATAGATGTAAATATTGGTATTATTTGATGGATAATGAAGCTATTCGATGACATTGAGATAGTCAAGCAGATAAATATTCAAAGTCTTTCCTGGCTAGGTCATGTGGGAAGAAAGGGTGAAAATGTTCTAGCCAAATCTGCTTTGAAAAGACCAAGTTGATAACAACCTTTCGTATGCTGTAAAACACGATGAGCCACAAACTTTGTAAGTTTCGAATTCAACAATATGCCAAACAAAAAGGTCTAAATTCATAAGCCCTACAATATTTGTCAAAATAATGGGTTATTATATTTGGTTTTTGAATAATCATCAATTCCAGAATGGATAAATGTGTTAATAGTTAATGTGACTTATCATGTATGTAACACACACAAATCCTCTCTTAGCATGAGATGGAAAGAACGAAAAAGTTAGTTTTAACCAGGGACTAACATCCTTTGCAACCTTTGGTTCTCAGATTTGAAAATAGCGCTTCTGGATCTAATTACGGTTCCAACCAAAATATATATTAGTTCCAATTCCGGTTCATATTTTTCTAATAACGGTTCCGATTTCGGTACCGGTTCCAAAAATCGAACGGTTCCGATTCCCCTTTGTATTATTTGGAATAGATTTTTTAAATAGCGGTTCCAAATCAGGTTCCATATATTTTTTAATAACTGCTCCTATTGCGGGGCTTTGCGGTCCCTGGTTGTAACAACCAATTTCACAATTTCGCTTGGAATATTAGCCTATACAGACTCCAAATTGTTCTCAAACTGCTCGAAATTTTCCTAAAACTGATCGAAATTGGTTGTAGTGGAAACAACAACTCTTTTAGTATTGACAATAACATCCGACCAAGCGGTTGAAAGAACCGTTTAAGTTTGTTGGACTAAGTGTTGGTTGTCGCAACAAATCTCTATTCTGTGTGTACCTATATTTTTCTATATTTTAAATAGTTTGAAGCTTTAGTTTGAAAGTTTAATTTATGTTTAGTCTAGATAATTTTTATTACAAAAAAATATTAAGACATTTTTAATTGTTGAATTTTTAGACTATCTACAAATTAAAACAATAAATATATGTTTCTGTATATAAACAACAAGATATACATTATTGGGAAGTTTTTTTTTTTATTATATATAGGCATAATAAACCAAAAATAACTTGAAAGTTCCTTAGGAGCTTTCAAATATACCCTATGAAATGCTTGTGTGCTTTGATAACAATTTTAATTATATTAAAATTGCAAAAAGGTTACAAAAATAATTAGTATTTGCCATATTATAAAATGCATTATAAGTGGCAATGGATCGACAATAATGCAGGGAATGTTTAAGTATGGAAATAAAATTTTGAATCCCTATGCGAACATAGTGAGAAAACTTACAACTAAGTTCTATCTAATGGGCGGATGTACTAATTAACTTACAATATCATTGAACCTAATTAAATTAAATTACAAATTCAAACAAATCCTAAAAGAATAAAATTACAAGAGGCATGAATTCAATAATTTAAAATACAACCGCAAGACTAAATGAGGCGCTCTTCTGGCGGTGGTTTCAGCACATTGTCCATTTCCAAGCGCGGATTGCAATACTCTTGCGCACTGGGGCTGTATGTGCCACGTGTTGCACGTTTGTTCCGAGCCATAATCAGGAAGGTGCCCAGTAGCGCAGCACCAATCAGCAGAATTATCACCACTACTGGTATAACAATTATAGCAATATCAGCAGTTGAGGGACCATCATCCTTGGCAGATATCTATGATAAATAAATTAAAATATATTATAATCTTTTCGCACGAAGTATTCAACAAACAAATGGCGGATTAAATTATTTTCCAGGCAGTCACTTTTATTTGGTTTTAAAGTCATGAATAATACCGTATAAAATTGCTTACCAGAGCAGTGCAATTCTTGCCCGTGAAACCTTCTGTACAATTGCAAAAGTAGTCAGCTTCATCGCCACATGCTTCAATGCAGGTAGCTCCATTCATGCATATTTCAATGCCCTGCTGCTTGCAGGGGTCCGTGAAATTACAATATGCACCGCAGAATGCATCCTGGCAGATGCACTTGAATGTGCCTGGTAAATTAATGCAGCGACCCAGACCACCGCAATACTCGATGCTCATCGCGCACTCATCGATGTCGACTTCACAGTTGTATCCTTCGAATCCCGTATCCATGCAGTTGCAATTATAGCTGCCCACAAGGTCCTCGCAGTGACCGCCGTTCAAACATGGATTTGAAGCACATTCGTTGATGTCCGTTTCACATAGACGACCTGCATATCCATGGCTACATATGCATTTCGGAGACTAAATAGTAAAAAAATTATAGCGAACCTAGAGAATATAGAGAATATAGAGCGTAACAGAACATTTACCAGTGGGTCCGTTATGCAACTTCCTTCATTAAGACATGGAGTTATCTCACAAAAAGCGACATCACAGTGTACACCCTCGTAGCCTTCGACACATGTACATGTGTAGTTGTTGCTAGTGTTGGCATCTACAAATAAAAATAATCGTTATTTAGTCTGACCCACAAGTGTTAAATTTCGAACTTACTTAGCCCGTCTTCGCACTTCACGATATTCTTGCACGGATTGTTAGTACAGGTGACCTGTTTTAGCACATCGCATTGTACGCCGGCATAATCTTCGGTGCAGTCACAGTGGAAGTCGGCAATTAGGTCTGTACAGTTGCCGCCATTTTGGCAGGGCTGAGATGCACACTCGTTGATATTCTGTTGGCAGAAGCGCCCTTCGTAACCAGGTGAACAGACGCAAAGAAAATCGGCCACTTTGTCAATACATGTGGAGTTGTTCTCGCAGGTGGCCATGGTACACTCATCTATATCAATGGAGCAATCATCTCCCTCATAACCAGCACGGCACTCGCAAGCATACTGTTCAAATGGTGCAGAGCAGATACCGCCATTTTTGCAGTCTGTCTGGAAGCAGAGCACGCAACCTTCATCTGGCTGTGTGGAGTTCAAACGGAATTGCGACTGCGGTTGCACAGACACGTTTTCTGTTGGTGGATATATGTTAGAGAAGTATGGAAGTAACAGTTCTCCGAGACGGACTTCTCCAAGACAACCCTTAAATTGTGAACTCTGCACTGACAATACGGTGCCATGTTCTATACCTTCTGCTCGCACCGATGGCATGCCACCAATGTACACTTGGGTGCCACCTGAAATGAGCTCCTGAAAAGCTATTACATCAATCTCGGTAGAAAAGGCTGGGGAAGGATCAACCGTAGTTTCCCAACCTTTCCAGCCGCCCTCCAATTTTCCGTTCTGCACACGCATGTAAATTCGGTTCCAGTTCAAGTCGGAGTTATCTTTGGTAAATTGTTTTGTCTCAGCGAACTGCTCCTGATTTAGCTTCCAGTTTACTGTAACCTGTCCTTGATTGATGCTAATTCCAAGAAAGCTTCTGCGATTCTCAATGTATAGCAAGGTACCTCCGGCGCGTGTGCGATATGCAATATCTATGATAGGTTTCAGCAGTTTGTGAGTATCTTCTGGAACAACGCCAACTCCAGTATGCTCGGTATAGTAGGAGTAAACCAGAGGCGTAAGTTCATTGCCTTTAAACGTGATATTCGTCAAACATTCATAACCATCATCCAAGTTCTGACAAATGCTGTGGCCGGGACAAGTGACCAACTGACAGAACTGTAATTCTTGACAATCTTTTCCTTTGTAGCCATTTGGACATTTGCACACATAATCGTTCCAAGTATTGCGACACTCTGCATTATGTCTACATGGGTTCATTCTGCATAGATCATCAGACACTTCGCCTTTTAACACTGAATCACGATCCATTGTCACCACTCCGAATGCAGGTGGCAGACCCAAGTCCTCTTCGTTTAGGGGATACAACTGTACAATCATTGTGTGTGAGCCGTTACTCACTTTCACGTCCTGAATAATGCCTTTGAAGTAGTCTTTCGCGACGTCCTCTTTTGTGGTGATATTTCCACCAGTGGTAATGCCACCAGCTTCCGCAGCAGATGCTGCTAGAATTAGTGACTCCACCGTTGGCGCGGGCCCACCCAAGTACAGTACCTGTGCATCCAGAAGACCTGTCGAAGACAGCGTCTTGCGGAAGTACTCGGTACCATTGAGCTTGACCTGCACCAGTGTCTGGTTGCGGACAACTTCTATGAGATGATTGTAGCCATTATCGAGCTTATTTCCACCGACTGTGTAGGATTCTGGCGTGCTATTGAATTGCATTTTAACCAGAAGTTCTCCTCCATGTAATTTGGCAGCCACATACGAATCACCAGCATCGTCTAAAATAAAATGTATGGAACTTTATTAAAAGATTTTATGTTAAACATATGGGACTGATGATCATACTTATGCCTTTTGCTGCTGTTTTTCGTGGATCACTACCCAAGTAAAACACTTGACCGGTTGGCTCACGTGTCCGAATAAACATTGATATGTCGAGAATTGAACGAATAGCGCGGCGAGCAACATCGAATGTTTCCACCATGACAGCAGAATGTGTTGTATTTTCGTGTCCAAAGGTAGCTGCTGTTATATCTAAATAACAATAATTTTAAATCGATGAACAATAAAGCTATGTTTTGTGTACTTACTGTATTTACAAGTGTGCCCAAAATGTGGTCTTTGACAGGTACACGAAAAAGTGTGCCACAAATCAGTACATTCACCATTGGAGTGACAAGGATTCGGAGTGCACTGTTCCGTGCGAGGACAGCCACTTTGTATATTTTTTAAAGTGGTTTCCTTATCGATACTCTGTTCTTCTGGGAAGATCCACTTATCATTTACGGCAATATCTTGCATGCAGCCAACAAAACTTGATGGACGATGTGTCAAGTGCCTTAGATATGATTTCAGATTCGGAATAGTCCCGCCGAGATAAGTTAATGGAAATGAAGGTTGACTGCCATTGGCCGTCTCATAGGATCCAATTGGGAATATGGCTTGCTCATCATTCGCTGAGAGAACCAAGTGCGATGTGTTAATGGCAACAAAGACTTTATGCCAATTGCTATCATTAAGTTTGGAGCCGATAAAAACACCCTCCCATTTATTTAGCAGCGACGAATGTAAATTCAAGCGACCGTTAATCAACTCTAAAATATAACTAACCGGCTCATTTTGACCGCCAGATGTGCCAAATGCCAACACTCCGTTTGGCAGTGTTGTCTTAAACTGCAAATTTATGTCGTAACCTTCATCACGCTGCGTCTTTACTGTAATTAAGCTGCTGACCACCATCGATATTGTAGTCGTCTTTTCACATGTATCCCCTTGAAAACCATGCTCACACGAACAATTGAATAAATGCTCGGTTTCGTTGACGAGAAATGGTTTGCACAGTCCACTGTTCAAACACGGCGCACTTACACAGCCAATCAAAGGAACAGAGCAGTTTTTACCTCCATAGTTGACATCACAATCGCATTCGTAGTCGTTCGTTTGATCGATACATGTCCCATGACTGCAAGGATCATATCTGTTATTAGTGCAGAAAAAGAAAGACATTTTTGAGTTAATTAAAATTTCACAATTTGATAAAACAACGTTATGATAAATGTTATTTTTACAGCAAACATGTAAACTTTCATTCGTAATCACACACTAAAAATCCTCTTTTGACATAGGTTAAATGAGCCAAAGTTACACATTTGGTTACGCATAATATAACGGAAATGTTAGTTCGCTTAACTGCACATTCGGTTCCAGTTACCTCATGTTCGAATTTTCCAATCTGCAAAATTTGGAATACTTTATTGCGACAGCCGAGTATGTAGGACAAAGGAGGACAAACATATCGGGTCGGTTGTTAGAATCTTGCATGAATACAACCAAATAAGAAATGTCAAAGTTTACCCAAATTGTTTTTAAGGTTAAAATAATAGTTTGACGCAACAGCTCTGAAGAGCCAAGGCCGAACTCTCTGACCGTGTTATTTTTGTACTCAATGTGGTTTAATGCCAAATCCGAACGAAGGTCAGATTTGAACCTGTGCTACGGTACCATTCGGCTCGCCGTCTAACGCACTAACCATTGTGCTACACATGCTACGGCTATACTAGTTCAATTGAATGTTTCATTGTAGAATTGAACAATTTTTGATTTATTAAACAACTACTATATAAAGTATAATGATGGAAATAATAGATTTGATTTATAGATTGACTAGCTGGTCCCGTGCACGACTCGTGCCAAGATTTTGTAAATGCAAGGATATGGAGTGATTTTATTAATATAAAGAACATTTTTATTATTTATATCTTCTCCGTAAAACGCTTTCCCGTGGAATTCTTCCCGGTAGAATTCTTTCCCGGTAGAATTCTTTCCCGTAGAATTCTTTCCCGTAGAGTTTTTCCCAGTAGAATTTTTAGCGGGTGAATTTTATTGTGGTGAGTTTTAGTGTGGTGAGTTTTAGTGTGGTGAGTTTTAGTGTGGTGAGTTTCATTGTGGTGAGTTTTAATGTGGTGTGGTTGCTTTTGTATATTTTTGTATTTGAGTTTTTTGTTTAATCTTTTTAGCTTGTGTATGTGCTGAGTTATGTCGTAGCCTATGACACCCTAGGCTGTCGTAGCCTATGACACCCTCCGGACTCCATAGTATCCTACTACAAAATTTCAGTTAAATCGGTTCAGCGGTTTAGACGTGATGCTGGAACAAACAGACAGACAGACAGACCGACAGACGAACCAAGAGTTTTATATATATAGATTTACTATAAGCATACAAACTTAACTGATTACCTAAATCTGATTGCAAAATATGACGATCCAAATAATTGTGAATTTTTTTAAATATTTCTGCATAAAGAAGGAAATTTTAATTTAGAAAATAACTAACAATATATTTATAAATCTATTTATTAAAAATATTCCAAGTACGAATGAGAAATAATATTAATAATTTCCACAAACAACACCTTTTACTAAGATAATATTTTATACCTATTAAAAAATTTTAATGAAATACCAAATTAGCAAGCTTAGTGGTGAAAGTTGTGCCCATATAAAACACGAATTGTGGTTCCCAAAAAAAAAATCTAAATTCGGTACACCATCAAATGAATGGAAATTCTTCAGCGATTGAAAGTTTGTAGTTATTTCCAGGATTCGTATACCCCGGTGACCTATATACCACTTTTTATGGTAACCACACATATGTGTAGGGTATTTATAGTTGGCTTAGACCGACTATAATTTTCATAATTCTTACTAACTTCATCAAATCAACTATCACAATATCCCTACTTTAAACTTTTCCATCTGACCTAACCTTCCGTACTGGTTGCTGTCAGTTTTAACACGTGCACAATTTTATTGAAATCCTTTTTAATTCATAGATAAAGTTCAGTTTCTTATAATAATACAAAACACAAAGCAAAAATAACTAGAATATCAATGTTTGGAAGAACGCAGAACGAGTTGATTTAAACCACATCTGTCTTCATTTGAAGTATATGAACAAAATTCCAAATTATTTCACTAACGTACTAAGTATCAATAAAATTTTAAAAATATATAATTATACATATATAATACCGCAATACATTAAAGTTGATGAAACAAATTCGCGCATAATCATTCTCAATTTAAAGTCGACTTCAAACTTAAAATAAGCTTTTTGACATTTTATTCTATACAAAATGTGTCAAAGAAGTCGATTCTAATTTTAAAGTTGACTTAAATTGCCTATGATTATTTGCCATTATTTTTTAACGTATTCATCAAAATTATAGTCCTGAACAAGTTAGAATAAAACCAACGAAATGTCGGGATACAAATATAGAAATTTTTATTTTTATTTACATTTAACGAGATAATATTAATGCTTTTTTATGGACATACCTTTCGCACTCATCTATGTTGATTTCACAATGGATGCCCTCGAAGCCCGGGTCGCATTCACATGTATATGTACCAATCTGTTTAAAAAAAAATTTATTCATAATAAGTTTTTTTTTATTCAATATAATTGATATACATTAGATATAACACCGCCCGACACTACTTTGATCATATGCTGGAATCGTATATATTCTTTAAGTACTTTAAAATTAATATATACGTGCATCCTAGTTTTTCTGGATCAATTCGTTTAAAATTTTAATATGTATTTTAATATTTTATTAATATCACTCATTCCATCCGTTTTCCATATGATGAATTAATTTAATTTTTGTTAATGAATATGAAAAAATTCTATGATAAAAACTATTAATTCATGAATTTGAATTTTGTTTAAAATTACTAAATGTAATTTATTCAAAATTTTGGACGCTGTATTTGGTTTCCACATCCTCAATTTTGCTAAATGTAATTTATTGAAAATTTTGGACGCTGTATTTGGTTTCCACATCCTCAATTTTGCTAAAGTGAAAATGAATTTGGCTTGCATTATAGCAGCCATCATTTTCTGAACAATTTCTTTACAATTGTCGGCTATTTTGTTTCAAGGAAGTTTTGAATGCAGTCCAAGTGCTCTTTTCCCGTAGCAGGACACTTCCACGAAAGCCATTACTTAGGAAGACTATTCCCCGAAATGGATTCATTCCCGAAAGACATTTCCCCGAAATGAACAATTACTCGAAATGCAGACATTCATTGCAGACATTCATCGTTGGAAATCGACCTGGAGAAATATCCATTTCGACGAAATATGGGTAGGCAGACATTCATCGTTGGAAATCGACCCATGTGGTAGTCCATGTCCTAAAAAAAAATGTTATTGCGGAAATCAATAGAAGCGCAATAGTACCCTTCGGAGTAGTCCATGACCCTCAAAAGGAGGCCAAAAACGCATTTATGACCCCATTTTTTATATCGGAAATCAATCTCTATTGAGGCCCCCCCCCCCCCTTTTGAAGGTCATGGACCACTCCAAATGGTACCATTCGATTTTCAACGATGTCTTCTATCGATACCTGCAATTAAAAAAGTTGTCGATCTTTTTTTCACTTTCTGCTAACTTTTGCCAACTCATTCAAGGAAATTTCGAGGAAAATTCCATTTCGGCGAAATGAGCAATGTCCATTTGGGGAAATTGGTCGGAGAAGTGGTCGTTCGTGCAAATGTCCATTCGGGGAAATGTCCGTTTCGGAGTAATACACTCAGAAAACAAAAAACCAATAGTACGACTATTGATTCTAAAGGACACGAAACAATAGTTTTTCCAATAAATTCAATAGTATTTAAAGTATGTGAAGTTAAATACGTATTTTTATTAGCAAAGACACAAACCATTTTTTACAGAGCATTAACAGAGGTTAACAGCCGCTATGTTAGATGATGAAATTGGACATTTTATATACATTTTTAAACTTGGTCATATATTGAAATAAAGTGGTAGTGACTCCGTCCACGGTCCCCGTGCTGGAACTTGCTATAGTAGGTTAGATAGGTAATGATTAGGGCTTTCCAAATATGTGTTCTACATAGTTGGATCGATACGCTGGACATTTTTTATGAATTTTTGAAACTTGCCATTTACAAGGAACAAAAATATCAAGAAAAAGTCGTGACCTACATAGTTCATTATTAAAAATTTTGTATTTTAGTTATTTCTTAAACATTTCAAGTTTATGTCAATTATTTCTCTTAAAAAGAACTACGTATAAATATATGTATATTTATATATTGTTTTTATTTTTTAAATTCATATTAACACATTTTTATATTAAAACATTATTTTTGTATTTTTTTATATTACAGTTTTTGTATACTATTATTGTTATAAATATGCTAATATAAAAGATTATAGAAAAAATTTAAGAAATTAAAAAAAAAATAAAAATAACAAGAAAAAAACAATTTAACAATTAACGATATTAAAAATAAATTAAATTATTGTATACACCAATATATATACAAGTTAAACTTTATTTTATGGAAACATATCGCAAACTAAGAAAACAAGATGTTGATGATATTATTGCTGCAACTATCTGTTTAAATGTACGCCTTGTAGTAAATATTCAAATATCCCATAAGTTTCAATAAAGTTACAGCAAAACTATAAATATTTTTTAAATATGACATATATGCAGAGATGTTTGCCACAAAAGCAATGAAAAGCTGAAATATTTTCGGTTTACTGATAGCAAACATCCTGAGTTCTTGGACATTTGCAGCAAAACTTGTGAAGTATTTTGGCATTTGACTACTATAAAAAAGAAAAATGGCGTACTTTTTCCTTTCGCTCTATTTATCCACAACAATTAAAACCAGTTGGGAAGGTTAGATCACATGGGAAATTTTAAAGTAGGTGTAATTATGATAGTTAGGATTATCAAAATTATAGACGGTCTAAGCCGACTATAAATACCCTACACATATGTGTGGTTACCATTCAAAGTGATATATAGGTCACCAGGGTATACGAATCCTGAAAATAACTACAAACATTCAATCGCTGAAGAATTTCCATTCATTTGATACCCATATTTACAAATGGGTAGGTGTACCGAATTTCGATTTTTTTTTTTTGTGAACCACAAGTCTTTTTGCCGGAAAACATTATTATAATGTATTTGAGCATGATATCAATATATATTTGACCAAAAAAGTTTACCTAAGCACGTATACATAAAAATTGATCTTTATATGTACATTTTATATGAGGTATTTGAACATAAGTGGTCGGATCATAGGTCACAATGGACCGATCTCGCCAATTTTTTCGCACATACAGCGTAGGTATATTAGTAATCTAAGTTATAAGTTTTATTTATCTAGCTCTTCAATTTTAAAAGTAGTAGGGATTTCAACAGACAGACGGACAGACAGACAGACAGACAGACAGACAGACAGACAGACAGACGGACAGACGGACATCGCTAAATCGACTCAGGAGGTCATGCTGATCAAGAATATATGTACTTTTCCATACCGGAGATGCTTCCTTCTGGGTGTTACAAACGGCGTACCAAACTGAATATACCCTTTCACTCTTAGTCTAGGGTATAAAAATCCAATGGTGTAAAAAAGTGTCAAAGTGTCAATATTACATTTTAATGGTAAAAGTGAAAATAAAATTTACTGGGATTGAAATTATCAACACGGAAAATATTTCTTTTCAGAGTTTACTTTGATGACAGCATCGGTCGGACTTAGTTCTTCTGCGAAGAAGTCTCAAGTCATTGTGCACTTTTACCTTCAAAGGATTTATAAAGACGATGGTGATGTATAACCAGGATACTGTTTTAATTCTAGAATAAATATAAATGATTTATTTTATTTTAATTCAATAAAAATTACTCCGCGAATTCTAATGGAGTACCTTTTTCAAATATTCATCAACTATCTTCCTATTTGTAAGGTGTTTATTTGTAAGGTGTTTATAAATAATCGTAAATTTGAAAGATATTTGCCAGAAATATTTATCGTATATGTCGGATGTTTGAGAGATGGTTGTCTCAAAGACGATCTAAATAATGTCTAAATAACTTGAATTTAGGGTTGTGATATTTCTGGTAATCATCTTTGTTTTCTTAGTGTATAATCAACTGGAAACCTTTTTTCAAACATCTAAATATGAAAAATTTATTATTTCCATTTTAAATAAAATGCATTGTGAAATGGTATATGAGAATTAAAAAATTTAAAAAATCACATATATTGACCCTTTGGGTGAAAATGACAATATTAGAAATTTTGTAGAATTATTAAGTCTTTTAATAATAAATTATGTTGATCTTCACAATGTAACGAGTTTTAGTAGAATATACTTTAGATTCCTTTAACTGTATATATTTCACAATTTTCTGAAGCATGAATTAATGGCAAACAACTAATTAATTAAGAAGATACTAAATCTTTTCGTTTAAAAATGAAAGACTGTTCTTTAAATATATAGCAAAAGTGTATAAAACATGCTTTCATTGTGAACGACAAATAAAAGAACATTATACATAATTCGAACATTGTGTAGGAGGAAAATATGTTCATATTGTAAATGGTCAAGTTTCAAAAATTAATAACAAATATCCAGCGTATTGATCCAACTGTGTAGATCACATATTTGGAAAGCCCAACCTACTATAGCAAGTTCTAGAACGGGAACCATGGACGGAGTAGTGGCCACTGCATCATCATGACTTTTTCTTCATATAAATATTTTCGTTCCTTGTAAATGTTCAAGTTTCAAAATTTCATAAAAAATGTCCAGCGTATCGATCCAACTATGTAGGTCACATTGTTGGATAGCCCTATATATTACTTACTCTACCTACTATAGCAAGATCCAGCACGGGAACCATGGACGGAGTAGTGGCCACTTCATCATCATGACCATGATCAATATATGACCAAGTTTATAGATGTATATAAAAAGTCCAATGGACATTTTATGGTCTCAATATATGACCAAGTTTATAAATGTGTATAAAATGTCCAATGGATCGATCCGTATATGAATGTTACATATTTGGAAAGCCCTATTCATTAGCTATCCAATGTATTTAATTAACAGCACGAAGATCCTGGACGGATTGGGAGTCATTTATGTGTACCAATCTGTTAATGCTCTGTAAAAAAATTGGTTTGTGTCTTTGCTAAAAAAAACAGGACATGTTATTGATAAAATAGTAATTTTAATATTGTTTTAATAGTTAATTTTATATTTCAATACTATTGATTATTAATAGTTTTAAACGCTTTAATTAAACTATTATATTAATGTGATAAAACCATTAAAAATACAAAAAAAGTACTTTTTCAATGTTGCTTAAAGAAAAAAATTGAAAAAGTATTCATAGAGAATATAATAATAGTAAATAATAATAATTTGTCACTACAGTCCTATAAGAACTTAGGCCGAGCTCTCTCACCATTTTCAGCTATGCGTGTTATATTTGTACTCAAAGTGGAGGGACCTACAGTTTATTGCAGAATCCGAACGGCGGGTGAGAGCTTTTCATAGGCAATGTTTTACTCTCGTAATTTTGCCATTTACGGCCGAGAGGTAGCGCGGTATAGAAAAATGTTTCTATGAAAAGATGTTGTTAGCCCCAGTACAGGCTTGAACCGGGGACCTTTCGGCTCACTGTCCAACGCACTAACCACTGAGCTACCTCGGCATAGAGAATATAGGTATTTAAAAACGCATTTTATATTTTTTGCATTTTTCACTGCATTTTACAAACAAAATTTTATATGAAAAGATTAGCCAGCTATTGATTTAAAATTAATACGGTTATAGCCCAGAAATAAATCAAGGAATGTTATGGCATTAAGTCCACTTGAATATCACCTTATGGTTTGGTTAAAATAATCTGTTAAATTTGAAAAATTTTTAAAATAAGGGTAATTTATGAAATTACCGGAAAAGAATACTTAGTAAAAAATAAATGTTATATTTTAAATCATTGGTAATACTAGAGAGAATACCTATTTCACCATGGTATTGCTTTTTCTGTGTGATTTAATTAACTGTGAATTAAAATTTGTCTTTTAAATTAAGATAAGGAATATATATTTATTAACATATTTCTATAAAATTTTTATTCTGGAGATATTGCAACAGAATATATTGATGATGTGAATGAAATATATGGTCGATGCATTATTTTAAGGTTTTAAATTATGTTATTTAAAAAGAACGATTGAAATTAATTGATATTTTAAGGAAATAGTACAAAAAGTACCAAAACAGAACATTAAAACAGTATGTTTACAAACCCTAGTACTTTATAATTGTTATCATATATTTAGAAATAACAGTAAAATACTGTTGTAGTTAATATTTTTTAAAATAAATAGTGAATTATTTTTATACAGTTGAAATTCAATAAAGAAATTATTTATTCAAAAATCCAAAAGTCACCGAAATGCAATACAATTGTCGAAATGAGTAGAATCTATAGTAATTTTAATATTTTAAAATAATAATAATGATTAATTAAATATGATTTTCCTGTAATTTCACAAATTCCATTTTTTTTTAATTTTTAAATTTTAACCAGTTATTACAACCAAATCTTAAACGACATATAAGTTGACTTGTTCATGGACAATAACAATTTTAATTTTTATTCAATGTCTGTTCAGTCTTTTTATAAAAAAGTTTTTTTTTTTTAAATGCAGTGAAAAATGCAAAAATAATAAATTGCCTTTTTCTCCAAAACATTACGTATAGGGAAAAAACTAAAAACGCAGTTCGAATCAGCACATTAAAATAATGTAGAAATGGTATGAATAAAGACAAGAAAAACAAAAGTGCTAATTTTGCCGAACAGTGTTATTAGTCGGAAGTGACGTAATTTTTAACAATTGTGAATTTGTTAGAAGTCAAAAAGCATGTAATTCATTATTATTTACGTCAGTGTTTAAAGATTTTAGTCCATTAAATGTTATATTTAGTTTTTCACGAAATGTGTATAAAAGCATTGAAAGACTTTTGAATAAACTATTAAAAAATTGATCTACTAGCGTTTTTTGTAATCCCATTCAAATCCCGGGATCTCGGGAATGACATCCCTAGTACCGCTAGACCTTAAGCACGTCAAGAAAATGTCTTGAATAACCTTTTTTAATTGAAATTTTAGGTTATTATATGGACGATACATTTTGTCGTACTTGTGTCTCAAAATGCCTTACACTAAATTAACTTTATGTTCTATCGTTTTATACTTAGTAATAATATTAATAATTAAGCTACTACTTCGTTGCATTAATGACTTTGTCAATTAATTAATTAGGTGCTCAGCACCGTATTCAAAAAAGGAGCACAAAAAATATAAAAAAAATAAATTAAGTTAATAAGATAATCCAATAAAAACTTACGCCATCATTACATGTTCCATGTTTACTGCAAGGATTGCTCTCGCACTCGTTAATGTTTATTTCGCAGTTCTTTCCCATAATACCCGGAACGCAGACACATTCATAGCTGTAGGCATTACGAAATTTTAAAAACAAATTAAAAATACAATGAAGTTAATATGACTTACCCACTAGCATTCTCAAAAGAGAAGGCATTACTGAAGACCTCTGGTAAGTCTAGTCTCTGGTATAAAGTCTTGTTAGAGCGTTCCAAGCAGTTGCCATTGTACAAACACGGATTGCTTTCACATTCGTTAATATCTATATCACAGTTTTTACCCATAAATCCTGGATAACATTTACAAAGATAATCATTAACTTGATCTAAACACTCGGCTCCATTTGTGCATATATTAGTGGCACATTCATCGATATTTATTTCGCAGTTGTGTCCTTCATACCCAGTTGATGTACAGTCACAATGGAAGCCACCCAATTCATCTATGCAACGTCCACCGTGTTGACATGGTGCCGAAACGCAGTCATCGATATCAATCTCACAGAAACGTCCCGACATTCCAGATATGCAAGAGCACGTAAAATTGTTTATCAAATCAACACAAGTGGATCCCATCGAGCATGGATTGCTAGCGCATTCATCTATATCAACTTCACAATTCAAGCCCATATAGCCCTGTTGACAAACACATTCATAGGCATTGATCTGGGAAAAGGAAATTCCGTTAGAAAAACTATAACTTTAAAGAAGGTTGGCATTTACACGATTTTCAAAATCAAATACAAATCAGATAATCGAGCTATAATTTATACAATTTTTTCATTTCATTAATTTTTGTATTCATCTACTGGGATATTTACCTTATATATTACATTTAATTGAGTAGAATAATTTACTTATATTTGTATTCGTAAATCGTTTGCTTAGAATTTTTCAGGTGAAATCGGATTCGATCTAAAACTAGAACATACCTCTATAATTCAATCATGTGAAAGATCACAATTTGGCTTCTAATAAACACAATCTATTAAATACGATTAATAGATCTAGATAAATTCCTTTAACATTCTTTATGATGTTATGTTTTTAAATAAAAGATACATTTTTACTTAATGTAAGACCTGCAAATATGACTGGCTCCTTAAAAGTTGAAAAAATATTGTTTTCAGTATTTAAAAGATTGCGATTATTGGAAATTTAATATTTCGAAACTAAAAAAATAATTGACAAAAATACATAGTAAAAAGAAAGGTCAAAATTATTAAAAAAACAGTTGGGAAGGTTAGATCACATGGGAAATTTTAAAGTAGGTGTTATTATGATAGTTAGGATTATCAAAATTATAGTCGGTCTAAGCCGACTATTAATACCCTACACATATGTGTGGTTACCATTCAAAGTGGTATATAAGTCACCAGGGTATACGAATCCAGAAAATAACTACAAACTTTCCATCGATGAAGAATTTCCTTTCATTTGATACCCATATTTACAAATGGGTAGGTGTACCGAATTTCGATATTTTTTTTTTGGAAACCACAAGTCATGTCGTAGGAAAACATTATTTTCATATATTTGAGCATAATGTCAATATATATTTGATCAAAAAAGTTTACCTAAGCACGTATACAGTAAAATTGATTTGTAGATGTACATTTTATATGAGGTATTTGAACATAAGTGGTCGGTTCTCAGGTCACCATAGACCGATCATACCATCATTTCTTGTTCAGACAGCTTCGATATATAAGTAATCTAAATCTAAAGTTTCATTGCTCTAGCTCTTCAACTTATTTCGTAATCGTGATTTCAAAAGACAGACAGAAGTTCAGACGGACACACGGACAGACAGACAGACGGATATCGCTAAATCGACTCAGGAGGTCATGCTGATCAAGAATATATATACTTTTCCATACCGGAGATGCTTTTTTCAGAGTGTTACAAACGGCGTACCAAACTGAATATACCCTTTCACTCTTAGTGTAGGGTATAAAAATCGATAATAATTCAGTGCTAGTTGAACTTAGTTTGTAGTTTAAACTTCGTTTAAGAGCAGAATCAATTTTTTCAGTGAACTTCAACAGTCATTTAATCTTAGTTTAAACGACCGATGCTGAAGGGTTAAACTACATTTAAACTTTCAGTGTTTTCGACATAACATTTTCTCATAACACTTTTCACTTTTTTCTGTCGCTGTTTCACAACTTATTATTAATGTTTGTACTTTTGCACACTATGCAATTAAAATAAGCACGCACGTGCATTTTAGTTTTTCGATTTGTTGCTAAAATTTAAAGTTACATTAATTTTATTTTTTGGGAATAATTTTTGTATATAATAAATTTTGAATGACATTTATCAGAAGTCAAAATCGAGAGAATTATTTGTCATTAGCCTGTGGTTCCATATGTATTGACATCGTCTGTGTTCATCTTAAAATATCAGTGAAAAACTGGACCTAAATGATTAATTTTAATTTTCGATATAGTTTGCTCCTATTCAAAAATATTTTTATCTGCATAAATTGCCCATTTTCAGTACTTTTTTAAACCAAGTTTCATATAATTCATTTGTTTAATATGATCCATTTTCACATTATAGTCAATATTTTACATATATTTAAAATTTAATGTTAACTAAGTACTAATTGTCTATATATCTGTCTGTACAGTTTAAAGAAATTCGGATATTTTGATTTGCAACTATAGACTTTTAAAATATTTATTTAAGCTAAGTTTAAACTCTCTAGACCTTAATTAATAAATATATCACCACTTGGTAATAACAAATAATTTTTCTCAATTTATAATGGTGGATAAATATCATTTAAAAATGAGAGAAATCAAGAAATAAAAAAAACATATTAAATTAATAACACATTGCGTAATATTTGTTCTATAGATTATTTCGATTTTTATTAAAAATGTAGTAAAAACACTATTTATTCTCAGTGTATGTAAATTACATTTGTGCGGGGAATTTTATAGTCAATTGGGGAAGTTTGCTAAGAATATCGGGGAAAATGAAAACATGAGTTGGCATCACTGCTGAGTATATCAGTTTCATTCAAAAAACGTATGTACGATTGAAACCTCGTCAAGAGTGATTCTACAAAGTGAGAATTATGATTTAAAATATGTCAAATTTAATTTTTATTGTTCACATTCAATTTTCAATATAATTTCGTAAGCCTCAGCCTTATTGGAATCTGGGAATTTATTGAGCATATGCATTAAATCTTATGAAAGATTTATATTTTTGGAAAAATAAAAAAGGCCTAAGACTTTACAATCGAGCTCTCCAAAATCAACCATTGCTGAACGTGTATATCCTTTTCAAGTATAATTAAAACTAAAAATAAATTTAAGCAAAACATTGAATATATTCTATTTCTAAAGTATTATATAAAAAAATGAATTTTAAACTAAGTTAAACTACAAATATATTTATATTCGACTAACCAAAATCTGTTTTTTTGAAAGTGGAAGTTTTTTGACATCCCCAATTGATAGGATATATTTTGGTTTGCAATTTTTCCGATAGTGGGTGTAAATGGCGAATTTACATATATCAGTAACCACCAATACGATTTTAAGTAAATTTAATAAAGTTAATCTTTGTAATTTTTACAGCTCTATGACCTCTAAATCGATTTGGACAAAATTTATAATAGTTGTTCTGTGTAAAATAGTTATTCTAAATAGATCAGATCGACACAAAATTTCATTTAGAGAGTCATTGAACAAAGCCGGTTATCATGGTTAAGTTCCAAATTTCACCACCAGAGGTCTGAATTTTATAACGATTTATACCAACGGAACGTTAAAAGCTATAATGTTGAGGGAATATTGAGGCAATATTAAGGGAAGGGAAATATCAGACAACATTGGGTTTTGTTTGATTAAAATCAATTATCTTTGCAAGACCTCACTCGAAGATTGTCTTAAGGATATCATTGAGTATGTCATTCATAGTGCGACTTTTTCTCGCAATCTTCAAAGAGTTTGGACGCTTGTTGAACGAATATGAATGTCAAATGTTACTGTCATCTGCAAAAAAATGGTTTGGATTCTGGGTCGATGAGAGAAGATCACTGATAAAAGCTAGAAATATGGAAGGGGATAGGACGGAACCCAGGAGAACTCCATAATTGATGGAATATTGTTCAGAGAGAACACCATCCATCGCAACTCGTATTGAAAGACCCTGGAGAAAACTCAACATTCATTGAGAAAACGAATTACCGACAGCATATGCACTTACTTAGTTTTGATACAAGAGCCTTATTTCTCACTCGATCAAAAGCCTTGGAAATATTCAGAGTAACAAACCACCCGTGTAAACCACTCGTAGATCTGGTCCAACGGAAACCATATTGTCGGTCACTGAGTCATTACCCTTTACTACATTAATAATATCTGGCGTACTATTGCAAACAAAAGCATAATTGATATTATATTAAGCATCGGTTTCTAATAGATATACTGCGAATATTAAACCTGACTTACATGTCGGAGGATCCGATGCTTTCCATATTTAAAGAAAAATAACTAATCCGGTTTAGTATCAACTGGAACTCTTTCCATATATATATAAAGAAACTCTTACCTTATTGTTACAAGTTGCTCCATTTTGACACGGACGACTTAGGCACTCGTCCACATCGGAGTCGCAATGAATGCCCGTGAAACCAGGCGTACAATAACACTTGTAGGAGCCTTCTTCATTCTTGCAAATTCCATTGCCGCATATCTGTGGGTGCAAGGAGCATTCGTCCACGTCTTTTGTGCAATTGCGACCCGTCCAACCCGACGGGCATTTGCACTCGAAGTCGCCGCCATTGCCCAAATCGGTGCAGACGCCACCATTACGACAGGGCTGTGTGGCACATGTGGTGCAGATCTTGTTCTCCGGACAGATGCATTGGTTATGTGCACACAGCATGGGTTCATGGCAGTTTAATGTAGTGCACGGCTCCATTTTCTCACAGCGATCACCCATAAAGCTGGGGGCGCAGTAACAATGGGTACCGTTCATGGAACAGGTGCCACCGTTAAGACATTTGGCGTTGTTAAGGCAATTTACGGCTGAAGGACTATTCATTGGTGCAGAATCAGAAGGGGCAGATAATTCACAGTTGTAACCTATAGTTATAGTAAAGATTTTAGAACAGATTTTATATTTTTTAATGATTTAATGCAAAATAAACAACAAGTATGTACAAATTTACACTAATTTACGTTAAGTTTACTTTTACAACAAGATTGTGACTACCAGATGCATTACAATTAACAAAAATATTGTCAAAGTGACAAAATAGCTACAGATTACATTGTTCTACATGTAGTTGTTATAACAGAACGGTATCTAATGTATGATGTTGTGTTGTATATGTATGTGTGAGTATGTGTGATTGTTTGATTGTATATTTCCAATACCTGTGTATCCACTAGCACAAATACAAGTGTAATTCGAAGCGATTCCACTACATGAACCGCCATTCAAGCATTTTTCGGAGGGACATGCATTCAATTGGGCCGAGCGTGATTGATGCCCACTACTTGCTGGTAAAGAACTATCTGTTGATGACGTAGAAGCAGTAGTTGCCGTTGTTGAAGATGTTGTCGATATAGTTGGCATTGATGTGGTACTTGTAGGTAAACAATGACCAATAGGGCCTGTATAGTGTTGTTGTATCGAGTTATTCCAAATTGAATAAAAAAGTTAAGATATTATATAAAATTTTAAGAGTTGGAGACTCTTTATTCTAAAATAGAAATCTCGATCTGTAAACATGTTCATACGTTTAAATGCAGCTTTCGTGAGTCCTAGACCTTTTTTTCAATATTTTTTCCCCCAATAAGTTTTAATTTATTATTTATTCTATAATTTTAAAAAGTGCGGACTGAGAAGTACAATCTTACCCTTAATTTCGTTTATAACCGGATCCTGAACACTAATATATTAAACATCATAAAATTATTTTCGAATACCGACTGATTCTACACAAATTACTTTATTAAGTTCAAAACATTACATATATAAAATTTTCCATTGATTCTCGTTAAAAGCGCCGAAGGCGTTTTTTTTTGCGATTTTTGTCTGTTTTAAATATCGAAAAAATGTTCGAACTTCTTTGATCCTGCCAAAAATGTTGTCTGGGGTATATACAATGGAGTATAAGTATTTCTAACACTAGAGACAATATTATAAAACAGATCTAACAATCATCCAAAATTATTGCAACTTTTTATGTCCGCAAAATCGTACGATATCGAATTAGTTCTTGTACCAATATCAAAGGCCAAATCGTACTAAAACTGCAAAAATAGTGTAAAGCGACATATCGCCGTTTTTTTTTTCGAAACGATAATAATAACGATTCTGGATTAATATTGCATCAAATAGTTACATTATTATATTTCAAAAACATTGCGATGTGGAAAATGTTTAAATATCCTAACATAAAATTTTGCTGTACGAAAATTACGAAATTTTAAAAATTAGCAACGAGATCGGATTTTTGTTATCCAAGTTAGTTCGAAAAAACTTCGAGGCATAAATCACTTCTTACCAAATTTTTTAAGTTTTTGTTACAAATAATACCTAAACATATTGTTAAAGTTTGTTTTTAAAATATCGTATATTATTTTGATATTTATATTAATTTGAAAAGGGTTCCTTTTTATGCACAATTTATTTTAATTGCAAGGACAATCCATTGATTATAATAATAATAATAATAGTTTGGCGCTACAGTCCTGTTTAGAACTTCGGCCGAGCTCTCTCACCATTTTGAGCTGTGCGTGTTATATTTGTACTCAAAGTGGTGGGACCTACAGTTTATTGCCGAATCCGAACGGCGGGTGAGAGCTTTTCATAGGCAATGTTTTACTCTCGTAGGTTTGCCATTTACTGCCGAGAGGTAGCGCGGTATAGAAAAATGTTTCTATGAAAAGATGTTGTTAGCCCCAGTCCAGGCTCGAACCTAGTACCTTTCAGCTCGCAGTCCAACGCACTAACCACTGAGCTACCGCGGCTACCATTGATTAGATGTTCGGATTTAAGAGTTATGACGAAGTTTGTTTTACTATCCTTAACACGATGTTTGCAGTATTCTACGGTCGAATTTTTTTTCTACAACCTCAAAAAGTAATTATTGATTTTTTTTTAAACTTTGGACCACTGTATCTCTGGAGAGGGTGAGTCTTGAACTCTGGTAGATTTGGTGTGGAATGTCTCTAATACAAAAAGTTTTAGTTACTAAAAAATATGTTAAAATGAATCCAATTCCAATTCGTACAATGCAAGACTCTTGTCTGCAAATTTTAGATTCTTGTTTTATTCTGTTAGCGTCTTTATTTGATACTGGAGCTGATTCCGAAAATGGTTTTGTTAAATACTGTCCAGTTTTTAAGATTTTTAAGTTTTAATTATTATTTTTTTTTTTTAAATATTTTTTATAAATGTCGGTGAAATATAGCCAAGGGAAATTCAAAACTTTACATTACATTTAAAATTTTATGAATATAAAACAATATTACTTGATGAAAAATGGTAAACGTTATTGTTATGCCATTTGTGTAACGTCATTTATAATATTTAAAATGAAAATTAAGAAAATAAATTAAGACTCTATATTAAAAACTCATCAATTTCTTATTATTAAATTTTGGAAAATACAAAAATTTAATATCATTTTAACGCCTGAAATAAAATATTTTTTAAATTTTTCAATTCTTAAAAATATATTTTTTTATTTTATTTAAAAAGTCTTCGCGGGCCGCAGAGAAATGTTGGCGGGCCGCGTGTTTGACATGCCTGCTATAAACCATAAATTTGATGTTTAAAAATGTTTACTTTAACAATACCTACAAATTTTGTTTATGCTATTTCCGTAAAAAAAACACTTGCAATTAGGAATGAAGTGAACTCAGCTTAAGACGTGTGATTTTTATTGTGTACGATTTACCGCTACACAAGTTATCAAAGAAAGCAATAACATCACACATGCAAAGTTTGTACCAAGCAAACACGTGTCCGCCGTTCTACGAATTATTGTTTTACATTGTAAACCACTAATAAAAAAAAATCATGATTTTTTGAATTGTTTGGAGTTTTATTTAATTTTATTGATTTGAAATACAACATAGGAATACATTGTTGTGGTTTTAAGAGTACGGTTTATTTTTTGAAAATTATTTTGCAAATCGAAAAAATTATTTGGACCAAATGAACTCTTTGGAGAAGTTGATAATGAAATGATTCATATATTATATTAGCCAACATAGGCCTTAATGTAGATCCATATAATTTAATGATATAAATAGCTGGATGTAGTATCCAAAGCTATGGATTTAATTCAAGCCAATTAACGTGGTAGACATTGATTGAATATATTAAGTTCTGAAAAGTTTTACTGTTAGAAAGAAGGAATTTAAAAAAGATTTGATCAGGCACTTAGGCTGTTTTATTTTTTCGCCTATGTGACTATTCAGTATATGGAAGAAAACGGCTTCCAGTTTTAACCAAAGGTTATACGGCAGTTCTCGACAGCGAAAGGGTGGGAAAGAATAATATTAAAAACCGATAAATCCTATTGAAATTATCTTATTTATAAAAAATCCAATAAAAAACCAAAAAAATAAATCGGTGAATTGTTTTTTTTTTTAATCCGGTTTTTTTCCAGCCCTGTTAGTAGACCCGAAAAATAGCCAAAACGCTCACATTCGAAGTAACTCAAAATGTTGGAATTTAAACTTTTCTATGTTTTTCGTAATTTCGATACATTTAAAAAAAAATCAAACATCTAAACTTATTTTATTTTGATCGTATTTTTCTTTACAATAAAATTTGTATTTTCAATTTTGAATACACATAGAAAACTGATTTGTTGCAGCAAACCAACTAAATTCCCCTACCGAATTATTCGGCTGCGGAAACTTGCTGATTAGGAGGTTGTATCAACTTCCTAGTCAACAAGCTTGAGGTTGTGCCAACCTCCTATTCAGCAAGCATGAGGTTGTTTAAACCTCCAAGTCAGCAAGCATGCCGAAACCTCCAATTAAAATTTTCTTTTAAGAATTTTTTTTATATAGAAAACTTATTTATGTAAAGTTTTCTATATGTATTTTTGATGCGTAAATATATCACGCATACAATTTCAAAACAGTTGGGAAGGTTAGATCACATGGGATATTTTAAAGTAGGTGTAATTATGATAGTTACGATTATCAAAATTATAGTCGGTCTAAGCCGACTATAAATTCCCTACACATATGTGGGGTTACCATTCAAAGTGATATATAGGTCACCAGGGTATACGAATCCTGAAAATAACTACAAACATTCAATCGCTGAAGAATTTCCATTCATTCGATACCCATATTTACAAATGGGTAGGTGTATCGAATTTCGATTTTTTTTTTTGTGTGAAACACAAGTCTTTTCGCCGGAAAACTTTATTATCATGTATTTGAGCATGATGTCAATATATATTTGACCAAAAAAGTTTACCTAATCACGTATACATAAAAATTGATCTTTATATGTACATTTTATATGAGGTATTTGAACATAAGTGGTCGGATCATAGGTCACAATGGACCGATCTCGCCAATTTTTTCGCACATACAGCGTAGGTATATTAGTAATCTAAGTTATAAGTTTAATTTATCTAGCTCTTCAATTTTAAAAGTAGTAGGGATTTCAACAGACAGACGGACAGACAGACGGACATCGCTAAATCGACTCAGGAGGTCATGCTGATCAAGAATATATATACTTTTCCATACCGGAGATGCTTCCTTCTGGGTGTTACAAACGGCGTACCAAACTGAATATACCCTTTCACTCTTAGTGTAGGGTATAAAAATATATCTAGTAATACCTGTGCCCTGAAAAATAAAAACAGTATGAATATACATTTAATATTTTATTTCATCATAATTAAACAAAATATGAAACTATTTATAATGCCACATATCGTCACATATTTTTATGTTTTTATTATATTTCACTAGCTAAACAGCAATTTGTATTCACTATTTTATTAATATTCATATATTTATTTCGCATTTTTACTTAATTAATGAATTTTCTATTGTTTGCCACTTGTGAACATTTTTGACGTTTATTTATTTTTGCATGTATCCATAATGTTTGGCAAGAAACTGGCAACCGAACTGCTGATAAACATGAGGTTGCCGTTTGTCATTTATTTTGTTGATACAAAAACGTACTCAGTTGCCGTAACAAATGCACAAACGTCAAATTTTGGCAGAATGAAAAATGCAATCATGAGGTTTCGACAACCGAACGTGAGTTGCGCGGACTAACATTTCGGTTAGAGTAAGAAATGGTACGTTCATTTTAATGACATGAGGTTACAACAAATGTATTTCAGTTGCAACACTGAAACGTTAGTTCAATTAACCTCATGCCAAAGGAGGATTTTTCTGTGTGTACAAATCGCTGTAGAAACGCCGTTTTCTATTGAAATGTTATAATTTTTAGTAGTTATATTAAGAACATTAATGCAAACAATTCAAGAGTAATTTACATTATATCTTAATATTACTGATTTCAATTAAAGAAGAATTCATCTTAAATAATATAAAATAATAGGACACATATACATAAATACTAATTTTCGTAAAATACATATTAAATAAATATAATTATACAATAAAATACAACACAAATTGACAAAAAAAAATTAAAATTGTATTTTTCATATATAAAAAATGTTGGGGTCAATCAAATTGAGATGACCTTGTTTGTTTTAATTTTCATTTGCCCCATTTCCAAGAAATCGAGTTTATAAACAACAGGTTATTGATTTTACAGGGGTTCCATATGACCTTTTTATAAACCAAATAAAAACCTCTCTTGTGATCGCGGACTCTTTTAGAGGGTGTGGCAATCAGAGTTCCTAAAAATACATTCGCGAATGAAAAAAAATCATTCTTTTCATTCCCATTCATTCGGAGAAAGTATTTTAAAATCATAAATTCATTACGAAAAATTCTCGCGAGAACTATTAGCTTTAATTCTTTTCACGAATTAATGAAACGACAACAATATTATTTTTATTCTTCAACGATAAGAAAGATATGATAAAATAGCATGATATTAAAATTTGTGAATGAAAACAATCGTAAATAAATGTTCTCATTCATACTTTTTATATATAACTTTTATACTGGCCAGCACCCAATTGTGTCATTGGACTTTTTTGGTTGAATCTGTTCCATTTTCCATTTTTTGTTTTCACTTTTTTTTTTTATTTACAACATTTATGTGGTTGTAAATATTTAAATATCTCCTGAAAGAGAAAAGCATAAACCCCCTCGTTTTAAAGCTAATAAAACAATCTTTTTGAAAATTAAAGTCTAAACATGTACTTGTGACAAATGGTCATAATCCGTGTGGTCGAAAATAATAAAAGAACGAGTTGGGAAAGTTAGGTCACATGGGTCACATGGGGCGGACACATGGGGCGGATTTTTATAGTCGGTCGGGCCCGACTATGGAATACCCTACACCTTTGGTTGGGATATTAATGTGGGATATTTAATTGCATACCTTAATTTTAAAGTTTTTAATTATGCTGAACCTCTCCACCCTCAGAATATTATTCATGTATCAGAAATTTACGTCTTATATCCCCATAAATTAAAAAAAACTAAAAAAAAAACTTGAAAAATATAATTGGGCTGACCACGCCTATATTTAAAATTTTGAAAGGCTAATAATTCATAGATTTGATTTTAATAATTTACGGATCAAATTTTCACTATGAAAACCCGGGAAATAATGAAAAAAAAAAGTGGACCACATATTTTTAGGTGAATTATAACAATATGTTTTAAATTTCATACCTATATCTTGAATACTTTTCGAGTTATTAGTTCCTAAAGAGTTATATAAAAGTGACTTGTATGTCCGTTGACCGATTTGGCTCATTTTCAAACTCAGTTCCTACTTTTGGCTAAAATATATTGAGACGAAATTTCATCGCATTCTGATCAGTATTTCTTAAGTTATTCTGTATTCGGACAGCAAGACAGCAAGACGGACAGACAGACAGACGGACATGGCTAAACGGACTCGGGTAGTGATGCTGATCAAGAATACATTGAACTATCGAAGAAAAACCTGAGAATTCTTACAGGACATCTTACGGGTCACTGTCGGCTTCCTAAACATCTGACTAGGATGTGTATACAAACGGACAGTACATCTAGATTCTGCCTAGAAGACGATGAAGATCCAGAACACATTTTAGAACCATGTTCAGCGCTAACGCGTACAAGAAGGGACATACTTTGGAATCGACAACCAAGTCCGAGCGATATTAGAAAGATGAACCCTAACCATATAAACAGGTTCTTAACTGAGATAGGCTTGACGGTATTAGAACCAGAACCCCCTATAAATAGTATAGGGAGATGCCACAGCTGAGAATGTCTTCAGTTATGGTATCAAGCGGGGCACCATATATCTATTCAGGTCGCAGTGCATTACCCCGAAGCGATAATAATAATACTAATTATCTAATATGAAAACTTTTTCGATATATACTGGATATCTTTAACGACGTGGTACAAAAACTATTGAACAAGTAGTAAATATAACAACTATTAAATAATTTGGTTCAATTGGATGAATTATCTTACTAGTTCTAAAGGACCATCGAAGTAGTTAAGTTTAAAGTAACTAGTTCCAAAACTACATGTAAAGTAGATCAAGTTGGAATTAGACATGGTTCCTAACTAACTACCTCGATAGTTGGGTACTAGTCGAACTCCTTGTAGGGTTTAATATATTCTATACATAACACAAAAATTGCAATCGTATTTCTAAGCCGTTCTCACCCACTAAATATAATGTACAAAGTATTTAATTTAAATGTGTAAATAAAATGTATGTAATTCAAATTAGCTGGGTAATAAAAAAAATAATAAAAAGTTATTCCTTCAAATTGTATTACCTACGCAATAAAATGAAATTAAAAGTAATTAATTCAAGATTAAATGCAAAGTATTTAATTTAAATAAAAAAAAAAACAGACTATGGGTGAAAAACGTAAAGTATTTAAATTTATTAATTTTTTAATCAATTTTCTTACTTTATGCCCTCACTATAATGACCAAAATAAGCAAAAATATAGGCGTATGCAACATGTATATCAACATTTCATCAATTGGCTCAAAATAAGTTTCGAATAATTGCATTTTTAAACGGATTTAGCATCTACGATTGTTTATAATTTTAGTATAAAAAAAGCAGTACATTTCTAAATAGCCCACTAACTGTTTGTCACACAGACATACTCAATTTCAGCTCACATCTCTTCTTTTTAAGCCATTCGGGAGAGATGTAACGCTTGTGTTTGTCACCAGTTGAGGAACTAGATAGTGCCAGTAGTTTCTGGAGCACATGCTCGGTTAAGCTAACGCAGGGTATTTCTGTAGCTACAGTGTGAACATTAAATAAATGTAAAATTTAAATAAAAAAAAATCGACACATTTGTATAGAGCTATATTGGATTTTATAATAATAAATAATAATAGTTTGGCGCTACAGTCCTATAAGAACTTAGGCCGAGCTATCTCACCATTTTTGTACTCAAAGTGGTGGGACCTACAGTGAAATGCCGAATCCGAACGGTGAGTGAGAGCATTTCATAGGCAATGTTTACTCTCGTTGGTTTGTCATTTACAGCCGAGAAGTAGCGCGGTATAGAAAACTGTTTTCTATAAAAAGATGTTGTTAGCCCCAGTCCGGGCTTCAACATGGGACCTTTTGGCTCGCAGTCCAACGCACTAACCTTTGAGCTACACATGCCGATTTTATACTAGTGTTAATAATAAAACATATGTACAAATATCTGTATGATAATCCTATCATAATAAGTGCAATTAGTTTAATCATTATTTTTAAATTGAAAAAACACTCTCTCAAATTATGGTTTTTTTATTGTTTTATAAAGACAACAAATGTAGCTTCTACATATAAAAAAAATAGCCTGGATTCTTCTTGATATTATTTGTTGTACTCCATCAAAATGTGATAAAAAATAATAGTGTATATTATTTTTATATAAAATTTAAATATAATAATAATATTAGTTTGGCGCTACAGTCCTGTATAGAACTTCGGCCGAGCTCTCTCACCATTTTGAGCTGTGCGTGTTATATTTGTACTCAAAGTGGTGGGACCTACAGTTTATTGCCGAATCCGAACGGCGGGTGAGAGCTTTTCATAGGCAAAGTTTTACTATCGTAGGTTTGCCATTTACTGACGAGAGGTATCGCGGTATAGAAAAATGTTTCTATGAAAAGATGTTGTTAGCCCCAGTCCAGGCTTGAACCGGGGACCTTTCGGCTCGCAGTCCAACGCACTAACCACTGAGCTCCCGCGGCTATTTAATTTTAATATACAGATTTAAAATACATTCCCTCCCTTGAAATTCTCTAAATATTTAAATAATTCGTTAAAAATGTAGTTATTTTCACTAAATAAAAAAGTAGTTTTTATTTTTTAAGAGCTATGTTGTAGTAGCTTTTTTCACAACCATTCGAATGTTATACACATTAAAATTGTATTTTCTTGGCTTTTGGAATATTATTAACAACTATAAACTGCCAAACAGCACTAAGGATGAGACAGAATGTGCAGAAATCGTTACTACTAATTTTTCTTACAGGATGAAGGTTAATTGATACCGCATATTCCCATAAACTCAAACTTATTATTATGATATATACACATGCTTTTTAATAATAAACTCCAACCCATAACACTTACCCGTAGTTCCTGGCTTGCAGATACACTTCCCCGCAATGCATTCAGAATCGATCGGACATTGTGGACAGGGCGGCGCCTGTTGACATAACTCCCCAGTATAACCAGATGGACAAATGCACTGAAACCCAATCGTCTTGTCCATGCACGTCCCACCATTTTGGCACTGTTGCGTCTGGCAGCTAATGGGCTTCTCGCAGTTCTCGCCGCCCCAGCCATCCAGACATTGACACATATACCAACCATATGTGTCGAAACAACGTCCACTATTGAGACATGGGTTCAACTCACATTCATCTATGTTCGTCTGACAGAGTGGACCCGCGAAGCCTGTACCCGAGCAATCACAGCTAAAACCGTTTACTAAATCCTTACAGTGCCCATTGTTTTGGCACGGCTTCGGCGCACAGTCATCCATATCGATTTCACAGCGCGCACCTATGAAACCCTTGGGACAGTCGCATTCGATTTTACTGCTGTTCGGCGCAACTACACAAGCGCCACTATTAAGGCATGGATTCGCTGCGCATAATGGGTCTAAATTAACTTCCGTTTCACAGTGTCTTCCTGTGTAGTTTGGCGCACACTGACATTGATAGTCGCCACGACTATCTTCTTTGCAGGAGCCATCATTTAGACAAGGGCTTTTGGCGCACGGTGAGCCGCTGTCCATTTGACAATTCTTTCCGGAGTAACGTGCTGTGCACCGGCACTCGTAGCCGTCCGTATGAGAGATGCAGAGCCCATGTCCCATGCAGGGATCGTTAACGCAGAAATTGTCTTGGTCGTGAACAAGCGTATCATGATCGCCACATGGTCCTGTGGCCAATGCGCATGGACCGAATACGACATTCTGTACCGTCATGGAACCATTGATAAACAAGAGACCGGGGCCATTAAGGAGACACCCAGAGAATGAATTACCTAATATTAAAATTGCAGCTTCGTTGCCGATGTCCTGATTGGTTAGAAATTGACTGTTGTACGTCGAGTTCGCTATTAAACGAGATTCTTAAATTTAATATACAAAATACAAAATTTTTCCTTGCAAAGCATACCAAAAATCATAGTGGTACGGTCAACGTATAGGTACAAGTTACCATATTCGTATTTAAATTGCAGCGTATGCCATCTGTTGTCCAGCAGGTGAAACGATAGCTTCACATCGAGGCGATTGTTGGAACCGACCACTGCAGGACCGGCGAGAGATACTTGTAAAAAGTCATTGAGCACAGAAATAACAATTGAGTTCTTGTTGTATTGTTGAGCAAGAATTTCGCCACCTATTATATAAATGTATGTACTGTATATATTTACTCTAATAAAAAATATATATATAAAAACCTCGACAAGAACGAAAACTTATTGCAGAATGATCCCATATTGGCATCGGCGTAAGTAACCGGAGGTAAGCTGATCCATTAAAATAGGCTTCTTTCGTTGCTGAATCACTTGTAGCTGATATAGGCTTTATCATATATTGAGCTGCAAAAAAAATATTTAATTAAAATCGGTCACTGTACCCAGAGATGAAAAGTCAAATCGAACCATATGACTAAAAAAAATATAAGAGTAAAAACATGTATAACCAACGAACTGATTTATCCTACACCCTTAGAAAAAACTGAAATTATATAAAAACCAGTAGGGAAGGTAAGGTCACATGGGAAATTTTGAAGTAGGGATATTGTGATAGTTGGTGTGATGAAGTTAGTAAGAATTATGTAATTATGTCGCTCTAAGCCGACTATAAATACCCTACACATATGTGATAATGTGTGCGGTGACCACTTAAATAGGTGCACAGGGCACCGGGGTTTACAAATACTGAAAACACCTACAAACTTGAAATCGCTGAATGATTTCATTTCATTTGATACCCATTTGTACAAATGAGTAGGTATACCGAATTTCGATTTTTTTTTCGAGAACCACACGACAGTTCCCGAGAAAATATTATTTTCATATATTTCAGCATAAAGGCAATTTATATTTGGCAAAAAAAGTTCACTTAAGTTCGTATAAAGTAAGATTCATCAGTAGTTGTAAATTTGTTTGAGGTATTTAAACATAAGTGGTCGGTTCGCAGGTCACAAAGGTCCGATCATGCCAATTTTCTTGTTGGTACAGCGTAAGTAATCTAAATTGATCTAGCTCTGCTGATCTAGCATTTATATATATATATATATAAACAGCGTAAGTAATCTTAAACTGTACCAACGCTGTATATATAGATATTTCTATATATATATATATATATATATATATATATATATATATATATATATATATATATATATATATTTATTTATATATATATATATAAATATATATATATATATATATATATATATATATATATATATTTATTTATTTATTTATATATATATGTATATTATATTATTTATATATATATTATATATATATATACTTTTTCATACCGGGGATGAAATACATGGGCGGTGCACTATGGCTCAGATATAAATACTCATAAATACTTAGATAAAAGTCATCAGAAATGAATGAAATAAACGGTTTAAGGAAGATAAATTATTTAATATTTATAATCAAAAACATTTTCTGCAGTATTTTTATTTTAAGGGTTTGTGCGAGTTCGGTTGCCATTCGGTAATCGGTAATTGTAAAAGACCCTAATAAATCAATTATCATATGTCTGTTTACTGTCTTCCAATTTAGTTTGCTCGAAAATTTGCTAAATTCAAAAGTAAACCCTGCATTTATTTTTAAACGCCTATTTTCGAAATGTTTCGAAGCAAAAGTATATTGGAAAGGTATGATTGGACCAAGAAAGAGTCCTTTTTTCTTCATATCTCAGGTCCTGTTAAATGAATTTTGAAAATTGATATGAACTTATTAATTGTGTTCTGTTTTGACTAAAATAAAAATAAGCCTGACTTTATATCCAACGCTTACCAACCAAAAGAATCCTCAAAAACGTGGTTTTTCGTTATTGTCGAATATCCTTGAAACTGGACGTGTATGGAAAAACTGAAAACGCCATTGTTCTTAGAATATTCTAATCCAGAAGAATATGTAACTTTAATTTCTGGTGTCTAAAATTGTTGTCAAATGTGCGCACAGTATAATTTAAAACTGAAGGAAAAAGTGCGCATATTTTCGCAAAATATGTCAAAGGCCAAAATATAAAACGGGTCTTAAAACAAAAATTTGTTTTTTGACAAAAAAAAATAATAGATTATAGTTTATGATCATACTTAAGTCTTGACAAATCTTTCGTTGCATATTTCATAAGGATTGGTCGAGCGTTTCAAAAATTATAGGATTAAAAAAAAAACTTAACCTCGAAAATACGCGATAATACCTTTCATTCTAATAAACATATGCAATATTACTACAGGAATTAGTACAAATAATTTGATATCAAAATCATCAAAATCGGTTAATCCATTCATGTTTTATTAAACTTTGCTTCAACGGACGTGATGCACTAAAAAAACCAAGATGATTACCAGAAATATCACAGCCCTAAATATCAAGTTCATTACAAATTATTTAGATCGTCTTTGAGACATCCATCTCTCAAACATCCGTCAAATACGATAAATATTGATAGGAACCATCTTTCAAATTCACGATTATTTATAGCAACCATCCATTAAACATCTTACAAATAGAAATATAGTTGAGGAGTATTTGGAAAAGATACTCCATTAGAATCCGCGGAGTAATTTTTATTGAATTGAAAGAAAATGAATCAAAAGTATTTTTATTTATTCTAGAAATTAAACAGTATCTTGGTTATACATCGCCATCGTCTTCGAAGGTAAAATTGTACAACGACTTGAGACTTCTTCCCAGAAGTACCAAGTCCGACCGGCGATGCTGTCATCAAAGTAAACTCTCAAAAGAGATATTTTCCATCACGTGTTAATAATTTCAATACCAGGAAATTTTATTTTCACTTTTACGATTAAAATGTAATATATGAGTTGACACTTTTTTACACCATTGGATTTAATTAATTGTTGTGGATAAATCGAGAGTAAGAACCCGGATGAAAATTTCATACATGTTAAAAATATATGTTTAAATATATAACATATATAATTCACCAAAATAATCGTATGTTGTCATATATGAAAAAATATATATGTTAAAATTTTATAATTTTTTATATATGTCAAATATATATTTATTTAAAAATATATTTTATTTTATATGTTATTTTATATATTGGCATATATTTTAACATATATATTTTAAACATATAATTTTGAACATATATGTTGGTCAATATTAATTTTATATGTTTACAACATATATTTTATTCATCAAAAAAATATATATGGTAAACATATATGGTTTATATATATGTTTATATATGTGAACATATATTTGTAACATATACTGTTTTTTGTGACATTATTTTCATACGGGAAAAAGTAAGCCACACACAAAAGAAAATTTCTGTAATTTTTCATAAAGCAAGGCAACTTGTTTCCTCGCTTTATAGTCGCATGTTTAAACACGCATTTAAATTGAATCTCTAATGTTTAAATTTAAACTTTAAGAATCAACAATGTACACAGAAAAAAATTCTTCATTATGATGAATTTATTCATAAATATTATGAATTTTTTCACCAACTACCAGATTCATCATATTGCTACCACCGTTCATTAAATGACATATTAATGAATGCATTCATTATATATATGAACAAAATATTCAATACTATGAATTTGAATTGTCATATTGATGAAATTGTCCATATTATTTTTTTTTTTAATTTTGAATTTTTTGAATTTTAATTGTCATATTGATGAAATTGTCCATATTATTATTTTTTTTTTTAATTTATAAAATTAATTCGAAAAAAAAGTGTAGTAAAAATTTTATTTAAAAAAAAAAACAGTAAAAAAATTTAAAAAAAAAATGATTATCCCAAAAAAAAAATTGGACAAAAAAAAGTGGACCAAAAAAAAATTTATCCAAAAAAAAATTGTCAACAAAAAAAATGTATTTCGAAAAAAAAAATTGTTCGAAATTTTTTTTTTTTAGAAAATAAAATTTAAAAAAAAAACATTTTTTTAAAAAATATATTTTTAAATTGTTGTTTGTTTTTCGACTTAAAATAGAGTTATTGCAAAAATATTGTTTTTGCGGGCTCAAGGTCTTGCCAGATACAAAGTCCTTTGTACTGGGGAGTGAAACAAACAACAATTGACAAAAACGAAAAGTTGTTGTTTCGGAAGCTGACAAGCTTCCTCATCAGCGGTCTTCTGCGCAACTTCTGCATAGCAAGGCCTATAAGATCATTTTGTGCAATGAACTAAATACGAATTTAGTACAAGCACAAAACAACCAGGCAAAACATGCAAAAATAGCACAATAGTATAATTTTCATTAGTGAAATGTGCCACTCCCTTTATTTCAAATGCTTCCATTTTTCCACCACAGCAAGATACATTTTTGAACTAAAAGTATCCGATTTTTGTCCATTTATCTTTTATACAACAAAAGTTACAGATTTATGTGACGCAAAAGTCTCTTCTGACTCACTGTGCGGTGTTAAACTTCCAAACCAATCTCTTATAGTAAAAAAACTTTTTCATCAAAACAAAATGCCAATGTTCATACTTTTAATCTATTTTTTCAATTTTCCACGATTTTCACAATAAAATTTGCTGATTTTTGGTTTAAACATTCTTATGTACAAAATGCCCTTTTTCAATTCTGAAGTCCGAGTATCCAATGTTTCCGCAAGGAACCAACGAGGTATTTTTGACCTGGTTCAGGCTGACCTTATTCAGAATCGCGAGCTCTATAAGATAGATTTTTTTTCAGCACAAAAAAACTCGGGCTTTCAAAATTTAGTTAAATTATTTTTCGATTTTCGTATATTTCTCATCATTTAAACTCTTTTAAAATGACGTGTGACACAGATATGCAAGCATATTTAACACAGTTAGAAAGAGGACATTTAAGCCATTATATCATTAACAAGAGCATTAGAAAGGTTCGCCATGTCTGTAAAAATATGAAAAATATGTAAATTGTGTTTTATGTTTTTGCCAAATAATCAGGTAAAACAAGCCATTTGAAATTTTTGATACACAAGATGAGTGTTCTCTAAATTCTCAGTAATAAAACTAACAATCTGCAAATGAATTAGATATTGAAATAGTTACGAAAGTTTTAGTGTCTCATTTTTGTTTTTAAAAAGCACTTGTTAAAATTTTTACTGCAGAAGGATTGTTTCATTTTTGCAAGGTGTATTAAGGAAGGTGAGGAAAATTTGGAGAGGCGACAAATTTGAGCGTAATTCTGTACACATATTTCAAATTTGAAATATTTTTCTGTATACAAAAGTCATTGCGATATTTGTTTTTATTTAGGTTTTCTGTATATAAAAGTCAATTTATTTGTTTTTATTTATATTTTAAATGTTTTGATTTGCTTTTATTAAATAATTTAAATGACATAGTTTGTCTATAAACTTTATTTTGACCAATTTTAACTATACTCAGACGCGTCGCAAGTTTGAGGATGTACCCCTTGATGTGTACAAAAGTGTTATATCTGTTATGCAGCGTTTCAATAACACATGCTCGCAATTTCTTAGTATCCCTTCTCCTCGTCCAAGTGTGCAAGGGTTCCTAATTATTAAATCTTTAACAAGCTCGCCCACACTCTACTTGGCGATTAATATGTTAAATATGATTTTTTTTCATCGATTTGTAACTACGTCAGGTGTTAGCATTTTAAAAATGTTGGTTATATGGTATGTTCCACGCCACGGACATGTCTGAACCGCTACATCAAAAGTTGAAGCAATAGATGTCGTAGCAGTAGGAGGCATAAAAAGGGGCATATATGGGAATCCCGGAACAGGTGATGCCTCAACGATCGTGTAGCTATTTTTGAGATGCAGCTTTACTGGTGCGGTAGATTTAACATTAATATATTTGAGACACGCGACAATGAGGACAGAATTTTGGTACACCGGATATAAATGCGAACTTCGTGTTCAAAAAATTCGTGCACCCCATATTTTTTCTTGTGGAGATCGCGAGGAACGTGAAATTTTTATTTACCGCAACTGGTCACAGGCAGAATAAGATGGTCTTGGCATTAGTTTATACGCGGTGTTTGTTTTATAATTGTTTTGACAATTTTAATTTCAATAACCGTATTTGTCAACCGGAAACGAGGAAACGAGGAAACGAACGAAAACGAATGACAAAAAAATATTAAAATTGAAAAATAAACAATGAGAAGAGTTTTTATACTTTCCTCACCTTGTTAAATACACCTTGCATTTTTGTTTGTTTTCTAGGTTCTCATAAATTTTTGAATAAATTAACATATTTTTAAACATTCTGCAAACAACTTTAATTTCAGATTTTCGGCGTGCTAGATTTAGCATCTGTCCCATAATGCACTGTGGACAACAAGAAAAAACCTTTTATATGGAGGCAATGGCATCCACCCTACAATGCACAATAAGTAATGCAAATGTAGTTCTATGCACAATACTTAGTTGAATTTATTTGAGCTGAGAAATAACTAAACGTTTTACAATGCTCAAACTCGAAGCAGTTCAGAGGCAATAACGGGTTAAAAATCTTTAATGCCATTAAATACTTTGTCCAGTAACACAAAACTTTTGCAAAACAAAAAAGAAAAAATGTTAAAAGCACACTCGGTAAAGTAAAATTTGACCTAATGAACTGAAAAGGTTGACAAGGCCAAAAATGTGTACATTTAACAAACAATCCGTATACAAAACATCATCAGTCAGTAACAACAAAACTTGTCACTATTTTAAAACATAAAATTACAAACATACACGATATGAAAAAAAAACCTTTGCAAAACGTGCTCCAACTTTGCTTGCAAAAGTTTACATGTTTGCTGTAAAAAATAAAGTTTATCATAATAGTAATTTTTATTTTTTTCTAAACGAACGTCATTTTCCCTTAAAGTGTGTCAAAATACTTTACGTTTATAATAAACATAAAGTAATTTTTATGAGAAACGAAATTTTTTCAATTAAATTCTCCTAGAATTTTACATACTTATATAAGCAAAACTGCAGCTCAGCGTTGTTGTCGCCCTGTAATATTCAAGCGAATGCTCAGATTATACTTCCCTATAAAGGGTTTTGCAATAAGAGCGCTACAAAAGTTTAAATAAAACAAAAACGGTTTTGGATATCAATGAAATTCTTTATTCCTGTAAAAGTATGTTCGATGCCATTATGTATGGAACTCGATTTCTTTTGAATGGCCACCACGGGCACGCTTGCAGAAGTCCAGACGCTGAACCCAAATTTCGACAGTTTTCAAGCATAAATTGGCCGATACTGCTGCAATTTCACGTTCGATATTCGTGCGAAGTTCATCAATCGTCGCTGGCTTGTTGGCATAGACCATAGACTTGACGTAGCCCCACAGGAAATAGTCTAACGGCGTCAAATCGCACGACCGAGGCTGCCAATCGAGTGGACCATTTCGTGATATAACACGTTCTCCAAACTTGCTTTCCAATAAATTGATCGTGGCAATCGGTGTGTGGCTTGTGGCGCCGTCCTGTTGGAACCACATGTCCTCCACATCATCTAATTGGGGCCAAAAATATTCGGTTATCATTGAACGGTAGCGATTCCCACTCACAGTAACGTGCCGGTCTTGATCATTACGGAAGAAGTACTGCCCAATGACGCCGCCGGCAAAAAACCGCACCAAACCGTAATTTTTTCGGGATGCAATGATAACTCATGGAGTACGTGTGGATTGCTGTCTGACCAATAACGCATATTTTGTTTATTGACGAAGCCATTCAGCCAGAAAAGAGCCTCATCGCTGAAGATGATTTTTCGATGAAAATCCGAATCATTTTCAAGTTGTTGCTCAGCCCAATTCACGAACATACGACGCTTTTGGTGATCAAGAGGCTTCAGTTCTTGCGTCAATTTGATTTTGTAAGGATGTAGGCCAAGATCTTTTCGCAAAATTCGCCACAAGGACGTCACAGAGATGCCCAACGCTTGAAAACGACGTGTGAGAGACACATTTGGGCTTTCTTCAACTGAAGCCTCAGCGGCAGCAATATTCTCAACACTACGGGCACTTCTTTGTCTCACTGGCACGGGAACATTTTGTACTGAGCCTGTGGATTCAAATTTTTCCACTAGGCGCTCAATTGTTGATCTGCTAGAATGTCAAAAGAGCGGCAAGACATATGGCGTCGTTTGCTGTCCCTGTCGCTCTACTTTTGTTGCGTCCCTGTTGAAAACCCTTTATATTTAAAATAAAACATGCATAAAATACACAAAAACGTTAGTGTATTTGACGAAAATATTCGTGGAAATGATCTACGAAAACATTCTTACATAGTACGTATGAACTTTCGTAAAGTTACGAAATATATTTATGTTTAAATTCGTACATTTTACGAAAATCATTTGTGAAAATAATCCAGACTATGGACGATTAATCATTAATGTATTCACATACTCTGTCTATCTCTCTCTTATATTCTTACATATAATTTTCCTCTTGTCATAAATGGAAATGTTTCAACATCGTGATGGTCGATTCCAACTTTGGCACACATACAAAATAGTCAAATTTTTATTTAATAATAATTATTAATAACTTCGAACACGATTTATTTAGGAATTAAATTCAATACATTTACTGAAATGCCGATGCTGAAATGAAAATTTGATATGTTTACCAAATCTTAGGCCGTATATAGGTGATGTAGACAGTGCGGAAGTCAGCAATAGTGAAATTTTGTAAAACCGAGACAGTACGCCGCTTCTTTTGACACATCAAATATATGATCGTTCCAACGGAGGTCACATTGTATTGATATGCCCAGAACGGTAAGAGCAGTTGACTGCCCAATATCCACAGCACCCACATTTAAGGGAAGGAGGGGTAAATCCATTCTTTTATGGTCCTGCTTGCATTAAAATCAACTCTATTTGCAAGACCCCACTCGGAGGTTGATTTAAGATCATTGATTGATTGATTGATTGATTGATTGATTTATTGATTTATTGATTTATTGATTTATTGATTGATTAAAAAGGAAGAGGGGAAACTCCTCTGTGCATAGCACAGAGTACACCTGGACCAAAAAGTAGGCCCGTTGTGACCCTTCAGATCATGTGTCGCCTAGTTCGACCGTTCAGTTTTGATTCGTTAGTGTAGAGGTGGATTCCCGGGTTGCCAGACAATACCTGACCATTGTTTCATTCCTCCCTAGTCGGGAAAGCGAACTTTGCAGCAGTATGATTGGTTGCCCAGGGATGCGGTCGCAGTTCGAATTACCTGAAGAAACAGTGTTGGGAATATAGTCTGGTATTGGTTAATGTCTCGTTAATGTCACGTATGTTTAGAATAGTCTTAATGGCTTTTACGTCCTAACCCTAACAGCTTTTGTGGCTCTGCTAGTTATTTGTGCCTTCCAGTTAAGTTTAGAATCGAGGTCATTGCTGAGTGTGTCATTCATAGTGCGTCTTTTACTCTCAATCTCCACAGTGTTTGGACGCTTTTTGAACGAATGGGATAGGACGGTACTCCAGAATTAATGGAATGATGTTCTGAAAGCACACCATCCATCGCAACTCGTATTGAAAACCCTGAAGAAAACTCGATATCTATTGAGTAAAAAAAACACCGACACCATATGCAATTAGTTTTAATACGAGGGCTTCATACCACACTCGGTCAAATGCCTTGGAAATATTCAGAGCACCACCAACCTTACCAAAAAGGCGAATGCAATTATTCCACTTGTCGGAGATCAAGTCACCGGTGGATCTGGTTTTACGGAAACCATATTGCCGGTCACTAAGTAATTTGTTGTGCTCCAGATAATTCACAGATAATTCAAGGTGGAAGTTTATCACGTTTTTTTTGCAAATGAAGAAATTTTGATTACCTCTATGGTAGAGTAGCACCTTTTTCTGCGCTTTTTTTTCATTGTGAAACTTTTCATGGAGAAACTTTTCGCACGAGATGACGGCATTCCTAGCCTATATGCGAAGTCTTTCAGTATCAGCATTCTTGTTAGCACGGAAATTCTAAAAGACTTCCTCTTTCGTTCTGACTGCAATCCTGCAAGTCTCCTTAAACCAAGAGTGGTCATTGGGTTACACAGAACACATTTTAAAACTGTTTATATTTTATAGTTATTTGCTTGCCACCGTGATATCAATTAAAATAAAATGCAACTCTGTGTTTACTAAATATTTATAAAGCAGATTGCTGCACGCAACAATAACTTTGGCAAAATCTTGAGTTGATGCAGTTTTTCATTTTTGCTTTTGGTTCTTTCTTCAATGCACATAATTCTTAATGTGTTTATTGGAGAAGGAAAACTAAAGCGACTGGAAATGTAGAATCTGCAGAGAAAGATCGCTGATGAAGGGGCTTGGCTACCTCTGAAACAGCTGTACGATCTGCCACTCAATGCATTTTGCCAATTGTTTGTTGTTTTATTTGTTTTATTTGCACCCAATTTGTACCGACTGGACCTTGAGCACGTTATGACAATATCTTAAAATATTCAAAAGAGGTCGTAAAACAAAAACAAAAACAATTAATTTATAAAAACATCGAAAGTTTCGTAATTTAAATAATTGTAATTTTGTTATTTTTAATATTAAGAATATTGATTCGTAAGATATTACAAATGTTTCTTGTATTCTACGAATTATTCGTGTATTTTACGAAATAAAAAATTACGAACAAAATTTCGTTAAATGTGCTAGAAATTATTTTGAGTGTAAGTTCTTAACAGGACTGGCTTTATTATATATTAAATAAACTATATTATTATATCATAGGTCCAGATGTGACTGACACAGCATCCTTTTTCCATCTTTCTCAAATATGAGTTTAAACAGAGTATATGTTAAATTGTTTAGAGGTTGTACAGAATAAACTATGTATGTTCTTTACAATTCGAAACATTTTTAATAGTTTTGCATACATATATTACATTTTACATATATTATATTCCACATATATATAAGCCATTGATAATTTAATATGTCAATAAAATCACTGTATATATAGCCTAATGTGAAAAATCAATAGTATTTCAAAGCGTTAACCACGAATTGACCAACATAAACTAAAAAGAAATCATATATTTATAAAAATCAATATATTGGGTTAGAATAACTATTGTTCATGGATTGCGTGTATAAATTATCGTTTACTTTTTATTTTGCGAAGTACACTAAGAAAACAAAGTTCTTTACTAAGAAAAAAGTACACCCAGAAAAAAATACTATATAAATAATAGTTTTTTACTATTAAAAATAATCAATCGGATAAATTATTATTTTAATCAGAAAATACCATTAAATACAAGAAATTACCATGACATTGCCATTAAATTTATGTGAGAAGATTTTTTTTGTATACTATTTTTTCAATAATTGTCCTATTGACCAATTTTAATATGATTTGAGGGATTTTTTTTCTGGGTGTAACATAATAAAATTAAATAAAATTTATTTAATCTGTATTTAAATAACATCTGGTGTCAGGCAGGTAGGCGTCTGTGCCCGGTGGGGCGGCCTCCTCTTCCGCCGTAGGGTCGTTTAACAAATACAACCGAAGGGTCTGGAAACACTTAGACTTACGGGGTCGTTAAAACCAAATATGAGGTCGCTTAAGGATATATATACCGGGTCTACGGATTCAGGGGTAGGGATATCTGCCCCAGCGTATGTCGCCATGCAGCCAGGCGTATGCCTTCCCAGCAGGACAGGCCGACTCAGCTCGGGTGGTAGGGCGCCAGTGGTCACCTGCGATGAAAATACCGCAGGTTGAGAGAGGGTTGGAGTTATTGACTCCTCCCAGAGTTCCGATAGGACGGTAGTCGCAACTACAGATGGCCATGGAGAGAGCAACCCGGATGGTAAAAGGCGACTCTCTGGTGCAGCTGGGCGATTAAAAGCCAAACAACGCCAGAGAGCTGCCTCTCACATAGCTGGGACCCCCTCCCCGGGCAGGGGGACCGGGCAAGCGACTATCCTCTCCTGAGGAGATGACCCGGGTTGGACTGGCGAAGAAAAACAAGGCAAACGTGTCTAAAAACAAGGGACCTCTTCCCAACGATGACATCCCGTCGTGCTCGTCCAAAGTAGCGTTTCGGCCTGCACTGCGAAATGCTGGGCCGACGCAACGAAGAGACAGGGTCGCGATGGGGCGTCAGCGACGAAGAGGTCGAAGGCGGACGGCACGACGTATGCGGGGGTGGCACGTGAGACGATTGATGACAAACGCAAGTTTGACAAACAAACGCAAGATTGCCGAGGATAAAATATTTATAAACGTCATAGATGCCAACCTAAAATCACTCAAAAAATCGCTTTTTCCCACAGCAAAAAATAAAAAATCCCTCGTGAGACTTTTTCAGAAATGAAATCCGCAATAAAAAAATAAATAATCGCACATTAAATCCCTCAGGCATTAAAAATCCCTCAAAAAATCTCAAATTTAAAAAAAAAATAAAATAGTGATTTAATAAAAAAAGTTCGTTAACGAGAAATATATGTAACACCTCAAAAAAATATTCGTCACATATTTTCTTACAAACTTAATGAAATTTAATTTCATTTGCGTTCGTCTATGACATCTATTGTTTTGTCTGTACTTGCATCATATAATAAAAACTTTATAATTTTTGGCTGTCAATAACATAATTTTATCATTTTATATAATTTCATTGTTAATTTAATTTCTTCAAATCAACTTCTTTTAAAATTCTACAATTATTTATTTTAAAAAAACATGGCAACTTTACAGAGTGTATAAGCAATAATTCGAGATTCTTCTTTTGAGCGTCGCTGTGAATTTCATTGCAATAAAAAAATTGAATTGCACACGAATTAGTTGTGTTTTTTTGGGGTCAAAAACCAAAAATTTAAACAGAAATAATATAGAATATATATCAAAAAATATACGCCAAATAATAAAAATAACGTTTGCGAAAAAAAAAATCCCTCATGGATTGAAAAATCTCTCGCTGAATTAAAATATATCGAGGGAAATCCGTAATCACTCAAGAATTAAAAAATCCCTCAAAAGGTTTTTTTTCCACGAAGTTGGCATATATGATGAACGTGAACATTAATGAGGATGTGTGTTTTTTTTTCTTGTTTTTCAAGCCTGTGAAGCACTTTTGAAGCGGTAAATAGCTTCAAAAGTCGCTTCAAAAAGATAAAATAGAAAAAACAATGTTGTTTCTCTTTTCTTCGCTACGCTTGTTCGTACATGAATTGTACATATATGTGCACATTATTATTATTGTTTTAATTTTATACATAGTTTTTTTGTAAATTGTAAAATCATGAATTTCTTAAGTTAAGTTATGAACATTTTCACAGTGTACCTCACTTAGCTGATATTGCTTTTTGTGCATTTTTGTCACAAATCCACTGATTAGTTTGAAAGTGCAACAACAACAAAAATGCGAATAAAGCAGCATCCAAGCGTTTGATAGAATTTTTGGCTCGAAATTTTTTGTACCACAAAGTAAACCCGTTGTTGTTGCCAACTAGATAGCTGTACTAGATACATACATATAGTGTGGTGCCATGAGACTGTCTGTTGTCATACGTCTGTCTGTTGTCATAAGACTGTTTGTTGCCATGCGATGATACAGGATAGTAACGAAGAGTTGTCGTTGTGAAAGTGTGTGCATCGTAATTCGTTATTTTTGTATTCTCTTTTTTCTGTTAGTGTTCGCTTTGTAGTGTTTGAGTTTGTGTTCGCAAAGATAAATGTTACCCTGCAAGATATTTTTTGTGTTCATACGGTACGTGTTGCATACGGATTTTTTTAATCTCTGACGAAAAAAAAATATGCCTATACGAAATATTCCTTATATTTGTTATGAATGTATATGTTCATTTTATTATTGCCTTGAGATTATGAATTGTCTCGTTAACCTCACTTCATTTATACAATTATTTTTTATTAGTTAATTCTTGTAAAAATATAATTCAAATATTTATGTTATTGGATTTTTTTTTTTTAGTTTTTATTTTTTGTTGAAGAAATTGAAAATATGGAAAATAAATAACTTAAATACAATTAGTGTTCAAGTTCTGTTCGTTTTCATAATTAGTATGCAGTTTAAGATATTTGTCGTCGATCTTTTATTTAAAATTTAAAAAGTGAAATTTTGCAAGATTCTTGCAAGCAAGAGCAAGAAAGGTATTGCAAGAACAAGATCATATGTACCTATGCAAGAGCAAGACTTAGCGTGCAAGAATAAGAGCAAGAACAAGATTACCATTTCTTGCCTTGTTCTTGCAAGTGATCATCACTAGGAACGACGCACTTGCGAACTCGATTATCGAGTCTTCTGAGAGCACCTTTGATATCCATCTGGAATACTGCAGATTTGTCCGCGGAGTCTATAGGATCACCGTGGTGTCTTTGGACTGTTTCGGCACCCTGCGCGTCAAATCAAACGGGGCGAAGCGACCCACGTGTGAAATCCTTAGGAATCTGGCGAGGCAGAACCGTGGACTGGTCCTTTCACCTAATTTGAGTATCCTTTTTTCTTTTTACGTAAATTTTTGGAAAAATTCTGCTAAAGATTACCATATTTTCATATATGTATAATATACACAAATTTTAATTGATTTTGTTACTCGAAAACTACCAGAAATTTAGTAATTTGTATCGATAGTTTGGTATCCTTGAACTAATTTCTTTTTACTCATTAAATCATAAATGCTATAAAAATAATAAAAAAAATATTATATATTATGATATTTACAATAGACTCCTAATAAACATCCTGAATTGCGATATATATTTGTAGCTAAACATTTGGCTAATATATAAAAGGAAAAGTCAAACCCTGTTCAGACTTAATGACAGTATCGGTGTCGGACATTGTTCATCTGCGAATAAGTCTCGAGTAGTTGTACTGTCGAAGGATTTATAAAGGTCCTGTTGATGTATAACAGGATACTACTTTATTAAAAAAAAACTTTTTTTTTATAAATTCCATTAAGTATATCTATTTAAAACATTGGATATCTACACGCAGGGAAATGTTTGAACTCCATTATATAAACAAAACAATACATATATTTGGCATATTGTTCTAAATATAACATAATCATAATTTTAATAAATTAGTTTAGATGTAGATATAAAAGGTATATAATTTGTGAATATAATTATTTAAGCCACATATTTTTTGCAGCATAATTATGTTTGCATAGAAGATATATATTATGCTTGGATATAAATATAATATCTTTCAATTAGTTTCGTATATATCGTTGTCTCTTTCTCACTCATATAATATTTGCATGCGAGTGAAAATTGAGAGCACAATGTGCCAAGTTTTTATTTTTTGTTCCATTATCTTTATTTACTATGTCAGTTAAACATTTTAGTGCAAATGATTGTCGTCGCCGTCTTAAATAATTAAGTATAAATATGTTAAAAATACAATAAAATGTAGGTCCCAACACTTTGAGTACAAATATAACACGCACAGCTCAAAATGGTAAGAGAGCTCGGCATAAGTTCTTATAGGACTTTAGTGTCAAATTATTATTATGAAAACTCGATTTTTGAGGCGTTTATATCGCCTACTATGAATTTAGCTTTCTGTTGGTTACGATATTATGCCTGTAAGTTATCTATATATCTGAATTGTTTTTCGGAAACGGAATCATCTTTCATTATTTCACAAGTAAATTGAAAACCACATTATGATTATTGTTATGGTTTTTCATATTAAAAAATTGTAGCAAAAATTGCGGCAATCGTAATATATGACAGCACTTCACCACAAAATTGAGTGCATTTGGTCCCTAATAATAGTTTGATGCTACAGTACTGAAGAACTTAGACCGAGCTTTCTCCCCATTTTAGCCCTGGAACTTTCTGCTCGTATCCCAATGCACTAACCAGTGGATTCACCGATGCAATTTTTTTTAATTCCCTAACCTTTAGGATATATTCAGCATTTCCCTTGAAGCCATTTATGTTTTTAGATAGCCAGACACAGAAAATTATTTCAAAGCTGATAATTTATTTTGAAGTATACCATAAACTTTTATATCGGTGTTATTATTAATTTAACGTTTCTCTTTTAACGATTGTATGCTTAATGCTCTAAACAAAAATCTTAATGCCTGAGTGCGTTCGGGGTGCGTAAAACAATGCTCGGGTTTTGATGAGGTTGACTAAATTGAATAAATTTATTATTGCATTGCATGTTCAAAATAGTTAAACAAGTTGATTTTAAATTGGAAACTGCACCTTTTGGAATTGAAATTCAATAATATAATTTTTTCAAATGAATAACAAAAGATTGATACTTTTGAATTATCGAATCTTGTCCAGAAAACGTCAAACCTGACACAATATCTACATTAATTAAAACAAAACACTAGTAATAATTAAAATAAGAAACATCAGTGTTCACAAATATGATTTCAAAATCAAAGCATGATGACCGAATATCATGATAAACAAAAGGGCTCTCATAATCAAATCAAGTATGGATGCATTTTTAAATCGCATATTCTATTCAACTAAAAAATATACTTATATATGTTCTTATTATCTATGATTCAAATTTGAATGAAAAATGTAGAACTAATTTTTCTTTAGCTCCGCGTCAACTTTCTGAAACTAGAACGTCTTAAACTAAAAATAAGCCTTCAGAAACAAAACAAATGATGTTGCGCAAAGAGCTTAAAGGTCATTTTTAAACTTTTAACGACCATTTTCAATTAAATTATTATTTACTTATTATTACTTAACTTTAAATCATTTAATTAAATTATGATTTGATTTTTGAAATTATTAACTTTTAGATAACCGTTACAGTTGTATGGCTTGCCAAACACAATAAAATGTTGACTTTTTCTTACTATGTATAGAAATTTTAACTGTAGAAATTTTATTTTATTCGAACGAATTTGAAATAACATTTTTGTATTCTTGCACACACTTACTTATTTGGCGATTATAACCCATGATTAGTTTCGCGCTAGTGTTTCGGACGTTGACCACCACTGGGTACAGAATTGAACACCTTTTTGCTGGAGCGCTTTCATTTATACGTAAGACATGTCCAAGCCTGCGTAGGAGCTGGATCTTAATGAGCCTGAATATGTCAATGTCGGCGTAGAGTTCCATCTGGTTCTGTACTTGTTTTCCAAAGAATCTTCTTAGAGTTATTCTTTGGCTAATCTTCCATTGTTTTCTTTGTTGTTGGTGGTACCGACGTAGACGAAGTCCTTCACAACTTCGAAGTTGGTGTTGTCAATAGTGACGTATTGTCCAAAACGCCGGAACTCTTTGTTTGTTGACCCAGGTACTTCGTCTTGTCCTCGTTCACCGTAAGACCCATTCGACGCGATTCCCTCTCTAAACTTGAGAATGCTGCACTGACTGCTCGTACGCTCTGCCCAATGATGTCAATATCATCAGGTTACCCGAGCAACCTGGAACTGTTGTTGAAGATAGTGCCATTGTGATGGAGTTGTGCAGCTTTTACAGTCGTCTCCATTATTATGTTGAAGAAGTCACATGATAGGGAATCGCCTTGTCTGAAAACTCGTTCGGTATTAAACGTATCGGAGAGATTGTTCCCAATTCTCACTGAGCAACATGTGTCACTCAGGGTCATCCTGCAAAGCCTTATCAGTTTCGTAAGTATACCGAACTCAGACATGGTGGCGTGTAGGCGACTCCTTATCGGACTGTCGAAAGCAGCGATACGTTTAATACCGAACGAGGTTTCAGACAAGGCGATTCCCTATCGTGTGACTTCTTCAACCTAATAATGGAGAAGATTGTAAGAGCTGCACAACTCCATCACAATGGCACTATCTTCAACAAGAGTTCCATGCTGCTCGGGTACGCTGATGATATCCACATCATTAGGCAGAGCGTACGATTAGTCAGTGCAGCATTCTCCAGTTTAGAGAGGGAATCGTGTCGAATGGGTCTTACGGTGAACGAGGACAAGACGAAGTACCTGGTGTCAACAAACAAAGAGTCCCGGCGTCTTGGACAACACGTCACTATTGACAACCACAACTTCGCGGTTGTGAAGGACTTCGTCTTCGTATTGAGCATATTAATCACTTCAAAGTTCAACTAGGATCTGCGTCATTGGAAATTTTTGGACTATTTGGATCCTTTTGAGACTTTTCGAATGCCCAACTAAAAAAAAAGTCTAATTATAGGGTTCTGGGAACATTTAAGTCTCATTCTATGAAATCGAGGTTTGAACATAAAGATCAGATCATAAAATTTTATAAAATAGAGTTAATTGAAAGCTTGAAAAAAAACAAATTCCTTATTAAGGATTATGTAAAAATTTTATAAAGGCATGGATCGTAAGGAACCGGAATCGGATTTTTGGAATCGATCCGTTGTTAAAAAATGTGTGGATCCGGAATCGGTTTGTTTGGTTGAAACCGGAATCAGAACCGTACTGATTTTATTTTTCTTGTATATCTTACAAATTTAAAAAATGTGTGGAACCGGAATCGGTTTGTTTGGTTGGAACCGGAACCAATAATCCAAAGGGTTTTAGTCCCTGGATAGAAGAATATTTTTCGATATAGTACCGATTTTTTTTTCTTGTATATCTTACTAATTTATGTCGAGATTTGCGATATTAGATAGTTAGACAATTCCCAAAGTAAGAAATCAGATACATTTCAAAGTAATATTTGTTTTAAATCGAATTTTATTAACAAGTACTTTAAATTTTTTTAAAATTAAGTATAGAGAATACTAAAAATTACAAAATTTCACAAATAAAAAATAAAATAAAAATATTCATTGAAGAAAAAAAATGTTTTTTAAATATTCTACGAACTAAGTTTGGACGTTAAAATATGTTTAAAAAATTGAATAGCTTCAGTGTTCAGATTTTCCTCACTAAATAGGGTTCGTTTGAATAATTGGCATACTGTATGGCCCATACAAAACCCATTATATCGAGAAACATGTTTTATATATTTTAATTTTTCAAAAATTATTAGTGTTTGTATTACGTATTGTTAAATTCATAAACATATTTAATTTTTTTAAAAAAATGTATATTTATATTGGAAATTTTAGCATTTCGGGGGGTCAGAACCCCTACAAACCCACAGCTCACCACTCTGGCTACGGACCTGCACGGAAGGGATGACCAAAACATTTTTTTAATAACTTTGGGGTGGGCATCGACTTTTGGGTTGAGAGTGTTTTAATTTTACTATTTACTAATAAGACGATATCTAAAGAGGTAAGTGTGACATATATTTTTAAATATAATTGTATGTGCAATAATACAAATATGTTATTCCAAACTTGTTACAATAAAATAAGAAAATTTTCTACAGTTAAAATTACTATAGTTAGAAGAAGTCAACATGTTAAGTGTTTGGCAAGCCATGAAACTGTAACGGTTAACTAAAAGTTAATTATTTTAAAAATCATAATTTAATTAAATGATTTAAAGTTCAATCTAGTGACATATTTTGTATGCTTAAAGCAATAATTTAAATGATAATTGACGTTAAAAGTTCTAAAATCAAACTCTTCAAAAAAAAATTGATTTTAAACATTATTATTTGATGGAAAATATGTTAAACATAATCACTATAGACAAATGTGCAGCGACATGTATCCTCTTTGAAACAACATTTAGAACTATTGGTTCAACACTTCTAAAAGAATATTAAATAAACGAAACCTTTATTTACTTGCTAAATTTAATTTTTTCATTTCACGAAATAAATATCGAATCGAACGGGAGTTTAATCTGCACTTTTAAATAAAATTACAATGTCAATCATATAATTGCTGACTATACATCAAAAACTTACCATTTACTAAAAAAACTAAAAGAATTATTGACATCCATTGAGCAGTTCTTGTAGTTGAGAATCTACTGTGTGTTTCGCTTTTCGATGCTGGTAATTTTGAATGTGCTATTTGAGTTGGTGTTGAAATGTTTTTTTTTGCTGTTGGTGCAGTAGATGACGCACCGCACTTACGCCTCCAATGCTGACGCTGTGAAATTGATGTGTTTGTGGATTTAATACATGATGACTTCCACAATGGCGGAGAGGAGTTTTTCAATATTGAAATCATGATTGGTTGGACTTCAGAACATTCATGTGAAACCTTTAGAAGTAAAGACGTCAGTATAACTAATTTGGAGCAACCTCACTTTATGTGAAAAAAAAAGAACTTGAATGGTGAAGAACTTGGTTAAAACTTGGCCACGAATGAATACAAAACAGCAGGCTGTGTGCGTTGTTGAATAAGTCGTTCTTGTGATTGTGGTATAGTAAATGTACTAAAAGTAGTAGTACATATTAAACTCTTTAAATTTTGTATTTATATTTAATGTTTACAAATAGAAAACATTTCAAGTATTACTCATTTTATTAGTTACAATCAAAATGACTGATTTTGTAGGGCATTTTTTTCACATTCACATTATTCTACCACTACAAAGCAATACTACACTAATTAATGTTAATCGAGATAACTTGGGCTTCCCGTTCACCGTCACAAAGAAAGGCGTCAAACGCGACCGAACATCGAATTTAAACTAAATTTTGTTCACGATCTCAAACAGGTTGTTCGAGTCTACTCTACGCATTGAGCTAGCGCGAAAGCAAGATAGCAGCATTGTGGAACTAAGAGTCGACCCAAGTTCTGCCAAGTGTTGTTAGTTGATGCTAACCACTAATACACTAACGAAGGAATGGGACGTACATAGTATAGTGCATGTCCCCAGGCAGGTGTGTAGTCTATAATGTGTGAGCGAAAACAGTGTGGATTAATAATATAATTTTACCTGTCAAAAACCAAGTTCTATTTACCTGCGATACCATGAACCACACTTGGCAATGTGTCATATGGTTTATTGTTCAATGGATAATATTTATTAGTGCTTTGCAGAATAAATACCTGTAAATCTTTTACAATAGTTATCGTCAAAATAATATCTATTTAATATAATATAATATAATATAATATAATATAATATAATATAATATAATATAATATAATATAATATAATATAATATAATATAATATAATATAATATAATATAATATAATATAATATAATATAATATAATATAATATAATATAATATAATATAATATAATATAATATAATATAATATAATATAATATAATATAATATAATATAATATAATATAATATAATATAATATAATATAATATAATATAATATAATATAATATAATATAATATAATATAATATAATATAATATAATATAATATAATATAATATAATATAATATAATATAATATAATATAATATAATATAATATAATATAATATAATATAATATAATATAATATAATATAATATAATATAATATAATATAATATAATATAATATAATATAATATAATATAATATAATATAATATAATATAATATAATATAATATAATATAATATAATATAATATAATATAATATAATATAATATAATATAATATAATATAATATAATATAATATAATATAATATAATATAATATAATATAATATAATATAATATAATATAATATAATATAATATAATATAATATAATATAATATAATATAATATAATATAATATAATATAATATAATATAATATAATATAATATAATATAATATAATATAATATAATATAATATAATATAATATAATATAATATAATATAATATAATATAATATAATATAATATAATATAATATAATATAATATAATATAATATAATATAATATAATATAATATAATATAATATAATATAATATAATATAATATAATATAATATAATATAATATAATATAATATAATATAATATAATATAATATAATATAATATAATATAATATAATATAATATAATATAATATAATATAATATAATATAATATAATATAATATAATATAATATAATATAATATAATATAATATAATATAATATAATATAATATAATATAATATAATATAATATAATATAATATAATATAATATAATATAATATAATATAATATAATATAATATAATATAATATAATATAATATAATATAATATAATATAATATAATATAATATAATATAATATAATATAATATAATATAATATAATATAATATAATATAATATAATATAATATAATATAATATAATATAATATAATATAATATAATATAATATAATATAATATAATATAATATAATATAATATAATATAATATAATATAATATAATATAATATAATATAATATAATATAATATAATATAATATAATATAATATAATATAATATAATATAATATAATATAATATAATATAATATAATATAATATAATATAATATAATATAATATAATATAATATAATATAATATAATATAATATAATATAATATAATATAATATAATATAATATAATATAATATAATATAATATAATATAATATAATATAATATAATATAATATAATATAATATAATATAATATAATATAATATAATATAATATAATATAATATAATATAATATAATATAATATAATATAATATAATATAATATAATATAATATAATATAATATAATATAATATAATATAATATAATATAATATAATATAATATAATATAATATAATATAATATAATATAAATAAATAACCACTTTGGACAATACATGTTAAAATATAAAATTTCGCGAGCATTGAATGCCTTTTAGCAATGCAGAGGAATTTTTGGGAAGACATGGACACTATCGCCGAGCAAAACATTATGGTTTTACATGCAATCTTAAACCCACCACCACTTGATATCTTCATCGGAGGCGAAATCATGAAAGGCTGCTGTAGATTAAAACAAGGTGGTTTCTCGTTTAAAGTTCCTTGGGATATCTCTGACATTGCACTCGACACTCCATTAGACCTGTCTGCTGATGATGCCTTCTGATACAATGACAACAATAATATTACCAACTTAAAAATATTAAAAGTATCTTGCAAGTTGGAATAAAAAAATTATCTCAATTTTATTATTTTCTTATGTTCTCTCTTGGAATGGTATGTGTACTTGCTAATGTCAATAACCTACTTTACTACCGGCCATAATTATCATCATTACTATTGCTTATTATCCCCGTTTTATAAAATTTGGTACCTCAAATTGGGGCAATGAAAAATATGGCAAGGTAATAACACAAAATTTAGGTTGCATGCATTTCACACCGTAAATCCTGCATACCTGTGATTTTCATCAATGACGTCAATAAAAACATTTCAACAATGACAGATTTTCACAAAAAAAAAGTATTCGCTTAAAATTTATAAAAGACAAAGACAGTAGTATCAAAAATACCTAAGATTAGACCTAATGCTAAAATGAAGCACGATTAGCAAGCGACATAGTCTTGTGTGAAAAATTTAAAAATTTTTACGATTTTTTTGTCAAGGAACATTTTTCCAACTGGGTATGGGATGTTTGAATATTTGCTACAACTGATAATTGCAGCAAGACATCATAAAAAATATGTTTTCTTAGTTAGCACTCAAAATAAAATGTTTCCTATTAATAGCAATATCTAAATGCTAAATTTTAGCAAACTTTAAATTTCATTTACAGCATACTTTAATTTGCAATAGCGATCTGTTTGCTCGGAATCTAAGTTCTGCTAGTTTGCACATGATCGCGTTGCTAAAATAACAAAAATGTTTTCTTTTCAGAAAACATTTTTGTTATTTTAGAAACGTTTTTTTGCTCATGTTGCAGACTTTTTATTTTGAGTGTAGTTATGAAAAACTAAATTCTCTCAGTGCAGGTATTTATTCAAACGCATATCAAGTTTTATGTAAAGTAAAGAAATACAATTTTTAATGTTGTTTTTTACAAATTATGTTTTATACACATTATTACGGTATAAATGCATTACTTGCATTTGTACATAGCCTTAATTTTACGGACGTCACCAACAGAGAATCCACTGCGTTGTCCCATTAGTTCAGAGTCTTTAGTTTTTTTCTGTAAATATACAATTTCTTAAATAAAACATTAATAATATATTCGAATTGGTCACATACTAGTGCAACCAGCGTAGGTTTTCCATTTTTCGAGAAACTTGTAGGAGAATAGTGCATTATACTAGCATAGTCGTATTTCACTCCAAAACCATGGGAATCCTTTGATGAAGACTTACCAAAATTCACTATCATATTCGATTTGACATTTTCACTCTGAACTTTTACAAAGTCGTCACGTTCGTGACGATTTTGTTCGTGGAAGAAGCCCAATGCGTGCATGAGTTCATGTATCGCGGTGCCATAGTTACGCAGACAAATGGGTGTCTGCAGATTTACCACCTGTTTGCCCCCCATTCGACCCACACTCGACCAACATCCACTTCCTGCGTTCTCGATCGTAATATAGTCGAGTTCCGTGGTGCGCTCTTGAAAACGCACGCAAGTTTTGACGTGGTACTCGTTGAAGGCACGGCGAATAATGGACAGATCACGTGATGAAAACCTTCCCCGAATCTCGTACGGCACAACCGCGCCAGGCCAACGCGTTCCTAGTGCCAACAGTCCATTGCGTCCGTAATTAGTTGTTATCGTAGGAAAAAAAATGTCACCCTCTAGATAGCTGCCGAACTCTTCGGGATTAAACGATGAACTGATGTTGTTGATGGTAGCCAATTTACCAGAGTTTTGTCTGAAGGATTGTTCAGATATAATGTCAGCATAATGTGAAAGATCTATGAAATTGTCGTGAAAATCTTTTTCAATCGGTGTGATTGGTATAGCGTAAGCTATTGCATAAACTGCCACTTGAAGGTTTAAAAGCTGACTTATCATGATTATATTTAACCACCCAACTACATGTTTCGTACGCTTTTATGCGTTTTGTTCCCTAACAAATCTATTTATGGGGGCTGAAACCACCATAACATTTATGCTGTTGTATACAACAAGGTCTTTTCATGATTTCCGTATAAAGAACTTTAAAATTATTTGTTCATGTTATCAATGATTAATTATACAATTTACATTTAATTATTTAATATAAAAAATCACTTTCATGGCTTTAATACCATTTCGACTTATGCAAATGTGTAAACAAAAAATGATCCCGCGAATTATATTTACATAAAATTTGAGTAAATATTTAGATAAAACATCAGCAATTAAGGGGTTTATTTTTTGCTTTGTTGGTATGTTACAATTTACCAGCTTTGTACTTTAGTAAACGCATTTTTAAACATTATAAAATAAAAATATGATCGTTCCTATTATTTTGGGATCATTTCCGAAGACAGAACCATTTTTGCCTAGAACATATTAAATCGAAATTTCATCGCATACTGACCATATTTTTCAAGATACCGTGGTTTTGGACAATGCGTAATTTTGAATTATCCTCCAAATTTTTAAAAAATCCAAAAAGTAATTAAGGAGATTGTTTAGGTCATCCAGAGCCTGAAATTTTTGAAATTCACCAGTCCATTTCCGACTATTTGAATACGCGTTTATCGAAATTTCATGGAATGCGTTATTTTGAAATGTTCCAAAAGTTATTAGCAAGAAGTTATTTTTCAAAAATCCAAGTCATCAAGGAGATTTGTTTAACCTCTTATGAAAGACTTGCATTTTTAAATCCACCAGACGATTACCGACTTATTTGTATACTTATTTGAGATTTCAACTTTTCGATTTAAATGAAATTTGGGCAGCTGATAAAGCTTATTGAGATATGCAATGACCAATTTTCTTTATTTTTTCCGACCACTACTTCCAGAGTTACAAAAAATTTGCCAAAAATCACTTTTCTATGGTTGTTTATATTTCAATATCTCTTAAAGTAGATATGCTAGAAACTCCATTGATGGCTTGTTTTAAAGCTAATAGAACAAGCTTTTAGAGAAATTAAGTTGTTATTTCTAAACTTGAAAATGTGGCCCGTGGTCAATATCCTTACATTTCAAAATTGATGTCCTTAAAAAGGACCCTTTTAAAAATTCTGAAAAAAATCGTTTAATTTGGTTGATTTAATATAAATGTTCATGCCAAAATTGAAGATGGTATTCTGATAGCATCATATTTTAAAAATTAATTTTCTTAATTTTTACAAATTTTTTGTATTGAAAAATAAAATATTTTCTTCAAAAGTAAAGTTTGCAATAATTTTTGAATGTATTTGTAACTCTGATTTCGAAAATGGCTGAGATATATACAATTTTTTGAAAAATGTAATAAATATAACTCAAAATCAATATCTCATAAACTAGAGTCAATATGATAAAACTGGCACCATTTTAGAAATCAGAGTTAGAAATACATTCATGAAATATTGCAACTTTTAATGTCGAAAAAAAAATGTTTTTTCCAAAGTAAAAATTAATTAAAAATTTAGAAAATTATTTTTTATATTCTCTATTCTCTAAAAGCTTTTTCTATTAGCTTTAAAACGAGCCATCAATGGAGTTTCTAGCTTATCTACTTTAAGAGATATTGAAATATATACAACCATAGAAAAGTGATTATTGGTCCATTTTTTGTAACTTTGAAGCACTGTATCTCTGGAAGTAGTGGTCTAAAAAAATAAAAAAATTGGTCAATGCATATCTCAATAAGCTTTATCAGCTGCCCAAATTTCATTGAAATCGAAGAAGGTGAGTTCCAACCGCTGGTCGATTTGTTTCAAATGCCCCCACAAATTTTCAAGCACATTTTTTTCAAAATTTCAAGAAAATCATAAAAGAGATATGTGGCAATATGAAATAAAAGCATAAGACTATTTTTTTAACTTTTCAGGAGAGCATTTTTAAAATTAACAAGTGATTCCGAAAATATTTTTTTTGGTTGGAATTTTTTCCGAAAGTTTTTTTTTAAATAAAAACAAATATTTAATAACAAGTAGATATGTTTTTAAGTTTTTTGCTTGTAGCTCAGCAACGATAAGAAGGATCAGTATCAAAATTTGACACAAAATGAATTCGTGTAGCAGGATTACGATGGTATTAAAAACTCAATTTGAACATATCTCGACTTATGCTGTTAATTCATATTGCCACATAAGTCATATAACTAGGGTTTCAGAAAACATTCAATTTTTAAAATCGTTCGGTTACTGATAGATTTATTTGAATACGCCTTTTATTTTTGTTTAGAAATTTTGATGATATAAGTCGGAAAATACCGAACGTAGGGTACTCATATTATGTATTTTTTTTCAAATATATAAGTAATATCTGCAACCAAAATATCATAAGAAAAAGTTACCCATATACACACTGCAGGAAAAGGGCTCTCCCAAACATAATATTACAGGCATTAACATGTATGTATGTTTGGAATTTATGTAAGCATAATATATAATTGCCTGTTCGATTATCTGTAAACAGGGTTGTATTGAGACTTGAAGTGTATTGTAATGAGCTCTGATTTACATTATGATATCACGGAAACATTTGTCGTTGTCCCTTAAAATAGTGTATATTCAAATAGAAACAGAATATTACTACATCCAAACAAAATAAATATTTGAACCGGAACATAAATATATTAAAATAAAATTTGATTTGGAACGACCTGAATATAAATAAAAAAACATATCAATTGTTTAAGTTCAAAAAGTAGTATGTTTACATTAAAACTTATCTAAATATATTTGGAAAGAAATCCTAAAAATAAAATAAAAACAACATATTGTTTTTTATTTTATTAATTTTTATTAAAAATTTTAAAAATCACAGTATTATATATGGAAATTTATAATACTATCCTACACTCATTATGGTGCAGTAAAAGTTGCAGCAAATATTGGATGCATTTATGGCGCTGATTCCGAAAATGGCATCAGTTTTGTCAAATTGGCAAATAGCGGTTCGTATTCCGGTTCCTATTCCGGTTCCAACCAAAAAAGTTATATGGGTTCTAATTCCGGTTCCAGTTCCACAAATTATTTTAATAACGGCTTCGGTTCAAATTAAGGTTACATGATGTACTTACTTTTTAAAAAAATACACAATCATCTCGAATTAATTAACAATTTTTTATGAAAGAAAATGCCAAATGATAATGTTGTTATTTTTATGTTTTAAAAATAAAATAAAAATAATCCAATCCCAGCATTTCTAAAGTCAATGGTCCTTCTTCGTAATTTCTAAAATGTAAACAAAAATTAGAATTTTATATGAATAATTTTGAATATGTATCGATAATCCTTTTGTGTATCGAAAAAAAAATCCATTTGATCCCGATTACATGTGGTTTTTAAAACTTTTTATTTAGTTTAAAGGGTATTTAAAAAAAATATATTATTTTATCTCATTTCTCCACTTTGTGCTTTATGTAGTTGATCGATGTGAGCGATCCAATTGGCATTTTTAGAGTAAATATTTATAAGTAAACTTGCACCATTAAAGCGTATATTGAGAGGTCTGAAATCATTATTGTTTTTGAGAAATATTTTTTAAAGTCAGATTTCAGTTTTATATTTGAGAAATATTTTAAAAAGTAACAAACAAAAGTAGAATCACCTTAATTTATAAAAAGGCTTAAGTCTTCAAATTTGTTTTGGCATTTTCATGTTTTTGAGATAACCAAAACTGTAAAACTTTTATATACAGTTTTTGAAATTTTGACATTTTATGAGATTTTATGAGGGGGTTACTTCTATGGATGTCAAAATGTTTCTCTCAACATGCTGCATCGATTTCGTGGAGATTTTTTTCAGATGTTGACATATTTTACGGACATTTATCGATTTTTTCACTTTTAATAGTAATTCTCAGAAATAAAAGCCTGTTAAGTAGCCGCGGTAGCTCAGTGCTTAGTGCGTTGGACTGCGAGCCGAAAGGTCCCCGGTTCAAGCCTGGACTGGGGCTAACAACATCTTTTCATAGAAACATTTTTCTATACCGCGCTACCTCTCGGCAGTAAATGGCAAACCTACGAGAGTAAAAATTGCCTATGAAAAGCTCTCACCCGCTTTCGGATTCGGCAATATACTGTAGGTCCCACCACTTTGAGTACAAATATAACACGCACAGCTCAAAATGGTGAGAGAGCTCGGCCTAAGTTCTTATAGAGCTGAAGTGCCAAACTATTATTATAAGCTTTTTTAATTAATAAAACTTAAAATAGACATCATTGATAAAACGTCAGACAAAAAAGTTTAGCATTAAAGTGTCGGTTCAACTATTTGGAACTTGAACAAGTAGAGGGGCTTGGCCCATTCAATAATGATTTATATTTCATATTTTGTTTAAAAGGAAAACAATTAAAATTACAAAGGCAAATTAATAATAATATTGTTCTATAAGGATTTTAATCCGGAATGAAACCTATCATTTCTGGTTGATTTCGGTCTTCAGATTCTTGAATTTTCCCTATACGTCGAGATTTTGCACAAAATTAAGTCAATGTTGCAAAAAAGGCCGTTTTTGGTTTTGGCTTCGAGTAGCTCGTTCGTTCGTTTGTTCGATTGACGATTGTTCATTTGATCGCTTGTTAATGGGAGTTGGTCGGAAGTGGTTGGAAAAATGTGGGTGGACAAAAGTGTGTGGGTGGGCAAAAGTGGGCGGAAAGTAATAAAAAGACCGAAAACATTTTTATTGCAGAAATCGCGTCCATACAGCCGCGTCCATACAATATTATAAATTTAATTTCTACAAAGAATATCTTTAAGGTGTCGCATTTTTTATTTTTGTTTATGTCAAATTTTCAAAAATTTCAGTTCAGTCGCTCAGAAGCATTCGTTGACGACGGATGTGTAATAGATTTTTTTAACCTATTAAAGCCTGCCGAATCAAATACACATTAGGATATTACGCAGTGTAATTTTCACAATCATGTTTTCCCATAATGCGTACATAAGACGTATAATATTATATACATATCTATGCGTACAATTCCCTCCATTTTAATCAAATATTCCATAAACAAATTTTAAAAAATATTCCGAAAAATTTCAGTAAAATAAAGTTGAAAATTTTGACAGCAAACAACACACAAAATTTTTTAGAGAATTGTGAAAATTTACTCTCACGACACACTTTTTTGGTAACACAAATTTCTTTTTGATTTTTTGCAAAAACTAATATCTGGACACAGTGTTTTTTTTTTGCCAATTATCCGTAGGGAAAGGTTCATATTTTATTTTGTGTTAAAGTTTGTATCTGCAACATGTCGAAATCATGCGATAACTTGCAATATAAAGTGCCAAAATCGGCCTTTTTTGCAACTCTGACTCGATTTTGTGCAAAATCTCTGAGTACGCAGCAAGAATCAGGAGACCGAAATTAACCATAACCATAATTCGCCAAAATGCACATTGTCGAATTACTTTGCGGGTGCAAAACTTTGTTATGGTTAGTATTTTCTCCAATTTTTTTTTTTTAAATAAAGTTGTCGAAATACACTTTTAAAAACATTTAAAATTTACTTGAAAAAGGTTAAAATAATATTTTAATATTGGAATTGAAAATAATAGTTATAATTGTAAGAATTTCGGAAAAAAGTGTCAACTTCTGTGATACGTTTCATTCCAACAACAGATCCAACAACCCTCAATTTGTAAAATAGTGTAATTAAAAACAGTGTTTTGTTATTTAAGGTAGAAAGTTCATTTAACAATATAATAACAATTAAGAAAAGTGTTTAGGTGTCCAATTTAACAAAATATTAGTATTTTAAAATAGTGCTACAAACTGTAATTTTAACTTGAACTGTAATTTATGTGTAGATTAAAAATAAAAATAATAAAGATCCTACGCAGTGCCATTAACATTTTTACGCGCTCCCAAAACAATTCAATACGTGAATATTCATTAAAATTGTGTTTTTTTTTTTTTTGATTATTTTAAATCATGCTATTGCGGATGTCCATTTTTACCACACAAATTTTCATAAACAGTGGATTTAATAAATATTGTATGTATAATAATGTACATTTATAAAGAACCTTTCTAACTAATATAGCTTATTAACTATAAAATGGTTATAGTTAATAAGCTATATTAATTAGAAACATGTTCCTAGAAGGTTCTATAATCTATACTTGCAACATATATGTAAAATAATACATTTAATAATTTGCCACTACTTTTTCACCTAATAGCGACAATGTTAACTCCGCCCATTTTTGAATTTGTTTCATTGACTTATGTACCTATGACTTATAAATCTCATCATTGCGACATATTATTGCGTATGTTCTATACATGTTCTTATTCACCGCTTTGGAACTAAACATTACGACATTGCAATACTGGTGTCAGAGGTAACTTAAAAGGTACACATATGCCACAATAGTTTGTGGCAACTGTCGAGCGTTGGTTGCTTGGGTTATGGTTAATACAATATTTTTATTTTTACCATACATTTTATAATGTAATCTTTTAATAACAATAGCAAAACCAATAAATAGAAACAGTTTAAATTTAATAAATTTACATTAAATACATTGAATCCTTACCAATCACGCATTTAATAATGTGGATTTTCACAAAAAGTGCATGCCACCATTTTGTGTAAACTCGCAGAATGATGAAGAAAGTGAACATGTTTCTATTCGTGTTTAATTTTTTATATGTCACATAGTCAGACTTTATTATTGTAGAAAACATTAAACAATATTCAATAATATTTATATTATTAAATTAATGGTACTGAATTTTTTAAATATTATACAAAACCTTTGAATCAATATTAAAAAAACAATTAATACATGAACCATAAAATCAATGGTCGTACCATTATGCACTTAATGGTAGTGTAACCATTTTTCAGTTTATAGGTTTTTATTTTTTGACGATTTTTTGTAAACATTTGATTTTATTATAAACAAGACACACGTAACTCAAATAATGGAAGAGGGCCAAAGTATACTACACATTGAGTGAACATAATAATTAATTTTATTTTTTGTTTTTTTTTTATTTATTATATATAAACAAAATACTAAAATTAACACATTTTAAAATATTCTGTATTTTCTGTTCCATATAAATTAAGTACAATTTTGAATCAATGTTGGGTTAAATTTTGATTCCTTTCAAAGAAAACGTTATCCTGCATGGACAACTCCTTGCAAAGAGTCGAAAAACGTCGTATAGCGGAGTAAGCTGATTGTGGATGCACATCTGTGGAAGATGATCGTTTTAACTTAACAATTATTTATCATTAAATGAAAAGCAAATACACTATTTAGTGAAGCTGCATGGAGAATTTTAAGGTGACGCCAATTGACCAACTTTTGGAACCTTACCTACACCATCAATGCTAGTATTCTCCGAATCGGCCGGTACTGGTAAAGTTGAAAAATAGCAATTAGTGTTCGGATCAGAATGCATATAAACCGCAATATTAGTTGTAGATCCCGCATATGAACGGTTGTTGAGGAAGTCGCGTATGTGTTGCACGATCAGATCGATGGCCACTGCAAATAAATTACTTGTATTATACAGTACGTTTGTAGATAGGGTTAACTATAGTTATATTACCTATATTATATATTATAGTTATGTTAGTTATATGAGGTATACATACTATCAATTTTTGTAGTGACATTAGTCACAGTTTATATATACAGTTGCGTGCAACTAATTAGAAACGCATCAAATACAAACATACCCTTCGCTATTTTCATTTTTTTAACTTCTAAATATTAACTTTAAATTAGTGTCAAATAAAGGTTTACTTAATGGTCCAAACTAAAAACTATCCGTGCACCTTATTAGAAACGAAGTATTTTACATGACAACGTGCCATCTGTGTGGCACATTCGCAATTAATTTGGAATCGCTCCCGATTTTGAACTGAAACCACTTTTTTGTTCAATTCATTTAACAGGCAGGTTTTCGTCAGTGAAAGGTTACATTACGTCATTTAATATGGAAATATATAGAAAATAGTCCAATATCAGATCACGACATAGCACCCCAAAACATAATTATCGTATTTATAGTTTCATGGTATTGGTACGAATACGACAGTATGGCAATTGAACTGTGAACACCACTTGTTAAAATACTTCGTCAAATAAATGCAGCTGATTCTTATAAAATTAGGATTTTTTGAAATTATCATAAATATTCCTCGATTTCAAAAGAAATACAAAGTAATTTGCATTTTATGTGCACTATTTGTCTTCAATTTCACAACTTTTCTTCATTTCATAAAATACGACACCAAAAAACATGCCTCAGGGCTACTCTCAAATACAACACTTGTGGTATTTCACTTTTATAAGAGATGCAACAACAAAATGACGTTTCTGTGTTATTGTATCGTATATATACTACATGATACGAATACCATACTTAAATACGATGAACTGTGAATACGATAAATGGTTCCACCACCACATTGAAGTGTATCCGAATTCAAACGTTTTGACCGCGGCACAGTGTGAGATTTTCACTATTTAGCTAGACAAAAGTCATTTTTTTTTTATTTTGACAAATATTTAAACTTAATAGAATGTTAACAAAATGTAAACAAACATATTGTAATGGGACTCTAAAGGTCAATGTTTTCTCAATTCGCCAAAATGCACATTGTCGAATTACTTTGCGGGTGCAAAACTTTGTTATGGTTAGTATTTTCTCCAATTTTTTTTTGTTAAATAAAGTTATCGAAATACACTTTTAAAAACATTTAAAATTTACTTGAAAAAGGTTAAAATAATATTTTAATATTGGAATTGAAAGTAATAGTTATAATTGTAAGAATTTCGGAAAAAAGTGTCAACTTCTGTAGAAGTTTTCTTTCTTATTTCACATTATTCCGATGTTTGATTACAATCAAAATAACAATGAACATTTACACTTTTAGGAAAACAAAATTCTGGCTGCACATAGTCGCAACATACACTTTTTTCAAATTACTGCAATGACTTCACTTGTTTTTGTGAGCAAATTTTTGATATTTGGCTAACAATACATATAGTTTACGAACTTCTTAAAGCTAAAACGTTCTATAAATATTTCCATATTTAGTCCGTTTAAAAATAGTTAATTTATAAATCATTAAACCCGAAATAAAGTTTTAACAATGTGGAATGAAAATAACATTTTTGAATCCTTACAAAAAAATACCAAATTCTGATATATAAATATTTCCAGTTACATGGCAAGTGAGCGTGGCAGTCGACCGATATTTCCCAAAATATTCCTTAGTGGATAACTTCACTGAGGTGAATGTGGTATGGATTAGTCCACCTTCCTTAGTTTTTAAAATATAGACTTTTGTCCAGTTAATAGTGAAAATCTCACACTGTGTAGCGCGATGATGAATTCAAGACCACTTGCTGCATTATTAGATGATCTTAGTCCTTCAGAGTTTCTTACTTCACACACCTTTTCGTCGGAAAATCTATTGTTCAGCCGTTCGGAGGAAATGTTCAAGACAATGTTAGCATAAAAACGAATGTAAAATCAATGGACTCGAGCTGAATAGAACGAAATGTACAAAAATTGTGTCTTCTTCTCCAACACCATGTTGCAGCAAAGCCCGCAATGGCGCAGGATGTTGAGTAAACGCACTTGTTTATTTATTTTCAATTTTTTTAATGAATGTTTTGTTTATGTTTTAAAGGTTGTTGAAAAATATTCGTTTTTAGATTATAACGTCACCTTAAAAACGTTTTATATACATATATTAAAATATATTTTTTATTTCATATTTTCATTTTCTTATTATATATATTTTTTTTTGGGTCAGTTCGACTGACGAAATTCGAAAGGCCTAATATTATTAAAATGAAAAAGATTCATGTTTCAAAGTGTCTCTAATATGAAACCATGGCGATAGAACCTCAATGAACCGGATGGCAAGAAAACAATAATATTACATTGTCATCCAGTTCGAGGCAATATTTAAAATCTCAAGTCTATAGCTCATCGCGAAGGTAGTTAAAATCAATTAAAAAATGTGTTCCACTAGCCATAATTTATGGAAATGTTTGTGTTGTACGATCAAAATGTATTGTGGAGGCACTACATGTCTTGCCATAAATGTCAAACATATGACATAATGATGAAATGACTGAAATATCCCCATAAAGTCTGTCATGACTTTGACGTTTCGAAATAAATTCAAATCAAAATAATTACTTACACATTTTTATTTCATCAATTTTTAATTTCGAATAGCGTTGAACTAATTTATTTAATAAATTCGCAATTGGACCAACTCGTTTTTGTCATAAAATTTGTCTGTCATAAACATTATCATGAGTTATTGATAGTGGATACGCGGTGTAATAAAAACTTTTAAAAAGAAAAAATATTCGTTTGTAGTGCAACAAAGAGTATTCATCAATTCTGGAAAATAGATAAGTATTGCTGAGCCTATCGAACATAAATAATAATAATATAAATAAAGACGAGTGCTTTTAATAGGCAGTGTTTTGCTATAATATATTGCAGTACTATATTAGTGGATGAAAATGGCTTAAAATAACAACTGCAATTTTCTTAAAAACGTTACGTTTTAGGAAAAAAACGAGTAAACTGGTGCTGATGTTGACGTTTTTATCCAAATAGAACAAAATACGAAATGTTATTTTTGCGACTACCGTTTTACAGGGAACGCAAAGGTTATTACAAAAGTTATCTATTAAGCATCGTTTAGATATATCAGAAAGGTAACAAATCGGGATAATACCCTCATAGTGGTAGGTAGTTCTATTGGAACTATTTCTACTTCCAACATAATCTACTTTACATGGACGGAACTGGCAAATTCTGAATGTAGTTGTCATAAGAGGTGTCACATGTACCTTTTCGATAGTTTTGGAACCAGGGGCGGATCCAGACGTCGTTCTTAGGGGGTCAATTTTGAAAAATGACAATATATATCGATATCTTACAGGCAAAAGATCGTAACCAACAAAAATCAAATTTCACAGGAGGCGAAAAAAACGTCTCAAAATTGAGTTGTTCAATATTTTATTGACTTTTGATAATAAAATCAAATTGATAATAAAATCAAATTTTGTATTTTTATTTTAAATGTGGACATATTCTCTACAAATACTCATATTTTTAGTTTTTCTACCATTACCACAAAAGGAGTTAAAATTCCTTGAAGTAGTCACTAAACGAAATAATTAAATTCTGACGTGAAATACTCCGTATGTATCTACAAACATATTATGTGTCTTAAATATTGAGTTTATAGTTCGAATGTCTTCGGTAACTCTTATAACAGCGCACAGAATTGGATTAAAAATAATTAAAAATTGTATCGTAACCAACATTTTTCAAAAATGTAGTTACGATAATAAGTGTTATTTGGTGTTATTTCAAATTTGGATAGTGAAATTCCAAAATATAACTTTACAGGGACATGCTATTCACAGAGATGTTTCCAAAACTGCAATAAAACAAAAATTCCCAAAATGTTGGTCGATATAATATATAAAGTTATATATTAAATAAAATACTAATATGTTCTAATATTTAGTTTTAAATACTCAAATTAAATACTTAAAATTAAATATTGATTTGCTATAATAATATTAATAGTCATAATTTTAAAAATTTTACATTTTACATAATTATATAAAGTCAAGTCTGTGATTATGGTATTAGCGTACCGATCTGTTATGATATCTTGGTTTAAGTTTATCTAAGACAGGTTTTAATTTGTCGAAAATTAAAAAAATCGACTTTATTAATTCCGATATTTTTCAAATATTACAGTTGCCAACAAATATTTTAAACGTACTTTTATTATTTTTCTACACAACTTTTTGCAACTTTTTGCATTGCATTTGCATATAGCATGTGAACCACACTCAAAAAAAACTACCATACAAACGATAGTTTTTTTCAACATGACAAATTATAATTTTAATCGGTAAATAACATTAAATAATAGAAAATATAAGGTATTAACATTTTTTTATAAGAAAAAATTTAGGTGTTGACCACCAAAATCAGTTTTATAATTTTTTGGACCATAACTTTTTTTTCTTTTATCTTTGTGATGTTTGTAATAGAGATTTTAAAAACGACCAAACCATTACTAAAAGTATTTCATTACATTTAAATGAGCCCCAATTTGTCTATAATTATCTTATGGTTTACGTGCAAAATGTTGAATTTCAACGAAATTATCCGATGAGTGCTAAGTTTCAATTAACTCAAAAATAGTGGTGGATTGCTCGACATAAATGAGCAAAAAAAATGAGTTATTTCAATAGTTTATTATTCGATGTTGCTGATCTTTCATGGTTTCTTTTTGTGTCATTTTTAAATTCAAGCTCTTTGCACTATACGTGTTTCTGATCTAATACAAAATCGATGACAACTTTTAAATAAAGAATTACAGATACTTTTCAACTGTGTTGTAGGGCTTTCTTGATATATTTTGAAAGTAAACGTAGTGTTGTACTCAGAGAAGTATAAAATTTACTACTTTTGTAATATTTCTTAAAAAATATAAATTTTTGACAAAATCATGGCGCTTAGGGGGGGCGATCGCCCCCTTCTCCCCCCTGTGGATTCGCCACTGTTTGGAACTAGTTACTTCACTCAGAAAAATAATATAAATCAATAGTTTTTTCCTATTACAATTAGTCAATAGGATACATTATTATTGTAATCGGTAAATATATTAAATACTACGAAAAATACTGAAGATTATTAAATTGTATTTGTGTTTATATGAAAATATTAATTTATTTGTATACTATTGAATAAAAAACTGTCCTATTGGCCAATTTTAATTGGATTGTTTTCTGAGCGTTTACTTCGATAGTTCTTTAGAACTAGTAAGGTAATTCGTTCAATTGAACCAAATTATTTACTACACCCAGAAAAAAATAATATATAAATAATAGTTTTTTTACTATTAAAAATAGTCAATAGGATATATTATTATTTTAATCGGAAAATACCATTAAATACTAGAAAATACCATGACATTGCCATTGAATTTATATGTAAATATTTTTTTGTTGTATAGTATTAAATCAATAATTGTTCTATGGGTATAGTATATTTACTACTTGTTCGCTAGTTCTTGAACCACGTCGTTAATGATATCGAGTATTTACTGTTTTTTACAAACTGTTTTTTTTTTAAATGTCGCAGTATATAACTTCTTGTGACAGATGAAATTTTTGATTTTGACTTCGTGCATCTAATATATGGACTCAATTAATCGAATTTTCTCATTACTATTAAATATAATATTTTAGATTAAAATCAATATTCTTATATTGATCTGTACTTTGTAAACGACCATGTAATGTTTGTTACTTACAACTGATCTCTGAACAATTCGATTTTTTTGTCGTCGAAAAAACTCCTCCGCGGTAGACATTTCCAAGACAAAACACATCCCGAAATTGTCAGAATCAAGTTGCTATAGACATGAACAGATAATTACCAGTCCAACGAAAAATGCCATAATATTAGACCTTAAATAAAACTGCGGATTAAGTAAATACATGTATATTTGATCATTCGTATATACATAAATCCTTTATTCGTTAACATAAAGGATTTATTCTTCATAATCTTTATCTAATTGAATTTAACCTATTTACTAAATTAGAGACCACTCCAAATCCTTTCACTATTTAATGTATTATCACAAATTAGGTCCCGTTCGTGCAAGAATTTACATACTTAAAACAGTACGTTTATCAACTTTTCTGACGGAGAAAATGTGATTATATGTTAGCACCTTAAAACTAAAAAATATTAACTTCGCTCAAGAGAGGAAAAGAAGTGTCTCTATTAATATGAACACATTTTTAAGTATATGTTAAGTAACACTTAAAATTTAGTCATTGTACAAATGAATGTCTGGTTAGTTTATTATAATGATAAAAGCATGGTTAGAATTATATGACCTTTCGTTGACGATATTTTAACTATATAGTACTGAATTTCCCGATATTGCCTTTGTTTTAAAAGCGATGTTCCCTAAGAATTACTGTGGAATTTACTAATGGAATTTTGAATTCTTTTAGTACAGGATCTCTCAAAGTGTCACAGACATAAATTTGATTGTGCGCCATCTGCCGGTAAAATAAAAATTGGTTACTATATTTTTATTATTGCCTAGATCAATTTATACATTTTTTGTGTTGTTTTCGTGTTTTTACTTTTTGTTTTTGTGTTGCTTTTGTTTTTACTTTTTTTATTTGTTTTCTTTTTCCTTTTTTGCTAGTTTGTTTCTGTTTCTGATTTGTTTTTGAGATTGACTTTGTGTTTTTCTTTTTTACTTTTTGTGTTTTGTTTTGGTTTATGTTCTTGTTTTTTTCTTGCTTTAGTGTTTTTAATTTCGCTTTTGTTTTTGCGTTGTTGGTTTCTGTTTTTTTTTATAGTTTGGCTTTTGGTTTTGTGTTTTTGCTTTTGATTTGCTTAAGTTTGATTTTTGCTTTGTGTTTTAACTTTTGTTTATCCATTACAACTCCATTACATTAACAACTATGGTAAACTCTGGTAAATAGTCCAGGATCAAAAGATTCCTAAATTGAATACAATCACACTCACTTATTCTTCGTTTACATACCTTATGAAATATTGTATTGTTACCTGGAATCCAAAAAAAAAAAAAAAAAAACAATCATGTAATTTGTCACAACTTTACTTACTTAGGTGTAGTTTATTAAAAGATGTGTGTAAATAATAAATTTAAAACTACGTACATAGAATACACATTTTAAAATATTAGTTAAATCAAGTTCCAAATTGAACAGCGTTAATAAAAGCAACAGCAAGGCTCATTAGTACATATTAAAGTAACAATTCAATGCTTAGTAATAACTATTTACTAATAAAATAATTGAAATAAAATTCCATGATTAGTTATTAGGTGAAACGAATATTTGGAGATACAATTTCTATTGTTATAATACATTTCTAACGTACAATTTCTCTCTGTAAAGTTTTATTTTACTAAAGATTTTCTGGAATAAAAAGTGATTCTTTTAAATTAAATTGCATTCGGCTGATGTTTGTTCTGCTAAGATATTATTAAATATATTTCTAGTGTTCACGCTTCATGGCGGTGCCGGAACCATGTATAGTGTTTTGTGCTGGTGTAGCTACATTTAAGTTATTGGTGCTTCCTCCCGGTCTAAGTATTTCGCCGATGTGGTGTACAATGAGATCAATAGCAACTGCAAGAAACATAACAAATAACAGGGACAGAAGGGAAAAAATAATGATAAAATTTAAAATTTATGATTTTGTGTATTGCAATCCGTCCACACAAATTTCTATGTGAAAAATATTATAAACAAATATTTATTACATATAAACACTTTTTTACTAAGGGTTAAAGCTTAGCTCCTATCATGAATAACAAAAAATTAGTGTATATAACCATAAGAAATATATATTAGTTTAATAAAACAAAGCGACTACACTTTAATTGAATGGATGACAGAAACTGTACAACTTAAATATTCAAAAATACTTTAATATATTAAGGGTATTCATATCAATCCAGTAAATATCCATTCTAGTAATTATACGAATGCTCTTGGTTATGTTTTCGTGTAACTATTTATTTACTATGTTTTTTTACTTAAATTCCAAATTAAATTACTAAAAATATCAGCGCAACACAATTTATTACATAAACATTTTTATAAATAAATTTTTGAGTTGGGCGTAAAAGTTGCCGAAAATGTTGCATAGATTTCTACTAAAAAAAATTAATTATTTACGCGATTGTTATGAATCTCCTTATTGTTTTGACGTGCTCAAGGTTCATTCAGTACAAATTGGGTTTTATATCAACAAATAATTGGCAAAATGCATTGGCTGACAGATCGTACAACTGTTTCATTTCAAAATTGGTCAATAGGACATACATTTGCAAAAATTTTAAAACTTTTACCATAAATAGAGGAGGAGGGAAGAGAAACGTCTCTTTTCAGTCGCAAACAATAAATACAGAAAGATCTTAGTTTGACGAGATATAGAGACGATGATATTCGAACATTTTTCGAGAACATAAGGGCCTCGAACCGTTATTTATTTGGATTTCAATCCTTGGTTTGAATTCAATTGACGTAAGTGACTGAGAAACAAATGTACACGAAAACTTTAAAATAAATACTCTCTGCCGAAGCAACAATCCAATGCGAATATAACAAAACAGAATCCAATGGATTGATTGAGTTTTTCGCGAATATATTTTTTCAGAACAAACAGAACTCGTCGGTGTTGTTTTCGGTTTATCTGAATGGCTCTGCACCTCTGTACTAAATGACGTTGTTTTATATTCGAACACTTTTAACTTCATTTTTCTATTTACAATTTTCTGCTCATCGATTCAATTACTTATCATGGTCAGTAGTAAGCTTTAAAGAACATTGCAAAAAAAGTCGGATAACGTTAGTTAGTTAACGACAATTTATTCAACCAAAAATTTGTATTTTACTCGGTTCATTCAGAATGGACTCACCTGTATTGTCTGCACCACGAGGAATGATTACATCAGCGAATTTTTTAGTCTGCAGATAAATGTAATACATAACTTATTAAAACAAAATTTGCAAGATTCAAAATAATATAATAATATATATATAATTAATTTATCCACGATCTTAGTATTGTAAGATGACGAAATCCTAACAACTCTACAAAAGTAGAATGCGTACAGATAGAAGGCGGCGAAAGAGTCGTTGCGTAAATTCCAAAACGTGCAGATCATTTTTATTATTTTATTAATTCGTTCTTTTAAATTTACTAATAAATACAATATTTTAATTATTTAAAATATAACGTTGATTTAGTCTTTTAGTATGGTATTCCTATGGACTTAAAATTTGTAATCAAGTTTTAAGTTATTCATATTATTTATTGCATAACATATGTGGTTATCATTTATTATAATATATTGTAATATAATAATATATTGTAATATAATATAATAATATATTGTAATATATTAGATAACATAGGGTGCCGTGACATTCCCCACAACGGACAAAATCCCAATTCAAATTTTGGGGTTATGTCCGCCGATGATTGGGACATAACACTCACTTTTTCGAAATGCGAATTTGTAGTATATATCCGCCCATGAAAACAATCAGAAACCCCAATGGGGGTAAAATCCGTCTTTGTTTTTCAAACGTTTTTATTAGCCCTCTTTCTTGTAAGTCGGTACAAATTTTAGAATTGATTTTAAACTAATTCCCGATGAGCCAGATTTTTATATAGGGATGTCCTTTCAGCGATGCTTTCCTATGCACTACAAGTCTCGGAATCCATTCGATGCATAGATGTAGATGTGAAAGCACAGTTGCATTTTAAATTATGGAAATTAGTGTTCCCTTGTAACAACGATACTTGGCAAACCCACTATCAAAATTAAACGAGAACCCTTTAAAATTGTGAAAGGATCTCCTACTATAACTTCGCAAATTATACAAAATTTCAATAAAATATTTCACTATGGTTGGTATCATCGAAAGCAGATCAAAAATTCACTCAACAGCAAAATAGATTAATGTAAAAAATTTGAAACCAAATTTTATTTTTACAAATTTTAGATAAAGTGCATTGAGATTTTTAAGAATTATTTGAAATATTTATAACTTAAATTTAAATAAGTATTCTATGATTCCAAAAATTGTTTAATCAACATATTTCATTGTTTTCAACTTAAGAAAAGGAATTATCTCATTTTTTCTTTAATATTTGGTTTTGTTTTATTTGTAATGTTTAATTATTATCCTTAAAAAAAAATTTAAAATACTTACATATTTATGTATTTTAATTTAACCTATTTTATTTTTCTTATTTAACATATTTTGACATATAAATTTACATAAAATCTTCACCAAAATGGAAAATATTTACTTAATAATTTTTCATTCGATGCATCGAAAAAATCGATATTTTTGTTCAATACATCCGAAAATATAAAACGTTTTTAAGTTTTATATTAAAAACTATTTTTTATTTTATATTTTATTTATTTGTAAATAAAGGTATGTAAAGTTGAAATTTACAAAAATATAAATACAAATTTATACTTTGTCATATTCTCAAAATTTCGTTACGGATCACCCCATTTTTCTAATTTATAATTATAGACCAGTCCATTCCCAGTACTTTCTAACAAATTACAGTGATTTAAACTGGTAAGTTATCCTGCAGAAATTATTAAACAGTGGTATTTTCAAATATAATAATGTTTTCTTTTATTTCTACCACCAAGGACCCGCCACTATTTTATTATTTCTACAGCATTTGTTACCAAGTTAAAATCTCTATGATTGGAAAGAAAATACTAACCGCACTAACCACGCGGTAGCTCAGTGGTTAGTGCGTTGGACTGCGAGCCGAAAGGTCCCCGGTTCAAGCCTGGACTGGGGCTAAACAACATCTTTTCATAGAAACATTTTTCTATACCGCGCTACCTCTCGTCAGTAAATGGCAAACCTACGAGAGTAAAACATTGCTTATGAAAAAGCTCTCACCCGCCGTTCGGATTCGGCAATAAACTGTAGGTCCCACCACTTTGAGTACAAATATAACACGCACAGCTCAAAATGGTGAGAGAGCTCGGCCGAAGTTCTATACAGGACTGTAGGCCAAACTATTATTATTATATATTTATTTTTTCTAAATAACATTTTGTTTTTAATTAGTATGGGAATTTTGAGCGTCGGTAGCTCAGAGGTGCGCTGCAGCGAGCCGAAAGGTCATATGTTCAAACCTAGGCTGGGGCTTACAACATCTTTCATAGAAAACATTTTCTATACGGCACTACCTCTCGTCAGACAATAGCAAACCTTTGAGAATAAACACTGCCCATAAAATAGCTCTCACCTCCCCCCGACGGCATTAAACTGTGTGTTATATTTGTACTCAGTGGTGGGACTACTGAGTACAAATATAGCACACAGAGCTTAAATGGTGAGAGAGCTCGGCCTAAGGACTGTAGCGTCCAACTATTAAAACAAATGTACATACATTTTCAATCTTAAATAAATATTTTTAATTACATATATGCAATATTTAATAAAATGAAGTTTCATTTCCATAAAAATAGAAATAAAATTTCATTTGAGCTATGCATTGCATAAATGAATTTTTTTTTTAAATTTTGTGGTTATAATATTTTCGTGGAATATTGGAAACAATTTCATATTATTAAATATTGCATATTAAATATTTCATAAACTATTTATTAGATTCCCATTTTTTTAAATTATTTATATTCTACAAATATAAAATAAAATATTTTCCTAACATTCCTGTCAAAACATTTATTAATATTTGTTTTTAGCTAATAAATATGAATTGTGTGTTAAGACCGATTTTTTTCGGGTTATGAGCGCGAATTTTTTCAGAATTATTTCAGAACTTTTTTCATGCTCCTTTTTAATGAATTCAATTTAAAGTACATGTTAAAGTTTAGAAGTTACAACTTCAAATTACACAAAGCATATTTTATTAGCTTTGAAATGAGACCTTAATATTTCTGTCGCAATTCCCGTTCAAGAGAAATTTTAATATGACCAATTTTATGTAACTTTTAACCACTGTATCTCTCAAAATAATGGTCCGAAAAAATAACACAAATTGGTCAATACATATATCGATACCCTTTACCAGTTGCAAAATGTCATTCAAATCAAAGATGTAAAATCACAAATTTGGGTTTTTTTTGGTCGATTTGGTGTGGAATGGATCATACTTAATTCGCCGAGCTGTGACCCTGACGATTTGCTTCAATTTTAACATATTTTTATTATTGGTTAATGAAGTTTATATTTATTTATAGCCCTTTTCGGATGAGCATCACAAATTTTCACAACAGAATTTTATGTCAAAAAAACTCCAAAAAATTGAGGTGAATCTCAAATTGAAATGTTTTCGAATTCTGGCAAAAAGTTGAGAGGCTGAGAGGGTCATAATAATTAACACATCAATTAAAATTAAATTTCCAAACCATTTTAAGTGTTAAAATGCATTTTTAACGCTTAATTGTTTTTAATACAGCATACAAATAGAAATTTATTTTGAATTTAAGAAATTGAATTGCAACATTATTCTTATATACGGTGTTGGCACTCGTTGAGCAGACTTTTCTACCTACGTCTCTTTTGTCGTCGTTTGAAGTATGTATAATGTCATTTTAAACATACTGATGTTTGAAACCAAACAAAAAATTAATTCAAATGTAAATTCTTGTATAAAAAGACACCTGGTGTCCGGCATTTTCTGCGTACGTGTCTTCTGTTGTTCGTTGAGAAAACGTGTTAGTATCGGTAATAATTTTGTCATTTGTGAATTAAATAAATATACAAATTGTGTTACAAAAAGTACAAATAGTAACAAATTTCTGATTAATTGATTAATCGGAACATTGATTACTTCTGCGTCGCGAAATATTTAAAAATACTTTACAATATGGTTCTTGAATATTAAACTCTTCCTTTTATTTTTTAATTATTTTAAAAATAAAATTTCACTATATTTAAGTTGACAAAATATTCAAATGTTGTTGAATAAAATTGTTTCATTTTTAATTAATCAAAATTCTGATTAATCAAATTAATTATTGTTCTGATTAATCAGGATTTCTGACTAATTGATTAATCAATTATCAAGATTCTGATTAATCAAGATCTTGATTAATTGATTAATCGCACAGCGCTAATAAAAACTGATACATACTCATATGTCTGAAGTACAAACAGTGTTACAAAAAAAGGGCGGTAACTGCCAACTGACACCTTTAGTTGCCATATCAAATTTAAAGTAATAACGCAATAACTCTGAACATATAAATGGTATATTATTCAAATTTTGTGCAACATCATACAATATAAAATTAAAACGAAGTACTAAACATTGTTGTGATCGACCTAATGCTCCTTATCGGCCTACCTGACATAGAAACATAACATAGAAAGTGCAGCAATATATATATATTTTGATCTCTATGATACAATAAATCTGAAATCATCATATTCAGAACTCGCATAATATCGGAACCGGAATCGTTTGGAACCGGAATAGTTATTAAATATGTGTGGAACACATGGAATCGGAACCGCTATTTTAAAAATCTCGGAACCAGTACCTGAAGAGATATTATAGTCCCTGTCATTGAATGCAACGAACCGGAATCGGAATCGTTTTTAAAAAATGTATGGAACCGGAATCGAAACCCATTTAGTTTTTTGGTTGGTACCGGAATCGGAACCGGAACCACGAACCGGAACAAATATTCTAAAGTATTCTAGTCCCTGTAATAAATAATTTAAAAATGATGTTTGATACTATTTTATTCTCTTCAATCCATAAGTAAAGCTAAAACAACAGATTTTTAAGAAAATGTTAAAATACCACGAAATTGTTATTTTCTGAAGCTGGAAGTAAGGGTTTTTTTTTAAATTGGGGTAGAAACTATAAAAAAATCTTTAATGGGTGCTAGCACTCACGAACTCAGATTTTCGAGCGTGACACGAAAACAGCACGGCACGCGCCCATCTCAACTTAAGCCATATGAGTATATTGTACCGGTTTTTTTAGACAATTTTATAATTATTTGTTTCGCATGTATAATCTAACGATATATAAAAGTTATTTATGTAAGTTTTCCATTTCTAAAACTGTTTCTATTCCCACATATGGTCACTAGGGGTATGACTTTTAACATTTTTTTTTTAATTAAATATAGCACATATCATATTCCTATGAACATTTATCTAGAAATTAGAAAAATAATACTACTTTCGCATGGTTTTCAAAACACTTCCCAGAGAATACGCGGACTAACGTTTTGGTTATTGTAAAATAAGGTACGTGACATGAGGTTACAACAAATGTATTTTTATATGAATGACAGTACTTCAGGAGTTATTTATTACCTTGAGTAAGCCCATTTGGGGTCGTTAATGCCGAAAATAATAGTTTGTAAGAGTTCGTACGTTCCATATTTTAAATCTTGTACTTTATTAGGCTGAAGGTCGTCGTCGTTGAGATATTTTCGGTTATATTATTTTTGTGTTGGTTTCAGTAATGTGAAGCTTCAGATGAATCTGTGATTGGGCCATATTAATAAAAAAAAAGTATTTACGTTTTAGCAAGCCTACATTTTATAGGCAAATCAATTATTTTATTTAAAAATTTACAATGAAATTTGACATTCCAACGTTGTTATTAATACCTACAAATTGCAAATTTTATATTTTCGAACATTATCAAATGGTTTTCAGAATAGAAATTGAAGCAATTGCGGAAAATTTTCACAATTTGAAGCATTTGCTTCAATTTTTGAGCAAAGTCGACAGGGCTGCCAGTTTAAAGCAGGCTTCACAAACAGAGTATGCTCGTATGTATTTGTGACATAAACAATGCTTCAGTGTTCGTCTGTACGAGGCTCACAACAGTCGTTCGATCGCTGCTGTTGATCGATAAAAAACACGAGCTAGCAATACCTCAATTGTCCAACCGAGCTAAGCATGTAGCATTGTACTCGCTGCTCGAGCTGCTGTTAAATGGAGCGTTCGAAATAACTATACCGTCTCTCGTTTGTTGCTGCGAGAGCTAGTTTTGAACATTTTTGCGTGCCTTTGAGATAGCTTTTTCAACTCTGGTTTAAATTGTCCAGACTTCCTATATAATTTTGTTGATCTTATATAATTCATAGAAAGTACTGCCGTCATTAAAAAATTAAAAATTTTGAAATGCTGTAAGAAAGATCGGCCTATATTATAAATATTATGACTTTTAAGATATTGACTTTTTTATAAATAAAAAAATCAGCTTTATATTAAATTTGGTTAAATTCTCACATATTTCGCGAAAATATTTCTTGAAACATTTTCTATGGATATTACATTATATTTTAAATAAAATGTCTTAATGTTTCTCAGTTTTAAATAAAACTAGATCATGTTATATCGTTTAACATATCTGCTGTTAAATTTAACTAACAGATTCGAATTTGCCACTATTGTTACTATATTTTACTTGTTATAAACAATGTTTGATTTAAAAATTTCGTCAATTACAAAAATTGAATACCAACGATAAATGGGAATAAGTCAATCGTCATTGTGACAAATTGCCGATAACTATATCAGCAGAAGAGCATGTACAAGTGCATCAGCTGAATATGGTCAAAAGAAAGCATACACAGCGAATGAAATATAAGTGAACTCTGCCAAATCCTTAAGAACTGGGATCTCACGATTTGCGCCAAATAACTTTAGGGACATTCAAGAGAAAGATTCTTCAGAAAACATATGCGTTGGAAACGAATACAGACAAAACGATCGCCGACATTGTCATAATCAGGCGCATGATCTTGCGCCTCCTCAATCTTGGACCAGTGCTGGGGGGCGTTTTTTTAGAAATTCCCCCAAAATATAGTTAAAATTTATTTTAAACAAAAAGAGCATATAACATAATACGTGCAAGCATTCTACAGTAAATTTATGGAAACAAAACGAATCTTTTAATTTACAATTATTATTATAATTAAAAACGTTTTATAGATTACAAAAAATTAAACATTTTTTATTACAAAGTTTTATATATAAAATAATTGTAATGTCTATCTTCCATTTCATAAATCTAATCTAATCCGAAAACATTTCTGAACATTTTGGATCATAATAAATATCTTTCAACGACTACAAATAATCTTCTAGAGATTCATTTTCATCTAAAACATATAAAAAATTAAATTTTAACCTATTGAGATTATTAGTCTTCGACATTTCAGTTAGTAAGTGTATAGGAGTATATCCAGTAGATTATCTACCATAAAACAACGCATTCAATTATTTGAATTAAGGTAACAATCACGAAATTTCATTAGATTTGCAAATTTTTTTCAACAGATATCAATAAAATAATTCTGAAGCACATCAATAAATATCTTTATGCATACGTGCGTAGAAATCCAGGTTTTAATATTTTTCAACACTCTATGTCAAAGAAATTTTGAAATTCAGTAAGTTCTGCTGAACCTTTGCTACTTTCAGAAACATATGTTGCAACATCTACGACACTCTTTTTGTATAAATCCACCGGCGGATCTTGCAACGAGAGCTGCAGAATGGCATAAACATTTCATTAATATAATTATAGGTAGCAGACCTTGTATCTATGTAATTTGCAAATATTGTTTTTCTTTCAGCAATTGCAGCAATTCTGCATTTCACTTAAAAATAGTGTGAAAATAACTTGCCATTGTATCAATAATAAAGCCAATTTCACTTTCGGACTTGTTTATATTCCCACAAAAACAAGTCTTTTTCATTTGAGATCTAAATTCCCACAAAATGGGAATTATCCTAAGTCGATGACAGAAAGGCCGCATCGCACGTGTTTACACTGTCAAGTATGGCCTAGTTCGCAGTGTAGACTTAAAAACAGCACAAAGATTAATCCAGCGTTCACCTCGTAGACTTCCACCCTAAACCTTCACAGGGTGCGAAATATTGTTACTACATTTTACTTGTCATAACAATGTTCATGTACAACACTACACTATTTGAAACAGTTTGCTTTTATACACCGAGAGCAGAACGTAGTTAACTATCAATGTTTTTTCGTAGTTAATTGAAAATACTTAAAAAGTAACTACGTTTTAATTTTATAACTACGTCCTAGTAAATAAAAAATATGTCAATTTATAAAATTCAAAAATTGAAAATATATAACATTATTTATTTTTTACGCGGTGTTATACAAAAATCAACGTCATCTCAAGTAAGTTACAAATATAATGGCATGCAGCTAACAAATAATATTAATATATTTCAGCTTAAATCGCATTGTAGCTTCCACCCCACTTCCCGGACGTCCTGGTGTTACGAGCCTGTAAATTGCTCTTGTGCTTGGATCTGCAATAGCGCAGTTTACGCAGGACGCAGATCATCAGCTCAATGATACTATATATTGGAACTACTGTGCGACACCTGCATACGAGCAGCTACCAGATGAAGTTGTACAATACAAAGTTTCGCACCGACTGTCGTTAGTAGGGTGGTATTCATCGATCGCTCAGGTGCGCAAGGTGAAAAACCATCATGATGTGGCAGTGTATCGAGTCGTAGCTGAAGAAACCCGCTCGAACAAATGTGGAGATCGATTGCTTTCGCAAGATAAGATAGTAAATACATTCCAGTCATTTAAAGATTTTATTCTATTTAATTATCCCCAGGATGTCAACATGTTTAGGGATTGGAACCACTATTCACATAACTCCCAACCATAACGCATTAATAACTCCGCTGCAATAGCAGAAGAGTGGCTGCCGACTAGAATATGCGAGTGAGGTACCATAAGTTCGAACGCTGAACGTCGATGGGCTGGACGTCGAGAGGAATCACGATACGTTGTCGGAGGATTTTCATTCACGTCGTAGTCGAAAACATAGTTATAAATAACTACGTTTTGCTCTCGGTGTAGCAATAAATTATTAAAAAAAATAGTTAAAATGTATGATTAATTTATTATAATCGGATATTACTCCTTTGGTTATATTACCGAAATGGCTGCTGCCCACAAAGCGCTCAGTAGAGCCCGTATTCTCTCTCAAAATTTCAGTTGTATGTGTTCTATAATAATAATAATAGTTTGGCGCTACAGTCCTGTACAGAACTTCGGCAGAGCTCTCTCACCATTTTGAACTGTGCGTGTTATATTTGTACTCAAAGTGGTGGGACCTACAGTTTATTGCCGAATCCGAACGGCGGGTGAGAGCTTTTAATAGGCAATGTTTTACTCTCGTAGATTTGCCATTTACTGACGAGAGGTAGCGCGGTATAGAAAAATGTTTCTATGAAAAGATGTTGTTAGTCCAGGCTTGAACCGGGGACCTTTCGAATCGCAGTCCAAAGCACTAACCACTGAGCTACCGCGGCTACATGTTCTATTAGTACGCAAATAGTGTAACCTACAGTTTAACAACGAACGTCTTATGAAATAGCCCCATTTTACTTTGAGCATCAGACATATTTAAATATATGATTGTATTTTTGTGTTTTATACATTACCGGTGAACAAAACTCTTCAAAAGCTGGCTTCACAAAGGTCATGTACTGCGTTAAAACAGCGTCTAAATCTCGTCCTCGCTCGTTTATATCACGGGGTACTTAAAAATTAAAGCGAAATAAAAAATTAATGTGGTTTGATAAAAAAATCTTCGTACCTCTTCTGGCCAATCTTGTGTCAGAATCTGTATCAACGAATAGCTTCATATGAAAAAGATCACGTATTTTTGGAAAATAAAATACGAGAATTCCTTCGAAAAGAACTACATCTGCTGGATAAATTGTCAACTTGTTCTCATAGTCTCTGTAAAATACAATACATTTAAAATAGTTCATGACTTAATATTAAATTTGTACAATGAATTTGTCCGATAGTCATAGCTAGGTATCTGCACACGTAAACCTTTTAATATTGACTGCAATGTTTCGTACATAAGCTGCTCGTTGAACGCATCAGGATGATCGAAATTAAAGAGACCTTTCTGCGCTTTTGACTTTTCACTTGCGCTCAATTCTCGATAAAAGCTATCCTGACTAATACTAACAACCTTGAAAAAACTTTGTTAAAAATTTGTATATAGTTGACCAAATATATATATAACCAACTTGACGTTGCGTGTGATCCATGTCGGCTTGTCCTAGCTGTTCCATTATTTTTTTGCAAACAGTTGACTGTGAAATAGTTAAAAGTATTATTTTTTATTAGATTTTTTTTAATAAATGTCAAGGTTTAACAATATCATTATATGATATACACACATTCATAATGTGATCCTCAGTGATTATATTTTATGCCACACAATCATAATATGATTCGTACATAATCATAGTTTTATTTGTATACAATTCATATATGAAACCTTCTTCGCTCTTTGAATCAAACGTTTTCCAATATTTTTGTTTTGCCAACTATTTTTTGATTTATGAAATATGATATCGTCACTGTCATGCCAAAGGGGCGAATGTGCATTTTTAAAAATGTTGGGAAATCAAATTTTAAAGTTTGAAGTGCTTTAAAAATTAGCAAAATTTATTTTTTTATCTGTTATTTTGGTTTACTTGTCAATTATTTTAACGTATGTAAAATATCTATAGATTTGGACAACCTACTGAATTATAAATACGGATTTTGTGAGACTATATCCTGATCAAAACGCAAATATTTTTGTTTTTTATGCTATAACTTTTTATTAGCGCAAGATACAATAGTAATGCAAAGGCATTAATTGTTTGATTTTAAAGCACCTATCTATTGGCATCATTAATTAAAAATATTTTGTCAAACATTATTTTGCCATGTGTTGTTTGCAGGAAAAAAATGTTTGGAAACATATTTTTAAATAATGATGCCAATCGATAGGTGCTTTAAAAACAAATAATTAATACCTTTACACCACAATTTTATCTTGCACCAATAAAAAAATATAGCAAAAAAACGAAGAAATTGGAAAAATTGAAAATTTTGTCATGCCAAAAGGGCGAATCTTTTAGTTTTTTTTGATATCGATCTGCATCATTAATTAAAAATATTTTGTCAAACATTAATTTGCCATTTGTTATTTGCAGGAAAAATGTTTGGCAAAATATCTTTAAATATTGATGCCAATCGATAGGTGCTTTAAAAACAAACAATAAATATCTTTATACCACTTTTTTATCTTGCACCAATAAAAAATCATAGCAAAAAAAAACGATGGAAAAATTGAAAATCTTGTCATGCCAAATAGGCGAATCTTTTCGTTTTTTTGCTATAACTCTTTAATTGTACTAGATAAAATAGTGATTTAAACGCAATTATTGTTTCTTTTCAAAGCACCTAACGATCTGCATTTTGTCAAAAAATTTCCTGCCAATAACAAATGGCAAATGAATGTTTGGCAAAATTTGATTAATGATGCAGAACGATAGGTGCTTTGAAAAAAAAACAATAAATGCCTTGACACCAATATTTGATATTATACCAATAAAAAGTTATAGCGAAGAAACGAAAAGATTCGCCCTTTTGGCATAACAAGATTTTCAAATTCGTCCTTTTGGTTTTATCTTTTGTGGCTAGAAATATCCAACAAAATGACACCCGATTTTGGCACAGCATATTTGAGGATAAACTACATTCAAAAATGTAAAAAAACGCAAATGTCAAAAATTGCACATTCACCCCGATATGAATTATATCAAAAAAGCTCAAAACAAGCGGAAGCTTGTAGTGCAATTCCATAACTCCATATCGACAAAAATCAATATCGTTAACTACAATGAACGACAAATATTGTTAGGAGGTATTCCGTACACAGTTCGCTATGATAATTATCGTCAGCTGTCATCGTTAAGAATTTACCGAAAATTGTCGATACGATAGTGTTGAACATTTTTTGATTGTTAGCGAGCTTACTTTTCAACATTTTAAACACGATTTTTATTGTTAAAAATCATTCCGAATTTATTTGTGTATATAAAATGCATTGAAAGTTAGGGAATCATTTTTTTCATAATGATCACTATCGCAAGCGACAATTGACGGTAGTTAGCGATATCGCGCTACAGGGGGGGTTAATACAATAAATTGTCGCCCTTTCTAGCTTAATGGCTGCCGTCGTGAAACGGTCTCTTAATATTCTAAAAATTCTGTCCCCAAATTCCTTAGTTAAAGTTCACTAAGTTTAGTCTAATTTCTTAACTGTCGCATGTCCATTAATCTCCGTCTGTCTTACATAGGGAATACAATTTGTACCTGTTTTCGTAATCCCGGGATTTCGGGATTGAACACTTTTCAATTAGTTCAAAATACAAGAACCATAATTTGACTTATTTTAGTTATTTTTAAAGCATTTAAGATATAATAGCTGGAACGCCACTGGAACGCCAACGGTTCTATTTTGAGAAAACTTGACAGCATTCGATTGAACTGGATAGAACTAGCTTTTGATCTGGTTCTAGTTGTTTCTTGGTGTTTTTTTTATAGAAAATATAGCTTAGGCTCTAGATCCACGGGAACACAGTTAATGATTAACAGGAACTTAGTTCAAAGATAACAGATATTGTGTAAACTAACGATAAAAATAACTAAACTTCTGGTAGTTTTCTATATTTTGAAATTTGATATTTTAACAATTTTTCGTCGAAAAACAAAATAAATTACATACTGCGAGTTTTATACAAGAGATAGTCTTTATCAGATTTCTTCTCAAAAAGTTACGAAAAAGAAACAATTAGTATGCAATAATAATTAATAATAATTTTGTTGCATTATGTTTATAAAAAAAAAAAACAGAACACAAATTAGGCTAAAGGGACCGAATATTTAAAAGTACAACCGATAAAAAAGTTTGTAATATCAGTTGTGAGTTTGACTATGTTCAAACCCCCATAAGCTATTTATATTATGATGTCCTAAATACAAACAAAATATTTCAAAAATGGTCTAAAAATTTTCAAATTTATTTCCAAATATGTATTTAAAAACTTATTAGAATTTTAGCATTTCTGTATATATTAAAATTTGTCTACACAGTAAAATAACAATTGGGTTAAAAGTTTTTATTTTTAAAAAATTTATAAAAAATAGAATCAAATAAAACGTATAATAATGCAATGTCAAAATTTCTCTAAGTAATTATTGGTATCTAGTACCTAATTTTTTAATCTCATTGATTTATCTCGTATATACGGCTTTGGTTTTAGCTTCTAAATTACGAAATAGTGATTTTTCGATTAGTACTTTTTAATCCCGGTATTTTCGGGACTAGAAAATGATCGGGATTGTATTCCCTAGTCTTACACCACTCCCGCATACATCACCAAACAATATTTGTTTGCGCTATACTCATTTTGGTGTAGTTTTAAATGTCCGCATTTAATATATATTATTTTCCATATTTCAGATATGTCCAAATCTTTGAGATGTTTGGTTACTTATAAATAGGAGATTTAAGATGTTAATAGATTATTGTTCTGAAAAATGTATTAGTATATTATATTTTTAATTTTAAGTGGTTATGAATTCCAGAGTCTAATTGCGTTAATGAACAATAGTTTTTGCGATTGTAGATAGTTAAATTTCTTCTATTTGAAACGCTGAGACGTAGCTTATCATAAAGGTATGATGGAGTTTTGGAATATAACAAATATGCAGTCTCCCATAGTTACTTTGTAATGCAACTACCTAAAATGCCCTTACTTACATCTTTGACATGTGAAAAACGTCTCAAGGCAAAAACGTCAAATTATTAAAATCTACTCTTAGGAGGTCAGGAGTTATAGCTTTTATTAAAGTTTGGTTATATGGGACGTACCATGTCCCTTTGTCCAATCCATTCATAGTGGCTATATAAACGAATTGTCATTATTAAAATACTATTCCCATTAGTGGTGCACTTAATGCATTCTCATACAAAACGCAAATTTTGCACTTCGAAAATATAGTTGTTGGAATTGGAAAAATATATTTAATAAAAAAAAACTACAAAGTATAGGCAAGTCGTACAGGAAAATTGCAGAAATTATTCCATACTCTAAGAAAATGTCAGAAAATTCGATTAACTGAGTCCCTAAATTAGATGCAAGAGGTTAAAAATTTTTTGAAACATGTAAAAATAAACCCGTCTCTTTCAGCCAGAGCATTGAAAAAGCTGTTGAATCTTAACATGGAAAAATCTACAAATCCGTAAGATGTTAATTAACCAAAATATAAGGGAAACGATCTATACCGATGCAACAAACGTAACATACCGAAACAAATCCAAACGATGCAACATTTTTACCTTAGAAAACAAACAAAATTAAAATTTTCTGACTTTGGTAATTTTGTTGACTTTTCGGAATCAGCAGTAGAAATGTATGCAATATTTGATGTTACTTTTACTGCACCATGTCATAATTTGAATTTTGTGGTATTTAAATTTTGTTGTTATTTAAATTCTATATTCAATAAAAATTATTACAATAGATTTCAGTTGAACAGTTGAAGTTCAATAAAAGCTTGTAAAAAAACAATAGCAACTCTCTTCACTTTGGTAAAAAAATGAAAACCAAAAAGGAAGTTTGGACCTTGTGACCATGTAAAATTCAAAACCGATGCGACAACCTTTGCTTTGGTGACAAAGTCTAACTCAAGTATACAATTCATACTCATCCCTCAACTTTTGCGTTAATACTTCGAATACTTTTGTTCACAAAGCTTAAGTTAATCGTTAAATTGTTTCACACTTCACCTGAATTACCAACTGATTTTGTTGCCAAAGTAGTTGTTTCCGTGAATTACACTGTGCGCACCCATTTTACCACAAGAAATCAAAGTTACATATTCTAATGTTTTTGGACATTCTAAGAACAATGGCGTTTTCAGGTTTTTCCCCATACGTCCAGTTTCAAGGATAATTAACAAAAACGAAAAACCACGTTTTTGAGGATTCTATTGGTTGGTAAGCGTTGATTATAATGTCAAACTTATTTTTATTTTATTCAAAACATTCATAACAGAACACAACAACTGGGTTTGAGAAACAAATGCTCAAAAATAGGTCTTTTTCTAGCGAAAAAATGAGTCCTTATTGCTTCATATCTCAGGTCCTGTTAAAGGAATTTTGAAAATTGATATGAAAATATAATTTGTGTTCTATTATGTATGTTTTGGAAAAAAGAGAGTTTGTATCCAACACTTACGAACCAAAAGATTTCTCAAAAACGTGGTTTTTCGTTTTTGTCCAATATCCTTGAAACTGGACGTGTAGGCAAACAACGGAAAACGCCATTGTTCATAAAATGTCCAAATCCATAAGAATATGTAACTTTCATTTCTGGTGTCGAAAATTGTTGCCAAATGTGCGCACAGTGTTATTTAATTCCATACGATGGCAAAAAACTAAGAATATTCTGCAGTGTATTGTAACATATCAGTGCATAAACATATTGATGCACCGACATATATACCATCATGAAATGGAACTAGGCACTACTATAATATAAACCCCGAAATTAAAATGTGTACTTAGAAGATAAATAATATATGTTATTATTAGACCTTTCCACTTGCGGTGCCACCAGCCACCCCAATTAAAAAGGGTGCTTTTGCCTCGTCGAGCTTTCCATCACCATTCAACATACGAATTGCATTTGTTTTCTGCACTTCGATAGTATCCATTTGGTTAAAAGTTATATAAATTATTATTTTTTAATTATAGTTCTACCGCACCATTTACTATTAATCAACAAGGCATGCGTTTTTCAACAACAGAACATAACAGCTGAAACCGACAGCGTTGCCATATTTAATATTTATATCAATTACTATCTCAAGTAGTATGACCAGATAATACGATAAAGCGCGTGCCGCTTTTTATTTTACAAAAAGTGCCGGCCAAAGTCGCCAGATATGTAGAAAAATATGCCTTTTGTAATTTTTTATCGTTTCCCGCCCTGGTCATGGGTACCGAACAGTTAGAGCGAAACCAGAAGTATAACACCACGCAGGACCAGAGCGATACCAGAAGTACAACACCACGCAGGACTAACAGCATACCGGAACTACAACCCCAGCAAGGAGTAAGTTTGGTTGTAAATATACTACTCAATTACCAAAACGGCCACATGCGGCCATCAGAAAGTGCCACATGCGGCCATAGCCACAACGCATGAATTGAGCTGCGGACGCAGCCTATAACGAGACGTCCTACTTAATTACTCCAAGCAGCCACATGCGGCCACCGCATAATTGAAACCCAGAAGAAAACGGCCACATGCGGCCATATCCGAAACGCATGAATTAAGCTGCAGAGGCAGCATATAACCCTAATTATATCATAAGAAATTATTTGAATAAAGAGCTACTGTATATATTATTAAATTTCGGTGTACGGCGTATTTATTTGAAAAGGGGTCTAGAGGGGTTCCCTGTCAACTATAAATTTTGTAACGTACGGACCACTGGAGCCCGCTAAGCTATCCCAGCTCTGAACCCGGAAACCGGCTCGTTACAACCATAAATAAAGGAAAATGGTGTACTTTTTCCTTACGTTCGATTTATCGACAACAATAAAGTAAATTCAATGGTGTAAAAAAGTAACCACTCAAATATTACATTTTAATGGTAAAAGTGAAAATAAAATATCCTGTGATTTAAATTATCAATACGTGATGGATAATATTTGTTTTTAGAGTTTAGTATGATGAGAGCGTCGCCGGTCGGACTTGGTTATTCTGCGAAGAAATCTCAAGTCGTTGTACAATTTTGCCTTCGAAGGATTTAAAAAGACAAAGGCGATGTATACCAGGATGTACCAGGATACTGTTTTAATTCTACACTAAGAAAACAAAGATGATTACCAGAAGATGATTACGCGGAGTAATTTTTATTGAATTAAAATAAAATGAATGAAATGAATTTATATTTATTCTAAAATTAAAACAGTATTTTGGTTATACATCACCATCGTGTTTATAAATCCTTTGAAGGTAAAATTGTACAACGACTTGACTCTGACTCTGAAAAGAAATAATTTTCCATCACTTCTTGATATCCCACGAGTAAAATAAAAAAGTGAAAATAAAATTTCAATCCCACGAAATTTTATTTTTACTTTTACCATTAAAATATAATATTTGATTTGAAACTTTTTTACACCATTTGATTTGCTTAATTGTTGTGGATAAATCGAACGTAAGGAAAAAAATACGCCATTTTCTTTTTTTATACACCCAGAAAAAAATCATGGTAAATTAATAATATTTCAATAGAAAAACAATAATTTATACTATTAAAATTGGTCAATAGGATGCGTCTCATTAATTCAGTAATATTGGAACTGTTAATACAATATTTTGTTGCACCATAAATTTTATAATGTGCTCCTTTAATTACAATAAGCAAAACCTATAAATATTTAATAATACGAATTATTAATTTTATAGTATAGTCGAATTACATTTTCCTAATAATTTATTAAAACAAAAGTGGATTTTAGTTAATTTAATGTATAATTTATTTTATTAAATGTCGAAACTGAAATTAAATTTTAAAAAATCACACACATAAATGGACACTTTTCGTTGCAAAAGGTTATAGCACATTCAATGTTCGCTTCAGTTTACAATACTTTATTCTGCATTTAGAAAGTTCCGAGCGCAAACGTTTCAATCGGAACTTTTGCTCAAAAGTTCCGGCTCAAAAGTTCCGCTCGGAACTTTTGCATACAAAAAACGTTTGAATCGTTCCGACAAAGAACGTACCGGTGATCTTATGTAATCTTATGGTTCATGAAATAATAGTTTTTTCTTTTTGAATCAAAAGTTTTCTAATTAATTTGATAGTATTCGAAAAATTCTGTACCATGAATCTGAATATTTCAATATTATTATTTTAAATAGAATAAATACTGTTGTTTTAATGGTTGCCTCCTATAATAATAAACGTTGTGTAAAAAATATGAAAACGAATACTAACATGTTCGTTTTGTACGTCATTCTAAATGTTCGTTTTGTACGTCATTCTGCGTGTTTACTCAAAATGGTCGCATGTATTTTTTTGTAATAATCCACATTATTAAACGCGACATTGGTAAAGACTTAATGTATTTAATGTAAATTCATTACATTTAATCTTTTTCTATTTATTTCAGATAATAAATAATAAATCGAACATCTATTATGGCGACGAACTCTAAATGCAGACTCAAGTACTGGAAACTGAAGCAAACATTGAATGTGCTATAACTTTTTGCAACGAGAAGTGTCCATTTATATGTGTGATTTTTTAAAAGTGAATTTCAGTTTCGACATTTAGTTAAAATAAATTATATAGTAAATTAACTAAAATAAACTTTTGTTTTAATAAATTATTAGGAAATGTAATTCGACTATACTATAAAATTAATAATACGTATCATTATAAAATTTATGGTACAACAAAATATTGTATTAACAGTTCCAATATTACTGAATTAATGGGACGCACAATCTTGACTAATTTTAATAGTATAAATTATTGTTTTTCTATTGAAATACCATTAATTTACCATGTTTTTTTTCTGGGTGTATGGCTTCACATTCACTAGGCCTACAGGAAGTGATTCACCCGAAAAAGATCCAATGAAGCACTAGGAAGCTTATCTAGGCCCACAGGAAACGATTCACCTGAAAAAGTTCCAATGACGCACCAGGTTGTGTATTTAGGCCCACAGGAAGCGATTCATCCGAAAAAATTCCAATAACGCACCAGGATCCGTATCTAGGCTCACAGGAAGCGATTCACCCGAAAAAGTTCCAATGACGCACCAGGTTGTGTATCTAGGCCCACAGGAAGCGGTTCACCCGAAAAAGTTCCAATGACGCACCAGGATCCGTATCTAGGCCCACAGAAACCGATTCACCCGAAACATTTCCAATGACGCACCAGGTTGCGTGCCTATAGGAACGATTCAATCGTTTTTTGTATGCAAAAGTTCCGATCGGAACTTTTGAACTGGAACTGACTGAAACGTTTGCGCTCGGAACTTTTGCTTTTCGTTCGTTCCGGAACGGAAAAATTGCCAAACGTTCTTTTTATAGTTCCGGTTTCTACCCCTGAAATAAAATGAATAAAATTTATTTTTATTTATTCTAAAACAGTATCCTGGATATACATCGCCATCGTGTTTATAAATCCTTCGAAGGTAAAATTGTATAACGACTTGAGACCTCTTCGCGGAATAGCCAAGTTTGCCTGCGCTGCTATCATCAAAGTAAACTCTAAAAAGAAATATTTTCCAACACGTGTTGATAATTTCCTTCCCAGGAAATTTTATTTTCACTTTTACTTTAAAAATGTAATATTTAAGTTGACACTTTTTTACACTATTGGATTACTGGACAAATCGAACGTAATGAAAAAGTACGCCATTTTCCTTTTTTATAGTAGTCAAATGTCAAATACCTTAAAAGTTTTGCTGAAAATGTGCAAGAACTCAAGATGTTTGCTATCATTCAACTGTAAATATCTCAAATATGATTGCTGTTGTGGCAAACATCTCGTAACTATCTGCATATATGTCATATTTAAAAAATATTAATAGTTTTGCTGCAACTTTATTGAAACTTATGGGATGATTGAATATTTGCTACAAGCCGTAAATTTAAACAGATAGTTGCAGCAAGACTTTCACAAACATCTTGTTTTCTTAGTGCATAAATGAAAATTGAGATATTTGCAGTTGACTGATAGCAAACATCCTGAGTTTTTGGACATTTGTAGAAAAACTTTTTAGGTATTTTGACATTTGACTACCATAAAAAAATAAAAATGGCGTACTTTTTTCTTTCGCTCGATTTATCCACAACAATTAAGTAAATCAAATGGTGTATAAAAGTGCCAACTCAAATATTACATTTTAATGGTAAAAGTGAAAATAAAATATCCTGTGATTTAAATTATTAACACGTGATGGAATATATTTCTTTTCAGAGTTCACTTTAATGATAGCGTCGCCGGTCGGACTTAGTTCTTCTGCGAAGAAATCTCAAGTCGTTGTACAATTTTGTCTTCGAAGGATTTAAAAAGACGATGGCGATGTATACCAGGATGTACCATGTACCAGGATACTGTTTTAATTTTAGAATAAATAAAAATACATTTGATTTATTTTCTTTCAATTCAATAAAAATTACTTCGCGAATTCAAATGGAGTACCTTTTCCAAATATTCATCAACTATCTTCCTATTTGTCAGATGTTTAATTGATGGTTGCTAATATTTATCGTATTTGACGGATGTTTGAGAGATGGTTGTCTCAAATACGATTTAAATAATTTGTAAATAACTTGATATTTAGGGCTGTGATATTTCTGGCAATCATCTTTGTTTTGATCAAAGATGATTGCCAGAAATATCAATGATTTGCAATGATCAAAGTTTTGATCATTTTTTCGGTCACTTGTAGAATAGCGACGGGAAAAAAATGATCAACATTTTTCTGTTCGTGTGACTTTACATCCCCGTCTCACGTCTAAAAAATCTATTTCGAAAAAATAACAATTGCGATTGAGCGTAAGAAAAAATACTCCATTTTCCTTTTTTTATAGTAGTCAAATGTCAATATACCTCAAAATTGTTGCTGCAAATGTCCAAGAACTCAGGATGTTTGCTATCAGTCAACCGTGAATATCTCAAGTTTCATTGCTGTCGTGACAAACATATCGTAACTATCTGTATATGTGACAATTTAAAAAATATTAATAGTTTTGCCGCAACTTTATTGAAACTTATGGGATATTTGAATATTTGCTACAAGGTGTAAATTTAAACAGATAATTGCAGCAATACTTTCATAAACATCCCTTTTTCTTAGTGTGCAACTACTACAGAAATAGGTAGCATTACTGCAAATATTCACATATTCCACAGATATTAATGCTTTTGTAGCAAAACTATTAATATTGTCTAAATGTCACAAAAAGTGTTAAATATTTGATCTGAATAATTTGCAACTGCAATACTTTCAACCATCTTTCGTTTTCTTAGTGCAATAAAGCATTTTCTAAACCGATATACAGAAAGCTGTTATATCATATTAAACCAACTGTCTACAAACCCTTATCCAGCAAGCACAACTACAGTATAATGGCAGCTATTTGGAATACACCTGTTAACATGCTAATATAAAGCTTCAATGCGAAAACGTCAAAAACATTATGTCAATTTGTTTGACATAATATAAATTTATTTACATCATTTTGAGAAAATAAGAAACATTTTCGACTTGTATGAAAAGAATACAATCATCAAGTAAGGCTGGGTGTGTTTTAAGCAAGGATTGAAACCTTAACAAATAACGGTTTCGATTTCGGTTTCGGTTTTTTCCGCGTTTCGGTTTCGGTTACAGTTTCGGTTTAAAGTTTTTATAACGAAACGGTTTCGGTATATCGGTTCCAAGTTACGGTTTAGGTTTTTGATTTCGGTTTTTGTATAAAATTTATTTTTTTCCCTGTTTTTCTAATAATTTAACATTGTTTATATGGTGCTACGTTATGTTCAAATTTGGATATTGGGGTAAAGTGGGAAACGCAATTTTAACAAAGTTTGTTCTTATTTTAGTAATAAAAAATATGTGTTATATGAATTATTTAATTGATTTTATAAATTTAATTTAAAATTTCGTGACCACAAACGAATGAAAAGCAACATTTTGAATCTTTCAAAATTTTACTTTTTAAATTTTAAATAAAAGAAAAAGAACACAAATATCTTAAACTGCATATTAATTATCAAAGCGAATAGTATTTGAACACTAAGGGCCGTTTTCACAACATCGAGTTAAATATTAACTAACACTTTAACCGACAGTTTGAGCAAAATTCGATTTCACAATCAGTTGTTATATCTGTTTGTCATTTAAATTTTCTTTAACCGGCAGACACATTAACCGATAGAACATGTTTCCGATATATTTATAACCGACAGATTTTGACAATCCATTGAAAAAATTATACTGAAATTTGTGCATAAAATTATTCCCGAAATACCAAAATGCATTGTCGCAAAATATCATAAGATAAGTGGCAATAGAAATATTAGCAAAACGGTCTATTACCATTGCAAATCTGTCGTCGCAATATCCAAATATGACGAGAAACAAATTCATGAAATTTTAAATTTGAAAATTTAAATTTGATTTAATTTATTTATGTCAAATAATTGACATGTTTTGACAGAAAATCTATTACAATATCAGTCTAACCGAAAGTTAAATAATTTGTGTTGGTGAAAACGAAAATATTTAACGGAAACTTTATTCTGAAAGTTAGGCTATCTGCCAGTTAAGAAACGTACAGATAAATTTTAACGTAACCGAAAATTGTGAAAACGGCCCTAATTGTATTTAAGTAACTTATTTTCCATATTTTCAATTTCTTTTTCAAAATGCTAATGCCCGATTTACATTGTATCTTCCGGAGATACACTAAAAGAGAGAGCAACAAATCTTATGGGAATATGATCAGGTGTAAGCGACCAGATAGCTTGCAAATTTTTAGGAGAAGTGATACAGCGACTGTATCGCATTATAAGAGGCGATACGCAAAAATTCAACATGTTGAACTTTTCTGCACTCAGAAGAAAATGTACCATTAAGTACTTTATGGTACGACCATTGTTCTTATGGTTCATGTAATAATAGTTTTTTCTTTTTAAATCAAAAGTTTTCTAATTAATTCAATAGTATTTTAAAAATACAGTACCATAAATTTAAATATTTCAATATTATTATTTTAAATAGAATAAATACTGTTGTTTTAATGGTTTCCTCCTATAATAATAAACGTGGTGCAAAAAAACATAAAACGAATACAAACATGTTCGTTTTGTACGTCATTCTGCGTGTTTACTCAAAAAGGTCGCATGTATTTTGTAATAATCCACATTATTAAATGCGACATTGGTAAGGACTCAATATATTTAATGTAAATAAATTATATTTATATATTTATTTATATTTTTATTTATTACAGAACGCAATGGACTCAAAAATAACTGCAGACTCAAGTACTACAATCAATTATTGAAAACCAAAGTAAACATTAAATGTTTTATAATCTTTTGCAACAAGAAGTCTCTGTTTATGTGTGTGTTGTAAAAGTGAATATCAATTTCGACATTTAAATAAAATAATATATACAATAAATTAACTAAAATACATTTTTGTTTTAATATATTATTAGGAAAATGTAATACGACTATACCATAAAATTAATAATACGTATCATTAAATTTGTATAGGTCTTTCTTATTGTAATTAAAATATCACATTATAAAATTTATGGTACAACCTCACATTGTATTAACAGTTTCAATATTACTGAACTAATGGGACGCATCCTATTGACCAATTTTAATGGTATAAATTATTGTTTTTCTATTGAAATACTATCAATTTACCATGATTTTTTTTCTAGGTGTGTATCGCCGCGTCGCTTCGTATAATGTTTTGTAATAGATTGTTATAAAAAAAAATGAAGTGGTTGTCAAATATTGGCATGTTTATATATTTTGAAGTTTAAAATTAAAATCAAAATATTAAGAAATATTCAAATAAAAAATGAAGAATTTGAATTTAATCAAAAAAAGTTAAATTTAAAACTAAACAAGAAAAATTAAATAAATATGCCTCGCTCATGTTGAGGAAATCTACGTGGCGGAAGATACAATTTAAAATATGTGGCTTTTTGTGACTGTTGCATTACTTTATTAGTTATATGATAATCTGCTGGAGCAGTGCTGTTCGCATGGGAATCTTCGACGACAAGCAACTGGCATATACATTTGAAACCACAGAACCTTTGTAGATGTTAATTAAAAAAATTCATTTGATCTGACTTTTGGTGTTTAGTTTCTGCCTTCTGCCAATTGCATTATAGGCCATTCGGCTCTTGACTCAATCAGCACATCGCCTATATTCCTTGTCTTGACTGCAATATTCTTGCCATGGTGGGTCTAAGTCCATTCATTGTCCTACACTCAGAAGAAAATGTACCATTATGGTACGACCATTAACCTTATGGTTCATGTATTAATAGTTTTTTCCTTTTAAATCAAAAGTTTTCTAATTATTTCAATAGTATTTGAAAAATTCACTACCATAAATTTAAATATTTCAATTTTATTATTTTAAATAGAATAAATACTGTTGTTTTAATGATTTCCTCCTATAATAATAAACGTGTTCTAAAAAACGTAAAACGAATACAAACATGTTCGTTTTGTACGTCATTCTGCGTGTTTACTCAAAATGGTCGCATGTATTTTTTTGTAATAATCCACATTATTAAACGCGACATTGGTAATGTATTTAATGTAAATAAATTATATTTATATATTTATTTATATTTATATTTTTATTTAGTACAGAAAATAAATAATACATCAAACTTCTATTATGGCAACGGACTCAAAAATAACTGCAGACTCAAGTACTACAATCAATTATTGGAAACCAAAGCAAACATTAAATGTTTTATAATCTTTTGCAGCAAGAAGAGTCTTTTTATGTGTGTGTTGTAAAAGTGAATATCAATTTCGACATTTAAATAAAATAGATTATACAATAAATTAACTAAAATACATTTTTGTTTTAATAAATTATAAGGAAAATGTAATTCGACTTTACCATAAAATTAATAATACGTATCATTAAATTTGAATAGATCTTTCTTATTGTAATTAAAATATCACATACAATTTATGGTACAACCACACATTAACAGTTTCAATATTACTGAACTAATGGGACGCATCCTATTGACCAATTTTAATAGTATAAATTATTGTTTTTCTATTGAAATACTATCAATTTACCATGATTTTTTTCTGGGTGTACCAAAAAATACATTTAAGTTCGTGAAAATCAGAACATATTGACTGCTGATTTTGTTTATTTCGTTTTCCGTCAAATACATTATAGTATATTTATATCTGTCTTTTTTTTAACATCTTTCTGTTTCGTTTATTTATTATAGCAATTTTATAAACAAATGCAACCCTAGGTGATACGGTGTATCTCACAGAAGATACAATGTAAATCGGCATAAATATTCATTTAATAATATAATAGTTTGGCACTGGAGCCCTATAAGAACTTAGGCCGAGCTCTCCACCATTTTGAGCTGTGCGTGTTATATTTGTACTCAAAGTGGTGGGGCCTACAGTTTATTACCGAATCCGAACGGCGGGTGAGAGCTTTTCATAGGCAATGTTTTAATCTCGTAGTTTTGTCATTTAATGCAGAGAGGTAGTGCGGTATAGAAAAATGTTTCTATGAAAAGATGTTGTTAGCCACAAGTCCAGGCTTGAACCGGATAACGAACGCACTAACCACTGAGCTACGGTAGCTCAATTACAAACATCTTTATGTATCTGTCAATTTTTAAATCGATGATCTAAATTTGTTTTACTCCATGATAATAAAATGTTAATCTATTAATGAATATTTCAATTCTAAAAATGCATCAATAAAAAGTATAATATTAATAATTTCGAAATTTAAGTTTTTCATAAAAATGTAAGTCACCATTTCGTTCTACAACGGCGATATACATTCATAATAAATATAAGGAATATTTCCTATAGGCATTTTTCTTCAGATTAAAAAAAATCCGTATGCTACACGTACCGTCAAGAGAACACAAATAATATGTTGCAGAGTACCATTTTCTTTGCGAACACCATGCGAACACAAACTCAAACGATACAAAGCGAATACTAACAGAAAGAAGAAAATACAACTATAACGAATTACAATGCGTATATACACACCTTCAAAACGACAACTATTCGTTGCTATCCTGTATCATCGCATGGCAACAAACAGACGCATGACAACAGACAGACGCATGACAACGGACAGACGCATGACAGCATACAGTCACATGGCACCACACTACATGTATGTATCTAGTATACTATCTAGTTGGCAACAACAACGAGTTTTCTTTGTGGTACAAAAGATTCCCGCCAAAAAATTCTATCAAAAGCTTGGATACTGCTTTATTCGCATTTTTGTTGTAGTTGAACTTTCAAACGAATTAGCGGATTTGTGAAAAAAAAGAAAAACACAAAAAACAATATATCAGCTAAGTGAGGTACACTGTGAACATGTTCATATATTAAGTTTTTTTTTTATAAGTTAAATGAAATAATGCACATAGAACTTAAGAAAACTTCATGATTTTACAATTAACAAAAAAAAAAACAATATATAAAAGTAAAACACAAATAATAATGTGCATAGCACAGTGCATATGCACAATTGATGTACGAACTAGCGTAGCGAAGAAAAGATAAAAAAAAAAACATTGTTTTGTCTCTTTGATGTGACTTTTGAAGCACTTTTAAAGCTATTTACCGACTCAAAAGTGCTTCACAGACCTTATTTTTAGGATGCTTATATTCTTTAGCCTTGAAAAACCAAAAAAAAAAATAAAAACACACATCTTCATTAATGTTCACGTTCATAAATATTTTGCACGCTTTCCATTTTTAATTGTTGTTCAATATTTAGTAATATCATGCATTTTTTTGAATTTCATTATTACCTTAAAAACATAATAAATACATTAAACTGATAAAAAAAAACCCATGAGTCTTGCTTTTCTTGCATTTCTTGCAGTGTTAGTCTTGCACTTGCTCTTGTTCTTGCAAAAATGCAAGAACAAGAAATTTTTGATCATCACTAATGTAAACTAATTTATGCCTTATACTTGAAATGTTTAAACTTGTCGAATTTGTACTTTATTTTTCGTATTTCCTTACATAGTTACTGAGATGGTAATAATTTGAACATTTTTTTTAAATTTTTTCTGGCATTACCATTGTTTTGTTTATGTCCGAAATTGAGCTGTTTTGAAAAATCACTCAAAAATCAATTAAAAGAATTATTTGAATTGAATATATCCTTTAAAAGAATTTTAAAAATATTCAAATGAACTTTTCAAAACTTTTCCCACATTACCTCAAGGTCCCCTATATATTTTAATAATAAAATAAAAAACCAATATTATTAAAATTTGAATTATTTTTTAACATAAAAATTGAGCTTGGAGTTGCTGGTGTTTGGTTGTTAATTCGATTAATGAAACGAAAAACAAATTTTAGACCAAATACGGTTGTTTTGGAAATATCGTTCCCAAAAAACAACATGTGAATTTTTGTACAACCAAAAATGTTTATTTTCTCCAAATTTTATTAAATAACATTTTACTTAAAATTTTCTATATAAAATAAAATATGAATATACATATGTTTCCAGTGAAACATATCAGTTGTTTCAGTTCAAAAAGTAGTATATTTGCATAGAAACATATTTAAATATTTTTGGAAAGAAATCCTGAAAATAAAATAAAAATAAAATGTTGTTTTTTTTTATTTATATTTATTAAAAAACTTTAAACATGCTTAGTGGGAATTTATAATAATTGAATTCATATACAAATTTTTAAATGCATAAATAAATAATTCGTTTAAAACTGCAAGTACAAGTGACAGCATCAATGAATGCACAATTGCACCAGCAGACCAGACGACCAAACGATCCAGGCTCGTTTTATATTTGGAACAGTTACAGTTGATCTCAGTACAGCACATAGCGTAGGCAAGGAATTTACGGAGACTTTTGTAAAAAAACATGCCAAATTCTGTTTGAAAATCGAAACACAGATTTTTATTTGTGGTTTTTACACTTTAGTTTCAGAAATTATATACTGCACCATATTATACTCTGTTACTATTTGTACTTTTTGTAACACAATTTATATATTTATTTAATTTACCAATAACAAAATTATTACCGACGCGAACACGTTTTCTCAACGAACAACAAGACACGTACGCAGAAAATGCCGTGTCAACTCGGTGACCGTAGGTAGAAAATTCTTCTCAACGAGTGCCAACTTCGTATACAAGAAGAATGTTGCAAGAATACACTTATTTAAATCCAATTTCTTTTTTGTTTGTTTGTAAACATCAATATGTTCAAACGATGGCGTCGGTAGAAAATGCTGCACAACGTTGCCAACTTCGTCAGTCGATAAATTATCGAATTAAGACGAGCGTTGCGAACATACGTTGTATTTAGATCGTGGACTGAGGTCGAATTTTTTCTCTGTGTATGCACATGTGTCTTTCTATAGGCCACATATAATGGCATTAGGTGAAACCCAGGTTAGTGAGGGTGCAGATCCACTGGATTTTCAGATACCAGGGTACCACCTACTGCCATTGTTCTCTGCCCATAGGGGTCTCGCCCTTTTTATTCGAAGTGACGTTGCGTACCAGCACCAGCAGCAACATAGTGTTTCGGATAATGAATTTAATTCTATGTGGATTAAATTCAAAATCTTGCAACACATCATGCACTTGTGTTTTATTTATAGGAGTCCGAATCTAGATAGGGTTTCTACCTGTAACAAGTTAGATGCACTATCAGATTCGATCTCAAATATTTTGGAATAGTTTCCAGGCAGTGAAATTGTTGTTGCTGGTGACTTTAATGTGCACAACGCCACTTGGTTGAGCCACTCGGGTCTATCAATACAGGAGGGCAAAATATTATTTTATTGGGTATGCGGTCCTTCATACCTTCTAAAAAGATTAGCATTAAACCCAAGGACCACTCTTGGTTTAATGAGACTTGCAGGATTGCAGTCAGGTCAAAAGAGGAAGCCTTTCAGAATTGGCGTTCTAATAAGAATGACACTGAAAGACTTCGCATTCAGGCTAGAAATCGCTGTAATGCCGTGATCGCGCGTGAAAAGTTTCTACACGAACAAAACGCGCGCAAAAAGGTCTTTCTCTACCATAGAGGTAGTAAAAATTTCTGGTTATTTGTTAAAAGGGTGAAGAATCAGACGACATCGTCTACTCCAACCCTTGTTATGAATGGCCAGACCTTCACTGACCCGGTTGATAAAGCTAATCTCTTGGCAGAATTATTTGCAAATAATTCAACGCTCCCAGATAGCAATCAACCACTACCCGTCGTTGAATTTGTTTCTTCTGCAATGCCGGAGATACATTTTCGAACTCGGGCAGTTAAAAAGGTTTTAGCAAATCTCAATATTAACAAAGCCTCCGGGCCAGATGGCATATCTGCCCATGTGTTGAAGAAGTGTGCGTCAACGCTGGCTTGTCCATTGCGTAACCTTTTCAACATCTCCTACACGACAGGAGTTTTTCCATCTTGTTGGAAGGTTGCCAATGTCCAGCCAGTTCCGAAAAAGGGTGAGGCTACGAACCCTGCTAATTACCGACCCATTGCAATATGCTCTGCACTATCCAAGGTAATGGAAAGCGTAATAAACTTCCACCTTGTGAACTATCTGGAGCGAAACGAATTACTTAGTGACCGGCAATATGGTTTCCGTAGAGCCAGATCCACCGGTGACTTGATGGCGGTCCTCTCCGAAAAGTGGAATAATTGTATTCATCTTTTCGGGGAGAGTAAGGTGGTTGCTCTTGATATTTCCAAGGCTTTTGATCGAGTATGGCATGAAGCCCTCGTATCAAAACTTATTGCATATGGTGTCGGTAATTCTTTTACTCGATGGATATCGAGTTTTCTCCAGGGTCGTTCAATACGAGTTGCGATGGATGGTGTTTTCTCAGAACAACATTCCATCAATTCTGGAGTCCCGCAGGGTTCTGTCCTATCCCCGTCCCTATTTCTGGTATTTATCAATCTTCTGTCATCAACCCAGAACCCAATCCATTCCTTTGCAGATGACAGTAACATTTGTCACTCATATTCGTTCAACAAGCGCCCAAACTCTTTGGAGATTGAGAGTAAAAGGCGCACCATGAATGATACACTCAATAATGACCTTAAAACAATCTCCGAGTGGGGTATTGCTAATAGAGTTGATTTTAATGCTAGCAAGACCCAATGTTGCCTATTATCTCACAAAAGAATGGATTCACCTGTCCCTCCCCTCAATATGGACTCTGTGGATATTGCGCAGTCAGCTGCTCTTGACGTTCTGGGCATATCAATTCAATGTGACCTCCGTTGGAATGATCACATATTTGATGTGTCGAAAGAAGCGGCCAAGTGCCTGGGTTTTTTGAAACGGTGTAAGACATACTTCACTCCCGCTGACTTGCGCATTGTCTACACCACTTATATTCGGCCTAAGATGGAATACAATTCGCACATATGGGCAGGGGCTTCAAAATCTTCCTTGGAGTTCCTGGATCGAATCCAACAACGTGCAATATATTTAATAGGAGATGAAAATATTTCATCCTCTATTGGTTCTCTTGAGCACCGAAGGACCGTAGCGTGTGTCAGCCTGTTTTATAGGTATTACAATGGAAAGTGTTCGAGGGAAATATATGGCCTGATTCCACCAGGTCGTGTATTCTCTCGTTCTACTCGGGCATCGAACCAAGCCCACCCCTTCGTAGTTCACTCGGTTCTCAACAGAACCACGCATTACAGAGATAATTCGTTCTTCAGTCGCACGATACGTTTGTGGAACAATCTCCCTGCTTCTGTTTTTCCCGACATTTTTAATATTGGGAAATTTAAAGCAAACATCCACCGACACTACTCCATCTTTCCTCCTCCCTTTAACTTATAATCCTTTCTTACGATCAACACTGTGCATTGCACGAATAGGGGGCATCCCCTGAGCGTTGGTTAATTTGTAAAAAAAAAAAAAAATGTTTGTGTTTCGAAACATAGTTTTAACCAAGTAAATAGCCAAGAAATAGTTTATTCAAATTCAATTAAAATTTTATGTTGGTATTGTAACATATTTATGGTAAATTTGACAGGTTCTGCTGGACAATATATAATTACACTTCATTCCTAATACATGTATGGTAATTTCGTATTACTTTTTAATTACATTCAAACAAATCTTTTCTATCCGTGTGGTTGCGAGTGGTCATGACCACTGCAGGTGAAGATTACTCCCCACATGCCATGCAACAAGACTTGGAAACTTTTAATCCATCAGGAATCACTTTTCGATAGCATTATTAACTATCATAATAGTTCCCTTGCACACGCTGCAAAAAAAAGGGCTCTCCCAAATATAATTTTGCAGGCATTACATATATCTTTGGAGCTTTATGCAAACAAAAGTATTATTTCATTGCTAAACATTAATATAATAATAGCCAAACATATTTTTTTTCGTTCAAACATATTTATGTTCAGAATGGATAATTTTCGGCGTTCTTGCAAACATATATATGTTTGAATGTGAAAAACATTTTATTCACATGTAAAAATATTTATGTTTACATTTAATTCTAATATAAAAATAGTAAATTTAAATTACATTTTTTTTTATATATATTTTATAATTATAAACCTAAACTTTTATTTTAATTTTATTACACAAATTTTATTTATACCTAATAATTTTATTTACATCTGTTGTTCCTATTTTGAGTTCAGTACTTTACGGATGAATGGGAAATTTCACAAACAGGTACTATCTGGTATAAACAGTAATTGGTGGTACTTAAACAAATTCTTCCACTAAAAAGAACTTTTGAACTATATGAAAAGTATTAATGTGAGTGTTACTGAGTGCTAAAAGTAGGCAGCGCTGTTATTAAATTGTGATATCGTAATGTCAAACATACATATAATAAAAATAATGCTATTATTTTTAAATTCGTTGTCACCCAGTAACAATCACGAATAACCAAATACATATAATTCAAAGAACCTTTTATTGACGTTGGGTGTGTTAAATAGCAGAAATATCAAACATACATATATTAATATCTGATGAAAAATATATATTTCTACAGAAACATTAATATAGTAAATTCATGTAAAACCGCGATTAAAGCAAGTAATGTTTAAATATCGTATACTAATATTTCAATCTGAACAAAATAATACAATTCAATTACAATATATTTAGATATTACTCCCAATATTTATATGGTGATTTCGAATTACGTTACATTCAAGCAATGACGTACATTTTTAGACATTATCTGTTTGACGTTTCATATATTTTTATGCAAATTTCCTCAATACACGGAACAAAAACTAAAAAAAATGAAACTATATTTCATTTTCCCTGAAATAAAATATATGATGTGTGTCTGATCGGTCTAAGCAACACCTTCAATTGCATGAAATGCAAAAGACCCAGGTTCAATTCCGCAAAATGGTAAAATTAAGATATGATTTTTATATAAATAAAAACAAATAATAGTAATACGGTTGCATATTTATGGTTGAAGTTGCATATTTGTGCTCAAAAGAAAAAAAAAAAAATTTTAATAAAAAATAAAAAAAAATTGGCAGCGCTGAGATTTGAACCGGCACACAAAAGTTAGGAGTCAGACACTCTACCACCTGAGCTATTAATACACATTTTTTTTCAAGGAAATTTGCTTATTTAAATAACATTAGCTGTAGTAGGGCTGTATAATAAGCAGCATAAAGTCTTAAGGTCCATTCATATCAGACAGCACGTTGCGTATCATGCACGTAGCGTATCATGCACGTAGCGTATTATGCACGTCAAATATTCTTTACCCAGTGACTTGTTAGCTCCGCTCTGCCTTATTTCTAAATGGTGAATGCAACTATGTTAAGCCAAATCAACCTTTTCCTTTTTCATCTTCCATTCTGAGAGAGACATTTTTATTAATGGCTGCCGTTTTCGTTCGTTTCTTTTATTTTTCGCTTTTTTCGAAATACATGAAATATTTTGTTTTGATACTGCAACAGGAGTTGACATTGAAGCTTTTTATTGAAAATTTTCAACAGTGAAACTGCAAAGAATCTGCTGCGGGTAAGTTGCTATGCAATTAATTGTTATTTTTCATAGAAAAATTTAATGATATTACAGATATAAAACTAAAAGAAAGCGGATCCCAAAAAAGAAGACGTCTTAGCCTCAAATTTGGAAAGATGTGTTGTAGCACATCTGTAGGGGACTATGGGGGCGATTATCACAAGGCAACGTGTCTGAGTGCTTCAACATAGCGAAGCCTGCGCAATCCTTGTCGGTGTCGTCTCAAGTCAACTCACTGGTCACCAGAATTGGCAAATTGTCAAATGGTGACACCTCCACTTCGGTGGAAGTCCTCCTCGTGGAAGTCCCTGGAAACGGCGCTCTACACCACACGGTGTAGAAGTCGGCTAAAGTGAGTGGCGAGCATCTCCCTCAGAGTGAGGGTTCGTGTGTTGGGTTTGGGTCCCACCACGGAAAAAAACCTATGCGCCCAATGAAAACAAAAAAGAAGCCTCGGATCACGACCGATTACAACGACGACGACCCACGCAAACGTTTTAAGGACCATGATTTACGGATATGCACCTGGAATGTCCGGACCCATTATAGGGAAGGTGCCTCTATCCAGCTGGCAAATGTCCTCGAAAAATATAAGGCTGACATTACCGCTATCCAGGAGATGCGTTGGACGGGACAGGGCTGTTCGAAACAAGCGTCCTGTGATATCTACTACAGCTGCCATGCGGAGAGACACGAATTTGGATGTGGATTTGTGGTCGGCAAAAGACTCCGCCACCTTGTCTCTAGGTACACGCCCGTGGACGAAAGGCTAGCAACAATCCGCATCAAGGCTAAATATTTCCATATCAGCCTAATTTGTGCACACGCTCCGACGAACGAAAAAGATGACGAGACAAAAGAGCGCTTCTACGAGCGCCTAGACAACGCATACGAGGGCCACGATATCAAAATCGTGCTAGGCGATTTTAACGCCAAGGTGGGCAGAGAAGCCATCTATTGTCCCACAATCGGAAAATTTAGCCTCCATGCCAACACTTCCGATAACGGAACGAGGCTAATCGACTTCGCCGCAGCACGAAACATGGTAGTTAGTAGCACTAGATTTGAATCATTACCTTGTAGCAGCCAAGGTCCGCACACGCTTAAGCGCTGCGAAGAACGTACGGAACCAAACGCAGAGAAAGCTAAACGTCGGAAAGCTGCAATCACAACAGACAACGCAAGCCTTTTCCACTCGACTCTCACACCTGCTTAGACAAAGCACTCCTCATCTCGATGATATAAGCGCGCAGTGGAATCATATCTGCTGCTCTTCGGCACCCGTACGCATACGGGTGCCGAAGAGGTGCTTGGATTCCAACGCCCCCTGAGTAATCAGTGGTATGACCAAGAGTGTCGCGCGGCCATTGCAGAGAAAGACGCTGCGTACAAATCCACCCTACAGTCAGGAGCTACACGAGCTGCGACGGAGCGAAACAAAGAGAAGAGGAGGGAAGAGAGACGTCTTTTCAGGCGTAAAAAAAGCGAGGCAGAAAGACGTGAGTGTGAGGAGACTGAGATGCATGGGGACAGGAATGAGGCTCGAAAATTCTTCGAAAAGATGAGAACGGAAATCTAGTGACAGATATCCAGAGCACACTGAAAATATGGAGGGATCACTTCTCTAAACTGCTGACCGGTGATGATGACCGCAATTCCACCGATAGAGAAGCAAACCCGGCAACCCCAGTACTTGATGACGACGTTGAGATTCCGCCACCCGACCATGAAGAGGTCAGAACAGCCATTGCTCGGCTGAAAAACAACAAAGCCGCAGGTGCTGATGGCCTGCCTGCCGAATTGTTTAAGACCGGAGGCGAAGAGCTAATAGAGAGCATGCACGAGCTCGTAAGCAGAATATGGTCGGATGAAAGCATGCCAAGTGACTGGAACCTCAGTGTACTCTGCCCAATCCTTAAGAAAGGGGTTCACACTATCTGCGCCAACTACCGTGGGATCAGCCTACTCAATATCGCATACATGGTTCTATCGAGCGTATTATGTGAAAGACTGAATCCCATCGTCAACAGACTGATTGGACCTTATCAGTGCGGCTTCAGACCTGGAAAGTCGACCATAGACCATATTTTCACATTGCGCATAATCCAGGAAAATACCATAGAAAAACAGATCGACACCTACCACCTATTAGTCGACTATAAAGCCGCCTTCGACACTCCGATAAGGGAACGATTATACGCCGCAATGTCTGAGTTCGGTAAACCTGCGAAACTTATAAGGCTTTGCAGGATGACCCTGAGCAACACACGTTGCTCAGTGAGAATAGGAAAAACCTCTCCGAGCCATTTCATACCGAACGAGTTTTCAGACAGGGTGACTCCCTATCGTGCGACTTTTTTAACTTATTGATGGAGAAAATAGTTCGAGCTGCCGAACTCCGTCAAAGCGGCACTATCCTCAACAAAAGTGTCATGCTGCTCGCATATTCCGACGATATTGATATCATTGGCAGGAGCACACGAGCAGTCAGCGCAGCATTCTCCAGATTGGAGAAAGAGTCGCGTCGAATGGGTCTAGCGGTGAACGAGGACAAGACGAAGTTCCTTGTGTCAACAAGCAAAAAAGAGTCCGTGCGTCTTGGACATAAAGCTGATTTTGACACCCACAAGTTCGACATTGTGAAGGACTTCGTCTATCTGGGATCCAGCGTAAACAGCAACAACGACGTCAGCCTGGAGATCAAACGGAGAATAACTCTTGCCAACAGGTGCTAATTTGGGCTCAATAGGCAATTGAGAAGCAGAGCCCTCTCTTGCCGGACAAAAATAACGCTCTACAAGTCACTCATCATGCCCGTCCTACTTCATGGTGCAGAAACATGGACGCTGGCCTCCACCGATGAGAGGGTACTGGGAGCGTTCGAGAGAAAGATTCTCCGTAAAATCTTTGGCCCTATCTGCTTTGCTAACGAGTATCGAATCAGGATGAACCACGAGCTGTATGAGTTATTCGACGACATTGACATAGTCAAGCGCATTAAGATCCAGCGGCTTCGCTGGCTAGGTCATGTCGAACGAATGGATGAAAACACTCCAGCCAAGAAGGTGCTTGAATCGAAATTCGAAGGTGGACAGCGTAGAAGAGGGCGTCCAAATCTGCGTTGGAAAGACCAAGTTGAGGACAACCTGGCAATGCTTGGTATTTCTAACTGGCGTCAGCGCGCGCAAAGCAGATTCATCTCAGCGGCCAAAACCGACCCACGGTTGTAAGGGCCATTTAAGTAAGTAAGTGTTGTAGCGTTGTCATATTCATGGTAATACATATCTTATTTTTTTGGTACCTTATTCGCGCTGCCGTTTGCGATTGTCACAAAGCATTTATGGTGTGACTTCGCCTACTTCTGCACATGCCTACTTCTGCTGCATTTAACGCATAGATCGCTGCATATTGTGTCTACAGTAAAATAGCGCGATGACATTAAGGATACCGAAAATCATCAGTGCTAACGCTTTTAGTGAATGGTGCTTTACCTCTCATCGTCTGCTTAAGGCCGAATTAGAGACGAAGCAAGCACAAGCAGCCCAATGGTTGGTTTTAAAATGTTTGTAATATTCGATTAATAAAAAAATATATCTTTGTAGTTTAGCATAATTGTCGGTGTTAGTTTGGAAGGGCGCGCGAGGTGTTAGAACAACGTCGTAACAGGAGCATAAACAACTGCCATATGTCCAGCTACAAATATGTGTTTTGTGCTTTTTTCTGTTTGACCGCCTGTGACCATTTGTGTAACATACTGAAATTTTGCAGTACGAAAATTCAGCCAACTCGCCACAGTTTAATGCCTTTGAGTTTAAGACAGTTTTTAATGTATTATTTCTTGTATTTTTAATGTAAAAGTGAAAACATCCTAAAATTGTCTACAACATAAGATATTCATAAAATATTTTAAACTTTGTAAAATTAAATAAAACAATAAACGCATTTAAAATGTAATAACTTTTGAATTTATTGTCATTTGTAATTTCCTCATTACTCAGAGTTGGCGTGCGAATCTGACATTCTATTCTGATAAATGTATGTCAGAATATGGAAAGAGAGGAGAGAGAGACGAAATAAAAATATATAATTTTGTGAGAAAATCGTTCAGAAAGAGAGCGTAAAATTCAATTGGAATTCTATGTTCAGTTAAGGAGTCAGCCGAACCTATTTCGCATCTGATTTCTGAGCAGGGTTCTGACAAAGTAATACGAATGTTTCTACGTTTTTAATGAAAAGAGAAGTTAATTCCGTCAGAACGAGTCACTGGGTTAGTACTTTTGATATGAGAGTATTCATATCATGCGTTTTACAGGAGCCTTCCGCATGCATTGTTGTAGAAATATAAAATATTTACTGCTTTTTCTTGTTTTTATTACAAAATTTTGAGATTGTACTGATATTGTAGAATTTTTTAAATATTTATTTCAACAAGACTAAATGTCAAAAAATTAAATTAAATTGAAATTTGAAATGGATATTTTTTAATTAAAATCGAATAAAGACGATACTATTGGACAAGGAGACGGTGAGTGTGTCGGTTTTATCTATTAGTCGCCTACAAAATATCTTTTACCTTCAGACCAGTATCCATTCTACACTCAGAACAAAATGTACCATTAAGTACTTTATGGTACGACCATTGATCTTATGGTTCATGTATTAATAGTTTTTTCTTTTTAAATCAAAAGTTTTCTAATTAATTCAATAGTATTTAAAAAATTCACTACCATAAATTTAAATATTTCAATATTATTATTTTAAATAGAATAAATACTGTTGTTTTAATGATTGGTAAAGACTTAATGTATTTAATGTAAATTCATTACATTTAATCTTTTTCTATTTATTTCAGATAATAAATAATAAATCGAACTTCTATTATGGCGACGAACTCTAAATGCAGACTCAAGTACTGGAAACTGAAGCAAACATAGAATGTGCTATAACCTTTTGCAACGAGAAGTGTCCATTTATATGTGTGATTTTTTAAAAGTGAATTTCAGTTTCGACATTTAGTTAAAATAAATTATATAGTAAATTAACTAAAATAAACTTTTGTTTTAATAAATTATTAGGAAATGTAATTCGACTATACTATAAAATTAATAATACGTATCATTAAATATTTATATGATTTGCTTATTGTAATTAAAAGAGCACATTAAAAAATTTATGGTACAACAAAATATTGTATTAACAGTTCCAATATTACTGAATTAATGGGACGCATTTTAATGGTATATTTTTAATGGTATAAATTATTGTTTTTCTATTGAAATACTATCAATTTACCATGATTTTTTCTGGGTGATAAGACCTTTAGGAAGTCGCCCAGGCTGCAGTGTGAGCTCCAATGAACACATGCATTATCTAATGTGCATCGTCTTTCTGCGACCCATCAAACATAATGTACAACTGCTGGCGGAAGAGGTGCGTGGCCCCAAAATATGGTACCGATATTATTTGTAAGTAAATTCAAATCGAACGAAGCCTTAATAAAAGCAATTACTTCCCCGTGTAGGCTTAAGCAACGTCATACGAACCGTCATTAAGTACCTGTTGGAGTGCGACGAGAGCGAATCTACGCAGGTGTCGGCTAAATTAGCTGACCGAAGCACTAACGCCCACTACTGTACAGTTTTGTTGACGAACATATAGCTGCAGTGGACTCAATAGAAAAAGTAGTATCTTAATTTTATAAAAATAAGAATATGTAATATTAAATTGCATTGCATAAAATAAAAATTTAAATTTATTTGAATACATTTATTTATAAAGTTTATTTTAAATAGATACATGGTATTACAGCAATTTCTAGTGATTAACCTTCATAGCCCCAAAGCGTACAGTGATTTTCCATTTTGTATAGCGCATTTCCAGTATCCAAATGCCTTCCGATGGCAGCAGAAACAGTGCGCAAAATAACAGCAGGCTGCCGATGGACCGCGCACATTTATCACGCTAATGGGCGGCCGCGGGTATTGACGACATGTCTGGTACAACAAGCAGCAAGATGCCGGTCACCGATGTTTAATCGCGCGAGAAACTCTTCATCGACCCGTAATAGCATCGTATTATTTTTAAGTTAATTACTTAATTGCTAATTTATTGATATTTTTATTGTTTACAATTAATTTGACAGTATGTGACAGAGTTGCCGGTTTATAATAAATGAATAAAAAGGACATTATATTTTACAATCCTAATTGTGATGCTGATATGAACGCCTTTGCATGAACGTGCATGATACGCTACGTGCATGATACGCAACGTGCTGTCTGATATGAATGGACCTTTATTGAGCTTTTCAACAGCCAAATAATACAGCAAATTGATACTTCGTTAGCTGTTTAATTACGCCAAAAAGATTGTATAAGGGTTTGAATTAGGTTTGATAGTTGCTTGTACAGCATTATCGGTTTTATAACAAATTGGACAAGCAATTCCACATCCCTTAAACATCCATATTAAACAACTAATTGTTACTTGGGTAGCCACCGCTTTGCAACAAAAAATGACTTGTTTGCAACACTGGTGTTAGAGGTAACTTAAAAGCTACACATTTGCCACAAGAGTTTGTGGTAATTGGCGTTGTGGTAATTGGGATTGTAATAATGTTTTTCATTCATATTATTTTTATTATTTTTTTTTTTAATTTTGAACTTCTTTGCTTATATCTCGCAAACAAATTTGTTCACGCATAAAAGCAAAGGTGTCAATTTCGGATACAGCGCGACCAATGTATCCAATATTTGCTGTAACTTTTACTGCACCATATAAAATTTTGAATTTTGTCGTGCAGTGTAATAATAATATATATTAATAATAAATAAAAATAAAAATAATTAATGAAAACGATTTGGGAAAGTTAGGTCACATGTGGCGGATTTTATAGTCGGTCGAGCCCGACTATGGAATACCCTACACCTTTGGTGGGGATATTAATGCGGGATGTTTAATTGCATACTTTAATTTTAAAGTTTTTAATTATGCTGAACCTCCCCTCCCCACCCTCGGAATATTATTCACATATTATTCACATATTAGAAAGGCGGACCACGCCTATATTTAAAATTTTGTAAGGCTAATATTTCATAGATTTGATTTTAGTAATTTACGGATCAAATTTCCACTATGAAAACCCAGGAAATAATGAAAAAAAAATGTGGGCGGATCACGCTCATTTTTGGACCACATATTATCAGGTGAATTATAAATTTTATAACTATATCTTGTATACTTTTCGAGTTATTAGTTCATAAAGAGTTATATAAAAGTGACTTGTATAAGAGGTGGGCGTGTCCGTTGACCGATTTGACTCATTTTCAAACTCAGTTCCTACTTTTGGCTAAAATATATTGAGACGAAATTTCATCGCATTCTGATCAGTCTTTCTCAAGTTATCGTGTATACGGAAAGCAAGACAGACAGACGGACAGACGGACATAGCTAAACGGACTCGGGTAGTGATGCTGATCAAGAATATATATACTTTTATATACCGGATACGCCTCCTAAGGGGCGTAACAATATATGCACAAAGTTAATATACCCTGTACCTTATAGGTGTAGGGTATAAAAATATTGCCGCAGACAGGATTCGAACCCGCGTCCTCGTGCATAGAAGACACACCCAGAAAAAAATCATGGTAAATTGATAGTATTTCAATAGAAAAACAATAATTTATACCATTAAAATTGATCATAAATAAAACTGTTAATACAATGTGTGGTTGTACCATAAATTTTATAATGTGATATTTTAATTACAATAAGAAAGACCTATACAAATTTAATGATACGTATTATTAATTATATGGTAAAGTCGAATTACATTTTCCTAAAAATTTATTAAAACAAAAATGTATTTTAGTTAATTTATTGTATAATTTATTTTATTTAAAAGTCGAAATTGATATTCATTTTTATAACACACACATAAAAAGACACTTCTTGCTGCAAAAGATTATAAAACATTTAATGTTTGCTTTGGTTTCCAATAATTTGATTGTAGTAGTTGAGTCTGCAGTTATTTTTGAGTCCGTTGCCATAATAGAAGTTCGATGTATTATTTATTTTCAGTAATAAATAAAAATATAAATAAATATATAAATATAATTTATTTACATTAAATACATTGAGTCCTTACCAATGTCGCGTTTAATAATGTGGATTATTACAAAAAAATACATGCGACCATTTTGAGTAAACACGCAGAATGACGTACAAAACGAACATGTTTGTATTCGTTTTATGTTTTTTTACACCACGTTTATTATTATAGGAGGAAATCATTAAAACAACAGTATTTATTCTATTTAAAATAATAATATTGAAATATTTAAATTTATGGTAGTGAATTTTACAAATACTATTGAATTAATTAGAAAACTTTTGATTTAAAAAGAAAAAACTATTAATACATGAACAATAAGATCAATGGTCGTACCATAAAGTACTTAATGGTCCTTTTTGAGTGCAGGCATGCAAACGTCGTGACATCTGTATTAAGGTTGGGTAGACCCTACCACAGAAGTCACTAATTTCACTGTATACGAGTTGTATTATTTGTTTAATAAACCTTTACACAGTAAATTTAATAGGACTTATAAAGACCTACTTTTACAGTACACCTAGAAAAAAATCATGGTAAATTAATAGTATTTCAATAGAAAAACAATAATTTATACTATTAACATTGGTCAATAGGATGCGTCTCATTAATTCAGTAATATTGGAACTGTTAATACAATATTTTGTTGCACCATAAATTTTATAATGTGCTCCTTTAATTACAATAAGCAAAACCTATAAATATTTAATGATACGAATTATTAATTTTATAGTATAGTCGAATTACATTTTCCTAATAATTTATTAAAACAAAAGTGGAGGAAACCATTAAACCAATAGTATTTATTCTATTAAAAATAATAATATTGAAATATTTAGTTTAATGGTACTGAATTTTTCGAATACTATCAAATTAATTAGAAAACTTTTGATTCAAAAAGAAAAAAATATTAATTCATGAACCATAAGATTAATGGTCTTACCATTAAGTACTTAATGGGACATTTTCTTCTGAGTGTAGCTACACGACGTTCATAAAGTTTAATGCCATCCCAAGAAACCAAAAACCTGGATATTAAGTGATTATCTAAGGTATATTGAATATGGATATCAAAGCTTTCACTGAAGAAAAGTGTTCAACTTTTTGTAATTGTAAGCATGAAAACCATAGCGTTCTCCAGCAAAAATGGTAGCTTTTTATCCAATCGAATCTAGCCTTTACCTAAACTTGAATTCCGACATTCAATATATATTCGAGGTTTAACTTAATTGTAAGCTATAAATAAAATGTGATTCGACCTTCAAATTACACTTGAATTCAAGCGCATATATTTCCCTAATTAAAGGTTTAAATATAAAATAAAACGCATATAAGTTTTAATACTATATATTAAAAGGAATTAATGTATGTTCTACAGCTGCAACAGCACCTGCACCGGTGGCAGTGTACAGGAACTTTTGTAAAATCCACGACGTGCAGAGAAGATAAACCAGTGAATCCAATTGCGCCACTTTGCCAGGTTCGCATAAAATATCAATATTGTCTGCGTATGAATGAAAATATATTAATATTTCAGAAACGTATTCGTAAACCATGGCCACTTACATTGTATATCAGCTCATCGTGCATTTTCCATGCAGTAGAATTCACGGGATGACTTTCGTGTTTGGACCTGCACTTATATATTAATTGATTTGTCTGTTTGCTAATTCAAGCGAAAAACAATGATCTCACTGATTGTGCGAATGCAGTGGCGCATATGAAGTGGTGAAAAAACATGAAAATTTTCTTGTTGACATTTAATTTATCACGTCACTGGGTTTCCACTAAGTAATTTTGTGTACACTTTCAGAAATATATTGTCATTTCCGACAATATTGTAACAATCTCGATGTTCAAAATAGATCTCATAACCACATTGTCAAAATATTGTCGATTTGGCAATTAGATTGTTATTTTAAAACGCCATTCGATTGTTTGGATAACAATCGATATTGTCATTGAATAAAATAAAAAAAGTCATACGAATGTTTTTATTTTTTTTTATTTCAAACAATGTTTTATGCAAACAAATATTTATATAGTAATGCCCTTCTGCACTAGGAGAGCATATTTTGCAAATCTTTGGCACATTTGGTAGTCATCAAAAATTTAACGCCAATGTTGTGACGATCACATTTGGCAGCAAATGTAACCGCACAATATCGGTGCGCAATATCGGCGACAACGACACCAATCGACGGCGCTAGCAACGCCGTCCGAAACAACGAGGCGCAGAGGAGCAAAAGCTCACCAACAAAGCTACAACGTATGTCGTTTACACACACACGGTGGTGAGAGAACGAGAGAAATCACCACTGTGTGCCTCACCACTATACAAGCGCTAGTGAGCGAAGCGACATGGAGATCGCTAACACATGCGCAGTGGTGAGCGAACTTTGGCACACCAACGTGCCAAAGCTACAAAATAGTTGGGCAACAAAGCACCAACGACGTGCTACAATGCACCAACGCTTCACCAAGTGCTCGCCTATAAAAGGCGAAGCACAAGTGAAAATCGGTCTCTCTTCGATACGATCTTCGACCCGGACGACAGTGACTAGTAGCAGTGTATCCTCGGATTCTACAGGATATACTGTGGACTAGCATGGGGCCCCGGATTCTACGGGACCACATGAAAAATCACTAACGACTGACCCAGTTTCCCGCCCTGGTCATGGGTACCGAACAGTTAGAGCGAAACCAGAAGTATAACACCACGCAGGACCAGAGCGATACCAGAAGTACAACACCACACAGGACTAACAGCATACCGGAAATACAACCCCAGCAAGGAGTAAGTTTGGTTGAAACATACTACTCAATTACCAAAACGGCCACATGCGGCCATCAGAAAGTGCCACATGCGGCCATAGCCAAAACGCATGAATTGAGCTGCGGACGCAGCCTAAAACCAGACGTCCTACTTAATTACTCCAAGCAGCCACATGCGGCCACCGCATAATTGAAACCCAGAAGAAAACGGCCACATGCGGCCATATCCGAAACGCATGAATTAAGCTGCAGAGGCAGCATATAACCCTAATTATATTATAAGAAATTATTTGAATAAAGAGCTACTGTATATTATTAAATTTCGGTGTACGGCGTATTTATTTGAAAAGGGGTCTAGAGGGGTTCCCTGTCAACTATAAATTTTGTAACGTACGGACCACTGGAGCCCGCTAAGCTATCCCAGCTCTGAACCCGGAAACCGGCTCGTTACATGGCGCCCGAGCAGGGACCCCTCAGTACAACGCAAAAGTAAAGAGTTGCACACAAATAAAACACCACGTCGCATCGAGAAATAAGCAGAGCGTCGAAAATAAGCAAAGCAGCGAAAAATAAGCAGAGCGTCGAAAATAACCAAAGCAGCGAAAAATAAGCAAAGCAGCGAAAAATAAGCAGAGCGTCGAAAATAACCAAAGCAGCGGAAAATAAGCAGAGCAACGATCGTCGCAGTAGTGAACAAAGTGAACAGTGAACATAGACAGGGAAAAAAAAAGTGAGAAAGAAACTTTGGAAAAAAAAATAAAAAGAATGAAAAGTGTGAAAAAAAGAGAACAGGCAGTGAAACGATAAAAGAAACAGAAAAAAAAAAGCCTGAATAAAAGTGAGAAAACCCCAAGTGAAAACAATTGAAAAAAAAAATAATGAAAAACCAAAAGGGGAAAAACAATGAGTGAACAGTGAATAAGTGGACAAAAAAAAAAGTGAATAGAACAGCCATGGTCAAGGTGACCTGGGTGTATGGTCTCCGGAAGGAGGACCTAACTACGTACGCCGCAGAATTTGGATTCAACGGCGCTGGCACCGTAGAGGAGGTGCGGAAGAGCTTCGTCGCCTTCATCAACGAGGGAAACTATGGCAGTAATGAGACGGAGAGGCTGGAGAAACTGGAGCTGCGACACAGCAAGAGTGTCTCACCATTGCCGACGACAGGAGCTGTAGAACAGGAATCATTGAGGGTACCACTCACTGTACAGACAACGAGCGAAACAACACTACCTGCGGGTGAGTTTAAAATAATTTTTACAACGAGCGAGCAGACGTGGACACTGCCCACGTTCGTCACTAGGCCGGTAATGTCGGTAGGGACGACGTCACCATACACATTTTCAACGACGGGGACACAGGCACCAATGGCGCACCAGGCGCAAATTACTCAACTGGCGCAACAGTTGAAACAACAGGAACAACAACAGGTACAAATCACGCAAATGGCGCAGCAGCTACGACAGCAAATGGAGCAACAGGCTCAGCAACAGGCTCAACAGGCACAATTGGCGCAGCAATTGATGGAACAAGAGCAACAACAGGCGCAAGTGGCGCAGCAGTTGATACACAGGGAGGAACGAATTCAACAGGCACAACAGGCGCAATTGGCGCAACAACAGGAACTTCAGGAACAACCACAGGTGCAGCAGGCACAGCAGTCACCACAGGCGCATATGGCGCGACAGGCGCATATGGCATATGACAGGGTCATGGGACCACAGCCATCGGACGGACGGACTTGGGCATCGGCGACAGGCGCGGCGCCAGTCCATCAGCAAGGGCAGGCAGCTCACATAGGAGCAACAGTGAAATACGAGATCGCGATGGAGCGAATGAGGAAGTGGCCAGTGCATTTTAATGGCAGCAGTGATCCACTGGTGTTCATCGAACGGATAGAGGAGCTGACGCAAGTCTACGGGGTTGACTGCGATTGGGTTCCATACGGATTGGCGGATCTGCTACAAGGAAGAGCGCTTATATGGTACAGGAACAACTACTCGCCGTGGCGAGTATGGAGTGAATTCAAAAAAGGATTTTTGAGGTTCTTCCTGCCACCGCGTTTCTTTGAGGACCTCGACGCTGGAATCAGCAAACGAATGCAGCGACCGCGGGAGACATTTCGAGACTATGTCATCGGGATCAAGGATATGATGAGGCATGCCCACTATGATCAGCAGACGGAGCTGGATAAAATTTTTAGGAATAGCCGCCAGGAGTACCAGCTATACATTCGGCGCCGTGACTTTTCCACCGTGGAGGAATTGGTGGATTTGGCAGATGAATATGATCTTATTCAGAAGATGGGGCACGCACCGGCACAACACACAACACGGCCACGAGAGGAGCATAATCGGCGACTAGATGATGCAGCCAAGACGAACATCAACACGAAGACCGCATGCAGGCGTTGCGGACGCGACGGACATTACCAGGCAGAATGCCGTAATGGTGAGGTAGTATTTTGTTGGGATTGCGGACGCAGAGGCGTACGCACCATTGACTGCTGCCGACGACGTTCGGGAAACTACCAGGGGACCGGCCAGTAGCGAGGGCTGGCGGTCCCAAAGACAGCTCCCCGTATCCAGCAGTGGCGCTTAAGGAGGAAGCGACCCGAATAGTGGCTACAATCGCCATCGACAACGAGTTGGCGATCGCAACAGTTGACACAGGCGCAACAAGGAGTTTCGTGAGCGAGGCTTGCGCAAAAATGATACGCACACCATTTAATAGTAGGAGCACCGATGTCAGGGTGAGCATGGCGGATGGTGCCACCAGGCACGTTAGCGAGGAGATAGTGGCGATCGGCAGACTCGGAGATAGAGAGTGCCCTTTAACACTACTGGTGCTACCCACAGTGGTGGACCACATCATCCTCGGGATGGACTTTCTGCAGCGGGCAGGAGCCACCTTGAGTTGCGGTGGACAGAGCGTCAGCTTAGGAGATGTGACGCAGTTATCAGAACAACAGCCGGCAATATGCACAGTGGTGCGACCCGACATACCCAGCGAGCAGAAAACTAATGCGTTGAAGACACTTTACGAAGGCACGGTAGGAACATGCATGGCCACGCAGACACCAGATGTAATGAGGAGAGATTCGAAATCACGTAGGCGCCAATATTTAAGGCGGTCGCATAACAACTATCAAAGAAACGAAGGCAATCACCAGAACGGCGAAGTGGAATCACACAAGGTGTCACAAGTGACAGCGGCAGTAACCGCGACACACAGGCGACAGTATTCAAAGCGACCACAAGGCGGTCTCAGAACTTGTGACAATTATAGCAGTAGAAATTTCGTGAAAATGTTGAATCCGTTTCGGGTCCCGACGCCACCAGGGGTGACAATTCCCGTACGCTACCATCCAAGTGAGCAACCCCGCAGGGGAACCGCGCGTAAAAGTTACATGGAATTTCAGGGGAAATCACATCCATGTCGTGCGCAAGATCAACGCTCAATGGAGCCTAACTTAAGACAGGGTCGCATGAAAATTTTGAATCCGTTTCGGGTTCCGACGCCACCGGGGGTGACGATTCCAGTCCGCTATACGAATCAATTAAATTGTCGCGTGGAAAATCAACGCTCAAAAGGGCATAATAAATTAAAATGTCGCGTGGAAAATCAACGCTCAAAAGGGCATAATAAATTAAAATGTCGCGTGGAAAAGCAACGCTCAAGGGAGCATAATCAATTAAATTGTCGCGTGGAAAATCAACGCTCAAGGGAGCATAATAATTTAAATTGTCGCGTAGAAAATCAACGCTCAAGGGAGCATAATAAATTAAAATGTCGCGTGGAAAATCAACGCTCAAGGGAGCATAATAAATTAAAATGTCGCGTAGAAAATCAACGCTCAGGGGAGCATAATTCGAGTCAGAGTCGCATGAGGCAACAACGCTCGGTGCAGCGCAATTTAAATCCATGGGAGATGGAAAGTCGCGCGGAAAAGATCGCAAACATTTTAGAAACCATTAAAAATGTGACGAAGGCGACGTCGCGCAAAAACTTAAATACACCTCAAATCGCACAAACCGTGACAGAGAGATACACCACGTCGAGAGTGGCAAAACTCACCGCGAAAATAATCAACGGCGACGCGCAGGCGCTCTCGGCGAGAGAGACGCGACGCGGACACACACACGCGAAAATGGTGGTGTGCGTAACGTTCGTGCATGATCGGCGGACGTTACGAATTCAAACGTCGGCGTTTCGCGGAATTTGACGTAACAATTCGCGAAGTGTGGGGCACGAAGAAGCCAACACACAAATACGTTCGACATTAATTTCGCGACAGTCAAACGACCAACACGTGTGGAGCGCAAATAAATAAAGTCTTTTGAGTAATAATAATTTAAAGTTTTTTTTCAAGTAATAAGATGAGTCAACGCAAGACGATGCATGTAGAGCAGGACGCGGGCGAATATCGGCTGCAACTATTGGCGATGCTGCGCCAGGAAGATGGCGCACCATTAGACGACGGTGGCTTGACCGAAGATAGTCGCCAAGAGCTGCGCGCAATATTGCGCACCTCATCGATAGCAACGCAGCATTTCCTTGCAGAGGGGAGCAACCTGCAAGCGACACCATCCACATTAGACGCCGAAGCACAGGCAAGCAAACGGTTCCGGGCTGAGCAGCAGACGGACGAGACGACGCTGGTGGTACCAAGCGACACGGCACCCAGCCACCAAGGTGATGCACACCAGTTGTGTAAATACCCGCCGGGTATACGAGGAGTGCCTGTAACCGTTGGGGACTACCGCCGCCTAGCATATGGCCGGTTCCTCAACGACACCATTATCAACTTCTGGGTGCAGTGGTTGCAGCAGAACGTAGAAGACGCGGTACCAGGACGGCGCATGCATGTGTACGACACGTTCTTCCATGCCAGTCTGTCCAACGGAGTGGATAGATGTGTGCGAACCTGGACCAAGCGGGTGGACCCGTTCGCGCATGACATCATAGTGGTGCCTGTGGACGAGCAGAACCATTGGTACCTGGCAGTTTTATGCATGAATGGCGCGACACCGGATAATCCAGCGTGGCGAGCCGCGCAAGGCATCGAACCGCGCACACCGGGTCCGTGTATCCTGGTGATGGATTCGCTGGCAACACAGACCCGTCGCCACGTGTCAGTGAGGCTGCGTGAGTTCCTGACAGCAGTTTCGCGCAAGGATGGCAAGGTGGGCCACGAGTTCACCGAGCTCAACACGCCTTACTATGCAACCAAATATGTGTGACAGCAACCAAATATGTGTGACTGCGGTGCATATTTGCTCCGGAACGTGGAGTGCCTACGACGAGACCCACAGCGGTACCTGTATCCGCCGATGGACCGGAGTAAATGGTTCAGTGGCAAAGACGGCGACGCACAGCGCGGGATCATAGCGCGACAGATCCGCCTTTTGGCAACTGAGGAAGGGACGGCGGTCCCGGTATGGCCTGATCTGGCAAAGCGACCAGCACCACGGGCGTTTCAACGGTTGGCTCCAGCAACGTTGACAACGAGGACGGCGACAGCAGCGAGGGAGATCGCTCCTGCGACAACGACGACGACAGCAGCGCGGCAGATGGCTGCGCCTACACTGTTACATGTGGCACCGCAGGGTGGTGTACACACAACGCTGACAGCGAGGGAGATCGCTCCTGCGACAATGACGACGACAGCAGCGCGGCAGATGGCTGCGCCTACACTGTTGCACGTAGCACCGCAGGGTGGTGTACACACAACGTTGACAGCGAGGGAGATCGCTCCAGCGACAATGACGACGACAGCAGCGCGGCAGATGGCTGCGCCCACCGTATTGCAGGTGACATCACGGGGTGGTGTGCACGCTGCAACGACACCAGCGACAACAGCGACAAAGCAAGCGACAGCAGCGCGGCAAAGGGCTGCGCTCAGCAGGCATCGAGCGACGCATCAGGGCGTTGCACACACTACAGCGGCAGCGAGGGAGATCGCTCCGGTAACGACGGCAGCAACGCAACAGCGAGCGGCATCCACCTGGGAACAGGATGTAACGATGCAGCGGGTTGCAGACTGGGTGAGAGACACCTCACAGCGGACGGCTGTGGAGGTACGGCGTCGGCAGGACGCACATATGGGAGGGAGAACCCATCAAGAGACCGCAGAGGCGGTGACCGGCGCTCCGAAGTGGGAGGAGGTCTGGCGGAATGCACAGCGGACGGCTGTAGGCATACAGACAGAGGAGGTATTGGACGCCGCACCCATGGTTGGCGTAGAGACGCAACCAGATGCCGAGGCAACCAAGGTACAGCAGCAGGAGGTGGCTGGCGCGACAGGCAGCGCCCCACAACAAGCGGAGACGACAGCAAGCGCCCCAGCAGATGGCTGTACCGGCGCAGCGTCACGGCGACGCAGAGACGGTGGTGAGCTCAGGTGGGCATCCGACGACCACCACACCGTGGCGCACAGTAGCCGCACGAAAGGCATACGGGCTTGCTAGCAAGGCTAGCAGCAGTAGCAGTAGCAGCAGCGACAGTACCGGCGAGGGTACAGAACGCGGGCCACAACGGGACGATGAGAAGCAGGCGGTCGAGGTACCACGGATCGTGGATACTAACGACATCACGGCAATGCCAGCAGAACTGGTGGAACTGGCGAGGACTATACGTCAACAGAAGCCTGGCAAGGAGATTTCCTGTAGACGTACCGTGGACGGGTATACTTATCGGATCCGCATCAGCCGCACCGGGGACGTCACCATCACCCGACTGTCGCGGCCATCTTTTCGCACCCCGGAGTAAGCGGGGGGTGTGACGATCACATTTGGCAGCAAATGTAACCGCACAATATCGGTGCGCAATATCGGCGACAACGACACCAATCGACGGCGCTAGCAACGCCGTCCGAAACAACGAGGCGCAGAGGAGCAAAAGCTCACCAACAAAGCTACAACGTATGTCGTTTACACACACACGGTGGTGAGAGAACGAGAGAAATCACCACTGTGTGCCTCACCACTATACAAGCGCTAGTGAGCGAAGCGACATGGAGATCGCTAACACATGCGCAGTGGTGAGCGAACTTTGGCACACCAACGTGCCAAAGCTACAAAATAGTTGGGCAACAAAGCACCAACGACGTGCTACAATGCACCAACGCTTCACCAAGTGCTCGCCTATAAAAGGCGAAGCACAAGTGAAAATCGGTCTCTCTTCGATACGATCTTCGACCCGGACGACAGTGACTAGTAGCAGTGTATCCTCGGATTCTACAGGATATACTGTGGACTAGCATGGGGCCCCGGATTCTACGGGACCACATGAAAAATCACTAACGACTGACCCAGTTTCCCGCCCTGGTCATGGGTACCGAACAGTTAGAGCGAAACCAGAAGTATAACACCACGCAGGACCAGAGCGATACCAGAAGTACAACACCACACAGGACTAACAGCATACCGGAAATACAACCCCAGCAAGGAGTAAGTTTGGTTGAAACATACTACTCAATTACCAAAACGGCCACATGCGGCCATCAGAAAGTGCCACATGCGGCCATAGCCAAAACGCATGAATTGAGCTGCGGACGCAGCCTAAAACCAGACGTCCTACTTAATTACTCCAAGCAGCCACATGCGGCCACCGCATAATTGAAACCCAGAAGAAAACGGCCACATGCGGCCATATCCGAAACGCATGAATTAAGCTGCAGAGGCAGCATATAACCCTAATTATATTATAAGAAATTATTTGAATAAAGAGCTACTGTATATTATTAAATTTCGGTGTACGGCGTATTTATTTGAAAAGGGGTCTAGAGGGGTTCCCTGTCAACTATAAATTTTGTAACGTACGGACCACTGGAGCCCGCTAAGCTATCCCAGCTCTGAACCCGGAAACCGGCTCGTTACAATGTGAAAGCCAAAAATTTGGTCTGGAGAATTCGTGGACATCAGAACATATGCAATTTATATTGCACACATGTGTTATCCTATGACTTCTGTAGCCATCCAGTTCGTACTACCGATAATATTCATCTTCGCATCTTCAAGAGGATCTCATTTTCACACCACATCCTACATCAATAGATGCCAGAACATATTGGTTTTAGTTGGTGATTCCCATATCTAAACAAAAGGAACAAAGGTTCAATATATATTAAAATTGTAAAAATATAACTTACATTTTGTACGTATGTGAAGTTAACAACTCCGTTTCAACAACGAAACGGGTGGAATCAACATCTGCCACCAAAAGTAGGCAGATCTGAATTTCACTCCGTTTCCGCCTCGTTCTATTAAATTTCAAACGTCAGTGCGCAGAGTGGCCAGATTAATAATCTTGATTTTTGCCATTGTAATAATCGATAAAGGTACGATTATTTCATTATTATTTTGTAAAACGAATTAAAACCTTTCTGTTTGTTTTATTTCTTTTTGTTTCACATTGCTGTGAAAATCCTTAAAATGAAAAATCGACTATAGTTGTTGAAAGATATTATTGGATATTCACAAAAAAAAATTAAAAATTATAAAATATGAAAAGTATATAATTTTCTACAATTTCTACAGTTTGAAAAACTTTTCATACTGATATTTTATCGGTAACATTTTAATTCCGGAACCATAATTTGGTAACAGTTACGATATTTCATATAAAACAGTATGAAATGAATAAAAGTAAAGATACAATACTGGAAAAATTAATACATGGATTAATACATACACCAAATGGTCGTACTATTAAGTACTTGATGATCAATTTTCTTCTGAGTATAATAATAAAAAAAAGAAAAACCTAAAATAATTTTTACTAAAAACATAAACTGTATTTGCTTTCAAGTATTTTTTCCAATTATATTTTTAAGATATTCAAACGATATCGTAAATATGACATAATGCACAATTTTTTTTTTTACTATTTTTTATAATATTTAAGCATTTAGGAGGATTTGGAGGAATATTTATACAAATCTTCTGTATCGTTTTCTTGAAAACGACCCATGCGGTTAATAAATTCTCTGGTGATATTTTATATTATATTGATTTTACGATATTAAAACCATTTTCTGCATTTGCGTTTATATGGACTAAAAATTGTTGAAGTAATTTTGGTAAACACTAAACATACAATAGTTTTGCAAAAAAAAAAAATTACACAATTTTTTTATGACATTAAAAAGTATAATAAAATGTGTCGTTGAGAATCAAAAAGGCTTAGTCCATTTTTGGAAAAAAAAAAGTTAAACTAGGCCAAAATTCTTATTCTAGAGCTGGTATTACATATATTGTATTTTTAAAATTTCAGAATTTAACGTTTTAATAAGTATGTTATTTGATATACATTAAAACATAGAAGTTTGCATCAAAAATTTCCAAAAATTCAAGAATAGAAAAATTGTTTGAAATAAATTGGGACATCTACATTTTTCTGCAAGTATTGGATATTTTGAAAATTATGCCACACTATTATTATTGTTAGCTCAATTAAATGACACTTCGAGTTTATCTACTCAATTTTTGACTTTTTTCTCCTTCTGTGAAATTTGCTTTCTATTGGTTGCTATCTTTTGCCTGTAAGATATCGATATAACTTCATACTATTTTAATAAAGGATTTTTTTAATGCAAGATAATATTTTTGACTGAAAATATTGGGCAAGTCTAAACAAACTATATCTAAAATATTACATCATTTTGTCATTTTTACTTCCTGAGATAAAACTTCCTTTTAACTGGTTCTGTGGAATACAAAAGCGTTTCTCATTTTCCAATTTTATAAATTTAAATTTAATCTAAATTCAAAAATCTTTAAATATGTTGATATCACTATTATTAATAATGATTGAAATAATATAAAAATTAGTGAATATTCAAAATACATAGGTAATAAATTTGTACATATATACTGTCTACAGACGACGGATACTCAAATACTTCAATCACGTAGCGATTCGTACCGCTACAGAACTTTTATATGATTGCCTTCGAATTACAGTAGGCGATAGTGTTTTATATATGGGCCATTCCACACCAAATCGATTTCAATGAAATTTTGGCAACTGATAAAGGGTATCGAGACATGCACTAAACAATTTTTTTTTTTATTTTTTCCGAACACTACTTTCAGAGATACAGTGGCTCTAGCATTCTAAGTTCATTAAGATCGAAAAGGGTAAAATCTCAAATTTGACTTTTTTGGTCGATTTGGTGTGGAATGGCCCATATATATATCTGGAAATATTCTTGAAACTCTTTAAATTTTTCTTTTGTAGTATAATTTTATTTGATTCTAACTTACACAAAAAATACTCAAAAATACACAATGAGATCAAAAATGCACTGTTTTTGTGGAATTACACAAAAAGTGGCAACACTGACACAACTACACTTCTTTACAAAGAGAACGAAGTGAAATTAGATCTGCCTACTTTTGGTGGCAGATGTTGATTCCACCCGTTCTGTTGTTGAAACAGTGTTGTTAACTTCACGCAAATACATTTTGTTTGATTTTTATTTTTTGAAATAAATAACAAAAATATATGACATATATTTGATGCCAGAAAATAGAGGTGCCACATAATCACTGTATAATGAAATGACAATCACATATTGTTAAAAAGTTACAATATATTTCTGAGAGTGTAGTGAATTTTTTTAAATTTGAAAACCAACGTTGGAATATTATCATTTATTCGGCTTGATAATGACATTACATCTACACTAGTAGTAAAAGAAAATTCTCCAAATTTATCGAACCTTAAACTCATTGCTTATTGGGATATATCGTTTACTTTCTCAGTTGATTGTGTTACTTGGGCTACGCCTTAATAGTAAAGAATAATGAATAGTGTACTGACTACTTTATGTATTTTTTTGCAACTTTTACAACGGGTGTATTTCTTTATACATTCTGGAATAAGAATAGAATGAACAGAATAATTTGATATTTTATCCGGAATATCTAGAATACTATGAATAAAGTAGCTGTTTCAGAATAACCAGAATAAAAAATGTAAACAAACATTAAATATCATTTGAAAATCAAACACTTATTAAAATTAACTTTTTAAAAACGTTGCTTATCAATTTGGATGTATGTCACTAAAATGCTTGCACTTAACAATGCATCGTACATCATTTCACATATTTTCTTAATCAAAGAGGTTCCGTACATGCTGATTAAAAACTGCAGTACAAAACTTGCATTTTGCAATGCCACAATCTTGTATATATGTCCTCGCAATATGCAGTTCTTAAATATTTTTAAAAAAGGACACCAATATCTTACGACACACGCGACAACCCACCAATATCATGCGACAGACGCGACTTCATTAAAATTTGTTTTATAATTTATAATTTGTGTAAATAATTTCTAATTTGACAGTTTTATTCTGTGTATTCTATGATTGAACTCAGAATAAACAGAATGCGTTCTGAACGTTCTGTTTTGAATAAAGTAACAGAATTCGGATAAACCAGAACGTTCGGAAAAAATAAAGTAACAGAAATTTTGAAAACAGAAAACATTCTGAACGTTCAGAACGAATAAAGAAATACACCCAACATAAAAGCCTTCAATTTTTTCTTTTTTATTTTTATTTTTTTTTATGTATTTTTGTACCGTTTAATGTATTTATCATATTTATTTTTCATTTTGTAATATATGATTTTTTAGTTTGTTATATAAAAGGTTTTATTCTTAAAAATGTAACTCCAATATACTGATGTTGATTAAAAGCGCCGCAGACGAAAAAATGTTTACAATAATATCGCGATTTTTTTAATATAAATTTTTAAAAAATTGGTTTTTATTCTGATATGTTCCACTCTGATCCAAGGTCGTATATATAAAAGCGTCACAGGTAATAATTTTTTGCTTCGGCCAGTTCAGTGCAATTCAGCCAAAATATCTCAGCTTTAAAAAAATATCCATGGGAATTACTTTTACCAAATTGATTGATAAAAAAATTCCACAAAATGTAAATTTCCCACAGAGCTGGCAACTATGGTACTTGCTCTGACAACGGGTTGATTGTTTTTTTTTTTTTTGGGTTTTTATTTAAAAATGAAAATTAAATATTTATGAGAATAAAAGTTAACGATTAAAACTCGGTAAATGGTCATTAGACAAAATTCTAACTCATTTTGATTTAATGAAATCATAGTACAAACAGTTTTCAGAAGTTTCTTTACATTGTTGCGTGTGAATACAAAACAAATGTATCCTACACTTATCAACGCGACTAAAATCTCGCCAGCTTCTGAGATTCTTACAAACGAAATATCGCTCGGTACTATGGCGCAGCATATGGATACTTCGTCAACAGTGATGCCAATATCCACTCTGGACGATAACTCACTTCAAACAATGAGAAACACTGCGTCCGGTTCATTAATGCATGAGGTGCCAGTGAGTTTGACAAGCCAAACCAAAATGTCTTCCACAGCCAATAATACAAATACCACAGACGCAGGAACAACACAACAGACACATGTCATATTAAGCCGTCCGCAACAGTTAAGCAATGCACCTTCATCAATCCTGGGTTCCGCTTATGTATTAAATAGTGAACCCATCAAATCCGCACATTTCACTTCTGGCATTGCACATGCTGACATTAATGGTGATTCCATGCATTTAACTTTGGGTAAGTAAATATTATACTCTATATTTTTGTCCTTCAGTGCAAGCAAATGTTACGAACAAATTATAGTCAGCGTCGCTTCTTTCACAAGATCAAAGGAATTAAGTTGCACATACTATCTTGTTATTATTTATTATTTTAAGCCATTTCTCACAAATTAGTGTTTCAAATCATTCGAATTGTTAAATAACCCCTGCGATTCTGTCGTAGAACATGCCTATACTTTACGGAAAATAGCTCCAGTGGTCGCTAGGATGAACCGAAATAATAGTGGAAAAATAATTTGATTCTTTTTTTTTATTTACTATGTCATTTTTTTTCCATTTATCCGACAAAGGAATTAACCCAAATGTCCTTGAAATTAATTATGTACAAAATGACATCGGATTTATCTTTCGGACAAATATAATACTCTATTAGTACTCTAGAAATTAAATAAGATTCTTCGTCTGATAAAATTATAAGAAACGAGACAATCAATTCTCACTGTCTCGCCAATATTTAGGATACCGTGTAACTTGGTGTCGGTCGAGAATTATGGTTGTTGTCATTAAAGTTCAAAACTATTTCTGTAACGCAATTAACTACAATTATCAACAAATATTCTTATGTAGAATTCCGTACACAGTTCGTATCGTCAGTTGTCAGCGTTAAGTATCTACCGAAAATTGTCGATACCATAGCATTGAAATTGTTTTCGTTGTTAGCTAGCTTACTTATTGAACTTTATAAATGATTTTTATAAAGTAAAGTATTTTATTGAGTCTTTTAGAACTTTTACAATGTACAATTTAGGTTAAACAATGTTTTCTAAAAAAATAGAGGAATACTTAAAATTATATTGTATTGTTTTAATTAAATTTCATTGGTGATATTTAAAGCAACATGCTTCGTTTTTATGGCTTGTGTTACATTATTTGTTGATTATGTTTTTAAATTGTTGTTAAGTGCTTGCTCCCGACACTATAAATATATGTTGGGATAAAGAAGAGCAGGTCAACTACTTAGAGAATCACTTTTTTTAAACGATCGGTAGATAGCGATATCGAATATGGAGTTAAGGAATTGCGCTACAGGTCTGGAGCAATAAAATACACCATTTCTACATCGCCTAAATTAACAAAACAAAAATTTAAACTCAGCATGCTTCCAAAATCGTTTTCAAAATAATATATAAATATATAAATATATATATATATATATATATATATATATATATATATATATATATATATTAAACGTTAAAATTTGTGTTTTTTTCTCGATTAAGAACATTTCAATTATCTTATACATTTACAATAAATAAAAAAGAGAATATTTAAGATTTTGTGACATGACAGAAATTGCGCAATTATAAATATATATATATATATATATTATATATTGAAATCGAGCAAAATTTGCTATTTGTATGGCAAAAAGAAAATGTCTAACAAGCAAATGTGGAATACCTTGCGAAGTATAGTGTGATGTTAAATACTTCGCGAATTTAGTAAATACACAGACTATATTCATTTCGACAGACATTTTTATAAGTGAAGAATATGTGGGTGCATGAACAAATCATATTTCATTGTAAATGTACCTATCCAAATATGCCAATTACTACATACCCAGAAGTTTCATATTATACGAATTTCCATACAAAGAAAGTATTTTCAAATGAACACTGTGACTGTAAAAGAAAATAATTTCAAACTTTTCTACAAATACAATTTTTAGCTAAAAAAAAAATAATAGCAATCTCAAATTAAAACGTTTTTATTATCTAGCTTTTTTTGTATGTCTGTTCGGTACAAATTTTGTAAATAATTTTTCACTAACTTCTCGATGACTTGAAATTTTAAATATGACCTAGAACGGGATGACAATGCAATATGATAGATTTATTGAATGTCTGGTGGTCATGATTCTGTCCTCATGGTTCTATATTAAAGATACTTGAAAAATAAATAATTTTAATTTTAATGATATTTGCCGTTCGAATTCTGTCGCACGAAAATCTAACTGACACAAAAATAAAGAATAACAAACAAAATTTACATAAAAAAATATTTTTTTAAAAACGTTTTTAAGGTGAACTTTTAGAAAGATTTAAAACGGAAAACGTAGGTCGTATGCTATTATTATCTATTGGATGCGACCCACGTATTTCTTTTTAAATCTTACTAAAAAGTTCACCTTAAAAACGTTAATTTAAAATATTTTGAATAGCGTAGCGGATATTTTAATTTGGATTCGGATTTATCTATCATATCGTCAGTATCATGCCAAAGGGGCGAATGTGCAATTTTTGACATTTGCGTTTTTTTACATTTTTGAATGTAGTTTTTCATCAAGTATACTGTGCCAAAATCGCGTGTCGTTTTGTTGGATATTTCTAGCCACAAAAGCCTAAACCAAAAGGGCGAATTTGAAAAATTGAAAATCTTGTCATGCCAAAATGGCGAATCTTTTCTTTTTCGACATAACTTTTTATTGATACTAGATAAAATAGTGGTGTAAAGGCATTTATTGTTTGTTTTTAAAGCACCTATCGATCTGCATCATTAGTTAAAAATAGTTTGCCAAACTTTAATTTGTCATTTGTTATTTGCAGGAAAAATGTTTTTAAATAATGATGTAGATCGATAGGTGCTTTAAAAACAAACAATAAATGCCTTTACACCACTATTTTATCTCGTATCAATAAAAAGTTATGGCGAAAACGAAAAGATTCGTCCTTTTGGTATGACAACATTTTCAATTTTTCGAATTTTTGTTATTTGCAATGTTTTGTTTTGTTTTTGTTTTTAAATAATGATGTAGATCGATAGATGCTTTAAAAACCAACAATAAATGCCTTTACACCACTGTTTTATCTTGTACCATTAAAGAGTTATTCCGAAAAACGAAAAGTTTCGCCCTTTTGGCATGACAAGCTTTTCAATTTTTTGAATTTTTGTTATTTGCATAAAAATATTTTTAAGTAATGATGCAGATCGATATGTGCTTTAAAAACGAACAATAAATGCCTTTACACCACTGTTTTATCTTGTACCATTAAAGAGTTATTCCGAAAAAACGAAAAGTTTCGCCCTTTTGGCATGACAAGATTTTCAATTTTTCCAATTTCTTCGTTTTTTTGCTATAGATTTTTATTCGTGCAAGATAAAATAGTAGTTTAAAGGTATTAATTGTCTGTTTTTAAGCACCTATCGATTGGCATCATTATTTAAATTTGCCAAAAAATGTTCCTTCAAATGTTTGGCAAAATATTTTAAAATAATGATGCCAATAGATAGGTGCTTTAAAAACAAACTATTAATTTCCTTCATCACTATTTTATTTTGCGCTAATAAAAAGTTATAGCATAAAAAACAAAAATATTTGCTTTTTGGTCAGGATATCCGTATTTATAATTCAGTAAGTTGTCCAAATACAAAGAAATTTTATATACGTGAGAGCTGGCCAAAGATCTGAACTTCACGAATTAACAAGAAACTACTGTACACATTGCAAATAAAAAAAGTGTTTTTATGTTAATGATTTATTTGTCCACTGCGCGACTGTCTCTTGCTGAATTCTTTTGTGCACGACATGCGCGTTGACTTGACTTACCGGTATGTCGTTCTAAATTTCCAAAGTGATGGATGAGACACAGCACATTTCGGTGCAACTCTATCCGCTGGCGATACCCGTCGTCAAAATGTGGTGCTCAGCGGCTAGGATGAGGGAACGCTATACTGATCAAACTCATTCTGTGCTACAACGACTGTGAGATAGCGCAATCGTATCGCCCTTTGCCACATTTTCAGCATGCGCTGAAACTGGTTTTGCACGAGGTGGCCGAGGCAAACAGCCCAGCCAACCCACACTGCTGCTTAGCACACTTTTTATGAAATTTCGCTCGGGACATATTTTTTTCTCGATTGCCGGAAATATCGACATGTTTTTAACCAAGAATTTTGCTTTTGCACAAACTGGAATTGGTATCATTTTTTTTTTTTTTTTAGTAAGTAAAACTTTTTGTATTGCAGACATTCCACACCAAATCTACCAGAGTTCAAGACTCACCTTCTCCATAGCTACAATTGTCCAAAGTTTGAAAAAAATAATAAATAACAACTTTTTGTGATTGTAGAAAAAAAACTCTTGACCGTAGAATGCTGCAAACCTCGTTTTAAAGATATTAAAACAAACTTTGTCATAACTCATGTTTTATAAAATGTTCTCTACTATTTGAAATATACTTCATTGTAAATATTTCAGACAAAATTATTGGAAGGATCAAAGATGTTCGGACATTTTTTTGATATATTTCAAACAGACAAAAATCGCACCATTTTTTAAAACAAAAAAAAATCGCCAGCGGCGCTATAATATAGACCAATGGAAAATTTGATCATCTTAACTTTATATTTTATTTTACAACCGAAGAACATAATGTAACAACCGAGCGATTTTTTTTTCTTATGGTACACAAATGCGTTCGCCTCATCTTTTGAATTGCCAATGCGGCCCGTGATGCCAAATGAGTTTGACATGCCTGCCCTATGGGGTAGATGTTTTTAACCAAGAATTTTGCTTTTGCACAAACTGGAATTGGTATCATTTTTTTTTTTTTTTTAGTAAGTAAAACTTTTTGTATTGCAGACATTCCACACCAAATCTACCAGAGTTCAAGACTCACCTTCTCCATAGCTACAATTGTCCAAAGTTTGAAGAAAATAATAAATAACAACTTTTTGTGATTGTAGAAAAAAACTCTTGACCGTAGAATGCTGCAAACCTCGTTTTAAAGATATTAAAACAAACTTTGTCATAACTCATGTTTTATAAAATGTTCTCTACTATTTGAAATATACTTCATTGTAAATATTTCAGACAAAATTATTGGAAGGATCAAAGATGTTCGGACATTTTTTTGATATATTTCAAACAGACAAAAATCGCACCATTTTTTAAAACAAAAAAAAATCGCCAGCGGCGCTATAATATAGACCAATGGAAAATTTGATCATCTTAACTTTATATTTTATTTTACAACCGAAGAACATAATGTAACAACCGAGCGATTTTTTTTTCTTATGGTACACAAATGCGTTCGCCTCATCTTTTGAATTGCCAATGCGGCCCGTGATGCCAAATGAGTTTGACATGCCTGCCCTATGGGGTAGATGGTATATTAAGTTTGTGCAGATATTGTAGCGCCCCTTAGGAGGTTTGGCCGATATGAAAAAGTATATATATTCTTGATCAGCATCACTTCCCGTTTAGTTCTGTCCGTCTGTTTGTCTTGCTGTCCGTATACACGGAAACTTGAGAAATGCTGGTCAGAATGCGATGAAATTTGGTCACAATTAGTTTAACCCAAAAGTAGGCACTAAGTTTGAAAATGAGCTAAATGGGTCAACGGACCCACCTCCCATACAAGTCACTATTATATAATTCTTTAGGAACTAAAGTATTCAAGATGTACTTAAATTATTAAAATCAAATCTATAAAATATTAACCTTACAAAATTTTAAATATAGGCGTGATCCACTCACTTTTATTTTTCTAAATTTTTTTATACTTTTTTATAAATTTTTTAAATGACAGGGATATAAGACGTACATTTCTGATATATCTATAATATTATGAGGGTGGTGGGTTCAATAATTAAGAACTTTAAAATAAAGGTATATAATTAAATATCCCCACCAAAGGTGTAGGTTATTCCATAGTCGGGCCCGACCGACTATAAAACCTGCAACCCTGCTATGTGCGAGTAGTCGTGTTTTTACAAGTCGGCAAAAGTTTATTCTTTTATTATTAAACTAAAGAGATTTAAAACTCATTATATAGTTTTGAGCATATCTAAAACTGAATTAAACAATTTACTTCGTGTTTTTTCACAATTTTTCTGCATTTCCTGTTATTTTCTTCGTTGCCGTTGCTGCTGCTGAGACTGTGCTGCTGTCGTTTCTTGCATTGCTTTTGCTCACCACTGTTGCTGTTGTTGTTTTCGCTGTCTGCTGCTCTGACATCGTCATATCCGCTGCCTGCTGCTCTCGTTTAATTTATAATATTATTTGTAAAAATGTAAACAATGTCACCGCCTACTGAAGTATTTATATGTAGCGAAGCCAAATGTTTGAAAAATATAACTAAATCGCAGGGAAGCGTTCGTTGTTTATTATGCAGCAAATGGTACCACACTACCTGTGCAAATATATCTGCTGAGCAACTAAAACTGATGTCGAAAAGCACGCAAAACTTCGGATATGTATGTACTAAATGCAATGAAAATCCTCCTAGTTTAGCCACTTCGTCTGATAATGGTGTCCAAGGATTTCGTGAAGAATTACGCAGTGGATTGGCTTGGATTCAAACGAAATTCGACTCTATCGTTGAGCAAATGAACGCCACTTTGTCTTCAAAGATATGTGATCTTAAAAACGAAATAGACAATTGCACGAATGTCATTAACCTCATCAACGAATCATCAACTAAAAAAATAGCTGCCCTGGAAGATGTCAATCAGTCACTTCAAAAACGTTTAAACCGTGCTGACTTTATCATCGATGGAATACCTGCTGCTGAGGATAATTTGGTGGATAACGTCGTGAAATTGTGCCAATCTTTAAATGTCACTGTTTTGGAAAGCGACATCCAGCAATGTTGTTTTATAAGAAACAAAAAAGCTGTTCTTGTAAAAATGAACTCCATACATAAAAGAGATCTCATTATGAAAAATTATTTCAAGACACGTTCTTTAAAGCTATCGGATTTTAGCTACTTAAATATTAGTTCCCGATCATCATATTTCTTAATGATCATCTTACACCATTGGAAGGCAAGCTGAATTTCTTTTGTCGTAATTTGCGAAAAAACAAGAAAATAACCGCGTTTCGAATGCTGCATACGGATACACCGAAAGTAAAAATTGTGTTTTGCGATGGAACTGATAAACTCTTTTCTTTGGCTGAATGCCTCAACTACTTCAATGATGCGGATAGATCACGATTATCTTTACATGCACTCTATAATGATGAGGACAGACATTAGGAAGTATTGGTGTTGGTTGTACTTCCAGTAATATATATATATATATATATATATATATATATATATATATATATATATATATAATATGAAATATATACTGTGCGAGAGAAATCCCATCTCAATGCCTACTAGTTTAAATATACTACATTTGTAGCTTGTCGACACGGTTGTCGTTGAAAAGTTCAGTTCGTTTCAATAGATGACAATAAAAGGGCGTGTCGGCAAGTTGCTTAAATTATAATTTTCAGAAGTGGGATCCGCCATTTTAGATTTTTCTAGAAATATTCTTGCGCAAAAGAAAACGTTTTTTTTTTCTCATTCAAACGCCGCGGCGCGCTGTACAAAATAGAATTGATTTTTTTTTAAATAAAGCAATATGGACGAAGCTTCTTTAAAAGAACTTGAGCGTGATTTAGCGAATCGCGAAAAACTTTTAAGCGAAAGGGAAAAGGCCTTTGAATTGTTATCGCAAAAAAGAGTGGAACACGACAGTTCTTCGCAGTTATCTAATGTTTTTCTATCTTCCACGCATAATAATAACAACTCTTTCGTATGTGGAATTGAAGAATGCAAACGACTAATACCAGTGTTTAATCCGGGAAATAATGTATCCGCACGCGAGTGGTTGTGTACCGTGGAAAAAGTAAAAAACATTTTTAAGTGGGACGATCAAATGGCATTGTTTTATGCTGCCATGCGATTAGAAGAAGCTGCAGCTTCCTGGTTCGCGTCCTTTAAAGAAGTCGAGTGCTCGTGGTCGTCATTCAAGGTCTCATTGGAGAATGCCTTTCCATCGGTTAAGGACGAAACGGATTCATATATAAGACTGCTTAAGCGCACAAAAAAATCTGAAGAAAGTATTGAGAAATACTTTTACGACGTGCTTGCTTTAGCTCGCCAAGCTGGTTTTAGTGACGATTGTGCCAAAAATTATATAGTGTCCGGATTGAAAGACAATGAATTGATGAATTCGATAACGGGATACATTCCTCACTGTAAATCTATGCAGGATCTACTACTCCAAATTAAAGCTCACATGTGTGTTAGGGAGCAGCAGCAAAATCGTGAGAGTTTCGTGCAAGATAAATTCAGTGGTTCAAATGTACGGAAAGATTCTTTTAGACATTTTCAAAATTCGTCGAATTTTAGTCGCGTAACAAACAATAAGCAGTTAATTCGTTGTTATAATTGTCGAGAAACCGGACATTTTGCACGCGAGTGTCGCAAGTCTTCTAAAAGATCATTCGAAAATCCTTTTAATCCGCCAGTGCAAGCAAAAATAGCTCGGTTGGCTATAAAAAATAACAGTGGTCTTATTCAAAAGGCATATATTGAAGAAAAACTAGTAAACGCGTTTTGTGATCTTGGAAGTGAATGTTCCACTTTAAAAATTTCGAAGGTTCAAGAATTTGGGTGGAATTTTAATTTATGCACAACAAAATTAATTGGATTTGGAGGAGTTGCTGCATTCGCAGTTGGCAAAATTAGTAAAATAGTGAAAATTCAAAGTGTGTCACTTCCAATTGACATTTTGGTAGTTAATGACAGTGATCAAGAATATGAAATGATTGTTGGTCAAAACTTTCTTGATCATTCAGGTGTGAGTTTGTTGCGTGAAAGTGGACAACTTATTATTTCATACAAACAAAATGACAGTACATACGAATCCCAAGCCTGACTAGAAGTTAATGCAAAATTTGAAAATTTGGATTTATTTAAAATCGGATATAATTTAAATTCAGAAGAAAAATCAAAATTTTTGTGCGATATTAATAAATATTCCAATTGTTTCGCGTTAAAATTAATCGAATTGGGAAAAACTAATAAAATTGAAATGAAAATAAAATTAAAAAATGAAAATTCAATAGTAAATCAAAAACCATTTCGGGTACCTTTTCATTTACGCGAAAAAATAAATAATATAGTAACTGAATTATTGCAAAATGATATAATAGAACACTCAACTTCCGAATATGCTAGTCGTGCATTGTTAGTTCCAAAAAAAGACGGAGAATATCGAATGGTGGTTGACTACCGAGAACTTAACAAGAATACCATTCGAGAAGTATATCCAGCTTCCAATATTGAAGAAACCATTAATTCATTATGCGAAGGTAAATTGTTTATTGTTCTTGACATGATGAATGGATACCATCAAGTGCCAATCGCTGAGGAATCGCGGCATTTAACAGCTTTTGTAACTCCGTGCGGGCATTTTCAATATAAACGCATGCCTTTCGGTCTAACTAACGCACCGGCGGTTTTTATGCGTCTAATAGCAAGCATGATTCGCGATGTGAAAAGTGATGGTATAATAGCTTACATGGATGATATTGTTTTGTTTGGAAAAACGTTTTCCGAGTTATTGGATATTTTGGTTAAAATGTTAAAAGTATGTTATGAAATGAAATTAACATTCAAATTAAAAAATGTGAATTTTTTGTTAATAAAATTAATTATTTGGGACATTTAATAAGTTCAGATGGAATAAGCCCTGGTGAAGTGAAAACAAGTGCAATTAGAAATTTTCCTCCACCTAAAAATACTCGCGAAATTAAGCAATTCCTGGGTTTAACAGGATATTTTCGTCGTTTTATTCAAAATTATGCGCAAATAGCATATCCATTAAATCAGTTACAGAAAGAAAATTTGACATTTAAGTGGGGTATCAGTGAACAAAGTGCATTTGAAACATTAAAAACAAAATTATGCGAAGATCCAATATTAGTAATTTATAATCCAAAAGAAGACCACGAGTTACATAGCGATGCTTGTCAAATTGGCTTGGCTGGTGTTTTACTTCAGCTTGGAGAAAACCAACAGAAACGCGCTGTGGCTTATTTCAGTCGGCAAACTACATTATTGGAGCAAAAATATCACAGTTATGAACTCGAAACATTAGCAGTGGTTGAAAGTTTACATCGATTTCGATATTATTTACTTGGTAAGCATTTTAAAATTTTTACCGACTGTAATTCCCTCAAGGATACGGCGAACAAAAGCAATTTAATTCCGAGAATTGCCAGATGGTGGCTGCGAATTCAGGAGTTCGATTTTGAGTTACTCCATCGACCAGGAACACAGATGGCTCATGCTGACGCGTTAAGTAGAAGTCCAGTTGACAATTCAACAGAGATGGAGACTGCTGGTTTAGATGTATTGATGATTGGAATGATAGAAGAGGACTGGATAACTACTTTGCAACGTCAAGATAAAAATATTTGTGAAATTATTAAAGCTCTTACCACTGTCGGCGATAAAAATAGAAAAAATTACGAAAAAGAATATTTTTTGAAGAATGATCGCTTATATAAGAAAACTGATAAAGGAAATTGTTTTGTTGTTCCAAATGGAGTTCGGTGGAGAGTAATTAAAACTGCACATGATGACGTTGGACATTTCGGGTTAGAAAGAACGGTTAGTCGACTACAAAAATTATATTGGTTTCCAAGGATGCGTAAAATTGTTGAGAAATATATCAATAGCTGCTTGCAATGTTTGTATAATAAAAGAGGAAATGACGAGACACGTTATCAAATTCATTCTATTTCTAAAATGGCTATACCTTTCTACACTATTCATGTCGATCATGTAGGACCGTTTCCGAAAGGTTTGAATGGAAATTTGTACATCTTTGGAATAGTAGATGCTTTTTCAAAATTTTTAATATTAAAACCGGTTCGTAACACAACTTCGAAATCGTGTATTAAAGTATTAATGGACGTAGCACAATATTTTGGAATGCCTACACAACTAATAAGTGATCGTGGAACTGCATTTACGTCAAAATTATTCGATGTATTTTGTCATGAGAATGGTATTAAGCATATTATGACGGCAGTAAGAACACCAAGAGCTAACGGTCAAATAGAAAGGTATTTTAGAACTGTGAATACAGCATTAAGCAGTATGTCAACGAAACCAGATGGTCGAGATTGGGAACAACATGTCTCATCACTGCAATGGGGATTTAATACGTCTGAACATCGTGTAACTCGTTGTACTTATTTTCGTATACTCCAAGAAATTATTTGGGAAATGCTCTTAGCATAGCAATGAATGAAGACAGTGATGAGGATGAAGATATTCCATTGGCTACTTTAAGAGAACGTGTCAAGAAACATCTAGATGAACAAAGTAAAAAACAAGCAGAAAAGTTTAATAATTGTCACAAACCGCCGAGGAAGTATCTGGTTGATGATCTTGTGTTACTTAAGGCTGAGCATCCAGCTACTGGTCAATCACGGAAGTTGCTGTCAAGATATAAAGGTCCTTATATAATAAAAAAAGTAATTGGAAATGACCGCTATGTCATAACTGATACCAACACAACTCAAGTAAACCAAAGACAGTTTGAATCGATACAAGCAGCAGACAAAATAAAGCCTTGGTGTGATTTAACTGATTTCGAGTATGGCGAAATCGACGAAAGGGGAGAAGATAGTTCATCAAGTGACGATTAACTGATTTGATTTCAGAACAAGAGATGAGTAATTAGTTAACGATTTCAATTTTATAAACAAAAATAAGTATTATTATTTTTTTTTATATATCATGAATTGCTTATAAATTTAGTTGGTTTGAATTTTGTTAATAAAAAAAATAATGATGTTATCAAAGGACGTCTATTTGCAATCCGAGATATATATATTTTTTTTGTCCGTTTCTGTGTGGTTTGACAAACCATGTGGTATTGTCAAAAGTTGTGTCTGTGTGACAAAAAAAAAAAAAAAAAAATCTGTGTGATGTCTTTGTGACAAAAAAAAAAATCTGTGTGATAATGTCTGTGTGACAATATCTGAGAGATAATATCTTTTCGACGATGTCTGTGTGACTGATGTCTGTGTGACGGTGTCTGCATGACACGATGTCTCTGTGACAAAAGCTGTGTGATAATGTCTGTGTGACGATGTCTGTGTGACGATGTCTGTGTGACGATGTCTGTGTGACGATGACTGTGTGACGATGTCTGTGTGACAATATCTGTGTGATAAGGTCTGTGTGACGATGGCTGTGTGACGTTGTCTGTGTGACGTTTTTTTTTGATCTGGTGATGTATAGATCTTGTGATATTTCAAATGATAAAAATGGGTTTTATCGAAAAAAAAAAAAATACAATCACTGGGACAGTGATGAAGTCGGATGGCCGAGTTATAATATGAAATATATACTGTGCGAGAGAAATCCCATCTCAATGCCTACTAGTTTAAATATACTACATTTGTAGCTTGTCGACACGGTTGTCGTTGAAAAGTTCAGTTCGTTTCAATAGATGACAATAAAAGGGCGTGTCGGCAAGTTGCTTAAATTATATATATATATTTATTTTTAATCTTTTTTCAAGGTCCTTGCTGGTCAAGGATTTTTGAAAACTTTATTTAATTAACCGCATTTGTTTACCCTATCGAGTTAGCCCTTAATTCTTTAATGTTTATTTGCATGGGTAAATAAGGTATAAAACTATCAGCTAGGCTGATCGTATTTTATGCCAGTGCGGTATTTCAAATATTACTGGAATTATAATTACATCTTTCCGTATTTGAACTGCATAATTTACAAACTAACTTTTGCCGTTTGTTTATAATTTTGTGTTTTTTTTTTTTAAATTAAATTTGTTTAAAAGAATAAATATTAAAAAAAGTACTTATAATATTAATTAATATTAATTTATATTTAAGTAAATGAATTCAATTATGGAAAATCTGGGTCCCATTGCAAGTGATAACTCCTTTATAAAAAATATTCTTTTTAATAATCGTCAATATTTAAATATAGCGCACATAAACGCTCAGAGTATTAGACCTTCCTTAAGAATGTCCAAATTCGATGAATTTAAATGCCTGCTTAATGGCAATTATTTAGATGTTGTAGAAATTTCTGAAACATGGCTCAAATCACATGTAACTAATAATGCAATTCAAATGCCTGGCTACTATTGTCACAGAAATGATCGTTCGATTGTGAGGGGTGGGGGAGTTGCGATATACGTAAAAATGAAGTAAAATCAAACATTGTTTTTCAAATATCTGATGCCAATAATATTGAAGCATTGTTTATTGAAATTGTATCTCTTGTCGGCAAGACTCTAGTTGGTGTTATATATCTTCCACATGGAAACGTGTCTAGTCTGGATAATATTATTGGTGATTTAAGCTGTCTTTACGAAAACACAATTTTTATGGGTGATTTTAATTGTAACCTGTTCAATAACACAAAATGTTATAGTTATAACTTGTCATATGTCCACAACTCTGCTCCCACACATTATGACGTACATCACAATTCCGTTTCTCTGATTGACTATTTTTTGGTAAATGATATCGAAAAGATAAAATTGACGAATCAGTTTCATTCGCCATCGATTTCACATCTTTATAAGTTTTGAAATTCCTATCAAAAGAAGAAAATTCCATGTTGAATTTAAAAATTATGCAGCAATTAACCTCTATGAGCTTGATGAAAAAATAAGAAATGCTAATTTTGAACCAATTTATATTAGCAACGATGTTGATATTCAACTTAATCAATTAAATACAATTATTATTGAACTGTATCAAAGTGTTCCTACTACCAAAAAATATATAGATTATGATAGAAATTTAAAGGAAATGAGTTCGGTTAAAGAAGCTAAAAATTTACGAGATCTAGCCTTCAGAGCGTACAAAAAAAATATGTGTGATACGACTTGGAAAACATATTGTACTTATCGTAATAAAGTAAAAAGCGTAATGAGGAAATTTAAATTATTAATGTGGAGCAATAAATTTAACAATGCAAGTAATAATGAAATGTGGAAAATTTTAAAAAATAATGGTTGCATTGATAATTCTAACACGGATGTAAATATTGATGCAAATCTATTAAATAATTATTTTGTTTCATCCCAAACGAATGAAAATGTTTTGCTTCCTGACTTTGAGGAGTCAACCAATAGTTTTTCATTTAGAAATATATGTGAAGATGAACTCGTGAGTGCACTGTTTTAAGTCAAATTCAACTCGGTTGGTGCAGATAACATTTCTATTAAATTTGTTAAAATAATTTATCCTTTCATAGAAAAGCATTTACTTCATATTTTTAACACAATACTAACGTCTTTGTGTGCCCAAATGTTGGAAAACATCTAGAGTGACGCCAATTAAAAAACGAGGAAATTCTAATCTTTTAGAAAACTTCCGACCTATTTCTATTTTACCATGCTTATCTAAAGTTTTGGAATATATTATGCAATTCCAAATGTTAGATTTTTTAAACACCGAACGACTGTTAAGTGATTGTCACTCTGGTTTTCGTACAGGATTTAGTACAACCACTCTTTTATTAGGGCTTACTGAAAGAATTCGTGAAAACATTAATATGAAAAAAACTTGCGCCCTTGTCTCTCTAGACCTATCTAAAGCTTTCGACACCGTTAATCATAACATATTAACTCACAAATTAAAAGCACTTTTTTCATTTTCGTCCAATGCTTGTAAATTGATTCACTCTTATCTTTCTGATCGCAAGCAATTCGTTAGTTTTACCGATAATATATCCGAAACCAGAAGTTGCACAAGTGGTGTCCCACAAGGGTCAGTGTTGGGTCCGCTATTGTTTATGCTTTATTTAAATGATTTTGTAGAGTCAGTTGCAATCCCAAACACGGACATATTTTTATTTGCAGATGATATTAATCTATTGTTTATTGGAGAGTACCAATTTATGGACTGTTTCGAACAAAATATAAAATTCGGCTTAGAAAATGCTGAAAGCTGGGCAGATAATAACCGCCTCAACTTTAACGCGGGAAAAACCAAAGCTATGCTCTTTAATACAACAACAAGTGAATCCGCCTCACTTAACTTACGTTTTGGAAATATTCAAATCGAGTTTGTTGAGAATATAAAATGTCTTGGTATTATCATTGATAATAAACTATCTTTTGATAAACATATTGATTGGTTATCTTCTAAGGTTAGTAATACCCTACGTAGACTCCATAGCTTAAATTGTTATTTGCCACTTAAAACTCGGATACGCGTTTCGCATGCTTTGCTTATGTCGCATATTGTATACGGATTAGAACTTTACTCTGGTGTATAATAGAATTTTAAGATATATTTTTAATTTACGTATTCACGATCATGTTTCACAGTACTCAATTAAATTTATAAACTGTTCATTTATGGATTATATAATCACTAGACTCTTTTCAATGTTTTACAAAATATTTACTTCAGGGAATCCACCATATCTTTTGAATTTATTTCATTTTTCTCGATCAACAAGTTGTAAACAAATAATTATCCCAAAGATTTCTAATTCTATATTTGAGAGATCATTTCTTGTACGAGTAGCACGTATTGGGAATCCACTTCCTAACAATCTAAAAAATTTTTCATTACCTACAAAAACTATTAAAAGACTATTTTTACTTCATCTAAACTGAATTATGTGCGTTTAATATTGGTTATTATTATTTGTTACCCATTGATATCTATTGCAATGAATATTATATTTAATATTATTATATTTAAAATTATTATTATGTTTTTATATATTATGTATAAATTAATTACACAAGAAGAAAAATTGTATAGAATTATGTCTTTTTATATGTAGCATATAGTTATTATTAGTATGCTTTGTAATCATATATGGCCTTTAAGGCTTGATTATAATAAATAAAAGAAAATAAATAAAATAAAAAAAAGTTCGTCCCATGTGACCTAACATTCCCAATTCGTTTATTTTATGGAATGGTAAAAAATTTATTCCAAATATAAAAATCTAAATGAGTTATTTCATATCAAATAAACCAAAAAAAATTCAAATTTTGGCAAACACCATCTCAGAATTTCATGAAATTTAGTAGCATGGTGAAATAACTCCAATAATGAAATATTTCAATTTCATTCAAAATTTTCTCAATTTCAATGTAAAAATTTAAATTCATTTCGAATTTTCTCAATTTTAAATGGAAATATCTTATTGATTTGAAATATCTTATTGATTTAAAATTTCTCAATTCCAAATGACAATTTTTGAAAACTTTTGCGTCAATAAACACAGAAAAAAAATTGACAGAATACGAAATTGTGAATAAGTGCACTATTTTGACCGAATTAAGTTTGTGACTCGTGCTAGAATAGGGCTATTTACATTTTTCCTTTCATTTTAATTGTAGAATATCTCATGCTATGGTGATGTCTGATATTATGTATGGAGTTTAAGCTTACTCTAGAGTTAAGAATATTATATTATATTCTCATTTAAAACGTCTCAGTGAGGTTTCAGCTATGTACTTCAAACTTTTTTCAAATGTTCGACCAGAAATGTATATGAAAATAAATATTCATTTCAAATACAAATAAAACTATAGAATTTTCTCATGTGTGCTGCCAAAAATTGAATTTTGTCCAACGGTGAAAAATTCATTTATGTCAACAAATTTCCTACGATTACTACAATACTTTTTTTAAAAACACATTACAGCACATACCAAGTTGTCTCGTAAATTAATTTGTTTTTCTTTTCAAATAGCAAAACGGCAAAGAATAATCTGAAATATTGTGTATGAAAAATTGTTGTCAAAACAAAAATATTAAACAAACGTTCAATTCATGGAGCGAACGAAACAAAACGTTTGAAATAGGTACGTTATTCCAATTTTTGACGAAGGGGGACTGGAAAGGAATCGTAGACGCATGATAATAAAGGAAACATGATTAGGGGGATATTAACGAAATTTAGAGAAAGTGTGTTGCGTAATTTTAATAAATTTATCCCCGTCATATACTGGGGCAGATAGGACAAAAAGCTGGAATTAAATCAGAAACACCATGAGTTGTTTAAAAAATGAGCTGTTTAAAAAAATGAATTTTTCGAATTCCCACGGGACCCCCCAAAAAATTTAAGCACGTCAAAAATACACAAAACACTGACTTTTTTTTTATATAATTTACACCAATTTTCGCCATCTTGCTACAAATTTGAAATATGTGGATAACTTCTCTTAAATACCAAATAAACGTAACAAACAAATTGTACATGTGACATAAATTAAATTTCTAAGCCGAGAAACGTACGTTTTATTAGTTAATTGCGTACTATAAAATTATATATATTGGCATAAAGGTGAATCACGGTGCTCTGGAGACATTTAAATACATTTTTTGGCGGTAAAAACAACATTTTTAAAATTTTGATGAATACTTTTTTTTTCTTTCAACTATTTGTTTGGTCAAATTTTATTAAGAATATATTGAAATCCCTAGAGAGTATTTAAAGACCAAATTTAAAAAAAAATCCTTGACAGATTCTTTAGAATTTAGTGGTTAACTACTTTTTTTTGCGAATTTAAAAAAAAAAAAATATAATAAGTTGAATGCAATTTTTTTTGCTTAAGTTTAGCTACTGAAACAACCCATAAAAGATTCATGTAATTTGTCCACCGTAACAAATTATAAAAATTAGTTTTTTTCAAAAATAATCATTTTTGGAGCATTATACTTTTGAACATCGTGGCCAATACAGGGATTAAAGTATATACAAATATTTACCAAACAAACCAAAAACCAATATTTAATAGTTGAGAATATATTACAACTCAAAGTCAAATTTTCGGGAAAATTTGGTCTGAAAATGTAAATATGTTAGTAAACCATGTATTTACTATATATTTGTAAATGTAAGTATGTAGGTCTGAATGATCCGAGTAGGCGTCAAAACGGCTGAACCGAATTGAATAAATTTTTCACACAATATGTATGTTGGGTCTGGGCAGAGTATAGGCTATATCTCGGTGAGATTGGTGGACTGAGCGTGACATCTCCCACATAACAAAAAATTAAAAACTCATATCAGCAATTAGGATAGCAAATTAAATGAAATTTTGGTCAGCGTTATATTTAACCATTCTAAACGGTCTCGCGAAATGTGGCGGTATTGGACTGGGCGTGGCACCCCCAATAGATGGTACATTTTCCAGATGGTGTATGTCAACAGTTATTATAGTGATATCAAGATATTTCACACCAGGGTATCAACCACCCGAAATTTACCACATCAAAATTCACCACAAAGCAACTCACAACACCGAAACTCACCACACTAAAATTCACCACACTAAAACGCCAAACCACACCAACATTCACCACACTAAAACTCACCACACTCAAACTTTTACTGGGAAAAACTCTACGGGGAAGAATTCTACGGGAAAGCCATCTACGGGGAAGATATAAATAATAAAAATGTTCTTCATATTAATAAAATCAATCCATATCCTTGCATTTACAAAATCTTGGCATGTGTCATGCACGGGTCCAGCTAGTAATTGATAATTGCGAACATAACAGTTAAAAAATAACATTTTGTTCTTATTTTATAGTTTCTTATCGTTCAAAAAAAAAAAATATTTATTAAAATTTCTAAAATGTATTTTCCACCAAAAATACCTCCAAGTGGATAATTATTTTTACATGTATTTGTTAGATTATCAAATGAATCTCACTGAATCTCAAATGAATCTCACTTTCTACTTTGTTAATTTAAAATAAGTAAGTTTTGTAAATAGTGTTTCATGTGTAGCCGCGGTAGCTCAGTGGTTAGTGCGTTGGACTGCGAGCCGAAAGGTCCCCGGTTCAAGCCTGGACTGGGGTTAACAACATCTTTTCATAGAAACATTTTTCTATACCGCGCTACCTCTCGGCAGTAAATGGCAAACCTACGAGAGTAAAACATTGCCTATGAAAAGCTCTCACCCGCCGTTCGGATTCGGCAATAAACTGTAGGTCCCACCACTTTGAGTACAAATATAACACGCACAGCTTAAAATGGTGAGAGAGCTCGGCCCAAGTTCTTATAGGACTGTAGTGCCAAACTATTATTATATTATTATTTATGTTTTCAATATTTTCTGTTTTTGAATAAAATATTTTCATTCGGAAAAATCGTTTGAACAATCAGCATCGTTTTCAAATTATAAAACTATCAGGTTATTGGCCCTGCAACGCACACACTGCGCAACGGAAATTTAATTGAGGATACGAACAAGGACAATTACGATGAGCTACACGAGTGTCAAAATTGAAGCCCTTGGAAAGGGCAATTTTGATACATGGAAAATTCAAGTGGAAGCGTTGCTGATAAAGAATGGTACGTGGACATACGTATGCGGAAAATGCAAGAAACCAGATGGACCACCAGCACAAGTTGCCGAATGGGAGTCCGAAGATGCAAAAGCGAGATCAGATTTGATTTTAACAATCTCTCCTCCAGAATTGAAGCACATCAAGAATTGCGTCACATCGAAGGACATCTGGGACAAGCTGCACAACATTTTTCAGTCGAAGGGACCCGCGCGTAAAGCGATGCTGTTGAAATCGCCCATGTCAACAATTTTTTCGACGTCGTCGATAAAATTAATGAAATGGAGTTGGAAGTAATCGATGAACATCTGACGATACTCCTGCTATACAGCATTCCCGATGAATACGAATCTTTCCGAATCGCCATCGAAACACAGGAAAGAAGGAGAAGCTCTAAAAGTAAAACTTTTAGAGGAGTATGAAGACAGAAAGCGGAACGCCGCTGATGTTACACAAGTTGCAATGTTTGTGCACAGGAATGGCAACAAAAGCCACAAGAAATTTGATAAACAAAATCAAAAAGAACACTTCAAGTACAACTGCCATTCGTGTGGAAGAATGGGACACAAAGCCAGGGATTGTAGATCAAGGAACTTCAACAACGACAAGTAGAAGCACTCCGATGGCAAGTATGCAGAATCAAGCCGAAATCCCGAAGTGGCTCTTAGAGCAAATAATGAACGTGCGAACACATGTTGTTTGGACTCTGGCGCATCCTCACACATGTGTTCAGAGAGGCACAAATTTGTCGAAATCGCTGTCCCGAAGTCATGCATATTGAACTTGACGAACAACGAGTCGACGAAAATCGCAGTCTGCGGTATAGTGAAGCTGCACAACAAAAATGGCGTAACTGCAAGACTCGAGGGAACTCTGTACGTTTTTGATCTTCGCTCGAATCATCTCTCAGTCGCAAAAATAAGTGAGAGTGGATACGAAGTTAAATTTAAGCGAAGGAAGCTGTTGTTACGCATCAAGAAACCGGAGAAATGTTGATGGTAGCACAACGAAACAAAGATCTTTACTACGTAGACGAATTTGCCGAAGAATGTAGAGTTGCATACTCAACGCCATTACAAGAATGGCACGAACGTTTTGGACACCTTAACGAGAAGGATCTGAAGGACATTCTAAGGAACCGACATTCTGCGAAATATGTACAAAAGGCAAGCAAACGCAGAAACCGTTCCCGAAGTCGACGTCACAATCTAGTGAAATTTTGGAACTGCGAAATCTACTTCATAAAGAGAAAAAGCGAAGTGGCAGAAAAGTTCATGGAGTACATTCTTGAACTTCAAATTGCATGTCCTTAAAAAAAGTATTTTTAAAAAAAAATAAAATTTTTTGTTGATTTATTATAAGTGTTAAAGGTAAATTCCAATATGGAATTTTGAAGGCAGCATATTTATCAGAATTCGTAGCGGAGATTCTGATATTCACGGGACTCAGAATGATGGTGTCTACGTTGTTTTTAAATAACTTTGTTCTTTTTTAATATTTTTATCTTCGTGTTTTATTATATTTACTTGAAATATATATTTTCGACATTTTCTATAATTTTTTCGGCAAAAAATGATTTTGTCATATTAAATTTCGACATTTTTGGTTTTCGACATTTTGTTTTTCAACATTTTAATTTTCAAAATTTTTTTTCGATTTTTATATTTTTAATTTTATTTTTAATTTTAAATAAGTAAGTTTTGTAATAGTGAATAAAATATTTTCATTCGGAAAAATTGTTTGCACAATCAGCATCGTTTTCAAATTATAAAACTCAGTATTCGCTCAGTATATGAGCCAATATTTATTTTTATAGTACGCAAATAACAAAAACGGACATTTCTCTGCTTAAAAATTGAATTACAATTAAGTATGTCACGTGTTCAATTTGTATGTTAATTATGTTTATTGGATATTAAAGGGAAGTTATTGACATTTTAAATTTGTAGCAAGATGGTGAAAATGTGTGTGAACTTTGTAAAAAAGTTTATGTAAAAATCAATGAATAAATTATTTATCATTTGATCAAAATTTTGTAGTGAATTATGTTCAAGAATCTAAAATTTCACCAAAATCCCACCAACAATAAAAAATGTATTCAACTTTAATCAGACTTACCTACTAACGATTTTAATTAGGCTAAAAATAGAAAATCGCGATCTATAAACTTTTTCGATTTGGACAACATTTTTTGTGTATTACATTTATAACGTGCTTAAACTTTTTTTTGGTGGGGTCTCGTAGGAATTTCGAAAAAGTCGTTTTTTGAAATACTCTAATGACACACATATTGGTATTTCCTGGGGTTCCTGGACATCGGCTTAAAACTTTAATATCTCGTAGAGAAATTAATGAATTTATTTTTTTTTTAAGTAGTATTTAAATAGGACATCTTTAAAAAATAGAATATTATATACGGTTTCTTTTAACAAATGATTGCAATCTTCTTTATTGAAATCTTAAATGAAATTCAGTTTAATTCATTCATTTTGTTAAAATCTGTTTTAAAATCTTTATTTAAATCATTTACAGATTGAATCATCTTAAGTTGCAATCACCTTTCAAATCATTGGATTGCTGGAAATATTAAGCAAAATCTTTGGATCGAATCACAAGATTTTGCAATCAATTTTAATTCAGTGATTTAAATCATCTGTTCCTTTTAGTCTTAAGATTGAATCACAAAAAACATGCAATCATTTTTCAAGTCAAATAATTCAATCCCAAAAATAAAAAAAATCATTTGTTAAATCATTTGGTTGCTGCATAAACGACTGAAACGCAAATGATTTTGCAATCACTTCGCTCAAATCATTTTTTGCACTCAAGATTGGAAGTAAAACAAATTTAAATCTTTAGTGATTTGAGATTTTTCGATTTATTTTTTTAAATCTTTGTGATTTAAAACAAAAATAACACTTTTAATTAACAACAGTTGTGTCTGTGCAATGATGGGAGACGGACGTGTCGCGCCGTTCTCTTATTTTAATTTGTCGTCCGTTTAATAAAATTTTAACACTTGTCGAGTGCCGTGAAATGTGTCGTTTTAAGTGTCATTTCAAGTGTCGTACGCTGCATTTATAAAATTTAAATAATAATAATAACAATTAACGATTAAAAAAAAATACAATAAACAAAACCAAAGAAATATCAACATTTAACAATAATAACAACTACAATAATAACAACAACAACCGTTTTTTTTTGCTCTACAAGCACTGCCTGCTGCCGTCGACGCTGCGTGGATTTTTTTGCAATTGTCAACGCAACGGGCTTATCTATGCCCTCTGCTGCAATTGTTCATTTGTTTTTCGTTCTCTGTCCCTTCCCCATCCTACTCCACGCTACCAGCGTGCGAGGCTGAGACTGCAAGAGTGCGTGACGAAGACAGTGGTGAAGGCCTAACACTCACCACTGTTTAGCTTACGCTCTCAGTTGTCTATCTCAACTGCGCCTGCTATTAATATATTTGTTTGTTTTATATTTACCCAGTAGCGAAAATGTCGCAAAACTTCCGTATAGATTTTTTCAACATTCGTGGACTGAGGGCAAATTTTTTCTCTGTTTATGCGCATGTATCTGTGTATAGGCCACATATAATGGCTTTAGGTAAGACCCAGGTTAGTGAGCGTGCAGATCCACTGGATTTTCAAATACCTGGGTACCACCTACTGCCATTGTTCTCTGTCCATAGGGGTCTCGCCCTTTTATACGAAGTGACGTTGCGTACCAGCACCAACAGCAGCATAGTTTTTCGGATAATGAATTTAATTCTATGTGGATTAAATTCAAAATCTTGTCACACATCATGCACTTGTGTTTTATTTATAGGAGTCCGAATCTAGATTGGGGTCTACCTGTAACAAGTTAGATGCCCTATCTGATTCGATCTCAAATATATTGGAACAGTTTCCAGGCAATGAAATTGTTGTTGCTGGTGACTTTAATGTGCACAACGCCACTTGGTTGAGCCACTCGGGTCTATCAACATAGGAGGGTTGTTATGTTGAGCTGTTTGCCGAGTGCAATCAACTCACTCAATTGGCGAAGGAACCGACGTACCTCCCACGCGTCGGTGGGCAGAGCCAAAAAGTCCTTTTTTGACTTCGCATCATGAAAAATATGATGTAAAAGTCCTTGCACCTCTTGGTAATTCCGACTACTGTATTGTTTCCGCTGCGTTTTCGTATTCTAGTTTACGCGCCTCTGCGATTAAAACCCCGAAGAGGACTGTATGGCTTTACGAAAAAGCAAATTGGGATGCGTTAAATGATTTTTTTCGCAACTTTAATTGGAAATTGTGTTTCGCAGATAGAGACATAAATGTCGCGGCCTTAATGGTACAAAATATTATTTTATTGGGTATGCGGTCCTTCATACCTTCTAAAAAGATTAGCATTAAACCCAAGGACCACTCTTGGTTTAATGAGACTTGCAGGATTGCAGTCAGGTCGAAAGACGAAGCCTTTCAGAATTGGCGTTCTAATAAGAATGCTGATACTGAAAGACTTCGCATTCAGGCTAGGAATCGCTGTAATGCCGTGATCGCGCGTGAAAAGTTTCTACACGAACAAAGCGCGCGCAAAAAGGTCCTACTCTACCATAGAGGTAGTAAAAATTTCTGGTCATTTGTTAAAAGGGTGAAGAATCAGACGACATCGTCTACTCCAACCCTTGTTATGAATGGCCAGACCTTCACTGACCCGGTTGATAAAGCTAATCTCTTGGCAGAATTATTTGCAAATAATTCAACGCTCCCAGTTAGCAATCAACCACTGCCCGTAGTTGAATATGTTTCTTCTGCAATGCCGGAGATACATTTTCGAACTCGGGCAGTTAAAAAGATTTTAGCAAATCTCAATATTAACAAAGCTTCCGGGCCAGATGGCATATCTGCCCATGTGTTGAAGAAGTGTGCGTCAACGCTGGCTTGTCCATTGCGTAACCTTTTCAACATCTCGTACACTACAGGAGTTTTTACATCATGTTGGAAGGTTGCCAATGTTCAGCCAGTTCCGAAAAAGGGCGAAACTACGAACCCTGCTAATTACCGACCCATTGCAATATGCTCTGCGCTATCCAAGGTAATGGAAAGCGTAATAAACTCCCACCTTGTGAACTATCTCAAGCGAAACGAATTACTTAGTGACCGGCAATATGGTTTCCGTAGGACCAGATCCACCGGTGACTTGATGGCGGTCCTCTCATAAAAGTGGAATAATTGTATTCAACTTTTCGTGGAGAGGAAGGTGGTTGCTCTTGATATTTCCAATGCTTTTGATCGAGTGTGGCATGATGCCCTCGTATCAAAACTTATTGCATATGGTGTCGGTAATTCTTTTACTCGATGGATATCGAGTTTTCTCCAGGGTCGTTCAATACGAGTTGCGATGGATGGTGTTTTCTCAGAACAACATTTCATCAATTCTGGAGTTCCGCAGGGTTCCGTCCTACCCCGTCCCTATTTCTGGTATTTATCAATGACCTTCTGTCATTGACTCAGAACCCAATTCATTCCTTTGCTGATGACAGTAACATTTGTCATTCATATTCGTTCAACAAGCGCCCAAACTCTTTGGAGATTGAGAGTACTTTTACTCTCAATCTATGAATGACACACTCAACATTGACCTTAAATCAATCTCCGAGTGGGGTCTTGCTAATAGAGTTGATTTTAATGCAAGCAAGATCCAATGTTGTCTTTTATCTCACAAAAGAATGGATTCACCCCTCCCTCCCCTCAATATGGACTCTGTCGATATTGTGCAGTCAGCTGCTCTTGACGTTCTGGGCATATCAATTCAATGTGACCTCCGTTGGAATGATCACATATTTGATGTGTCGAAAGAAGCGGCCAAGTGCCTGGGTTTTCTGAAACGGTGTAAGACATACTTCACTCCCGCTGACTTGTCTACACAACTTATATTCGGCCTAAGATGGAATACAATTCGCACATATGGGCAGGGGCTTCAAAATCTTCTTTGGAGTTCCTGGATCGAATCCAACAACGTGCAATATATTTAATAGGGGATGTAAATATTTCATCCTCTATTGGTTCTCTTGAGCACCGAAAGACCGTAGGGTGTGTAAGCCTGTTTTATAGATATTACAATGGTAAGTGTTCGAGGGAAATACATGGCCTGATTCCACCAGGTCGTGTATTCTCTCGTTCTACGCGGGCATCGAACCAGCCCACCCCTTCGTAGTCCACTCGGTTCTCAACAGAACTACGCATTACAGAGATAATTCGTTCTTCAGCCGCACGATACGTTTGTGGAACAATCTCCCTGCGTCTGTTTTTCCCGACATTTTTAATATTGGGAAATTTAAAGCAAATATCCACCGACACTACTCCATCTTTCCTCCTCCCCTTAACCTACAATCCTTTCTTACGATCAACACTGTGCATTGCATGAATAGGGGGCATCCTCTGAGCGTTGGTGAATTTGTAAAAAAAAAAAAAAAATTTAAACAATATGTGTTGAAGAATTCTTGTTAAAAGAAGTAGTTAGCTTGTTCAAATGTAACTCGCGTTACAACCAATGACCGACAGCATCGACTTATGAGTAGAGCACAGTGGGCAGCGAGTACCTAGTGTTGTCGAAAATCGCAAAACCATAATTTTGTTTTTGTAATACAGTAATCTACATCTTCATCTGTATTCTTTACTATGTCATTGTTTTAGAAATTTTTAATATTTTAGAAAAAAATATACTAGATATTTTTTTTTTTTAATTAATTTCATTTACAGAGATGAAAACAAAAACGTTACGGACACGTTCCGGCAAAACTGATTATATTGTTATTTAGTACACAATTTCAACAAATTTTTGTTGTACCAAGATGAAATTTTGTCAAGTGCTTTATATTAATGGAAAACATTCTAATAAAAAATTCAAATTAAAATTCTATTTAAAAAAAAATATTTTGAGTGATAATTTTTTTTTTACTTTTTAAACCAATAATACCAACCAAACCAATAATAATCCAATAATTAAATGAACGTGAACATAAAAAATATTTATTAACTTTTTATCTTTTACTAACTTTTTACTTTTTTTTTAATGAAAAACATTCTAATATTCTTCCTGAAGTTCGCAACATATATTAATTTATTCATTTCCCATTAAATTCTTGAATACTTATTTAAATATTTTTATTTCGAATATCATTTGCATATTTGTTAGAAAAATATTTAAAACTAATTATTTTTATCTTATCTATATATATAAAAATGAAATGTCCTGTGTGTGCCAGAGCATCAAGGGTGAACGAACCAACGGATTTTCTTGATTCTTTTTGTATTTTGTTCGTGTCAATGCAAGAGTGGTTTAAGAAAAAAACTCGGAAAACCCACAAGGAAAAGCCGGAAAATCGAAAAAATCTAAATTTTACCCTAGGAACTTGAAATTTGGACAGGGTGTTCATTTCCCGACGTAAGGGCTCACTACGAAGGGATTTTTGAAAATTCGCCTCCAAAGGTACAAAAATGGGCGTGGCAAAACGGAACTTTTAATTCAAAATATCTGTGTGTCATGAAATTGGGCTCAGTAATATATATTGTTGATTATCTTTTTGGTAAATGTGGGCGGAATATAAAGGGCGTGGCACCTTCCATTAATATGATTTGACATGATTTTATTTTTGGGATTGAAAAATGATTGCATGTTTTTTGTGATTCAATCTTAAGACTAAAATGAACAGATGATTTAAATCCCTGAATTAAAATTGATTGCAAAATCTTGTGATTCGATCCAAAGATTTTGCTTAATATTTCGAGTAATCCAATGACTTGAAAGGTGATTGCAACTTAAGATGATTCAATCTGTAAATGATTTACATACATTGATTTAAATCAAAAAATATATTAACAAATGAATTGAAAAAAGATTGCAATCTATTTCTTTAAAAAGTTTTGTGATTTGCTTTTTTAAATCAGGTAAATGAATTGAACTCAGGGAATTGAAACATTTTTGTGGATTTGCAAATGAATTAAATCCAAAAAAGATTCAATCTTTCACAGCTCTGATGTGCAAGTTCATGTGGAAATTCCAAAAAGTTAGCATATTGAATTATTTTAGAAAAAAATATAAATCATGTACTTTCTTTGTATATTTACACTTTGTTCCATTCCGGACGGGACAAACAGTTCCGTATAGAAATTATCACTACGATTTTTATTCTAAAAATACTTTTTGCGTGCAAATATTTTTTTTTTAACTATTTAGAAACATAACTGAGATAATGTACGTTATTTTTATATATGTACACTATGTTCCTAATGTTTATAGTTCTTTCGTAATAAATCACAGAATAATTTCGGACTTTCCGTATGAAAATTTGCACTACGAATTTTTGCTAAAAATAGTTTTGCTTTAGAAACAGAGGATTCAACTCTGTAAAAAATTTTTTTAGTTTAATATGATAATATCCGGACGGGGCAATAGGACACCCATATATAAAAATCAAAATTTGTCCGTTATATTAGTTTCAATTATTATTTTTAAGCTTTAGAAATAAAAATATTAATTTAGAAATACTATTTAAAAACAGAAAATTATATTATAACTGTTTATTCGTTTACTCAAAGTACATGAACAATTGGTATATTTACAAGTTTTGTAGTAACGTAACTTTATGAGTTTTTTTATACGTTACTATTAACGGAAAAGAATTTTCTTTTGCGAATATTTTGATTCACATATTTAAGATTACAAATACACAGTTATTTCAAAGATTTGAGCATTTTGATTTTATGTCGTGGACGACGTTTTTCTGGAAATGTCCAATTAACTATTATATAAAATTTATTAAAATTCTGTTGTATAGTAATAGTGATACTCAATTTTTTTTTTAGTTGATATTAATAATTTTGAATAATTTTGAAATATTGGTCAATAAAATTACAAATGGAATATTGTTAAAAAAATGGTTATAGAATAACTGGGATTTTATGATTTTATAATATTGACAATGCGGCGGATGTGGTTTTCATATATATCTATTCATTTTTCAACCGAACCCTTCTTTAATCCTATAATTTCTTGTTTTTTTGTCTGCCAATATTATGGCGATCGTCTTTCAAATAAAAAATAAGTCGAATTAAATCCATTTCACTTTGTTTAATTTTATTATAACATTTGAAAGCAAACAGCTGTTTTCGGAGTGTTTTTAGAGGATCGATGAGGTAGTTGATTTGAGCGTATTCAATAAAAGTGAATCGAAACTACTTCCAACATTGGATTGCTGGGATTCCATAATCGGCATGACTACATTGAGCTCTACGGTATATTTTTCTCTATCTCTTGCTAAATTCTCTATCATGTATTCGTATCCAAGGTGTATTTAACAAGGTGTGGAAAGTGTAAAAACCAGGGTTCGGCAATATTCATAAATGAATATTCAAAATTATTCACTCACGATAAATCTTCATAATTGAATAAGAAAGTTCATAATATAAGAAAGTTCCGCAATAAAAGTTTTGTGGTCAAAAAATTGTTCATTGTTGGTCATTGACCACTCCAAATGGTATCATTAGGCATCCCATAATGTCCGCAATCGATTTTCGCAATAACAATGTTTGGGAAAAAATTGGTTTTCGGACCCACTATTGGTGGTCATTGACCACTCCAGGCATCCCATAAAGTCTGCAATCGATTTCCGCAATAAAAGTTTTGTGGTCAAAATTGGTAATTGGTGGTCATTGTACCACTATAAATGGTACCATTAGGCATCCTATGATGTTTTTTTACCCATTTTTGTGTGGTCATGACCACAAAAAGCAACACTTAACTACGTACACAGCGTGAATAAAAAGTTTTGCAAAATTTGATCTTTTTCATTTATGAATATGAATAACTTTACTCTCGTTCACGAGCAAAGTTTTTCAAATCTATAACGAGTATTCACTTTTGATCGTACTCATCTAAGGCAACGAGTGTTCATGAACTGTGAAGCAACGATATGAAATTTGTGTTCACGTTCATGAGCATGAGTGAACGTGAGTGAATATTTCCGAACTCTGGTAAAAATTGATCTCTTTGTTTATTTTTAATAAATATATTTTTTGTCATTTGTTTTTTGCGTGTCCTCGTTTACGGTTCATTAATATTGAAATAAAATAAAATTGTCAAAACTATTACGGAACGGACATATCGGACAAACAAATTCCGTGATCCCATCTTCTATCTATGGACAGTCGTGAAAATAAAACGGAAATAATACATTTTGTTCACGTTCCTAGCGATCCCCATAAGCGAAAGCTATGGAGCGATTCATGTAGAAAATTTGTTCGCGGATTTACCAACATTTTAAAAATAGTGGTTATATTGTATCCCATGGATGAAAACTTAGGCGTTCATATAAGGCCGCTGTGCTCGGTTCGGGCATAGCAATGATAAATCCGCTGAATCTCGATAATTTCTACATGACTGCTGAGAAGTTCAATGTTTCAGGACTTCCATTTATGCCCCTTTTTATGTCTTCAACGGCCAAGACAACATGTACATCAACTGCTTCTGATTATCAAGTAGCTGCTTAGACATGTGATGCCGTGGCACCTTCCATAAATCCAACAAATAAAACGCATTAACTTATTTCGGTCATAGTAATAGTAACAATAGACGAAAAGGATCATTTAACATTTAATCACCACGTAAAATGGGGGGGAAGGGGAGATTATGCAAAGGGTCGTGGCATTTTTCAATCAGCACCTAATTTTTAAAAGATATAACTGCTGACTATTCTAATACAGCTTGTCTAAACTTTACCAACGTCGAACACTCGTGCACTTGAGCCAGGATAAGTTGTCTTAAGCGAGTGTGAGGATGTGTTATTGAATTGAAAACAACACGTTTGTTTTTTAGGAAAATGTTATGACATTTTAAAAATTTAATAAAAACGAAATCGGAAAGTAAAACATTTCCTTTATAAATTAAAACAAATTAATTGACGTTATTATACAGAAAATTTAATAAAAACAAAAATCGCACTGACTTTTGTGTACAGACAAATATTTCAAATTTGAAATATGTGTACAGAATTACGCTCAAATTTTTAGCCTCAATTAAAATGCATGTTTGTATGTATTAGTTACAAGGTGTGAATATTTTTCTTTTGCCATCAAATATTTTTAAAAGCTTAACATATAAGTTCAGTTTGTAGAGTAAATGAAAATTGTCAATTTCTTTTTACCATATAAAAGGTGAAAATATTCAAAAATGAGTTCAATTACTACAAATATTTTGTATTTTATTTTAAAAATAAATCATTTTCTAAGGATTAAAGTCAATATATATTTGACCAAAAAGTTAATTTAAGCCGGTATAAAGTAAAAATCACTGTGACCGGTTCTCAGCTCACCATTGACCGATCATGCCACTTTTCTTGCTGACACATTCATTGATCTAGCTCTTTTAGTTTTACTGTAATCGTGATATTACAGATTGACTCAGGAGATCATGCTGATCACGAATATATATACTTTTCCATACCGGATATGTTTCCTTCTGCGTGTTACAAACGGCGTACCAAACTGAATATACCCTTTCACTCTTAGTGTAGGATAAACACATAAAAACGTAGTTTAATAGGTTATTATTATTATTGTATTGAGTTAATGCACTGCGACCTAATAAGATCTATTGTGCCCCGCTTGGAGCCATAGTTGACAGAGTTATCAACTGTGGCCCCTCCCTAGTTCATTCAGTGGTATCCTGATTTGCTGGGGATTCTGATGGTTGTACTATATCCTTCTAGAGGACATCAGCCAAGCCTATCTTAGTAAGAAACCTAATTATTTCGATTGGCTTCATTTTCCTGATATCAGTATGGCTTCGTTGAGTGAATCCAAGAATTTTATTCCTTGTGCGCATAAGGGCTGGACAAGTTCCCAGAAATGCTCTGGGTTTTCGTTCTCCTCCAGACAGTATCTACATGTACTATCGGATTGTATACCCATTCGTGTGAGATGCTCTCCCAGTCTGCAGTGACCTGTGAGACATCCAGTCAAGATTCTCAAGTTGTTCTTTGTTAACTTAATACATTCTTTGAATCTTTTGAGGCAATATGTCCCAATAAGTTTCTTTGATTGTCGTAGCTTTGGTAGTCCCAGCCATAATTCTTCTTTAATAGGTTGAACTTTGGAGAATTAGATTGGGAAGAAAAATATGTCTATACGCCATTTCAAAATTTGAATTTATGCCAGTTATGTATTTTTCCGTCGAGATGAGAACAATCCGAGCTTCCGTTCGGGAAACTTGATTGGGCCAGTGATATAACAGTTTTGTTATTTAAACTATTGAGTTGATATACAAGTTTACAATTTTATTTTTGCATTTTCAGATATTACTTTAAAAAAACAAACGCCATCAAATTCAAATATTCCAATATATAACCAAGAAGTAGTGAAGGAAATAGTGGAACAAAAAAACTTATTAAATTCAGCATCATTAAAGAAACCATTACAGTTACAAGAAGATAAAATTGAACGTGAAGTCCATACATGCCAGGCTAAGCCAACTACAGCTCATGTCCAATGTTCAAATCCCGCAATACAACCACCATTGCACCAAGAAGTTCTTCAATGCAACAAGAACGCAATGATTGATGGGTGTTCATTTCAATCCATAAAATTGTCCGCCGGATCGGATCTGTCGGAATCAAAAGAGCATAAATCAGTTGCCTCCAGCAATCCTAAATCAAACACAGTTGATATCGTAATTTCTAATGAATTTACCAAAGAATGCAGTGATAGCCTATTGTTAAAGAACAACATCCATGACAAAGGATACACACACATTTCTAACGCAGTCACACTCACGATTGCAAATGTAAATGTCACCCCGAAACCGGCAAAGTCGGAAATTGCTTTTGTGACCTTAGAAAAAAAAAACAAGAGTAAATATTCTGATACTCGACAGACTTCCATAGACGAACGACCAAGTTTAATGATAATACCACATACTGGAGAACATAAGCAGGAATCTCTGCTCAAAACCAAACCAATTCATCGTTTAATGATGAAATGTACCAGTCCGCGCGAGAAGCGTTCTAAATCACTAAACTCTGCTGCAGCATTGGCCGAAGCTGCAGTAGAGCGACGATTTTCAACGGCTTCGGAGGGAAAGTCAAAAACAAGTGATGAAATTGAGAAAACGGATGAAATAGCTGATTGCTGTGTAGACTATGACGAAGAATGGTTGTTGAAGAACACAGACGTTACAATTTTACCAGATAATACAAAAGTTAAAAAAAATTATGTCACAGATGAAACTGAGCAAAACAAACAAAAATGTGGTGATGCCATACAAATAGACGTAACACATTTTCAAGACAAAGAAGCTGAAGAAGACTCAACAGCTAACATGGGTAGAAATCAATTGGCTACAAAAAAGGTTCAAGAACAGAAAGAAGATGTAGACTTTGAAATTGCTATACAAACGGAAACAGCCGTTGATAATAAGACAATTGGTAAATCACTGTACTGTGACGAACAATTACTTATCTCATCAAGCTCCACATCTTCAGTATCTACCAATAATAACACTTCGCACGAGTCATTATCTAACCAGTCCTCTAATTTGGCAACAGTAAAGTCTCCAACGACTAATCTTAAGGCAGCGCCAATGATGACTACTGCTCACACAGACCTAACAGCAATAAACTCATACGCCAGCGTACTGGAAATGCTTTCCACCTTCAACATGCTCTCTTGGAAGGAACGCATAGGCACAGCTCGCGGCACGAGCATGCGATTTCAACTAAATGAATTTAATCTGCTGCAGGTGCATGAACGTTGCCAGTCACGTTATCGCATACACACGGCCTTTGAAAAGCCCATATATGAACGCGAATCACACAGCACAGAAAACACAGATCCTCTTCTGTATTTGTGTCGTCGGTGCAATTGCCATGGTCCTGCTGGTGACTTCTTGGCACCAGGTGAGTGACTTTCTTACTGTCATAATAGTATTTTATTTCATTATGTTTAATTTCAGAATTTTGTTCCTTGGAATGTTTAAAACGCGACTCTCGTAAGCGTCAACGCGATTTTGTAGGAGTAGTGCGTAAGCGTCAGCGCAAAGATATTTCCGCAACAACAGTCGCCAGCCTAACGCCTGCCGCCATACAAAATCTTTCAAATAATGCAGAATCGCTCCTAGTGAAGAAATACTTTCGTTGGTCTACGTACATCACTGGCAAAATGGGTGACGTAGCTGCTCCAGTTGATCTATTCCTAAATCCATTTCCAAGCGGACCCAATAACTTTAAAATTAGCATGAAACTTGAAGCCATTGATCCGGATAATTGCTCACTGTTCTGTGTATGCACTGTGATTGATATTCAAGGTTATCGCTTGAATTTAGGATTTGACGGCTACGATCGAATGTATAGTTTTTGGGTTAATGCAGACTCCATGGACATTTTTCCACCTGGCTGGTGTGCTAAAACGAATCGCATATTACAACCTCCTCGCGGATACGAAGCGGCAACATTCAATTGGCCTGCGTACCTCATTAAAGAGAAGGCCATAGCCGCACCACGCCAATTATTTACTCATCTGAACTCATCATCAATGCCATCGAGAAATCCATTCCGGGTAAATATTGAACACAACATACACTTTATTGCACATTCTGACAGTTATATGATAATGTATTGTTATGAAAATTTAATCTACGAAAAACTGTTCTATAAGTTCGTATCTCTGGATTGTGTACAAAAGTTTTATATTTGGTTTTAACAAGTATTATTTCAACTAGTGTTAATTAACTTCATTTCTTTAAATAACAACTTTAATAATAATAGGCGTTTTTTTTATTAGTTCAGAGCAAATTGAAAAGAGCACAAACGGTCAAAATATGTTCTTCGTGTATTACTTTTGGTCGGAGCAGTCAGTGCTTTAAATTCGTGTTTTTTTTATTGCCTCGAAGAGCTCGATAAACATGTTCGACGTGCACTGAATTAATTACACAGGACAACTTAGTATGATTTTCCGATGGACGTCATGATTCTAATCACTACCTCATACTCAGTTTTTTCAGATTGTCTCCAGTTTTTGTGTTACTACGTAAAACAAATATATGGCAATTTACGTATTTTTCTACATATTTTGGTCTATAACTGTTTACAGATTTGAGAATTCCATTGAGAATACTTCAGCTAATATTTTGAAATAACAACATGAAATTCGGATTGATCCGAACAATGTTATGACCAATCAAACGCAAAAAATATGAATTTTAAGGTTACCTATTATTTGTTGCATAACATCTATGATTTTCATAATTAAATAAAAGTTCATATCTTATATCAAACTTGATTTATAATTCTATACCTTCCTCTTACTTTGTTTTTGCAAATCACTCTTTAAATCCTCAGCTTAAAGTGAAATTCACAAATTCGATATGAACATAAGCAGGAAAATATTTTATTTTATTTTAAAAGTATGAACATTTAGTAAGTGATCTTCATTTGACTCTATTGTAGGATACTGGCGCAAACTGAATTCTACTGATTTAAGGTTTTGTTGAAATTTCTATGAATAATTGATGAAGAAAAAAATTATATTGTTTAAAAGTAGCACCACAAAAGAAAATTTAAATCAAAAATCGTAAGCGTGAATTTGTATTTAATCTAAAGATCGTGGATAATTATAAAAGGTCTCCATTGTTGTCTAGTATTATTGTAGCAGACCGTTCACAAGCAAAATGCATCCCTGCCATTTCTTTTTTTATCGTAAATGAAACCTGGAACTAAAGTGATAAATTTATTAAATGAAGCCATTGGACAAAGAAAAGTGCCATAATAAGATATAAAATATATTATTCAGTAAAGTATTGATCATTAGTGTTACATTGTTTTATTTGAGCGTACTGCTCTGAACTAAAAAAAGAAAAACGACTAATGTTCACTCACGAGACGCACTAGGTCACTTTCAACTCACAACTGAAGTGCTGCTCATCTGATACGGCGCCCTTATATACTGCATACATCAGTTCATGCAGACATTCTTCGACATGTTTCGCGAACCTTCTACACTTATCGCGAATGCTGCATGCTATACGCATCTCATTCTCACTCTTGTGTTTAATGCGCTCAGTGCGCTAAATGGTCTTCCGTGTCGTTCCAACACATTGCTTAATACGCTGAATTATCTTGCGTCTCATTCACTCTTATTAAATGGTACAGTGGAGAAAATTACATCTTTTCGTAACAGAATCTACTAATTTTACGGAGAATCTTTCTCTCGAACGCTCCCAGTACTCTCTCATCGATGGAGGCCAGCGTCCATGTTTCCGCACCAAAAAGTAGGACGGGCATGATGAGTGACTTGTAGAGCGTTATTTTGTCCGGCGAGAGAGGGCTCTAATTCTCAATTGCCTGCTGAGCCGAAAGTAACACCTGTTGGCAAGAGTTATTCTCCGTTTCATTTCCAGGTTGACGTCGTTGTTGCTGTTTATGCTGGATTCCAAGTAGTCGAAGTCCTTCACAATGTCGAACTTGTGGGTGTCAAAATCAGATTTTTGTCCGACTAACTCTTTTTTGCTTGTTGACACAAGGAACTTCGTCTTGTCCTCGTTCACTGCTCGTGTGCTCCTGCCAATGATATCAATATCGTCGGCATAATCGAGCAGCATGACACTTTTGTTGAGGATAGTGCCGCTTTGACGGAGTTCGGCAGCTCGAACTATTTTCTCATCAATAAGCTAAAAAAGTCGCACGATAGGGAGTCACCCTGTCTGAAACCTCGTTCGGTATGAAATGGCTCGTAGAGTCGTATAATCGTTCCCTTATCGGAGTGTCGAAGACGGCTTTATAGTCGACTAATAGGTGGTAGGTGTCGATCTGTTTTTCTATGGTCTTTTCCTGGATTAGGCGCAATGTGCAAATCTGGTCTATGGTGGACTTTCCAGGTCTGAAGCCGCACTGATAAGGTCCAATCAGTCTGTTGACGATGGGCTTCAGTCTTTCACATAATACGCTCGATAGAACCTTGAATGCGATATTGAGTAGGCTGATCCCACGGTAGTTGGCGCAGATAGTGGGATCCCCTTTCTTAAGGATTGGGCAGAGTACACTGAGGTTCCAGTCACTTGGCATGCTTTCATCCGACCATATTCTGCTTACGAGCTCGTGCATGCTCTCTATTAGTTCTTCGCCTCCGGTCTTAAACAATTCAGCAGGCAGGCCATCAGCACCTGCGGCTTTGTTGTTTTTCAGCCGAGCAATGGCTGTTCTGACCTCGTCATGGTCGGGTGGCGGAATCTCAACGTCGTCATCAAGTACTGGGGTTGCCGGGTTTGCTTCTCTATCGGTGGAATTGCGGTCATCATCACCGGTCAGCAGTTTAGAGAAGTGATCCCTCCATATTTTCAGTGCGCTCTGGATATCTGTCACTAGATTTCCGTTCTCATCTTTACAGGAAGAGGCTCCGGATTTTGAACCTCCGGCTAGGCGTATTATTTTCTCGAAGAATTTTCGAGCCTCATTCCTGTCCCCATGCATCTCAGTCTCCTCACACTCACGTCTTTCTGCCTCGCTTTTTTTACGCCTGAAAAGACGTATCTCTTCCCTCCTCTTCTCTTTGTATCGCTCCTTCGCAGCTCGCGTAGCTACTGACTGCAGGGTGGATTTGTACGCAGCGTCTTTCTCTGCAGTGGCCACGCGACACTCTTGGTCATACCACTGATTCCTCAGGGGGCGTTGGAATCCAAGCACCTCTTCGGCAGCCGTACGCATAGAGCAGGAGATATGATTCCACTGCGCGCTTATATCATCGAGAAGAGGAGTGCTTTGTCTAAGCAGGTGTGAGAGTCGAGTGGAAAAGGCTTGCGTTGTCTGTTGTGATTGCAGCTTTCCGACGTCGAGCTTTCTCTGCGTTTGATTCCGTACGTTCTTCGCAGCGCTTAAGCGTGTGCGGACCTTGGCTGTTACAAGGTAATAATCCGAGTCCATATTGGCACCTCGGATAGTGCGTACGTCCATCACGCTCGCAGCGTGTCTTCCGTCAATCACAACGTGATCAATTTGGTTTTGAGTTTTATGATCGGGCGACAACCAGGCCTTGTGGATATCGAAATGTTCGAATCTAGTGCTACTAACTACCATGTTTCGTGCTGCGGCGAAGTGATTAGCCTCGTTCCGTTATCGGAAGTGTTGGCATGGCATTTTTTGCCCACCTTGGCGTTAAAATCGACTAGCACGCTTTTGATATCGTGGCGGGGGGAGCACTCGTATGCGTTGTCTAGGCGCTCTTTTGTCTCGTCATCTTTCTCGTTCGTTGGAGCGTGTGCACAAATTAGGCTGATGTGGAAATATTTAGCCTTGATGCGGATTGTTGCCAGCCTTTCGTCCACGGGCGTGATATCACAGGACGCATGTTTCGAACAGCACTGTCCCGTCGATCGCATCTCCCGGATAGCGGCGATGTTAGCCTTATATTTTTCGAGGACATCTGCCAGCTGGATAGAGGCACCTTCCCTATAATGAGTCCGGACATTCCAGGTGCATATCCGTAAATCATGGTCCTTAAAACGTTTGCGTGGGTGGTCGTCGTTGTAATCGGTCGTTATCCGAGGCTTCTTTTTTGTGTTCATTGGACGCATAGGTTTTTTTCGTGGTGGGACCCAAACCCAACGCACGAACCCTCACTCTGAGAGAGATGCTCGCCACTCACGTTAGCCGACTTGTACACCGGGTGGTGCAGAGCATAAAAATTAAATAACTTAAAAATAATCTTTATCAAATTAGCATGTTATGAAATGGAATGGTATATTTTCATGCATTAAAATTTTTAAAATATTAATTCATATTTTTTTTATATATAACTTTGTCTGCGTCATTGGTTATTTTTTGTCATATTGGATCCTTTTGACTTTTGAATATCCAACTAAATAAAAGTCCAATGACGTAGTTGGGTTCTGGGAACATTTAAATAAAAGTCTCTATGAAATCGAGGTTCAAATAAAAAGGTCAGATCATGAAATTTTAAAACAGAGATAATTGAAAACAAAATCCAATTTTAGAATTTTGTAAAAATTTGATACAAGCAGGGACCCTAAGAACAAGAATCGGATTTTTGTGACCAGAACCGTTGTTTAAAAAATGTGTGTAAGCGGAACCGGAACCCATTTAATATGCTTGGTTGGAACTGGAATCAGAATCACTATTTTAAAAATCTCAGAACCACTCCGGAACCGATAATCCAAAGGGTTTTAGTTCCTGGTTAGAAAAATATTTTTTGATATAGTACCGATTTTATTTTTCTTGTATATCTTACATTATATCAAGATTTACGATTATACATTATATCCCTAAAAATATAAAAAAAAAGTTATAGATGGTTATGCCTTGTTCTCACTCAGTATGGTTACTGTTCACACTGTGTTTTACGTAATTTAAGTTGACACTTTTTTGACAATTGATGCTAACCCTTAAATGCCCACTGGTTCCGCCAGGAACCAACGGAGGAAATCAAAACTTTGTTTAACGAATTTTATTTAATCTTCCCGCTTCGACTTTTAAAATGTTTATTGATCCAAGCGCCACCGTTTGCGCCGATTCCCGTTTGAAACAAACTTCATTTACCGGCTGTATGTAAAGTAAGAGAAACCAACCTCAAAAAAATTATCTTTTGTAAAATTGCGTACTTTCAAAAAAATATTATAGTGGTGAATTTGTCGAATTCGATGCTGAAAAAAATATTGTCGTGATCGCTGTAGTATCTAGAAGCTATTGTGAGTGTTTAAAAAATATTTTTTTATTTTAGTGGATTTTTTGAATTTTTGGTTGGTTCTATGCGGAACCATCAGGCACCGGGAGTTCAAAATTGAGCATATGTGAAATTCTATAGAAACGTTATTTTATGTTTTTTTTTAAGTTTGTTGTTTAAAACAACAGAATTCCTGATCGAACAGAAGAGTGCTTGGAAATTAATGGTGTGAATACGACATCAACAATGGCTGGAGTGAATCCATAAAAAAGAACTGTTTCATCAAAACAAATCACAAATATTCATAATTTTAAACTTTTTTTACATTTTCCACTATTTTTCATAATAAAATTTCTTGACTTTTAATTTAAAAATTCTTAAGTACAAAATGCATTTTTTCAATTTTGAAGTCCGGGTGCCCAGTGGTTCTGCAAGGAACCAGCGATGTTTTTTTGATCTGTCTAAACGAATAACGGTTTCGATTTCGGTTTTTTCCGCGATTCGGTTACGGTTTCGGTTTTAAGTTTTTACAACGAAACGGTTTCGGTATAAAAAAAAATGTTTAAGAGTGCTGGTGGTGTTTAAAATAATCGAATATTGTATATCTTTTGAAATACAAACTGGTTTGCCAAGTTATTTTCAAATTGTGTTATTGGGGTAAAGTAAGAATCATTTTCTGTGGTAATGTGGGAAACGTAATTTAAGCAACAAACGTAATGTTAGTGCAACTATTGTGTTATATGAATTATTTAATGGATTTCGCCAATTAAAAAACTTCAATCGTGACCACAAACCAATGAAAAGCAAAATTTTGACTTCACCTGAGATATAATCTGATTGCAGAAGAGAGCCGACAAGCGAACCTTAAACTAGAGCAACAAGAATACATAGGTAAATATTCTTAAACTTTATAAGAATAAGAAGAACTTTGTACAATTTTCATCCAAAGAAAGTAAATTTCCACAATTCAGTGAAATGCAATTTCTGCAAACTGTATACTTAAAATGTACGAACTTGACGACCAGCAACTACACCTGTGTCTATTATCACTTAATAAATTCTGACTAGGAGTAAATGCACTTTACTTTTCGTATTTTCTTAAGTAGTTACTAAGATGTTTATAATTTTAAACAATTCAAAATCTTAAGGCCATAATAAAATGAACATATACATTCATAATAAATGTATCATCGCATGGCAATAAACAGACGCATGACAACAGACAGTCGCATGGCACGACACTACATGTATGTATCTAGTACAGTTATCTAGTTGGCAACAACAACGAGTATTCTTTGTGGCACAAAAAAGTCCCGCCAAAAATTCTATCAAAAGCTTGGATGCTGCTTTATTTGCATTTTTGTTGTTGTTGTACTTTCAAACGAGTCAGCAGATTTGTGAAAAAATACAAATAGAATATCAGCTAAATGAGGTACACTGTGAAAATGTTTATATATATATATACATATATTTTTTTTTGTTTTATTTTATAAGTTATATGAAATAATGCACATAGAACTTAACTTAAGAAAAACTTAATGATTTTACAATTAATAAAAAAATTATGTATAAAAGTAAAACAAAAATAATTATGTGAATAGCACAGTGCATATGCACAATCGATGTACGAACTAGCGTAGCGAAGAAAAGAGAAAAAAAAACATTGTTTTGCCTATTTTATCTTTTTGAAGCGACTTTTGAAGCACTTTTGAAGCTATTTACCGCTTCAAAAGTGCTTCACAAACCTTATTTTTAAGATGCTTATATTCATTAGCCTTGCAAAACAAAAAATAAAAACACACATCTTCATTAATGTTCACGTTCATAAATATTTGGCACACTTTCCATTGTAACTTGTTGTTCAATATTTAGTAATATCATGAATTCTTTTGAACTTCATGAAAACCTTAAAAACATAATAAATAAATTAAAATGATAAAAAACGCAAGAGTATTGCTTTTCTTGCAGTGTTAGTCTTGCTCTTGTTCTTGCAAAAAATGTAAGAACAAGACATTTTTGATCATCACTATAATAAATAAAAAACCAACATCATTAAAATTTGAATCGTTTTTTAACAAAAAAAAAATGTGCTTGGAATTGCTGGTGTTTTGTGGTTTATTCGATTTGCCGCCACACAAATTAATGAAAAAAATTAAACTAATTTTATACCAATGACCGTTGTTTCTCTCAACAAAAAAAACATGTGAATATTTTTGTACAACAAGATATTTTTATTTCGGTAACTCCAAATTATAATAAATGACATTAGAACATGCCTTGTATTTAAGATCTTTTATATAAAATAAAATATTTGTTTCTGTTTCCTTTTATACTTTTTTAAAAACCGTTTTAAACCGGTATAAAACCGAAATCATTTCGGTTTTGGATATCGGTTTATTTCTGATTTTCGAATAACGGTTTCGGTTTTAAATATGAAACGGGTTTAAACGGATATCGGTTTCGGTTACGGTTTCAATCGTTGGTTTAAAGTAACACCTATGAGCAAAGTCGTAGAACAAACGTTGTCGAGAATCGCGAGTTCTATAACATAAATTTTTTTCAGCCCAAAAAAAAGTCTGGCTTTTAAGGGTTAATTGAAAATATTTTCATATCGAAAAAATGGTTAGTAGCACTGTATATAGCACAGTATTATCTTTGTTATTATTTAAACATAGTGAAGAATTCTTGAGTTCTTTTTTTAGCGTCCATTTTTTCGCGCTCCACGCAATTCATCTATTTTTTCCACCCCTAATTCAATCAGGTATTCGTCCTGTTGGACTGACCACTTTAATTTTTTGTTGTACTTACGCTTAGATTTTTCCATTGTATTTTTAAATACAAATTCAAATACAAATTATAAGGAATACTAAAAATTATAATTCACTAATGAACAAAACATTTAAAAACCAAATGTTATATTCATTGAAAAAACTTTTTTTTTAATATTCTACGAACCAAGCTGTATTAAGGAAGGTGAGGATAATTTGGAGAGGCTACAAATTTCAGCGTAATTCTTTACACATATTTTAAATTTGAAATATTTTTCTGTATACAAAAGCCAGTTCGATATTTGTTTTTATTTATGTTTTCTGTATATTAAATTCAATTTGATTTTGTTTATATGTGAAATATTTTTTGTTGCTGGTTTGCATTTATTAAGTAATTTAAATGACGTTTGTCTACAAAGATCAGGTTGACTATATTTTTTAATATAGATAACTAGGTTAATTAACGTCACTCAGATCCATCGCACATATCGTCGTTATAGAACGAAAAGTCACTAAATACATTTTTATGCAAAACTTAAATTTTGAGTTTGTTGATTAATCTTATATAAAGTAATTGCTGCATTTTGAAAGTTGAAATATCAATTGATAGATTTACATTTTCTTATCATGAGGTAAAAAAATGAGATCATCGATTTAAAATTAACAGATATATAAAGATCTTTGTAAATGAATATTTGGCATTTTTAAAATGTATTTGGTGACTTTTCGTTGAGCGAGTATGTACACCTTGATGTGCACAAATGTGTTAGATCAATAACAGATCCTCTCAATTGCTCAATAAGATGTCTCGCCCGAGTGCGCAAGGATTCGACCGTTGGTAAAACTCTACGTAGCGATTAAAAACTACGATATTTGTAACTACTTTTATAATTTTGATTATATAGGAGGGGCCACGTCATGGACTTGTCTGAACAGCTAATTAAAAAGCTGAAGCAGTTGACGTACATGTCGTGGCAGTGGACGACATAGGAAGGGAGTCACCGACGAAGTCTACGACCATATGCAGCTTTACTGGTGCGGTAGATTTAACTTTAATATATTTTAATAACATGCAACTGAATTGAAATGAGGATAGAAGTTTGGCACACCAGATGGATATAATGCGATCTTTTATTCCCGGGGGTTCAATAAAATGAATATTTCTAAAAAGGTTTTTGTAAATTACCCAACTAGACAAATTATATCTGAAAGATGTCTTTAAGTTATCTTTTAAATGTTATCGATGTCCGAAATGTTACGAGAAAGATGTCTTTTTGTAATACAAATGTTTGACTGTAAGGTGCCTTTTTGATTTGTCTGAATGATGTCCTTATGGTATACATAAAGATGTCTTATCGTTATTGTCTAAAAGTAGTCTCAACAAAGTCAACAAAAGTATGCAATAAGGATGACGCCGAAAAGTTTCTTTTTGTCAAATTTCCATTCTGACATTTTTATATTTTTACAGAAATTAAAACTAAATCATTATTTATTTTGCTTTTATTTTTATTTGTTTTCTAATTCTTTGAAAACTTTCTTTCACAATCCCTTGACTAGCGCTTTGTTAAAGTCCATGTCCATGCCGACCCACAGGCATTCATGCCGGCCCACCACAAAAGACATCCTTTTAGGTAGCATTTCGTACAATGTTCTACTAGGGTAGCGTTGAACTTTTTAATAGTATGTACTCTAATTCTTCGCTGGGAACGTGAAATATTCGTATACTGCAACTGTCAACAGACGGAAGAAGAGGATTTGTCCGTTGTTTTTTTTTTTTTGTAAACAGTTTTGACAATTTTAATTTTATTACGATTTTTATCAACCGAAAACTGGGAAAATCAAAAAACAAATGACTAGAAAAAAATATTGAAAAATAATAAATAAGAAAAGTTTTTATACTTTCCTCGCCTTGTTAATAACACCTTGGGTAACATTTTAAAATTGCTCGCGTAATTTAAAAAAATCTGTTCACCCACGATTCGTTACAAATTTTAATACTGTTGAAAATAATTTTCCAAAAAACCTTAAACGAAATGAATCTTATAATTTTCAAGACTAATTTTAATATACCAATGAATGTAGCGTCGGTAGCTCGTCTGGTTAGTGCGTTGGACTACGAGCCGAAAGGTCCGCGGTTCGATACCAAGCGACTGCCAACATCTTTTTCATAGAAATCATTTTCTATGCAACGCTACCTCTCGGCAGTAAATGGCAAACCTACGAGAGTAAAACATTGTCTATGAAAAGCTCTCACCCGCCTTTCGGATTCGGTTATGGTTATCCAGAACATTATCCAAACTAGAGATGGGCATGTGGGCTTGATTCACGTGAATCACGCGTGATTGTGATTGAATCCTAATTTTGCTCACGTGATTGTTAGTGAGTGTGAGTAGACCAAAAAATACCGTGAGTGAGTGTGCGTGAGTTCAATTTTTTGTGAGTCTTGTGAGTAAGTCAAATATTTCATAAAATAAAAAAATCTCACTTTTAATTAATTGCTGCTCTTGACGTTCTGGGCATATCAATTCAATGTGATCTACGTTGGAATGATCACATATTTAATGTGTCGAAAGAAGCTGCCAAGTGCCTAGGTTTTTTAAAACGGTGTAAAACATACTTCACTCCTGCTGACCTGCGCACTGTCTACACTACCTATGTTCGGCCTAAACTGGAATTCAATTCGCACATTTGGGCAGGACCTTCAAAATCCTCCTTGGAGTTCCTGGACCGAATTCAACAACGTGCGATATATTTGATAGGGGATGAAAATATCTCATCGTCTATTGGTTTTCTTGAGCACCGAAGGACCGTTGGGTGTGTAAGCCTGTTTTATAGGTATTACAACGGTAAGTGCGCGAGTGAAATACATGGCCTGATTCCACCAGGTCGTGTGTTTTCTCGTTCTACTCGGGCATCAAATCAAGCCCACCCCATCGTAGTCCACTCGACTCTCAACAGAACCACGCATTATAGAGATAATTCGTTCTTCAGTCGCACGACACATTTGTGAAACAATCTCCCTGCGTCCGTTTTTCCCGACATTTTTGATATTGGCAAGTTCAAAACAAACATTCACCGACACTACTCCATCTTTCCCCCCTCCATTTAACCTATCATCCCTTCTTACAATCAACACTGTGCATTGCATGAATAGGATGAATAGTTTGTAAAAAAAAAAAATATACCCACCCCTTATTCAACTCTGAATAAGTTTCAAGGTTTCAGTCAACAATTTATCTAACCCTTGCAAACCGGCCGTACTTAGTATGGGCTAGTCAATTGTTGTTAGTTATGTCAATATTTTTTGCTTGGTTTCATACAAACGTTCATGGAATTTGACATAGAACTCATTTTTTTTCTATATACCCATTTTTGTAAAAAGTTTTATTTTCAATTTCAACTATACCTGATACATGTATTGACTTCTTTTTGTTTATTAAGTTTAGTTTGTTCCGTTGATTCGTCTGGGGTCCCGTTTTTATTCGAGTTATAAATATAGTAACAAAAAAAAATCGCTTAAAAAATTGTTTTTTCCAAAGTCAATTCATCCCTGGTATATTCTACCCAGGACTATTCATTTATTGATAATTCTTTTCCAGAGATAATTCTTTCTAGAGGCAATTCTCAAAGATTTTACTCGAATTCTTCAACGGAAAATTCTTCGTGGCAATTTTTACGTTTTTATATGAACATCACATCAGAGGTCTTTTACATTACCATCTCGGTTAAAAATTGAGATATATTTTATCAAAATCCGTAACATCATAACATCGTAATTGCGTTTTAACGATGTAGGTTGTATTGGAGGTACCACGCTCGGTCGACCAATCTCACCAACATATACAAATTCAATATGTAATTTTATGCAATACAATAGCAAAATAATACAATAGCAAAATAACACGTGATTGAGTGAGTGTGAGTAGAGCAAAAAAGGCTGTGAGTGAGTGTGCGTGATTAGAAAAATTCTTTCGTGAGCGTGAGTGCGTGTGAGTCAAAACTCACTCTCGTGCCCATCTCTAGTCCAAACTAAAAACCAAAATTACTATACATACATTTCGCTCATTTACTACAAGAGTGTCATAACTCAAAACACGAGATTTTTGAGTTAATGATGCAGAAATAGCCGTTATATCATGTTACATCTTGTGTAAAAAAATCGTATTAATATCTTGTATAATCACCGCTTGTAGTGAGTTTGAGTGTGGTGAATTTTAGTGTGGTGAGTTTTGCTGTGGTGAATTTTGATTTGGTGAATTTCGGTGTGGTGAGTAAAAAATTGTGGTGGTTGATAACCTGGTGTGAAATATCTTGATGTTACTATAATAACTGTTGACATACATCATCTGGAAAATGTACCTTCTATGGGGGGTGCCACGCACAGTGGTCCAATCCCGCCCACATTCCGGGAGTCCGTTTAGTATTGTTAAATATAACGCTGACCAAAATTTCATTAAATGTGCTAACCTAATTGCTAACCTAATTGCTAACCTAATTGGGTTATATGGGAGGTGCCACGCCCAGTCCACCAATCTCACGGAGATATAGCATATACTCTGCCCGGACCCACCATCCATATTGTGTAAAAATTTGGTTCAATTCGGTTCAGTCGTTTAGGCGTCTATAAGGAACATACTTACATTCACAAATATATAGTAGATTTACAAAGTATTATTTGCAAGGTATATATTTAACACCCACACTCAAATAATACTTTTATTTAAAATATTAAACCAAACTTATTACGACAAAAAAAAAAAAATAAAAGTTCATATTAGATGTAGCCTTCATATTTCCGATCCATTTGCTCACGAATAAAATTGTGGCATTGCCCGATAAATGGCTGCTGAAAAATACGTTATGGTCATCAAGTGCTTGTAACCACATCACCTGTGTCTTTGCAGAAAGATAGATGTTTTCCGTCTCGGTTGAAGAGAGACACAATAGGTTGCTTTGAAACTAAATTTGTTTTGTTAGCCATTATGGAATTGATCTCGCCGTCCATCGCCTTTCTCCACTCGTGCTTATCTGTTCATAGCAACTTCCATTGTATTCGCATCAACTTCTACAGCGACATTTTCAACAAAACCTGCCTGCTTCCGTCTCAAATGTTGTATTCTTGCACTTCTTCGCGTCGGTGCTTGCTGCGGCAGATCTTCTTCCGAATGATCTACTTCGATGACGTCATGCTCATTTGCTTTTTCTTCTTCTTTGCAATGATCAACCTCGATTACTTCTGCAATGATGTCGTTTTCATCCTCCACATCATTATTATTGTCTGTCATTGATAAATATAATAATGAAACGTCGCAATTTTCATCTTCTTCTTCGATTTCTGTACGTTCTTCTGAGTTTATCCCCACTGGAACCCAGTAGTCTAACGTCTCCATTGGCTGAGTATAATTTTACGCTGTCGATTGCAATTCTGCTTCAAAGAATATCACTCTCTGCTTATCGTCACCATCGGGGTTAAGGATTGTTTCTTCAATCGTGTGATTCAGACTTTACTCTGCACCACGAAGCGAAAGTCAATGCTATGCGTAAGTCAATTCTATTCGAAGAAAAATACGTTACGAAGGTAAAATCACAACTTATAGTGGAAAAGGTAACCTTGTGTGTTTTAATACGAACGTTCCAAAATTTAATGCGAAAGTCACACTATCAAAATACCATTTAATAGAATGCGAGTAATATCACTTTCGAATCGAGTTCCAGAGTAACTCTAAAATCATCGATGAACGTTAGCATATAACGTTTTCCGCCATTGGATTGCTGCTCAATTGGTCCACACAAATCTGAATGGATAATATCCAGAATTTGTGTTGCTCCTGATCGTTCGGTGGGAAATTTTCTCCTCTGATGTTTTACTTCTGCACATGCCACACAATTAAGTGTTCTAGCTGTATCATACTGCACACCAATCACTCAACCGCTTTTATCAACACCCTCGCTGACTGACTAACATGACCCAAGCGCCGGTACCATAACTCGAAATCGTTTGAGTCCTTCGGCAGAAATACGCTTCTTGTAACAGGTACTTCAAAGCTTGCAAAAATAATCGTACCATCTTTATCCAAGATACGGCACCCATTTTCATCTACTTGCGTACTATCTCGCGTATTGATAATAAATTTACACCTAACTTGTACGCTTCCTCTGCCCACTTTTTGCAGAACATTGTTATCAGCAATTCGAATTTCACCATCATGCTGTGTTATATTACTAAATAGTCTTTCATCTCAAACCATGTCAGCTGAAGCTCCACTGTCGATGTACCAATCCGACTCTCTGGAACACACAGAGTATAATGCAATCAGCGAATAATCCTTATTTTCACGACTTTTCTTTTCATCAGCAGCACCACGATTTGGACATTTTGATGCATAATGGTCATATTTATTACACGCGTAACATTTAACGTCGCTGATGTTCTATTTATTTTCATTTTGAAAACGGTTCCATCCATGCCATTGAGTATGATTCCTTCCATACGGTCCACCCATTAACGCCGAATTTGCATTTCGTGGTTCTAACTTGACACTGCAATCACTTCATTTTTATTGCGTCCGGTTAGGTCTTTATTCCTGATAATTCCAGCCTATTATCATTTGGTTATACTCCGAGGCAATTTCTTCAGGAGAATCGATCCATCCCATTCGTCCGATACGCTGAGTCCAATTCGCTGTAGATACCACCTCTGACACATAATGCTCCACTGAATTGCACTCGGTCAACTGAATCGAATACAATTTCCGCAGTAAACCGATCCTTCTGTCAATTCCTGAATCTTGGATCAAGCTCTTCAATGTCTCGTACACATTCTTAGCAGTTTCTGCATTTTGCACGTACAGATTGCACAGATGCTCCTTCGTGGCATCTGTGCAATCTCCTTCTACGCAGCTCCATAAATTATCCAACTCGAAATGCGTCTTTATAGCAAACTGCCATGTACCAATTTTCTGTTCCAACAACTTATCTATTTGAACTGAATTTTTGCACGCCATTTTTCACACTGACTTTCACTATTCACGACACTACTTCCTGATAAATAAACGACCAATCTTAACAAAACTTATATTCCAATATCACAAATCACGTGCTAATCGAAATATAACGGTACAAAGTTGACAGCTTTCGTACTTTTTTTTACACAGCGTTGCAAACTTGTTGCAATTTTATTCCGCATATGTTATATTTACTTGATTCAAATCTATTAATCATTATCTCTAAATCGAAAAACTACAAAAGTTATTGACAAATTATAGTCAGTTCCAATGATTTGGTTGGAGGTACGCATCTCTCAGCAGGAAATGTCACCAATGATTTCTCTATGATTCCCCTATGTCATGTCAGAAACATCGATGAACGATAGCATTTTCGCCCTGCAATGCATTGATGACATTTTCTACAAATGTCCACTGATTCATGCATGGTTGAAGTATATACAGGTTAGTTCATCTAGACAGTTAGTTGGCATACACTATGCTAAGAATGTCAATAAGAAAATTTAAAAAAATACAACAATTAATTGTCAATTTAAACTTTAGTTCAAGGTTATGTTTTTTGCACTTTAATTTTGCTAATTTATTAAAGTTTGACACCACAAATTCACTTATTCACTTTTGTTATACACTGCGATGTTCTTCTGGAGTCCATAGACAGCTTGAAAATTACCAAAGTGTTGAAATTTATTTATTTTAAAATTTTGAGTTACATTTTTTTTTTTTGAATTTGTAAACAAAGCATTGATGTTTTGTTTTAATGTTGAGTCTTTCAAACAGTTTTCAAAAAAAGTAAATGGCGATTGAATTTTGAAAGATGATGTAGCATTAACGATGTCATGCACGTCATTCATCAATGAAGTCACAAATGATTGTCACACATATTTTTTTTTTATTATTTTTATTTTTTTGTAAAAAAAAAATATATTTTTATTTATTTTTTAATTTATATTTTTTTTATCTTATTTTATTTATTATTACAATTTTATTATTTTCTTCTGTTCTCGATTGGAATTGTATATGTATTTGCGAATGTCAATAACGTACTTTACTAACGGCCATCATAATTCAACATTACTACTGCTAATTATCTCGCTTTAATAAGAATTGGTCCCTCGAATTGAGCCTATCAATAATATAGCAGGGTGTCATCGAACACAAAATTTCTGTTTTACGCGTAAATGATGCCCCTTGAAGTATGTTGCCCCTAAAGTATGTTCCAACCGAGAACAGCAGAAAATAATAAAATTGAATAAATAAATAAAAAAATATATAAATAAAATAATAAAAAAAAATATTTTAATTACTAAAAAAAAAATTATGTGTGGCAATCAATTGTGACGTTCTTGATGAATGACGTGCATATGACATCGTTAATGCATCATCATACATGAATCGGAGGACATTTGTATGTAAATGTCATCAATGCTTTGCATGACGAAAATGCTATCGGTCATCAATGTACCTGACATAGGGGAATCATTGAGGAATGATTGTTGACATGTCCTGCTGGGGTTATACAGTGATGTGTGATAAGTGATATTTTCTACTGGGTTTATTACAAAAACAAAGTTAACTAACTGTATTTCAACCATTGCTTATATGATGAATACCCATAATAGAGCATAATAATGCAGAATTTTTTTAAACTTTTAATCAACTTGTATTAACTTTCTGATATTTGCTGTGAAAATTAATAAGGACAGTTGCGAACTTTGGTTTATTTTTTAAATATTTAAATTTTTATTAAATATTTTATCATTGTTAAAGTAATAGTATGTTCTTAAGTTAGAAAAGAAATTATATTTTTTTACTTAGAAAATATAGTTGTTGAAATTGGGGCGATTATAGCAGTGTAGTGCCAACAAAATTTATAAAATAAAAAAAACTACAAAGTAAAAACAAGTCTTACAGGAAAATTGCAGAAATTGTTATATGCTCTAAGACAATTGCTGAAAATTCGATTAATTGAGTCCATAAATTATATGCACGAGGTCAAAAATCCAAAATTTCGTCTGTCACAAAAAGTTGTATTTTGCGACATGTAAAAATAAAACTGGCTGTTTCATCCAGAGCATTGAAAAAGGAGTTAATTCTTGACACGGAGCAATCCACTAACCGTAAAATGTTGAATAACGAAAATCTGAGGGCGAAAAGTGCAAGAAACGATCCATACCTATCAAAAAGTAAATTTTAAATATATTGAATTTTGCAGAACAACATCTAACGTGGCCAGATAACAAATGGCATTGAAAAAGGAATTAATTCATGATTGGAGCAATTATAAAATGTTGAATAATGAAAGTCTGAGGGAAAAAGTTCAAGAAACGATCCATACCTATCAAAAACAATGTTCCAAATATTGTCCCCATACCATGGTACCGTGCATGACTGTCTTAATATTATATTTATCATAATATTCTGTATTCACTGACCATCGTACAAGTGATATTATACGATCAGAGTTAACTTTCGTCTCATCGGATCAAAGAATATTACGCCTTTTGTTATCTGGCCACAATAGATGTTGTTCTGCAAAGTTCAATCTATTTAAAATTTATTTTTTTGATAGGCATGGATCATTTCTTGCATTTTTTGCCCTCAGATTTTCGTTATTCAACATTTTACAATTAGTAGATTGCTCCATGTCAAGAATTAATGCTCTGGATGAAACAGCCGGTTTTATTTTTACATTTCGCAAAATAAAACTATTTGTGACAGACGAAATTTTTGATTTTGCTCAGTTAATCGAATTTTTAGAAATTGTCTTAAAGTATACAACAACGAACAAAAGTAAATACTCGTTATAGATTTAAAACACGGTGCTCGTGAACGAGAGTGTAGATTTTCTTCTGCTTAGTCATTATTCAGGATGGTGAAGCAACTAATATTTTCTTTGCTATTCATATTCATAAGCGATCAATATCAAATTTTTTATTCACACTGTGTATGTAGTTAAGTGTTGCATTTTGTCGTCATGACCACAATTCGCAATAAATATTCTTGGGGCAATATTTGGTTTTGACTCACTTTTTGTGGTGATTTACCAATGCAAAATGTGGCATTAGGCATCCCATGAAATCAACAATCGATTTCCGAAATATTTAGGTTTAAAATTGGGTTTTTGACCCACTTTTCATGGTCATTGACCACTCCGAATGGTACCATTAGGTATCCTTAATGTTTTTCTAAAAATATTGTGAAAATCCAACACTGATTTTTCATCAAAAAAACCACAACTAAAAAATCAGTGCTTCTATTTTCAAACAGAATTCAGCATGTTTTTTTAAAACAGCCTCCAGGATTTCCGTGCCTACGCTATGTGCTGAGACTTGTATTTGCATTTTTAAACCAATTATTTATTTTTGCATTTAAAAATGTATATAGAAATTCAAATAATCTCAATGTGCATGTTTAATGATTTTTAATAAAAATGAATAAAAAAAAACAATATTGGATTTTATGTTCAGGATTTCTTTCCAAAAATATTTAGATATGTTTTTATGCAAAATTACTACTTTTTGAACTGAAACAACTGATATGTTTCTCTGGAAACATATTTATGTGTTCTTTTGAATGTATGTATGTTTTGGTTCAAATATTTATTTTGTTTGGATGCAGTAGTTATTATGTTTCTATCAGAGCTCTCGATTACCCGGGTGCCCGGGATAATTAATTTTGGCCAAAATATCTAGTCCCCAGCCCACTGTGAGTGGTGGACAAATTCTGAGTACGCAACATGAATCAGGAGACCGAAATCTTTCAGAAATGTTCAGCTTAGAAATGTTCAGTTAGAAAGTTTCAGTTAGGTATAATTCAACAAACCTCAATTTGTAACACAGTGTTATTAGAAAAAAATTATATAGAGATAACGCCCTTATTGCATAAAACGACAAAAAAAAACTATGCAATCGATCTAGGATTTCGCAGGATGACAGAAGGCACTGTTGCACTCAGGGAAAAAATCATGTAAATTTAAACAGAAATTAAACAGATTTCATGTTTTTTTTTTTTCAAACAGATTGATCATGTTAAGTGATTTTTGTGATACTGAATTTTAATAGTTGAAAATGTAAAGTTAACATGAATATCTGTTTAAGTTATAGAATTGTTGTTATTTTCCATAGTTAAAAGTATCATGTAGAATTAACATGAGTCTGTTCAACAAAATATCTGTCAAAATTCTCTGAGTGTGGGATCATTCGGTGTAGATATTGCAAAAAGGGCGTTATGATGTCTGACACATTTTATTACACCCAACGCTCCAATTATAAACATTATAATTGAATCTTAAATTTACTACTCAAATTGTAAATAAAATAATAATATTATGGAAATTTAAACATAAAAATGCTCTCCAATACGTCATTTGGGATTATGTCCTTGGGGTTATGTCACGTCACCAAAACTGCTATCTATTGGTTAGTGTAACAATAAATAAAGATTGCGAGAAATCCGCGGAAAGACCAACCGTTGGCATACTTGGCATTCATTCGAAAATGCGTAAATTATCGTCACACCGTATTCTTTTGTATTTTACGTGAATTTTTTTTAGTTTTTATACTTTTCTATTAAAAATGCATGATGAAGAGATTTCAGAAATGATAGATTCAATTTCAACCGACGACAACCTACTAAAGAAAATGAATGGTGAAGATTCCGATTATTGTCCCGCTTAAGCGGAGTTCGTTGGTTTAGTTTTCGTGATGGATATTTCGAACTTTTTATGGCGTGACACAAAAAGTATTCTTTTGATAGGACTTTTGTACAAAATATAACTAAAGCATATATTTTTGATTATTTACAATAATAACATATCTTTTAATACAAACAAAAAATAAATCGCACCTGTCTCAGTATATTCTAATCTAATTGCCCAGATTCTTCTCCAGGCGTGTTGTACCCAACACCTTTTTTCACCTTTGGCAGGTAAACTAAACATCAAATCTGATTTCAGATTCATTCGTTCGGATCCATAATGACCTTAGTCTTGAGATGGGCGCGAGCCGTATTTTTTTCGTGTCACGGCCGGAATCCTGAGTTTGTGCGCCCATTATTTTTTTTTAGTTTCTACTATAATTTAAACAAAATAATTTCTTCTAGCATCAGAATATAAAAATTTCGTGCAATCTTAACCTTGTCTTAAATATCTGTGTTTTAGTTTTTTTTATGGATTTAGGAGAATAAAGCAATTTTGAATTATTTATTATATTATTTTCACGTTTTGTCAGCTGTTTCGTATTTGTCCGACCTTTTTTCGTGTCTTTTCGTGCTTTTTGGTGTATTTTTATAATCCGTGCTTTATCGTGTTCCTCGCGCGTGCCTCGTAAATAAAGGCGTTGGGCTAGTGCTCGTGCGTGTCACCTATCGGCTTGCCCGTGTGTGTCCGTGACATCAAAAAAAGACACGCGTACATATCTACTCTAGTCTGATTTTAAAAAATAAAAATTGGGTATTAATGGGTTAAACAACCCGTGGGAATTCGAGAACTCTGATGCGAATGGAAAGGTTTGGATTCTTTTATAATTTTGAAATTTTATAAATATAAATACAAAAAATTACCATTCCCCTTTTTTCATACTTAAGAATTTAATGAATGTATATTTTAATAACTCTTATACCGTACAAAATTAATTTTTTATATACAATTTCATATAGATTGGAATGCATTTGGAAGCAGAAGATCTAAACGAAACTGGCAAGTTATGTGTGGCCACAGTGGCTGATGTATTAGACGATCGCTTACGTATTCACTTTGACGGTTGGGATGATTGTTATGACTACTGGGTGGACACAAATTCGCCATACATACATCCTTGTGGATGGCATGAGGGCCGCCAACATTTGATTGTTCCACCTGATTTTGAAAGCACTTCATTCTCTTGGCCGGAGTATATTAACGAACATAGTAGCGGCCTAATGGCACCACAAGAACTATTCAATCCTCGAGATCCTATTACTTTCCAACCAAGAATGAAATTGGAAGTTGTAGATCCTCGCAATGCAATGCTGATACGTCCTGCAACGGTTGTAGGGCGAAAAGGCCATCGTGTGAAGTTGCATTTGGATATGTGGCCTCTTGAGTATTGTTTCTGGTTGGAAGACGATAGTCCCGATCTGCATCCTCTAGGTTGGTGTAATGCCACCGCACACTACTTGGAACCACCGCCAGGATATCAGGCAACACGTGCATCCCTAATGCCATGCGTTGTTCTTGGGTGCCGTGGGATTGGCAATGCGAGGCAGCTTAATTTGAGCACGCATTCCACGCAGGAAGCGTGTCCATATGCGACTGAAAACTGGAGCGTTAAATTAGAGAAAGAGCCTCGCTTGGAAAACAATGAAATAGAGCGAACGACAACTGCAAAAGCGAATGTAGAACAAATTGCACTACAGAAACGTGACATGTCACGTAATGAAGCGTTGAAAATACGTCGCTGTGAGCCTAAATCCGCGACAGTGGGTGCTAAGTCCTGCTTCGCTGATGAAATAATGGATCGTTTGAGAATATTAGATAATATGCAGACACGACGCTCTCTACAGGACAAAATGCAGTCAGCAGATGCTCCGTTGGAGACACTTATTGAATTGAAGCAAGAATTGAATGCAGCTGATGATGATGATATCATTGAATTGAAACCGGAATTAAAACTATATTCAAAAATCGGTGAAGTGCTTTCCGAAGGCGCTATACATTTAACAATTCCCAAAAAGTTTCTTTGTGACTATGGACCGCGACTAAAGCAAAACTTCATCGTTTGGCAACAAAACATGCAGTTTAACTTTGATACTATAAGAAAAAATCCGCTGTATTGGTCGTCAACTGAAAGTTGCAAATTTGTAGAAACTATTCTAAACTGTTCAAAAACGGCTCAAACATTCGCACTTCAAGACATTGATGGCGCTGCACTTCTCTCCTTACAACAGACAGATTTGACTAATATACTTGATCTTAAATTGGGACCAGCTGTAAAACTATTCTCGCATATTATTCAGCTTCGGACATGGGCAGTCACTAAATTTAATGTGATTGAAATATATCAACGTACATAAGTTATAATTCATGAATATTTCATATATTATTGTTAAATGTCGACATTTTACAATCAACAACCTTCTTATTAAAATCGTTAATAGCTTGTTAAATATGTTCTGTATTTATTAGAATTTTGTTTTTATTGCCATTCACAATTACTTTTCTAACTTAGTAAATAAGTTTATTACATAGATCGAGTTAAGTGTTTTAAGATATTACATGTTAAGCATTACACTCGCACAGAGTTTGAGTGTAAAGTGACATTATAGATAATGTAAAACTTATTACACATATAATAAAATATTTTAAAAACCGTTTAAATAAATGAAGATTACCTAATTTCCCAGGCGCTGGGATTTAGTGGGGAGAGAGGTGCGAATTTTCGTCTTGAATAAAAAAAAATATTTATTTTATTTCGTTTGTATTATTTAGTTTTTAAGGGCCATTTTTTCAATGGTAGTTTAAACTACGATTATTAAAACGTCCAACGTAGTTTAACTATTCGAGCAGTTTTTCAGTGGCAGTTAAAGTTGTATTCAAATCAGTGCTTAAATTATGGCAGCATCGGCTAATGTCAACGAATTATCGATTGTGAATAGCATTTAAGAAGAAGAAGAAAATTATTTAACTTACCAGTTTAAAATTATTCAGAAAGTATTGAGTAATTATTCAGAAAGTATTGGGGATGAACAGGTCTATCATTAAAAATGGGGTGATCGATAACGAAATTTTGAGAAATTCTATGGAAAAGTAAAAATTTGAATTTTTATTTTTGTAAATTTCAGAAATCATGGGGTTCGAAGATGTGATATATCATCGGAATGGTAATTTAATTTTCTAAAACACGAGTTAAAAATGGTTATTCATTTATCACCATATTATACTTTATAACAAATTTTCTTGACCAGTTGCGCGATTCCGTAACTCCATAACAATAATGTTCAATATCGCTAACTACGGACAATTGTCGCTTTCGATAGCAATCGTTATAAAAACAGTAATTCCCTAACTTTCAATGCTTTGTATGTAGACAAATAAATTCGGAAAAAATTTTAACAATAAAAATAGTTTAAATCGTTGAAAAGTAAGCTGGCTAACAACCAACAATTTTTCAACGCTATCGTATCGACAGTTTTCGGTAAATTCTTAATGACAGCTGACGATAAAGATCATAGCGAACTGTCTACGGAATACATCCTAACAATGGCTGCATTCAGCAACCTCAGCAGTTGTGGAGCTGTTGAGCAATTTGAGCTTGAATGGCATGAATTCCAGCATGAAAGCCAATATTTGACAAAAATCGATATCGTTAACTACAATCAACGATATCGTTTTTTGTCGATACGGAGTTGGGAAATTGCGCTACAGGTTATGTCAGTAATATGCATTTACTAAACACCCTGTGACTCAAACAGGGTGCAAAATAGGACAAATTAAATTTTCTTTTTTTTTAGTCATAGGCTGCATTCAGCGACCTCAGCAGTTGCGAAACTGCTCAGAACTTAATCGCTCACTGTTACTGAATGCACCGCTACCTCAGCTGTCAATTTACAAATTAATTTATTATTAATATTTTATTAAAGTTACATAATAAAGTTACATAATTACATAATAACTCTTTAATTGATTTCCAATCTAAATTCCATTTTTGTTTATAGAGTAAAAATGTCATGGAATGTCATCGATAACAAAGGCAGCGCAAATGTAGCAAATCATGCTGGAAAAAATGGCAACCGCTCACAAAACATGATGAGGGTAGCATGTCATTCAAGCTCAAATTGCTCAACAGCTTCACAACTGCTGAGGTCGCTGAATGCAGCCATAGAATGATCCCCTGAAATATTGACATCGAAGAATAATATATTACTGTGTGTAAACATTGTCCAGCAGAATCTGGTAAATTTAGCATAATTATGTTACAATACCAACATAAAATTTTAATTGCATTTAAATAAACTATTTCTTGGCAGTTTACTTGATTGTAACTATATATCGAAAACAACAAATAATTCTATTCAAATTTAAATAAACGTATGTTCGCAACGCTGGTCTTCATTCGGTAAATTATCGACAGACGAAGTTGACAACATTGAGTAGCATATTCTACCTACGTCTCTTTTGCCTTCGTTTGAACATAATAATAATAGTTTGGCGCTACAGTCCTACAGCCCAGCTCCCTCACCATTTTGAGCTATGCGTGTTATATTTGTACTCAAATTAGTGGGACCTACAGTTTAATACCGAAACCGAACGGCGGGTGAGAACTTTTCATAGCCAATGTTTTACTCTCGTAGGTTTGCCATTTACTGCCGAGAGTAAAATGAAAAGATGTTGTTAGCCCTAGTCCAAGCATGAACCGGGGACATTTCGGCTCGCAGTCCAACGCACTAACCTGGAGCTACCGACGTTACTACCGTTTGAACTTACTTACTTTACTTATTTGGCCATTACAACCCATGATGGGTTTCGGCCGCAGCAATCACCTCTCGCCAGTCGCTTCTGCATTGCGCGCACTGGCGCCAGTTTTGCACTCCAAGTGTTGTCAGGTTGTCTCGCACTTGGTCGCTCCACCGGAGATTCGGAGCGTAATTTTTGTCCGTCGAGAGAGAGCTCTGCTCCTCAGTTGCCTACTGAGCCCAAAGTGTTGGCAAGAGTTATTCTTCGGCTAATCTCCAGGCTGACATTGTTTTCCTTGTTGATGCTGGTTCCTAGGTATACGAAGTCCTTCACAACTTCGAGGTTGTGGTTGTCAATAGTGACGTGTTGTCCAAGACGCCGGGACTGTTTGTTTGTGGACACTAGGTACTTCGTCTTGTCCTCGTTCACCGTAAAATCCATTCGACGTGATTCCCTCTCTAAACTGGAGCATGCTGCAGTGACTGATCGTACGCTCTGCCCTATGATGTCGATATCATCAGCATGGAAATCTTGTTGAAGATAGTGCCATTGTGATGGAGTTGTGCAGCTCTTACAATCTTCTCCATTATTAGGTTGAATAAGTCACACGATAGGGAATCGCCTTGTCTGAAACCTCGTTAGGTATTAAACGTATCGGCGAGCTTGTTCCTGCAAAGTGATTCTGCAAAGTCTTATAAGTTTCGCAGGTATAACGAACTCAGGCATGGTGGCGTATAGGCGACTTCTTATCGGACTGTCCAAGGCAGCTTTGTAGTCGATGAAGATCTGCCTCTCTTTGGTCTTCTCCAGGATTTGGCTCAATGTGAAAATCGGTTCTACGGTGGACTTGCCAGGTCTGAAGCCGCACTGATAAGATCCAATCAGTCTGTTGACGATGGGCTTCAGTCTTTCACATAATACGCTCGTTAGAACTTTATACGCGATGTTGAGGAGACTTATCCCACGGTAGTTGGCGCGTATCGTGGGATCCCCCTTCTTAAGGATTGGGCAGAGTATACTGAGATTCCATTCGCTAGGCATGCTTTCTTCTGACCATGATGAGCTGGTGCATGCTCGATGATGAGCTCATCGCTTCCGGTCTTAAACAACTCAGCAGGCAGACCATCCGATCCTGCGGCCTTGTTGTTTTTCAGCCTGTTGATGGCTGTGCAGACTTCTTCACGGTCAGGCGGCGGTATGTCAACGCCGTCGTCAGCAACTGGGGTTGTCAAGCTGTCTTCTCTATCAGCGGAATAGTTGTCATCATCACCTGCTAGAAGATCAGAAAAGTGCTCTCTCAATAATCTCAGTGTACTAGATTCCCGTCATCGTCCTGACAGGAAGAGGGTCCAGTCTTTAAACCTTCGGTCAGGCGTCTTATCTTCTGAAAGAATTTTCGAGCCTCGTTCCTGTCGCCATGCATCTCAATATCTTCACTCTCGCGTCTTTCTAATTCTCTTTTCTTGCGCCTAAAAAGATGTCTCTCCTCCTTCCTCTTCTACATTATTTTGACATACATTTAAACCAAATTGATAAGTACATTTTTAAATACAATTAAAATACAAAACAAAAACGCCATTTGCACTAATTGTTTAGCGAGATGCGCGTCTTCCTATCGTCCTACGCAGAATTGCATCAGAGACCAATTTTGTATTCTGCCACCGCAGTCACACACTTTTAAAAACACAAATGCTACGTTTGAAGATTGTTTTGATTCTCAGTTTGCTGCAACATGTTACAATCCGCAGATGACTATTGCTGCAACATTTATAGCAAAAATGACATAAAATTTAGATACGAAATAGTCAGGGCTGGCACTCTTGCACACAGAAAACTGATTTGTTGCGGCAACCAACTAAATTGCCCTACCGAATCATTCGATTGCAGCAACTACAGATATAGTAGTTACAACAACCTCTTAATTCGGTTCTGGCAACCTCCAAGTCGGTGATCATGAGGTTGTGACAACCGCATGATGTTGTGGTAACCTCTAAATACACCCAAAGAACGAATCAGTTGGGGCAACCGTCATTTTTTTCCAACCTATTTATTTAGTTCTGTCAACTTTCGACTGATTCGGTTGTTGCAACACTGCGTATCAGTTCAAACAACTAATGAATACAATTGACACAACCAATTTGTTTAATTGTGGTAGTCAATTTAATTATAAGATATCAGCCATTTTACCTAGCCCTACACACACACACACACACACAGAAAAATCCTCTTTTGGCATAAGATTAATTGAACCAACGTTTCAGTGTTGCAACCGAAATTCATTTCATGTACGTACCATTTCTTACTCTAACCGAAATGTTAGTTCGCGCAACTGTACGTTCGGTTGTCGTAATCTCATGATTGCATATTTCATTCTGCCAAAATTTGACGTTTGTGCATTTGTTACGGCAACTGAGTACGTTATTGTATCAACAAAATTAATGACAAACGGCATGTCTATCAGCAGTTCGGTTTCCAGTTTCTTGCCAAAAATTATGTATACATGCAGAATTAAATAAACGTCAAAAATGTTCACAAGTGGCAAACCATAGAAAATTCATTAATTAAGTAAAAATGCGAAATAAATATATGAATATTAATAAAATAATGAATGTATTCAATAAAAATTGCTGTTTAGCTAGTGTAATATAATAAAAATATGTGACTATATCACGCCCCTTACGAAAATAAATATGTTATTTTTTCAGGTTCAGAATAAATGTATGTTATTGTTTTTGATGAGAAAAATAATATGTTTTATGGTTTTGCCAGGAACTCTATTATGTTTTTGATATTTCCGGGAATATGCACAGGTATATCTGTATATCTACGAATATAAAAATGATGCAAATTTGCGACGAAGATTGGAATCGGAACCTACAGTTTAACGACGAATCATAACTTTTCATGGGTGATGTTTTTACTCTCGAAGCTTATCTACAAAGAGGTAGCGCGGTGAAGAAAAACATTTTCTATTTATTTTTTTCATGTTGCATTTGCTGGTGTTTGAACCAGCGACGTTTCGGCTGGTTCGACACTAACCTTCTGAGTCACCGACATAGTATATGGTAATGCATATTTTATATCATTATAGCGTAATTATTTTACATTTTCTCAAACAAATTTTACAAATGACATATATAAAAACATAAAAGCAACGCAATATGATTTTGAAAAAAATATATTTCAATAAAAAGCTCCAATTTTCGTCTAAAAATTTGAAACATAATAATTTTCCACAGAAAACTGTTTGTTGTACTAATTTTCTGTGAAATTTTGAGAACATTATAATATTCCTTATTTAAGTAAAAATGTAATCGTATTCGTTTAAAAGTGATATATACTTTTTTTCGTAAGACAATTTTAATATAATAGTTTTCGTAAGGGGCGTCGATATGTGGCATTATAAATAGTTTTATATTTTGTTTAATTATGATGAAATAAAATATTAAATGTGTCTTCATACTGTTTTCATTTTTCTGGGAACAGGAATTAATAGATATATTTTGAAATTGTGTGCGTGACATATTTACGCATCAAAAATACATATAGAAAACTTTACATAAATAAGTTTTCTATATAAAAAAATAAAATTTCAATTGGAGGTTTTGGCATGCTTGCTGACTTGGAGGTTTAAACAACCTCGTGTTTGCTGAATAGGAGGTTGGCACAACCTCATGCTTGCTGACTAGGAGGTTAGCACAATCTTATTCGTGCTGGCTAGGAGGTTGGTACAAACTCCTAGCAACCATCTTACAAATTTACGATTATTGCTACAAACTCCTAGCAACCATCTTTCAAATTTACGATTATTTATAGCAACCATCAATTAAACATCTTACAAATAGGAAGATAGTTGATGAGTATTTGGAAAAGGTACTCCATTAGAATTCGCGGAGTAATTTTTATTGAATTAAAATAAAATGAATCAAATGTATTTATATTTAACTACACGGATAGAAAAGATTTGTTTGAATATGTTTGAATGTAATTAAAAAGTAATACGAAATTACCATACATGTATTAGGAATAAAGTGTAATTAAATTATAATCGAAATTGAATTTATTTTTCTTCACGTGTAAACATTATTATATTGTCCAGCAGAATCTGTCAAATTTACCATAAATATATACATACCAACATAAAATTTTAATTGCATTTGAACAAAGTATTTCTTGGCAATTTACTTGGTTAAAACTATGTTTCGAAACACAGAAAATGCAAATCTAAATACAACGTATGTTCGCAACCCTCGTCTTAATTCGATAACACTACACAACAGCCATTCTGCGCAGCAGTCAAGGTTATTTTTGTATTATGTAAAATGACGCCCTTATTCCGAAAATATTGTTTAATAATGTTTCTTTGGATAGGTTTACAAAATATGGGCCAATAACTTTTGGACCGAGCTTTCATAAAGGTGGTCGAATATATTTGCAAATATCTCGCGTTCTAAATAACACATATGATCAAATGTTATTTCGAATGAAAGATAATTGAATATCGAATAAACATTTTTTAGAACATTTTTAAATTGGTTCATTAGTTTAAAAGAACTCGAAAGGAGAACTTGAAAAAACAAGTTAACGAGATATGTGATCCTAAAAGCAAACCCATATTTCGTAGTGGATGTAGTAGATTACGTTAACTAAATCGACTCATTTTCGAACTTCTATTCTATCACCCAGAAAAAAATCATGATAAATTGATAGTATTTCAATAGAAAAACAATAATTTATACCATTAAAATTGGTCAATAGGATGCGTCCCATTAGTTCAGTAATATTGAAACTGTTAATACAATGTGTGGTTGTACCATAAATTGTATAATGTGATATTTTAATTACAATAAGAAATATCTATTCAAATTTAATGATACGTATTATTAATTTTATGGTAAAGTAGAATTACATTTTCCTAATAATTTATTAAAACAAATGTATTTTAGTTAATTTATTGTATAATCTATTTTATTTAAATGTCGAAATTGATATTCACTTTTACAACACACACATAAAAAGACACTTCTTGCTGCAAAAGATTATAAAACATTTAATGTTTGCTTTGGTTTCCAATAATTGATTGTAGTACTTGAGTTTGCAGTTATTTTTGAGTCTGTTGCCATAATAGAAGTTCGATGTACTAAATAAAAATATAAATATAAATAAATATATAAATATAATTTATTTACATTAATTACATTGAGTCCTTACCAATGTCGCGTTTAATAATGTGGATTATTACAAAAAAATACATGCGACCATTTTGAGTAAACACGAAGAATGACGTACAAAACGAACATGTTTGTATTCGTTTTACGTTTTTTAGACCACGTTTATTATTATAGGAGGAAACCATTAAAACAACAGTATTTATTCTATTTAAAATAATAAAATTGAAATATTTAAATTTATGGTAGTGAATTTTTCAAATACTATTGAAATAATTAGAAAACTTTTGATTTAAAAAGAAAAAACTATTAATACATGAACCATAAGGTTAATGGTCGTACCATAAAGTACTTAATGGTACATTTTCTTCTGAGTGTACTAAAATTTTTTGAAAATAAATTCTATTCTACTATAATTCTATACTACTAAAATATATACTACTAAAATATATTGAAAATATATTTCAAATTGTTTTTGTATTAAAAATGAAACGTCAAAATTAACAATTGTAATTGTTATTATGGATTGTTGAATTGTTATTGGTGATCCAGACCAAATTAACAATTGGATTGTTAAAAATAGAAATAATGATTTTTGACATAGCCTACTTTATAGCTTTTAGTTAAAATAAAGAATACAGTTTTTTTTTTATTATTTATATTTATATATTTTTAATGATATTTTAACAATTATTACGATGTTAACTTAACGAACTAATACGACCAATATAACTGACTCCAGTATCTGCCAGGAGACGGAATGAAATACACATTGATGGCACTATGTGCGTCCAACTTTAAGCAAAGCCATATCGGGAAAGCCCTTCTCTACACTGGGAAGGAATTGTTGCAGCACGATAGTATTCTCATCGACAATTCTAGTGCGTTGTTTTGCGTCGAAGGCATAAGTCCATGATGCCAATAATGCGCACATACTGACCCGAGACTATTTCTTATGCAGATAATCGAACTGGCAGGGAAACACAATTCATATGCGGAAGGCAAACTAAGGATTTACCAAGATGAGGGACAATCGTAACGTTACATCATTGCACATAGATCTCTAAATGCAATTCACCTGTAACATTTAAATAGCACAGTTATTAAATGTTTTAGTTCTGGGTTCTAGCCCTGCTTACGCACCCTTGTCTGAAACTATCGTTTCCTCAACATCGATGTCGTAGAAGAAATGGAAGAAGATCGGTTCTTCTTTGATGAACCGTAACGCTGCTTTGACAAAGTTGTCCATGTCCTTGGGATTATTAATTTCATTTAGCATCGACGCACCACCTCTGGCGAATCCAAAGACGGTGATGAACAAATCGCCAAGTCACAATCGACCAAACAAAATATGTCGCCAGCTTCGATGTGAAGCTCCGTGCGTGCATTGATGATGTTGTCACCCTTGCGAAGCACGCACTAATAGCAACGCAAATGGCGAGATTTACGACGGCATATTTGCAATAGATCAAAAACTTGCGATATTTTGTTATTTTTAAATAAACATAAACACGACACTAGTAAAATTATATGATATAAAATTTGACATAACACGAAAAATTAATTTGATGTTTTTAAATTATTCGAACATACAATTTTTAACAATAGAATTCTTGAATTTAACAATTAAAATAGGTTTAACAATCTAACAATATATTTAACAATCTTCCCCAAAGATATTGTTAAATAAGAAAAAGCTACAATCATCACTGAAATTCAAGCAAACAAATTAACAATTATAATTGTTACTTGAATAACAATCGTTATTGTTAAATTTTAACAATTATTTTCTGAGAGTGTATTCTTCCAACATTCTTCTTGTATACGAAGTTGGCACTCGTTGAGCACTCGGTGATCGGCATTTTCTGCGTACGTGTCTTTTGTTGTTCGTTGAGAAAACGTGTTCGCGTCGGTAATAATTTTGTTATTTGTAAATTAAATAAATATATAAATTGTGTTATAAAATGTACAAATAGTAACAGAGTATAATATACAATTTAATAGTACAGCATCTAATTACTGATACTAATGTGAAAAAACCACAAATAAAAATCAGTGTTTCGATTTTCAAACATAATTTGGCATGTTTTTTTACAAAAGCCTCCGTGAATTTCTTGCCTACGCTATGTGCTGTACTGAGACCAACTGTAACTGTACCAAATAAAGAAGCGAGACTGGATCGTCTTGTTTAGCGTCTGCTGGTGTAATTGTTCATTCAATGATGCTGTCACTCGTACTTGCAGTTTTAAACCAATTATTTATTTATGCATTTAAAAATTTGTATATGAATTCAATTATTATAAATTCCCACTGTCCATGTTTAAAGATTAAAAAAAAAAAAAAATTAAAAAAACAACATATTAGCGCAGGCAAACTTGGCTATTCCGCGAAGAAGTCTCAAGTCGTCGTACAATTTTACCTTAGAAGGATTTATAAACACGATGGCGATGTATAACCAGGATACAGTTTTAATTCTAGAATAAATAAAAATACATTTGATTCATTTTATTTTAATTCAATAAAAATTACTCCGCGAAATCATGGTAAATTGATAGTATTTCAATAGAAAAACAATAATTTATACCATTAAGATTGGTCAATAGGATGCGTCCCATTAGTTCAATAGTATTGAAACTGTTAAATTTTATAATGTGATATTTTAATTACAATAAGAAAGACGTATACAAATTTATTGATACGTATTATTAATTTTATGGTATAGACGTATTACATTTTCCTAATAATTTATTAATACAAAAATGTATTTAAGTAAATGTATTGTATATATTATTTTATTTTAATGTCGAAATTGATATTCACTTTTACAACACACACATAAAAAGACACTTCTTGCTACCAAAGGTTATAACACATTTAATGTTTGCTTTGTACTTGAGTCTGCAGTTATTTTCGAGTCCGTTGCCATAATAGAAGTTCGATGTACTATTTATTTTCTGTAATAAATACAAATATAAATATAAATAAATATATAAATATAATTTATTTACATTAAATATATTGAGTCCTTACCAATGTCGCATTTTATAATGTTTAATGTTAATAAAGTCGTTGTACAATTTTACCTCCGAAGGATTTATAAAGACGGTGTATAACCAGGATACTATTTAATTCTAGAATAAATAAAAATACATTTCATTCATTTTCTTTCAATTCAATAAAAATTACTCCGCGAATTCTAATGGAGTACCTTGTCCAAATATTCATCAACTATCTTCCTATTTGTAATATGTTTAATTGATGGTTGCTATAAATAATCGTAAATTTGAAAGATGGTTGCTAGCAATATTTATGGTATTTGCCGGATGTTTGAGAGATGGTTCTCTCAAATACGATCTAAATAATTTGTAAATAACTTGATATTCAGGGCTGTGTTATTTCTGGTAATCATCTTTGATTTCTTAGTGTAGCTTTGTCATTGGAGGTGAGCAATTGACACCTCATAGATACCATTCCACCGGTTTTCTTACTATCCTTAGGGGACTAGTCACCGTATTGTCCTTATAGAACCAGTCACCTTACTTTCCTTAGAGGACCAGTCACTGTACTGTCTAAAGTTAACTAGTTCACGCAGAGAAAAAAATATGATTTTTGCAACAAAACAATGATTGGCTGATTGTTGCAACAATCATAGAATGATTCCCAATTTTTAAAATTATACTGTCATTCATTTAATGATTTCTAGAATCAAAGAATGATTAAATTCAATTATTGATTGTAGAAAAATAAGGTACGTTCATTTTAATGACATGAGGTTACAACAAATGTATTTCGGTTGCAACACTGAAACGTTAGTTCAATTAACCTCATGCCAACAAAATTATTTTTCTGTGTTTATACAATAATTATTATAAATTTGTAAAAATAATTCCTAATTGCTCTTCACCTAAATTTAATTCGCTTTTATTGTCAAAATTAAGCGAATGATAAATAAAAATCTTTTTTCATTAAATTAATGCACTTAAAAACTAAATTCATTATTTAAAAAAAAAAAATTTAGTACACCCAGAAAAAAAACATGGAAAATTAATAGTATTTCAATAGAAAAACAAAATTTATACCATTAAAATTGGTCAATAGGATGCGTACCATTAATTCAGTAATATTGGAACTGTTAATACAATATTTCGTTGTACCATAAATTTTATAATGTGCTCCTTTAAATCCAATAACCAAAACCTATAAATATTTTATGATACGTTTTATTAATTTTATAGTATAGTCGAATTACATTTTCCTAATAAAATCATTAAAACAAAAATGGATTTTAGTTAATTTACTGTATAATTTATTTTAATTAAATGTCGAAACTGAAATTCACTTTTAAAAAATCACACACATAAATGGACACTTCTCGTTGCAAAAGGTTATAGCACATTCAATTTTCGCTTCATTTTCCAATACTTGAGTCTGCATTTAGAGTCCGTCGCCATAACAGAAGTTCGATTTATTATCTGTAATAAATAGAAAACGGTTTTATATAATGAATTTACATTATATACATTAATTCCTTACCAATGTCGCTATTAATAATGTGGATTATTACAAAAAAATTCATGCGACCATTTTGAGCAAACGCAAACACGCAGAATGACATTCAAAACGAACAAGTTTATATTCGTGTTTATGTTTTTTATGCCACGTTTATTATTATAGGAGGAAACCATTAAAACAATAGTATTTATTCTATTAAAAATAATAATATTGAAATATTTAGATTAATGGTACTGAATTTTTCGAATAGTATCAAATTAATTAGAATAATTTTTATTCAAAAAGAAAAAGCTATAAATTCATAAACCATAAAATTGATGGTCGTACCATTAAGTACCATTAAGTACTTAAGTACTGAGTGTATACGCACTAAGAAAACAAGATGTTTATGAAAGTCTAGTTGCAACTTAGTGTAGCAACTATCTGTTTAAATTTACGCCTTGTAGCAAATATTTAAACGTCCCATAAGTTTCAATAAAGTTGCAGCAAAACTATTAATATTTTTTAAATATGACGTATATGCAGATAGTTACGAGATGTTTGCCACAACAGCAATGAAAATTGACTGATAGCAAACATCCAGAGATCTTGGACATTTGCAGCAAAACTTTCAAGGTATTTTGACATTTGACTAACATAAAAAAGGAAAATGGCGTACTTTTTCCTTACGCTCGATTTATCCACAACGATGAAGTAAATCAAATGGTGTAAAAAAGTGACAACTCAAATGATACATTTTAATGGCAAAAGTGAAAATAAAAAATCCTGTGATTTAAATTATCAACACGTGATGGAAAATATTTCTTTTCAGAGTTTACTTTGATGACAGCATCGCCGGTCGGACTTGGTTCTTCTGCGAAGAAATTTCGTTGTACAATTTTACCTTCGAAGGATTTATAATGAAGATGGCGATGTATATAAAAAGTATACAGTTTTAATTCTATAATAATTAAAAATACATTTGATTAATTTTCTTTCAATTCAATAAAAATTACTCCGCGAATTCTAAAGGGGTACCTTTTCCAAATATTAATCAACTATCTTCCTATTTGTAAGATGTTTAATTGATGCTTGCTATACATAATCGTAAATTTGAAAGACGTTGCTAGCAATATTTATGGTATTTGACGGATGTTTGAGAGATGGTTGTCTCAAATACGATTTTATTATGTGTCACGTGAATTGGCTGTTTGTTACCCATTATTGTGTCGTGTGAATTAGTCGAAGTGAAGCAAATTGCTTTCTCCGTCATATGTATAATTTCACTATGATATATAAAACGTTTTAACATCGGCGATGGCATGAATTCAATTGTCTTTTTGTCATTAGGTAATGCATGGTTTCCATACTATCTTTCGCTAACACTCGTCATCACCATTTCGTTAAACAGAGATGAAATACAAATCAGTTCAAACCAGAAATATGAATGCTAGAAAGAAACATATGTTTATTGTTTACATTTTTCTATTTCACATTGACATACAAATTTTGAAAAAATAATTGTCAAACAATTTTACAAATTAAAAACCAAACTTTTGTGCATAAACTCTTCTTGAGGAATCGCTGTGCGTAGAGAGTCCGCAACTCACTGGATCCCATCATCACTCTTTCTCCAGCGTCTCCTCGGTTTCATCATTTCAAGCCGAACGTCTCACTGATGGGTGCTGTTGAGCGAATTCGACGACAAAAACCGCCCACGAGCAAACATCGATCGCATGTACATCATTTCGCGGACCATGCTATCGCCTAGACACCGAGATCTTTAGATTTTGTGGGAGGGGTTACGTGTCTTGTATCATTTTAAAACAAATAAATGTCAAATAAAATGTTCTAATTTTGTGGTGTCTCCTTTCATAACATTTAAATTAGTGTCCACCATCTGGGATTTCCTTCTGGGCCAATCTCTTCATCATTGTAATGGACACTGCCTACTAATGTTCATAATTTGAAGAAAAATATACATAATTGGACATTTACAATGCAACAGCAGCAGAATGACTGCACGTTTGTTCAATATTTTTTTTTAATTTGAATATTATTTTGAATGTCAGTTTTTTATAAAACAATATTATATTGTATTCACTCATTTATAGCAAAAAACACTGAGTGATATCGATTTGAGGATAACGAAAGATAGTATGGAAACCATGCATTATGATCGTGTCCAATTCGTTGTTTATAAAAATAAATTAAATTTCATTGGATTTACACAAAAATATACTTACATTATAAAACAAAAATTCTTTATGGATTTACACAAAAAGTGGGAACACTGTATATATTACATCTACATATATATATAAATCTGAATAGATGTTACCTATTCCATACTAAATCTATTCCAATTTGTAGACTTTTTGTGTATAACTTGATAAGAATCCAAACATGTGGGAAATGAATCTTTAAATCTGCATTAGTAAAAATTAGATGTTTAAAATGTTTTAACAAAAATACCATACATTTGTAATATTTATTAACTTTTTTATTCGGTAGGGTGCGTCAGCAAATACTTTTGACGTATTCAAAAATCTTTTACAATTACTTTTATATATATTAAAAAACAGTAAATATAATTCCTTCCTATTTATACCACTGATCAGATGCATGATTACTAGTATTACAACGTTATGAGTAATCAATAGTGGTCGAGATTTGACATATACATATATGATAAGAAGTAGACTTGCATAAGTTGTCAAATTTTTTTGCGTTAATATCTTTATCAAATTTACATATTTTAAAAAAATGTCAGACTTTTGTAACATCAATCTTTTTTTTACAAATATTTATATGAAAAACTTGTCAAAAAATCAACAGTATATTATTTTCATATAATAAATAACGCTATTAATGTAGCATTTTTTATTTGAAACACCTCCTAAAATGCTCTGACATTACTGATTTTACCGAGTACGCCATTTTCGTTGCCCTAGCAAGACAATCAACAATTGTAATAGATTCAATACTGCTTGAAAAAATTGATAGGTTTGTGTTTTTGGCGTTTTGTGTGCACCGAAGCCGAATAGAGCAAGCGACACATTAGAATTTATTTTTATTTTTCATTCATATTCGGCAACTTTTAATATTTTAATTTAAATGTGAACAAATGTTCAATATAAACTGTATGCAGAAATACATAACTAATTGGATTAAATAACTCGAATAGAATCGCTATAAAAATCGGAGTAAAAAAATTGCAATCGACGCGTGTGGAGAACATTTGATCTGCGAGATTTAACCGCGTTAATATATCATTGGCTACGGTTGTGTACGAAAAGAAAATTAAATTGCTGTGTCTAGTTTTGTGCGCTTTTCCATTGAGCCCTGTATCGAGTTGCGGGATTCGAAACCTTTCATACCGAAGTTTTCCACTTGCCAGGAGGCCTAATGTACGTGCTGTACTTTTCAAGTAACCACATTTTTCCTAAGTATTGTTCGGTTCGTTTTATGTTTATTGTTTAAATTATTGCCAGAATTTAATTTTATTAAAAAAAAAGTGTTAAATTTATTGTACGCTACAACATGCATTGTTTTGATAAAATATTTAAGTATTTTCTGCTGCCTACGTCGTCGACGTCGTTATGACGGAGCATATAGAGATCTTCTCAACGGCGGGAAATAATATGCCTAGAGTTGCCAACGTAAATTAGTTATATTGAAGCAATACACATTTCGAATGCAAAACAAAAATGTTATACATCGCATATAAATATATCATTCTACTAGCAATCAAAAAGATTTTAATGTTCAATAAATTGTAAAAAAGAAATGTAAAAAAAAAGCCACGGCAGATACCTGTGAATAACTAAAACCAAAAATTTGGAAGTTTGTGTATTGGTATGATTAGGTAGAGTCGGACTTATCCGACTAGAAATATCCCACACATATTTGTGCTTATATGAAGAAATATAAGTAAACGTTATCGTGTAAGGGGGTCCAGAAGACCCCAAGATTTACAAATCCTAACAATAACAGTATTCGTAATAGTATTTAATATTATTACAGTTTAAATGTTTGAAGAAATTTATTATTTTTAATTGTTCTTTAAACAAGGCTAATTTGAAAAAATGTAATATCGATTTTAAAAGACTAAATAATCTTGAACAGCGGAATTATATTCGTACGAATGTCCTATAATCTATACTCAACAAATCAATTTTCGGTCAGTAAATTTTCAAATAAATTATTAATTTGTACATTTGTTGCTGTTTCATCGTCTGTTAAGCACTAACTACCACTTTAACTGATAGTTACCAATAGAATATTGTGATAATTGATTATTATCCGCAAACAATTTTGTATATGGTTTAAAAAAATTAAAAATTTATTTTTAATTTAAACTCCGGTTTTATAAACATAAAATTATATTCAGAATTAAAACGATATTAAATAAAAATTATTAAATATATCTTAAATATTACAGTTAGATATATTTAAATACAAACTTTTAATTGTTTTTTATATTAATACTTTAAGAGTCTAACCCCCTAGTCAGGTATCTTTTTATTCTCGTGTGATTAAGATTCGTTTCCATTCCCTTTCGTCTAAATATGTTATTTCAAACGTTTCGTTCATTTCGGTCTTTGAATCGAATGTTAGTTTAATGTTTTTATTTTGCCAACTTCATATAAACATATTTCAGATTTTGTCATATGAGTTAAATGCTAGCAAAACGAACGTACTCAACGTTTCGTTTCATATATGAATCAAAAATTGTAGTTAGACGATATTCAGCCGATTTTGAATCGAATTGTAGCAGATATAGCTTTCACGGGGAAATACATGATCGGGGCATTAAATTTATGATGACGTTAATCTATTTGATATGCGATTCTGAATCTGGAAAGACAAACTTTAGCTGGAATTGAATTTATAAAAACAGATTCTTTTGAAATAAAATGCTTATTCTTTTGACGACTAGGCATCTATCAAATAGGTGCCTGTGAAGCCGACTAAAATTGATGTATTAATGTTATTGTTTCTCTTTTAAATTGCAGTTAATGTACAGATATTTTACCCTCATAGTAATACCTAAATACTGTATAGAATGGAAGAAATTTCAAGTTTAGATTCATTTCACACTGAGCCTGAATCAACAGGAAATACAGCTGAGTCAGCAACAGGACTACCTTCGGACAAACCTGACACGGAAGAAACGTCTCAACTACAAGAAATATCTGAAAATATAGATATAGCAGTCGATGCAATAGCAGAAGATGCACACGGCGATGTAGAGGAGGCATCCGATGAAATAATCAAACCAGTAATTGATCCAGGAGTCAACATCGACGACGAAGAATTCGATCAAATATCCGATGACACATTTGAAGTGGACGAAAATTCCCGTACTACATCCGCCGGACTCATGGCTGCCGATGAAACTACTTTAGACAAACAAAGTGAAGATGTTGACTACATTGAGAAAATTGAACATTCAGAAACTTCACCTATCGCAGATAAATGTGAGGTCGAACATAATGCCGATGATGATGGAAGCAATCGGGAAGAATCTAACCCATCGGAACAAGATAAAGCTTATGAAACTAATATATCAGTGGAGAAAGTACGTCCAGAATTTTCTGAAACACAAACATCTGCTGATTTCGAAGAGGTAGATGCAAATGTTTCCGCTAGCGCCGGTATTGAGGAAGCTGATATGTTAGGCGAATCTGATATGACGTTACCTAATGATGAATCAGATGTGGCTGAGCCTGTTACTGAAAAGTCTTTGACTCTCATGGAGGTCGATAACGATGAAGAGGTAGCAATGTGCAATAAAAATGCAAAAGAACAGAACACAATAACAGAACAGTCCACCGATGTGGTAATGAATTCAGCCAGTAATTCTCCTCTTCCTGATATAGAAACAAGTAAAGGAACAGAACCTCAGAATGACGAGTCAATGGAAACCCCAGGAGAAGATGATGGCAGTAAGAAAACAATAGATAAGCCAATACAAGACGGAAGCGACGTTGTTGATGATACAAAAGATGACAAAATTACTGAGGAGAATTTGGAATCAAATCAAATGAAAAACAATGTTAACAAAGATGGCACTGATTTAAACATCGGTGAAAATAATGTCACTTCAAACAAGGAATTAGCTAGTGACGCTATTGATTTGGCAGATACAGAACTCGGTGACGAAGAAGATGTAGAGCAAGAAGATGGTAAAGTTGATTAAAAATTCTCTCTTAAGAACTCGTAAAGTATAAATTTTAATACAGAACCGGTTGAAAATGTGCAGGAGCCCGAAGAATCAGACGTATGTTTGATTCCGGACGATACGGAAACACAGATGACTGAAGCGGAAAAGGAACAAGCTATTCTAGCCCGAGAAAATGCGGAAAAAGCTGAAGACGCTGATATACATGCCGAAATTGCTGCAGAGCAACCGGTAGCAGAGGGGAGAGAAGACGATAATGGTATGCCATTGAGTGTATTTACAAGTGTAATAGTTTCATAACTAATTCAAATATTCAAATGTTTGTCTTTTATTATAGCTGAAGTCGAGGCTCAAGTTACAAGAGCTGAAAAAGAAACCGCTGCAATAAAGAGTACTGAAGGTGAGCAATTTTTATTAACCTATACATAGTCAACTTACACGTTTTGAAAAGGTTCTGAAAGATCAAAAAGTCAAAAAGCTGATTTTTATTACCGGCTGTATTTCTTTATTCTTTATTCCAAGTAACACAAAGTACAGATTTCGTCACGAATTTAGCCGAATATTATATTATTCAGTATAATATAATAATTTATATTACGCTCAATTAATTTAAGAGTGTGATAGCTAAAAAAATGCGATTTTGCAGAAAACGCGTTTAAAGTTTTCAATTAACTCGCACCTTGCATATAAAATGAACGGGACACATTTAAGAAGTTTTGTAGGGTTGAACAAAAATATAAAAACACAATATGTAAACTTGTTAAATTTATTTGTAAACTTTTTTAAACCCTCAACATCTGCTGAAGCATACTCATGATACAACGCGATCTGCGCCATATATGCTCAATGCCTTGATGTTATGCAGCCAGGCTCCGTGCGCCGAATACGAGCCAGCAGAGTTCACAGCGCGACATGTCTCTAGCCGTATTCGAGGCGCCATCTCCCATGCGCTGTGGCCCAGGTTTGGCTTGATCAACTTGTCTTTGACACTACGTTTTCGACGAATATCGCAATACTTGAATATATTTCCCGTGGACTGTGGGTGATTTTACTGCAGCTATAAAAAAAAAAACATTGTTAAAAGCAAGGATTGAAACCGTAACCGAAACCGATATCCGTTTAAAACCGTTTCATTTTTAAAACCGAAACCGTTATACGAAAATCAGAAATAAACCGATATCCAAAACCTAAATAAACGGTTTCGGTTTTATACCGGTTTAAAGCGTTTTTTTAAAAACGTATTTTATATAGAAGATCTTAAGTACAGGGCATGTCATTTAATAAAATTTGGAGTTCCCAAAATAAAAATGTTTTGTTGTAGAAAAATTAACATATTGTTTTTTGAGAAATAATATTTCCAAAACAACGATCTTTGGTCTAAAATTTTTTTTTTTTTTTTCATTAATTTGTGTAGCGGTAAATCGAATTTAACAACAAAACACCAGCAACTCTGTTAAAAAATTATTCAATTTTTAATGATATTGTTTTTTTATTTATTGTATAAGTAAAATATATAGGGAGCCTGGGGTAAAGTGGGACAAGTTTGGAAAAGTTCATTTGAATTATTTTAAAGGATCTATTCAATAGAATACCATTCCTTTAATTGATTTTTGTGTGATTTTTCAAAACAGCTCAATTTTAGACATATATATTAAGGATAACAGAATTATAATAAGGTAATAAAAAAAAACAATGGTAATGCAAGAAAAAATTAGAAAGAAAGTAAAATTATTAACATCTCAGTAACTACTTAAGAAAATACGAAATATAAAGTGTAAATTCGACAAGTTAGAACATTTCAAGTTCGAACAGATATTTGTTTGCAAATATTGCAGTTCAAAATTTGTTTGGCTTTTATGGATGGAAATTGTACAAAATTCTTCTTCTTTTTTTCATGAAGTTTAAGACAATTACCGATGTATTCTTGCTACTCGGCCCACTTCTGCAATTCAGATCATTTCTCAGGTGAAGTCAAAATGTTGCTTTTCATTGGCTTGTGGCCACGATTGAAATTTTTTCTTGGCGAAATCAATTAAATAATTTATACAACACAATATTTTCACTAAAATAACAACAAACATTGTTTAAATTAAGTTTCTCACTTTACTGCAATACAATTTTTCTCAAATATCCTTGAAACTAGACGTGTAGGAAAAAAAATCTGAAAACGCCATTGTTCTTAGAATGTAAAAATCCATAGAATATGTAACTTTCATTTCTGGTGTCGAAAGTTGTTGCCAATTGTGCGCACAGTGTTATTTGAAAAATATGAAAAAAAAAGAAATTTTATACAAAAACCGAAACCGTAAATGGAACCGGTATACCGAAACCGTTTCGTTATAAAAACTTAAAACCGAAACGCGGAAAAAACCGAAATCGGAACCGTTATTCGTTTAGATTTCAATCCTTGGTTAAAAGTATATATTAAATATCGTTAAATCTAATCGATTTTGTTGGAATAAAATTGCAACAAACTTAACAAATGATAAAATTAAAAAAAAACTTCAGCGAAGTAACAATGTGTTAATATGTACGTTTTATTTTAGTAATACTTGCGGTTCAAATTTCTTAAGTAATATTAAATAAAATATTACATTTTAAGATACTATTATATGTATTATTCCGTTACATTGTTGAAGGTTGAAGCAGATAAATAACAAGGTTGAAGATACTATGATTGGGATCATGATTGTTTGATAATAGTGTGATCCTGAGGATGCTACTATGGTTGTGTGCAATAATAGTATGGTCACTGACAATTATAGTTATGCGGATTGTAATATGGTCACACACAACCATTTTTATACCCTACACTAAGAGTGAAAGGGTATATTCAGTTTGGTACGCCGTTTGTAACACCCAGAAGGAAGCATCTCCGGTATGGAAAAGTATACATATTCTTGATCAGCATGACCTCCTGAGTCGATTTAGCGATGTCCGTCTGTCCGTCTGTCTGTCTGTCTGTCCGTCTGTCTGTCCGTCTGTCTGTCTGTCTGTTGAAATCCCTACTACTTTTAAAATTGAAGAGCTAGATAAATGAAACTTATAACTTTGATTACTAATATACCTATGCTGTATGTGCGAAAAAATTGGCGAGATCGGTCCATTGTGACCTATGATCCGACCACTTATGTTCAAATACCTCATATAAAATGTACATATAAAGATCAATTTTTATGTATACGTGCTTAGGTAAACTTTTTTGGTCAAATATATATTGACATCATGCTCAAGTACGTGATAATAATGTTTTCCGTCGAAAAGACCTGTGGTTCATTAAAAAAAAAATCGAAATTCGGTACACCTACCCATTTGTAAATATGGGTATCAAATGAATGGAAATTCTTCAGCGATTGAATGTTTGTAGTTATTTTCAGGATTCGTATACCCTGGTGACCTATATATCACTTTGAATGGTAACCACACATATGTGTAGGGTATTTATAGTCGGCTTAGACCGACTATAATTTTGATAATCCTAACTATCATAATTACACCTACTTTAAAATTTCCCATGTGATCTAACCTTCCCTTTTTTTTTTTTTTTTTTTTTTTTGGAATATCTACTAAGATCCACAGCACTCAGACAGACTATATCCATTGTACTGTGAAATCTATTCCCTACAATTTTTGTGGTTAATATCACCACGAGCGAATTCGACGATTCGAATCCGAGACCTTCAGAATGCAAGTCCAGCGCGCTACCTCTGGACTGCTGAGGCCGGCCACACACAACCATACTATGATCCTCAATGACCATACTATAACGCACACGCTACAATCAAATACCAAATCAAATTAGTATGGTGCTCTATTTTTCGAGTATGCATTCATGGCGTCCTAAGGGGCGTTAAACTAAACTCCATGGTTAAAATTAAACTTAAATGATGTTGCAGTTCCGGTGAGTCGAATTTGTGATTATTTAAAATCACGACTTGGCTCATAACTATTGCTTAAATTGATGATATACAGAAAACGTATGTTTGTCGCAATCACTCAACGTAATAAAACATAAAAAACTCACCTTTGGTTAATGTTGGTCTCGACAACGATATTAGTATCGTCTGCGTTGAACAGCAATCAAAAGATTTTGGAGAATCTATAAATCAATAGATAATTTCATAATTATTTACACGTAAATTACCTGTATTAAGCTAACACTACAGAAGCATCATGTCTCCTCACATCTCTCCTCAAATGTAATAAACTATTTCTTACTTTTTAAATTATTTTGTTTTGATATTTTGTATGGTTTTGATAATTATCCAGAGCTTGGTATGTCAGTACTGGCTGAGTCTTGGGCGAGAAATAATTATCCAGACCTTTCTGAGTCTTGGGCGAGAACTACTTTACCAGGCCATGGTAACTTAGTTATGGCTGAGTCTGGGGCAAGGGTTTATTAACCAAGCATTGGTCTGCCAGTGTTGGTTGATTCTTCAGCCCGTCGTCAAGCCTGACATTTCCTAGGATTAAATTAAAGCATAAACAGGAATGGATTTTACATTAGCATGAATTAATGCAAACATTATTAAATAAATGCAAAAGAATTTCACACATTCACATTCCGACAAAAAAAAAGTCTCAAAAATCTCAAAATTCGGTTCCGCACGGCCATATTTCTGAATTTCGAATTCTATTCGGGTCGTACAATACACTCTATGAAATCTGATTTAGAAGTAGTAAATTTGCTAAATTTTTTCGAGTTTAATTTTCCATTTTTTCAAACGAAAACCAGGCTTCGGAATTAAGCGTTCGGAAACAGATCACGCTCGTATGCATTTGTGACATAACAAATCTACAGCGCTCCGACATTTAAAACTACTCGGAATTACTCGCTTTTAAATTATTTCGTTTGCAACAGTTATATTGTTGTTATTTGCGTTTATTCATATTTATTATTCAAGTTTATTAATGTATTACAAAATAAAGAACATTAGGTATGCATTTAAAACAGAGGTGACCAGCCAGCAGAAATAATAATTCATGCCGTGACACGCCCTATTTTTTCTATACTTTTTCAAAACAAAATCGTTGCATATCATGCAATTGTTTTAAATTTTATGACAAAAAATTTTATCTTGAAAACTACTTAATTCTCCTGAGATTCTCTCCTTCCTTGATACAACGTTTATACTAAGTTACCAAGGTCTTTTTTTTACTGAGCAACAAAAAAAAACAACACGTTAATAAATATTAATAATAAAACTTTCTTATACTCAGTTCGGTGCAGTCAAAATTCTTAATTACTTTTACTTTTCAAATTGGTGTTAGTTTTTGATATATATCGTCGTTGTAGAACGAAAAGTCACCAAATACATTTTCAAAATGATAAATATTGATTTAGAAAAATCTTTATATATCTGTCAATGTTTAATCGATGATCTCCATTTTTTTACCACTTGACAAGAAAATGTAAATCTATCAATTGATATTTCAACTTTAAAAATATATCAATTACTTTTTATAATATTAATCAACAAACTTGAAATTTAAGTTTTTCATAAAAATGTATATGGTGACTTTTCGTTCCACAACAACGATGTATACTATTTTTTTAATTTCCCATTATGTTGTTCATTTATTATTTTTCGTTTTCTTTCAAAAGATAAAAATTAAATTATGTTTAGAAATCTCTTTATTAACTTGCAAAAAAATTGCATCACGTCAAAATTAGAACTTTGCCGTAATTAATTTAAATAAAACTACGGCATGAAAAAAAAAATTGTAAATCAACACAAACTCATTTTTAATTTAATTTGTATTTTTTTTGTACAGTTGTCTGAAATATAATAGCAACACTCTTCTATAAATTACAAATTCGATTTTTTTTTTTGAAGTGTTGCGTAATAAGAACAATCACTTATTTTTATTATTTACATGTATTGGAATTATTTTATTACAATGCCGTATTATTTTTTCATATTCTTAACCAATTTCAAAAAATATGGTATCTTTTGTAAATTAGTCTTGAATTTATGTGTGAAAAATAATAGCAGCGATACCAAATTTGTTACAAAATCCAATATTTTCTTCAAAGTTTTTAAATTTAAAACTTTTATTTATACTAAATAGGCTAATTTGAACAGTATTGTTGATTATTTGAGATATTTTGTGTTGCTTTGATTAAATATGGAACCTACTAAAGCTTGTTTTAGTAAAACTATCAAAAATATAAAGGATATTGGTCATAGCAAAAATGTTAACTAAACGCAAATAATATGACAAAAATAGGAAACACATATCTAAACTAAAAAAAGTATCAAAAATCACTTGTTTGAATATTACATTTAAGTAATCTTTTATGTGAAATGTACCAAAGTGAAAAAAAAATCTCGATATGCAATTTGAAAGACTAACATTTAGAGAACAACTCATAGAAGAAGTTTTTTCTGTAAGAAGCTATAACACACATCGGCAAATATTGATACATCTTGTGTTTGCACGTGTCTATCATAGATGTAACCACTAGCGTAACTTAGTGTGATCCAATGGTTCAAAATTGACATGATTTATTCTTGGAATATCAGAAGTACAAATTTTAATTCATTGGAAAGTAGTAATGCCGCAATTTTTAGACTAATGGTTCAGAGAGTTAGTCACGATGTTTAAATATTTTTAATTTGTAGTTGCAATATTTAATAGTTTCAATAATAACACAGTGTTACAAAAGAATACCTTTTTTATATACTTGAAAAACGACTTAGTGTTGGTTGTAGGCCTTGTTGAGGAGATCAGAAATAAAATTTTCGGAAACACCCTCAAAATTCGGAGTTATTCGGAAAAAACCGTTTTAAGGTAAGTTCGAGTACTTAAGAACGTGTAACTTACAATTTTATGCGATTTTAAATTTTTAAACAGTTTTAGAAAGAAGAATAATGTAGCTTCAAGGAAATATACACTTGTTGACACGTGCGTATAAAAATAGTGGTAATTTTCGTAAAAATGTCTGATCCGTTTCCCATTTTTTTAAGTTTTTTCGACTTTGGTCATATTTTTATTGAATTTTTTCTTTAAAGACCAATATATATGTTTGCATATTTTTAAAGTATTATTTTGAGTAAAACTATGTTTCATTTATCAGAATCGATGGAAAATTGTAAAATTTATGAAACTTTTTACAAAGTTGGAAAATTATCTTATATTCTATTTTGAATCCATTTTTGAATCAATTAAAAAAAAAAGCGTTTGTCAATCGATTTTCTATGTATTTTACATTTGCACTGCAAGAGCTGTCAGATAGTCTGGCACTTGGTTGCTTTACCGGAGATTCGGATGCTTCTACGTTGACCACCTCGAGGGTAAAGAATTTAACACCATTTTTGCTGAAACGCTTTCATCCATACGTTCAGACATGTACGTAGACGCTGTATCTTTATGCGCCTGACTATGTCCATGTCTGCGTATATTTTCCGAAGAATCTTTCTCTCGAACGCTCCTAAAGATCGCTCATCGGTGTTGGTAACCGTTCATGCCTCAGAGACATAGAGGAGGACTGGCATGATGTGTGATTTATATAGCGTAATTTTTGTCCGTCGAGAGAAGGCTCTGCTCCTCAATTGCCTACTGAGTCGAAAGTTTCAACTGTTGGCAAGAATTATTCATCGGCTTATCTCAAGACTGACGTGAGACGAAGTCCTTCTTAACTCGATATCATCAGCATACCCGAGCAGCATGGTACTCTTATTGAAGATAGTGTCGTTGTGATAGAGTTGGGCAGCTCTTACAATCTTCTCCACTATTAGGTTGAATAAGTCACACGATTGGGAATCGCTTTGTCTGAAATATCGTTCGGTATTAAACGTATCAGTGAGGTTGTTCCCAATTCTCACTGTGCAATGTGTGTCACTCAGGGTCATCCTGCAAAGTCTTATAGTATCACAGGTATAGTGAACTCAGACATGGTGACTATAGGCGACTTCTTATCGGAATGTTGTTTTGTAGTCAACCAGCAGGTGGTGGGCTGCCTCTTTTTGGTCTTTTCCAGGATTTGGCGTAATGTGAACATGTGATCTATGGTGGACTATCCATGTCTGAATCCGCACTGATAAGGTCCAATCAGTCTGTTGACGATGGGATTACTTAAAAGCTTACTTAAACTTATTTAAAGTATTTTATTCGATTCAATTTTTTATTCTCACCTATTTTTTTTTTTTTTCAAATAAAGTCTAATAACTGTAAAAATTTCAATCCGATTTATAAAAATTAAAGACTATTTTATTAAGAATAAATTTGTCTTTAAAAGTATATATACAAATATATATACTTTCATAGGAAAATTAATAAAAAAATTTAGTCAAAGTAAAAAAAAAAAATAAATAAACATAAAAACCAGTTGGGAAGGTTAGATAACATAACATGATAAGATGTATTTCAGCATGATGTCAATATATATTTGACCAAAAAAGTTTACCTAAGCAAGTATACATTAAAATTGATCTGTAGATGTAAATTTTATATGAGGTATTTGAACATAAGTGGTCGGTTCTCAGGTCACAATAGACCGATCATGCCAATGTTCAGACAGCTTAGATATATAAGTAATCTAAATTTAAAGTTTCATTGCTCTAGCTCTTCTACTTTTTCTGTAATCGTGATTTCAACAGACAGGCAGAGGGACAGACGGACAGACAGACAGACGGACATCGCTAAATCGACTCAGGAGGTCATGCTGATCCAGAATATATATACTTTTCCATACCGGAGATGCTTTTTTCAGGGTGTTACAAACGGTGTTACAAACGGCGTACAAACTGGGTATAATAATTCGCCTGTAAAGCTTCAATATTTTTCTCTCTATAACCGTTTAAATAATTAAAATCGGTTCAAAAACAACTGAGTTACGCGTTCATAAGTACTGAAACTCAACCGAAAACGCTTTTTTTCGGAATAACTCCGAATTTTGAGGGTGTTTCCGAAAATTTTAATGCTGATTTGTGATGTACTCAACAAGTCCTATAACCTGCACTAGGTCATTTTTCAAGTATATTTTCACTGTATCACCGTGTAATTAGTAGTTTCAATAATTGTTATCTTTTGATCTAGCGCACAGAATCTTTATTTTTAGTTCTATTCAAATACTACTTGAACGAAAATAATTAAGTAAATTAATTAATTTTCCTTTGAGATATTACAGGAAAGGCCCATATATGAATAAATGCATCATACATTTTGGTCCACAGAAACTTAAACATATAAAAATTTGAATATCAATCTCATAGCTAATCTCATTAGACAAAAAAAACTAAGTTGACTTGAGTGTGAAATAGCGGGATATTTTAAATAGCTAAAATCCAAATGAATATTCGAAAACCCGAACATAACGAAATATTACAAATTTCTCTTAGCTGTAATTCAAAAGCATCGCTGCCTCTTTGCTTAGTGCGATGGACTACGAGCCAATAGATCCCGTGGCACACGTCCAAAATATGAACTGGGAACGTCAACAACTTTAAATAGATAATTATGTTCTAAACCATACTACATCTCGGCAGACAATGCACACCTCCGAGAGTAAACATTGCTTCGAAAGATCTCGGATTCTGCAAACATTGTAGTACCCACCATTTGAGTACAAATAAAATATGCACAACTTAAATTACGAGAGAGCTTGGAATAGATTCTTGATAGCTATTGCGCCATACTATTATAAAATGTAATTGTAAATAAAATGTTATTTTCGTTTGGTGACAATAAATTTAAATGAATTAGCTCCGCGGGCGGTAACATGATAATGCTCGGTGCTTGTGCTCGGAGTAGCGTGCTAGCTTTCCAAAGCCTGAAAAAAATACTAATACGTCCGTAAATCTGACGTATTTTTCATGAAAAATATGTTATTTTGTTTTGAGAGTTATCATACTTTTAATTGGTCACACACTTCATTGTGTTCATATACAAAAGATTGCAGAATCTGTAAAGTTATATTCTGCAATGTTTTGTACAAAGTTTTCTCACACGTTTTTTTTCTATTTTCATCGTACAAACTATGGAATATCTTTTGTTGCTTTTTAAATTATGATGAATATTTTTTGATAATGAGCAGAGCTCTCGATTACCCGGGTTCGAACAACCCGACTAATAACCGGGTAGTTTAAATACCCGTAAAAGCCGTTTATTAAATGTTCGAGCTACCCGGGTAGTTCGCAAAACCCGGGTAGTTTATTAGTTCGTTTCCTCGTTGTTCGAACTACCCGGAAATCGAATGGTACCATGGTCCATGACCTACAAAAGGGGTTAATTTTTTTTTTTTATTGCGGAAATGGATAGAAGGCTAACGGTACCCTTTGGAGTGGTCCGATTTTTGACCGATTTTTTTATTTCGGGAATCGATAGCGGACATCATTAGAAGGCTAATAGTACCCACTGGAGTGGTCCATGACCCCCATTTATGACCCAAAAACTTTTATTTCGGAAATCGATAGCGGACATCATTAGAAACCTAATGGTAAATTTTTGTGTTATAAAAGGGATTTTGAACATCTTTTTGTACCGATTTATATTATTTATTATTATTATAACACCGTCGATCGCCGAGCGGCAGATTTGTTGTTGTTTTCAATGTTCGTCCTCTCACTATGAAATAGTCACTCGTTGCGCTCACTGCACTCACTACATTCATTGAATTTTGAGCGACAGCAGTGTCGTTTTGTATTGTTTGTAACTTAAAAAAAATACTTATATCCATTTTGAATCATATTCGGTAGCAATAGTATTATTATGCACACCAATATGCAAGACTCGCCTACAAAAGATATGGTAATTCTTTAAAGTATGTTAAAAACATAAATAATAATACGTAATGTTAATCACATTTCTAATATAAATCGTCGTTGTAGAACGAAAAGTCGCCAAATACATTTTTATGAACAACTTAATTTTCGAGTTTGTTGATAATTTTAGAAAAAGTAAATGATATACTTTAAAGGTAAAATCATCGGGATCATCGACTAAAAATTTACAGATTTATAAAGATTTTTGCAAATGAATATTTGGCATTTTGAAAATGTATTTGGTGACTTTTCGTTCTACAATGAAGAAATAAATAAAATGGTTTGTTTTAAAGTTCGTTTGCTCGCGTTGTGGCATACCAAACTAACTTTAAAATCTCAAAATTAAAAATACCAAAAAATGTCCGAATTTAAACATTTAAACTATACAATATTTAATATATTTAAATATAGACACTGCACCAAGTACTGATGCTCCCGATGCTGGAGACGAACCTTTGTTGGAAGAGATGCAATGTGGTCCATCTACCGAATGTGGCAGTACAACTAAGATTATTATTGCATGGATTGTTGGTACATTGCAGAAGTGCAAGCAATGTGAAGAGGAAAAACTCTGTGGGTTTCGTTACAAAAATACGGAAACAAGTGAATCAGAGTACATATGCGAACAGGCTTGTTGCGATGCGTTGATTGTTTCAAATCATGGAAAATATTTCATCAGAAGAAAGAAGTTCCTAGTGGAGGAATTAAATATCGATACAAAACTACAAACCTCACGTCAAGATTCCAGTTCTAGTACGACTATAGACCAGGAATCGGAACAGGGCAGTGGGACGAATTTATCACCAAATCAAGAGTGTTTGCAGTGCAAAGAGAAAAAGCCTTGCAAGTATTTCTTTAAACAAGACGAAGATACTTTTTATATTTGCAATGATGACTGTTTTAATCTGCTTAGTGCGGAAGAGCCAGACAAATTTAAATTAAAGAGACACTCTATTCGAGTACGTAACATCGGTGCCACTACCATTATTTCTTCTGAGCCATCAGTGTCAGCCAAGAAGGTCCATAAGCCCGAATCCCGTGTGGTGGCGCGAACTGCCCCGGAGGCCGAGGCTGCACGTTTGGAGCGTGTGGCCAGTTTCACCCGTCGCTGTGCTGATTGTTTTGCTGAGGTGACTTTGGGTGATAAGAACCTCCTGTGGGAGACCATGGATTTTTGCAATGAAATTTGTCTAGGAAAATATCAGCGCACCATAGGGGCGAATTGCCAAACATGTAATGGCGAAGTGCCACACCAGGCTCTGGGAAAGTACTGCGTGCGCTTTGGTTTTGAAATTCGGCAGTTCTGTTGCGCAGCATGTTTAAATGAGTTCAAGAAAGGCTTGAAGACTTGTTCCTGCTGTCAAAAAGATATTTCTTCGGGAAATGAAGGATTTTTGGCGCCGGTTGGTGATAAAGAACAATTTAAGGATTTTTGTTCACAGGCATGCATGCGACGCTATGACACCATGTGTAACCCCAAGAAGAAAATGCGCAGCGACCACTGCGCGGTGTGCAATAATGAGAAACCAGTGCGGGTGGAAATAGTGCTCGATGAAAAGGAACACAACTTTTGTTCAAATCCATGCTTCTCCGCATTTAAGTTTGTCAGCAACATTGTTGCTGATCAGTGTGGCATGTGTTGTAAGTACTTTGAGCGCAAAGGTTCTGAGTCTTTTACAATTTACACGGAACGCCGCGCCAAAGTGTTCTGTTCGCGCATCTGTCTTAATGTGTACATAATCGTTAATCGCAAGATTGTCTCTTGCCAATGGTGCAAGGTAAAGAAGTATAACTTCGATATGATATATAAGCAGCAAGACGCTCAGGAGATTCTTATGTGCTCGCTGAACTGTCTCACTCTCTATGGAGTATCAATAAATGCATTCTCACGAACGGTGGCCAAGTGTGATAACTGCACTAATTCCGCAACACCGCAGTATCACTTGACTATGTCTGATGCCTCAATGCGCAATTTCTGCACGTATCAATGCGTAATGCAGTTTCAAAGTCAATTTGCACGCGCTCCTCTTACCCTGGATGGTAGCGATGCAGCGGGTCAGCAGCCACAGCAACAACAGCAAAAACAACAGCAACCCGGATCTTCTACAAACAAAAATGCAGCGCCTTTTCCAACTGGTTTGCCCAAACGCGTAAAATTGAGGGGTAATCAACAACAACAACCAATTACGTTGCAGGTTTGTTATATGTTTATTTTCATTATTATTATTATATATACGTTTCCTATTTACGGGAATATAACCGGTTTACGGCAGCCTTTTATGAAACATAAACACACAACGCAATACAGTGATGTGAAAAATTATGGGGACACCAAAGCAATTATTTGATAAGTGATATTGTCTACGGGTTTAATTACAAAAACAAAGTTAACTAAGTGTATTACAAACATTGCCTCTATGCAGAATAGAGCATAATTATTCAGAATATGTTTTTAACATTTGAATCAATTTGTCTCAACCTTCTGATATTTTTAAGGAAAATTAATAAGGACAGTTGCGAACTTTGGTTTATTTTTTAAATATTTAAATTTTTATTAAATAATTTATCATTGTTAAAGTAATAGTATGTTCTTAAGTTAGAAAAGAAATTATATTTTTTTTTCTTAGAAAATATAGTTGTTGGAATTGGGGCGATTATAGCCAAATATATTTATCTAATAAAAAAAACTACAAAGTAAAAGTCTTACAGGAAAATTGCAGAAATTGTTGTATACTCTAAGACAATTTCTGAAAATTCGATTAATTGAGTCCATAAATTAGATGCACGACATGTAAAAATAAAACCGGCTGTTTCACCCAGAGCATTGAAAAAGGAGTTAATTTTTGACATGGAGCAATTGTAAAATGTTGAATAACGAAAATCTGAGGGGAAAAAGGTGAACCTCAAGCCTATATTAAGTTTTTTTTTTCGTTATGTTTCAAAAAACTTTCCTATATATGGATATTATATCTATATGGTGAAACCAATATCAACTTGGGATGGCTGAAAAAATGTTTTTTTCCAAAAGATTTTCTGATAACTAATATTTAGTCAATAGAGCACCATATGAACGGGTAGGAACATAACTATTTCGAATTATTGTTTTTTTTGGATCCATTTATCTTATGATTTTGCATTAAAAATAAAACAAAGCGATTAATATAAACTTTGTAAAGGTTACTCATTATAAATTAATTTCCAGACCACACCCATTTTTAGTGTCTTCATGTTAAACATATATTTCGCTGCATTGCCAGCTACCAACACTGCCTGCTGCCGTCGTCGCTTTTTACATGCCTTCTGCTGCAATTGAACATTTGTTTTTCGTATTCTGTCCCTTTCCCATCCTACTCCAAGCTAACTACGTGCGTAGCTGAGACTGCAAGAGTGCGTAACGAGGACAGTGGTGAAGGCATAACACTCACCATTGTTTAGCTTACGCTCTCGCTCTTTGTCTTAACTGCAGCCCGCTATTAGTATGTTTGTTTGTTTTAAACTCGCCCAGTAGGAAAAATGTCGCAAAACTTTCGCATAGATTTTTGCAACGTTCGTGGGCTGACAACGAATTTATTTTCTGTATATGCGTATGTGTCCGTCAAAAGACCACAAATAATGGCACTGGGTGAGACCCAGGTTAGTGAGGGTGCAGATCCACTGTTTGCAGAGTGCAATCAACTCACTCAATTGGTGAAGGAACCGACGTACCTCCCACGCGTCGGTGGGCAGATCCAAAAAGTCTTAGACCTTCTTCTGACTTCACATCATGAAAAATATGATGTAAAAGTCCTTCCACCTCTTGGTAACTCCGACCACTAGTTTACGAGCGTCTTCGATTTACGAAAGAGCAAATTGGGTATTGGGTTGCGTTAAATGATTTTTTTCGTAACTTTAATTGGAAATTGTGTTTCGCTGACAGAGACATAAATGCCGCGGCTTCAATGGTACAAAATATTATTTTATTAGGTATGCGGTCCTTCATACCTTCTAAAAAAATTAGCATTAAACCCAAGGACTCATGGTTTAATGAGACTAGCAGGATTGCAGTCAGGTCGAAAGAGAAAGCCTCTAAAAATTGACTTTCTAACAAGAATGCTGACACTGAAAGACTTCGCATACAGGTTAGGAATCGCTGTAATGCCGTGATCTCACGCGAAAAGTTTCTTCACGAACAAAACGCGCCTAAAAAGGTCCTACTCTACCATAGAGGTAGTAAAAATTTCTGGTCATTTGTTAAAAGGGTGAAGAATCAGACGACATCGTCTACTCCAACCCTTGTTATGAATGGCCAGACCTTCACTGACCCGGTTGATAAAGCTGATCTCTTGGCAGAATTATTTGCAAATAATTCAACGCTCCCAGATAGTAATCAACCTCTGCCCGTCGTCGATTTTGTTTCTTCTGCAATGCCGGAGGTTCATTTTCGAACTCGGGCAGTTAAAAAGGTTTTAGCAAACCTCAACATTAACAAAGCCTCTGGGCCAGATGGCATATCTGCCCATGTGTTGAAGAAGTGCGCGTCAACGTTGGCTTGTCCGTTGCGTAACCTTTTCAACATCTCCTACACGACAGGAGTTTTTCCATCTTGTCGGAGAGCGTAATTAAATTCCACCTTGTGAACTATCTTGAGCACAACGAATTGCTCAGTGACCGCCAATATCGTTTCCGTAGGGCCAGATCCACAAGTGACTTGATGGCGGTCCTCTCCGAAAAGTGGAATAATTGTGTTCACCTTTTCGGGGAGAGTAAGGCTGTTGCTCTCGATATTTCCAAGGCTTTTGATCGAGTGTGTCATAAAGCCCTCGTATCAAAACTAATTGCATATGGTGACGGCAATTCTTTTACTCGATGGATATCGAGTTTTCTCCAAGGTCGTTCAATACGAGTTGAGATGGATGGTGTTTTCTCAGAACAACATTTCATCAATTCTGGAGTTCCGCAAGGTTCCGTCCTATCCCCGTCCCTATTTCTGGTATTTATCAATGACTTTCTGTCATTGACTCAGAACCCAATTCATTCCTTTGCTGATGACAGTAACATTTGTCATTCATATTCGTTCAACAAGCGCCCAAACTCTTTGGAGATTGAGAGTACTTTTACTCTCAATCTATGAATGACACACTCAACATTGACCTTAAATCAATCTCCGAGTGGGGTCTTGCTAATAGAGTTGATTTTAATGCAAGCAAGACCCAATGTTGTCTGTTATCTCACAAAAAAAGAATTCACCCCTCCCTCCCCTCAATATGGACTCTGTGGATATTGCGCAGACAGCTGCTCTTGACGTTCTGTAGTGTATTTAAAATTATTTAACGAAAAAATGTATAATACAGCCTTGCTTTTCAAAACAAAGTGGTTGACAATTTGTTGTTTAAATATTTTGTCAAAACATTTTCTGCAAACATTATCATAACTGAGCAAGATGAGTTAATATTATTGGCGGTTGAAAATGGGTGGAAAAATCATTGATAAGGTGTTCACCCACGAACAGTGTGCCCAAACGCTCTTAAATCGGGTGAAATTCATTATTTTCGGAACCTGTCAACCGATTTTAAAAATTTAAAAAGTGTTGTATAAAGAATTCTTAAGTTGTATTGTATAAAAATCAGTAAAGTTGATAGTAATTAGTTAGTTTCATGATGATAAGGTTAATACTTATTTAGATACATTTAATCAAATTTAAAGTTTTTTTTGCCATATTATTTTATATTTTTTTCTTCTTTAAAAAAAAAAAGTGTCCAGGATCTATATACAGATTGTCCTTATATTCGCCACATAGCTGGCTTCTTTTCAATGATACCAAACACTTACAGTGTGTGACAAAACAAAAGCAACTTTGCTCCATTTCAGCGTTTTGTAGTAGGTTTAGACTTTATGTTTAGACTTTATTATGAAGAATTAATGTGAAAAAAAAACATAACCTTGAAATAAATTTTAAATTGACAATTAATTGTTGTATTTTTTAAATTTTCTTAATGACATTCTCAGCATAATGTATGCCAACTAACTGTCTAGATGAACTAATCTGTATATACTTTAACCATGGGCGAACTCATTGTCATACAAAAATTGCTTGCTATAAAACGGTGTCGTATGTACTCGTTTCATTCTAGCATTCACATTTCTGGTTTGAAATGATTTGTATTTCATCTCTGTTTAACGAAATAGTGATGACAAGTGATAGCGAAAGATAGCATGGAAACCATGCATAATACGACTCCGTTTTCAGCAAGCGATAACCCCATATGATATTAAGGGATAACGAGTGATAGCAAAAGTTCAAATGTTTCAACGGTGTCGTATGTACTCGTTTCATTCTAGCATTCACATTTCTGGTTTGAAATGATTTGTATTTCATCTCTGTTTAACGAAATAGTGATGACAAGTGATAGCGAAAGATAGCATGGAAACCATGCATAATACGACTCCGTTTTCAGCAAGCGATAACCCCATATGATATTAAGGGATAACGAGTGATAGCAAAAGTTCAAATGTTTCAACTTTTCCTATAAATTGATATCATTTTTTTTTTTTGTAATAACAAAACATATGTTTTTTGTTTACATTTTTCTATTTCTGACATAAGAATTTTGATAAATTCATTGTCAAACAATTGTGCAAAATAAAAAACAAAACTTTTGTGTGGAAACAGAAACTTTGCGCGATATATTCAGGATATGCGTTTTTGAAATACTGTAGACAGCCCTCAACCCACTGGAGCACATCCATCACTGAGCTTAGTTCATAGTCCAAACTTTAAGTGTAGCAGTTAGAGCACGCGTCTCTTTCATCGTCGTCTCAGCGGTTTCCTTCTCCGTAATTTTAAGCCGTACGTCTTACTGATGGGTGCTGTGGTACGAATTCGGCTACACGACAACCACGTACGAATCTAAATTCGATCGCATGTTGGGAATCAGCTTCTGTCTGCAGATATGACACACACCTGGACATACGAACCGATTATCCCATCGATTTATAACCTTTACCCTATTGTCTATCAACTACAATTGCCTTCTGGGCCAATCTCTTCATAAGCTTCATCACTGCCTAAAAATGTTCATAAACAACTGTTCATAAAAACTATTTAACAGTAGTTACTGTTACCTGAATATGTTACAATTATACTAAACGACACTTGGTACTGTCGAACTAACAGCTTTGCGTCAGTAACTAACTGACGGGTCCATTATAACAGTTGAAATTGTCCAAAAACAGCCCAAAACGTGTATTTCCAAACGTACATTTCTGTTTGTGTAGTAATACCGGATACAAGTTAGCTTTTGCGTTTTTTTTATTGATATTTAAACATTTTTATTTTTATGAGGAAAACTATTTAAAATAAAACAGCTTTAATAGATATATATATATATATATATATATATATATATATATATATATATATATATATATATATATATATATATATATATATATTTTATAATTTATAAATAAGTTCAAATTTTAATAATTCTGCACTAAAATTTTTTTCAAAATCTTTATTTCGCCCTAGTGCTACCACAATTCCGTCCTATTTTAATGAACGCAGTTTATTAAATCATATAAAGTACTTAGGCCCGTTTTCAAAATGTTCGATTATGTTAAAATTTATCTGTACGTATGTTAACTGGCAATTAACCTAACTTTCAGAACAAAGTTTCGCTTAATTCGATTTCACAATCAGTTGTTATATCTATTTGTCATATAATTTATTTTTTACCGGCAGATACTTTAACCGATAGAACATGTTTCCGTTATATTTATAACCGACAGATTTTGACAATCCATTGCAAAAAATATGCTGCAATTTGTGCATAAAATTGTTCCCGAAATACCAAAATGAAATGTCCCATAAAATAATAAGATAAATTGAAAATCTGTCGTCGCAATATCCAAATATTACGAGAAACAAATTCATAATATTTTAAATTTGAAAAATTAAATTTGAATTAATTTATGTATGTCAATTAGTTGCCAAATATGACAGAAAAATGTATTACAATATCGTTCTAACCGGAAGTTAAATAATTTGTGTTGGTGAAAACGAAAATATTTAACGAAAATTTTATTCTGAAAATTAACCTATCTGCCAGTTAACAAACGTACAGATACATTTTATTTAACTTCCGGTTAGAACGATATTGTAATAGATTTTGCTGTCATATTTGGCAACTAATTGAAATTATGTCAATTGGTCTTGTAACCAATTGACATAAATTAAATTTTATTTTTCATATTTAAAATTTAATTTATTTGTGAATGGTTTCTTGTCATATTTATTTCTAAATTTGCATACACAGTTTAGCTAACCTGATTTTGCGACATAATTATTAAAATAAAATTAATAAAAATTCAACCATGTTTACAAGTATCACATGGTTGAAGTATATACAGGTTAGGTCATCTTTCAAAATTCAGTCGCCATTTACTTTTTTTTGAAAACTGTTTGAAAGACTCAACATTTGTTTACGAAAAATTTAAATTCTTTACAAAATCATAAAAAAATTGGAACTCAAAATTTTAAAATATATAAATTCCAACATTTTGGTAATTTCTGTCTATGGACTGCAGAAGAACATCGCAGTTTATAACAAAAGTCAAAAAGTGAATTTGTGGTGTTAAATTTTAATAAAATACCCAAAGTAAAGTGCAAAAAACATAACCTTGAAATAAAGTTTAAATTGACAATTAATTGTAGTATTTTTAAATTTTCTTATTGACATTCTTAGCATAGTGTATGCCAACTAACTGTCTAGATGAACTAACCTTTATATACTTCAACCATGCAAGTATCATAACCTAACCATAATAAAGAAAGGTCAACGTATTTTCGGTGTATTTTTAACGAAATAGTCTTGACGTGGATGATTGTGTTTTGTGTGATTGGCTGCATTCAGCGAGCTGAACTGTTATGCAACTGTTGAGTAATTCTAGCCTGCATTTCTTGCTAGCCACGTCATTCTTTCCATCGAAAAATGTTTTCGCTACCTTTGTTATCGATAACATTCGATGACATTCAATCACATTTTAACTCAAATAATTATAAACAAAAACGGCAGTTTCGCAACTGTTGAGATCGCTGAATGCAGCCATTGTGTTCGTGTGTGTCACCCAAGAATAATAGAATAATAAGATTACACATTGCGCATGTACACCCTGTATTGCTGACGTCAAAAAGTGTGGAAAAGGAAATTTAAATTTAGACATTTCATAAAATACAAATATTTATTTCATTAAATTTTTTTTTATTTACATTTTTGCCCAAAACAATTGGTGGGAAGCAGGCTTCCGGCAGTTTCCTTAGTGGGGGTATCAACTCTCGTGCTGATCAAGACATTGCTGTACATGGGCTTGGGTGGATAGCAGTTAATTTAAATTTCAAATCTAAAATATATATTTGTTATCCTGACCGGAGCAACACAAATGCTGTTGAATTATTTTGTTTTTAGAGGATTTCTATTCTATCTATTAATCACACGCAATTTTTTCAAAAATAATTGAAATGTTTTGTTTTTTTTACAACAACATTCTGACACAATGAACAAATTACAGTTGTCAAAAAACTTCTACGTACTTGCGCAGAAGATTCAAGTTTTGAACAACGTTCTGCGCAATCTTTGTTTCTATTATTCTTGTGTGTCACCTAGCGGTGTGCCCGTGCTATCACAATCAGGCACGCGTCCATCTCTATTAGCATCTCTTGCATTGTAATAGATTTCTGGATGTGTGTTTATCTCTCTCGCACGTATTTAAATTTATAAAAATATGTCTAATTTTTTAAACGTCATATTCAATAAAACTATTTGAATTATTTATTCAATAAATTTATATAAAATACTAGTGTAAGATGAGTTTATAAAACAATGAATACTAATATTGGTATTTTTGCAGATAAAACTTCCAACTAAAAGTTCAACGGTTAAAAAAGGACCACAGGTTCCGGTTATTTCTACTGTATCGTCTCTGGCAAGCGGTGAAACTGAAACAATGATTGGCAATGTTACTGTCCGTCGTAGTCGTGGACGTGGCCGGAAAATCGAATCACCACCTCCACTGGTGCCCGTTACATCGACAGCAAGTGGACGAGGACGTCCCAGGCGCAATGTCGACTATACTCGATCACCATCACCAGTATCTGTGTCACCTCCACGTGCATCGATCAAACGCAGTGCCGTCGCTGCCGTCCCTCAGCCGCAAATTCAAATTCAAGAGAAGATAACCGTGCAAACGGAAACGAAAATCGTAACCGTTCCGCCGTATCCACCAGCAGTTAGAAATGTCCAAACCAGCTGTAAACCACAAATGGTTACAGTTGGTTTTCAGTGTGAACCAACCTCAAAAACAGTTGCTACGCAAACTGGGAAAGACTATTCGAATAAGGTGTTAATACCTGTTCCTGTTCCCATATATATACCGCAACCGATGTATATGTATTCGTCACCGTTCCCAGTGCCAGTACCGATACCTCTTCCCATACCAGTGCCGATTTTTATTCCCACCACACGAAATTCAGCTCAAGGCATCCTTAAGGAAATCAAAAAAATTCAGGACAAGATGCCAGCCGATCCATTTGAGGCTGAGCTTCTTATGATGGCGGAAATGGTGGCTGAGGAGAAACGTGAATCTGACTCAGACTCTGAAGATGAAATAAAACCCGATCCGGGTGTAGTTTCGCTACAATATGATAACGATGTACAGCAGGTAGAGGTAACTAACAATTCTTATGGCGAAGATGTACTGCAAATGGCTTTAAAAATGGCAACCGGCGAATACGACCAACCTACAGTAGATCTGGAATCGGCAATGACAGCCAATACTATAACCAATCCTCCTCCGGGAATGGTTGGTCATGACGATTCGATGAGCCATATCAGCCCACACATGCAACAACATCATATGATGGACGCGCAGCGGTAAGTACTATATTGTTGTATTCTATTCAGCCCAATTCTAAATAAAAATGTCCACACATTTTTTTGGAGAAATGTTTTGCAATTAATCAAAATTTTATCTATTAATCAGAATCCTAATTAATTTATTAATCAAGTTTTCGAATAGAATTTTGATTAAAAACATACAACAAATACACATAAAATCTGCATGTTAATCATTCTACACAGCACACAGTGGGGTATTCGATTAAAAAAGTGAGGAAATCCATTAAGCAATTTAGGAGCGCTGTGAAATTGGAGTCATAAAGGAGACCAATTTTTGAGTGTTTTATGAGCCCTCGGAAAAATTACTCTTAAAAGAATCTCATTTAAGACTGTTTTCGGAGCTCTCAAAATTATTACTCATAAAAGATTCATATTCAGGAGTTATTTAGGAGCCCTCAAGCATCAAAAATTAAATTGTTTCTGAGTGCTCAGAAAATAGACTCATAAAAGTTCTATATTTAAGAACGTTTTAGGAACGCTCAAAAAATTGACTCATAAAAGAGTCCAATTTATGAGCGCTTTAGGAGCCCTCTCAAATGAAACTCATAAAATCATCAAATTTAAGAGTATTTTAGGAGCACTTAGAAAAGGGAGTCATAAAAGTATCTTATTTATGCTGGCTTTAAGAGCGTACTGTTTAAATAAAATTAATAAACTTGTATTCGTTTTGAATTTGAAATCAAATTAAAAATAATAAAATATTAGTGTAAATTCAACAGAAACCTACATATTAAATGCGTTTTTTTAAATGAATGCATTTTCTCACGGATGACTAGACTAAGATAAACATGAACATGTACTATGTTGGATTAATTTCAGACACATTAACTTCTGAAAAAAGAAAAACTCTAAAAATGAAGCAATTGTGGCAATGAAATATGAAGATTTTTGGGCTCACAAAATGGTGCCCTCTACCCAGGAGTCGGGAGCCTTTTTGGGCACTTTTTAGTGCTCAAATATGAGTGTTTTAGGAGTAATAAAAGTGTCAAAAATATGAGGGTTTTTGGGCTCATCCCATTTATACAAATGGTGCCTTCTACCCAGGGGTTGGGAGTCTTTTTCGGCTCTTTTTATAGCTCAAATATGAGTGTTTTAGGTGTAATAAAAGAGTCAGATATATGAGGGTTTTTGGGCTCATAAAATGGGGCCCTCTATCCAGGAGTCGGGAGCCTTTTTGGACTCTTAAGTGATCATATATGAGGGTAACACTCATAAATATTAGGAGTCTTAAAAGACTCAAATGTTTGCTGGGAAAATTCTGATTTTTATGTGGATGGATAGTTTAATGGCACTCTTATTAGAATGGGAAATAAAAAGTAGATTCGTAGATTCGCTAAAAAAGTGCTGCAAGTACTTTAGATTTTTACGTATGTTATGATGGTAATACCTAATGCATAATCAATGGAAGTTTTAGATGCCACTGCCACATTTTAAATGCATTTTTGAAAGTAAAAAATACATTATTTTTTGAAATTCAAAATATGAGTTAAACTTGCATAATATGCAAAAACTAATTTGTCGGGCTCTCTAGGTCTACCAAATGCAATTTGTATTTTGCACTGGTTCAGAAAACAACAACAGTAATTGACAAAAAACCAAAAACTTGTTGGCCCGACCCTACAGCTGTTTCGGAAGCAGCCAAGTTTCCTCATCAGCGGTCTTTTATGCAGTTTGTGCTTAGCTAAACGTATAACTTCACTTTGTATAATGAACAAAATGCGAATTCTGTTCTGCACAAGTGACGAGAAGGCAAGCAGCAAAAACTGCACCAACTTTAATTTTTGTCAATTACTGTAGTTGTGTTGCAGCAAGTTCGTATAGGCTGTAGAGTCTCTACAGTGTTCAAATACGAGAACTGCACATTGTATAAAAATGTAATCATGGGATTTGTATATTTTATACGCCGTGCCCTTGCGTCACAATTAAAAGTTGTTTGTTTTTATTCGACCTTAAAATAGAGTAATGCAAAAACTAATTTGTCGGGCTCTAGGTCTACCAAATGCAATATGTATTTTGCACTGGTTCAAAAAACAACAACAGTAATTGACAAAAAAAACTTGTTGGCCGACCGTACAGCTGTTTGGAAAGCAGCCAAGCTTCCTCATCAGCGGTCTTGCATAAAATATTTATTAGAACTGCATCAAAAGAATTATTTTATTCCTTCCACCGGAACGGTGAAAAATCTCCGTAAAAATGCTATTTATACAAAACTGCATGTCCTTCCCCGCTGAAAATAATAGACAAAACAACAAAAAAAAATCAGTAGGACACCATCAGATATGTCTACACCTTTGCAAACTTTGAGTAAAATTGGAGATATATTTTTGGGTACATATAAAAAATATTTTTTTACTCAATAACGAGAAGAATTAAATTTTATTTACAAAAAATCGCGCGATTTTTTGGAAATAGAATTTAGCCTGCGGCGCTTCAGTTTCGCATAAATTTAAAAAAAAAATATATATATCATTGTTTTATTCACTAACTAGGAGAATGAAATTTTATTTACAAAAAATCGCGCGATTTTGTATGAAATTGTATGGAGAACATATAAATGCATCTTAGGTTTGCGCTTGATAATCTGCATATAGCATAGTATGTTGTCTTTACTTTACAACATTTTTTCCCAAAACATTTGTGAAACTCGTGCTTAATTTTTCCTTTCTGAACTTTATTTTAAAATTACTTTTGATTTTTTTTAGATCAAAATAATTTTGTTGAGTTCCGAACAAAATCTATTTTGTTTTTTTTTGTTTTGTTCAGAACTAAACGATTGAAAAAGCAATTGTTTTCGTTTTTGTTTTCGTTTCGTACAGTACCCCTGGGGGTTATGTCACGGCACCTATCTACTCGATGAAGTATAAATTGTATGTTCATATTGAATTGAAAAAAATTTTAATTTTAACTAAACAAAAAAATTGTCAAACCATTGCAAATTTGAATCACACATTGAACGTTTACTTGTAATTAATCGATATAGACGATTTTTAGAATTTTTGACATCTTTTTTCAATTTTGGACCACTGTGCGCCGTTTCAAGAAAAAAGAAAATACTAAATAAGCATACATACAAAATGATTAAGGAGTTTCTGAATCCATTGAAGACTGCAACAAAATATTTTCAGCAGCAGTATTAAATATTTAACACATTCATTCATGATCAGAACCTTGTTTGATCCGTCCGGTAGTAACATTGACATTTATTGACAATAATTGACAATATAGTAATACTATTATGGAAACGGACTCAAACATAACTGCAGACTCACGTACTACAATCAATTATTGAAAACCAAAGCAAACATTAAATGTTTTATAATCTTTTGCAGCAAGAAGTGTCTTTTTATGTGTGTGTTGTAAAAGTGAATATCAATTTCGACATTCAAATATAATAAATTATACAATAAATTAACTAAAATACATTTTTGTATTAATAAATTATTAGGAAAATGTAATTCGACTTTACCATAAAATTAATAATACGTATCATTAAATTTGTGTAGGTATTTCTTATTGTAATTAAAATATCAAAATTTCAATATTACTGAACTAATGGGACGCATCCTATTGACCAATTTTAATGGTATAAATTATTGTTTTTCTTTTGAAATACTATCAATTTACCATGTATTTTTTCTGGGTGTATGTTTATGTTGTTGATATTTTTCAAATATTCTCTATGGAGTTGTCTTTTTATGATTTAAATAACTTCCATAACATGAATTAATACTCGCATTTTTTTTGGTACTTGATATAATTTTACTAATTTGCACAATATATTAAAAAAATCGGCCTGTGTGGTCGACATACCTCAGGCAGCCCTGTGTTCATTTATAATTCTGTCTGAACGTTGTGAATAATAAATTGAACATTTCAAAAATTTTATTTTGAAGCCAAATATAAAATTAAAAACCTTTATTGATGCGCAGCCTAATGCCCGATTTACATTGTCTCACTGTATTTTTTGCATTTGAAAAAAAAAATGCCATTTTTATATGAAAATTTAAAAAATGCTACCCTTGGAGATACAGTGAGACTCACAGAAGATACAATGTAAATCGGGCATTACGGAGATAGCAGTGGACTATAACGCCGGAGTCAGGAGTTCGATGCCAGCTTGTGGCAACTTAAATAAAAAAAATTTCTATAATTATGAAATTAAATTATTTAATAATAATAATAGTCTGCCACTACAGTCCTATAAGAACTTAGGCCGAGCACTCTCACCATTTTGAGCTGTGCGTGTTCTATTTGTACTCAAAGTGGTGAGACCTACAGTTTATTGCCGAATCCAAACGGCGGTTGAGAGCTTAGGCCGAGCACTCTCGCCATTTTGAGCTGTGCGTGTTATATTTGTACTCAAAGTGGTGGGACCTATAGTTTATTGCCGAATCCGAACGACGGGTGAGAGCTTTTCATAGGCAATGTTTTACTCTCGTACACTAAGAAAACAAAAATATTTGCCAGAAATATCACAGCCCAAAATATCAAGTTATTTACAAATTATTTAAATCGTATTTGAGACAACCATCTCTCAAACATCCGTCAAATACCATTAATATTGCTAGCAACCATTTTTCTAATTTACGATTATGTATAGCAACCATCAATTAAACATCTTTCAAATAGGAAAATAGTTGCGGAATATTTGGAAAAGGTACTCCATTAAAATTCGCGGAGTAATTTTTATTGAATTAAAAAAAAATGAATCAAATGTATTTTTATTTATTCTACAATTAAAACAGTATCCTGGATATACGTCGCCATCGTCTTTATAAATCCTTCGAAGATAAAATTGTACAACGACTTGACATTTCTTCGCAGAAGAACCAAGTCCGACCGGCGATGCTGTCATCAAAGTAAACTCTGAAATAAAATATTTTCCATCAAGTGTTGATAATTTAAATCACAGGATATTTTATTTTCTTTTTTAACATTAAAATGTAATATTTGAGTTGGCACTTTTTTACACCATTTGATTTACTTAATTGTTGTCCACTTAAATTGATTTACTTAAAAAATGTCCAAGATCTCAGGATGTTTGCTATCAGTAAACTGTAAATATCTCAATTTTCATTGCTGTTGTGGCAAACATCTCGTAACTATCTGCATATACGTCATATTTAATAAATATTAATAGTTTTGCTGTAACTTCATTGAAACTTATGGGATGTTTGAATATTTGCTTCAAAGGCGTAAAAGGATAGTTGCAGCAAGACTTTCATAAACATCTTGTTTCCTTAGTGTAGGTTTGCCATTTACTGTCGAGAGGTAGCGCGGTATAGACAAATGTTTTTATGAAAAGATGTTGTTAGCCCCAGTCCAGGCTTGAACCGGTGACCTTTCGGCTAGGGAATACAATTTGTACCTGTTTTCGTAATCCCGGGATTTCGGGTTTGAACACTTTTCAATCCCGGGATTAGTTCAAAATATAAGTAATTTTGAAAAATAATTATTCTACTCCATACTTAAACCATAATTAGACTTCTTTTTAGTTATTTTTAAAGTATTATAGCGGTTGAAAACTTGACAGCATTCGATTGTATTGGATAGAACTAGCTTTTGATCTGGTTCTAGTTGTTTCTTGGTGTTTTTTTTATAGAAAATAAAGCTTTGGCTCTAGATCACACGCTACGGGAACACAGTTAATGATTAACAGGAACTTAGTTTAAAGATATTAGATATTGTCTAAACTAACTATAAAAATAACTAAACTTCTGGTAGTTTTCTATATTTTGAAATTTGCTATTTTAACAATTTTTCGTCGAAAAACAAAATAAATTATGTATTGTGAGTTTTATACACAAGATAGTCTTTATCAGATTTCTTCTCAAAAAATTACGAAAAAGAAACAATTAGTATGCAATAATAATTTTTTTGCATTGTGTTTATAAAAAAAAAAAACCACAAATTAGGTAAAGGGACCGAATATTTATAAGTACAACCGATAAAAAGGTTTATAATTTCAGTTGTGAGTTTGACTATGTTCAAACCCCCATAAACTATTTATATTATGATATCCTAAATACAAACAAAATGTCTAAAAATGTTTAAATTTATTTCCAAATATGTATTTAAAAACTTATTAGAATTTTTTTCTGTATATATTAAAATTTGTCTACACAGTAAAATAACAATTGGGTTAAACGTTTTTATTTTTAAAATAATTATAATAAATCGAATTAAACAAAACGTATAATAATGCAATGTCCAAATTTCTCTAAGTAATTATTGGTATCTAGTACCTAATTTTTTAATCTCATTGATTTATAACGTATATAAGACTTTGGTTTTAGCTTTTAAAAATTTGGATAAATTAAATTCTTTGAATTTATACTAAATTTACTATCATGTTTTGTATTGAGAGCTCTGGAATGAATTTTATATCGTGTCGTTTGCAGTACTATTACAAAATAGTGATTTTTTTCCAATCCCGAATATCCCGGGATTAGTACTTTTTAATCCCGGGATTTTCGGGACTAGAAAATGATCGGGATCCCATGATCCCGAATCCGGGATTGTTCGGCTCGCAGTCCAACGCACTAACCACTGAGCTACCGCGGCTATTAAATACCATACCATAAATAATAAACCATACATAATGGTAGAGCAAAAAAACAAATAATTAAGCCGAACATTTTTTTGTATATTTTTTTATTTTCATTGCTAATACATTGCTAATATTTCTATATATTCCTGCAATATTCCAGGAGGCGGACATAGATAGATTGCTGAAACATTGCAGCGACATTTCTGGCAATATTTCAATCTTGCAGTGCAATGTCCCAGCAACGTTCCAGCATCATTTTCGTGCTGTAGGGGCGTTGACTTGCCGCTATGTCGCTCTAAATTTCCAAAGTGTTGGATGAGACACAGCGCCCGCGACTGAACTCTATCGCTGGCGATACTTGTCGACAATGAGATGGCGCTTAGCAGCTAGAATGAGGTGACGCTTTACTGCAACAGCAACGCGCTGCCCTTTTGTCTGGTTGAGCACAAGTTGATCAAGTCCATTCTGGGCTACAACGCACAGTGTGTCCAAACGCTCTTAAATCGGGTGAAATTCAGTATTGTCGGAACCACCTAACCGATTTTAAAAATTTAAAAAGTGTTGTACAGAGAGAACTTAAGTTTTGAAGGAGTTTGTATCTTTAATAGTTATGGAGATAAAAATCAGTAGAGTTGAAAATTTTTTCATGAAAAATCTTTCAAAAATTGAAAAAAATCCAAAAGTTATCCGATTCTTTTGTTTATGGAAATCTTACATTGAGATCTAAAAAAAATGTGCTTACATGAGAAAATATCTTGTTTAGTTTTTAAAGACATAGACTTGAACATGATTTTTTTATTAAATTTTTGAAGACTTTACTTTACATATTTTTACATAGATTGTACATTTTATCATGAAATCAAAATATGTGTAAGGGACTTTTATAAACAATTAACACATAAATCATAAACTGAAAACCGTTTTAAAATATCTCAAGTGGTTTAGTAAATATAAAATTGTAAAGTGAAAATGTTTCATGATGATAAGGTTAATACTTATTTAGATATATTAAATCAAATTTTAACTTTTTTCTAATTTTTTTTTTTTTATTTTTCTTGTTTTTCAAAAAAAGAAGTGTTCAGAAACTATATACAGATTGTCTTTATATTCGACACATAGATTCCTTGAAATCTTTTCTTTTCAATGATACCAAGCACTTATATATTTACCTTACATATGTGTGCAAAATGTCATATTAATTAACATCAAGTTTCATCAAAATTTCGTATTTTTTCATTTTATTTTGATTTTGCACACCTGCAGAAAAGTTTTCAAAGCTCAAAGGTAAGATAAATTAGTTCTAAACATTTTTTAACCTTACTTATTTTTTGCCCGTCAAAGTATATGTGCAGGGCTACATTATTTCTGGAAATATAAATTTGTTAAAAGGACTTGTCATAAAATCGTTGTATCTACCTGTAAAATGTTTATATTACCAAATTATTTTTTATAAGTTCGAAGTATATAAAGTTAGTATTTAATCGGCAAAAGTTTCATGATGATAGGGTTAACTATTATTTTGATATGTTCAAACAAATTCAATGTTAGTTTTGCATAATTTCCCATACGAAATACAAAATTGTTTACACCAGAATCCACGTTGCTGACTCATTTCTTACCATATTGCTGAAATATTTCTATATATTCCTGCAATATTCCGGGAGGCGGACATAGATAGATTGCTGAAACATTGCAGCGACATTTCTGGCCATATTTCAATCTTGCAGTGCAAGATTTGATGCAAATTTTGACACAAATGATTTTAATTTTTGTTGGTAAATTTTCACTAATTTGACATAAACACTTATTTAGAATTTTCAAAGTTATATTTTTGTATTCGCAACGCGGAATTCAATTCCGCACGGAACTCATGATAATTAAAAATTCGTATTCGTAGTGGAGATTCTAATTCGAATTTTTGCTACGACGGGCGTCCTGATTGCCCTGATTATATTATTACGAAATCAGCACATTGAGGCAATGTGCGAGAAAGCGATAGAAGATCAGCGCATTAAAACACATGAGTGTGAATGAGATGCAAATAGAATATAGCACGAGAAATGCAAAAGGTTCTTGAAATATGTCGAAGCTGGTCGAAACTTGTCGAACTGTAAGGGTGCCGCATCTGAAGCACCGCACTTCAGTTGTGATTGGAAAGTGGTCGAGTGCGTCTCGTGTGAGGACAATGTCAAATTAACTAGTGGACAGTGGACTAGTGTTGGAATTTGTTATTAGTAAAGTTGTTTATTAAAGGAAATTAATAAAATTATTTGTTATAACACTGTTCTACAAATTGAGGGTTTTTGGCCTAATCTGGAATGAAACCTATCAATTCTGGTTGATTTCGAACTCAGAATTTTCCCTTTACGTCGAGATTTTGCACAAAATCGAGTCAAAGTTGCAAAAAAGGCCGTTTTGAATATGAATTGAACATTTTATTTTAATTAATGGCACACACAGAAAAATCCTCTTTTGGCATGAGGTTAATTGAACCAACGCTTCAGTGTTGCAACCGAAATGCATTTGTTGTAACCTCATGCACATTCGGTTGTCGTAACCTCATGATTGCATTTTTCATTCTGCCAAAATGTGACGTTTGTGCATTTCTTACGGCAACTGAGTACGTTTGTATCAACTAAATAAATGTCAAACGGCAACCTCATGTCTATCATCAGTTCGGTTGCCAGTTTTTTGTCAAAAATTATGGATACATTCAGAAATAAATAAAAGTCAAAAATTTTCACAAGTGGCAAACAATAGGAAATTCATTAATAAAGTAAAAATGCGAAATAAATATATGAATATTAATTAAATAATGAATGAATTCAATACAAATTTCTGTTTAGCTAGTGAAATATAATAAAAATATGTGAACATATTTTATGAAATTGTATGCGTGACATATTTACGCATCAAAAATACATGTAGAAAACTTTACATAAATAAGTTTTCTATATAAAAAAATATTCTTAAAATAAAATTTCAATTGGAGGTTTCGGCATGCTTGCTGACTAGGAGGTTAGCACAATATCATTCTTGCTGACTATGAGGTTGGTACAACCTCTTAGTCAGCAAGTTTCCGCAACCGAATAAATCGGTAGGGCAATTTAGTTGGTTGCGGCAACAAATCAGTTCTGTGTGTGCAGATTTGGAACTATTTTTCGTAACGAAGATGAATTTTATCATAAACTAGTTTAAATTAAATACATTTTTTGTATATAACATGTACTCTCTAACAAAAAATGATGGTTGTTCACTGCTTTATAGTTGGCAGAATATTATCTACTATTATAATAGTAAATTCCCATCACAATGAAATACAAAAAATAACGTTAAAAGCGCGTAACTTCTTATAAAGCCCTATTTCTCGCTATAAAATAGTCATTCATTAGATTAGCTTGCTCCTCAAATAAATTTCATCACTCACTATTTCCAGTCAATTAGTGAAAACATTAATGGAATTTTATATCAATTTCCATAGCCATTATTAACTTGCTAACCGACACTTATAGTTCACTTTTATTTAGTTTTTCAAAGAGAAATGTCACTAGCCGCTTCAACAGATCAGGTGATTTGAAAAACAATATAATTGATCACGTGAGCTGAACTGAATTTGGATATTAACTGTGGAAAGTTGCACTAGTCATTCATTTTAGACCACTAAATAAAACAACACGAACTAAAATAAAACACTTACTTGATATGATTTCAATTTTAATATCTGCATCGATTGAGAATATGACATAAAATGTGTATCTAAACATATCTAATGTAAACGAAACATTTTTTAAAATTATTGAAATCTTTTTTGAAACTCAAAAATTTTTAAAAAATAAATTAAGTTCCATAGTATGAAAGTTTTGTTATGTATTTAAATTGTTCAGTATATAAAAAATTATAAATTGAAACAAGTGATTAAGAACTTTTTAAGTGGCCTTTGAAAACTGTTTTTAGAAAAAAAATGTGCCTTTATTTTCATTTCACAGAGAAGGCTATGCAATATATATACCTTATTTTTTGTTTTGTTTGATTAAAAATTTAATTTTCACAATATAAGAAAAAGCTTACTTCGCATTAAATGTCAAACAATTTTCTATGTTGAAAATAAACAATAAAGGTTATTCTCATTTATGCTTTGAACACATAAATCGCGACAGCGACACGACCACACGACGACAACTAGTTTTTCTCGACAAATGAAGTCGTGTTGTGAGCTACTTGATTACATGCAACGCGACAACGACAATCCTTTTCTCACTTCATTTTAAATGTTATATCGATTAAACACCATGGATAATATAAATTAATTCTTAAATTTATTCATTTTAATTATTTATCACCATAAATAACACAAAAAATGCACAAACAATTCTCAAAACTAATAAAAATATCGGTTGTCACCTGTCAAATTACAATTAAATCTATATTAGCGACAGCGACAATTGTCGCCAAGTCGTCATGTAGTCGTGCCGTAGCCAAAATATTCTGCCCGCGGCTGACTGCACGGGCAATCGAGTGCTAGGCGTGGTGTATCTACGGGCAGAAGTGAGCGGGGATTGCAACGCAGAAATGAGCGGTGCTTTTAGTGTTGCATTTTTGGAAATTCCGGGAAATTTAAATGTCTATTTAAGAGTTCGATTATTTTAGATTAGTTTTAACGGACCTATTTATATTGCATATTATTTAAATAAATCATTTTAAATAAATCATTTTAAATAAATATACATTTTTTTTCATAACTTTTATATAATTTTCGCTTGAAAAAAAAGTATTATTTGTTATTATTCTGTAAAAGGTTTTGGGATATAAAATGTGTGTCTAAAGTGATTAAAATCTCAAACTTAACACAAATTCTAAACCAATTATTTTTTTCACATTTCTGCCCTATTTTACTTAAGAAATGATGCAACACTGTAAGAAGAGAGTGCGATGAGAGTACGGTGTAACAAAGGAAAACAAAACCAGACATAAATATAATTCGTTGTTTTGTAAAGAAATGTACATAGAATTATCCAAAAATACTGTATTTTGTGAAAAACATGGTATTTTTGTTAAAACCAATCTTATATGTTGTTATTCTGTTTATAAAACAGAATAACATGTCGACGAAAAAGGTTATTGCAAAATAGTCAAGTGAGTTATTAATATTTGTTTTATAATTAATAAGATTTTTTATAATATACATTAATCGTTTACATACAAAGTATACAATATTAAAAGAAAATATAAATATTTAAATCATTAACTAAATGCTATGTTCTACTGTGCGCAGTCGACTTCAACTCTACGCATTGAACCCCAATAGAAACTAGAAATTGTCGACCAATTCTTAAATTTACTTTATTTAGTTATTTTTAATTAAAACACTCTTAAAGAATGAGTGTATAATAAAAAAAAACAACATAAACATTATTTTATGAACAGTACTTGATATATTTTTAATAGATTTGTTGCAATTCTGAAAAGATCTCAAAATATGCTATTATTCTATCTAAAATAAATTTAAATGCCTCAAAATAAGTTTCAGATAAAAAAAAAGTTTAGTAAAAATTCGATTTTACATTAAATATCTTGTATTGAATGTGATACATTTAACAATTTATACTGGGGTGACTGGAGAACAAAACAGCGTGAACCAGCTCGCATGAAGTCGCACGATCGACTGATAGCTTTCGCAGGTCACACGCACTTATATTCGCTGCACTCGCTCTAACTCTAAAAATCCTCTCACCATTTCCGCTTCACCGATCTTCCCCTCGTCTAGCACCTTGCGTGCTGACGTCGTGCCCGTACGGGCTGAGTTGGGCATCCCTACTTTAGATTTCAAACGATGCGCGACCAATTTTATTATTACATTATTATTATGAGATGAGCTTTATTATTATGATTAAGGCATATTTTTAAAAATGTTCACAATTCATCTTGATACGAAAAATAGTTCCAAAAATAAAATGTTCAATTCATATTACAACTACATCCGCGACCATACATTATAAATTTAATTTTGATAAAGAGTAGCTGTAGAGTGTCGCATTTTTTATCTTTGTTCTTGTCAAATTTTCAAAAATTTCATTTCAGTCGCTCAGAAGCATTCGTTGACAACGGATGTATATGTGATTTTTTTTAACCCATTAAAGCCTGCCGAATCAGATACATACCAGGAGATTACGCAGTGCAATTTTCCCCATCATGTTTTCCCATAATGCGTACATCAGATGCTAAGAATTTTGTTCGCTTTTGCATCCATTTTAATCAAATATTTCATAAACAAATTTTAAAAAATATTCCGAATAATTTCAGTAAGATAAAATTTAAAACATTTTTTCGAAATTTTGATAGCAAACACATTGCGATATTTAAATGTTTTTCATGAGCGCTTAGAGAATTGTGATAAATTACTCTCTCCACACTTTTTTGGTATAACAAATTTCTTTTTAATTTTTTGCAAAAACTAATATCTGGACACAGATTATTTTGCCAATTATCCGTATGGAAAGTTTCATATTTTATTTTGTGATAATGTTTGCATCTGCAACATGGCGAAATCGTGCGATTGTTGTAACTAAATGTCGGTTGCTTGGCGTGTAGCCAAATGTCACAACGTTCCTTTCATACTTACCCATGATGTCCTACCCAAATGTCCAACGTTGTAGTTCTGTTTCTATTAATCAAACTAATTTAAACAAGTCTTTTCTTCTAAGACATACTTTTATTTAAACTAAAGTCTATTTTAATATTAACATTACTAAGTAACACGTCTTCAACGTCCAACTTATATCTCTAACTCACAACTAACAACTCACTTAGTATGTTCATAATCTAACATGTTCCGGCAAAGTGTCGTGCGCAAATTCCACTCTAGCCAATCACGCCACCGCTGGTATGACCCAACTTCGCCAATACTGAACTTTGATACGTAAGCCCTACATCACACCTTACACCAACTTCACGATAACTGCATAAGGTAGTCATCGCGGAAGTAGGTCACGATACGTCATAATATCAACGTATAGTGACTTACCAAAACACACTATGTTGCACGTGGAGATATACAGCACGATAACTTGCGATATTAAGTACCTAAAACGGCCTTTTTTGCAACTTTGACTCGATTTTGTGCAAAATCTCGACGTATAGGTAGGTTCTGAGTACGCAGCAAGAATTAGGAGACCGAAATCAACCAGAATTGATAGGTTTCATTCCAGATTAAAATTCTTGTAGAACAGTGTAATTTAAACCAAACGTAAGAGTGTTTTCATTTTGTACACAATCCGGAGATACGAATTTGTAGATCAGTTTTCCGTAACAATATATTAATATTTAAAAATTGGACAAGAGGCTCGACCCAATAAAAATAAATATTTTAATATCGATTTTAATATAAATATTCATAAATATAGAAAAATGTAAGATATTGTACAATAGATACGCCCACAACCCATAGTAATTAATATGGACAAAAAAATCTCTTCTACTTGACGATTAAAACTTATACATATATGATCCTTAGTTTCGATTTTTATAACTTAGCAGGTTATAAATTATGGCATTGTTAGTTTTGATTATGTGATGCCACGCCCCTTTTTTCAATGCTTCCTACATGGCGATTAGAATGTTAAATATGATCTTGTTCGATTTTGATAACTACTACTTTTAAAAGTTAGAAGTTTTAGCATTTTAAAAGTTATGGTTATTTTGTACCTTTTGGGTTTTTTCGTGATTTTATTTTTTTCTAAATAACACCACATAGGTTATATTATAATATAGATAAGAAGAAAACAAAAAAAAAACATCCAAATCAGTCGGAGCCGTTCTCGAGTTTTGGCGAAACTTACGCACTTACTATATTTATAAATATAACGTATTTTCACTGGAGGTACCACAAAAAATGATTATTTATTCAATTTAGGCAATTTAAGGTAGCAAGACTTTTTGGCATATTATTGTACATAGTTTTAGCAATATTTAAGGACATATGCTTTTTGATGTACTTTTTTAAAAAGCCACCGAACTTTTAATTGTTGTTTCATTTGGTTCCACTTTAAGTATTGTTTTCAAAGTAACAAAACATATTACATGTTTAAAAAATAAACAAAAGAAAAGCATCATCAGATAGAAGAAATTCAATATTTTAATTTAATGTATAATACTAACATATTTCCATGTAAGAAATAATAATTACACTCATCGAAACTTCAAGTATTAAAATTTGTGAATTACCTTATTTACGCAATAAAATTTAATGCTTGACTTTGGAGTAGAGATGGGCGCGTGCCATGCTTTTTCGTGTAACGCCCGAAAATCTGAGTTCGTACGTGTAAATCTCCATGGCTGTTAGTTGTTGTCGTTCCCGTGCCTCTAAAATCAGGCACGCGCCTATTAAAGATTTATTTAGTTTATACTCCAATTTAAACGAGTTGGGAAAGTTAGGTCACATGGGTAAGTTCGGTCACATGGGACGGACTTTTGTAGTCGGTCGGGCCCGACTATGGAATACCCTACACTTTGGTGTGAATTTTAGTGTGGGGAATTTAATTGTATACCTACATTAAGAAAACAAAGATGATTACCAGAAATATCACAGCCCTAAATATCAAGTTATTTACTAATTATTTATATCGTATTTGAGACAGCCATCTCACAAACATCCGTCAAATACCATAAATATTGCTAGCAACCATCTTTCAAATTTACTATTACATATAGCAACCATTAATTAAACTCAAATAGAAAGATAGTTGTGGAATATTTGGAAAAGGTACTCCATTAGAATTCGCGAGGTAATTTTTATTGAATTAAAATAAAATGAATCAAATGTATTTTTATTTATGGTCATCGTCTTTATTAATCCTTTAATGGTTAAATTGTACAACGACTTGAGACTTCTTCGCTGAAGAACCAAGTGCGTCCGGCGATGCTGTCATCAAAGTAAACTCTGAAAAGAAATAATTTTCCATCACTTGTTGATAATTTTAATTCCAGGAAATTTTATTTCCACTTTTACCATTAAAATTTAATATTTGAGTTGACATTTTTTTTACAGCATTGGATTTACTTCATTTTTGTGGATAAATCGAGTGAAAGGAAAAAGTACGCCATTTTCCTTTTTGTAGTAGTAAATTTTAACAGATAGTTGCAGCAAGAATTTCATAAACATATTTTTTCTTAGTGTAATTAACAATAAATTACAAAAAAATTGGATAGGTTTTATATTTTTAGTTCAAAAATTCGAGAATTCTCGTCGAGATTCTAGATCTCATTGGAAAAAAATGGTTCTCGTTCTCGGATCTCGTATCTACTTTTAAACACGGATAGAAAAGATTTGTTTGAATATGTTTGAATATAATTATAACGTAATTCGAAATCCACATAAATATTAGGAGTAAAATCTAATTACATTTTAATTAAATTGTATAATTATTTTGTTCAGATTGAAAAATTATTATACGATATTTAAACATATATTGCTTTAATCGCGGATTTACGTGAATTTACGCGGATTTACGTGAATTTACGCGGATTTACGTGAATTTACGCGGATTTACGTGAATTTAATGTTTCTGTAGAAATATATATTTTTCATCAGATATTAATATATGTATGTTTGATATTTCCGCTATTTAACACACCAAACGTCAATAAAATGTTTTTGAATTATATATTTTCGGTTATTCGTCATTGTTACTGGGTGACAAAGAATTTAAAAATAATAGCATTATTTTGATTATATGTATGTTTGGCATTACAAAATCAAAATTACACAACAACGCTGCCTAATTTTAGCACTTAATAATACTCAGATTAATAATTTTCATATAGTTCAAAAGTTCTTTTTGGTGGGAGAATTTATTTAAGTACCGCCAATTACTGTTAATACCAGATAGTAGCTGTTTGTGAAATATCGAATTCATCTGTAATTCACTGAATCAAAATAGGAACAATAGATGGAAATCAAATTATTAAGCAAGTATAAATGAAAGATCTGTAATAAAAAAAAAAAAGTTGAAGTTTATAATTATGTAATATAAATAAAAAAAAATGGAAAAAATGAATATTGTGTAAAGAAGACATTAGTGCTAAATTTGCTTTTTTACAATAAAATAAAATGTAAACATAAATATATTTACATGTAAATAAAATGTTTTTCACATACAAACATATATATATTTGCAAGAACGCCGAAAATTATTCGTTCTGAACATAAATATGTTTGAACGAAAACAAAAATATGTTTGGCTGTTATTATAATTATGTTTGGCAATGAAATAATACTTTTGTTTGCATAAATCTCCAATGATATATGTAATGCCTGCAAAATTATGTTTGGGAGAGCCCTTTTTTTGCAGCGTGTAGGTAATCTCGTTCTCGAAATTCGAGACGAGATCGATCGAGATCTCGAATTTTCTCGTCTCGTCCGCATCACTAGTGTTTACTCTCATAGGTTTGTCTGCCGGGATGTAGAGATCTATTAAAACATGTTCCAGCTCAGAACCTGTGGTACGGGACCTTTTTACTTACAGTCCAACGCACTAACTACTTAGCCGATATAATATATTTAAACGTATATTCGATATATTTTTTAATAGTCTAACAACCTAATAATTTATCTTTTTTAATTCGTGTGAGTACATATTTCAAACGCTTCGTTTCGTTTGCTCATTGAATCGCACATTTTTTTTTATATTTGACATTAAATTCAACTTACACAACGTTTTCTTTTATACATGTATCATAAATTGTCGTCACATTATATTCTTCCGATTTTGAAACTAATTGTAGACGTTATTGCTTACCCGAAATACACATGATTTGGGAATTAATTTTCTACAAAATATAATTTGAAATAAATTAAATATTTTGAAATATAAAGCGTTCAATATGTATCAATATCGTTTCCTGTAAACACTTTCTCAAACAAACACTAAAGTGTTTTCAAGCTCATATGTAATAATCGAAGTGTTTGGTCAGTAGTGTTTCTCACATATTTTTATAGTGTTTCATACAAATATGGAAAGTGTTTCCCACAACTATTTAAGTGTTTCCCACAGTGCTTTTTATCGAACATTGGTATTGAAAGTGTTCCGGCAAATTTTGTAGTGTTCGCCAAATTCAGTCAAAGCAAAAGGTTTTTTTCATTTACGCGACATGTCTAATAATCCAGAATTCGAGGGTATATTTTCGACAAGTCACGTCAACGCGACTAGCGAAAGTAATCCTTTTACTTCGACTGATTCTGCAGTAAGAGGCTCAAAAGCTGTAAAGAGCCTAAGTGTGATTTAAAGCCGTATTCTGGCATTTTCGTGACAAGGTATAGTCATTGAAATGTTTTCATTTACCGTGTCATGCCTTTGTTATAATAAATTGTTACTGTATTCTAAATTAAACGTGGCAAATTGAAAGCTCAACTTAGTGCTTTCTTTTTTTCTTATTAAATATCAAAAAAAGTTCACTATAACGGCCACTTTTAAATATTAAAAAAAAAATTAAAATGAAAAAAAAATAGGTCAAGGTGTCAAAAACAAATCTCACCTGAGAATAAAAACGACACATTTTTCAAAAAAAAAGCGCGAAATTTATCGCCTGCGGCACTGTGCACTAAAAAAATCAACAATAACTTCATATAAAAAATACAAATTTGTTTTATGAAGTCAAAAATGTCTTCATATAAAAAATGTTTCGGTACTTTCCAGAACTAAGTAACCAATTTCATCATAAAAAAAGGTTATTTCCTTTTCACTTTGAATTCATTTCATTAATTATAATTTCATTTCATCCAATCATCATAAATTTTTCAAAAATATACAAACAAAAATTTAAAAAAAAAAATGGAATTAATATTTTTTTAATAAAAAAAAAAACAAATAATAAACATAAAAATCTTAAGGTTCAATTCAATTATTACATATACATATTAGCTGCCACCAGACCAATTTATATTATTTCAATAATAGCTGTGTTTTTTCATAATTTAAATTTGAGCCGAATATTTTATTAAATAAATGTATATTTTTAATTTGCAGAGGACGTGCTAGGAAACGTAGTGTCGTAGCAGCTCCTGTCACTCCACGAGGTAATCGTTCGCCTGTTAAGCGCCAACGTTTGCAAGAGTTGGAATCTTCTCCACAACCGGTGGCACAAGCCATGCAGACATTGGAGAAACCTGACGCGAATATGTGTTTGAAATACACATTCGGCGTTAATGCATGGAAGCAATGGGTCATGACCAAAAATGCCGACTTGGAAAAAAGTTCTATACGTAGACGTTCCTTCAAGACAGAACTTTTACAAATGACCGCAGATGAATTAAATTATTCGTTATGTTTATTCGTAAAAGAAGTTCGTAAACCGAATGGAACTGAATATGCTCCAGATACTATTTATTATCTGGTTTTAGGTAAGCGTGTATAGTAAGTACTATGTTCAAAATAAATATTTATGTTTCAATTTATTTAAAGGTATTCAGCAGTATCTTTATGAAAATGGTAGAATTGACAACATATTCACAGATCCATATTATGAACGTTTCACCGATTGTTTGGACGAAGTGGCGCGTAAATTTTCGGTGCTCTACAATGACTCGCGTATGTTACCTAATGATACACCTGAGTAAAGTTAACTAAAAGTATTAATCAATGATTTATTTTAGAATATATTGTGACGCGCGTAGAAGAGGAACACTTGTGGGAATGTAAGCAATTAGGAGCACATTCGCCGCATGTTCTATTAAGTACTTTGATGTTTTTCAATACAAAGCATTTTAATTTAACGGTAAGTTTAATTTATAATAGCAGCTAAATATCATATTATTATGATTCTAAATATTTATACAGACCGTTGATGAACACATGCAGTTATCATTTTCGCATATTATGAAACATTGGAAACGCTCGGCACAGAATGCCAAATCACCCGGTACTCGAAATGTATTATTACGTTTCTACCCCCCACAAGCTGGACTTGGTAAGTCATATAATGTTCTGTGATTTCATTCAATGAAATTAATTTCACACTTAAACTTCTCAAAGATGCAAATCCACGCAAAAAAAAGGTTTACGAACAGCAGGAGAATGAGGAGAATCCTCTACGTTGTCCAGTTCGTTTATATGAATTTTATCTCTCGAAGTGGTAAGCAAAAATGAGTTTATTGATTTTAATTTAATTGTATGTATATTTCCTGTATATTTTTTCTTTAGTCCTGAGAGCGTAAAAACACGCAATGATGTATTTTACTTGCAACCAGAACGCTCCTGCGTTCCCGACTCGCCAGTTTGGTACTCCACACAAGCACTTAGTCAAGAATCATTGCAGAAAATGTTGCACCGCGTTAAAATGGTTAAGGAAATTAACATTGCTCTGTTAACAAGTTAATTCTTTAATATTCAAATGCACAGAACACAACATATAGAAATTGCTTGCTTCATGTTTGTAACGGAAAAAACTATAAATAAAAATATATAAATATTATAAACTCATATTCGTACAAATGGAAAGGAAGGTGAGAAAAGCATAATTCAACATTTTTTAATTGTCACAGGTTCCATTGAGAATGAGTGAATTTTATAGATTTACTAACAGTTTTGACAATTTTTGAATAATAAATTAAGTTTTCTAGTAGACATTTTTTATTAAATAAAAACTTGGTAATTAATAGTTAACAAGCTAAAATAAAAAAAAAATAAGTTCGTGCATAGCAAAGCTAAGTAAGAATTTCTGTACATCAGCAGTTATAACTGCACAGTTCAGCTTATAGTGTGAACAAAAGAGTTTACATAATTTATTGTATTGCTAATAGTTTTCGGAAATATGTATCAAAATTATAAATGTTGAATTTGTTAATAAAAACCATCGCAAATTGTAATAAAAACTACAAACACGTGGCAAAAATATGAAAATAAAAATTATAATTTATCAATTTCCTTGTGTACATTCGTAAACATTTTCTAAAACAAATTTAAAATATATATACTTTAAACTAGCGCTATAATTTAGAATTTTAAAATGCAAGTAATTTTTATCGCAACTATATTCGCACATTTCCGTTTTAATTTTTTTTTTATGTTTATAAATGAAGTACATTTATAAATACAACAAGCTGTCGTATTTAACGTAAACAAATAAAAATAAAAAAAATACATATTTGATCGTTAGGCATTAATCATATTAAAAAAATGGAGAGCAGCATTAACTTAATACTATGTTGTTCTTATATTTAAGTAAATATTAGATGTTCTAATGTGTATTAAATCTTTCGTTTGAAATTAGTCACGTAAGAAACTCTGTAAAATACATTTAATAAAAGGTGATTATATACCGAGTGAATTGAAATTGAATTCATTGAAAACGGAAAGTAAAATGTTCTATTTTAACATTAATTGATGAACTGAACTCTAAAATTCTGTATTTAAAAATAAAAATGATTGGCTGTGTGTGCGTAACTTTTAAAAGTAGAACAGATACACAATTTCTCGTTTTCGACTGCCATTAATTCATATAATTACACCCTGCTATCGTGCTCTGATATCATACACAGCCCTCGTTGAAACGATAGTCGAATATATAAAATAATGATCGCACCCCAGATTCAAACAACAATGTTCTATGAAAATATCCATGTCATCCAGCTACAATCGTTCGTTCGATAGTGTATAGAGATACGTGATGCAAACACGATACAACATTTCTCTTTTCTTTTGACTTCGACTTACATGACTGCACCCCTCGTTTTTATATTCATGCCGATTATAGAATTCCTGGAATCCAATGCGGCGGGAGTAGATTCGATTCCCTTTTTCGGAGTAATTCAGGGCAATCATGAGGCCCGTCGTAGCAAAAATCCGAATCTCCGCTACGAATACGAATTTTTATCTATCATGAGTTCCGTGCGGAATGGAACTCCGCGTTGCCAATACAAAAAAAATAACTTCGAAAATTCGAAATCAGCTGTTTATGTCAAACCAGTGAAAATTTACCAACAAAAATTAAAATCATTTGTGTTAAATTTGCAACAAATTTTTAAAAATTTAATATTTTGAAGAAAATGGTTTAATTTCTCTGCAAATATTGAATCGCTAGACCTATGGAAGAGTATCGGATCTTTGGCCAGCTCCCACTTGCAATTCGCGCTCGATACGGACGGACAGCTATAGATTTACCGGACACTGCTGCAAGAGATTCTTCGGATTGCTGGCCATCGAGTAAAAATATTGCCAGAGTTAAATCTCATCTCGCGAATTTTATACTATTTGGGTTAAATTAAAAATCCAAACACACATCATGCACTTGTGCTTTTTATATAGGAGTCCGAATCTAGATAGGGTATCTACCTGTAATAAGCTAGATGCTCTATCTGATTCGATCTCAAATATATTGGAGCAGTTCCCAGGCAGTGAAATTGTTGTTGCCGCCGATTTTAATGTGCACAACGCCACATGGTTGAGCCACTCGGGTCTATCAACACAGGAGGGTTGTTATGTAGAGCTGTTTGCAGAGTGCAATCAACTCACTCAATTGGTGAAGGAACCGACGTACCTCCCACGCGTCGGTGGGCAGAGCCAAAAAGTCCTAGACCTTTTTCTGACTTCACATCATGAAAAATATGATGTAAAATAGACATCTGCACAAATGGTTTTGAAGTTTCCTCTGCAAATATGCACTACTGCACTCTACAGTTTTGAACTCATTGAGCAAATGACAATCGACAGTATTATGGTGATGTCTCTCTAAGCGACTTCACTTCAGTATTTGTTTCATTGGTGTCAAGCACTGTCAAAACATCAAGCCATTCAAAACATTCAATGTTTTGAAAAACACAACAAACGACAACACTGTCGCTGAACATGCAACGAATACAGTAGGTGCAGCGAGTGAGCGCAATGAGTAACGATTGAGAAAACGATAATTGAAAACAACAACAAATCTAATGATCGTTCGACGGCAGTAATGTTGTTTTTGGTATTTATGTGTTAATAAAAAATAAAACAAACATTTAAAAAAAAAATTGTTAAAAAAAAATGTTGTACGGCAAAAACAACGCTTTTGTCGAAAAGCAATATATCAAAAAAAAAAAAAAAAAATTAAATAATGAAAAAAATTAAATAATGAAAAGAATGTTTTTCGATAAATAAAAAACTTAATATTAAATATTATGTGTTTTTCTTATACCATTTGTTTTTTTTTATATTTCAATATTAATGAAAATTACTACTCTATTCTTTACTCTAGTAAGAATGATAAATAAAAAAAAGAAGAAAAATGCACTAAGTACTCGGTGTCATAAGCAGTTCATTTCAGTATTTGAATGTTTATTGCACAGTATCATAGACCTCTTCACTTCAGTTTTGTTTTGCTTGTGTTTTGTTTTGACAGTACTTGGTTCTTTGTTGTTGTGAGCAAGACATTCATTTGATTTTCAGGCATGTTGACGACAGTAAATGTTTTGAAACGAAATGAATGTCTTGAAGTGGGTTTCAAATGGACTTGTTCAGATGTCTAATGTAAAAGTCCTTGCACCTCTTGGGAACTCCGACCACTGTACTGTTTCCGCTGAGTTTTCGTATTCTAGTTTACACGCCTCTTCGATTAAAGCCCCGAAGAGGATTGTATGGCTTTACGGAAAAGCAAATTGGGTTGCGTTAAATGATTTTTTCGCAACTTTAATTGGAAATTGTGTTTCGCTGACAGAGACATAAATGCCGCGGCTTCAATGGTACAAAATATTATTTTATTAGGTATGCGGTCCTTCATACCTTCTAAAAATATAAGTATTAAATCCAAGGACCACTCTTGGTTTAATGAGACTTGCAGGATTGCAGTCAGGTCGAAAGAGGAAGCCTTTTAGAAATGGCGTTCTAACAAGAAATTCGATACAGAAAGACTTCGCATACAGGCTAGGAATCGCTGTAATGCCGTGATCTCGCGCGAAAAGTTTCTTCACGAACAAAAATTTCTGGTCATTCGTAAAAAGGGTGAAGAATCAGACGACATCGTCTACTCCAACTCTTATTATGAATGGTCAGACCTTCACTGACCCGGTTGATAAAGCTAATCTCTTGGCAGAATTATTTACAAATAATTCAACACTCCATGATAGTAATCAACCACTTCCTGTTGTCGATTTTGTTTCTTCTGCAATACCGGAGATTCATTTTCGAACTCGGGCAGTTAAAAAGGTTTTAGCAAACCTCAAAGCCTCTGGGCCAGATGGCATATCTGCCCACGTGTTGAAGAAGTGCGCGTCAACGTTGGCTTGTCCAATACGTAACCTTTTTAACATCTCCTACACGACAGGAGTTTTCCATCTTGTTGGAAGGTTGCCAATGTTCAGCCAGTTCCGAAAAAGGGCGAGGCTACGAACCCTGCCAATTACCGACCCATTGCAATATGATCTGCACTCTCCAAGGTAATGGAGAGCGTAATTAACTTCCACCTTGTGAACTATCTTAAGCACTACGAATTGCTCAGTGACCGCCAATATGGTTTCCGTAGGGCCAGATCCACAGGTGACTTGATAGCTGTCCTCTCCGAAAAGTGGAATAATTGTGTTCACCTTTTCGGGGAGAGTAAGGCTGTTGCTCTCGATATTTCCAAGGCTTTTGATCGAGTGTGGCATAAAGCCCTCGTTTCAAAACTAATTGCATTTGGTGTCGGTGGTTCTTTTACTCGATGGATATCGAGTTTTCTCCAGGATCGTTCAATACGAGTTGCGATGGATGGTGTTTTTTCAGAACAACATTTCATCAATTCTGGAGTTCTGCAGGGTTCCGTCCTATCCCCGTCTCTATTTCTGGTATTTATCAATGACCTTCTGTCATTGACCCAGAACCCAATTGACTCCTTTGCAGATGACAGTAACATTTGTTATTCATACTCGTTCAACAAGCGCCCAAATTCTCTGGAGATTGAGAGTAAAAGACGCGCTATGAATGACACACTCAATAATGACCTTAAATCAATCTCCGAGTGGGGTGTTGTAAATAGAGTAGATTTTAATGCAAGCAAGACCCAATGTTGTCTGTTATCTCACAAAAGAATGGATTCACCCCTCCCTCCCCTAAATATGGGTGCTGTGGATATTGCGCAGTCAGCTGCTCTTGACGTTCTGGGCATAGCAATTCAATGTAATCTCCGTTGGAATGATCACATATTTAATGTGTCGAAAGAAGCGGCCAAGTGCCTTCACTCCTGCTGACTTACGCACTGTCTACACTACCTATATTCGGTCTAAAATGGAATTCAATTCGCACATTTGGGCAGGGGCTTCAAAATCCTCCTTGGAGTTCCTGGACCGAATTCAACAACGTGCGATATATTTAATAGGGGATGAAAATATTTCATCGTCTGTTGGTTCTCTTGAGCACCGAAGGACCGTTGGGTGTGTAAGCCTGTTCTATAGGTAAGTGTTCGAGGGAAATACATGGTCTGATTTCACCAGGTCGTGTGTTCTCTCGTTCTACGACACTACACTATCTTTCCCCACTCCTTTTAACCTATCATCCCTTCTTACGATCAACACTGTGCTTTGCATGAATAGGGGGCATCCCCTGAGCGTTGGTTAATTTGTAAAAAAAGTCTGAAAAAGTTATGCATACGCCCTACTCTAAAGCTATTGAACACTATTGATGATTAAAATACAATAACTTTTAAACAACTGTACCGATTTTACTAAAAAAAACTGGTATATTCGGAGAAACCCAGGTATCAAATATACGTGATTAAAATTCATCCAGTGGTTCCCAAATATTTAGAAAACATATGTAACATATTTGCATATAACACCATATATATATTAATAATACGTATTAAAAAAAGTATTTGCAGTGATTCCCAACATAAAATATAATGAAAATCATTTTCCTGAATATTGTGCTAGATTAAGTGATACTCTTATTCAAAATACAAATATTTTAGCAACATATCAGGCTACGTTTTGGTATAGGTTTGAGCTTGGAGTACATTGAATCTTTTTTTGAAACTCTATTAATATATCACATTTAAAAAAATAATAAAATATTCCGCGAATTCGTCGCAATAAAAAATAACATTTTGGTTTTACAACTATATTTTTTTATGACTAACACATTCCTCTTTTAAAATAAAGAAACCTTAATTAAATACTTGTAATCATTTTTAATATATTACTATTTTAATTAGGCTATTTATTCTACTTGTGTTTTTCATTTTCAGAAACAGTACAGTTTAGAAGTTTAAAAACATATGAAAACATTATCCAAATTGCACATAATTTTTGTAAAAGATGACTCAATTAATGACTTTGCGACTGCATATTTCAAAATTTAAAAAACCTACCGCCAAGAATTCAGCATGAGACAGTCGCGCAGTGGACAAATAAATGTAACTACTTAACATTTTCTAATTTTTATATTTTTGTTAAACCAAACACAAGTGAAATGAATTAATTTTATTCTTTAACATAAAAATACGTTTTTTTTATTTGCAATGTGTACAGTAGTTTGTTGTTAATTCGTGAAGTTCAGATATTTGGCTAGCTCCCAGTTGTTGTATAAGTACACTCAGAACAAAATGTACCATTAAGTACTTTATGGTACGACCATTGATCTTATGGTTCATGTATTAATAGTTTTTTCTTTTTAAATCAAAAGTTTTCTAATTAATTCAATAGTATTTGAAAAATTCACTACCATAAATTTAAATATTTCAATATTATTATTTTAAATAGAATAAATATTGTTGTTTTAATGGTTTCCTCATATAATAATAAACGTGGTGTAAAAAACATAAAACGAATACAAACATGTTTGTTTTGTACGTCATTCTGCGTCGTTACTCAAAATGGTCGCATGTATTTTTTTGTAATAATCCGCATTATTAAACGCGACATTGGTAAGGACTCAATGTATTTAATGTAAATAAATTATATTTATATATTTTATTTATTACAGAAAATAAATAATACATCGAACTTCTATTATGCCAACGGACTCAAAAATAACTGCAGACTCAAGTACTACAATCAATTATTGGAAACCAAAGCAAACATTAAATGTTTTATAATCTTTTGCAGCAAGAAGTGTCTTTTTATGTGTGTGTTGTAAAAATGAATATCAATTTCGACATTTAAATAAAATAAATTATACAATAAATTAACTAAAATACATTTTTGTTTTAATAAATTATAAGGAAAATGTAATTCGACTTTACCATATAATTAATAATACGTATCATTAAATTTGTATATGACTTTCTTATTGTAATTAAAATATCACATTATAAAATTTATGGTACAACCACACATTTTATTAACAGTTTCAATACTACTGAATTAATGGGACGCATCCTATTGACCAATTTTAATGGTATAAATTATTGTTTTTCTATTGAAATACTATCAATTTACCATGATTTTTTTCTGGGTGTAGGTAGCTGGAGGCCGTCTCCAGCACTCCAGACTTATAGCATAAACAGCAAATGATTCTGCGAATTATATCATGTGAGCACGAATTACAGCAAAAATTCATTAATTAAAGCAAATCAAAAGATTTGTTCACACAAAGAATTACATTCTGACACAACAATGCATTCGTGGAAAAAGTGTCAACAATCTGTCAAAAAATCCGTTCCAACGGAACCTGTGATGCCATAACTCCGAACTTCGAATTCGTTTCGGATCCTATGATAGATAAATCCGATTACACACTTTTATTAAAAATAATAGATTTAAATATTGTTAAAAATGTTGTTTTCAACAATTTGAGACGTGCATGCAAACCTTCTATAAAAGTAAAAAAAAAAAACATTTTAAAAAATAAGCAAATAAAAAAATGTAGTACTTTCAAATATTAAGAAGACAGGTTTGTGTATTATTCCAATTGAGCCATATTGTTTTTTTCACAATTGCTTTGATCCGGAACAAAAAAATTATAAAAAAACGCAGCTAATATATTTGAGTTGAAACGGTAAGAAAATAAAAAAAATTAAGTAATGATTAAAAATATTGTTAGTACATGACACAGGGCTACAGTTATAAATTCCTCATTATTTGAAAAGGCCCAAAAATTCATTTATATAAAATTATTATAAATTCGTAAAAAACATTCATAATTGCTCTTCACCAAAATTGAATTCGCTTTAAATGTCAAAATCAAGCGGATGATAAATCAAAATCTTTTGTTTTTAAACAAAATAATTTTATTTTTGCTTAAAAATATACGACTTTAAATTATTTTTATAAAACATTTTAGTAGGAGGACTTGGGGTATAGTTGGACTAATGTAGGAAATCGCAAATTTTTTTATGTTTATGTTGTTGATATTTTTCAAATATTCTCTATGGCGTTATTATGATTTAAATAAATAACTGGAATAACATGAATTAATACTGAACTCGCAATTTTTTTTTTGCATTTGATACAATTTTCCAAATTTCCAAAAAGTATATATTTTGAAAATCGCCCAAAATGCAATCCAAAGAAAAAGTGTAGATAAAAACATTAATATACTTAATTTGATTCAAAATTGCTTCAGAAATCATTGTTCCACATAGTAAAAATTGCATAATATAATAAATTGAACATTATAATAATAAATTGAACATTTCAAAAATTTAGTTTTGAAGACAAATATCTAAACAGAAACATTGTTGATGCGTAGTTGATAGTTAAGAAAGCAGTTGACTTCAACACCGAAGTCAGGAGTTCGATGCCAGCTTGTGACAACTTAAATAAAACATTTTTCTATTTCTATAATTATTAAATTTATATAACATAAACAAAAATAATCAATAAATATAATGGAGAGAAATATATATATAATTAAGAAGACGGAAAAATATTTTTTTATTTCAAATACGTTGCTGACACATTTCTTACAATATTGCTGCAATATTTCAGGAGGCGGACATAGATAGATTGCTGGAACATTGCAGCAATATTTCTGGCGGTATTTCAGTCTTGCAGTGCAATGTCCCAGCAACGTTGCTGCAATATTTTTGTGCTGTAGGGGGAGGGTTGCGACAACCTCATGTTCACCGATTGGGTTGTCACAACATAATGATCATTGATTCGGAGGTCGCCACAACCCAATGTTCACCGATTGGGAGGTTGTCACCATATTATGATCGCCGACTGGGAGGTTGCCACAACTTCATGCTTCGGACAAGGAAGTCACTACATCCGAATTAGGAGGTTGTTCCAAATATATTATCATTTTTTGACAAACCCGAATGATTCGGTAGGGCAATTTAGCTGATTGCCGCAACAAATCAGTTTTCTGAGTGTAGCCAATAATAGAAATAATAATCGTAGAACTTTGAAATTTTGCACATTGGTCGATGTACATGCCCACCTCCTATATTAACCGAAAATTTAAACGTTTATTACTTGGACATCTAAAGAGATATGTTAACGAACATCAATATTTAGATGTTTTATTACATTAAAGGCAATCATGAAGCCCGTCGTAGCGGATATTTTCATTTGGATTTGGATTTATCTATCTATTCGAAGTTCGGATTTATGGCATCACAGGTTCCGTTGTAATTCGTGAAAATGTAAAATAATTACGAATGCCGCAGAATCATTTGCTGTTTTATGCTTTAAGTCCTGGGTGCTGGAGACGGCCGTCAGCTACCTACTAAGTGGTAGCTGGCCAAATATCTGAACTTCACGAATTAACAAGAAACTACTGTACATATTGCAAATTAAAAAACGTATTTTTATGTTAAAGCATACAATTAATTCATTTCACTTGTGTTTGGTTTAACAAAAATATGAAAATTAGAAAAATGTTAATTAGTTAAATTTATTTGTCCACTGCGCGACTGTCTCATGCTGAATTCTTGGCGCACGGCATACGCGCCCCTACAGCACAAACTGTTGCGACAATCTTGCAGAAATATTGCTACATTACGTTTTGTATATTGCGCATACAATATTTCTGGAATATTGTAGCAATATGTCAAATGCAATATTGCACAAAAAATGTATCTGCAATATTCCAGCATATTTTTTTAAGACATTCAGACATATTTTACCTATTATTTACACGGTTAAAAATATTGGGTTATTTTTTAAACTTTTTTGGATTGTATATATGTCACGACCAAAAAAAGATTAAATTGTAATAATCCTAAAAGATTTTATTTCATGTCATCAGCGCACACCTTGTCCTTGTCCCCTACATATCTTCTAACATACCGCCAACTAGCTTTACTGTCATTTACTATTAGAGCTATTTAAACATATTGTTGCCGAAAAATGCATTTTGAATTATATGTTACTAACATGGCGACAATTGCTGCATTTTTTTCATAATTTAAATTTGAGCTGGAACAAATTTTGTACGCAAAACAAAAACAATTTGAGCTCGATAAATCTATCTAGCTCAAATTTGTTTTTGTTTTGCGCATAAAATTTGTTCCGGCTCAAATTTAAATAATGAAAAAAACGCAGCTATTATTACAGGTTCGAATCTCGGCCGTAGTCCTAATTTAATTTTTAAAATTTTTTATTTTTATTTCTTCACTTTTTTTTATTTTCTTTTTTTTTTGTTATTAATTTCAATAGCTAGAAGTATTTTTAATGTGACAAAAGTTAGTTGCTTTATTTATTTATCTTTGAATAAATTCTTTCATAATTCGTAAGTAATAATTACAAAAAAAAAAAATCAGAAAGAATAATAAACCAGTTGGGAAGGTTATATCACATGGGAAATTTTAAAGTAGGTGTAATTATGATAGTTAGGATAATCAAAATTATAGTCGGTCTAAGCCGACTATAAATACCCTACACATATGTGTGGTTACCATTCAAAGTGATATATAGGTCACCATGGTATACGAATCCTGAAAATAACTACAAACTTTCCATCCCTGAAGATTTTTCTTTCATTTGATACCCATATTTACAAATGGGTAGATATACCGAATTTCGATTTTTTTTTGTGAACCACAAGTCTTTTCGCCGGAAAACATTATTATCATGTATTTGAGCATGATATCAATATATAATTGACCAAAAAAGTTTTCCTAAGCACGTATAGATAAAAATTGATCTTTATATGTACATTTTATATGAGGTATTTGAACATAAGTGGTCGGATCATAGGTCACAATGGACCGATCAATTTTTTCGCACATACAGCGTAGGTATATTAGTAATCTAAGTTATAAGTTTCATTTATCTAGCTTTTCAATTTTAAAAGTAGTAGGGATTTCAACAGACAGACAGACGGACAGACGGACATCGTTAAATCGACTCAGGAGGTCATGCTGATCTATATACTTTTCCATACCGGAGATGCTTCCTTCTGGGTGTTACAAACGGCGTACCAAACTGAATATACCCTTTCACTCTTAGTGTAGGGTATAAAAAAACGTAAAACAAAAATTGTCCTGGCCGAGATTCGAACCTGCGATTCTGAACTAAATTTAGTAAGTATAGTTTACAATTTAATCTTTTATGGTTTAAAATTATTAAATAAACTGATATTAAACTATTTGAGTTTAAATTTTAAACCTTAATGTCTAAACATATTAAATAAACAGAAAAATAAACTATTTGAGTTTAATTTTTTAACCTTTTTGGTTTAAAATTATTAAATAAACAGTCAAAAAAACTATTTGAGTTTAAATTTTAAGACAATCGGATTAAATTGAAATTTTTAAGCCATTTGGATTATTTTATAAACTAAAAAAAACATTTCCATGTTTAATAAGAAATATATTAAATTTCAATCTGAAGAAGTTTAAAAATGGGTGCAAACTATTGGTAAGTTTAACCAGTTGGGAAGGTTAGATCACATGGGAAATTTTAAAGTAGGTGTAATTATGATAGTTAGGATTATCAAAATTATAGTCGGTCTAAGCCGACTATAAATACCCTACACATATGTGTGGTTACCATTCAAAGTGATATATAGGTCACCAGGGTATACGAATCCTGAAAATAACTACAAACATTCAATCGCTGAAGAATTTCCATTCATTTGATACCCATATTTACAAATGGGTAGGTGTACCGAATTTCAATTTTTTTTTTTTGTGAACCACAAGTCTTTTCGCGGAAAACATTATTATCATGTATTTGAGCATGATATCAATATATATTTGACCAAAAAAGTTTACCTAAGCACGTATACATAAAAATTGATCTTTATATGTACATTTTATATGAGGTATTTGAACATAAGTGGTCGGATCATAGGTCACAATGGACCGATCTCGCCAATTTTTTCGCACATACAGCGTAGGTATATTAGTAATCTAAGTTATAAGTTTCATTTATCTAGCTCTTCAATTTTAAAAGTCTTAGGGATTTCAACAGACAGACAGACAGACAGACAGACGGACAGACAGACAGACGGACAGACAGACGGACAGACGGACATCGCTAAATCGTCTCAGGAGGTCATGCTGATCAAGAATATATATACTTTTCCATACCGGAGATGCTTCCTTCTGGGTGTTACAAACGGCGTACCAAACTGAATATACCCTTTCACTCTTAGTGTAGGGTATAAAAATTAGACATACAAGTATTGAAATCATCTGTAATCCAAAGAAGGGTTTAAAAAATATTCCAACATTTTTGACCGTGTACATTACACAGGGCTGCAGTTATAAATTCCACATTATCTGTAAAGGGCCCATAAATCATTCGTATACAATAATTATTATAAATTCGTAAAAAACATTCAATATTGCTCTTCACCTAAATTGAATTCGCTTTGAATGTCAAAATCAATCGAATGATTAATCAAATTCTTTTTTCATTAAATTAATGCATACACTCAAAGAACGAATCAGTTGGGGCAACCGAACAGTAAACACGAACAAGTCTTAAAACAATTCCAAATTTTGTTTTACACGTGGCACGCGCTGTCCGTAGCACACAAAAAAAAAAAGAGTGACAAATCTGAAGCGTGTGCGACTGATGTTGTCCTGCTTTGGCATTACTTTTATACAAGACAACTGATTTGAACTAAACATTGGTTATGTCTCATTTTGAATTTAGTTGCCGTAGCAATATTTTTTAAACTTTTTTGGATTGTATATATGTCTCGACCAAAAAAAGATTAAATTTTTATAATCCTAAAAGATTAAAAAAGTTAGTAATACCTCTCTGCATTACATTGTAATGCATGTTGTATTACTTTGCATGTAATCCTACGGGATTAAAATTAATGCTGAAAAAGATTGAAAATACGGATTATACGGATTTGTTTTTGTAAAAAAAAAATTAAAAATATATATTTTATATTATAAATAATATATTTTTATTTTTTTTCATTATTATTTTATTTTTATAATTAATAACTCTTTGAACACTCTTTAATTATTTTTCATCTCTTTCGAAGTTATTTTCATGTCATCAGCGCACACCGATCTTCTAACATACCGCCAACTACACCCAGAAAAAAATCATGGTAAATTGATAGTATTTAAATAGAAAAACAGTAATTTATACCATTAAAATTGGTCAATAGGATGCGTCCCATTAGTTCAGTAATATTGAAACTGTTAATACAATGTGTGGTTGTACCATAAATTTTATAATGTGATATTTTAATTACAATAAGAAAGACCTATACAAATTTAATAATACGTATTATTAATTTTATGATAAAGTCGAATTACATTTTCCTTATAATTTATTTAAACAAAAATGTATTTTAGTTAATTTATTGTATAATTTATTTTATTTAAATTTCGAAATTTATATTCACTTTTACAACACACACATAAAAAGACACTTCTTGCTGCAAAAGATCATAAAACATTTAATGTTTGCTTTGGTTTCCAATAATTGATTGTAGTACTTGAGTCTGCAGTTATTTTTGAGTCCGTTGCCATAATAGAAGTTCGATAAATTATTTATTTTCTGTAATAAATAAAATTATAAATATAAATAAATATATAAATATAATTTATTTACATTAAATACATTAAGTCCTTACCAATGTCGCGTTTAATAATGTGGTTTATTACAAAAAAATGCATGCGACCATTTTGAGTAAACACGCAGAATGACGTACAAAACGAACATGTTTGTATTCGTTTTATGTTTTTTTACACACGTTTATTATTATAGGAGGAAACCATTAAAACAACAGAATTTATTCTATTTAAAATAATAATATCGAAATATTTAAATTTATGGTAGTGTATTTTTCAAATACTATTGAATTAATTAGAAAACTTTTGATTTAAAAAGAAAAAACTATTAATACATGATCCATAAGATCAATGGTCGTACCATAAAGTACTTAATGGTACATTTTCTTCTGAGTGTAGCTTTACTGTCATTTACTATTAGAGCTATTTAAACATATTGTCATCGAAAAAGGCATTTTGAATTATATGTTACTAACATGGCGACATTATCACAGGTTCGAATCTCGGCCGTGATCCTAATTTTTTTTTTTTTTTTTAAATTAATTTTTTTTTTATTCTTATTTCTTCACTTTATTTATTTTCTTTTTTTTGTTATTAATTTCAATAGCTAGAAGTATTTTTAATGTGACAAAAGTTAGTTGCTTTATTTATTTATTTATTTATTTATCTTTGAATACATTTTTTCATTATTCGTAAGTAATAATTGCAAAAAAAAAATCAGAAAGAATAAAAAAAAAATTGCCCCGGCCGAGATTCGAACCTGCGATTCTGAACTAAATTTAGTAAGTACAGTTTACAATTTAATCTTTTATGGTTTAAAATTATTAAATAAACTGAGATTAAACTATTTGAGTTTAAATTTTAAACCTTAATGACTAAACACATTAAATAAACAGAAAAATAAACTATTTGAGTTTAATTTTTAAACCTTTTTGGTTTAAAATTATTAAATAAACACACAAATAAACTATTTGAGTTTAAATTTTAATACAATCGGATTAAATTTAAATTTTTAAACCATTTGGATTATTTTATAAACTAAAAAAAAATACATTTCCATGTCTAATAAGAAATATATTAAATTTCAATCTGAAAAAGTTTTAAAATGGGTGTAAAATATTGGTAAGTTTAAAAATTAGACATAAAAGTATTGAAAGTGTATATATGTTCGACTTTAAATTGTTTTTATAAAAAATTTTAGTAGAAGGACTTGGGGTATAGTGGGACAAATGTGGGAAATCGCAACTCTTCATAAACTCAGAAGAAAATGTACCATTAAGTACTTTATAGTACGACCATTGATTTATGGTTCATGTATTAATAGTTTTTTATTTTTAAATCAAAGTTTTCTAATTAATTCAATAGTATTTGCAAAATTCAATACCATAAATTTAAATATTTCAATATTATTATTTTAAATAGAATAAATACTGTTGTTTTAATGGTTTCCTCCTATAATAATAAACGTGGTGTAAAAAAACGTAAAACGAATACAAACATGTTCGTTTTGTACGTCATTCTGCGTGTTTACTCAAAATGGTCGCATGTATTTTTTTGTAATAATCCACATTATTAAACGTGACATTGGTAAGGACTCAATGTATTTATGGTAAATAAATTATATTTATATATTTATTTATAGTTATATTTTTATCTATTACAGAAAATAAATAATACATCGAACTTCTATTATGGAAACGGACTCAAAAATAACTGCAGACTCAAGTACTACAATCAATTATTGGAAACCAAGGCATACATTAAATGTTTTATAATCTTTTGCAGCAAGAAGTGTCTTTTTATGTGCACTAAGAAAACAAAGATGATTGCCAGAAATATCACAGCACTAAATATCAAGTTATTTACAAATTATTTAAATCGTATTTAGGACAACCATCTCTCAAACATCCGTCAAATATCGCTAGCAACCATCTCTTAAATTTACGATTATGTATAGCAACCATCAATTATACATCTGACAAATAGGAAGATAGTTGTTGAATATTTGGAAAAGGTACTCCATTAGAATTCGCGGAGTAATTTTTATTGAATTGAAAGAAAATGAATCAAATTTATTTTTATTTATTCTAGAATTAAAACAGTAACCTGTTACATGGTACATCCACTTTTACCATTAAAATGTAATATTTGAGTGGGCACTTTTTTACACCATTGAATTTACTTAATTGTTGTGGATAAATCGAGCGTGAGGAAAAAGTACGCCATTTTCCTTTTTTATGGTAGTTAAATGTCAAAATACCTCAAAATTTTGCTGCAAATGTCCAAGAACTCAGGATGTTTGCTTCAACTGTAAATATCTCAATTTTCATTGCTGTTGTGGCAAACATCTCGTAACTATCTGCATATATGTCATATTCAAAAAATATTAATAGTTTTGCTGCAACTTTATTGAAACTTATGGGATGCTTGAATATTTGCTACAAGGCGTAAATTATAAATTATAAAATAAAAAAGGATAGTTGCAGCAAGACTTTCATAAACATCTTGTTTTTTTCAGTGTTTGTGTTGTAAAAGTGAATATCAATTTCGACATTTAAATATAATAAATTATACAATAAATTAACTAAAATACATTTTTGTATTAATAAATTATTAGGAAAATGTAATTCGACTTTACCATAAAATTAATAATACGTATCATTAAATTTGTGTAGGTATTTCTTATTGTAATTAAAATATCAAATTATAAAATTTATGGTATAACCACACATTGTATTAACAGTTGCAATATTACTGAACTAATGGGACGCATCCTATTGACCAATTTTAATGGTATAAATTATTGTTTTTCTTTTGAAATTTACCATGTATTTTTTTCTGGGTGTATGTTTATGTTGTTGATATTTTCCATATTCTCTATGGAGTTGTCTTTTTATGATTTAAATAACTTCAATAACATGAATTAATACTCGCATTTTTTTGGTACTTGATATAATTTTACATATTAGCACAATATATTAAAAAAATCGGCCTGTGTGGTCGACATACCTCAGGCAGCTCTGTGTTCATTTATAATTCTGTCTGAACGTTGTGAATAATAAATTGAACATTTCAAAAATTTCATTTTGAAGGCAAATATAAAATTAACCAGCTGGGAAGGTTAGATCACATGGGAAATTTTAAAGTAGGTGTAATTATGATAGTTAGGATTATCAAAATTATAGTCGGTCTAAGCCGACTATAAATACCCTGCACATATGTGTGGTTACCATTCAAAGTGATAAATAGGTCACCAGGGTATACGAATCCTGAAAATAACTACAAACATTCAATCGCTGAAGAATTTCCATTCATTTGATACCCATATTTACAAATGGGTAGGTGTACCGAATTTCGATTTTTTTTTTTGTGAACCACAAGTCTTTTCACCGGAAAACATTATTATCATGTATTTGAGCATGATGTCAATATATATATGACCAAAAAAGTTTACCTAAGCACGTATACATAAAAATGGATCTTTATATGTACATTTTATATAAGGTATTTGAACATAAGTGGTCGGATCATAGGTCACAATGGACCGATTTCGCACATACAGCGTAGGTATATTAGTAATCTAAGTTATAAGTTTCATTTATCTAGCTCTTCAATTTTAACAGTAGTAGGGATTTCAACAGACAGACAGACAGACGGACATCGCTAAATCGACTCAGGAGGTCATGCTGATCTATATACTTTTCCATACCGGAGATGCTTCCTTCTGGGTGTTACAAACGGCGTATCAAACTGAATATACCCTTTCACTCATAGTGTAGGGTATAAAAACCTTTGTTGATGCGTAGCCTAATGCCCGATTTACATTGTTTCTGCTGTGAGTCTCACTGTATTTTTTGCATTTGAAAAAAAATGCAATTTTTATATGAAAATTTAAAAAATGCTACCCTTGGAGATACATTGAGACTCACAGAAGATACAATGTAAATCGGGCATTACGGAGGTAGCAGTGGACTATAACGCCGAGGTCAGGAGTTCGATGCCAGCTTGTGGCAACTTAAATAAAAACATTTTCTATAATTATGAAATTAAATTATTTAATAATAATAATAGTCTGGCACTACAGTCCTATAAGAACTTAGGCCGAGCACTCTCACCATTTTGAGCTGTGCGTGTTCTATTTGTACTCAAAGTGGTGGGACCTACAGTTTATTGCCGAATCCAAACGGCGGGTGAGAGCTTAGCCGAGCACTCTCGCCATTTTGAGCTGTGCGTTTTATATTTGTACTCAACGTGGTGGGACCTACAGTTTATTGCCGAATCCGAACGACGGGTGAGAGCTTTTCATAGGCAATGTTTTACTCTCGTACACTAATAAAACAAAAATGATTGCCAGAAATATCACAGCCCTAAATATCAAGTTATTTACAAATTATTTAAATCGTATTTTAGACAACCATCTCTCAAACATCCGTCAAATACCATAAATATTGCTAGCAACCATTTTTCTAAATTACGATTATGTATAGCAACCATTAATTAAACATCTTTCAAATAGGAAAATAGTTGTGGTATATTTGGAAAAGGTACTCCATTAGAATTTGCGGAGTAATTTTTATTGAATTAAAAGAAAATGAATCAAATGTATTTTTATTTATTCTACAATTCAAACAGTATCCTGGATATATATCGCCATCGTCTTTATAAATCCTTCGAAGATAAAATTGTACAACGACTTGACATTTCTTCGCAGAAGAACCAAGTCCGACCGGCGATGCTGTCATCAAAGTAAACTCTGAAATAAAATATTTTCCATCACGTGTTGATAATTTAAATCACAGGATATTTTATTTTCACTTTTAAGATAAAAATGTAATATTTGAGTTGGCACTTTTTTACACCATTTGATTTACTTAATTGTAGTCCACTTAAATAGATTTACTTAAAAAATGTCCAAGATCTCAGGATGTTTGCTAGCAGTAAACTGTAAATATCTCACTTTTCATTGCTGTTGTGGCAAACATCTCGTAACTATCTGCATATACGTCATATTTAATAAATATTAATAGTTTAGCTGTAACTTTATTGAAACTTATGGGATGTTTGAATATTTTCTACAAGGCGTAAATTTAAAAGGATAGTTGCAGCAAGACTTTCATAAACATCTTGTTTCCTTAGTGTAGGTTTGCCATTTACTGCCGAGAGGTAGCGCGGTATAGACAAATGTTTTTATGAAAAGATGTTGTTAGCCCCAGTCCAGGCTTGAACCGGGTACCTTTCGGCTAGGTAATACAATTTGTAACTGTTTTCGTAATCCCGGGATTTCGGGTTTGAACACTTTTCAATCCCGGGATTAGTTCAAAATATAAGTAATTTTGAAAAATAATTATTCTACTCCATACTTAAACCATAATTAGACTTCTTTTTAGTTATTTTTAAAGTATTATAGCGGTAGAAAACTTGACAACATTCGATTGTATTGGATAGAACTAGCTTTTGATCTGGTTCTAGTTGTTTCTTGGTGTTTTTTTTATAGAAAATAAAGCTTTGGCTCTAGATCACACGCTACGGGAACACAGTTAATGATTAACAGGAACTTAGTTTAAAGATATTAGATATTGTCTAAACTAACGATAAAAATAACTAAACTTCTGGTAGTTTTCTATATTTTGAAATTTGCTATTTTAACAATTTTTCGTCGAAAAACAAAATAAATTATGTATTGTGAGTTTTATACACAAGAAAGTCTTTATCAGATTTCTTCTCAAAAAGTTACGAAAAAGAAACAATTAGTATGCAATAATAATTTTGTTGCATTATGTTTAGAACACAAATTAGGTAAAGGGACCGAATATTTATAAGTACAACCGATAAAAAGGTTTATAATTTCAGTTGTGAGTTTGACTATGTTCAAACCCCCATAAACCATTTATATTATGATATCCTAAATACAAACAAAATATTTCAAAAATGGTCTAAAAATGTTCGAATTTATTTCCAAATATGTATTAAAAACTTATTAGAATTTTAGCATTTCTGTATATATTAAAATTTGTCTACACAGTAAAATAACAATTGGGTTAAAAGTTTTTATTTAAAAAAAAAACATAATAAATCGAATTAAATAAAACGTATAATAATGCAATGTCCAAATTTCTCTAAGTAATTATTGGTATCTAGTACCTAATTTTTTAATCTCATTGATTTATAACGTATATAAGACTTTGGTTTTAGCTTTTAAAAATTTGGATAAATTAAATTCATTGAATTTATACTAAATTTACTATCATGTTTTGTATTGAAATAGTGATTTTTTGCCAATCCCGAATATCCCGGGATTAGTACTTTTTAATCCCGGGATTTTCGGGACTAGAAAATGATCGGGATCCCATGATCCCGAATCCGGGATTGTATTCTCTACTTTCGGCTCGCAGTCCAATGCACTAACCACTGAGCTACCGCGGCTATTAAATACCATAACATAAATAATAAACCATAAATAAAGGTAGAGCAAAAAACAAATAATTAAGCCGAACATTTTTTGTATTTTTTTTTTTATTTTCATTGCTAATACATTGCAAATACGTTGCTTACTCATTTCTTACCATATTGCTGGAATATTTCCATATATTCCTGCAATATTCCAATAGGCGGACATAGATAGATTGCTGAAACATTGCAGCGACATTTCTGGCAATATTTCAATCTTGCTGTGCAATGTCCCATTCTGGGCTACAACGCACAGTGTGTCCAAACGCTCTTAAATCGGGTGAAATTCAGTATTGTCGGAACCACCTAACCGATTTTAAAAATTTAAAAAGTGTTGTACAGAGAGAACTTAAGTTTTGAAATTGGAGTTTGTATCTTTAATAGTTATGGAGATAAAAATCAGTAGAGTTGAAAATTTTTTTATGTAAAATCTTTCAAAAATTGTAAAAAATTATCCGATAATTTTTTATGGAAAGCTTACATTGAGATCTAAAAAAAATATGCTTACATGAGAAAATATCTTGTTTAGTTTTTAAAGACATAGACTTGAACATGATTTTTTTATTAAATTTTTGAAGATATATTTTTACATAGATTGTACATTTTATCATGAAATCAAAATATGTGTAAGGGACTTTTATAAACAATTAACACATAAATCATAAACTGAAAACCGTTTTAAAATATCTGAAGTGGTTTAGTAAATATAAAATTGTAAAAAAAAAAATTTTTTATTTCCGATTTTTATTTTTTTTTTTTTGGAAAATTTGACTTTTACGGAAATCTCCGTAAGTATTTTTTTTTCTTCAGTAACATGTACTTTTGTTATATTTTTTTGATAGATAACATTACTTAGAATCTTTTAAATGATAAAACTTATCCAAAATCTATTTAACCAATCTGGAAACACTGGTCAAAGTTCAAGTTTTTTTATTTTTACTTTGACCCCCTGCAGAAAAGTTTTCAAAGTCGAACGTCAAATAGAACGAAATTATAAGTTATTTCTACTTATTTTTGACCCTTACTTATTTTTTGCCAGGCGAAGTATATGTGCAGGGCAGCATTTTTTCCAAAAATACTTAGATTAAAACCGGTATATCTCACTTTATATTAATTATATTCCTAAATATGTTTTAATAAAGCATAAGTACATAAAACTATTGTATATTACACTCAGAAAAAAGTTTCCTCATAATAAGGAAATTTTACTTGAAATAGCGTCACGTTCAATTTTACTTATTTTTAGGAAAGTTTTTCCTTAATAGTAGTAAAATATCCTTATTATTAGGAAAATTTTACTAAAAGTAAGGAAAATTTCCTAAAAATGAGGAAGTTTTTTCCTTAACGCTATTTCAAGTAAATTTTCCTTATGATGAGGAAACTTTTTTCTGAGTGTAGGTAAAAGTTTCATGATGATAAGGTTAATACTTATTTAGATATATTAATCAAAATTTAACTTTAACAATTTTTTTTTTTATTTTTCTTGTTTTTCAAAAAAGAAGTGTTCAGAAACTATATACAGATTGTCTTTATATTCGACACATAGATTCCTTGAAATCTTTTCTTTTCAATGATACCAAACACTTATTTATTTACCTTACATATGTGTGCAAAATGTCATATTAATTAACATCAAGTTTCATCAAAATTTCGTATTTTTTCATTTTATTTTGATTTTGCACACCTGCAGAAAAGTTTTCAAAGCTCAAAGGTAAGATAAATTAGTTCTAAACATTTTTTAACCTTACTTATTTTTTGCCCGTCAAAGTATATGTGCAGGGCTACATTATTTCTGGAAATATAAATTTGTTAAAAGGACTTGTCATAAAATCGTTGTATCTACCTGTAAAATGTTTATATTACCAAATTATTTTTTATAAGTTCGAAGTATATAAAGTTAGTATTTAATCGGCAAAAGTTTCATGATGATAGGGTTAACTATTATTTTGATATGTTCAAACAAATTCAATGTTAGTTTTGCATAATTTCCCATACGAAATACAAAATTGTCTACACCAGAATCCACGTTGCTGACTCATTTCTTACCATATTTCTGAAATATTTCTATATATTCCTGCAATATTCCAGGAGGCGGACATAGATAAATTGCTGAAACATTGCAGCGACATTTCTGGCCATATTTCAATCTTGCAGTGCAAGATTTGATGCAAATTTTGACACAAATGATTTTAATTTTTGTTGGTAAATTTTCACTAATTTGACATAAACACTGATTTAGAATTTTCAAAGTTATATTTTTGTATTCGCAACGCGGAATTCAATTCCGCACGGAACTCATGATAGTTAAAAATTCGTATTCGTAGTGGAGATTCTAATTCGAATTTTTGCTACGACGGGCGTCATGATTGCCCTGATTATATTATTACGAAATCAGCACATTGAGGCAATGTGCGAGAAAGCGATAGAAGATCAGCGCATTAAAACACATGAGTGTGAATGAGATGCAAATAGAATGTAGCATTCACGAGAAATGCAGAATGTTCTTGAAATATGTTGAAGCTGGTCGAAACTTGTCGAACTGATGCATGCAGTATATAAGGGCGCCGCATCTGAAGCACCGCACTTCAGTTGTGATTGGAAAGTGGTCGAGTGCGTCTCGTGTGAGGACAATGTCAAATTAACTAGTGGACTAGTGTTGGAATTTCAATTCTGGTTGATTTCGGACTCAGAACTTTCCCTTTACGTCGAGATTTTGCACAAAATCGAGTCAAAGTTGCAAAAAAGGCCGTTTTGAATATGAATTGAACATTTTATTTTAATTAATGGCACACACAGAAAAATCCTCTTTTGGCATGAGGTTAATTGAACCAACGCTTCAGTGTTGCAACCGAAATGCATTTGTTGTAACCTCATGCACGTTCGGTTGTCGTAACCTCATGATTGAATTTTTCATTCTGCCAAAATGTGACGTTTGTGCATTTCTTACGGCAACTGAGTACGTTATTGTATCAACTAAATAAATGTCAAACGGCAACCTCATGTCTATCAGCAGTTCGGTTGCCAGTTTTTTGTCAAAAATTATGGATACATTCAGAAATAAATAAAAGTCAAAAATTTTCACAAGTGGCAAACAATAGGAAATTCATTAATAAAGTAAAAATGCGAAATAAATATATGAATATTAATTAATTAATGAATGAATTCAATACAAATTTCAGTTTAGCTAGTGAAATATAATAAAAATATGCGATTTATAAAGGCGCTTTTTTTTCTAAAAACAGTTTTCAAAGGCCACTTAAAAAGTTCTTAATCACTTGTTTCAATTTATAATTTTTTATATACTGAACAATTTAAATACATAACAAAACTTTCATACTATGGAACTTAATTTATTTTTTTAAAATTTTAAGTTTCAAAAAAGATATTAACTGTGGAAACTGTGGAAAGTTGCACTAGTCATTCATTTTAGACCACTAAATAAAACAACACGAACTAAATAAAACACTTTATATGATTTCATTTTAATATCTGCATCGATTGAGAATATGACATAAAATGTGTATATAAACATATCTAATGTAAACGAAACATTTTTTAAAATTATTGAAATCTTTTTTGAAACTTTAAATTTAAAAAAAATAAATTAAGTTCCATAGTATGAAAGTTTTGTTATGTATTTAAATTGTTCAGTATATAAAAAATTATAAATTGAAACAAGTGATTAAGAACTTTTTAAGTGGCCTTTGAAAACTGTTTTTAGAAAAAAAAGCGCCTTTATTTTCATTTCACAGAGAAGGCTATGCAATATATATACCTTATTTTTTGTTTTGTTTGATTAAAAATTTAATTTTCACAATATAAGAAAAAGCTTACTTCGCATTAAATGTCAAACAATTTTCTATGTTGAAAATAAACAATAAAGGTTATTCTCATTTATGCTTTGAACACATAAATCGCGACAGCGACACGATCACACGACGACAACTAGTTTTTCTCGACAAATGAAGTCGTGTTGTGAGCTACTTGATTACATTCAACGCGACAACGACAATCCTTTTCTCACTTCATTTTAAATGTTATATCGATTAAACACCATGGATAATATAAATTAATTCTTAAATTTATTCATTTTATCACTATAAATAACACAAAAAATGCACAAACAATTCTCAAAACTAATAAAAATATCGGTTGTCACCTGTCAAATTATAATTAAATCTATATTAGCGACAGCGACAATTGTCGCCAAGTCGTCATGTAGTCGTGCCGTAGCCAAAATATCCGTATCCATATAACTTTGGGCCCTATTATGATTAGCGAAGCGAATGGTTTTGGCGAAGCGAACGTCCAAAAAGCTATTACGGTTACATTCGCCAGACTTCATTCGCCAAAATACGGGAAAAGTTAAGCGAACGTAAAAAAACATGCAACACTCAACCGATTTTCATTCGCTTCAAGTGTCAAAATCAAGCGAATCAACAGTTCATGTGACGAATCGGCGAACGTATCTTTATCTATTGTTTATCAGTTTTTCTTTTGATTTTTAATTTTTTTTTCTTTTGTGCTTTTGTTTATTAGGCTTTTTCTGATTTTCAATTTATTTTATCCTTTAGTTTTTATAGAAGGATGTCTATAATTTTGAGTTTTTTGTGACCTATCTAATAAACATAAAAAAAAACTATTTTTTTCACACTTTTTATTTTGATTTTAAACTTAACACTAATAAAAGAAATGTCTGGAACTGCTCCGACTGCTGCTGGGGATGCAGCTTGGTTCATCGCGCGAAGTTATTTGTGCCACAGATGAATGCTTCGGAGGACAGACCACCATCACTGTAACTTATTGTAGTCTTCCTCCTCGTCGTCGCTCCAGCTTTCTGCACACCGCATTGGCTTCTGTTTAACACGCTCTTCTTTGATTGCTTTGGGCCCATCGTTTTTTTGGAACATTTTTATTATTTTTCTAAACAAGTATATTCACATCAGCTGTTTTGAAACTCTAGGGTTTCTTTAAATTAAAATAAAAGAAGTATTTGCTCCAAATAAAAAAACTACTTTTTTTAATAAAAAGTATTTATTTTTATTTAAAAATAATTCCAATATTAACATTTAAAAACATATTTTACTGTACATTTTAACTAATTTGAATTGTTCCAAAGTTTTTTTTGGATACTTTTTAATCTTTTATAGACAAAAAATAACAAAAAACCGAAAAAGTATTATTGTTCTGAATCGAGTTAACGTTTTTTAAACCATAAATAATATTAAATGGTTTTTTAATAATAAAAAAATAGATATTAAGATAAAATAGTATCTGTTCTAAAAAAAAGGCAGTACTAAAAGTACGCAACATGATACTATTTTTTTCAACTCTGAAATGGTAATTCTATCCGTCAATGTTGTAAGTGTTGCTCACTTTTAAAACCATAAAAATTAGTACATTCGCCAGTTCATTCGCCAAATTGCGTTCGCTTCGCCAAAGCGTTCGCTTCGCCAAGTACATTCGCTTCGCTAATCATAATAGGCCCCTTTATGTTTTTTTAATTTTGACAAGTGTAACAATGTCGTTGTCGCTTCGAATGTGTTTAAGGGCCCTATTATGATTAGCGAAGCGAATACTTTTGGCGAAGCGAACACTTTGGCGAAGCGAACGCAATTTGGCGAATGAACTGGCGAATGTACTAATTTTTATGGTTTTAAAAATAAGCAACACTTTCAATATTGACAGATCAAATGCGGATTTCCGTGTTGCAAAAAATAGTATCATGTTGCGTGCTTTTAGTACTGCCTTTTTTTTAGAACAGATACTATTTTATCTTAATATCTATTTTCTTTTATTAAAAAACCATTTAATATAATTTATGGTTTAAAAAACATTAACTCGATTCAGAACAATAACACTTTTTCGGTTTTTTGTTATTTTTTGTCTATAAATGATCAAAAATTATCCAAATAAAATTCGGAACAATTGAAGTTAGTTAAAATTTACAGTTAAATATGTTTTTAAATATTAATTTTAATTATTACAAACAAATAAATACTTTTTATTAAATAAGTAGTTTTTTTATTTGGAGCAATACTTCTTTTATTTTAATTTAAAGAAACCCTAGAGTTTCAAAACAGCTGCTGTGAATTGTCTTGTTTAGAAAAATAATAAAAATGTTCCAAAAAAACGATGGGCCCAAAGAAGAGCGCGTTAAACAAAAGCCAATACGGTGTGCAGAAAGCTGGAGCGACGACGAGGAGTAAGACTAAAATAAGTAACAGTGATGGTGGTCTGTCCTCCGAAGCATTCATCTGTGGCACAAATAACTTCGCGCGATGAACCAAGCTGCATCCTCAGCAGCAGTCGGAGCAGTTCCAGACATTTCTTTTATTAGTGTTAAGTTTAAAATCAAAATAAAAAATGTGAAAAAATTTGTTTTTTTTTACGTTTATTAGTTAGGTCATAAAAAACTCAAAATTATAGACATCCTTTTGAAAATCTAAAGGATAAGATATATTGAAAATCAGAAAAAGCCTAATAAACAAAAGCACAAAAGAAAAAAAAATAATAATCAAAGAAAAACTGAAAAACAATAGATAAAGATACGTTCGCCGATTCGTCACATGAACTGTTGATTCGCTTGATTTTGACACTTGAAGCGAATGAAAATCGGTTGAGTGTTGCATGTTTTTTAGGTTCGCTTAACTTTTCCCGTTTTTTGGCGAATGAAGTCTGGCGAATGTAACCGTAATAGCTTTTTGGACGTTCGCTTCGCCAAAACCATTCGCTTCGCTAATCATAATAGGGCCCTAATGCTTTAGATTAGGGATGCCCAACTCGACTGCCCGCGGCTGACTGCACGGGCAATCGAGAGCTAGGCGCGGTGTATATACGGGCAGAAATGAGCGGTTCTTTTAGTGTTGCATTTTTAGAAATTCCGGGAAATTTAAATGTCTATTTAAGAGTTCGATTATTTTAGATTAGTTTTAACGGACCTATTTATATTGCATATTATTTTGAATTACTAAAATTTACAAATTTTATCATTTTAAATAATTATACATTTTTTTCATAACTTTTGTATAATTTTCGCTTGAAAAAAAAAAGTATTATTTGTTATTATTCTGTAAAAGGTTTTGGGATATAAAATGTGTGTCTAAAGTGATTAAAATCTCTAACTTAACACAAATTCTAAACCAATTACATTTCTGCCCTATTTTACTTAAGAAATGATGCAACACTGTAAGAAGAGAGTGCGATGAGAGTACGGTGTATCAAAGGAAAACAAAACCAGACATAAATATAATTCGATGTTTTGTAAAGAAATTTACATAGAATTATCCAAAAATACTGTATTTTGTGAAAAACATGGTATTTTTGTTAAAACCAATCTTATATGTTGTTATTCTGTTTATAAAACAGAATAACATGTCGACGAAAAAGGTTATTGCAAAATAGTCAAGTGAGTTATTAATATTTGTTTTATAATTAATAAGATTTTTTATAATATACATTAATCGTTTACATACAAAGTATACAATATTAAAAGAAAATATAAATATTTAAATCATTAACTAAATGCTATGTTCTACTGTGCGCAGTCGACTTCAACTCTACGCATTGAACCCCAATAGAAACTAGAAATTGTCGACCAATTCTTAAATTTACTTTATTTAGTTATTTTTAATTAAAACACTCTTAAAGAATGAGTGTATAATAAAAAAACAACATAAACATTATTTTATGAACAGTACTTGATATATTTTTAATAGATTTGTTGCAATTCTGAAAAGATCTCAAAATATACTATTATTCTATCTAAAATAAATTTAAATGCCTCAAAATAAGTTTCAGATAAAAAAAAAGTTTAGTAAAAATTCGATTTTACATTAAATATCTTGTATTAAATGTGATACATTTAACAATTTATACTGGGGTGACTGGAGAACAAAGCAGCGTGGACCAGCTCGCATGAAGTCGCACGATCGACTGATAGCTTTCGCAGGTCACACGCACTTATATTCGCTGCACTCACTCTAACTCTAAAAATCCTCTCACCATTTCCGCTTCACCGATCTTCCCCTCGTCTAGCACCTTGCGTGCTGACGTCGTGCCCGTACGGGCTGAGTTGGGCATCTCTACTTTAGATTTCAAACGATGCGCGACCAATTTTATTATTACTTTATTATTATGAGATGAGCTTTATTATTATGATTAAGGCATATTTTTAAAAATGTTCACAATTCATCTTGTTACGAAAAATAGTTCCAAAAATAAAATGTTCAATTCATATTACAACTACATCCGCGACCATACATTATAAATTTAATTTTGATAGAGTAGCTGTAGAGTGTCGCATTTTTTATCTTTGTTCTTGTCAAATTTTCAAAAATTTCATTTCAGTCGCTCAGAAGCATTCGTTGACAACGGATGTATATGTGATTTTTTTAACCCATTAAAGCCTGCCGAATCAGATACATACCAGGAGATTACGCAGTGCAATTTTCCCCATCATGTTTTCCCATAATGCGTACATCAGATGCTAAGAATTTTGTTCGCTTTTGCATCCATTTTAATCAAATATTTCATAAACAAATTTTAAAAAATATTCCGAATAATTTCAGTAAGATAAAATTTAAAACATTTTTTCGAAATTTTGATAGCAAACACATTGCGAACTAATATTTAAATGTTTTTCAAGAGAGCTTAGAGAATTGTGATAAATTACTCTCTCCACACTTTTTTGGTATAACAAATTTCTTTTTAATTTTTTGCAAAAACTAATATCTGGACACAGATTTTTTTGCCAATTATCCGTAGGGAAAGTTTCATATTTTATTTTGTGATAAAGTTTGCATTTGCAACATGGCGAAATCGTGCGATTGTTGTAACTAAATGTCGGTTGCCTTGACGTGTAGCCAAATGTCACAACGTTCCTTTCATACTTACCCATGATGTCCTACCCAAATGTCCAACGTTGTAGTTCTGTTTCTATTAATCAAACTAATTTAAACAAGTCTTTTCTTCTAAGACATACTTTTATTTAAACGACAGTTCTATTTTAATATTAACATTATTAAGTAACACGTCTTCAACGTCCAACTTATATCTCTAACTCACAACTAACAACTCACTTAGTATGTTCATAATCTAACATGTTCCGGCAAAGTGTCGTGCGCAAATTCCACTCTAGCCAATCACGCCACCGCTGGTATGACCCAACTTCGCCAATACTGAACTTTGATACGTAAGCCCTACATCACACCTTACACTAACTTCACGATAACTGCATAAGGTAGTCATCGCGGAAGTAGGTCACGATACGTCATAATATCAACGTATAGTGACTTACCAAAACACACTATGTTGCACGCGGAGATATACAGCACGATAACTTGCGATATTAAGTACCTAAAACGGCTTTTTTTGCAACTTTGACTCGATTTTGTGCAAAATCTCGACGTATAGGTAGGTTCTGAGTACGCAGCAAGAATTAGGAGACCGAAATCAACCAGAATTGATAGGTTTCATTCCAGATTAAAATCCTTGTAGAACAGTGTAATTTAAACCAAACGTAAGAGTGTTTTCATTTTGTACACAATCCGGAGATACGAACTTGTAGATCAGTTTTCCGTAACAATATATTAATATTTAAAAATTGGACAAGAGGCTCGACCCAATAAAAATAAATATTTTAATATCGATTTTAATATAAATATTCATAAATATAGAAAAATGTAAGATATTGTACAATAGATACGTCCACAACCCATAGTAATTCCTTTTTTTTTAATATGGACAAAAAAAATCTCTTCTACTTGACGATTAAAACTTATATATATATGATCCCTTGTTTCGATTTTTATAACTTAGCAGGTTAGAAATTATGGCATTGTTAGTTTTGATTATGTGGAAGGTGCCACGACCTTTTTTTCAATACTTCCTACATGGCGATTAGAATGTTAAATATGATCTTGTTCGATTTTGATAACTACTACTTTTAAAAGTTGGAAGTTTTAGCATTTTAAAAGTTATGGTTATTGTGTACATTACCTTTTGTGTTTTTCCGTGATTTTATTTTTTTCTAAATAACCATATAGGTTATATTATAATATAGATAAGAAGAAAACAAAAAAAAACATCCAAATCAGTCGGAGCCGTTCTCGAGTATTGGCAAAACTTACGCACGGGAATTGATTTTTATATTTATAAATATAACGTATTTTCACTGGAGGTACCACTTGAAAAAATGGTTATTTATTCAGTTTAGGCAATTTAAGGCAGCAAGACTTTTTGGCATATTATTGTACATAGTTTTAGCAATATTTAAGGACATTTTCTTTTTGATGTACTTTTTTAAAAATCCACCGAACTTTTAATTGTTGTTTCATTTGGTTCCACTTTAAGTATTGTTTTCAAAGTAACAAAAGATATTACATGTTTAAAAAATAAACAAAAGAAAAGCATCATCAGATAGAATATATTTTAATTTAATGTATAATACTAACATATTTCCATGTAAGAAATAATAATTACACTCATCGAAACTTCAAGTATTAAAATTTGTGAATTACCTTATTTACGCAATAAATTTTGATGCTTGACTTTGGAGTAGAGATGGACGCGTGCCGTGCTTTTTCGTGTCACGCCCGAAAATCTGAGTTCGTGCGTGTAAATCTCCATGGGTGTTAGTTGTTGTCGTTCCCGTGGCTCTAAAATCAGGCACGCGCCTATTACAGATTTATTTAGTTTCTACTCCAATTTAAACGAGTTGGGAAAGTTAGGTCACATGGGTAAGTTCGGTCACATGGGACGGACTTTTGTAGTCGGTCGGGCCCGACTATGGAATACCCTACACTTTGGTGTGAATTTTAGTGTGGTGAATTTAATAGTATACATACACTAAGAAAACAAAGATGATTACCAGAAATATCACAGCCCTAAATATCAAGTTATTTACAAATTATTTATATCATATTTGAGACAACCATCTCACAAACATCCGTCAAATACCATAAATATTGCTAGCAACCATCTTTCAAATTTACGATTATGTATAGCAACCACCAATTAAACATCTTACAAATAGAAAGATAGTTGTAGAATATTTGGAAAAGGTACTCCATTAGAATTCGCGGAATAATTTTTATTGAATTGAAAGAAAATTAATCAAATGTATTTTTAATTATTATAGAATTAAAACAGTATACTGTTTATACATCGCCATCGTCATTATAAAACTTTCGAAGTAAAATTGTACAACGACTTGAAACATCTTCGTAGAAGAACCAAGTCCGAACAGCGATGCTGTCATCAAAGTAAACTCTAAAAAGAAATATTTTCCATCACGTGTTGATAATTTAAATCACAGGATATTTTATTTTCACTTTTACCATTAAAATGTAATATTTTAGTTGGCACTTTTTTACACCATTTGATTTATTTAATTGTTGTGGATAAATCGAGCGTAAGGAAAAAGTACGCCATTTTCCTTTTTTATGGTAGTCAAATGTCGAAATGCCTCAAAAGTTTTGCAGCAAATGTCCAAGAACTCAGGATGTTTGCTGTAAATATCTCAATTTTCATTGCTGTTGTGGCAAACATCTCGTAACTATCTGCATATATGTCATATTTAAAAAATATTAATAGTTTTGGTGCAACTTTATTGAAATTTATGGGATGTTTGAATATTTGCTACAAGGCGTAAATTTAAAAGGATAGTTGCAGCAAGACTTTCATAAACATCTTGTTTTCTTAGTGTACCTTTAAAGTTCTTAATTAAGCTGAACATTCTTACACTCAGAATATTATTTAGATATCAAATTTCTGACGACGTATATTCCATTAATTTAAAAAAATTGATGTAAAAGTAAAAAAATAAAAAAATCAAAAAATGTTAAAACATGTAGAAAAATAAATGTGGGCGGATCACGCGCACCTTTAAAACATATGTAAAGATTTAAGGCTAATATTTCATAATTTTGTTTTCATAATTTACGAATAAAATGTGACTTGTATGGGAAGTGGGCGTGTCCGTTGACCAATTTGGCTCATTTACATTGACAAAACTAACTTTTGGCTTCAAAATATAGAAACGAAATTTCATGGCATTCTAAGCAGTATTTCTCAAGTTATCGTGTATACGGACAGCAAGACAGACGGACGGACATGGCTAAACGGAATCGGGTGGTGATGCTGATCAAGAATATATATACTTTTCCATACCGGACACGCCTCCTAAGGGGCGTTACAATATATGCACAAAGTTAATATACTCTGTACCTCATAGGTGTAGGGTATAAAAAACCTTATCTTCCGTCATCAGAAAATAAAAATTTCGTCTTATTTTAACCAGGGACAAACACACTTTGGAACAGTGGTGTCTGTTCCACATATTTTTTAATAACGGTTTCGATTACGATTCCAAAAATCGAAACGGTTCCGATTCTTTGCGGTCCCAGACAGGTTCCGATTCCGGAGAGGTTTAAATTTAGAGAATAAAACAGTACGAAGTTTATTTTTGAATTATTCATTCCAAGCATTTCTGTCAAACTCTGGGACCGCAAAGAACCGGAATTGTAACCGGGACCGTTTCGATTTCTGAAACCGGAACCGTCATTAAAAAATGTGTGGATCCTAAATCTGAATCCATACAATTTTTTGGTTAAAACCGAAATCGGAACGGATATTTTAAAAATTTGGAACCAGAACAGGAACCGATATTCTAAAGGGTTTAAGTCCTTGTTTATATTATATTTAAAGTTTTGCCTAGTTTCATGCGATTCCGTGTTTTTTCCTGTATTCTCGTGCGTGCCTATAAATTTAGTCGTCGGGCTCATGTTCAGCGTGCCCGTGCGTGTCCGTACCATCAAAAATAGGCACGCGCCCATCTCTACTTTGGAGTAACCGTGTGGCTCAAAAAAAAAATTTTTTAATTCATTTTTTCTGACTTCTAAGATTTTGTACTTAAAATATTTCATTTTTTGATTTTTATCCGCACCCGTTGTACTGTGCGCCATGTTAAAGTTGCCGGTTAGTTTCACATAAAAGGGGCAGAACTAGAGGCATGGGCAGAATGTAGGGAACATACTTAAATAAAATGTACATGTTTTCATTTGATAAATTCACACACGTGTCCGGATTCAGAAATCGGCACGTTTCCGAAATTTTATTCTGTTTAGTTGTACAGATAACGACACATAAGCGGAACGAATTGTTTCTCGGGGAAATATTGCTACGTGAAAATAAAACAAGTTCGGAAGGTTAGATCACATGGGAAATTTTAAATTTGGTGTTATTATGATAGTTAGGATTATCAAAATTATAGTTGGTCTTAGCCGACTATAAATACCCTACACATATGTGTGGTTACCATTCAAAGTGGTATATAGGTCACCAGGGTATACAACTCCTGAAAATAACTACAAACTTTCAATCGCTGAAGATTTTCCTTGCATTTGATACCCATATTTACAAATGGGTAGGTGTACCGAATTTCGATTTTTTTTTTTTGGCAACCACAAGTCGTTTCGCGGGAAAACATTATTTCGATGTATTTGAGCATGAAGTCAATATATATTTGACCAAAAAAGTTTACCTAAGACTAATTAGGTAAAAATTGAACTAGAGATGTAAATTTTATATGAGTTATTTGAATATAAATTGTCAGATCACAGGTCACAATGGACCGATCTCGCACATACAGCGTAGGTATATAAGTAATCTAAATTATGAGTGTCATTTATCTAACTCTTCAATTGTTTATGTAGTAGTGATTTCAACAGACAGACAGACAGACGGACATCGCTAAATCTACTCAGGAGGTCATGCTGATCAAGAATATATATACTTTTCCATACCGGAGATGCTTCCTTCTGGGTGTTACAAACGGCGTACCAAATTGAATATACCCTTTCCCTTAGGGTATAAAAATAACACGCACACAGGTAGCATAGATGTCCTATTGTTTTTCCGTTGTCTTTAATAGTATATTATAATATTTCATAATAACAAAATTAATCGCTTTTTTCTGACCAATTTTTACACATCATTACTTTTTAAATTATAAAAATAACAAAGTTTTAAGGTGTGTATTATTTATAGTATACCACACTTTTTTTTATACAAAAACCCCATATACCATTACACTATCCATTTTATTCACAACAATAATAGTCATACAAGATATTTTTTAAGTATTACCGTATACGTATATTATATATGTATATACGAACCGTTGCGTAATATACGAAACATTGTAACATACCAAGTTTTTTAATTATGTTTAATATAATTCTGAATTGAAAAAACAATATTTAGATGTAATAAATAAAGAATCAATTGCCTAAAGTTTATGTGTAGAGCAGAGTGATTCCATGAAAATAAATCGTTTCAATTATATAAACTTAAATTACCACTCAGCATCGCCATTTGATTTTTGAAAAACATAATCTTTTCCACCAATATTCATAATTCCATCTTTAAGGTAAAACTTCCATTTATTACGGGAACGCGTAATCTTTAAATATATACAAATGTAAATCTATATTATGGTTACTTTTGTTTGTCACCATACGTTACCTTATCGTACTGACAGACTATAACATTATCTGTGTCAAATAAATCGCTAGCGTCTTCATCTGTGACATCATCCTCACTGTTTAGCGGCTCCTCCTCAGCACCACCCTCATTTTCAATATCCTCATCATCATCCTTGTCAGGATCGTCGTCGTCATCATTGTCCATATTATCATCACTCTCTTCACTTTCATCCTCGTCAGATGTATCTAGTCCACCGTCAAGTTGTTTTGAGGTATTTAAATTTTCTGTTAATATTGGAAAACGAAAACGAAAAAAACATTAAAATAATATTAGATAAAATTCGATTTCGTGTTGAGTGCAATAGGGGCGTGCAATAAAAGCTTTGACAAATTTTTGGTTGTTAGCCAGATTACTTTTCAATTATTTAAATTTATTATAAATTATTTAAATTTTATTTTTATCGTTAAAAATCTTTCAGAGTATTTTTATTTACAAATTTATTAAAAGTTAGATAATTCTTTTTTCATAACGATCACTAATTGTCGGTAGATAGCGATATCGAACATTATATTTATGGAGTGATGCAATCGTGCATCAGGTGTTTTCCGGCCCCTTATGTCCAATTTATTCAAACATTGGCTATATGGAAATATAAAGGAACGTTTTTTCAACTTACAAATGAAGATGTTTCTGATACATTTTTTGCCTAAAAAAAATAATTCAAATTTTTAGAGGATTTTAGACATATTTCAAAGAGACAAAGGCAGAGTTTGTTTCAAAAGCTGCCTGTTTTTTGCCCGTTCCTAACATATGCCGGGAATCTGCCTATAAATTCCATAAAATTTAATAATCTTCCATACGCTGCCATCAAACTTTCGTTTATATGTTTCCATATAAAAAAATATATTTTTTTATATTTTTTACAAAGTAAGTCTTAAATATGCATCGGTTAATTTTGACCGTAATTTATAATTATATCCATTTATAAGAAGAATACCCGACCCGACAATAATCTTTTTTATTTTCAAATTTAATAGAAATTTAGAATCAATAATATCGTTTCTTTATGTTATGAGATACTGACATTCAGAAACTTTAAACACTAATAATTCAAAACTAACTTTAGCAGCATGGTTGAAGTATCTACAGGTTAGTTCATCTAGACCAGTGGTTCTAGATGAACTAACATTTGTTAAAAATTACGTTACTTTCGACTAATAACACTGTTCGGCAAAATCAGCATTTTTGTTCCTCCCTGTCTTTATTCATATCATTTCTACATAATTTTAATGTGCTGATTCGAACTGCGTTTTAAGTTTTTTCCTTATACGTAATGTTTTTGAGAAAAATGCAATTTATTATTTTTGAATTTTTCGCTGCATTTAAAAAAAACTTTTTTTATAAAAAGACTAAAAATTTAAAAAGTTTTTGTCCATGAATAAGTCTACTTGAATGTCGTTTAAGATTTGGTTGCAATAACCGGTTAAAGTTTAAAAATGGAGAAAAAAAAAGAATTTGTGAAATCACTGAAAAAGTATATTTAATAAAAAAAATGTTTTATAATAAAAAATATTAAAGTTACTATAGATTCTACTCATTTCGACAATAGTATTACTTTTCGGTGCATTTTTGATTATTGAGATAAATACATTTTTTATTGAATTTCAACTGTGTTATTCACTTTTTATTTTTAAAAAATATTAATTATAACAGTATTTTACTGCTATTTCTAAATATATGATAACAATTATTAAGTACTAGGGTTTGTGAACATACTATTCCTACTGTTCTGTAATAATGCGAACTGTGTTGGTACCTTTTGTACGATTACATTAAAATACCAATTAATTTCAATCGATATTTCAATCGTTCATTTTATATAACATATTTAAAACCTTACAATAATGCAAAGATCATATCTTTCATTCACATCATTCACATTTAAAAGACAAATTTTAATTCACAGTTAAGTTTTTTAAATGCATATAACTCAAAAAGTAGAAAGGACACAGAAAAATCAATACCATGGTCGAAATAGATATTCTCTCTAGCATTACCAATGATTTAAAATATAACATTTATTTTTTACTAAATATTCTTTTCCGATATATTCATAAATTGCCCTTATTTTCTAAATTTTTCAAATTTAACAGAATATTTTAAGCAAACCATAAACGATATTCAAGTGGACATAATACCATAACATTTCTTGATTTATTCCTGGGCTATAACCGTATTAATTTTAAATCAATACTCAGGCAGAAATTGCCAGACTGGAACAAATTGACCAGAACTGGCGCAGTACTAGCACAACGCTGGTTTACAGAAAGTACTTAAAAATATCAAATAATTATAATATCATGACGGTCTTATATTAAACTAATTTTTATTTTGAAGACAGTCGAGAGATTTACTATCTACTATGCTGGCGAATTAAATCCGGGTTTTGAATTGCGATAAAACTGGAACCGTTGTCTCTGAATGTAACATTTATAACCTTTATTAATAACAAAATACATAAATAAATATAATTGAACATCCTAAAATTTTTTCATTTGGGTCTAAAACTAATATTTTTCACTATTTTTCACATTCATTACAATAAAACTGTGCGTACTATAAATTTCAATCATATAAAATCCATTTGACCCAGAATATATCTTTTTACAAAATCTGAATTCGATTAAACTAACAGTATTAAATCCACTCAAACGATTGACTTTACATAAATAAATCCTAAATTGAGTTAATTTTTATACCCTACACTTATGAGGTACAGGGTATATTAACTTTGTGCATATATTGTAACGCCCTTAGGAGGCGTGCCCGGTATGGAAAAGTATATATATTCTTGATGAGCAGCACTACCCGAATGCGTTAATCCATGTCCGTCTATCTGTCTGTCTGTCCGAAAACGTAGTAACTTATTGATCAGAATGCGATGAAATTTCGTTTTAATATGTTTTAACCTGAAGTAGGAACTGCTTTTGGAAATGAGCGAAATCGGCCGATTTCGCCCACCTCCCATACAAGTAACTTTTATATAAATCTGTTGATTTTATACGACCTCTTGTTGTAATATAATTTTATTGAAATGTGCTCAAGGTCCGGTATTTTAAATTAAAAAACAATATATTTTGATTTTTAATTTATTTTATTATTCCCAATATTTCAACTTCCGTTGGAAGTCATCTTCAGGGGTAACTGAAAAAATACATTTAACAAATTTAACAAAAATTGACAAAACGTCAAAAACATCTTAACTATGAACTAGACTTACAAATTAACAGTTAAACATAAAAATTACATTTAACATTAATTGTAGACAGCGCACGAACTTCTCTAGTCACTTCATAATTGTCCACTGATTTTGTTTTTTCGTCGCTTTTGTTTCTCCACTGAGTTTCTGTAAATATGAGCGCATTTGTCCGTGTCTGTTTTGAAATTTAGTCTTCTCTGTTGATTGGTTTATTATATGTAGCATTTCTAATGTGTATCGTCTTATATAGTTAGTCTCTTCTTGTAATACTTCTATGTTTTTGAAGTCAGGAAATTTTTCGGCGGGTTGTCCTGTGATTTTGTGGTCTGTTTTTGGAAATTGTCCAGTAGATTTAATATGGTCTTCTTGGGGAATGCGCAATTTTGTGTATGGTCATTATTTTATTTATGTTGTTTTTATGAAATTGTTTGTCACTTATTGTTAATATTCTCCTAATTAGATTTAATAATAATAATAGTTTGACACTACAGCTCTATAAGAACTTAGGCCGGGCTCTCTCACCATTTTCAGCTGTGCGTGTTTTATTTGTACTCAAAGTGGTCGGACCTACAGTTTATTGCCGAATCCGAACGGCGGGTGAGAACTTTTCATAGGCAATGTTTTTACTCTCGGAGGTTTGCCATTTACTGCCGAGAGGTAGCGCGGTATAGAAAAATGTTTCTATGAAAAGTTGTTGTTAGCCCCAGTCCAGGCTTGAACCGGGGACCTTTCGGTCCCCTGTTTCCAAGCATACCAGTTGACTTCGCTTTTAGTATAATGGAAAATAAATAGACATTAATTGAAAAACACACAAATATGACGAAGGACACATTTATGAACATTCTTAAATTTTGTATAAAGGACAACAGGTATTTTAAATATGACGGAAAAATTTACAAACAATTAAAAGGAATGCCCATGGGATCACCGGCATCTCCAATAATAGCGGACATCATTATGGAAGAACTCCTAGATAAATGTATTGAGGACTTGATAATAAAACCAGGATTGACTACAAAGTATGTTAACGATCTTTTTGTGATTATAAAAACAAGCGAAATAGAAGTGACCCTCAAAAAACTAAACACATTTCACAAAAATATACAATTCACGAAGGAAGAAGAAGAAAAAGGAAACTACCATACCATTGAAAATTGACTGGTACCAAAAACCTATGGCCTCAGGACGAATAATAAATTTCTACTCAAAACATCCAAGACGAATGATTTTTAATACAGCAGCAAATCTAATTAGGAGAATATTAACAATAAGTGACAAACAATTTCATAAAAACAACATAAATAAAATAATGACCATACACAAAATAACGCATTCCCCAAGAAGACCATATTAAATCTACTGGACAATTTCCAAAAACAGAACACAAAATCACCACAGGACAACCCGCCGATCCATAAATCCATGACATACATACCAGGATTATCGGATAGATTCATCGGATCCGACATGTACAACAAAGAAAAATACAAAAAAGCGACAAAAAACAGATAACACACTCAGAAGGATTTACAGCAATACAAAAAGCAAAATTGACAATATGGAAAAATCGAATGTCATATATAAAATAACGTGCAACGGAGACGGGTCCAACGTATGCAAAAAGGTATATGTTGGGACTACAAAAACACAATTACGGACGAGAATATCGTGTCACAAATCAGAACACAAAACGAATAGCAAAACAAAAAACCGCACTAGGTGCCCATTGCACAAAAGAAAGCCACGCTCCTGACTTCAAAAACATAGAGGTATTACAAGAAGAGACTAACTATATAAGACGATACACATTAGAAATGCTACATATAATAAACCAATCAACAGAGAAAAGACTAAATTTCAAAACAGACACGGACAAATGTGCTCATATTTACAGAAACTCAGTGGAGAAACAAAAGCGACGAAAAAACAAAATCAGTGGACAATTATGAAGTGATTAGAGAAGTTCGTGCGCTGACTACAATTAATGTTAAATGTAATTTTTATGTTTAACTATTAATTTGTAAGTCTAGTATATTAAAATTGTTGTTCATAGTTAAGATGTTTTTGACGTTTTGTCAATTTTTGTTAAATTTGTTAAATGTATTTTTTCAGTTACCCCTGAAGATGACTTCCAACGAAAGTTGAAATATTGGGATGTTTTGACGTTTAAGATGTTTTTGACGTTTTGTCAATTTTTGTTAAATTTGTTAAATGTATTTTTTCAGTTACCCCTGAAGATGACCTCCAACGGACGTCTACACATTGTGTGTAGACAATGTGTAGACTATGTAGACAATGTAGAATATGTGTAAACTATGTATACAATTGTATATGGGCCATTCCACACCAAATCGACCAGCGGTTGGAACTCACTTTCTTCGATTTCAATGAAATTTTGGGAATTGATAAAGGGCATTGAGACATGCACTAACCATTTTTTTTATTTTTTCCGACGACTACTTCCAGAGATACAGTGGCTCAAAGTTGGAAAAAAAAGGCCAAAAATCACTTTTCTATGGTTGTTCATATTTAAATATCTCTTGAACTAGAAATGCTAGAAATCATTGATGGCTCTTTTTAAGGCTAATAGAATAAGCTTTTAAAAAAATTAAGTTGTAACTTCTAAACGTAAACTTCTGGCCCGTGGACATTATCCTTGCACTTCAAAATTGATGTCCTTAAAAAGGACCTATTTTAAAATTCTGAAAAAATCCTAAGTTTTCGTCAATTTATTATAAATGTTTCAAGATGGTATTTTGATGGCATCATATTTTAAAAATTATTTTCTAAATTTCTATTTATTTTTTGTATAAAAAATAAAAAAAAATCTACAGTAAAAGTTGTAATAATTCCTGAATATATATGTAACTCTGATTTCTAAAATGAAGTCAGTTTTATCAATTTGAATCTAGTTTTTGAGAAATTGATTTTGGCATATAGTTTTTACGATTTTCGAAAAATGGTATATATTTCAAAAACTAGAGACAAATTGATGAAACTGACGCCATTTTTGAAATTAGAGTTACAAATACATTAAAAAATTAGTGCAAATTTTACTTATGAAAAAAAAATATATTTTTTTTCAATACAAAAAATATTGAAAAAATTTAAAAAAATAATATTTAAAATATGATACCATCTTGAAATATTGCATGAACATTTATAATAAATTGACGAAAACTTAGGATTTTTTCAGAATTTTTAAGGACATCAATTTTAAAGTGCAAGGATAATGACCACGAGCCAGATGTTCACGTTTAGAAGTTACAACTTAATTTTTCTAAAAGCTTATTCTATTAGTCTTAAAAAGAGCCATCAATGAAATTTCTAGTTCAAGAGATATTTAAATATGAACAACCATAGAAAAGTGATTTTTGGCCCTTTTTTCTGAAAGCTTGTTCTATTAGCTTTAAATCGAGCCATCAATGGAGTTTTAGCATTTCTAGTTTAAGAGATATTTAAATATGAACAACCATACAAAAGTGATTTTTGGCCTTTTTTTCCAACTTTGAGCCACTGTAGTTCATGTCTCGATACCCTTTATCAGTTGCCAAAATTTCATTTAAATCGAAAAGGTAAAATCTCAAATTTGACTTTTTTTGGTCGATTTGGTGTGGAATGGCCCAAATGACCTAATTTTATTCAATTTTGTTCAAAATGTAAATTGTTTATATTATAAAATGCACATTAAAAATAATAATTATTATTTGCAGCGTTATGAGTCTTGGATCTATGTATACAATTGAAGCGTTGGGTGCAATAAGCGCGTTATGTGAAAAAATAAGTTTTGAGATCCGATTCTCAAAAAGGAATAAAGCGATTTTGTTGATTCAAATTTTAGCTTTATTATGCACTTTTCAAATTTGTTTTAGAGTACCTATTAATATATAAAATAATTAATTAATATAAATAATTTATACGCCCTTATTGCATAAATCGAGTAATAAAATTTGGGCGTATTGAGTTTTACAGCTATAATCATTACATAAATAAAATAAATAAAGATTATTGTGCATAGTCTGGATATACTTATTGATATGAATGGATAAAGATTTAAATTACGGTCAAAATGGCTCAAAACTAAATTAACTCTGTTAAAAAATTAAAAATATGAAAAAATAATATTTTTTGTATGGAGATAACGCCCTTATTGCAAAAAACAACAAAAAACATCATGCAATCGATTTGGGATTTCACAGAATGGTAAAAGGCACTGCCGGGATCATTCGGTGTGAATATTGCCTTATTGTACCCAACGCTTCAATTGTTTTTTTGATTAAGGTAAATAATAAAATACATTATATTTTTATTATTTTTTATTATTATGTAATGGTAATGGTTATTATTAAATGGTTTAATTTTTAAACAAATATTCAAATTAATCCATTAGACACTGAATACACTATTTTTTAAGAAAAAATAAATACTCAAGTATATATTACAATATATTTTAAATATAAGAAATACTAAAAATGGCTTAACACTTGAATATGCAATTTTTCTTATTTTGCCCAAAATATCACCTCAGAATTCATAAGTATATCTCTTTATTAACTAAATTTACTTAGCAACACATAACAGATATCATAAAGTACCAGTTAACTTATTTCTGTCGCTAAAAAATAGGAAAGAAATTATATGAAGAGCAGGGCGACATCAAATACAAAGTGCTTGATGCATTTTAAATCTATGCTACATACCGCAAATGTTGAATACCTTTAGGGGCATTTCAAGAATGCTCGATTATTAAAATCAATGCAATTAAATTTAAAACATTTTTGTTTAAATCTTAAACAACGTATTGATCTTGATTTTTATGTTTAGTGTATAAATGTCGAAATTTTAGGTATAACATCTAATAATTATACAATAAATAGGTACACAAATCTTAAATAATATAAAGAATTCAGTTCACAATAATACAAAATGTATAGAAAAACCCAAAAACTATCTATACTAAAAACATCAAAAAATTATATTTCAACGGACAAACGATATTTAAACGACATTTAAATGATATCTCTGATACTAATTACCACAAAATGATAATATAATTATTTTCTTTATCTCTGTTTTAGTCAATAGTTTAATTTTAAATTTTTAATTTCTATAATTATATATTTACACGATTTTTCGTTGGAATTTCTCTCCTTTTTCAATCCTTTTTTTATATTACAAAATTCGAATTATGTATCTATTAAAATTAGTATAATTACAAAGATCATTTTTGGATAACATGTTGGGTAAGGTTTATATATATATATTTATATATATTTAATTGGCTTAAAAGTGCATACAAATTCGATAGCACTTTTCTTAAAACTTTACGTATTAGAAAAAACGGCACTCGGAAGTTTGTAAAGTATTTGTTATAAAAATGAATTTTAATACTTACGTAGTTACTCAATATAAATCACTACAAAATACACATATTTATGAATTGTTTACATTGTCTACATGTATTTTAGAGATTGTGTACATTAATTGTCTACATGTAGACAATCGTGTAATCTACATTTGTAGACGATCTCGCCCAACCCTGATATACTGCATATTTGGTATGGAAATATATTTCGTGAAGTATTATTGTGTTTAAAATTATGTTTTAAATTTGAATTAAATTGAAATTGAGATTATTCTAAACGATATTGGAATTTTACAATTAATACTACAAACATTCCAAATAAAATTGAGATTTTTCTAGTGATGATCAAAAATTTCTTGTTCTTAAATTTTTTTATCATTTAATGTATTTATTATGTTTTTAAGGTAATAATGAAATTCAAAAGAATTCATGATATTAATAAATATTGAACAACATGTAACAAAGGGAAACGTGCAAAATATTTATGAACGTGAACATTAATATAGATGTGTTTTTATTTTTTGGTTTTCAAGGCTAAAGAATATAAGCATCTTAAAAATAAGGTCGAAGCGGTTAATTGCTTCAAAAGTCGCTTCAAAAAGATAAAATAGACAAAACAATGTTTTTTTATTTTTTTCGCTACGCTAGTTCGTACATCGATTGTGCATATGCACTGTGCTATGCACATTATTATTTTTGTTTTACTTTTATACATAGTTTTTTGTTTTGTAAAATCATGAAGTTTTCTTAAGTTAAGTTCTATGTGCATTATTTCATTTAACTTATAAAAACAAAAACAAAAACAGTTGGGAAAGTTAGATCACATGGGAAATTTTAATGTAGGGATATTGTGATAGTTGGTGTGATGAAGTTAGTAAGAATTATAAAAAAAATTATAGTCGGTCTAGTCCGGTACAAGCCAAATTAGATTTACAAAGTGGTACATAGGTCATCAGGTTATACGAAACTTAAAAATAACTACAAACTTGCGATCGCTGAAGAATTTCCATTCAAATGTACAAATGGGTAGGTGTACCGAACCACAAGTGGGATCGCGTGAAAACATCATTTTCATGTATTTGAGCATGAAGTTAATGTATATTTGACCAAAAAAGTTCACTTATGCCCGTATTGTAAAATTGATCTGTAGTTGTAAATTTTATATGAGGTATTTGAATATAAGTGGTCGGATCACAGGTCACAATGAACCGATCACGCCAATTTTTAGGTATTAAATAATCCAAATTAGAAGTTTCATTGATCAAACTCTTAAATTTTTTAAGTAGTAGGGATTTCAACAGACGACTCAGGAGATCAAGAATATATATACTTTTCCATACCGGATATGCTTCCTTCTTAGTGTTACAAACGGCGTACCAAACTGAATATACCCTTTCACTCTTAGTGTAGGATATAAAAAAATTATATATTCATTTTCACAGTGTACCTCATTTAGCTCATATATTGCTTTTTGTGTTTTTCTTCTTTTTTCACAAAACCGTTGATTCGCTTGAAAGTGCAACAACATCAAAAATGCGAATAAAGCAGCATCCAAGCTATTGATAGAATTTTTGTTTGGTTTTTCCTGAAATGAATTACGACTTACTTTGCATGTTGGCGCTAACGAGAGCAGCATTAACGTGTTGTTGTAAAACAGATGATGCCAAAGTGGTTGGCAGAGACATAATCGATGATATTAAGTGAGCCGTCAATATTTGCGTCAACTGGTTCTCCTGCAGAGCAGATGCAGGAACATGTATTGTTAGCACTCGTGCTTCTGTATTCATTGTTCCTGGTTGAGCGGGTAAGGTTATCTACGAAAATATAGAAATGTTAAATGTTAAAAATCCATTATTTATTTAAAGACATTGATCAGAGTTTGTAAATATATGATTATGATTAAGTTTTTTTTAACAGATTTCCATTCTCGGATTTGCGTAATTCAGTTTTCAGTTTGGCTATATTTAAGAAATTTAATGTAATTTACTTTCAGCTTACTATATGTATTACAACGTCGTAATTGGAAACTATTCCGTCCTTTTTAGCGTGATGAAAAAGCTGAAGCAGAGCCAAAGACGGAAGATGACTAAACCGAATGTTCTATGTGGCTAAATCAACGATGAACGTGTGGTAAATATAACTGCAGATATTGAATTCAAAATATTCAATACAAAAATTAATTACCGAAATTGATTCTTCGAAAGGAAACAACATTTGTAATAATTTCGGGCTTAAAAGGGCTTAAAAGTTACATTGTTTCTGCTAGAGTTTACCACAAAAAAATTGAGTCGAAAAAAATAATGTCCCGTGTTCGCGCATTCCCATGTAGGAAACGCCAGGCTTGACAACGCGCGTAAGACATAGCCAACCCTGGACGACCGAGGCATGGCTGATTAGTCTATACCCAAGTCTCAACCATGATTGGGTTACCAAGTCTTGGATAACTGATATTTTTCCATAAGTCACCCAAGACTCATTTAAAATATCTTAGTTAATGAACATTTAGCCAAGACCAACGGCCAAATCATACTTCAATTCAAAAAAAAAATATATATGTATATTTAAAAAACAATAAAAAAAAATTCCGATTGGAACCCGGATTTTCTGCGTACAAGTCCGGAGCTGAACCCGTTACGCTATGAAGCTCACTTGTTTCAGAGCATTTTTTCAAAATCATGAACTTTATAATTTGAAAATGTCTGTCAGATCAGAAAATAAAGTCAAACTAGAAAAAATATTTCATAAATTTTGTTTTTGAAGCTAAAGTCTCAGGCAATACAAGTTACTTGCGTTGCCTAACGGGGAGAGCAGGTCGAAGTCAGGAGATCGATTCCCCAGCTTGTGACGACAAAAATTTTTAAATTATATAATTATAATTGGATTGGAAATTGTATAAAATAAATAAGAAATGAAATAATACAGATGAATAAAATAGTAGAATGAAAGAAAAGAAAAGTAGAAAAACAGATTTGAGTACTATTGGCGCAAGTCTGGGACAACATTGAGCCGATCGTTTTTTCCTACAAGATGGTTAAAAAAATAAAAATATGGATTTAAAGTGTTTTTAAACTACATCTGAAATGCGCGAACACATGACATTATTTGTTCGACTTTAATCTTTTGTGGTAAACTCTAGCAACACAATTAAACTTTTAAACCCTATTACATTTTGAAATAAAAATTAATGTTTTTATTGATACATATCTGTAAAATTAACTTACATTTACTGGCATTATTTTGTTTGGATCCAGTGCAGCCACAGCAGGAATGGCCGAAGCTGAAGACTGCTGTGGAGCCGTTTGTTGTTGATTTACTGAACTTTGAAGACTACTACTATTTTTTTGCTGATTGAGTAACATTTGCTGCTGTTGTTGTTGATGTTGTTGCGTTGGCTGCAAAGGCGGTGGATTTGATTGGTGCTCCTGTTTTATTGAACCATTCATCATTGATAGCGATGAGTTATTTGTTGAAGTTGATGTGGATGGACCGTTACCCATGGACGCGGTATTTGTGGTGGTTGTACTCGACATAGCTATGCTGCCGGCTAATGCATTAACATTTGGCTTTATATCAGCAGTAGACGTTGTTGATGCAGTTTGTTGAGCTGCAGCCGCTGCAGCAGCTGCAGCCTTCTTAGCCTTAGCTGCGGCAGCCTGGTTTTGAGAAAAAAAAATCATTTGTAATAAATTTCCATAAAATCAAATAAATAAAAAACTCCTAATCCCGAAAGTCCCAGGATTGTCAAAAATCTTTGAACCCCTAATAGGAATATATTGACTCAGTGACTCAGGAATATAGTGACTCAGTAACAGTGAATGATAAGTAGCAACTTTGACCATCGCAAACCCTAATCCAACTGTGTGACGAAGTCCAGTTCTAGGTGGACAAAAGTCTGAAATTCATTAACACATGGACAAAAATTGGCGAAATTGGACCACTGTGGCAGTGTGGCGTGGCGCCCTTCGCCAATTTTAGTTAACATAATATCTCGTGTATGTACGTGAGTGATACTGACGTCAAAATAGTGCATGTGCGTGAGCAAACAATTACTTTATATTCTCAAACATCTCTAATGTAGGTTATAAAAAAACTATATCTTAAGATATTGTCTTAACGTACCCAAGGTCCAGTCGGAACAAATTGGGTGTTTTGTACCAACAAATAAAACAACAAACAATTGAAAAAATGCATGTAGTTTCAGAGGCAGCCACCCCTTCATCAGCGATCTTTCTCTGCAGATTTTACATTGTCGCTAAAGTTTTCATTTTCCAATGAACACAATAAGAAGTATGTGCATTGAAGAAAGAACCAAAAGCAAAGAATGCAAAAACTGCATCAACTCAAGATTTGGCCAAAGTTGTTGTTGCGTGCAGCAATTTGCTACGTATTGGCTGCAGAGTTTTCACAGAATCAAATACGTAGGCTGCACTTTGTATAAAAAATGATTTTTTTTATTATTTTTAAAAATATAAAAAATCCTTTAGATTTAAAACCCCGTGCACTGCGTTAACAATTCATTGTTTTTATTTTACGACCTCTTTTGGTTATTTTAAGATATTGTCTAGCTCAAGGTCCAGTCGGTAAAAACAATAAACAACAAAAACAATGACATGATCAGGTCATGAGAATGGCAGTACCCAAATTTCTACTACGGATGCATCGAAATGGTTGTCAAGACGTAAGTAGTGTCACAAACTACCCAAGAAACATTTTAACGTTGCTCCGTAAACAAACGGAATCATAATTCCAATTCCATTTTCAATCTGTTTTTTCAATCATTTTTCATTTTGTATTATTACGAGCTGCGCAGCAGAAGCACGAAGAAAGCAACGTAAGTATTAATAACAATCATAACATTAATGGATATAACATTTTAAGACTGGCATTGCAAGAAAATATGGTCATGAGTGGGATTGGCGAAGAGCTGAGAAAATGTTCAGCACGCGTGTGTGCGTCCCGAACTTGGCGCGAGAGGCGAAAACGATGCTGATCTGCGCTGGTCATCGCGTATGAATATCGAACTAATCCATGGATGTATTCAGAGCACAACTGCATTCGGAGTTCTAGCACTTCTGATTCTTTGGAATGCTGTTGCGATAAGTCGCCGCAGCTCTAACACGAAGTTGCATCGCCTTGCGACAATATACCGCGCATCTATAACTGCAATTTAATATTTAAGTAAAATTTCAAATTGACATTATGTAAACATAGTTGCCAGATTGTAGATTTTTTCTTTTTTAGACATACTTGCCGTTTATTTGTAAAATTGCCTATTTGTGGAATTTTTAATTTTTGTGGAAAAGGGCAATTTTGTAATATTATATATTATCACACAATATTATTTGGTTAATATTAGCCTAATCAAAATAATATTATAATATATGTTTATTTTAAGAATTTTTATTTAGAAATTTAAAGATGCAGCTAAACACATTAATGCAATGGATGGACAAATTTCAAAACAAAGTCATTAATTTAAATTGATTGTTAAAATCTAAAAAAATCTTGTTATTTTTGTTATGTATATATTCCATTTTGTATTTTTTTAAAATAATAATTTTGGTTATTTGAAATACAAATCATAAAACACTAGATATGTATACAACTTTGTTTATTTTAAATTCATGAAAAGTAGCAGTAATATATAAAAATATGCTATTCCGTTTTTTTTTTTAATTACGGAAGAAAAACGTACCGCATACGGACCGTTTTTCAATGCACTCAACGGAGTACACTCCGTTTCACTACAATAATACGGCCCGTATACGGCACAAAAACGTAATGAAGGCTACGGAGTACACACCGTTTTATTTTGTAAATACGGTATGTTAACGGTGCATCGATACTGTATGAAAAACGGTTTCGAACACCGTTTTCGATGTCACGTTTCATCTGTTCTCTGTACCGGATACGGCTCCGTAATAAGGTACGTTTACGGAATCTGATTCCGTATATGCTGTACCGTTAACGGCACGTATACGGTACATTTTGTTTCTTGGGTATATTTTATTAACTCTTTTGCGTTAATTTTTTTTTTTTTTTTTGCCAAAAATCAAATATTTGTTTTTTACCCGTGTTACATTTTGGCCTCTGACATATTTAGCGCAAATATGCGCACTTTTTGCATTGAGTATGTTTGAGTATGTTTCATGTTTGAGTATGTTTTTCGTATATTTAAAATAAAAATAATGCAGAAAATGTTTTGATTACGAAAATTCAATAATTAATTTTTCTAAAACCGTTTTTTCATTCTTTTCCGATGACGTTCACTGACCCATAGTGTAACGCTACAGGTTATAGTATGACTACTAAAAAAATAATCTGTTATGAAATAAATTTTTATATGTAAAAACTGTAAGTAAGAACATATACTAGTAAAATTTAATCATTTTAGATTTCAATTATAATGTATGCGAAGAATTTTTAAAACACATTTCACAAAATTTTATAACAACATTTTTGTCGGAGTTAACTTTGTTTTCATTTTCGAAAACTTTTGACATTAATTACCACATGACAGCACAATGAGAATCGCAAATGTGGTGAATTGATGAAAAATCTTTTTACTTCTTATTTAAGCTAGCTTTATAATAGTTATTATATGAACTAAAAATGCTATACTACAGCTAGCTATATCAAATGCCATTGTAAGAGCTATATCAAGTCTTTTTATCCAGCTAATGGTTACTTGGATACAATTATTTTGGATACGACACGATGACTTGGCGACAATTGTTGCTGTGACCAAATATTTGACAAAATTGGATTATATTTGGTATGGTAGTTAAGAATTGTGATATGTACCATAGTACTTAATATTATCAGTATATCTCTTACGATGGTCAAGTTATATAGTTTAATTATATAGTTTAATGAGGCGTGGCAGTTGGCCAATCATGCCCATATTAAGAATGGTCATGTGCAATTATAGTATGTATCTAAATATTAATTATAAACAAAATATCTCATTCCAAACAAAAGTTATAGTCATTTTACAATTTTAATTATATGACAGGTGGGCGTGGCAGTGGACCAATCTTGTTAATTTTCAAATTGAAATCTAATCTAGTCCATGTATGCTTAGTGTAAAGTTTCGTTAAAATTGGTGCAAAACTGTATTTACGGCGAGCTAGAATTGACTTCTGTGTGCAGTGCAGTGTAAAAAACTAGTTGTATACTAGTATTAGTCTAGTTCTCCGTAGACACACAACTAGCCCGAATTCAACCCTATTTTCATACAATGAACTGTAATTATTTCATGTACATGTCCTACGTTGTGTCAATTGTCCCCTCTTACATTACATTTAAATAGTTTCTTAACTAGTTTATTTTAATCAGTCTATAGAGTAATTTTTAACATTCATTCTATAAACTAGTCTCTTTAATCCTACTTAAAACTGGTTACTATTTACCAGTTGGAACACTAGAAAACAGTTACTGGTATAAAATATAAGACGATTGACATAGTCAGACCCATCAGATTCTTGCGTGTTTGGCTGTCTATGTCATGTGGATTGAATGGATGAAATTTCTTCAATCAAGAAGCCTCTTGAAATGAGACTCGATATTAGACAGCGTAGGAGAGAATAACTGGCGCGGATTTTTGTCAGCAGACAAGACACAATTGTAAGGGCCTTTCACGTACGCTCTAACAAAAAATGGTGGGAATTTACTACTATTATAGTTGGCAATAGATTACCTACAATTATAATAGTAAAATCCCGTCACAATAATATACAAAAAACCACGCTAAACGTGCGTAAAATAATAACTTTTTCATTAGCACTATTTATCGCTGAAAATTAGACAAAAAGCCAGCATTTGCTGGGTACTCAAAAAAATCTCATCACTATTTTCAGTGCATTAATGAAAACTAAATTGTAAATTTATGTCGTTTTTCATCGGCGTTTTTAGTTCACTTTGAATTAGTATTGCAAAGTGAATAAAATTCTAACACAAATGCAAATGTATCCAGAAATGTCGTCATGTTGATACTTGTCACATCCAGTGCAGGCCACTTCAGCTTTGAATCTGATTTGTAAAACTATAGAAATTTCGGAACACTTGCATATCTGTATCATTACATTATCTCACTTTGCAGCACTAAATAAAATAACATAAACTAAATTACTTCATTTATATACCTTAATACCGTTTAAGAAAATGCTATCCAATGACAATATGATCTACTTTCGTTCAGAGGTACATGTTTGGCAGCGAAAGAATACGCTACTTTCAACGTTTTGTAAATATTCCATGAAAGTAGCGACAAAAATTACGCGTATTTTGTGAAATTATTAAAACGCACTATTTATGGCGTACATTTCAAAAACACGCTCTGCAGCTGTTTTCGGCCATATCGGCCATTACACGTCATGGCCATTACACGTCATGTTTTTTCTGGCAGTTCTACCCCTTATGCCCGTAACTTCAACGAGTAGATATCTATTGGTGTTCGTACCGAACAGATATCTCTTACCTATCCGGTGTTTTTACTCCTTAACTATGCGTTGAAGTTACGAAATTTTGCTTACACGATAGATAACTAAGCACCAGTAGATATCTATTCGTTGAAGTTACGGGCATTAATATTCGTCGATATTCAATATTTTGCATTTAGTTAAACTATTCTAGTAAATAAACCATAACTTCAATATTAAACAATTTATGTTTCACGTGCTACAATCATTTCACTGAATGTATATGTTGAATTTCAACAAATTTTTAATTTATTAAGGGGTACAACTACCAACAATTTTTTTTTTATAAAACATGTAACACTTATAATATATTTTTCAACATAGAACAAGACTTCAAAGTTTCAACGAAATCAAGAATAGTAAATCTCAAAAGTGCCCGGTTTGAAGTGGAATTGGCCGATATGAGATAAAAAAACAAATTTTGTTTGTTTTTATTATTTTATATTTTTATTAGTAACAAATGAGCCCAATATGAAGTCTACAGAATATCAGCTTAATAAGAATATTGATTCAATTATGAGAACACTTTTATTCATCATGTGATGACTTCAATATGATTTGTTTTTGGAATCACATATAGAAGTGTGTTAATTGTTTTTTTTTGTTTTCAAACTTTTTATTTCTCTGCATGAAATTAATATATGAATTGAATTTTAGCTCATTTAGTTTATATTCATGGCTTCAATTATTTTTATGAAAACTGGCTCATATGTTCCATCATAAGCGATTGTCCTGGATACATTCTGATTTTATGTGAAATTGCTGTGTGTTTGTCTATATGGGATTCCAACAAAGGAAAAATAAAAATTTTTAAGAGATCCAACAGAAAGTTCAGACAATTACGACTCGGAGTCTCCAGATGTATCGATTCAAAACTCGATTCTATAAATTCATCATTTTCGAACAACATTACTCTCGTGTATATAATATCCTGTGATGTTCATCCATAGTTTTCTTTTACTTAAACTCATATTAAATGAAAGAAAACAAATGTTTACAGTGAAAAATGTAGACAAAATTTTTATAATTTTATTAGAATAATACCATTTTCATTTATAAAAAGGAGTTTTATTTTCAAAATTAAGAGGAAACATTTCTTTCCATTATTTTACCCTCATAGGTTCCAAAAAGTCATCGAATATTGCGTACAAATTATTTTTTAAAATTATTTTGGAATATAGCTGAAATCATGTGATTTATTTGCATATTTATACATTGTTTCCAAAATTTATAGGTTTTAAATATATAATAAATCACAGAAAAATTCCGGACGGTACAAAATTTTGTTTCTATGGGCCTGTGCCAATCGGTAACTTTTTACTCGATGAAAATAAGTTGAATATACATTTTGTCTGGTGAAACAAAATTTTCATTTATGCTGTGCCAAATGAAATAAAATTTTGACAGAACAAAATTTTGACAACTATTGGAAAATTATTTAGAAAATGTTTGAATTTTATTTAATAATTGAATGAATTTAATTTTAAAGGTTTTTAATGCGCAATTGCAGCGACATAGATTCAGTTGGCCTGTGTGTCAAACCACGACTCGAATAATAGGGTATTCGAAAACCCCTGACTGCAACAATAACAAAATATAATGTTTTTTTCTATAACTCTCGGTATAAAATGCAAATGTGCTGAAGTGCACTGAAGCTTTTACGTCCCCCTCGCGCAGTTACTCCAATGCCCCTACAATTTGTAAATATAGCCCTTGCACTCGTGCAAAACATTTTTTTTTTTTCAACTAATACTAGCGTCGTGAGCTTGGCAATGTACTATTCTCGGGCTACCAAATATAATAGACCGTGCCCCGAAAATACAAACTGCATCACGAGCCCTCATGCAATATGAAAACATGCATATGCGGTGGTTGCAAAATTGCACGCGCTGGTTCGCAATATTTGGTCCGCGTTGGAATGTGTGCGTACCCCGGCCTGACTATAAAATGTTCGCTGGCTCGTAATATTTGGTAGCGCTGTTTCCCGAGAACTGGCCCACGCAATACTTGCTCGCGCACTTGCCCGACGTTCTTGTTTGATTTCACATTGCTGGTGCTGCAGTTTGTATTTTCAGAGGTTTTTTAAGCAACTCGGACATTCAAATTTCGTGACGCTGGGGATTTGTGTACACTTTTTTAATTAAGTTAATCGGAAACAACATTTGCTTATTAAATTTGTTTTTAAAATGTTCAAACTTCATTATTTTGTATTTGTCAGAATTTCATGTAGCCCCTTCGGCTACACAAAATTTTGACATTTTATATTCACCTCAATAGCTTCAGAATTTTATATTTACTTGTCAAAATTTCACTTTTCGAGTAAAAAGTTACCGATTGGCACAGGCCCTTTTTCTAAAAATACTTTTTGCGTACAAATTATTTTTACTTTAATTTTGTTACTTTAATTTACTTTACTTTTGTTTGTTCCTAAAAATTATAGTTTTTTCGTAATAAATCACAGAATAATTCGGACGTTCTTTTTATATCTGACAATATTAATAATCATTACTACGAAATAAAAAGTAATGTACGATTCGCATATCCAGAGGTTTTTTTATAAAGGTTCATATTTAAAAAAAAAAATATTTTATAAATTAATAAAAAAAAAAAAAATAACAATAATTGCTAACATATACATAATAGGAAATTTTGTCGCGTCACGCCGGGTCGCCGCACGTTCCAAACTATGGGTTGTAAAAAATACCACTACACAACAGTAATTCTGCGCAGCAGTCAAGGTTATTTTTGTATTATGTAAAATGACGCCCTGATATGGTTTAATAATGTTTTTTTGGATAGGTTTACAAAATAAGGGCCAATAACTTTTGAACCAAGCTTTCATAAAGGTGCTCACATATATTTGTAAATATCGCGTTCTAAATAACACATATGATCAAGTGTTATATCGAATGAGACGCAATTGAATATCCAATAAACATTTCTCAGAACATTTTTAAATATGTTCAGTAGTTTAAGCATTCAGCATTTTATTTCAACAAAAATTAAAAAAAAATCATTTAAAAAATGGAAAAAATCGAGAAAGTAAGATGATACATAAATTTTAATTTTTCAAAATAAAAAATAAAGAATGAGATGATTGCTTGTAATTAACTTTAAATTTTATAACTTTATCTTTAATACTTAACGAGATATTTGATCCTAAAAAGTAAACAAATGTCTCGTAGTGGATGTAGTTGATTACGTTGACTAATTTAACTCATTTTCGAACTTTGAATTACTATTCTACTAAAACATAATAAAACTAAATTTCGTCGCATTAGGAATAGCAGTTTTCAAGTTATGGTGTATAGGCGGACAGGCAGACGGTCATATCTAAATCGACTGGGAAGTGATGTTTTTTTAGTTAATACTCAATTGTAATGCTTTCACATGATTTTTTCTGTTCTCAAAATGTATCCATAGATTTCTTTTAATTTTACATCATTTTCTTTAAAAGTGTGCAGGCTAATTTTGGAATATTACAAACTGTGCATTGTATTGCGATTTCAATTTTCGCCATTTATTAAAATAATTTTTGAATAAAATTTTGGTCAAAAAAATTTACATTTTTCGAATTCTTTTATAGAGTCCAGTCGCTCTTAAACCAGTGAACCAATTCCAAAGTGTGGTAAGAAATGTTTATTGGATATTTAATTATCTTTCATTCGATATAACAATTGAGTTTTATTAAACGCGAGATATTTACAAATATATGTGACCAGCTTTTTGAAAGCTCAGTACAAAAGTTATTGCCCGAAATCTCTTAAACCTATCCATAGAAAATTTTTTAATTCATTTATACAAATTCTGCGCAAACTTTTTTTTCTCATTTTGTTGTGTAGTGTAATTAAAACAAGTTTTATAAAATCAGAAAATTGTACATAAATACATCATATTAAAAAAAGTTTTATCAAAAAAGACCATTACGTCGGCAGATTTTTGAGTTTTTGTAAAACAAAAACAAAACATTTTCCTTTTTTTGTCGCGTAACGACAGGACCTTTAATTGCTTTTATTTTGCGATTGTTTTCATCTTTTTTACTAAATATAGAGCTACTTACGCCCTACACAAAAATATAAAGTACAAAAAAATTAAGTTTTTCCTTGTTTATGATCTCAAAACAAATGGTGTCCGGCGATATATGATTGAAACCCAAAAGTACCAGAGTACATTTCAATGCAGTACATCAAAATGACATAAGAACAGCGTGAATTAATTTGAGTTTAACATGTTGTGGTAGAAATAAACTTAAGCTGTAAAATGTTCGTAAAGTTAAAGTTATTCTAGAGCTTATAGAGTTAATGTGGGACTCAAATTTGAAATTTATGTCAAAATTTACATCCAAGACACTTAATTTGGTCAACAAATATAAAAATTTTAAATATAAAAAAAAAAATGTTGTCGATCCTAAAAGAGGAAATTTCAACGAAGACGATGGTACCAATTTCGTATAAATATGTTTTCATACAAATTTTTGAAACACTCAAAGAAATGATTAAATTTTTTTTGTATTTTTCCAAATACTTCATATTTTCATTATTGGAAAACCACGGTGTATTAAGGAAATTTTGGAGCTCAAAAAAATTTGAGAACATTTCTGTCCATGTATGCCTTTTTTCATTTGTCAATGCCCGTAAACGTTATTTCTTATTTGTTTTTATTTTCAAATTCTTATTTGTATGCCGTAAAATGTCATTTCAATATATATTATTTTATTGTTTATATTTTTGTTGTTTTTTTATTTTTGAAAAAAAACTTCGACCATAAAATTTATGAAAGAGAACGCCTTTTCGACTTTCCTCTTACTTACTTATTTGGCCATTACAACCCATGATGGGTTTCGGCCGCAGCAATTACCCCTCGCCAGTCGCTTCTGCATTACGTGCGCTGGCGCCAGTTTTGCACTCCAAGTCAGGTTGTCTCGCACTTGGTCGCTCCACCGGAGATTCGGACGCCCTCTCCTACGTTGACCATCACTGAGTACAGAATTGAACACCTTTTTTGCTGGAGCGCTTTCATCCATACGTTCGACATGTCCAAGCCAGCGTAGGCGCTGGATCTTAATGTGCCTGACTATGTCAATGTCGGCGTATAGCTCATACAGCTCGTCGTTCCATCTGATTCTGTACTCGTTTTCAACGCATATCGGGACATAGATTTTCCGAAGAATCTTTCTCTCGAACGCTCCTAAAGCTCGCTCATCGGTGTTGGCAAGCGTCCATGCCTCAGCGCCGTAGAGGAGGACTGGCATGATGAGTGACTTATAGAGCGTAATGTTTGTCCGTCGAGAGAGGGCTCTGCTCCTCAATTGCCTACTGAGCCCAAAGTAACACCTGTTGGCAAGAGTTATTCTTCGGCTAATCTCCAGGCTGACATTGTTTTCCTTGTTGATGCTGGTGCCTAGGTATACGAAGTCCTTCACAACTTCGACGTTGTGGTTGTCAATAGTGACGTGTTGTCCAAGACGCCGAGACTCTTTGTTTGTTGACACTAGATACTTCGTCTTGTCCTCGTTCACCGTAAGACTCATTCGACGCGATTCCCTAAATCTCTAAACTGGAGAATGCTGCACTGACTGCTCGTACGCTCTGCCTAATGATGTCGATATCATCAGCGTACCCGAGCAGCATGGAAGATAGTGCCATTGTGACGGAGTTGTGCAGCTCCTACAATCTTCTGTATTATTAGGTTGAAGAAGTCACACGATAGGGAATCGCCTTGTCTGAAACCTCGTTCGGTATTAAACTTATCGGTGAGGTTTTTCCCAATTCCACTGAGCAACGTGTGTCGCTCAGGGTCATCCTGCAAAGCCTTATAAGTTTCGCAGGTATACCAAACTCAGACATGGTGGCGTATAGGCGACTTCTTATCATACTGTCGAAGGCAGCTTTGTAGTCGACGAAGAGGTGGTGGGTGTCTATGGTGGACTTGCCAGGTCTGAAACCGCACTGATAGGATCCAATCAGTCTGTTGACGATGAGCTTCAGTCTTTCACATAATACGCTCGTTAGAACTTTATACGCGATGTTAAGGAGACTTATTCCACGGTAGTTGGCGCGTATCGTGGGATCCCCCTTCATAAGGATTGGGCAGAGTATACTGAGATTCCATTCGCTAGGCATGCTTTCTTCTGACCATATTCTGCTGATGAGCTGGTGCATGCTCGTTATGAGCTCAACGCCTCCGGTCTTAAACAACTCAGCAGCCAGACCTGCGGCTTTGTAGTCGAGGGGCTCATAGAAAATCTCTTTAGATTCATCGTACCTCTCATTCGTCGGAGCGTGCGCACAAATTAGGCTGATATAGAAGTATTTAGCATTGATGCGGATTGTTGCTAGTCGTTCGTTCACGGGTGTGAACCTAGAGACAAGGTGGCGTAGTCTCTTGCCGACTACAAATCCACAACAAAATTCATGCCTCTCCGAATGGCAGCTGTAGTAAATGTCACAGGATGCCTGTTTAGAGCAGCCCTGTCCTGTCCATCGCATTTCCTGGATTGCGATGATGTCAGCCTTGTATCTTTCGAGGACATCAACCAGCAGTATAGTGGCAACTTCCCCATAAAGGGTTCGGACATTCCAGGTGCATATCCGTAAATCATGGTCCTTTATACGTTTGCGTAGGTTGTCATCGTGTTTTCGGGTCGATATCCGAGGCATTTTTTTCCGTTTTCGTTGAATCATGTTTTGTTATATGGCGGGTCACAAGCCCAACGCACAACCCCTATTTTGGAGGGTCAACATCCCTGTCTCGTTTGTCCCCGACCAGACCTCCCACCGGGGTTGAAACCCGATCTTCAGCTGGTTGATCGGGTTAACGGGGTTCACCAACGCGAATTAAACTAGGAATCGACTTTCCTCACCTTGGATAATACACCTTGTGACAAACAAACGTTCTATAATAATAAGAAATTGAAAAGCGCTTGAAAATCTGAAACGATGTGAGTTAAAACAGCTCATAGTGAAGCAGAATTACGTTTATTATACTGTTTAGAGATTTATCCAAATTGTTCTATCATGCGTTGTAGCCAACGGAGAGCAATCGAACGATGTTTATCAGAAATATTACAGCCCTAAATATAGATTTACCTGCAAATTACTAAGATCGTCTTTGAGACAAACATCTTTTAAGCATCCGACAAATACGATAAATATTGCTAGCAAACATCTTTGAAATTTACGATTACGTATAGCAAACATCAATTAAACATGTTACAAATATGAGGAATACTTGAAAAATGTACTTCATTCGAATTCGCCGAGAAATTTTTATTGAATTCAAATAAAAATAATCAAATGGATTTTTATTTAAGGCCATTATAAAGCCTTAGACGGTAAAAATGTATTACGACTAGAGGCTTCTTCGCGGATGAACAATATCATTGAACTATAATATTTTAGGTGGTACCTTATATATATCATATTGAACATATGGAATGCTTCTTAGAGGATAATTTAAGCGTAAAGACAAAGAACGAAGCCAAATGTTCCGCTAGTCTGTTGTTGCAATGTTTATTGTGAGTCTGTAGAAAATAGCACAATTTTCATTACCATTGTGGCAAATATTTTGTAACTATTTGCATATATATCATATTGAAAAATGCTAAGAGTTTTGCTGCAAGTTGGTTTAAACTTATGGAATGCTTCTTAGAAGGCATAAATTTAAACTGATAGTTGCAGTAAGACTATCATAAACATCCTGTTTTCTTAGTGTACGTTATAGAACTCTTTGATATCGTAAATAACAGCTCGCAGTTTTCGAACGATAACACACCTTGCTTACCTTTGGATTGTTAGCAACAATTTGTGGTGGTTGTGGTTCTGGCGGGTCAGGATTGATTTCAACCGCTTTACTTGCCATTAGTTTTGTGCGCCAGATTTGTTTCATCTCTTGAAGTACCTGTTCATCGACACCCTCATCTAGAAATGCATCCCGTACGCTGGCAATAACATCTTCAATTACAGCGTGATATAGCTTCAACTACACGAAGAAATATGAGTTAGAAAAATTAAATTAAAATAAGCTCTTATATGTATACATTTTTAAATACAAAGAATTCGAATAAGTTATTACCCAATAAACATTTTTATAAGCGAATAGTAAAAATGTTTGGAAATTAACATACTAATAAATAAATTTCGACAATATTATCAAAATATTTACTTAAAATGTACGTATTTTTATTTTCACAAATGAATTTACAAATATCAAAATATTTGTGAATCTATTATAAGAAAATGTTTTGAAGTAAATGTATTCCAATAATTTATTCAGATTTTCTAAAATCCTGACAAAAACCCTACGTATTTCACACGTATTTATTGGATATCGGTTATATTCTGAATTTCTTGAATAAATTGTTTTGAAACAAATGTTCTTCCAAATATTTTTCAACGCATTTTGAGAGTACTTGGAATATATTAACTTAGTTCTTGATTAATAAATATTTTTATAAATGTCGATTTCAATTTTCAATATTATTTTGAAGTACACGTTCTTCCAAAAACTTTTCAACGCATTTTGAGAGTACTTGGAATATATTCACTTAGTTCTTGTTTATTAAATATTTTTATAAATGTCGATTCCAATTTTGAATACGGTTTTGAAATACACGTTCTTCCAAATACTTTTCAACGCATTTTGAGAGTACTTGAAATATATTAACTTAGTTCTTGATTAATAAATATTTTTATAAATGTCGATTTCAATTTTGAATGTTATTTTGAAATACACGTTCTTCCAAATAATTTTCAAACGGATTTTGTGTGTATTTGGAATATACGTGCGTTTTTATGTTTTTAAACTCGTTTTTAAAATATTGTACTTTAGCAAAGTGATATAATTAAAAAAAAATGTGCATACATATTTGATTTAAATCAAATTGAAAATATATTTTTTCAATTCAATTTAAACACATTTTGTGCATATTCTCATTTATGTTACATTCTATTTGCTGTGTATTCATAAATAATATGGACGTATGCGTACTATGGGTGATGTTCCGTTAGTGCGTCTCTGACATCGAATGGCACCTGCGCGCTGTGAAGCTGTACTGTGAGTGAAACGTCTTATGTGCGATAAGACTCATGAGTTCTTATGAAAATGCGCATAGTGAAGCGGTCATCGCAAGGATATTTTCGAGCACAGAAGAGTTTTACAGCTTTTCACAGTGAAGATGTAAAGCTCTTTTACTCCAGTCACGTAGCGACCTTTTGGCTCGTAGTCCAACTAACCATTTCTTTTTATACAGTTTTTTGCACTAACAACACGTTATGAAACACATTAATAAAAACATATTTTAAGAACCCACCTATGGTTATTTAAAGTAGTTTTTAAATAAATGTATACAAACATTAATAAAACCCTTACAGTTTGCATAGAAATACACGCATAAATCAATCTGAATATAATATATAAAACCATATACAAAACGCGTAATATAAAAAATATATAAAACCATATACAAAACGCGTAATATAAAAAATATATAAAACCATATACAAAACGCGTTCATTTTGAAATATATGAAATAATGTACAATTTATGAAAATCCAAAATAAAAAACACATGTTTTAAAAACATTTATGAAATGATTATTTATACAGAAAAGCACACATGTACTTGTGAAGCTCCTATAACTTGAATATTGCTATATTTAAGACCCGTTTTCCAAAGAAAATCGTACGCTTATATTCAATGAAATATTTACTTGAGTAAGCGTACAATATGCGTATTACACATTCATTTCATTTATTTTATTCATTTGTAATACAAAAAGCCTAATTGGACAAAAAATATATTACTAGTACCTACAATTTTGTGTGAGATCAATGAGATGTAATATTAAATTTATATAAAAACTTAATACTAAATACAAACCAGGGATTGAAACCTAATCGAATAACGGTTTGGATTTCGGATTTCGGAAACGGTTTCGGTATACCGGTTCCAAGTTACGGTTTCGGTTTTGATTTCGGTTTTTGTATAAAATATCTTTTTTCCATATTTTCAAATAATTTAACATTGTTTATTTGGTGCTAAGTTATGTAAAAATTGTGATATTGACGTAAAGTGGGAAACGTAATTTAAACAATGTTTGTTTTGTCTTTTAGTGATAATGTTGTGTTGTATGAATTATTTAATTAATTTCGCTAAGAATAAATTTAAATCATGACCACAAACCAATGAAAAGCAAGATTTTGACTTCACATGAGATCAGAATTGCAGAAGAGTGCTGAGAAGCAAAGGTTAAACAAGAGCAACAAGAATACATCGGTAAATGTACTTAAACTTCATAAGAAGAATTTTGTACAATTTCCATTCATAAAAGCCAAAAAAATTAAATTTAAACAATTCAGTGAATTGCAGTTCACTGATCTGCATAAAAATATCTGCTTGTATACTTGCAATGTTCGACCTTTCGAACTTGCACTTTATTTTTCCTATTTTCTTAATTAGTTACTGAGATGTTAATAATTTTAAACTTTTTTCAAATTTTTTGTTACATTACCATTGTTTTATTACCTTATTATAATTTTTTTTATCCTTAATATATATTTCCGAAATTGAGCTGTTTTGAAAAATCACTCAAAAATCAATTAAAAAACTTATAAATGATATTCTATTGAATAGATCCTTTAACAGAATTTAAAAATTATTCGAATGAACTTTTTAAAACTTGTTCCACTTTACCCCAGGCTCCCCTTTATACTAATACAATAAATAAAAAAACAATATCATTAAAATTTGAATCATTTTTTAACAAACAAAATTGTGCATGGAGTTGCTGGTGTTTTGTTGTTAATTCGATTTACCGCTTCACAAATTAATAAAAAACCAGTTGGGAAGGTTAGATCACATGGGAAATTTTAAAGTAGGTGTAATTATGATAGTTAGGTTTATCAAAATTATAGTCGGTCTAAACCGACTATAAATACCCTACACATATGTGTGGTTACCATTCAAATTGGTATATAGGTCACCAGGGTATACGAATACTGAAAATAACTACAAACTTTCCATCGCTGAAGAATTTCCATTCATTTGATACCCATATTTACAAATGGGTAGGTGTACCGAAATTAGATTTTTTTTTTTTTGGTAACCACAACTCGTTTCGCAGGAAAACATTATTTTCATGTCTTTCAGCATGATGTCAATATATATTTGACCAAAAAAGTTTACCCACGTATACATAAAAATTGATCTTTATATGTACATTTTATATGAGGTGTTTGAACATAAGTGGTCGGATCATAGGTCACAATGGACCGATCTAGCCAATTTCGCACATACAGCGTAGGTATATTAGTAATCTAAGTTATAAGTTTCATTTATCTAGCTCTTCAATTTTAAAAGTAGTAGGGATTTCAACAGACAGACAGACGGACATCGCTAAATCGACTCAGGAGGTCATGCTGATCAAGAATATATATACTTTTCCATACCGGAGATGCTTCCTTCTGGGTGTTACAAACGGCGTACCAAACTGAATATACCCTTTCACTCTTAGTGTAGGGTATAAAAATTTACACCAAAGACCGTTGTTTGGAAATATTGTTTCTCATAAAACAACATGTGAATTTTTGTACAATAAAAAAAATATATTTTGGGAACTTGGGAAATTTTATTAAATGTACTTAAGATCTTCTATATAAAATATGTTTTTCGGTTTCTTTTTATAATAATAATAGTTTGGCACTACAGTCCTATAAGAACTTAGGCCGAGCTCTCTAACCGAACGTCGCACAGTGGTTTATTTGTGGAAAAACGTCCTTTTTTGATATATATGGTTTTCAAAATCCGAACAAACTATTTTGTAGCAAAAACTTCAAATATAATTAATCCGTTTGTTATTTAAAAATATAACATTTTGTTTTTTTTTTGTAAAAATCGCCAAAGTTGCATAACATTTTTTTGTAAAAATTGATGAAAAAATTAAAAAAAAATAATGTTTCTTTGAAACACCTTCATCCATTAATTTTTTTTTTCGTAAATGATAAAAGTGACCCTTGTACTTTCTTATTAAAAGAAAATAATTTCAAAATTATTTTTAAATATTTATAAAATGCCAATTTATTTTAACAGTTAAAATCAAAAAAATTCTCAAACTTTAGTGGAATAAATCTTTGTTAGCTATCCTGACCTATCCAGGTTAATTTGTATCAAAATAAAGTGTAGAATGTCTACTTTCTATTTCTGCAAAATGCATAGTTTTAGGAACATCATAACGGAGTTGAGTTTCTTAGATATTTTTATAGTAAAATATGCTCCTAAAAAATTCTAATGTTTTTTGTACAAAAAGTGTTAAAAGAAAATAACAAACAAAAGGAATAGATAAAAACAAACAAGTGTCAACTAATTTGTTTTGTTTTTATTCATTTTTTATAAAATAAATCATAATACTGACTTTATAATTATATTAAATAAAAATAAAAGAATTTAGAATTTCCCACCAAATTTTAAGTGAAGAGTTCATAAAAAACGGTTACGATGTGAATAAATTGAAAGATTTGTTTAAAAAAAATTAGGAAATTTTGACTAACGAACAAATCGAAATTGTTCTTAATGATGTTAAAAAAAGATTTTTCAGCGCATTTCGAGAGAAATGGTATAACTCGAGAAGAAACATGAAACGGTTCTTGTTAAAAAAATAAAAAGTGGTTAAGATGTTATATATATTTTTTTTTAAATGTAGGCAAATATATTAAAGCACTTTTTCATGCAGATGTTTTGATTATTGGATTGTCTGAAGAGTCTCAACTTGGAACGTCTAAGCGACTGTTATATGGTAGACCTGAAAAATATTTTTCAACTAGCTGCGATCGTGTTAAACGATATTAAGTTGAGTTATTAAAAGAAAAGATTCCTTATAAACAATTACACTGTTCTACAAGGATTTTAATCTGGAATGAAACCTATCATTTCTGGTTGATCTCGGTCTCCTGATTCTCGCTGCGTACTCAGATTTTTCCCTATATGTCGAGATTTTGCAAAAAAAAATCGAGGCAAAATTGCAAAAAATGCCGTTTTTAGTACTTTATGTCGCAAGTTATCGCACGATTTCGACATGTTGCAGATGCAAACTTTATCACAAAATAAAATATGAACCTTACCCTACGGATAATTGCCAAAAAAAATCTGTGTCCAGATATTAGTTTTTGCAAAAAATTAAAAATAAATTTGTGTTACCAAAAAAGTGTGTCAAGGAGTAATTTATCACAATTATCTAAGTTCTCTTAAAAAACATTTTAATATTAGTTCGCAATGTTTTTGCTGTCAAAATTTCGAATAATATTTTAAACTTTGTCTTACTGAAATTTTTCGGAATATTTTTTAAAATTTCTTTATGAAATATTTGATTAAAATGGAGGAAAATGCACGCAGAGATACACAATTTCATACTGATATAATGTAGTGATGCTAGGTGCAAAATCGGACATTATTCTTAGCATCTGATGTCCGCATTAAGGGGAAACATGACGGGGAATAGCAAACATCAGAACTCACAGTGGGCTGAGAATTAAAAAGTTTGGCCATAATTCAATATATTTGGTACTTAAATGTTATCGAGGTCTCTGAAAACGAATCTAATATCATAAATGAAAAAAAAAATAAAAACATCAATCCAATATGGAAGATTAACTTTCTTTATTTTTGTAATTCTTGATTATTGTTACTACATATGTTATGTGAATTTAGCTATATTCCAAAAACGCCATTATCTGCATTAAACAGGATAAACAATATTATTTTACCATTTTTTCAAAACTTTGAACAGAATTATTTCGTTTTTTATGTTTGGTGCCTTATTAAATTTTTGCAATAAACCCTTTATTTCTTTTAATTTTATATAAATTTGAAAACAAATCATAAAAATATGAAAACGTATTATGGCAAAGTAAAATCGTCATTATTCGGAAATATATAACACAAGTAATAATGTTATGATAATAATATAATAGAAACTGTATCAATGAAATTGTCAGTTAAACAAACCTTACCAGTTACCAGATAAATCAATACCAGTTAAATCAATAAATAGTTTATCAAATGTATAAATAAGTCATTATTCGATGACTACTAGTTCATATTTTTCTTGTGAAAAGCTTATCTTTAAAAAGGTATATCTTTGCAAAATCTCGAAATGTGCAAAAATGTGCACCCTTCCAACATGCACCTAAGACAGTAAAACTAAACTGCATTCCAATTTTTTCAATATCGTGTAAAGCCCTGTGAAGACCGGCACATATGCAAAAAAAAAAAAATATTTTCCAAAAATTTCACTTTTGAATATTTTGCTAAATCAAAAAAAACAGTAAATATATACGTTAATGTATCCTAGTTTGAATACAATTTATTTTTTTAATATATCTTTTAAATTTTAAATCTTATCTGATATTGGAGGTTATGAAAACCGTGTTTTTTACTTTTTCAAATTTTAGAACCGAAATTTTAACATCAGATTCGACGTTTTTGGCACATTTATCATATGTAAACCGATTTTCATGATCTTACCATCAAATATAAAAATTTTGGACGCCATATTGAATCCGCCATTTTGAATTTTTATATGATGAAAACGTATTCTAAATCGGTGTTATCTAAATTATATGAATACAATTTTTATACAAATTAGAGTTATAGTTAAGTAGATAATTAATTTTGGTCAAAATATATAGTCCCCAGCCCACTGTGAAACTTTAATGATGTTTTTTTAAGAGAGCTTAGTATTGCAATAAATTAATCACTTGACACACTTTTTTAGTAACACAATTTTTTTTTTTGATTTTTTGCAAAAACTAATATCTGGTCACAGATTTTTTTTGCCAATTATCCGTAGGGCAAGGTTCATATTTTATTTTCTTATAAAGTTTGCATCTGCAACATGTCGAAATCGTGCGATAACTTGCAATATAAAGTACCAAAAACGACCTTTTTTGCAACTTTGACTCGATTTTTTGCAAAATCTCGACCAATAGGGATTCTGAGTATGCAGCAAGAATCAGGAGACCGAAATCAACCAGAAATGATAGGTTTAATTCCAAATTAGGCCAACAACCCTCAATTTGTAGAACTGTGTTATCAATGGCTTGCGAACAAACCGTTAAAGAAACCATCTCCAAACCATTTATGCCATATAATAATGCATTAGCATTAATGATTGATGCGCAATTGTCGAAATACCAATACGAAACATTACGAAATGCAGTAAAGAATTTTGGGTACAATATTTTACCACCATATTATAAAACATTAGAAGAAAAACAAAGCTGCTATACAGATGGTATTTCAGTAACTGAAAAGAAAGCGTCTGTCAAAATACAAAATTTGCTAGATCATACTACAAAAATGATTTTCGAAAATAAAACTGCAGAAGTAATTAAATAACCAGATACAAATTTGAATTTAATTAGTAAGTGGGGTTGTGACGGTTCTTCAGGACAGGCAGAATATAATCACCGTTCAACATGAGAGCGATTTCAACCATTCAAATTTATATTTAATGACCCTGGTTCCATTGACCTTGCAATCGAATTCAAATATTGAATATTGGAGTAATTGTACCTCTTCTACCACTAGATATTGTCGACCGATTTCCCTTGAATGCGCAAAAGAAACATAAGAAAAAATAATATCAGCGGTAGAAAATATGCGTAAAGAAATACTTAAACTTCAAGAACCTGAAATTACAGCATGATAGATGGTAAAACCGCTCAAGTAATTACTAAAACAACATCCACAGCGGTGTGCTCTATATGCAAGGCTAAACTACAGACCTACAGAAATGAATAAGTTAGACTTATTAAAAGGAAAAATGTCAGATATTATTGCCTGTGATTTAGGAATGTCACCCTCAGCAGGAATTTCGTGAAAAAAATGGTATACTTGAAGATATTGTAAAACGAGAAACAGGGACTACAAATAACGGAAACACTTCCAGAAGATTTTTTGCAAATCCTGAAATTGTTGCTGATGTCACAGGTGTCAAACAAGAACTTATAGATCGTTTTCGCATAATTTTACAGGCAAACACATGTGGGCACAATATTGATGCAAGCAAATTTGGAGATTATGCATATAAAACCGCCCAAATTTTTGTACGGGAATATAATTGGTACTATATGCCTGTTACGGTTCACAAAATTTTAATACATGATAAAGAAATAATTCAAGTCGCAATGTTGCCTATTGGTATTCTTTCATATCTTCGGATCCGTATATAACGAGTCTTCGACGTTAACCTAATAAAAAATGTCTTGAACTAGATAATGCTGTAAATGAATTATTAGTAGAATAAAAAAAACATACATATTATTAAATTATTATATTAAAATATATAATTGATACTTCGTAGACTGATCGTAAAAATATATTATGCTTATTATCATTATGTGCATATCATCTAAATGTCCGTCTCTCCGCTTGTACACGTAAAACACGTTAATAAGAAAACTAAAAGAGGTCTATAATTAAAACTTTGGATTTTTAATGAATAGGAATACAATATTTTTTTGTATACAATATTGTACAATACATTTTGTTTAACGGGTACCCTCACTATGCATCAATTTCACATAATGTCCGTCCGTCCGATGGATACGGAAAACACGTTAGGAAGAAAATTAAAAGAGCTATATATTTAACAATTTAGATTTTCAGTAAATACATATCGAGGGCTTATATTCAATACAGTCTATCTACAAAAACACAGTTTTTCAGGAGAGTGAAAAAACTGATTAAATCGCAATCCATTAAAGTGGCGATCAATTTTTCTTCTACAATATTTAATAAAAATGGTCTTTAATTGATACAATTAAAAAAATTCAGCAATTTCGCGCTATTCGTCGTGCTATGGTAGATAGAGATTATTGCTATTCAAATGTGATCAATGTCTATGAAAAAACGAGCAGATTTTTGGAGCACAATATTGTAGTGGAGATAGATCAGAAAATATTCTTGGAACCAGCGATTTGTTAATTTTTTTATATCCTGGTGTAACCTAAACAAAATTCACCGACTAATTTTAGTTCCACCATTTTCGGTTTACGAGGTATATGATGGTGAAAGAGGTTAATATTCCGTAATCTAACCCGATATTTTTTAAAGATTAAAATAAAAAATCCTAGTTAACTCTGTATCGCTATTTTAAAATCATGAATGTTATCCTAAATATTTAAACTAATATCCTATTTCGGAGGATATGGGTGTATTGACCTCGTAAATATCATACGAATCCTTAACATATTGGAAAACTTTCTTTAAAAAGTTTTGTCTGGAAATACCATAAACGTAATTGTACAAGATATATTTCCTGAGTACAACCTAAATTCAAATTTGGTCCTTTAAGGCTTCATATTAGAATAGGAAAAATCTTTGAAAAGTTGGTTTTCCGTATACGAAAATTTCTTTTAATAGCTCCTATAGCTTCTATGATATTGTATATCCATTGAGAAAATGTGACGTCATCCTTCGTTAACCGATTTCATAGTTTTTACATATATTTTACATCCTTTTTATACAAATTGAGTTGATTCTTTGTGTGTTAGGATGGATTAGACCCACATATGGACAGGACGAAATTGACTCATAAAATTACGCTTAAGAAGAATATATATACTACTCTATACTTGGAACGCTTATTTATAGTCATTATAAACCTTTAAGTAAAAATTGTGTGTAGATAGACACTATTGCATTCATAAAAAAGACGAATTATTAAAATGATAGATAGACAAATTATTAAAATGAAAATATAACAGTAATAGAAATATTGTTTTGGTTCTAAATTAATGTCATAGATGCAGAGGTGATCAGTGAAGATTTCTGCATCAAAAACTCATTTTTGTCAAAATTGTAGATAGGCAGTATTGAATATAAGCCCTCGATATGTTAGTATAAAATATGTTAACATGGATTCATTCTTTTAACGGGTACGCCCACACATAATAAGAAAATGATGTATTTCATATTGATCAAATATATCTAAAAAAGTATTAACCTTATGATCATGAAACTTTTACCAAATATATACTAATTTTATGTACTTATGCTTAATTAAAACATTTTTAAGAATATAAATATATTATAAAATGAGACGTAACGGTTTTAATCTAAGTCACTTAAAAAAATTAGTATTTTTGGAAAAAAAGCCGTCCTGCACATATACTTCGCCGGGAAAAAATAAGTAAGATTCAAAAATACGAAGAAATAATTCGTCTTTAAAATTACACACAGCTGTGTGAAAAATAATAGCAGCACTCTCCTATAAATTATAAATTCGATTTTTTAGAAGTATTGCGAAATAAGTACAATCCATTATTTTTATAATTTACAAATATTGAAATTATGTCATTACAATGCCGTCTTAATTTTCCATATTCTTAACTTATTTCAAAAAATATGGTATCTTTTGTAAACGAGTCTTGAATTTAGGTGTGAAAAATAATATCAGCGATACCAAATATGTTACAAAATCCATTATTTTCATATTTCTTTATTAAAAATTTTAAGGATTTTTCGAGATTTACTAAAACAAGGTTGTGAAGGTTCCATATTTAATCAAAGCAACACAAAATATTCCACAATACTGTTCAATTAGCCTAACTAATATAAATACAAGTTTTAAATTTCAAAACTATAAAGAAAATAATGGATTTTGTAATATATTTGGTATAGCTGCTATTATTTTTCCCATCTAAATTCAAGACTCATTTACAAAAGGCACCAAACTTTTTGAAATAGGTTAAGAATTTGTAAAAATAAGACGGTATTGTAATGACATATATTCAATACATGTAAATTATAAAAATAATTGATTGTCTTATTACGCTCCACTTCTGAAAAATCGATTTTATAATTTATAGGAGAGTGCTGCTATTATTTTTCACACAGCTGTACTTAAATTTTAACTTTGAAACTTTTCTTCAGGGTGTCAAAATAAAAAAAAACGAAAACTTTAACTTTGACCAGTTTTGCCAGATTAGTTAAATATATTTTGGATATCGTTTATAAGATTTTTATTAATTTTATCTATCAAAAAAATATAATAAAAGTACATGTTACTGAAGAAAAAAATATTACGGAGATTTGCGTAAAAGTCAAATTTTCCAAAAAACTACAAAAAATGGAAAAAAAAAATCTAGACTTTAGAATTTTATATTTACTAAAAACAGTTTTCAGTTTACGATTTATATGTTAATTGTTTATAAAAGTCCCATACAAATATTTTGAATTATGATAAAATGTACAATCTATGTTTAAATATGTAAAGTAAAGTCTTCAAAATTGAAAACAAAAATTAATGTTTAAGTCTTTATCTTTAATACTAAACTAGATATTTTCTCCAGTAAGCACATTTTTTAGATCTCAATGTAAGCTTTTCATAAACAAAAGAATTTAAATTTTTTTTACAATTTTTGAAAAATTTCATGAAAAAAAGTCTCAACTTTACCAATTTTTATCTCCATAACTATGAAAGATACAAACTTTAAAACTTAAGTTTTCTCAAGTTCTCTCTGTACAATGCTTTTTAAATTTTTAAATTTTTATTAAATAATTTATCATTGTTAAAGTAATAGCATGTTCTTAAGTTAGAAAAGAAATTATAGTTTTTTACTTAGCAGTGTAGCGCCGAAAACATTTATCTAATAAATAAACTAGAAAGTAAAGGCAAGTCTTAAAGGAAAATTGCAGAAATAGTTGTATAATCCAAGACAATTTAAGAAAATTCGATTAATCGAAGTCATAAATTATATGTAATAATATAATAGTTTGGCACTATAGTCGTATAAGAACTTAGGCCGAGCTCTATCACCATTTTGAGCTGTGCGTGTTATATTTGTACTCAATGTGGTGGTACCTACAGTTTATTGCCGAATCCGAACGGCGGGTGAGAGCTTTTCATAGGCTAAAACATTGCCTCTCGTATGTTTGCCATTTTCTGCCGAGAGGTAGCGCGGTATAGAAAAATGTTTTCTATGAAAAGATGTTGTTAGCCCCAGTCCAGGCTTGAACCGGTCGCAGTCCAACGCACTCACCACTGAGCTACCGCGGCTATATATGTACGAGGTTATTTATGTACGAGGTCATAAATCAAAAATTTCGTCTTTCACAAAAAGTTATATTTTGAGACATGTTAAAATAAAACCTTCTGTTTCATTCAGAGCATTAAAAAGGGGTTGAATCTTGGCATGGAGAAATCCGACGTAAGAAGAGCAAGAAATGATCCATACTTATCAAAAACAATGTTGCAAATATTGTCCCTATACCAAGGTCTAGCCTCCACCGTGCATGACTGTCTTAATAGTATATTTATCATGATATTCTGTATGCACTGACCGTCGTAAAAGTGGTATTATACGATCAGAGTTATAATTTGTCTCATCGGATAAAATAATATTACGCCATTTGTTATCTGGCCACGATAGATGTTGTTCTGCAAAATTCAATATATTTAAAATTTACTTTTTCATAGGTATGGATCGTTTCTTGCACTTTTCGCCCTTAGATTTTCGTTATTCAACATTTTACGGCTAGTAGATTGCTCCATGTCAAGAATTAACTCCTTTTTCAATGCTCTGGATGAAACAGACGGTTTTTTTTACATGACGCAAAATATAACTTTTTGTGACAGACAAAATTTTTGATTTTTGACCTTGTGTATCTAATTTAGCGACTCAGTTATTCGAATTTTCTGACATTGTCCTTATCAATTTTGCAATTTTCTGTAAGATATGCCTTTATTTTGTAGTTTTTATATTACATAAAAATTTTACGCGCTACACTGCTATAATCGCCCCAATTTTAATAACTATATTTTCTAAGTAAAGAAATATAATTTATTTTCTAAGTTATGAATATACTATTACTTTAACAATAATAAATTATTTAATAAAAATTTAAATACATAGTTCAAAAAATAAACCAAAATCGCAAAAGTCCTTATTAATGTTCACAGCAAATATCAGAACGTTGAGACAAATTCATTAATATTTTCAAAAAATATTCAGAATAATTATGTTGAATTATGAGTATCCAGTAGCCGCGGTAGCTCAGTAGTTGGTGCGTTGGACTGCGTGCCGAAAGGTCCCAGGTTCAAGCCTGGACTGGGGCTAACAACATCTTTTCATAGAAAACATTTTCTATACCGCGCTACCTCTCGGCAGTAAATGGCAAACCTACGAGAGTAAAACGTTGGCTATGAAAAGTTCTCACCCGCCGTTCGGATTCGGCAATAAACTGTAGGTCCCTCCACTTTCAGTACAAATATAACACGCACAGCTCAAAGTGGTGAGAGTGCTCGGTCTAAGTTCTTATAGGACTGTAGTGCCAAACTATTATAATTATTATAAGAGTATTCTATTCTGCATACAAGCAATAGGAAAGCCATAACTTCATAATAAAGTTCGTTCACTATTTAAAGGTCTAATGAGCTGAAAGATCCCGATTCGAATGCAGCTACTGTCAACATTAAATATAAAAAGAGTGTTTTTCTATACTGCGTTACCTCTCGATTCAGTAGCCAACGTTCAAAATTAACCTTGTTATAGAAAAAAGTACAACTATATGGTAGCATAGCAGCTATAGATCGATTGGTTAGTGCGTTGGATTACAAGTGCTAGGTAAACCAACAAGCCGAAAGTTTCCGGTTTCGATGCCAGCAACTGTCAAATCTTTTTCAGAGAAAACATGTTCCTATTCGATGCTACCACTCGGCAGCAGTGTTTCAATTCTCTATAAATGTAAAACCAGGAGATCTCCTGTCGGAGCAAGAAAGTAACAGGAGAATTGTCATTGTTAAAAAATCCACCGAAGTATCAAGCAAGACAAGCAAATATTATAAAATTATATAAATTAACTTTATTGATTTATTCACTTTTAAATGTGCGGTGACTATTATTTGAAAAGCAAAACGAGTTGGGAAAATTAGGTCACATGAGTAAGTTCAGTCACTTGGGACGGACTTTTATATTTGGTTGTGCTGATCACGCCCATTTTTGGAAAACATATTTTTAGGTGAATTCTAACAATATTTTTGAAATTTTTATAACTATATCTTGAAAACTTTTCGAGTTATTAGTTCCTAAAGAGTTATATAAAAGTTACTTGTATCGGAGGTGGCCGTGTTTGTTGGCCGATTTGTCTCATTTCCAAAGTCAGTTCCTACTTTTGGCTAAAATATTTTAAATCAAAAGTTCGTCGCATTCTGATCAGTATTTCTCAAGTTACTACATTTTCGGACAGGCGAACACACAGACAGATGAACATGGCTAAAGGCACTCGGGTACTGATGCTGATCAAGAATATATATACTTTTCCATACCGGACACGCCTACTAAGGTCGTTACAATATATGCACAAAATTAATATACCCTGTACCTCATAGGTGTAGGGTATAAAGTACATAATAATTAATTAAAAAAATATACGAATTTCTTTTTTATTTAAATAATTCAAAGTAAAAAGGGAAATTCGAGGCCCTTTCCATAAATATATGGAGGTACCCCAGTAGAAATTTATTCAGGATGCGATCATTGTCTGATCAGACTGCTTGATATCAAATAAGGTAATGATCAGAGTTTCATATCAGTTTCTAAATTAAAACTTGACGCTATTCGAAGTTCCCTGATCTTATCCTTATCCTAATCTTATATCATTCTTCTGAAACTGCGTTTGACAAATTCGAGCCCTTTCAAACAATATCGAACTGCGGCAGCATTCGTCGACGTTGCTACAAAGTCTGTTATAAATATAAAACAGACAAAACTACATATCTGATGTTTTGTTCTGTAGTCTAGCACTTAGCGTGCTTGTCTCTCAACTCCTATCGTTTCTGACGACATGTGTTCGAATCGCAACCACGTGTTCATATATACGAAACATTTGATGTTATCCTAAAGTCATCACACATAGATCACTGATGAGAATACTTGGCTGTATCCGAAACGGTCCTTATGAGTATGTTTTCAATTTGTTGTTGTTCTTTTAAAATCATTCAAATTAAATAGCTTTTAAGATTGGCAAAAAGTCTTAAAGATGACGAAATCTCACACATAAAATTTTGTTAACCAATTTGTCTCAATAACTTTTGCAATGACAAAAATTTAACGTTTTGAGTCTAAAAGCCCTATTCCAAGCAATGACAATGACAAATCAATGACAAATTTGGGGTGAGTGACAATTGTCACGAAATGATATTCTTGCAAGAAAGTGACGAAGAAAACGGTGACAATAGTTATGAATTTTGTCACCACCTAAAGAGGAGGTTATTCTCATTGATTTTCATTTTTAAGAGTTTTTTGTACATAACTTATTTAATAGCACTTAATTTCTGCTTGAAATGCATCCCTATACAAAATATTTACCGATTTTGAATGCGGATGGGTTTTCAGACACTTTTCTGCATAAAACTATTTTTGAATTGTTTTCACTTATATTTTGTTCTTACGGATTGCAGTTATATGTGTCACTTTCTAACGACAGATGTTTTTGTCCAATTTAACCATAATTGTGTATATTTATGCAAAATTTCAAAGTTAAATACATTTTAATTTTTTTATTATATATTTGTTTACATTTGAATTTTAATTTTTTGACAGTTAATATTGAAAAAAGCTTTTCACCACAGTGTTGTGCTTTTAATTTGTCACGTTTAAATTAGAATACAGTAACAATTATTTATAAAAAAGGTATGACACGGTGAATGACAACATATCAATGACTAAACTTTGTCACGAAAATGCCAGAAGAATACGGCTATAAATAAGAAATTTAAAAATTCAAAAAATGTTGAGAATATAAATTTCTTTTGCATTTGAGTTTACCATTTATTTTATTATAAAACGGTTTTTAATAACATCGCGATCATACTATCATGTTATTAAAAACCTTTTATAATAAAATAAATGGTAAACTCAAATGCAAAAGAAATTCATATTCTCAACAACAAAACAAAATTTAATTTTTCCGAAACAAAATTTAATTTTTCCCAAACAAAATTTAATTTTTATGGGCGGACCAGAGAGTATATATTTGATATACAGTATCCATACAGCTGGTTTCGCTGCCACTTTTGTCAAATAAATTCAAACATTGGTTATGTGGAAATTGAAACGAAAACGTTGTCAACAGACACATTTTCAAATCAATATTCTAATGTTTTCTGGCACATTTTTGGCCAGACAAATCATTGAAATTTATACTGCGTTGAATTGCAATATATCTTGGTAAGTTTGGTTGCAAATTATCCGCGGACAGATCCAGTTTTGTGCACTGTTATTCTCTGTTAACTTCAATCTGTAAAATTCCACTTCCACATAACCATTGTTTTCGGCAGCGACGCCAGCAAACTCGGAAGGAATCTCTATTAAAAATCTATACTCTTTGGGCGGACAGAAAATATTTTTTCGTGAGGCCATCTAAAAAAGATACACATGTTTTTGAATCTAAAAAAAAAAAATATAAAAGGAGAATTTAGAGATAAAGAAACTCACATCAAGAGACAGTAGATCATCAATATTTTGATCAAAGTAAATGAGTCCCCTCTTATCTCTTATAACAGGAGAAACACCAAACACTCACAGCTCAAATGTTGAGTAAGCTCGGAATAAGTTCCTTACAGGACTGTAGCGCCAACCTATTTATTTATTATTAATCTTTACAACTATGTGGTGAGAGAGAACCGAACTAGTTACTTAACAGCTGTTGGGCCAAACTAATATTATGATTATATTATCATAATAAACAAATCATTATTGCATTATGGAAAATGCCACGTTGATCAATATAGGTATATAAATTTATTAATTGCTTATTTTTGCAAAAATAATATATTTTTATTCCAGTTCAATGTGCTTTGGTCTGAAAATTCGAAACTCAACACAATGAGACAAATTGCAATTTGTTGCTTATGAATATTAAAAACTCACCACTGATGTTTGGCACAGCGGCATTTGTACTTTTTTCTCCGCCAGTTTGAAGCCGTTTTAACAAATTTGCAAGAAAAAATATACTGACAAATATATTGATAATGTTAATATCCGTTGTAATTTACGTTATCTACAACATTGATGCCCTCTTGTTATTAGTAAATTCCTCCAACACGTTTTTGTTATTTTTTTCTATTCGCAAAACATTAAATGTTGCGATGTCTTAAAGTGGTTGGTTATACGATAAAGACAAAGACGGTATATTGATGTAACTGCGAAATCTGTGTAAAAAAAATGTAATCAATAACGGTAATCTTATCGATAGATCATTTTAAAACTTTAGTATTATATTATTCTATTGTGTTGCAAACTTGTAAACATAATCAAGTATTCCAAAAAAATAAATTTCACCCACCACCACTATAACGTCCTCGTCACACAAATTTATTCACAAATGATTCTTATCAGTGTTCTCATTCTACTCCGATCAGAGTAAATCTATTCCATTTCATTAGTATTTTTAAAATCTACTCCGGTAGAGCATTTCTACTCCTTTTTCATAATTATACCCTAACTAAAATTCGTATGAACTGTCTTTTAAGTTTCATGTCAGCTTATCCCAAGTAGCACAATCAACTGAGAAAATAAAAGTTATATGGCATAAAACTGTATAAACGCTCTTTGAACTATATAGAAGCCGTATAGGTACTTTAAGAGCTTTTATACAGTAAAAAATACCGAATAAGAATTTCGTAAAAAACTTTACACCACATTTATATAGGAGATTGTGATATTGGGAAGACCCCCAGCAAGACATCCCAAGTGAAAAATAAATATTAAAAAATAATTTAATTAGTTTTAGTGTTTGTTTATAAATTTTTAAGTAAAAATGAAAAGAAAAACATTTGAAAACAAAATGAGCAGTGAGAACAAGCATTTTAAGTCAAGTTCTGAAAAATATGCAAATAGTAATTGCTGAACGCATAGAGTTCAGTGCTAGTGAACCCAGTGAAAGTGTAGTGGACATATCTGAATCCCAACCCAATCCCTCTGTCCTATGGAGTCCAACTCCAGACGATGTTCCAAATCGCCAATCTAGTCCAACTCCCGAACCTAACCAAACATTCGTCAATGAAGCCCCATCAATGTCCGAACAGTGCTTAGAAATAAAGTCGTGGGCAATTAGGAATAACATTTCCCAAAATACTCTAAGTGATTTGCTACAATCACTAAGAAAACTAGGATTGGATGAGTTGCCTTTGTCAGCAAAGAGTCTACTTGGAACTAGCAGAAAATCAATTGATATTCAAGCTATTCCAAGTGGAGAATTTTTATACTTTCGCATCCAATCATATTTTTCTTCCAATTCATTCCAATTTCTTGAAAATGCAGCAGAAGTCCAAATTGATGTAGGTAATAACCCAGCAAGATATGCCTTACCGAAACTCCAACACAAAGACAATATTATATTTTCTCACTCATACATAAATAATTTGAAATACATCCCTGCAGGATCAATGATAGATATATGACCCGTAATTTTACTAGTAATGAAAACTAATATTTTTTTAGCGTCGGTTTGCCACCATTTTTTATTTGTAGGTTATTTATTATGTTTGCAACAGTAGCCGCTACAGCAGGAGTAGAAAAAAGATGAACAATTGATAAACACTAAAAGAAAGTATATTGAAAAGAGTATTTGTATATATTCCCAGTGTATTCTCAGCTCCGCTCGGACTCATTCTGAACTGTGAAATGCAACCATGTTTATGTCAGATCAACTTTTTTCTTTTGAACTTCCTTTCAGAGAGAATATATTTGTTCTGTCTTTCTTTATTTTTCTTATTTTTCGTATTTTATGTCATGATTTTATCTTACGTACTCTTTCGTACTAAGAAATTTCTTTTAAAATGTGGCGCATTTTTCAAAAGGAATAGGACAGCGTAGAGGTAAGTTAGCCCTTAATATTTTATTATTTACGCGTATTTATAATATTTACTTCATTTAAACACATTTAATAAAATAATTGTTTATTTTTAAAATCAGCGTGATCAATCAGTGGTCAATCAGTGGACACAAAAAGTCAGCGGTGGACAAAACAACAACAAAACAAAAACAACGGTGGACAAAACAACAACAAAACAAAAACAGCGGTGGACAACAGAAAAAACAGGCAGCAACTGGACACACACATTGGACAAATTCTACAAACATTCTTGGTGAGTTTTTTTTTGGCTAAAGTCCAAAGTGAAGCGAAGTGAAATTAAAAAAAAATAAAATTTTCACACGCTTTATTTTCGCAAAAAAAAAAAAAAAACAAAATTAAAAATAAAAATAAGCGCCGCTCGGACCCGTGGTGACCTTGAAAAATCAAAAACTGGTGCACCCACTTACAAGTACATATGGGTAATCAAATGAAAGGTAATTTCCTCACGATTCCAAATCTGTAATTATTTTTCAGATCTGTCAAAAAAAAAAGTTGGACAATTCCAAAGAACCTTGGCGGTTCTGTCTTATGCTGCGTCCTGTAAAGTGTAACTGTGCGCGAAACGTCTTCTGTGAGATAAAACTCAGTGAGTTTTTTATCAACGTACGCATATTAAAGCGGTCATCACAAGAACATTTTCGTGCACAGTAGAGCTTTACAGATTCAATGTGTTTGCATTTGAGACCAGTCGTAGGCCTATCTATATTCTTGGAAATACGCATATTGTACTTTTATATACATACACCTGTGTGCATAAAAATAGTAGTGGCCACATGTAAATGATGTTATAACATTTTTGGTTGCGTTGTGGCATAAGAACAACTAAGTATTTTTATTATTTACATATATTGGAAATTTGTATTTTAATCACCATGTACCATTTTTAATATTTTTAACACATTTTAAGAAAGTGACCTTCAACTTTTGTAAGCGGGTCTTGAATGTTTTTGCGCAAAATAATAGTAGTGCTACCGAAGATGTTACATAAATCAAATGAGGAAACTGATGATTTCTTTGTAATATTTTACTAGGTCTAAAAATTTAGCTGTGATCTTCTCACTGGAAAAAGTTGTTTTCTATTGGCTAGTCTATTTACTTTTATTTACTTTGAGAATATTTTACTCAAATCTTATACTACAACCTAATTAATAGGTGGCCACTACTATTTTTAAGAACACATGTGTTTATAGTATATACGCGTACAATATGCATATTTCCAAGCATATATGTTTATTTGAATGAAGACTAAAATCAGTAAAGTCGAGATTTTTTCATGAAACATTATTCAAAACATTGTAAAAAATCCAAAAGTTGTCCGATTTTAAATTTTTTTTTTTTATGAAAAGCTTACATGTGCTCAGTTGAAAAAATATCTTGTTTAGTTTTAAAGATATAGACATGATTTTTTTCATTTTTATACACTAAAAAAACAAAGATGATTACCAAACTGTTGGGAAGGTTAGATCACATGGGAAATTTTAAATTTGGTGTTATTATGATAGTTAGGATTATCCAAATTATAGTCAGTCTAAGCCGACTATAAATACCCTACACATATGTATGGTTACCATTCAAAGTGGTATATAGGTCACCAGGGTATACAAATCCTGAAAATAACTACAAACTTTCAATCGCTGAAGAATTTCCATTCATTTGATACCTATATTTACAAATGGATAGGTGTACCGAATTTCTTTTTTTTTTTTGGGAACCACAAGTCGTTTCGCGGGAAAACATTATTTCCATGTATTTGAGCATGAAGTCAATATATATTTGACCAAAAAAGTTTACCTAAGCACGTATACAGTAAAACTGAACTGTAGATGTAAATTTAATATGAGTTATTTGAATATAAATGGTCACAATGGACCGATATGCCTAATTTCTTCGCACATACAGCGTATATATATAAGTAATCTAAATTATGAGTTTCATTTATCTAACTCATCATTTGAAAAAGTTATAGGGATTTCAACAGACAGACGGACAGACGGACATCGCTAAATCGACTCAGGAGGTCATGCTGATCAAGAATATATGTACTTTTCCATACCGGAGATGCTTCCTTCTGGGTGTTACAAACGGCGTACCAAATTGAATATACCCTTTCACTCTTAGTGTAGGGTATAGAAATATCACAGCCCTAAATATCAAGTTATTTAGAAATTATTTAGATCGTCTGTGAGACAACCATCTCTCAAACATCCGACAAATACGATAATACGGTAATTTTTATTGAATTGAAATAAAAGGTATCAAAAGGTTGTTATTTATTCTTGAATTAAAACACTATTCTGGTTACACATCGCCATCGTCTTTATAAATCTTTTGAATGTAAAATTATGCAACAACTTGAGGAACGCGGAAGAACCAAGTCCGTCCGGCGATGCTGTCATCAAAGAAAACTCTGAAAAGAAATAATTTTCCATCACGTTGATAATTTCAATTCCAGGAAATTTTATTTTCACTTTTACCACTATAAAACAATGAGAAGAAGTAAAGCAGATCGTTCCGAGGCTGATGCTACTTTGGAGCACTCAATGTTGTTTGATGGTGAATTCTTCAATGAGTTGGACAACTCAGCCACAGAAACGCTGCCGGTTGATTTATTGGACAATGCTTCAACAATGGCTGAACCTGATAAGCCGTTGGATGTTAATATCAAAACTCCCAGCGACTTAATTGCGGAATGGGCAATTGAAAATTATATAACCACAAGAGCTTTAAATAAACTACTGGCTATTTTGGGGAAGTACGCTCCAAATTTGAACTTGCCCAAAACTAGTAAGAAAATAAAAAATACACCAGAAAAAGCTCCGGTGGTTGCTATGGATAGCGGTGAATACGTGCATTACGGTTTGCACCGTGGCTTAAGCGACTTCGTTAAAAAGCACGAATGCAACAGCGAATCAATACACCTTGACTTTAATATCGATGGATTGCCGCTGGCAAAAAGCTCCAAAAGTCAAATCTGGCCAATTTTAGCGAACGTTGTTGGAACCTTGGATGTGTTTATGGTCGGTGTGTATTCCGGCTATGAAAAGCCCAAAAATCGCGACAATTACCTAAAACAATTTGTTCAGGAATTGAAGGAACTGTCTAATAACGGAATAATAATTGAGACAAAAAAATATAGTGTTCAGGCAAGGGCATTTATTTGCGATGCTCCTGCCAAGGCTTATGTTACAGGTGTAAAGAGCCATACAGCATTTTATTCTTGTACGAAATGCGAACAAAAAGGCGAGACGACTGATAGACGACGAATATTTAAACTAGTCTATTCTATGCCTCGTACAAATGAGCGTTTCAGAGCCAGAATAAATAGAGATCACCATATTACAATGGATCCTATTATGTTGGAGGAGTTGGATATAGACATGGTCAAACAGTTTCCTATCGACTACATGCATGCAGTATACCTAGGCGTCATGAAGACTTTGTTGCTCTCATGGACTCGTAGTAAAAAAGGAAAATGTGCTAAGGTTCTACTAAATGCTGATAACATAAATGAACTTAATAGACGATTAAACTCCTTGAGTAAGCAAACGACTTCAGATTTCGCAAGAAAGCCAAGGGACACCAGTGAGCTCGAACGATGGAAGGCCACAGAACTACGGCAATTCTTGCTATATACTGGTCCGTATGTTTTGAGGCATATTAGGCATACTAGATAGTTCAAAGTATAGCCATTTTTTGAAATTGAGTTTGGCAATCAGAATTCTTCTGTGTAAGGAGCACACAGTCAAAAATTCAGAGTTTGCGCAAAATTTATTAACTTCGTTTGTCAGTGATACTGCTGGACTGTACGCTCCAACATTTCTAACATACAATTTCCACTCCCTAACACATCTGGCTCTTGAAGCAAAAACGTATGGCTCTTTGGAAGAAGTAAGTGCTTTCAAATTTGAAAACTATTTACAAGAGCTCAACAAATGCCTCAAAAATGGTACAAATGTTGCAACGCAAGTATACAACAGAGTATCAGAGCGTACACTATTGTGCAAAAAAGGCAACAAGTTCGTTTTTGATAAGAACACTATTACTTTACAGAATACCAAGTTGTCTATTTTCTGTCCAGATAATTATTACGCAATTAACGCTGATATTTTTCAAATTTGTGGTATATCGGAAGAGTGCGGAGAAATAATAATAGAAAGCCAAAACGTGCAACAACTTTCAAGTTTGTTTGAGTTGCCAATTTCATCTACGCATTTCAATATATATTTTTCAAAAAACATATGTTTGGCTAATGAAATACATAGACATACACTTTCGCAAATTAATGAGAAGATGCTGCTATATTCGTGTGAAAACTCATCAAATTATTTCCTTCCATTAATTCATAGCGTTTAAAAAAATGAACATTCAAGAGTCGCAGCCGTTTGATGACATCTATCGCCTCGATTGTCCCCTGTCACCGGCCTCATCACAACAACATCGAAACGCTTCAACGCTGCGTAAGCACAAATTACCTGAAGTGGGCGAATATATGTTTCAACCCATTGTAGGGTCAAAACCTAACAGTGCCGGTGGACTTTACAAAACTTGGGACTACAAGTGCAGTTTATTCAGAAACTATCAAAACCCGCTCGGACCATGTGCACAAGAACATCGCGTACTCACAACAATTGCCTAAACGTATCACACACTTGGAAGTTGCAAAAACCAGCAGCAATTTGCCTCCAGTTGCAGCGCACATGCTTCCATTATCTAATCGCATAGCAATATCAGCAGACGTGACTCAAGTCCCAAAAATCAAACTTTCAGCTCAATCTCAAAAACTAATAAACCATTTGCCCATCACAATAGCAGAAAGCTCGGGAAAAATACTGAACATCACAGAACCTTCAAAACAATTAGTCAACCGATACTCACCCATCACAGTTGCAGCAGGTTCGGACCAATTATCCGAGTGTCTTCCAACGTATTCCACCTTCATCTAACGATAATGATAACCGCAATTTGCCACAATTTGCCACAGTATCGCAACAACCACCTAGCAGCATTCCATCATTCGTTCCGAAAACGTACTCCGAGCCCAAGAATTTAAATAAATATATAGTACACGGTACACGGAATTCCTTCTGCATTAAAATACAGAAGGAATTGGAGGCTTTGCGTACAAGCAAAGAATTTAAAAAAAATGTGGCTAGCATTTTGGAAAAACCATTCCAAACATCGGAAGAATTTAATGAATTTGAAGCACAACTTATAAATAATGAGGAGATGCAAGGTCTGCTGGTCAATATATTGATATTGTATTATAACACCGTGCTTTCTACATATCGTTGGCTTATTTTATTGGTTTTGATATATGCTCTTGCTCACACTCACACACTTAAGCTGTATCAAATTGTTTCAAAAATTCTAATTTTTATTTTAAATACTAAAGTACTGCCTATACACTGCAATTCAAATACAAATTAACATGGTAAACGAATTGGCGTACACTAAGGATTTTGCTCATTTGCTAAAACTTGTCTCTACACCATTTCCAAGTGCAATATAGAAATATAAAATTTGTATTAAAAACTATTAGTGAAAAAATCAGAATGAAAATGTGTTTAACCTGAAAATTAACCGCGTTAAAAATCAAAATGCATATAGTGATTTTAGCTTTTTTTTCATTAAAACTAGCTAGTTTAGAAAAACAACCAATAGAGAGGCAGAAAGCGCAGAAATTTCATTAAAATCAATTTTTAAAAATAAAAATTTGGTGGCTTTTATTTAATTTAAAAATTTCACCCGTTTCTTAATTTCAAATGAAATTTTTGAATTTCAATTGAATTTTCTAAAAATTTAACTTTGAAATGGGTAACACATTACACATTGTTTTTTTTTTTCCACACGTTAATTTTTTATTTTAGTGTCTCAATGTATATATTTACAAATATTAATTGAATTTCAGACTGAGCGGTTTTTATCCCAAATGCGTAATCACGACACAAAATGTATAGCAGAAATTTGGGGAAAAACTTTAACCGATGATGCTGCTAACAGTTACGTCTGGAAAGGTCGCAAAGATATCGCAAAAGCTCCAGTGCGGTTTTTTACGTTTTCAGATATTCTTAAAAGTAATCATATTACATAAAATTTAATATGTTTCTTTCTAACATTTTTGCATTTTATTTTACCAGAATGTTTCTTGGATACGTTTAAAACATCAACAGATGTTTTTGATAGACTTTGTAGAAGATTTTTTAATTATGCACATGACCGGAAACGAAAGCTGCAGAACCGTCAAATATTTAATTGTAAGTTTAATTTTATATGGGTCTTTATTATTTACAACTATTTATTCTATAAAATAGTTTCCTTATTGGCAAAACGATATCGAAACGAATTTGGCACAATATACTTCGAACAAATATTGTCATCTTCGATTATCGTTACTAATTTGAGAACGATATCGTTATCAAACGAAATGACTCTATCGTTAACGATATCGTTGTAAGAATCCTCGCTATCGTAAAAATTTCGATATCGATATGGTATCGAAAAATAATTCAAAAAATCATTGCAATTCAAATTTATTTCCTTTGGAGAGCAGTGCACCGAGCATTATGCAGCATCCACAACATTAACATTGTTTATCTAGTTTAGTATTCAACGCAAACTACATTGTGCTTATGTTAGCTTAAGTAGCCGAACGTAATTGTACGAGAACACATAATTTATTTTAATTCATTTTTCTTGAAAATTGAACTGAATTATGTACTAAATATTCATGTTTGCTTATAGTTATATTTTGCAGATTAATATTAATATAAAAAACTGACAATTTTAAAAGTTTTTTAAGTTAATTATAGGCACTTGACCATTTTGGCAGAGCTTATGTAATCTATTCGATCAGTTTTGACAATATCTTGAGTTCACTTATGCGCAATATATAATATTAAAATTTCCTAAGAAACTTAACGAAATCTTAAGAATTCGAAACGTGATCGAAATTATATACTATCGAAAATAAGTTAATATAAAACCGAAAACCGTTTGTAACAAATTTTTTTATATATATTGAAAATAATGGTTTAGTTTGCAGTATATACTTTAACTTATTATACGAATCATGTATTATTTTATGTTGTTAATATTAATAATTCTTTTGATTTTTAGAGCTGTATTGTTACGTCGTAGTTTGTGGTGTCGAATATCCGAAGTAGTGTTCCGCCTTCCGGTGCTGTCAGTAAATATGCAGCTTCCCCGCACTCGCAACCAGTATATTTACTACCATGAACACCGCGTCAGTGACTACTAACGGCAACGGCGCGCAATTGTCTGTAGTATAAGTGAAATAGCAGCGCCAATAATACACAGCCGTAGCATCGCAACTCTCGAAAGCAATCCATAAGTCAGTATGTTAAAAATCTAATATTTGTTAAATGAGTTTTATAACTCTTTTGATTTTTAGAGTTGTATCGTTGTAGCACATTTCTGCACTTTGGCGAACATCATCTGTATAATAACGTCAACAATTCTACTCTTCTATTTCAATTATATCTTCTATTCTGCTACAGCAACAACGTGGAGAAGATCAACTTCTGCAGGAGACTCCGCATCAACAGGTACCGCCACTGCATCGCAAACAGCAAACATGCGGAACTGTGGTTGTAGCATCCGTCAATACCACTGCAGCACTTGCAGCTGTAACATCGCAACTCTAATTCATGAGACGTGAAATGTTTGTAGCCAAGGTAGATAAACTTAATATATTCACAATTTGTATATGCAAATCTAATTCAATAATATCCATAGTTCACATGCGACGAGGAGCTACAATGGGTCCTACAATGCTCGGCTGAACACCGGAGAACGGGCTGGATATTCAGCAACACAAACTAACGATCATAGTTTTTTAATTAATTATAGTTGTTTTTTAATTTATTTTATTTTCATATAATTGTTCTTCTGTTATAATTGTTCAAATAATTTATTACAATAGTTATAGTTATTATATATTAAAAAATGTTCAATGTAAATTTTAATTTAATATGTAAAAAACATTTATTCTAAACTAACACTGTAATAAACAAAAAACATTGAATATGCATTTGTTTTATTTGTCATCAATTTTCCTTTGGGTCTCAGATTACGTCCGACATTGCTTTGATATGTCTGTTCTAATTTCTGAACAAAATACGTCATCAGTTCTGCTTCACCTCGTTTTTGATTGGCTGATTTCAAAATATTTCTCGTTTCCGCTCTCTTTGTTTTGAACGTAATTTATCTCAGATTTAGTTTTGAAAAATACGTTAGATGTCTATATCTCCTTTAGTCTGAATTTGCTCCTCTTTTGATACCTAAATCTGAACCAATGGCGTACATTTTAGTCAGGGATGTCGTACGTATGAGTACGAAAGAGTACGTAATTACGAACGAACGAAACACTGGGTTGCTTATTTATATATTTATATTATAGATATCATTAAAGTGGAAGGGTCATCTGCATTAAACAAATGCATGAAGGAAGCAAAACAACGGCCAACAAAAGTCGTTTTAATAGACAATTTTATAATGCAAACATGTTGAATGTAATGCGCATTTTATTCAACGCAATAAAAATGAAAACTATAAAATTTTGAGTTTTTTGGTTTTTTTTCGTCTAATTTTGGTTAGTTTACTATTAAGGTCCATTCATATCAGACAGCACGTTGCGTATCATGCACGTAGCGTATCATGCACGACAAATATTCATCAGTACATTTTATATGAGAGTGTTCATATCATGCGTATTGGGTCCGTTCATGCACGTATCGTATCATGCAAAATATTTTTGCAGGAGCCTGCCGCATGCATTGTTGTACAAATATAAAATATTTACTGCTTTTTCACGTTTTTATTACAAAATTTTTATATTGTACTGTTATTGTAGTATTTTTTAATTATTTTTTTTAACAAGACTACCCTTATTTAACGTCAACAAATTTTAATCAAATTTAAATTCAAAATTATAATATTGAAATCAAATATTATAATTGAATATTAAAACATTCGCGAAAATCACCCACTTTCCGCAAGAAACATTTGGGGCAAACGCGGCCATCTTTGGATTGACTTGAATTAGGCTGTATCAGTTCCATCAATTGCCGGAACGCAACACAGAAGTAGTGTAGCTCTTAGTAAGTTGCTCTTACTGACGCGCAATGTGACATCGCCCAAGGGCCCTAAATCATCACTTGTGCCAGGCGCCTACAGCAGGGAACCAGCTCATGCAAACGCTACTCATAATACAAGCGTCTGCTGCAGCAAAAGGCAGTTGTACATCAACGAAAACACTGTGACGCTGGCCACCAAAACCAAGAATCTATACAATTTTATTGTTTTGTCCAGCCTTTTCTCGATGCGAATAAATAAGAAATTCTTTGTTTTAATTTAATTTTTGTTTTATCTTTCGGTACACTAATATAATTACTAATTTTTCGTAACATTGGATATCGATACAGTTTAAAAAATAAATGAAAAGCATCATTTGTCCAGTTAGGAAAATTAAAAAAAAAACAATAATAGCTAATGCTAATCTAATCGAAACGCAGCTTCTCCGGTGGGCAAGTCATCCACTTTCAGTAGCAAACATTTAGGGCATGCGTCTAGCACATCTTTGAAAAATTGAATACAAAGGCATCAACTCCACCACCTTAAATGCTGCCACGGAAGATGGATGTAGTGCCCGCAGTCATTGGTCTCGCGAGGATCGTCTGTAGTAGTGCACCGATCTCAACAAATTCACGAATCAAATGAAGAACCTCAGCGCCAATAATGTCGCCAAGTGAAGCGTTGTGCAGTTCTCGCAAGACTGTGATGGCAAGGTGGCCTATAAGTTTGTGCACCTGGTGGGGTGGTGTTACTTGTTCGATTTCTGCGAGTTGTCGCGTCAAGATTCTTCGCGTTGGATATGGCTTTAGCGTGCGATCACGTTTTATTTAAGCGCTGGTTCGCCAAATATTTTTACATTTAAAACAAAATTATTATATTTATATTTATTTTGACATTAAATAAAAGAGTTGCCCTTTTATGAGAAATGTATAAGAGGAGTTTATGTTTTACAATCCTGATAAGGTTTGCATGATGCTGATATGAACGCCTTTGCATGAACGTGCATGATACGCTACGTGCATGATACGCAACGTGCTGTCTGATATGAATGGACCTTTAATTTAACCATCCCTAACCTCAAAATTAAAACAGTTTATGTTACGTAAAATATTTCGTAAATGTACAAGTAATTTAATCGTCACTTATTACCAAAATAACAGTGGTAAACATATATTCAATTGTATCTCATTGTAGAGGAGTGAGAAAGAGATAAAAATTTACACGCACACAAAAGATTCGGTCATTTATATCACGACGCTCTTAAAAACGTTATAGAAACTTTTACTGAAACTTTCAGTTTTGCTACTAGTAATATTACTGCTCACATGACCGGTAGTGTTCTTGCTGGGAAGGCATGCAATCGTCGTGATACCTTTATTAAGGTTGGGTAGTTCCTGCCACAGAAGTCACTAATGTCACTGTATACGACTTTTTGTAAAGCATATACTCGCCAGTAAAAACAAGTCAAAAACTGGTAGGTTACTGGTAAGAATTTGAAGAGTATATCCCTGCCAGTAGAACTATTCAAAATCTGGTTGGTTACTGGTAGGGATTTAAAGAGTAGATTCCTACCAGTAAAACTTGTCGAAAACTGACCAAAAACTGGTCTCTCAGAAGTAAAACTACACACACAGATATATACTGTCGTTTTGGGCTGTTTTCCGACACTTTCTACTGTTGAAATGGAGCCGTCAGTAAGTTACTGTCGAATTGCTGTTAGTTCGACAGTAGAAAGTGTCGTTTAGCATAAGTGTCAAGTGTTCCAGTAACAGTAGCTTATTTTCGTTTTAACAGTTACAACTTTCAATTGTTCATGGTTACCTACATCTCATTTTTTTTTAAATTGTAAAGTGGAAAACGCTGTATTCAGATTTTTTGTGTATTTATTAATTAAATATGAATGCAGTGTATTAATAAAACGAGAATTGCAGAAAATCAAATACATATCTCAAAAATTACATAACATTTAAATGATAATAATAATAGTTTGGCGCTACAGTCCTGTACAGAACTTCGGCCGAGCTCTCTCACCATTTTGAGCTGTGCGTGTTATATTTGTACTCAAAGTGGTGGGACCTACAGTTTATTGCCGAATCCGAACGGCGGGTGAGAGCTTTTCATAGGCAATGTTTTACTCTCGTAGGTTTGCCATTTACTGACGAGAGGTAGCGCGGTATAGAAAAATGTTTCTATGAAAAGATGTTGTTAGCCCCAGTCCAGGCTTGAACCGGGGACCTTTCGACTCGCAGTCCAACGCACTAACCACTGAGCTACTGATTAAAATTTCATTTCGCGGCATAATCGCGATTAATATGCGTATGTTGTATATCATACATTTCAGCAAATAGTCATTCGCACGTTTCTGCATGGCAAGTGAGCTGATATTTGTGGAACGATCTAAGCAGCTGATAGTTGGATCCTTTGTTCACATTCAACGTATTTCCGACTTCCCTGTTCAATTGTTTAGCATATTCTTAACACATTCTTGTCCCACCTTTGACGTATTCTGGAACAACGGTTTTGGCTTATAGTCGACGTTAAGCTAGCGAAAGACGCATTCCATGAATAGCAAAACGCTCGTCGAGAGCTTGCGAGCACCTCCTGATTTCCAAGATGCTTTAGGCAATCGCAGCTCTTGCGCGCTAAAAAGTAAAGATGATGATGCTGCTGTCCACTGACGATGTTCTTTAACTGCTCCGCTATTTGAGTCATCAGCTGCACACTAGGACGTGCGGTTGGTTTTCTTGAGAGTAGTCAGCATAAATACAATGACTGACGTTTCCAAAAATTATTTATTTAAAGTTAAAGTTTCGTTAAATATTTATAGTAACCGTTTCAATAACAGTTTCAAACAAAAAACGACAAGTCAAAGTGTCGATTGGTTCAAAAATAAAATCACAGTTGGTTACTGACGAATTTTAACAGTATATTTCTGTCTGTGTAGTCAAAAGCGATTTTTGGTAAAAATATTTCATATTAGGAAGATGATAATTTAGTATAGAAATAAATATATAATGTATTTTTTAAATAAAAATGTTGATGAATTTTTTATAACCCTTCACTAAGAAAACACGATGTTTAAGAAAATCCAGTTGCAACAATCTGTTTAAATTCACATCTTGTAGCAAATATTCAAACATCCCATAAATTTCAATATAGTTGCAGCAAAACTATTAATATTTTTTAAATATGATATATATACAGATAGTTACGAGATGTTTGTCACAATAGCAATGAAAATTTAAATATTTACAGTTAGTAAACATCCATACATAGTAAACATCCTGAGTACTTGGAAATTAGCAACAAAACTGTTAAGTTATTTTGACATTTGACTACAATAAAAAAAGAAAATGGCGTACTTTTTTCTTACGCTCGATTTATGGAAAACCCCAGAGTTGCTTTGGTTCGTAATTACGTACTCTTTCGTACTCAAACGTACCCCAGTGTATTTTCAGCTCCGCTCTGAAGTATTCTTAACTATGAAATGCAACCATTTAATGTCAGTTCAACTGTTTTCTTTTTCTACTTCTTTCAATTAGAGTGAGAACAACCATATTTCTTTCTTTCTTTGGTTTCCTTGTTCAATATTAAAAATTCTAAACTACGTTGACTTTGACTTCTGTTTCATATCTTTTCATTTTAGAAAAATAAATGGTTCATCGCTCAATTCTATAAAATTGTAACTTATAATATATAATATTTTGATTTTATTAAATTATTCATTAATATAAATATATTTTTAGCATAACGTAAATAAAACAATCTTCGAGAAATGTTCAAAATGTCAAAAACGAAAATAGTGCCGGTATAATTATTTTTTTTTTATTCACATTCACATATTTAGTAAAATTATGGTGCCGATGTGTTAAGACGACGTACCAGATAGGATTCATGGTCGACTAACCGCAACTTTTCGCAATGTGGCGCTAATGGATCATTTGCATCATGACAATACCAAATTTATCGATTGCATCATGCGGCAAACACATACGCAGTTTGAAAAAACGAAAAGATTGCGCTACACGGATACATTGTTTATGAAATTGGTTCGACTGTAGCATTAAGGCGATGCCCGTGTTGCAGGATCTGGAGCAGATAAGTGAGGAGTTAACTTCAGTATTGTAACACTTAATATTTAACTTTTTTATATATTTGTTTCTCCGATGAGGAATGGCTACCATGCGCATGTGTATGGCTTTGTCTTCATCATTGATTCTGACGAAGGTGTTATGTTGACTACAAAGCGATTGCTGCAACATGCCTTGCAGACGTATCTGTCCGTTAAGGTATGTATTAACAAGGTTTTTATTATGAACAGTTTAGCTAGCATCTATTTTATTTCTTGTCTTTTCAGATTTATCGCTTGATATTATGGCTTAAGATGACGCCACAAGCCAAACCACATTGTGAAGGAATTTTAACAGTCTTTTCAAGTAACAAATTGATTAATTTATATATGAATTAAATAGACTTGAGCAAACACTATCTAGGTTTTCATCAGGTCAAGTTTATCAATTGGGCACCGACATAGTTTATCCCTACATTAGCCCTAGGTACAAATTGACAAACAGCAAAGTAAATAATCCTTTTTACTTGGCGATGCTTGACCCGATTTTATAAATTTAAATTGTGAAAACACTCGAGGACAATTATTTTTCTCTTATGTGATCTGCGAGCAGTCTAGATTGTTGCGTGACGCGCTAACCGCGTACACATTTTAAGATCGCTGCCAAAATGAATGAGTTGTGGCATGCATTCGTTGTATGCACGTCGCAAGTCGCACTCAGAAGAAAATGTACCATTAAGTACTTTATGGTACGACCATTGATCTTATGGTTCATGTATTAATAGTTTTTTCTTTTTAAGTCAAAAGTTTTCTAATTAATTCAATAGTATTTGAAAAATTCAGTACCATAAATTTAAATATTTCAATATTATTATTTTAAATAGAATAAATACTGTTGTTTTAATGGTTTCCTCCTATAATAATAAACGTGGTGTAAAAAAACACAAAAACGAATATAAACATGTTCGTTTATACGAATATAAACATCTGCGTGTTTACTCAAAATGGTCGCATATATTTTTTGTAATATACCACAATATTAAACGCGACATTGGTAAGGACTCAATAAATTATATTATAAATAAATTATATTTACATATTTATTTATATTTATATTTTGATTTATTACAGAAAATAAATAATACATCAAACTTCTATTATGACAACGGACTCAAAAATTACTGCAGCCTCAAGTACTACAATCAAGCCGGCCTCAGCAGTCCAGAGGTAGCGCGCTGGACTTGCATTCTGAAGGTCTCGGGTTCGAATCTCGGCTTGGGCATTAGCGCTCGTGGTGATATTAACCACAAAATTGTAGGGAATAGATTTCACAGTACAATGGATATAGTCTGTCTGCGTGCTGTGGATCTTAGAAGATATTCAAAAAAAAAAAAAAAAAAAAAACTACAATCAATTATTGGAAACCAAAGCAAACATTAAATGTGTTATAACCTATATAAAATGTGCAGCAAGAAATGTTTTTTTATGTGTGTGTTGTAAAAGTGAATATCAATTTCGACATTTAAATAAAATAATATATACAATAAATTAACTAAAATACATTTTTGTTTTAATAAATTATTAGGAAAATGTAATTCGACTATACCATAAAATTAATAATACATATCATTAAATTTGTATAGGTTTTTCTTATTATAATTAAAATATTACATTATAAAATTTATGGTAAACCAGACATTGTATTAACAGTTTCAATATTACTGAACTAATGGGACGCATCCTATTGACCAATTGTAATGGTATAAATTATTATTTTTCTATTGAAATACTATTAATTTACCATGATTTTTTTCTGGGTGCAGGAGCGCATCGACAAAAAGGACCTCAAAATTCTTGGTGAATTCGGAGTCGACAATTTCGCAGATTCTGGAAAACAATATGGATTGGTGCCAGACGGAGACGTATGCAAAAAAAGTATGGAGGTAATCCTTTATTTGTTATATAATTATTAATTAAACTGTGTATAATTATTAATAAAAATGTCCGAAAGGGGTGCGAGATATATGCAATAAAAAATATTACTTGGTAAAAAAATACTAAAATTTACTGTTATGTTTTTTGTGCAGCGCCATGTATCTTCTTTAAAAATCAAATATTTATACTTCCCAAGAAACATTTCAACGTAGCTCCGTAAACAAACGGAATCACAATTCCGTTTGTAACGGTACGTTTACGGTCTGTTGAAGACGGACCCGTCGATACTTGAATGAAAACTGATATTTTACGGCATGCCAAAATATTCCACTCCGTTTAGATTTTGTATATTGTCCGTAATTCGAACATACCGTTTTTAATCCGTTTTCACTCCGTAGTGACGGATACGTTTATATTCCGTTTTCACTACGTTTTTCAATCATTTTTGATATTGTAACATAACGAGCTGTGCAGAAGGCGTGCAAGATGCAAGCAATGGCTGCATTCAGCAACCTCAGCAGTAGTGGAGCTGTTGAGTAATTTTTGCTTGAATGACAAGCTACTCTCAACATGTTTAGTGAGCGGTCGCCATTTTTTTCAGCATAAAATGTTTACGCTACATTTTCGCTGCCTTTGTTATCGATGACATTTTAACTCAAATATTTATAAACAAAAATGAAATTTAGATTGGAAAAATATTTTTTCAATCATTTAAAGAGTTGTATGTAACTTTAATAAAATATTAATATTAAATTATTTTGTAAATTGATAGATGAGGTAGCGGTGAATTCAATAAAAGTGAGCGACTGTTGAGGTCGCTGAATGCAGCCAATGTAAGTATTAAAAAATAATCATAAATATTTAACATTAATTCAATTAACATTTTAAGACATTTGCAATAAAATATGGTCATGAGTGGGGTTGGTGACGATGACCTAAAAAATGTTCATCATGTTCAGTATGTGAATAATAATAATCGAGTTTTAGCTAATACAGCTAGCTTGCACTTTCACAGCATAAAGCTGGAAAATATTTACCCACTAAATTAGTTGGGCTCGTGAACAACACATGAATTTGTTACATTATAGTTTTAGTCTACATTTGAGTTGATTTTTTGACAGATTTATATTATACTGTGGACAAATATTAACTAAATTTTTTTTTTTTTTTTACAAATTAACCAACGCTCAGGGGATGCCCCCTATTCGTGCAATGCACAGTGTTGATCGTAAGAAAGGATTATAGGTTAAAGGGAGGAGGAAAGATGGAGTAGTGTCGGTGGATGTTTGCTTTAAATTTCCCAATATTAAAAATGTCGGGAAAAACAGAGGCAGGGAGATTGTTCCACAAACGTATCGTGCGACTGAAGAACAAATTATCTCTGTAATGCGTGGTTCTGTTGAGAACCGAGTGAACTACGAAGGGGTGGGCTTGGTTCGATGCCCGAGTAGAACGAGAGAATACACGACCTGGTAGAATCAGGCCATGTATTTCCCTCGAACACTTACCATTGTAATACCTATAAAACAGGCTTACACACCCTACGGTCCTTCGGTGCTCAACAGAACCATTAGAGGATGAAATATTTTCATCCCCTATTAAATATATTGCACGTTGTTGGATTCGATCCAGGAACTCCAAAGAAGATTTTGAAGCCCCTGCCCATATGTGCGAATTGTATTCCATCTTAGGCCGAATATAGGTGGTGTAGACAATGCGCAAGTCAGCGGGAGTGAAGTATGTCTTACACCGTTTCAAAAAACCGAGGCACTTGGCCGCTTCTTTCGACACATCAAATATGTGATCACTCCAACGGAGGTCACATTGAATTGATATACCCAGAACGTCAAGAGCAGCTGACTGCGCAATATCCACAGAGTCCATATTGAGGGGAGGGAGGGGTGAATCCATTCTTTTGTGAGATAACAGACAACATTGGGTCTTGCTAGCATTAAAATCAACTCTATTTGCAAGACCCCACTCGGAGATTGTTTTAAGGTCATTATTGAGTGCATCATTCATTGTGCGCCTTTTACTCTCAATCTCCAAGGAGTTTGGGCGCTTGTTGAACGAATATGAGTGACAAATGTTACTGTCATCTGCAAAGGAATGGATTGGGTTCTGGGTCGATGACAGAAAGTCATTGATAAAAACCAGAAATAGGGACGGGGATAGGACAGAACCCTGCGGGACTCCAGAATTGATGGAATGTTGTTCTGAGAAAACACCATCCATCGCAACTCGTATTGAACGACCCTGGAGAAAACTCGATATCCATCGAGTAAAAGAATTACCGACACCATATGCAATAAGTTTTGATACGAGGGCTTCATGCCATACTCGATCAAAAGCCTTGGAAATATCAAGAGCAACCACCTTACTCTCCCCGAAAAGATGAATACAATTATTCCACTTTTCGGAGAGGACCGCCATCAAGTCACCGGTGGACCTGGTCCTACGGAAACCATATTGCCGGTCACTAAGTAATTCGTTTCGCTCCAGATAGTTCACAAGGTGGAAGTTTATTAAGCTTTCCATTACCTTGGATAGCGCAGAGCATATTGCAATGGGTCGGTAATTAGCAGGGTTCGTAGCCTCACCCTTTTTCGGAACTGGCTGGACATTGGCAACCTTCCAACAAGATGGAAAAACTTCAGTCGTGTAGGAGATGTTGAAAAGGTTACGCAATGGACAAGCCAGTGTTGACGCACACTTCTTCAACATATGGGCAGATATACCATCAGGCCCGGAGGCTTTGTTAATATTGAGATTTGCTAAAACGTTTTTAACTGCCCGAGTTCGAAAATGTACCTCCGGCATTGCAGAAGAAACAAATTCAACGACGGGCAGTGGTTGATTGCTATCTGGGAGCGTTGAATTATTTGCAAATAATTCAGCCAAGAGATTAGTTTTATCAACCGGGTCATTGAAGGTCTGGCCATTCATAACAAGGGTTGGAGTAGACGATGTCGTCTGATTCTTCACCCTTTTAACAAATGACCAGACATTTTTACTACCTCTATGGTAGAGAAGGACCTTTTTGCGCGCGTTTTGTTCGTGTAGAAACTTTTCACGTGCGATCACGGCATTACAGCGATTCCTAGCCTGTATGCGAAGTCTTTCAGTATCAGCATTCTTATTAGAACGCCAATTCTGAAAGGCTTCCTCTTTCGACCTGACTGCAATCCTGCAAGTCTCATTAAACCAAGAGTGGTCCTTGGGTTTAATGCTAATCTTTTTAGAAGGTATGAAGGACCGCATACCCAATAAAATAATATTTTGTACCATTAAGGCCGCGGCATTTATGTCTCTATCTGCGAAACACAATTTCCAATTAAAGTTGCGAAAAAAATCATTTAACGCAACCCAATTTGCTTTTTCGTAAAGCCATACAGTTCTCTTCGGGGCTTTAATCGAAGAGACGCGTAAACTAGAATACGAAAATGCAGCGGAAACAATACAGTGGTCGGAATTACCAAGAGGTGCAATGACTTTTATATCATATTTTTCATGATGCGAAGTCAGAAAAAGGTCTAGGTCTTTTTGGATCTGCCCGCCGACGCGTGGGAGGTACGTCGGTTCCTTCACCAGTTGCGTGAGTTGATTGCACTCGGCAAACAGCTCAACATAAAAACCCTCTTGTGTTGATAGACCCGAGTGGCTCAACCAAGTGGCGTTGTGCACATTAAAGTCACCAGCAACAACAATTTCACTGCCTGGAAACTGTTCCAAAATATTTGAGATCGAATCTGATAGTGCATCTAACTTGTTACTGGTAGAAACCCTATCTAGATTCGGACTCCTATAAATAAAACACAAGTGCATGATGTGTTGCAAGATTTTGAATTTAATCCACATAGAATTAAATTCATTATCCGAAAAACTATGTTGCTGCTGGTGCTGGTACGCAACGTCACTTCGAATAAAAAGGGCGAGACCCCTATGGGCAGAGAATAATGGCAGTAGGTGGTACCCTGGTATCTGAAAATCCAGCGGATCTGCACCCTCACTAACCTGGGTTTCACCTAATGCCATTATATGTGGCCTATAGACAGACACATGTGCATACACAGAGAAAAAATTCGACCTCAGTCCACGAACGTTGCAAAAATCTATACGAAAGTTTTGCGACATTTTCGCTACTGGGTGAATTTAAAACATACTAATAGCGGGCACAGCTGAGACGAACAGATGAGAGCGTAAGCTAAACAGTGGTCAGTGTTATGCCTTGGCCACCGTCTTCGTTACGCACTCTTGCAGTCTCAACTATGCACGCAGTTAGCGCGGAGTAGGATGGGGGAGGGACGGAAAACAATCAACAAATCTGAGCAATTGCAGCAGAGAGCATAGAAAGGCCCTTTGCGCTGGCAATTGCAATGAAAAAAAAACGCCGAGTGCAGAGTGCAGCAAGTCACAGACAGCGAAAACCGGTTCTGCTCTATTATTGTTGTTGTGATTTTTGTATTTCTATATTATTTTTAATTATTTGTTTTGCGTAATTTATTTTTTTATTTTTAATAATGTTTTTTATTGTCCACGACGAATGTAGTTATTGTTATTTAGTTAAATTTGTTATTTGTAATTAGTTCTACTATAAGGTACATAAAAAAGAACATCACGATGTCTGCAACTTCTACGATAAGGGTTAAAACTAATATAGTTAAGAAGCTCGGGTGAATCAAGTCTACCGGTTATTAATTGATGTATGTAAATGATATCGGCAATTTGTCTGCGCTCTTCAAGAGTCTTTAAATTTAGTAGTTTCAGACGATCTACGTATGTAGGAAGATGTAAGTTATCCATCCAATTTAAACCCTTGAGAGCGGTACGTACGAAGTTTTTCTGAATCCTTTCGATTCGGTCATTATGTACCTTGTAGAAAGGACCCCATACTTGACTTGCATATTCTAATTGTGAACGAACCAGAGTGCAATATAGAGTCAAAGTTGTAAGGGGACTATTAAATTCTTTAGCCCATCGTTTGATATATTTTCAATATGTAAATTAAACGATAAATTTCCCAAGAAACAAAACGTACCGTATACGTGCCGTTTACGGTACAGCAAATACGGGATCAGATTCCGTAAACGCACCTTATTACGGAGTCGTATATGGTACAGAGAACGGATAAAACGTGACATCGAAAACGGTGTTCGAAACCGTTTTTCATACAGTATCGACGCACCGTTAACGTACCGTATTTTTAAAATAAAACGGAGTGTACTTCGTAGACGACGAGTCGTTTCTGTGTCGTATACGGTCCGTATTATTGTTATAAAACGGAGTGGACTCCGTTGAGTGCATTAAAAACCATACCGTATACGGTACGTTTTCATGCCGTGTTTTTTAAAAAATACGGAATGTTATATTTTTCACATATTTTTGCAACTTTTTCATTTTTTTTGAAATAAATAAAGTCAAATACATTATATTTTATAATTATTTTATTTAAAAGAAATGATTTTTTTTATATATAAAAATTAATACAAAATCAACAAAAATAAAATTAAATAAAACATATATTTTAAAAAATCTTAAATTTTAATAATTAAAAATGTGTCCATTGAATTACTGATTTAGCTTCGACACCTTTAAATTTCTTGATACAAACATCTGAAAATAAAGAAAAAAATGTATATGATTAAGATGATAATGTGCATTTGAGACTTTATATTATACACAAAAATTTTTAATTTAACACCAAGTTAAAATGACCACGAAAACGACATAGATTTTTATTGTGTGTAAAAAAGTACCAAACGTATTAATTTGTAACTCAAATTACATTATAAAATTACCCCTTTTCCACATAAATAAAAAATTCCACTAATGGGAAATTTGCAAAAATAGTGGCAACTATGTGCACGAAAAGAAAAAGTCCTACAAAATGGCCACAATGATAACAAATGTCATGTTTACTTACATTTATTCTTATTAATTTGATGATAAATTGAATATTGTTCAAGGCGACGCCAGGTACCAACAAAAACAGCTCCATGTTCGAGCCGCAACAAGCCTCCGCCTCCGAATTCCAAGGGACCAAAAGTAGTGAAAGGCATTGGAAGAACTTGACCATAGACAAACTTGACGATGTTTTCAAGCCACAACTCGTCTTAACGGCATGCAGAGGAGACAGAAGCCCCAGGCTCAGAATGCGCTTTCAATCCGTGCTGAGCATATTCACAAATAATTTCCGTTGTTTCTCATGCCCATATTTCAATGTCCAATCCAATCATGATTATCTTTAGAAATTTAGATACCGCTTATTATTTCTTTTCGAATAAATATTAGCACTTACATTATTTGTTGTTAAGAGTCCACATTCACATCTACTTCATAGCTTTAAATATAAGTACTAAACATTTTCATGTCATGTCTTGACACTTTTCTGGATTAAGAATCAAGTTATTCTTACAACACCACGTTTCAAATGATTTTAAGTCGGACTGAAGTATATGAACGTCCTTTTCGTCATTTATTGATTTATATATTTTCATATCATCGGCAAAAATTAATAAATGCGAGTACTTAATATTGTATATCACATCATTAATAGCCAGTATAAATATCAGTGGACCAAGATGACTACCCTGGGGTACCCCAGATGTTGCAATAAATGGCGAAGATAAATTATTTCTGAATCGTATTTGATATGACCGATCAGATAAATAGGATCCTATCCACTTAACAAAGAATTCGGGAAATCCCAGTACCTTTAGTTTGAATAAAATTAAGGTATGAGGAAGTTTATCGAAAGCTTTACTGAAATCTGTGTAAATGCAGCCGACTTGTTTTCCTGATTCTATTGAACGTATTGCAAATGAAGTGAAGTCTAATAGATTAGATACTGTGCACCCAGAAAAAAATACTATATAAATAATAGGTTTTTACTATTAAAAATAGTCAATAGGATAAATAATTATTTTAATCGGAAAATACCATTAAATACTAGGAAATACCATGACATTGCCATTGAGTTTATATGAGAAGATTTATTTTTTGTATACTATTAAATCAATAATTGTCCTATTGACCAATTTTAATGGGATTTGAAGGAATTTTTTTCTGGGTGTGGATCTTCTGATTACAAATCCGTGCTGACGTGAGGTAATTACATCTCTACAGCGGTATTGATGACAATTTAGCGATTGGCCTATAGTTATTTACATCATTTTTACACCCCTTTTTAAAAATTGGGCTTATAAATGAGTTTTTCCAAAATATTGGGAAATTACTTTCATTTCCTGATTTATTAAATATGGAACAAAGTGGTTTACATAACGAAGTACCACATTTCTTTATAATTGTTGCCGGGATACCGTCTGGTCCAGAACTAAAATCATCATCAATCGTCGAAATATATTGCAAAATCTGCTCCGGAGAAAATGATATAGAGACTAATGAAGTTTTAGGAGCAGAACGAATGTAATCAAAATAGTTAACATCGGTTATAAAAGAATCATTAGAGAATGATTGTTTAAACAGGCTTGCAAATAGGCCACATATGACATTAGGGTCGCTAGTGAATCCATCATTATTTTTAAAAGAAGCAGGAAAACCATCGCTCTTTTTTTTAGTATTGATGAAACCCCAGAACTTTTTTGGATCTGATAAAATTTGTATCTTCATTTTATCAATATACCCATTGTAAAGAATTTTAGACCTAGACTGGAATTCCAGAAACAATTTGTTGTATGTTTCTAGGTCACTTGGGTCTTGACTGCTGACATATCCATTCCATGCTCTATTCCTAGAGTTACGTAGCATCTTCAAATCCTTAGTGTACCAGGGATACGATGAGATCTTAGTGAACTTAAAGCTATATGGTACAGATAGTGCTATGCAGGAAAAGAGTTCATGGTAAAAATAGTTTATGGCAACAGCAAGTTCATTATCATTAATATAGTCTGATATTATATCAATTTTAGCAGACAACAATTCATTTAACAATGAAAAGTTGGCTTTTTTAAAATTAAATTCATAAGCCTTGTCTGCAGATTTACTATTAATGATATTAATGATATTCGCTCTATCAGATTGATAAAATATTGTTAGAGGCGGATGATATGCATCAATGTCCATTAGAACATTCGTCGAATTTGTAACTACAACATTGTTAATATCTGTAGTAAATACTAAGTCAAGTTGTCGTTCCAGACAATTAGTAATACAACTTACTTGTTGTAAGTCAGATGATATAGTGTCAACAAAAATCTGTTCTTGTCGAGATTTAAAGTTAGACGCACAGAAATATGTGTCATCGTCAGAGTTATTCCATATTAAATCTGGTAAATTAAAATCACCTAAAAGTATAACATCATCAGAACTATTAAGCATTTCCAATACAAAATCTATGGACTTAGATAAGGTCTCATAGACTTCTACGCTACTTTTCGGAGGAATGTAAGCGTTTAAGACATATACACAGGATTTGTGAAGTACAATCCTAACACAAATAAGCTCTAATGAAGCAGCAATTGAAATTTCTATAAGGAACTTATTAAATTGTTCTTTATTGCTAAGTGCGCGCTAAGTGCATCCTGAACTTAGCGCGAGAGGTGAAAACGATGCTATCAGCCGTGTGTTGTGGTCACCGATGAGCTGCCTGTGATTCTCGAACTAATCGATGTATTTATAACAAAACTGCATTCATATTTCTCGTACTTCTGATTCTTTGGAATGCTGTTGCGGCAACTTACAGCGGCTCCAACATGAAGTTAAATCGCCTTGCGAAAATCTCCCGCGCATTTATAACTGCTATTTTATATTCACAAATGTATCACTATCAGCTTAAACAAAAACAATACAATATAATAATATTTTTTACCAAGAAATTTAAAGATGCAACTAAAAACAGTATTGCAATGAACGGACAAATTTTAAAAACAAATTCGTTGATTTAAATTTATTGTTAAATTTTTTAATTTTGTTATTTCAATTGTTATTGTATATATTCTATTTTATATTTATTCTAAATAATAATTTTGGTTATTTTAAATACAAATCATAAAATACTACTTATGTATATAAGTGTGTTTATTTTAAATCCATGAAAACTATCAGTAATAAATATATGAAAAATATGCCATTCCGCATTTTTCAAAAAATACGGCATAAAAACGTACCGTATGCGGTACGTTTTTCACTGCACTCAACGGAGTCCACTCCGTATTTTAAAGAATAATACGGAACGTATACGGTGCAGAAACGCAACGTCGACTACGGAGCTCACTCCGTTTTATTTAGAAAATACGGTACGTTAACGGTGCGTCGACACTATATGAAAAACGGTGTCGAACATCGTTTTCAATTCACGTTTTATCCGTTCACTGTACCGTTTACGGCTCCGTAATACGGTACGTTTACGGAATATGATTCCGTATTACTATGCCGTTAACGGTACGTATACGGTACGTTTTGTTTCTTGGGTTGTTTAATTTATATTTTTAAAAATTTTGGATTTTTTAAAATTAAAATTTAAATTCATTTTCTTATATAACAAAACTATAAGATATATAGTGTTTTTTTTTTGGCAATGTTTTATCAAGTATAATAGAAACAAATATTGCGCAGATCGTTGTTCAAAACTTGAATATTCTGCGCATGTACGTAGAAGTATTTTGACAACTGTGTCATTGTGTCAGAATGTTGTTGTAAAGAAAACAAAACATTTGAATTATTTTTGAAAAAATTGGGTGTGAATAATAGATATGTGTGCAAAACTGCACTAAATCGGCCATCAAAACTAAAAGATAAGAAAACACCATCGAAATGATCTAAAAACAAAATAATTCAACAGTATTTTTAATTTTAAATTAACTGCCATCCACCCAAGTGCAGCAATATCTTGATCAGCACGATAGTAGGCACGCCCACTAATGAAACTGCTTTCAACTAATTTTTTTGGGCAAAAATGTAAAAAAAAAAAATACAATGAAATAAATATTTGTAATATATAAAATGTCTAAATTTAAATTCCCTAGTCTTGACATTCCATAGTTTTTGACGTCAGCAATACAGGGTGTACATGCGCAATATGTAATCTTATTATTCTATTATTCTTGATTATTTATTTATAAAAATTTATGATTTTTTTAAAGTTATAAATTTCTTTTGTCTATCTCGCAAATCAAAAATTTTTCACATAAAATAAAATGTTTGTATTATTGCGCGAGTTTCTCCGATTCCAATGAAGACAAGATATTTTGTAAAGTGAAAATGAAATTATTGTTAGTAAAAATCAAAAATATACTTCTTTGCCTCCTATAAAAAGATTTTTTTTCTTTTTAAACAGGTTGGTATATATAATTTATTTTATTTATTTATTTTATACAAAGATTACTAATTGCAGTTACACGTTCACTATGGTGCAGGAAAAAAACAAATGTATTTATTTTTCAAAACCGTAACACGGTTTAGCATTCTCATGTGGAGAAAGTGTTCATTGTTCATTAAGTCAAATTTCACCATAAAAAAGCCGAGTATTATAGAATTCCAAAAATTCTTGTGATTTACATTAAATGTTTAAAAAATTTTCGATTTATACTATAGATATAAATGGTCTGTTCAACATATTAAGAGGTACATTTTTATGAAATATTAAGTTAAAAATGTTATATGAATTTACAATATGAATTTACAACATAGCCCGAGATATGCTCATATTAAGGGTGTGTGCGAATTCGACTTAATTGCTGACTAAACTAAATTTTTTCCGGTAATACACTGTTCGACTTTTAAATTTAGCAAATTTTTGAAGAGACTAAATTGGATGACAGCAAACAGACATATGAGAATCGATTGATTATGGACTTTAACAATACCGGTTATCGAATGGAGACCGAATAAAAAGCGTATCAATTTAGTTTAGTCATCAATTTAGTCGCATTATCATATTTGAATTAATTCTGTATCAAACTTTGAAACTTTGAAAAAAGAAGTAAAAGCATATCTACATTTTATTAAATAATTATTTTTAAATAAATTTTTTTTTTTAAAGATAATTTAATAATACTATCCTGAAATGTTCAAAAACTAGACTTATGCCCTTATTTTATTTTGCCACATATATATAGTCTACCATATTTCTTGTATTATGTTAACGAAACTAAATGCAGATGCAAAGCTCACAGTATAGATGATAACAAAGAGATTCCTACTTTAAATTATAATAATTAATTTTAAAATTGTGCACACTAATAATGCATCACTTTATATATTTCCATACCAGCCATACATTCAACTATGCAATATATATTTCCCAAACATAATGTATCACGAAATATATTTCCATACAAGGCATACATTCCTATATGCAATATATATTTCCCAAACAATATATTAATTTTAAATTTACTAATGACTAGCTGTAGGGTGTCGTTTTTTTTATTTATTTTTTTGTCAAATTTTCAAAAATGTCAGTTCATTCGCTCAGAAGTTGAAGGCGGTTGTGCATCAAATTGTTTTTAACCCTTTTAAGCCTGCCTAATCAAATACAAATACAGTAGCCGCGGTAGCTCAGTGGTTAGTGCGTTGGACTGCGAGTCGAAAGGTCCCCGATTCAAGTCTGGACTGGGGCTAACAACATCTTTTCATAGAAACATTTTTCTATACCGCGCTACCTCTCGGCAGTAAATGGCAAACATACGAGAGTAAAACATTGCCTATGAAAAGCTCTCACCCGCCGTTCGGATTTGGCAATAAACTGTAGGTCCCACCACTTTGAGTACAAATATAACACGCACAGCTCAAAGTGGTGAGAGAGCTCGGCCGAAGTTCTATACAGGACTGTAGTGCCAAACTATTATATTATTTATTATTATAATCAAATACACATCAGATTATTATGCAGTGCATATTTTCCCTATCATGTTTCACCATAATGGGGACATCAAATGCAAAAAACTTTGTCTTTTTTGCTCCTCGGCCCATTACAATATTTCAATATGAAATTGTATATCGCTACGTGTATTTCTCTTCATTTTAATCAAATATTTCATATACAAACTATAAAAAAATCAGAAAAAATATCAGTAAGATAAATTTTAAAACAACTTTTCGGAATTTTGACAGCAAACACATTGCGAACTAATATTAAAATGTATTTTAAGAGAGCTTAGAGAATTGTGATAATTTACTCTCACAACACACTTTTTTTAACACAATTTTTTTTTTGAATTTAACTAATATCTGGACACAGATCCGTAAGGCAAGGTTCATATTTAATTTTGTGATAAAGTTTGCATCTGCAATATGTCGAAATCGTGCGATAATTTGCGATATAAAGTACCGCAAGCCTTTTTTGCAACTTTAACTCGATTTTTTACAAAATCTCGACGTATAGGGAAAATTCTGAGTACGCAGCAAGAATCAGGAGATCGAAATCTACCAGAAATGATAAGTTTCAACAACAACCCTCAATTTGTAAAAACTACACACATAAAAAGACACTTCGCGTTGCAAAAGGTTATAACACATTTGATGTTAGCTTCAGTTTCCAATAATTGATTGTAATTCTTGAGTCTGCATTTATGTTTGATTCCGTTGACATCAAATGTAAATGCAGTTTGATGTATTATTTATTTTCTGTAATAAATAAAAAAGTGAAAATAATGTATTTACATTAAATACATTGAGTCCTTACCAATATCGCGTTTAATTACTTACTTACTTATTTGAACATAACAACCCATGATGGTCGCTTCTGCATTGCGCTCGCTGGAGCCAGTTTTGCACTCCAAGTGTTGTCAGATTGTCTCGCCCTTGGTCGCTCCACCGGAGATTCGGACGCCCTCTCCTTCGTTGACCACCACTGAGACCACCACTGGTGAGCGACTTATAGAGCGTAATGTTTGTCCGTCGAGAGAGGGCTCTGCTCCTCAATTGCCTACTGAGCCCAAAGTAACACCTGTTGGCAAGAGTTATTCTTCGGCTAATCTCCAGGCTGACATTGTTTTCCTTGTTGATGGTGGTTCCTAGAAGTCCTTCACAACTTCGAAGTTGTGGTTGTCAATAGTGACGTGTTGTCTAAGACGCAGGGACTCTTTGTTTGTTGACACTAGTTACTTCGTCTTGTCCTTGTTCACCGTAAGACCCATTCGACGCGATTGCCTCTCTAAACTGGAGAATGCTGCACTGACTGCTCGTACGCTCTGCCCAATGATGTCAATATCATCAGCGTACCCGAGCAGCATGGAAGATAGTGCCATTGTGATGGAGTTGTGCAGCTCTTACAATCTTATCCATTATTAGGTTGAAGAAGTCACACTATAGGGAATCGCCTTGTCTGAAACCTCGTTCAGTATTAAACGTATCGGTGAGGTTGTTTCCAATTCTCACTGAGCAACGTCTGTCGCTAAGGGTCATCCTGCAAAGCCTTATAAGTTTCGCAGGTATACCGAACTCTGACATGGTGGCGTATAGGCGACTTCTTATCAGACTGTCGAAAGCAGCTTTGTAGTCGACGAAGAGGATTTGGCGCAATGTGAAAATCGGTTCTATGGTGGACTTGGCAGGTCTGAAACCGCACTGATAAGATCCAATTAGTCTGTTGACGATGGGCTTCAGTCTTTCATATAATGCGCTCGTTCTTTTAATACTGTCGATTATTACAAAAAATGCATGCGACCATTTTGAGCAAACACGCAATATGACTTACAAACTAACATGTTTTTATTCGTTTGTTTTTTTTATGTCACATTCATTATTATAGGAAGAAACCATGGTTGAAGTATATACGGGTTAAGTCATATTTCGAACTTCAGTCGCCATTTACTTTTTTTTTGAAAACTTTTTGAAAGACTCAACATTTGTTTACGAAATATTTAAAACAAAACATTAATGCTTTGTTTACAAATTCATAAAAAAATTGAAACTCGAAATTTTAAAATAAATAAATTACAACACTTTGGTAATTTTCGAACTGACTATGGGCTACAGAAGAACACCCCAGTGTGTAACAAAAGTAAAAAAACGTATTCGTGGTGTAAAATTTGAATAAATTAGCCAATTTAAAGAGAAACAAAAATTAACCTTGAAATAACGTTTAAAATGACAATTAATTGTCGTATTTTTAAATTTTCTTATTGACATTCTCAGCATAGTGTATGCCAATTAACTGGTTAGATGAACTAACCTGTAAATACTTCAACCATGAAAGAAACCATTAAAATAATAATATTTAAATTAATGGAACTGAATTTTTCGAATACTTGCAAATTAATTAGAACATTTTTGAATTAATATGAAAAATTGTTAATACCATAAAATCAATGACCGTGGTGAATTAATTATTAAATTGCAACATACATTTTATAATGTTTAAATATCAAAATGATAATTATATGATAATAGTAATATATTAATAATAATATAATATATAAAAAAAATGAATTAAAAAAAAAAGATTGCGGTGGGCAGGATTCGAACCCGCGTAGACCTTCCGTTCTTTGGTGGAACGCTTGTCTGGAAACCTTGCGAAAGGATTCCAGAAAGCTTCTTAATATGGCCCTGAGGAGCAATTTGGACTCTGACTGGTTTCTTTATCGAGCTAAACAGAGAGAATATAAGAAAATAATTCGTAAATCGAAAAGTGTTTCTTATAAAGCCTTCTGCAGTAGCCTCGATTCTGCAGTGAGACTAGCCGATTGGTCAAGTTTCTTAACAAAGACAGAACTGCCCGACTGGACTCACTCACTGGACTGGACTCACTCACTGCGGAGACCTAATGGCTCGTATACTGAGTCTAAGACAGAGGCACTCAGTGTCCTAGTTGAGACTCACTTTCTTATAAAGCCTTCTGCAGTAGCATCGATTCTGCAGTGAGACTAGCCGATTGGTCAAGTTTCTTATAAAAGACAGAACTGCCCGACTGGACTCACTCACTGGACTGGACTCACTCACTGTGGAGACCTAATGGCTCGTATACTGAGTCTAAGACAGAGGCACTCAGTGTCCTAGTTGAGACTCACTTTCCGGGAAATCAAATCCACATAGGGCCACTTTGTAATCCCAGCACTGGGGACTGCAATAACCACTCTAATGTGACAAAACATGACTGGCAGTTTGCCAGATTGGTTGTGCAGCTATCCAATACGCAGTGGCCTCATTTGATGGCTTCAAGTCACCTGGGCCGGATGGCATCTACCCAGTCAAGCTACAGGAAAGTATAACACAATTGCTACCATGCCTAAAGAAGATCTTTAGAGCAAGTCTCGCATGGGCATTCCATCCGACATCCTGGCGTTTAGTTAAAGTAGCCTTCATTACTAAAGTTGGAAGAGAAGATTATTCCATAGCCAAGAGCTTCACACCCATTAGTACGATGTCCTTCGAATCCGACAATATTTTGATAATATTTCATTATAAAATGGATCTACAAATATTATTTTGGATCGTCGGATTCGACAATCAAATTTTCAATCATAACTTCAAAAATAACTTGAAAATAAAATTATTGGAATTGTTAATTTTGATTTTTGCTTTGAATGGCATTTATAAATTTTGTAAATGTTGTAATTAAAAAGTAAACAACAAATTTTGAAATTGTATGTATGTAATTTTTATTGGAAAATTAATGTTGCAATTCACAGTTGTATCGTCCGTGAGATGGTTTAACAATGCCGTGCTGATTATGCACAATGCACTGCAATAATAATCTGTGCTTGAACAAAAAGAAGTATAGTCGAACATGGGGTGCTTCGGTTCGTAGGTTGTCAAAAGCTGATTCTCGGTGGGCGCTGTCTCGTTCGTGGTGAGACTGACGTTCATTGGACCCCATATCTTGTACTGTATATAAAATGCATTTTTATTTTACATTCAATTTGTTTGCACAAGTCGACGTACTCAGAAGTGTTTCAGAAGTAATGGCTACGACGTTCATGCAGCGACGAGCGTTGCTGACGCCACAAAATTACTCCACACGCTTCAACCGTTGGTAAGCTACGATTCGTAATAGCGTGCAGTTGTTTCGACAATGTTGGTGTTTGCGAAGGAGTAGCAAAATGCATCCAAATTCCGAATTATTTGAAGTTTATGTTGCGGAATTGTTGGCCATCACGTCGGGAAATTCTTCGATTTCCATACTAAGGAGACTTCAGCATGCTCTTCGTTATTATCTGCTTCATTTCCGGCACTTAAATGCTATGACGAATAATACAATTTGTTACTAAAATTTTGATTACTAAAACAATAGTTTGACACATTTATTTTTCCCCCAAACAAGGAAATTAATTATATTATTTACAAAAAAAAAAAAAATATTATTGTTTAGCATTTTGAATAATTGATAATATTTATTTTCAAAATTTAACAATTATTTTCTATGTGTGTAGTCGAGTTGCACATCAGAAAAAAATCGTTGTCAAGGTACCCACCATCGTCAAGGCAAAGAAAATCCTGTGAAACAGCATTGCAACATCTAGCATGCTTTTCAGAGGAGATGTACGTCATAGCCATATTTGTTGACATCGAGGGTGCTTTTGATAATACGACTTTTGATGGAATGTGTGACGCAGCTAGAAGGCATGGAATAGATGAAATCTTGGTCAAATGGCTAAGCTCAATGCTAATGTTTAGGACCATCACCTCTGAGGCGGAGTGCTTACAGTATATTATGGCAGGGGTGAATAAAGGTTGTCCTCAAGGAGGTGTATGCTGGTTGACTCTCTGCTCAATGATCTTGTGGACCAGGACTCTATTCCCAGGCCTATGCAGACGATGTTGCCATTCTTGCACAGGCATTTCCGTCAATTAGGTCTGAGTTAAGACACAAAACTTATTGAACCGAATTGTCAGCTGGTGTACTGCAAACGGACTTTCCGTCAACCCTCACAAAACAGGGATTGTTCTCTTCGCTAGGAAAAGAATAATGACAAGATTATCTATACCAGTACTTAAGGGTGTCACTATTCCTCTGTGTAACGAAGTAAAATATCTGGACTTAACTCGAGATAGTAAACTACTTTGGACAAAACATGTTGAAAATAAAATTTCGAGAGCATTGAATGCCTTCTGGCAATGCAGAGGAATTTTTGGGAAGACATGGGGACTATCGCCGAGCAAAACCTTATGGATTTACACGGCAATGATAAGACCGATAATATCATATGCATCGATAATCTGGTGGAACAAGCTGTCGCGAAAGTGCGTGACAACTAGCTTTGCCAAGATTCAGAGAACCGTGTGTCTGGGTGCTACAGGTGCCTTTACCACTACACCTGGTCCAGCACTGAATGCAATCTTAAACCTACCACCACTTGACATCTTCAGCAGAGGCGAAGCCATGAAAGGCTGCTGGAGACTAAAACGAGGTGGTTTCTGGTTTAATGTTCCCTGAAATATCTCTGACATTGCCTGGAGATGCCCTCCGATGCAATGATAACAAAAAATATTACCAAGACGAAATTTTGAGGTTTTCCAACCTGACATTCAGGACTGGTTAACGCCTGACTTTGAGCCAGGTAGATGGTCACACCGCATTTTCACCGACGGCTCCATAACCGATCAGGGATCTACTGTTGGAGTGTTCAAGCCGAAGTTTATGCTATACTTATGGCTATGGACTACATTGCGGATAATAGATGGCAGAACTATTTCCAGCGATAGTCAAGCTGCTTTTATGGCTTTGAACAACCCGGTCATCACATCCAAAATTGTACGTCAATGTAGATCAAGTCTCAATTGTGTTGGTAAATACAATACACTGAAACTGATTTAGGTGCCGGGCCATAAAAGAGTTTCGGGCAATGAAACATTTGACGAACTAGCACGTGCTGGATCTGAGGATAATCCATTTGGACCAGAACCTGTGCTTGGACTACCCGCATCTACGGGAAAATTCGCGATCAGCTCTTGGGTCGGCTCCGCACACAAGAGCAGATGACTGAACAAGACGAAATGCAGATTCCCCAAGCTCATGATACCGACGATAACCAAGATATCGGCCTCATTTCTACTTTCCTTAAGTAGAAAGGAGTGCAGAAAACTGACGGGACTTCTAACGGGACACAACGCATGTGAAAAACACATGAACGCAATCGACCTGGCCGAAAGCGCCTTATGTTCTGCCTGATACGAAGAAACTGGCACCACAGAGCACTATCTCTGTGACTGTCCAGCATTTTCTAGAATTAGAAGGCAGATCTTTGGAACAGGCGTGATGAGAGAGGATCAGCTTCACTCTTTATCACACAATTGCCTTCTTAGATTCAATAATGAATCTAAGAAATATCATTAAAAACCAGGGAACTGGGTCACAGCACAATGTATATAACCCTGTCTGAGTGATGTGACTCTATTTTTATCCCAAAAAAACAAAAAAAAACGGTTAGCCAACTGGTAATTGCATGTTATTTTGCAGTTACCTTTGTTCTACCATCGGGAGAAAGATAACCGGCAGATTAATATCTGTGTGAAGTACATGTGACATGACATCCCTTTCTAACTAAAACATTGCGCTCATTTAAAAATAGTCTTGCTGTCTCATTGCCAGACCAAAAAAATATTTTACAGAAAATTAAAACAGTATTGCCATAATTATTTTTTTTTCATATATTTTTATTCAGTATACTAAATTAAACAATTATTTTAAAACAATCAATTAAATTAATATAAATTATAACTTATTGTCCACATCGTCGTTAAAGACGTCTTTCTGATTCATGTTGTTCATTATTTCACGAATTTTCTGTTGTGTCGCAGCTCATCATCGGGGCACTGTACGAGCGTATGAGCGCCGGTGACATCATAACTACGTGCACACGTGAAGCTGCGTCCCAGCTTGATAATTGGATTTTCTCCTTCTTGAAGCTCTTAATTATTTTGTTGCCATTCCTGAATTTTCAAAGTGTCCTATGACAGAAGTTTATGATCAATGAATTAGTCATATTTTTGCAGACCAGATACCTGGCCAATATGTTGTCCTGTATCCAACGCCTCAGTCTTGCTTATCTCTAGTAAATAAATTCTGCATAACAACTCTTTTCCGTTTATTTTTCTTTCAATAATTTCTTTGGTATGCGAGTCAGTTCGAACTATCGATACTAATCGGTTAGAGATCTTTTGCTGGGAAACCGGTTTCCTGGTTTCCTCATATTAATGTAGTAAATTATAACGAAAATTGTAAAAATTATATTTACACAGCAAGGTTGTAAATCATATTCATATCGGTACTGATACATTTTTATGAGTGTAAATAATGCATAAAAAAACCTGTATTTATGGACCTAATGCGTGTTAGAAAAGAACAACAGAACGGGAAATTCAATAAGTATTTTCAAGGGGCGAATTCAGCAAAATTGAGTACTCAAAATGAAAACGAAAGTTGAACGAATGTATACCATGGGAGATGTCATTTCAATTGCATGTAATTAAAATTCACATTTTTATTCACCAACTAAATTCACATTTTTTCTGTTGTACAATCCACCCTCTTGCATATTTTATTTAAAAAATACAAGTTTTCTTTTCTTGATTTTAGAGTCTTCTAAAATGGCACAGACAAGAGCGTACGTGTCAGCGTCTTGTTACACACATAGATGTGTGTGCTAAACGTCATTTTTACACACTTCAATGTGTTCATATACAGAGCATTGCATTTAGCATTTTAAAGGTGTTTTTATTTGTAAAAATTAGTGAATTAATAGCGATAAATATTAGAATTAAGAACTTTGTTTAGAAACACTGTACTAAATTTATATATAAGAATCTTTGTTTCATAGTTTTAATGTTCTGATATTTGTATAGAAAATAAAATTATTTTCATTCTCGTTTTTTCACTGAATCGGCCTGTTTAATAAAAGGTTATGGGCCCAGGCCTGTAAACGGGAATCATATAAAAAGTTAATTTTGTGATTATTGGAACGAGGACGACAGCTTTGGACATTGTAATGGCTTGCATCGCAACAATGGAAAAGTATGAAAAGCTGGTTGGATCTGCGAACTGGATGACGTGGTGTTTTGCGATTGAAGCGCAATTAAGACTCGAAGGACTGTGGAAGTACGTAGATGGTGCCACTACTGCTGTTGCGGCTGATGCAGCGAGTAATGCTGCAGATGCATCTGGTGATGATAAGGCGAAGTGTCGACTAATTTTATCGTTGGATAAATCGCTGTATGTGTATGTGAGAGATTGCACAACTGCGAAGAATGTGTGGAAGACGCTAAAGCACCTTTTCGAGGACTCTGGTCTGGACAGAAAGGTAGGATTGCTGCAGAAGCTATGTTCTGTCCAATTGGAGGACTGCAGTTCGGTGGAAGACTACGTGTCGCAGATTGTAATAACTTCGCAGAAACTAGGATCAATTGGCTTCGTCGTGAATGACGAGTGGCTGGGTTGCTTGTTGCTGAAAGGACTTCCAGATACTTATCGTCCAATGATAATGTCACTCGGAAGTTGCGGAACAAAAATTACGGCGGATTCCATTAAAATGAAGCTGCTGCAAGACGTACGCATGAAGACGCATTTGAGAAATGGCATAAACGATTTGGCCATTTACACACGGACGGCTTGAAAATATTGAAAAGTGGTCTAGTCACTGGCGTGAATTTTTCAGGAGGAGCTGCTACAAAAGAATTGTGTGAAGGTTGTGCACAAGGCAAACACATTCGTGGAAGTTTTTCGAATGCTGGAAGTAGAGCTGCCAAAATTCTGGAGATCGTGCATACCGACGTTTGCGGCCCAATGGAAGTCAAATCTTTGGGTGGAAGCAGGTATTTTGTTATTTTAGTGGATGACTTCAGCCGCGAGATTTTCGTTTACTTCATGAAAAACAAATCCGAAGTATTCGAAAAGTTTAAAGAGTTCAAGACTATGGCTGAAACTCAATCTGGTGCGAAACTAAAGGTCCTGAGGAGCGACAACGGCACTGAGTACAACAACAAGGATATGCAGAAATACTTGAAGAAATTTGGAATCATCCATCAAACGTCAGTTCCATACAATCCGGAACAAAATGGTTTGGCAGAGCGAGTCAATAGAACACTGACAGAAAAGGCAAGGTGCATGCTGAATGATGCGAAGCTTCCGAAACGATTTTGGGCAGAAGCAGTGCAGACGGCAACATATGTAGCTAACAGAAGTCCGCATAAATCGCTGAAGCTTACTCCTGAAGAAATGTGGTCTGGTCGGAAGCCAGATGTTAGCCATTTGAGGATATTTGGATGTTTGGCGATGGCATTCATACCAAAGCAGAAGCGCCAAAAATGGGATGCTAAATCTAGAAAATGCATTTTCGTAGGCTACGGAATAACATCGAAGGGTTATCGAATTTACGACGTCAAAAGTAATGAGGTCGTCGTAAGAAGAGATGTCCAATTCGAAGAAAATATAAAGGCATTTTCTTTGTTGCGTGAGTCAGAGAAAGATTTTTATTTTTTCCGTTACCCTCCGTTGAACAATCAGGAGGAATCCAGAGAGGAGTCAACAGCCGACGATTTTGATTCCAGTTCATTGTCATTCAATTCTTTACCAGAAAATAACAATGAAGTGGGGGAAATCTACGACGTTTATGAGTATGATGGCGCAGTTGGAGAAACAATGCCGGAGACACCTGCAGTCAGGCGCAGCGAGCGTATTGCAAAGCAGAAAACAAGTTGGGTTGGTTTTAAAGCTGTCTTACCAGAGGACGAGCCGGATTCAATTGAGGAAGCTTTATCTGGTGCTGAATGTGAGAAATGGAAAGCGGCTATAAATAGTGAACTGAGGTCGTTAGATGATAATGAAACGTGGTTCGCAGTTCCTAAACTATCTAACTGCAATATTATCCAAACTAAGTGGGTCTTCAGAAGAAAGAAGGAGCAAAATGACAGCATTCGCTACAAGGCAAGACTTGTAGTTAAAGGTTATACACAGCGCAAAGGAGTCGACTACGAAGAAACATTTTCTCCGGTAGTACGCTATACGTCAGTGAGATACCTGTTTGTTCTCGCTGCACGTTATAATCTTGAAAATGAGCAAATGGATGCTGTGACTGCATTTTTGCAGGGAAATCTTACAGAAGACGTGTACATTGAACCACCTTCCGTTATTCAAGTGCAGAAAGGATATATACTGAAATTGAAGAAGACGCTTTATGGACTGAAGCAGGCTAGTTTTGTGTGGAATCACAAATTGGATGCAGCGTTGCAGGAGTACGGATTACTTCGTTCTAAAGTTGATCCGTGCATTTATTATCACGTTAATGATAATAAAATGATGTATTTGGCGCTGTATGTCGACGACATGTTGTTCTTTAGCAATGACCCAAAGTTCCGAGATGACTTGAAGGAAAAGTTGATGAAAAATTTCAAAATGAAATTTCTTGGAAAAGCTAAGCAGTGTTTAGGCATGCGGATCACTGGTGATGATGGCAACATTTACCTGGATCAAGAAGACTACATCCAAGGCATGCTACGAAGATACAATATGGAGAATTGCAATCCCATATCAACTCCAATGGACTTGAGAAAGAAGACGCAATTGACGAATCGATGAAAGATGTGCCGTATCAGCAGGCTATTGGCAGCTTGTTGTTTGCAGCGCAATGCACACGTCCTGATATTTGTCAATCAGTCAATTTCCTGAGCAGGTTTAATAAAAATCCTGGCAGAAAACACTGGATGGCTGTGAAGCGAGTTTTTCGATACTTGAAGGGAACAGCTGGAGTGAAGTTGGCATTTTCTACAAAAGGAACTCAAGATATCGTGACTTATTCTGATTCTGATTGGGCAAACGATGCAGAAGAGCGCAGATCGGTGACAGGTTATATCAATCTACTTCAAGGTGGTGCAATTTCGTGGAATAGCAAACGTCAGCCTACTGTCGCTTTGTCCACGACCGAAGCTGAATACATGGCTCTATCAGCAGCTACACAGGAAGTGATTTGGTTACGAGCGCTTGAAGCGGAGATGAACGTGAACTTTAAGTCTGATGAACCAAGTAAGATTTACTGTGACAACCAAAGTGCAGTGCATTTGGCCTCAAATGATGCATATCATCCACGTTCGAAACACATTGATATCCGGCATCATTTCATAAGGGAAAAGAAGAAAAATAATGATGTGACGTTTTGCGGAATATCAACTAATCATATGTTGGCAGATTTTTTAACAAAACCAGTTTGTTTGGATAAACATAAATACTTTTCTAAACAAATAGGTTTGCGATTTGTATAAATACAAGTCGAGTGGGGGTATTAGAATTAAGAACTTTGTTTAGAAACACTGTACTAAATTTATATATAAGAATCTTTGTTTCATAGTTTTAATGTTCTGATATTTGTATAGAAAATAAAATTATTTTCATTCTCGTTTTTTCACTGAATCGGCCTGTTTAATAAAAATAAATATAGCAAATGTACTACTCATAAATCAGATTTCTATTATGTTTACATAAAATTTCAAACATACATGTTAATGCCTCCAAAATTATTTTAGGAAGAGCCATTTTTTTTAGCAGCGTGTATGAAGACCGCTATCGATTTTATTTTCTTCAAATCCTACACTCTACATGTGATTAAAAAGGTTTAGTAATTTGACTTTGAACATTTTTGAATATGAACAGAAGAGGAGTCAAAAGTGTAGCGAAGGTCAGTACTGGTCAGCAGCCGGATTCTGTTCGATAACGAGTGTTCACTTTAGAATAACGAGTACGTCGGAATTTTTTTGCTTACTCGCTCGTGAAATGTGACTAAAAGTAATGAACTAGCATTTGAAAAAGGGGTATTTAAAAACACACACACAGAAAATCCTCTTGGCATGAGGTTAATTGAACCAACGTTTCAGTGTTGCCACCGAAATACATTTGTTGTGACCTCATGTCATTAAAATGAACGTACTATTTCTTACTCTAACCGAAATGTTAGTTCACGCAACTGTACGTTCAGTTGTCGTAACCTCATGATTGCATTTTTCATTCTGCCAAAATTGACATTCTTTAATTTGTTACGGCAATTGAGCACGTTGTTGTATCAACAAATTAAATGAAAATTTTTCACAAGTGGCAAACAATAGGAAATTCATTAATTAAGTAAAAATTCTAAATAATGAATGAATTCAATACAAATTGCTGTTTAGCTATATAAATATAATAAAAATATGTGACCATATGTGGCATTATAAATAGTTTTTTACTTAGTTGAATTATGATGAAATAAAATATTAAATGTTTCTTTGTTGCAGCCGAAATACATTTGTTGTAACTTCATGTCATTAAAACGTGCCATATCTTACTCTAACCGAAATTTAAGTCCGCGCAACTGCACGTTCGGTTTTCATAACCACATGATTGCATTTATCATTCTGGCAATATTTGACTTTTGTGCATTTGTTACGGCATCTGAGTACGTTATTGTATCAACAAAATAAATGACAAACGGCAACCTCATGTCTATCAGCAGTTCGGTTGCCAGTTTCTTTCCAAAAATTATGGATACGTGCAAAAATAAATAAACGTCAAAAATGTTCACAAGTGGCAAACAATAGGAAATTTATTAATTAAGTTACATTGTGAAATAAATATATAAAATATTAATAAAATAATATATTTATTCAATACAAATTCCTTATTACTATATAATATAAATAAAAAATATGTAACCATATGTGCCAATAGAAATAGTTTTATTATTTATTGGTTATGAGGAAATTAAAATAAGTGCATGCAGATACATGTATCATTTCATAGTGTTTTTTTTTAGGGAACAGGAATTAGTAGACATACTTCTAGCTGTGTGGGCGACATATTTACGCAACTAATACATATAGGATACATAAGTTTTATATACATAAATAACTTTGTTATAATAAAATTTCAATTGGAGGTTTAAAAAACCTCATACTCACTGAGTACGAGGTTGCGACAACCTCATGTACACCAATTTGGAGGTTGTCACAACCTCATGATTGCCGTGGAGGTTATCCCAACCTCGTGTTCACCGGTTAGGAGGTTGTCACAACCTCATGATCACCGAATTAGAGGTTGGCACAGCCTCATGTTCACCGATTTGGAGGTTGCCCCAACCGAATTAGGAGGTTGTTGCAACTACCATATCAGTTGTTGCCACAACCGAATGATTCAGAAAGGCAATTTGCCGCAACAAATCAGTTGCCGCAACAAATCAGTTTTCTGTAACCATCTATAGCAATTTATATTGTTAATTATATTAATGTCCTTTAATCCGCGATCTAAACTCATGACTACACTCAGAAGAAAATGTACCATTAAGTACTTTATGGTACGACCTTATGGTTCATGTATTAATAGTTTTTTCTTTTTAAATCAAAAGTTTTCTAATTATTTCAATAGTATTTGAAAAATTCACTACCATAAATTTAAATGTTTCAATTTAATTATTTTAAATAGAATAAATACTGTTGTTTTAATGGTTTCCTCCTATAATAATAAACGTGGTCTAAAAAACGTAAAACGAATACAATCATGTTCGTTTTGTACGTCATTCTGCGTGTTTACCCAAAATGGTCGCATGTATTTTTTGTAATAATCCACAATATTAAACGTGACATTAGTAAGGACTCAATGTATTTAATGTAAATAAATTATATTTATATATTTATTTATATTTATATTTTTATTTAGTACAGAAAATAAATAATACATCGAACTTCTGTTATGGCAACGGACTCAAAAATAACTGCAGACTCAAGTACTACAATCAATTATTGGAAACCAAAACAAACATTAAATGTTTTATAATCTTTTGCAGCAAGAAGTGTCTTTTTATGTATGTGTTGTAAAAGTGAATATCAATTTCGACATATAAATAAAAAAGATTATACAATAAATTAACTAAAATACATTTTTGTTTTAATAAATTATTAGGAAAATGTAATTCTTCTTTACCATAAAATTAATAATACGTATCATTAAATTTGAATAGATCTTTCTTATTGTAATTAAAATATCACATTATACAATTTATGGTACAACCACACATTGTATTAACAGTTTCAATATTACTGAACTAATGGGACGCATCCTATTGACCAATTTTAATGGTATAAATTATTGTTTTTCTATTGAAATACTATCAATTTACCATGATTTTTTTCTGGGTGTATACTTATTGAAAGAATAAAAAAAATTAGAAAAAAAAAATTGCCCTGGCAGATTCGAAACTGCGATTCTGAACTATATTTAGTAAGTATGGTTTACAATTTTATTTTTTATGGTTAAAAATTATTAAATAATCTGAGATTAAACTATTTGAGTTTTAATTTTAAACCTTTATGGTTTAAACATATTAAATAAACAGAAAAATAAACTATTTGAGTTTAATTTTTAAACGCTATTGGTTTAAAATTATTAAATAAACAGACAAATAAACTATTTGAGTTTAAATTTTAATACAATCGGATTAAATTTAAATTGTTAAACCATTTGGATTATTTTATAAACTAAAAAAATTACTTTTCCATGTTTAATAAGAAATATATTAAATTTAAATCTGAAAAGTTTAAAAATGGGTGTAAACTATTGGTAAGTTTTAAAATTAGACATAAAAGTATTGAAATCATCTGTAATCCAAAGAAGGTTTTAAAAAATATTCCAACATTTTTTACCGTGTAACACAGTTATTATATTATAACACGGTTAAAAATATTGGGTTATTTTTTAAACTTTTTTGGATTGTATATATGTCCCGACCAAAAAAAGATTATATTGTAATAAAAATTAAAAAAAAGTTTGTAATACCTATCTGCATTACATTGTAATACATGTTGTATTACTTTGCATGTAATCCTACGTGATTAAAATTAATGCTGAAAGAGATTGAAAATACGGATTTATTTGTAGAAAAATTTTAAAAAATATCTATTTTATAAATAATATATTTTTATTATTTTCGTTATTATTTTATAATTAATAACTGTTTCATCAGCGCACATCTTTTCCGCTATAGATCTTCTACAATGTAAAAAATGTTGGAACATTTAGTTGCCAGACCGTGGGACATTACATTTGTGACATTTCTGTGGTATATTTCCCATGTGTGGAATTTTTAATTACAGTGGAAAAGGGACAAATTTGTAAAATAATTTTTTGTGCATCAAGTTTGAATTCTACACAGACAGAACTCAACAACGGATATTTCAATTATAAACGTTGTACATTTATAAAATGTACATGATTAAAAACATTGATGATAAACAAAACAAAATTAATTATGAACATTTTATCCCTAGAAAATGTGTCAAATTAACTTTTTTAATGATGATTTGACAAATAAAAAATTCAAAAACAGATAAAAAAGCAGAACAAAGCAAAACATTTTTTTTATACATTTTTGTCGCGTAAGATGTAATTACCTCATATATATTTTTTTAATGATATTGAATTAATTGGTTGGTTTGCAGATTGCAACAATCCACTCCTATAGACTAATACGCTGGACCATAAACTTGGATCCTTGCGGAACTTAGATTGCTTCATCAACTAGGTCATCGCTGAACTCGCTCTACGTAACGAAGAAAATGTTTGGCTAAAAAGATCAAAGTTCTGAAAAACAACAGAATTGTGCGAAATGTTTTTATTCGCATAATGTACACAACTATATTTTTATTGGCAGTATAATAAATGATTAAAATACTTAATATATTGTCCTTTTACATTTTAATTACGTTCGTAATGATTTATCACGTTCATAATAGATTTTTTCAAACTGCATTATTAAAAATTTTAATTATGTACGTAATTAATAACATCACAAACAACTTTGGCGCCATCAACTAGGTCATCGCTGAACTCGCTCTACGTAACGAAGAAAATGTTTGGCTAAAAAGATCAAAGTTCTGAAAAACAACAGAATTGTGCGAAATGTTTTTATTCGCATAATGTACACAACTATATTTTTATTGGCAGTATAATAAATGATTAAAATACTTAATATATTGTCCTTTTACATTTTAATTACGTTCGTAATGATTTATCACGTACATAATAGATTTTTTCAAACTGCATTATTAAAAATTTTAATTATGTACGTAATTAATAACATCACAAACAACTTTGGCGCCAAACATAATTGATTTAAATATGTATATCATTGATATTTCTCTCTGTGTATATATTTTTTTTTTCATTTTTTTGTTATATTTTAATTTGTTTAAAAATCTTATATATTATTTTTAAATAAATGTATTATAAAATTAAAACATATGTTACTGACTACGTCAATTAGAATTTGCAGTCTACGAAATATATGACAATCCGTATTTTTTTAAAACGTACCGTATGTTTTTCAATGCACTCAACGTAGACCACTCCGTTTTATAAAAAAAAAACGGACGTACTGCAGACTACGGAGGTCACTGCGTTTTATTTTAAAAATACGGTCCATTAACGGTCCGTCGATACTGTATCAAAAACGGTTTCGAACACCGTTTTCGATGTCACGTTTTATCCGTTCTTTGTACCGTATATGGCTCCGTAATATCCCAAGTAACCATTAGCTGGATAAAAAGACTTGATAGAGCTCTTACAATGGCATTTGATACAGCTAGTTTTAGTATGGCAGTTTTGGTTAAAATTACAACTTTTATAAAGCTAGCTACATAAAAAGTTTTCAAATACCTTATCCTGCTATAATAAAGCTTATTTACATCTATTGAACAGTTAGCTGCAATTGCAAATCGATATACAGAAAGCTGTTATATCATATTAAACCCACTGTCTACAAACCCTTATCCACCCAAGTAGCACAATCTCCTATATAAATGTGGTGTAAAGCTTTTCACAATATTCTTATTCAGTAATTTTTAACGTGTAAAAGCTCTTAAAGTACTTATACGACTTTTGTATGGTTCAAAGGGCGTAAGTCTATACAGCATATGAATATATAAAAGCTATGTAGATGCCCTTTAAATGCTATTTGATTACTCTAAAAAGGTTTATAGAAGCTTATTCCAACTTTTATACAATTATAAATCTGAAGTATACACAATAAAAGGTTGTATTCATACTTTTTAAAATAACTGTGTAAACATTTTTAGAGTACAGTTATACAATGTTTATACAATAAAATAAAAATAAATATAATTTTATGTTATATATTTTATTGAATAATATATTTTTTTATTTCATTTTTCTGCTCTGAAATTAATTAAAATTAATTGTATTATTTTAAATAAATTATTATTAATTGAAAAAACATTATCTTTACACTATGTTCCACAGTGATTTTAACTCCCTTCCTTCGGATTGCAAAGCCAATACACTTCCACTCGACCACTGTCCATTAATATTGTGCAATTTATTTTGATCTATAATAATCAAACGTATGTATTGGTGAATTAATTATTTAATTGCAACACTCATATTATAATGTTTAAATATCATAATGATGAATTATATGATAAGAATATATATTAATAATAATAAATAAAAATAAAAAAAAATCGCCGCAGGCGGGATTCGAACTCGGGTCCTCGTGCATAGAAGACAGGCATGCTATCGTCGTGACGCCCGTATTAAGGTTGGGTAACAACAGAAGGCACTAATGTCACTGTATATGAGTTGTATTATTAGTTCAATAAACCTTTACACGGTGAATTTAATAGAACTTAAAAGACCTACTGTTACGTAGATACACGATGTTCATACAGTTTTATGCCATTTAACGTTTACTTTCTCAGTTGATTGTGCTACTTGGGCAGCAAGCACAACTACAGCGTATTGGCAGCTAGCTGGAAGAGACCTGTTAACATGCTAATATTGTAAATGTAAATGTATGTAAATGTGTTTGACATAATATAAATTTATTTTTATAATTTTGAGAAAATAAGAAACATTTTCGACTTTCACAAAAAGAATGATTGTAATAAAGTAAGGGTGGGTGTGTTTTAAGTAGTATTGTGTGGACGCCTATGCCATTATTGTGGAGTTATGAATCGTGTGATGACGCCTTGCAAGCCCCTTCTGCGTTCAAGTAGTTGCGAGTGGTCAGATGAAGATTACTCCCCACAGACCATGCAACAAGACTTGGGCATTTTTGATCCATCAGGAATCACTTTTCGATAGCATTATTAACTATCATAATAATTCCCTTGCATCGTTTAAATGACGTACATTTTTAAACATTATCTGTTTGACGTTTCATATATATTTATGCAAACTTCCACAATATACGAAAGGAAAACTAAAAAAAAACGAAACTATTGTCCCTGAAGTAAAATATATGATGTGTCTGATCGGTCTAAGCAGCACCTTCAATTTCATGAAATGAAAAAGACCCAGGGTCAATTCCGCAAAATGGTAAAATTAAGAAATGATTTTTAAATAAATAAAATACAAATAATAGTAATACGGTTGCATATTAACTGTTGAAGTTGCATATTTGTGCTCAAAAGAAAAAAAATATTTTTTTAATAAAAAAAAAAAAAAAAAAAATTGGCAGTGCTGAGATTTATAAATAATAGTTTGGCGCTACAGTCCTGTACAGAACTTCGGCCGAGCTCTCTCACCATTTTGAGCTGTGCGTGTTATATTTGTACTCAAAGTGGTGGGACCTACAGTTTATTGCCGAATCCGAACGGCGGGTGAGAGCTTTTCATAGGCAATGTTTTTCATAGGCAATATGAAAAGATGTTGTTAGCCCCAGTCCAGGCTTGAACCGGGGACCTTTCGGCTCGCAGTCCAACGCACTAACCACTGAGCTACCGCGGCTGAGATTTGAACCGGTACTCAAAAGTTAGGAATCAGGCACTCTACCACCTGAGCTATTGATACAAATTTTTATCCAGGGAAATTTGCTTATTTAAATAACATTAGCTGTAGTAGGACTGTATAATAAGCAGGATAAAGTCTTATTGAGCTTATACTTCGTTAGTTGTTTAATTACGCCAAAAAGATGGCATAAGGGTTTGAATTAGGTTTGAGAGTTGCTTGTACAGCATTATCGGTTTTATAACAAATTGGAAAAGCAATTTCACAACCCTTAACCATCCATATTAAACAACAAATTGTTACTTGGGTCGGTAAATTTACGGAATCTGATTCCGTATATGCTGTACCGTTAACGGCAACGATGTAAATGAAACTCGTTAGAAATTCACCTTTTAGATAGCATTTTGAGAATGCAAATAAGTGAAGATAAGAAAAACATCCTTTTAGGTATCATTTCGTATAATGTTCTACTTAGGTACTTATAAAAATATTTCCCCTGGACTAACTATATGATAATTTTAAAAAGTTAACGATATCCGAATGTTGTCGTCAAAGTGATCAAAAAGGTATCGGAAAGACTTACGTGTGTCCGCTTCTTTGTTGATTTAAGTCAACTATTAAAAGGCATCATCAGAAAGTTGTCCTCTAGACAACCGATAAGATAGCTTAAATACAGGTTTTAGTTAACCCTTTTAATTTCCAATACACATGTAAAATATGACAACAAAATATTATCAATGTATAGATTGTCAATCGATTATTTACTTTTCCAAAAATTGATAAAATATTCAAATAACAAACTAATACATATCAAATAAATATAAAAATAGACAATAATAATGAAAAACCAAAAGCTATGTTTTAAATTTAAATGCATTTTTATTTGACATTATTTTAGCTGCACTGTTTGTTACTGCCACAGTCACGTCCTGAGACACCGCCTCACACGGTAGAATGACGCCTGTAGTAAGTAACTGCCCACGAACATTTTCAATTTCATAGACCCGATTATGTAGCGATTCATAAACGCAATTTACTCGTCACGGTTAATATTTTTACTATCAATCGTACATTTTTGCCCACACAAAATACACGGAACACAAAAAACGCTAACAGCAAACGGTATGAAGCAGCAAAAAAAAATTAGTGCCAAGATAACATTTCGTATTTTGTTCTAGTTGGGTAGATAATAATATTTAAAAACTAAAATATTTTTACGAGTTGGGGAAGAGTGAGAAGATTTTTTAAGACAATGCTTTGGTTTTGAGGTTTGCCATTGTCTTGACAGTCCCCAGTCAAGATTTGAACTTGCGCTACAGGGTTTCCAGTGCACTAGAGCCATCGACACGACCTTCAGAATTGAAATATTAAAGATTTAGGTTGTTTTAATTAAAATAAATAATTACTCAAGAAACATTTATACGGAGCATACACACACTGAATCACAATACCGTCATTGACGGTGCATTGATAAAATATCCGTCGTAGCATATACGATTACGCACCGTTAACGTGCCGTCAAATCGGACGACTTAGACGTTAGAATTCCGTTTTACTCCGTATGATTACGGTACCGTTGAAACGGAGTACTCCGTAAATTTTCCGTTTATACTCCAACTCAACGGCACCGATTTTCTACCGTTATTAGCGTACATTTCAATTCATTTGACTTTGTACACATGGACAATAAGCTCGGAGTATCACAGTCGGTGAATGCATCTCCGGAAGGCCAAAAAAGATAGGTGAATATAATATTAATAAAATATGCTTTTATTAAAAACATTTTTGCTGAATTTACATACATTTACAGTCCCATATTTTGAGAATCTTCGATGGTTTCAAACGTCTTTCAATTCAAAAAGGACTATATCAAGGAGCTCATATAAATGGAAAATATGCGATGCCAAATTGTCTTGAGTTTTTGGCTGATAAACCTCCATCACTAAACATTGCAGCATGCAAAGAGACTCATTTAAGCCCTATGACAACTGCAATCAGTTAAAGTGATATATCTTTTTTGTAATAAATTATTGTTTTGATCTTTGTTTAGACGAAATCGATGATGGAAATACCATCTGGATTTCAATAGATTACAAAGTTATAAACACCAATTATGTTGTATAGCAAAATTTGTATATTTCATGTTCAATTTCATTCATAATAAGTTTGTTTCTTGGAAAATAAAAATATGCAAAAGGTAATTTTGTATACTATTGCATACATTCCGTTTCTCATACAGATCTACAGTCCATTTACGGACCGTCGAAATGCAATCTCAGCTGACTCACTCCGTATTTTGCCCAGAATAGCGGTCCGTTAACGGACCGTCAAAACGTATTATCAATGGATGCACTCCGTATTTCATCCAGTATGACGGGCCGTAAACGAACCGTCGAAACGTACTCTCGACGGATTTGGCATCCGTTTCGATGTTCCTCTTTATTCCTCTTTATCCATGTTTACGGAATCGTATTCCGTATTGCCATTCCGTATAGGGAACCGTTAACGGACCGGGGGTATGTACTTAATATGCTGTATATCCCTTTCTTACAAGTATATAGCATGCTAGTTGAGTTGTAGATTCTAAATATGAGGCCGACTTTTTTTTGCTTAAATAAAATATTTGAAGAGGTTTTGAAACATGTTTGTGTATTCCCAAATACGTTCCGCAAGAAGCGAACGTGAAATAATTTGACATCAGAATAAACTGTGAAGTTGTTCCCGTTGCTATTCCGTCAGTACCAGGAAAGAAGTTATTCTAAAATAGCTTGACATCAGAATAAACTGTGAAGTTGTTCCCGTTGCTATTCCGTCAGTACCAGGAAAGAAGTTATTCTAAAATAGCTTGCTATAGAATTGGATAGAGATACAGAACTTGGTTCGACTCTCTCTCATATTTCCATCTTCAACCGATAAATTTAAATTTGTGTACTCTTTATAACTCTCGAATATAAAGTGATTCCTAAAATCATTTCACTAGAAGCTAACGTTGCACGACTCTTTTCTTTCCATTCCAAATAAATGTAGTTCTAGGAGTTGTTCTTTTCGGAAGAACTTGCCATAAAATCTGCTGGGAATAGCTTATTGTATATTTGAAACTGATTTGAAAAACACACTAGATCTTAAAGGCACTTTTGATTATTTTTCAAAGGCATATTGGGTAACGATAGTACCATTTTTTTCGAGAATGCTTTCGTTCTCGTATATCGTATCGTTAACGATAGACGAAAACGACAATAGTTTCCGTTCAAACGATAACCTTTGCGTTCGCAGAAAATCGATAGGCTCAAAGTAGCATTTCGTATTTTGTTCTACACCATTTCCAGATTGAATTCAGAAAGGGTCAGATTGATTTCAGAAGTTGTCATATTGAATTCAGAATAGTCAAACTAAATTCAGAAACGAACAAATGGAATTCAGATTACTCAAATTTAATTCAGAAAATGTCATATGAAATTCAGTGTAGACAAATTGAATTCAGAAAAGGTAAAATTATTTCAGATACGGTCAAATGGAATTCAGATTAGTCAAACTAAATTCAGAAAAAAATCAAATTATTTCATAATCGGTTATATGGAATTCAGAATAGTCAAATTAATTTCAGAAACGGACAATTTAATTCAGAAACAGTCAATTGGATTTTAGATTATTGAAATTGAATTCAGATAGAAAAAATAAAATTAAGAAATGGACAAATGGAATTCAGAATAGACAAACTGAATTCAGAAACAGTCATATAGAATTCAAAATAATCAAATTGAATTCCGAAAAAAACAGTTTGAGTTCAAAATAGTCAGCTTTATTTCAGAAAGAGTCAAATTGAATTGATAAATGAACAAATATAATTCAGAAAGAAACATTTGATATTCATAAACAGGCAGATGTAATTAAAAAAAAAATAAAACACTTTGATTACTGATAGGGGTCATTTGAAATATATACTGTTTTGAAAAAAACAAAGTTGCAATTTTTTGCTTTTTAAAATGCACAATATGTACAAAATAATTAAAAGCAAAATGGAATTCAATGATATTTGGGCTATTTGTCGTGTCTCGATGAAGACTAAAATCGCGTGTCGTATAATACCATTCAGAAATCTCAACTTGTCCAATATGCCGCGTTAATATCGATGGTAAGCATTTGATATACAATGAAAATAATGTTCATATATTCTGCACAGAGAAAAATATCAATGACATACAGGTTTAAATCAATCATGTTTGACGCCAAAGTTGTTTGTTGTGTTATTAATTATATACGTCATAAAAATATTTAATAATGAATTTTTAAAAATTATAGCAAACATTACGGTGGTAATAAAATTTTCCAATTATACAAAAACAAAATATTACACAAAGTACAGATTTCGTCACGAATTCTAGTTATTTTGGCAGTAGATACGTAGCGAAATTTAAATGGAAAACTGTAGAGAATTCCTTGCCCCATGACACAATTTTTCTATATATCGAATCTCAATTTTTTTTTTTTTAAGTTTGAATAGAATTTTTTCAGTTTCAATACAAATTTCTACATACCCAAGAAACAAAACGGTGCCGTATACGGAACAATAATACGGAATACGATTCCGTAAACGTTCCGTTTTCTGGATACGAAAACGGTACAGTCAACGGATAAAGAGGAACATCGAAACGGATTTCGAATCAGTTGAAAGTACGTTTCGACGGTACGTAAACGAACCGTCATACTGGATGACAAACGGAGTGAGTCCGTTGAGACTACGTTTCGACGGTACGTTTACGGACCGTCATACTGGATGAAATACGGAGTAAATCCGTTGATATTATGTTACGATAGTCCGTTAACGGACCGTCATTCTGGACAAACTACGGAGTGAGTCCGTTGAGATTGCGTTTCGACGGTCCCTTAACGTACCGTAGGTCTGTATGAAAAACAGAATGTATAGATTAAAAACACCTTTTTCATACCATACAAAAGTACCTTTTTCATATTATTATTATTTTACATCAAAATCAAAATCATAAAATCAATTAAAACAATGATGATAAAATTAAGCATTAAAATATGACAATATTTCAGAATTAATTAATATACTGTAATTAAACATTTATTCGTTGAATCGCTGTACTAACATCTATCTATTGCTTGACATCAATATCTGTAAATAAAATAAAAAAAATATTATTAATTTTAAGAAAAATAATTAAATCTCAAGAATGGATTTTAACATCAATAGAGTTTAAAATCCATATAAAGAATAATATAGTAATTAAAAATGCTTAGTAAAAAACTAATATTTAAATGAATGCCTCACACCAATTCAAAATTTAATTCGACTAAGACAATTTTTTTTCAATTGTGTGGAAATAATTGTAAAACAAAATAATTTACAAATTATATAATTTACAACAAATTATACTACAAAATTATCCCCTTCCCGCAACGTTTAAAAATACCACAAATGAGAAAACTATCTTAGAGTTGGCAACTACGCCACAAATAGTAAATGTCCTACAGAATGGCAACCAAAGACTACTGTCATTTACTTATTAATGACATTTACTTACATTTGTTGTTAATAATTTGAAATCAGATGCGCGTTTTTAGTGCAAGGCGACAACGACTAGCCATAGCAATTGCGCACCATCAAGCCACCGACGAATCATTTCTGAGCAACAGCTCTTCGTAAAATGACGAGTCGTCGCCTCTCGTGTAGTATCCCAGTGTATTCTCAGCTCCGCTCGGAAGTATTCTGAACTGTGGTATGCAACCATGTCGTGTCAGATCAACCTTTTCCGTTTTGAACTTCTATTCAAAGAGAGATTTTTTAAAAAATGGCTTCTTTTTGTTCTCGTTTGTTTTCGTTCAGTTCATTTCAAAAACAACAAAAAAATAATAAGTTGCCGTCCAATTAAACGTCAAAAAATTTATTAAATAGAAAATTTTCGTGCGACTAAAGGCTAGATATCAAAAAATTGTAAGTTTTTCATTTTAATTAATTTATTTTATAAAATAATATTGTACATTCTTATTTTTAGAAAATTTAAAACAAATAAATGGTCATGAATGCAAAATATTGCAAAACATCGCAGGTGATGTCGCCGGAATATTTTGTTGCACGCACGCCCACAATACAGACCACGCCTTTTGAAAGTGTGGCCAGCGGCGGTCCGGTGCCCAGTTCAAATGTGATATAAAAGCGCTGATATTCACAGAAGCGGTATGATGAGTATTTGCAGACAATTTTCATTTAATACTATATTTATTGAATTTGCAGTTTAGTGCCGGATGATTCATCGGTGTCACTGTTATGGAATATGAAAATGCACTAAACATGATGATAGAGAAGGCGAGAAATGCAAAGTTTCCATGGCTGCGTCGCAAGACAATCGAGGAACAAAACTATTGGCAGAATGTGAAGCGTGAAATTCGACAGTTATGGCAACAATTGACTCCGGGTGAAAAGGTCCCATATGTGCATTGAATCTGATAGTGTTTGGTCTTTGGCATGTTCCCGCTATGAAGCGCACCATGATGATCTATTTTTGTTCAAATCCCGCAGGACGTGCGGTCTGCTGGCCGATGTTTCTGTCGACATTCAGTCACGACTCGTTGTTTCACATATTTGCTAATATGTATGTGTTGCACAGTTTCACCAATGCAGCGGTAATGGCGCTGGGCAAAGAGCAATTTCTAGCGGTGTATTTAAGTGCTGGCGTCATAGCGAATATGTCCAATGTCATTTCCAAAGCCATCACCTCGCAGGCTGGGCTCTCATTGGGAGCGATTAGTATTTAATAGAAAGCCTTAAAAGATGAGATTCGAATGTTAAACAGGGAGTGAACTGTTTAGTTTTCGGTTCTTTCTTATGTTTCAAGATGACCTGTTTTCGGAAATGGTTATTTTTTCCACATTTTTATCAAAAAAATATATATTTATATATTTATATATTTATATATTTATATATTTATATATTTATATATTTATATATTTATATATTTATATATTTATATATTTATATATTTATATATTTATATATTTATATATTTATATATTTATATATTTATATATTTATATATTTATATATTTATATATTTATATATTTATATATTTATATATTTATATATTTATATATTTATATATTTATATATTTATATATTTATATATTTATATATTTATATATTTATATATTTATATATTTATATATTTATATATTTATATATTTATATATTTATATATTTATATATTTATATATTTATATATTTATATATTTATATATTTATATATTTATATATTTATATATTTATATATTTATATATTTATATATTTATATATTTATATATTTATATATTTATATATTTATATATTTATATATTTATATATTTATATATTTATATATTTATATATTTATATATTTATATATTTATATATTTATATATTTATATATTTATATATTTATATATTTATATATTTATATATTTATATATTTATATATTTATATATTTATATATTTATATATTTATATATTTATATATTTATATATTTATATATTTATATATTTATATATTTATATATTTATATATTTATATATTTATATATTTATATATTTATATATTTATATATTTATATATTTATATATTTATATATTTATATATTTATATATTTATATATTTATATATTTATATATTTATATATTTATATATTTATATATTTATATATTTATATATTTATATATTTATATATTTATATATTTATATATTTATATATTTATATATTTATATATTTATATATTTATATATTTATATATTTATATATTTATATATTTATATATTTATATATTTATATATTTATATATTTATATATTTATATATTTATATATTTATATATTTATATATTTATATATTTATATATTTATATATTTATATATTTATATATTTATATATTTATATATTTATATATTTATATATTTATATATTTATATATTTATATATTTATATATTTATATATTTATATATTTATATATTTATATATTTATATATTTATATATTTATATATTTATATATTTATATATTTATATATTTATATATTTATATATTTATATATTTATATATTTATATATTTATATATTTATATATTTATATATTTATATATTTATATATTTATATATTTATATATTTATATATTTATATATTTATATATTTATATATTTATATATTTATATATTTATATATTTATATATTTATATATTTATATATTTATATATTTATATATTTATATATTTATATATTTATATATTTATATATTTATATATTTATATATTTATATATTTATATATTTATATATTTATATATTTATATATTTATATATTTATATATTTATATATTTATATATTTATATATTTATATATTTATATATTTATATATTTATATATTTATATATTTATATATTTATATATTTATATATTTATATATTTATATATTTATATATTTATATATTTATATATTTATATATTTATATATTTATATATTTATATATTTATATATTTATATATTTATATATTTATATATTTATATATTTATATATTTATATATTTATATATTTATATATTTATATATTTATATATTTATATATTTATATATTTATATATTTATATATTTATATATTTATATATTTATATATTTATATATTTATATATTTATATATTTATATATTTATATATTTATATATTTATATATTTATATATTTATATATTTATATATTTATATATTTATATATTTATATATTTATATATTTATATATTTATATATTTATATATTTATATATTTATATATTTATATATTTATATATTTATATATTTATATATTTATATATTTATATATTTATATATTTATATATTTATATATTTATATATTTATATATTTATATATTTATATATTTATATATTTATATATTTATATATTTATATATTTATATATTTATATATTTATATATTTATATATTTATATATTTATATATTTATATATTTATATATTTATATATTTATATATTTATATATTTATATATTTATATATTTATATATTTATATATTTATATATTTATATATTTATATACCTTTATACTTATATATTTATATATACATATATATATATATATATATATATATATATATATATATATATATATATATATATATATATATATTTATATATATTTATATATATTTATATTCTTCTTTTATTAATTCATTGTTAATTTTTGTACAGATACATGTCGGAGGAAATTGCTGAAAAAACGCAGTTACAAACAGAATTTATCTACCGTCATCTTCAGAAAATGCAGCAAAAATTGTTCTTTAATCTTCGGACTCTTTATTCATTTTCAATTTATATTATAGTCATTTTTTGTGCATATTAATGTTTATAATATTGTAATTTATCTCTTAATGTAAACTGCACTTCAGTATAAAAAACTTATTGTAAAAAACATACTTTAAAAAACACTGTAATAAAAAAAAAATATAAAAAATGTCTTAGCTTACGTCCGACATTGCTTTGAATGTCTGTTCTAAAAGTCTGACCAAAATGTGTCATCAGCTTTGCTTCGCTCGTTTCTGATTGGCTGATTTTGAATATTTTTCGTTTTTACTCTCTCTGTTTTGTACGTAATTTTTCTCAGACATACTTCAGAAAAATAGGTGAGATGTCTATGTCGCGTTAAGTCTGATACAGCACCTATTTAATTCGTAAATCTGAACAAGTTTCGCACACTTTTGTCAGCGATGTCTTACGTTTTGATCGTAAATACGTCGTAATTACGAACGAACGCAGCAGTGGGATGCGTTCAATATGTTATGTGTGCTAAGGATTTTTATTTCCCACGATGGTTTGCCGGCAATGTATCATTTGGATTTAGTTAGTTACTTATCTAGAATAATTTAGTTACCATTAAATGTTTCTTAATTTGTATGTGTATTTCCACTTACATTCTTTCTATTCCACATGCACGTCTTTTACACAATCTGGCAATAGCTGTTATTCTGATTGAATATTTTTTAAAATTAATAGCAAATTAAGAAATCCAGTACTAACGGAAGAAAAACGACACCGTTGTAACGGAGTTTTTACGGAAACAATTCGGAGTACTCCGTTTCAACGGTACCGTAAACGACTACAACAAACGGCAATCATACGGAGTAATTTAGAAATACGGAGCAAAATGGAATTCTAATGGAGTCGTCCGATTTCACGGTACGTTAACGGAACGTAATCGTATATGCTACGACGAATACTTGCTCAATACTCCGTAAACATGCCGTCAATGACGGTATTGTGATTCCGTCAGTGTCGTAGACTCAGTAGAAATGTTTCTTGGGTAGATTTCCATTCTTAGCCAAGAGCCGATTCAATTCTATGTATCGATACATATTCGTTTCATGTTAATCTAAAGATCCAGACGAAGTTTTAAAGTGTATTACTTGGGTAATCATGTACATAATTTTATTTATTTTATAATGATAAAAAAAATCATTTTTATTTATACAAATTAATATGCAATTTTAATTCCTACACGGATAGAAAAGATTTGTTTGAATATGTTTGAATGTAATTAAAAAGTAATACGAAATTACCATACATGTATTAGGAATGAAGAGTAATTAAATTATAATCGAAATTAAATTTATTTTTGTTCACGTGTAAACATTATTACATTGTCCAGCAGAATCTGTCAAATTTACAATACCAACATACAATTTTAATTGCATTTGAATAAACTATTTCTTGGCAATTTACTTGGTTAAAACTATGTTTCGAAACACAGAAAACGCTAATCAAATCTAAATACAACGTCTGTTCGCAACGCTCGTCTTAATTCGATAATTTATCGACTGACGAAATTGGCGTTTGAACATATTGATGTTTACAAACAAAAAAAAAAGAATTGGATTTAAATAAATGTATTCTTGCAACATTCTTCTTGTATACGAAGTTGGCACTCGTTGAGCAGAATTTTCTACCTACGGTCACCGAGTTGACACGGCATTTTCTGCGTACGTGTCTTGTTGTTTGTTGAGAAAACGTGTTCGCGTCGGTAATAATTTTGTTATTGGTAAATTAAATAAATATATAAATTGTGTTACAAAAAGTACAAATAGTAACAGAGTATAATATAGTGCAGTATATAATTTCTGAAACTAAAGTGAAAAAACCACAAATAAAAATCTGTGTTTCGATTTTCAAACAGAATTTGGCATGTTTTTTACAAAAGCCTCCGTAAATTCCTTGCCTACGCTATGTGCTGTACTGAGATCAACTGTAATGCCCGATTTACATTGTATCTTCTGTGAGTCTCACTGTATCTTCTAGGGTTGCATTTTTTTAAATTTTCATATAAAAATTGTATTTTTTTGCAACCCTAGAAGTTACAGTGAGACTCACAGAAGATACAATGTAAATGTTCCAAATATAAAGCGAGCCAGGATCATTTGATTTGCTGGTGCAATTGTGCATTCATTGATGCTGTCACTTGTACTTGCAGTTTTAAACGAATTATTTATTTATGCATTTAAAAATTTGTATATGAATTTAAAGATTTTTAATAAAAATAAATAAAAAAAAAACAACATTTTATTTTTATTTTATTTTCAGGATTTCTTTCCAAAAATATTTAAATATGTTTCTATACAAACATGAAACATATTATATTCAGATCGTTCAAAATCATGTTTTATTTTGAACATATTTATGTTTCAGTTCAAATATTTATATTTATTTATGTAGTAATTATTATGTTTCCATTAGAACATTCTCCATTTTAAGGGGCAACATTAAAATGTTTCCGGGATATTATAATGTAAGTCAGAGCTCATTAAAACACTGTTCAAGTCTCAATACAACCCTGTTTACAAATGATTTTTCAGTCAATTATATATTATGTTTACATATATTCCAAACATATATGTTAATGCCTGCAAAATTATGTTTGGGAGAGCCCTTTTTTGCAGCGTGTACACTCTTAGAAAATAATTGTTGAATCTAACAATAAATTAACATTAACAATTGTAAATAATTGTTGGAAACAACAATCGCAATTGCTATTTTTTCGAAATTGATTTTTGAAGCCTAATCTGACGTCTAAAATTAAACGTCAATATTAACAATTGGAATTTTGGATTGTTGAATTGTTATTAGAAATAAAGACTAAATTAACAATCAGATTGTTATAAATAGCAATACTAATTTTTCACATAGCCTACTTCATTCTTTTTTATTAAAATAATAGTACAGTATTTTTATTTTTTTTTATATTGATATATATTATATAAATTGAATAAAATTAAATAATAAATAAGTTATATAGACATTTTTGGATAAATTTGTTGTAGCGGCTTTAAAAGCACTCGAACATAAAAAAATGTAAAAATGCAAATATTCATTAAACTGTGCGAACGGTACGCTTGCACTGCAGCAACAAAATCTTCTTGCCGGTGGGCGATTTAAGCGCCGACACAGCTGCAATGACATTAGTGTCTTGTTGGTATTGCTCATAAATAACGCTTCAGCACGACGCACTTGAATTTCCAAAAGAACATAAAGATAAAATTTGAAACATGGTACAATGAAAAAGAATTAAAAAAGATGGAATTTAAAAGAACCCAAACTTACCGGTTACGGTTAAAACGGCATCGTCTCCATATGCAAAATCTACATTTTAATTATTAGTTTATGCCCTCGCCCTCAAATCGCAAGTGGCATCGTGGGACTGAATTGTCGACGACGGTGATCCTCTGTCGCATTGTAGTAAAATATCTGTGATCTTATTTTTAATATTGACAAAAACAATTCACGATTTATTTGAAATATTTGAAATTTTTGACACAAAAACAAAAGTAATTTTTAAGTATTTTGAAATTATTCGAACATACAATTTTTAGAAATCCAATTGTTGAATTTAACAAAGTAAAATAATTTAACAATCTAACAATACATTTAACAATTTACCTCAACATAATTGTTAATCACAAAAAGCTACAATCATCACTCAAAATATAGGAAAAAAATTAACAATTTTTATTATTATATAAACAACAATCGCAATTGTTAGATTTTAACAATAAATTTCTGAGAGTGTATAATTCATGATGATTTATATTACAAGCATAGTTCTTGGGCAAGATCTTGAGATGAAATAATGAAGTCTTTGTTGTTTACCAACGACAAACTTTCTGCAAGAGTCAAAGTCTTCTATTAGGTTAATGTCGATGCACATTGGGAAAAAAATCAATTTTTATGGCCAAAATTATAAAAAGTTTTCAGATTATCAATTTTTTTTATTTTTTGTAGTAATGTATTTAAGGATATGTTTCTTATATTAAAATGAGGAATAAAAAAAATAAAAATGGCAACTTTCTGCAAGAGTCAAAGTCTTCTATTAGGTTAATGTCGATGCACATTGGGAAAAAATCAATTTTTATGGCCAAAATTATAAAAAGTTTTCAGATTATTAATTTTTTTTATTTTTTGTAGTAATGTATTTAAGGATATGTTTCTTATATTAAAATGAGGAATAAAAAAAATAAAAATGGCGAACTTAAAAACTTATATGAAGGCGAACAATATTGCTGACAGAAAATGTTATAGGGTGGTCAGCTTCAAGATGCAAATACTTTATGGACTGATTCCTTGGATTTTAGAAAGAAGATTGTAAAATACTTATATTCTTTTTTTTTAATTTTATGGGGAAAATCCCTATGTTCCCCATATAAATAGAAAATTTTTAAAAATTTTACTTTTCTCAAAAACCCCATTTTTACAAGAGCTACGCCAAAAAGGTGCAAAATGGAGCAAATCACGTTTATTCACAATTAATATATCATTGTTCCCCAGTATTTGAAAATAAAATATCGCGTGTTAATCGTATTCTAAAGAGAAAAAAACTGTCGGAGGAACAGGCCGACGTCGTCATATCATGGGTGGAAGAAAACTGCAGTGCAATATTGCTGCAGATTACGAGTCGCATACAGAGCGAGTTCAACATCACTACCCAAGTAGCACAATCAACTGAGAAAATAAACGTTAAATGGCATAAAATCATACAGTTTTATGCCATTTAACGTCGAATAGCTACTGTAACAGTAGGTCTTTTAAGTTCTATTAAATTTACCGTGTAAAGGTTTATTGAACTAATAATACGCAGTGACATTACCGCCTTCTGTTGCAGGGATTACCCAACCTTAATACGGTCGTCACGACGATAGCATGCCTGTCTTCTATGCACGAGGACGCGGGTTCGAATCCTGTCTGCGGCAATATTTTTTTTTTAATTCATTTTTTTTTTTTTTTTATTTATTATTATACATCGAAATGAATTGCATAATATTAATAGACAATGGTCGAGGGGAAGTGTACTGGCTTTGCAATCTTATTTCACCGCCCGGGCGTGGTGAAATAAAAGTAAAAATCATGTTTTTTTTTCAATTATTAATAATATAATTATGTTTGTATAATTTCAGTTTAACAAAACTACACCCAGGAAAAAAATATATCGAAAATTTTACTACGTTTCATATATTTATACTATGCACAATAACATTTCATAATTTTTAGCGTTTCTAGTAAATGTACTATGATTTGGTTTTATCATTAATATTTCATAGTAAATTGTATGTCAAAACCATCGTTTTCTTTGCCAACTACCATTCACAGAAAATTTCTCGAAATTGGCTGTCTTTTTTCTTTTGTCATTTATAAAAATTGTTTATCAATGGGTCAGCTATCACAAAATTAATTAAATATATTTAAATAATTATATTTTATATGTAACAGCTTATTGGGATTACCGACGCCCGCAGCTCCCGCCACTAGATTAAAGTTCGTGATGAGTGTAAAGGGGACACGGTAGACGAATCTGGAAGGACGACTAAATTCTGCGAAAGCATCCGTCGATACCAAGGAGCGGCAGCTGCATCTGCGTGTCGCTGCGAAGTGATCGCAGTCCGTGTTAAAGATGCTAGCATTGCGAAGCGATTATCAGCGATTTTTTCTTTCATTATCTTCGCTTTTGGAAAATGTTCAACAGTGGTGCCCGACTGCGGGTAATGGGTCACTAAATAAATGAAATCTTAAAATTTATTTTTCATGTTGTAGTAACACCTCTCGCTGACTGACGGTGCCACCTCTGTTGCCGCCTCTTTCTTTGAAACCGTGAGTCACAGTAGCCGAACCATCCGCCTGCTTTCACAAAGTAACCGTTGCATCAACGCAGTTCCAGGTTGCGCACCTCGAGAATGTCTTGCAGATGCTGGAATTGCGCGATGGACAGCAGACTCGCCGTTGTCTAGGTTATAATGTATTTCATTGGAGGACGACGTTGACTTTTCGCAGCTGCCGCATTGTAGTCGAATAGTGCTATTAAATGTTAATATATTTGTTTTGGATTAAAATACCATAAATAAAAATAATTTTAAATGTCAATATTTCATTCATTTGTATTTGAATTCAAAATGTTATTAAACATAATAAATTTATATGCAGTATATTGTAAACAAAAAAACATTATTACACATAGTAAATTCAAATTAAACATAGTAAATATGTGACATTTGACAATTTAAAATAATTACTATGAAAAATAATGTTTTTACTATAACTAAATTTGACTTCATATCGTTAAGATATATAACGAATTTACTATGAATCATAACGGATTTACAATGTTTTTTCCCTGTGTGTATATAAAAATTTTATAATTAAAAAACGTAAATATTTATTTTTGTTTTCATTGCATTCTATAAAAGTTCCCAGCCGGCCAAACTATCATAAACGACATCGTAAATGATAGTAAATATTCGTAAATAATGAATAAAACAATCGTATACAAGAATCGTATAAGAGAAACGTAAATGATTCGAAAACGCATACAGTTTCGTTCTTAATTTGTCCATCGTAACGAGGTATCATAAACGAACTAAAAAAACTCATATATGATAAATTTTCGATTGTTTCTGATCGTAAAATACGATTATATACTCGTTATAAACGATGTTTTTCGTTCGTAAACGAACTCGAACTTAAATTTTAATCGTAAATGATAATCATTTTTAAATCTTTTACGAGCTTTTTCTTACTTTTTTAACGATACAAAAAAAATGAAGTAAATGCATTTAAATTTTATATTAAGCAAATGCATTTACTTACTTCTTAATTACAGCAAATGATTAAAAGTTTTCAGCAAAACAATTTATTTAATCTTTTTAAAAATATTGAACATATCATGCATTTTATTAAATTAACTTTTGATTAGAAAAACAATAATAAATAAATAAATCTTTTTTACGATTTAAAGACTCGAAAAATACGAGCCATCGTTATTTACGAGCAAAATTTGATTGTTTTTTTTCATTGACATTTATCATCGTTTTTTACGTGCAAACTGATCGAAATTTATGATTATTTTGAATCGTCAAATGATCGTAATTTACGATAATCATAAAAAATGTGTGTAGGTGCCGACTGGGTTGTAATAAGCTCCTATAAACCTTTTCAGAGTAATCAAATAGCATTTACACGACATCTTCATAGCTTTTATATAGTCATATGCTGTATTACGCCCTTTGAACCATATAAAAGCCGTATAAGTATTTTCAGAGTTTTTATATTGTAAAAATTGCTGAATAAGAATATCGTGAAAAGCTTTACACCAGTTTTATATAGGAGATTATGCTACTTAAATAGGTATGGCTAGATCCGCACTAGGCAATTATCACACAGAAAAAAAAGTGTGTAAATATAACTAAAATGTTAATCATCCGATGTAACTTTTAGTATCATTGAATTCCATATTCGCAATGATGAGAATATGTCAATTGGAGAAACTTTAATTAATTTTTTTGTCATATTGATATTAAAGTTGTTATATATATTATATTTTTATTGGGAATTTTTAAATCATGAATTAATTAATTAGTAACATCAATTAAAAATTTCATTCAATAGAAATTGGATCAATTAAATATTTTATTAAATTAAATATTTGTCGAATAGAAACATATGAAAATAAAAATAATTTAATTCAATAAATAACATAAAAAAAATATTAAATAAGTATTTAAACTGTTTGATATGCTTTGTAAAATTCTTTCAACCTAACGAATGTTTTATCGAAGTCAGTGGCCAATTAATTGTGTCAAACATAACATTTTATATTCGCTTTTTAATGATTCAATATGCAACAAAATGAGCATCATAAGCTGTTTGTTCAAATTCTTGACAGCAAAAATAAATTGAGCCATTTAATGCTTTAATAACAAAACATACACTAAATAATGCAATATTCTGTTTTAAAATAGCAAATTAGAAGAAAAAAAAATGTTAGAAGAAACTGAACGACGCCGCCGACGCACAAACAAAAAAACAAAATGAAATCCAGAAGAAAAGAACAGTGTTGCAATTTAAGAAAATGAATAAATCAAAAGTAACAAATAAAAGTAGTTAATACTATTAAAGATTTAGTTGTATTGAAATTATATTAAATTAATTCCTATTTATATTTTAATTAAAAAATGTGTAAATACAATTAATTAATTAGTAAATACATTCATATTTTTAATTGGAATACGATTTTGTTTGCTACTAATATCAATTTTTATATATACGTTCAATATTTTTTCTCGGTGTTGGTTATAATTTTCCTCAAATATAAAATCCCATGGAAAATACCAGATCCTAAAATGACTTTTCCATAAATTTTTGGGATTTATCCCAAAAGGTGGCTACTATGGCACTGATTGTCAGAGCGAACAAATAGGTTATTTCATAGTTCTTACAATTCTAAATTTTATTAATATTTAATTAATCATGATGAATATACCAAGAAGAGCATGTATTTTAAAATTATTAAGAGGCAAGAGTATACATAGTATTGGTTAGTTTAGATTAAAATTGAGGCAATAGTATATTTTGTATTTTTCAGTCTCTATTTCAACCAAACCACTTCATAAGGAGGTATCGAGTCAGGAGCAACCACAAATTGTCACCCAAAAGATTGGAACTGAGTCGCGCAATGCTACCGTGACTTCTAACTATCGGTTTATTTATTCAGAATTTTTGCCCGATCCTAAGACAGAATGGCGTAATACAATACGTGAGAAATTAGAACGCCTCGATATGGTTGACCGACGAAAGCAAATAGAAATTCCAGAATTCTACGTTGGCTCAATACTGGCGGTCACTAGTTCGGATCCGCATGCTGCTGGAAAAGTTAGTCGCTTTGTTGGTAAAATTGAAATTAAAATTTGATTGATGAAATAGAATTATATAACACGATTTTCAGGTATATGCATTAATCGAGAACGTTGTGGTCTGCGTGCACGTTTTATCCTCAGAAATGTTGTAGATCTGCAAGGAGTCGAAGTTCAATACGAAATGTATGATCCCACTATACAGAAAATTGAAGTTCTACGATTGGAAAAACGCTTGGACGATAATTTGTTATATTTACGCGATGCACTCCCAGAATATAGTACATTTAATCTTGAAATGGAAGCTGAACCACTAGCGGATGGTACCGAAGTGCCAGTAAATAAAAGTAAAGTAGTTTTACGTCCACGTCCATGGCTGGAACGTTGGGAACGACAAAATCTGAAGGGAATTGCAAATATTGATGAATTTATTAAGGATAAACACCGTTATTCTGCAATGGCTCGTCAGAAGCCATGGGAGAAGTTCGATATGATGAAACAATATCGGAACACAATACCAGAAGAGGAGCAGAATGAAATATATGCTGAGCTTCAATCAAAGTTGCATCAATTAGGGTTGGCACGCCCTAAAAACAAACGCAAGAGTACATTTGTAAAACCCAGTAATTTGGCGTAGAAATATAACATTTTGAAAAAATAAAATTCTTAGATTTACTCTTATTCAACATACGAAACATTCCACGATGTTCAAATTATCTTTTTTTATTAATTTATAATCAGCCCAATCGAGGTTCCCGATGAACGGAAGCTCGTCGGATTGTTCTTCTTCGGACGGAAGGTAAAATGTAATCAAGTTTTCCAAGGAACGGGAAACATTTTATAAAACAACGCAATATTGTTTTTCTTTCAATTCCGATATTAACTGCCAAATTTCGAAGTAAAAATTAAATTTGTTTTCAATTTTATTGATTAAACGCATGATACAAATATTTACAGGTACGATCACTCTGACATAAGGCAAGTTTTTTTGACAAATTTTGAAATATTTTGTTTTGATTCAAATTCAAATTTTCAAAAATTGAAATTTATGTTCAAAGAAAATATGAAAAATATTTTTCAGATTTTGTTTTCATTATAAACATTTTTGTGAACATTTTTAAGTTATATCAAAGCATACCATGATAATTATTTTTCATTTCTATAGAATTTTATATGAGATTTTTTTAATTGTCGATTTTGTTTTGATTTTAAAACTAAACTTCAAAAAACTTGCCTAGTGTCACCTAAAGTAAACATTGGAAAAAAATGAGAGAGTGATCGTACCTGTATATATTTGTATCATGATTAAACGTACTCTATTTGACACTTTAAAATGACTGCAAATACAAAACGAATGTAATTTTATTTTTAAATTAATTTTTTTAAACATATATAGTTCAAACATATATTTATTTTTAACTATGCCAAAGTTGAACGTAACTACGTCGAAGTAAATTTTCAAACATAGTTGGATTTGACTTCGTTTCATTGTCGGAGGATTTTCATTCACGCAGTAGTTAAAAACATAGTTATGAACAACTACATTTTGCTCTCGGTGTATGAAAATTTTCGAATATAAATACGTAGGATAACTGTGAGTTGCTCGATTGCTTTTTTGTCAATTCCATCGAAAATGTCTCCCGACGCGTTTCTGGATTCTCAGGACATAACTACTTTTATATAACTTTTTAACTTCTAGTTCTAATTGCAACCTTTTTTATTACTGTCAATTAATGAAATTCTAAATGATGGATGACTGCAAATAATTAGAAACGAATTAATTTATGATATAAAACATAATTTATTTGTGTAACAACAGTGGCCCGTAATTATAGTAAAAATTAACCTGGAGTTTAAATTTAATTACGGATTTTTTATAAGGTTTCCTACACCGAGAGCAAAACGTAGTTACTGATAACTATGTTTTCGACTACGACGTGAATGAAAATCCTCGGACAGTTTGAAAATTTACTTCCGACACAATTACATTCAACTTCAACATAGTTATAAAAATATTTACTTCCGACACAATTACATTCAACTTCAACATAGTTATAAAAATATTTACTTCCGACACAATTACATTCAACTTCAACATAGTTATAAAATTTCAGTTTCAATGTGTTCATAATTTCTAAAATGAAATGTCATATTTTTTATTTGTTTTTTCTTTATTAAAAAAAGTTTTACAAAAAATAAAATACGCTATTCTTTTGATCCATTTATACAGCATGATGGTCATATCTTCCATGCGCACAATGTCTGTGCGATCGTTGAGCCTCTGCACTATCAGCGTCAGTTGATTTGGCCCGTTAGCTGCTCATGTACAGATACTAGTTTTGTCGTACTTTCTCATCCACGTCACTCATCCAATTTATTTGGTTAGTGCGTTGGTCTACAAGACGAAAGATCCCGGGTTTAATCCTGTCAACAACGTCTCGGTGTCTATGCGACACTACCTCTCGGCAGTCAATGGCAAAACCACGACAGTAAACCTTGCCTGTGAAAAGCTGTCACCCCGCCGTCCGAATTCGTCATTACAACTGTAGGTCCCACCACTTTAAGTACAAATACAACAAATATTTAAATATTTGTATCATGCGCACAGTTGAAATGGTGAGAGCTCGGCCTAAGTTATCCACAGAACTGTAGCGCCAAACAATTATTATATTTTTGCTGACCTTTATATTTAAATGTATATGTTGATGCTTCTTTAAATTGTATTGTTAAACATATGATCCAATATGATTGTAGCGTCGGTAGCTCAAGGTTAATGTGTTGGACTGCGAGCCGAAAGGTCCCAGGTTCAAGTCTGGACTAGGGCGAACAACATCTTTAAATAGAAAAGAAACATTTAAACATTGCCTATGAACAGCTCTCACTCGCCGTTCGAATTCGACATTAAACTGTAGGTTCCGCCACTTTTAGTACAAATAATTACTTATACGACTTTAGCGCCAAACTATTATTATATGATTCCAATTTATTTATTTCATTCTTATTTTAGAATTGTTCACCATTCGTTTTGACATTTTGTGAAAATTACACTTTATTCAGGGGGCGAATTACGGCAGTCGTGATCAAGTAAAAGCGTTCGAAATTTATGTGTTTGAAATTACGGCACTCGTTATCAAACAACAAATCAAAAATATTCGGATAATGGCATACGATAACGAGCAAACGTTCGAATGAACACCAACGTAGTTCTACTCGATACATAAGCTGCCATCGAACACATTTGAAATTTAAACCTTTTTCAACATAAACCGTCTTGAAAATATGACTTAATTTGAAAATATTGCAAAGAACCAAAATTAAATTTGCTCTCAAAGAAAGGTCATCAAACTTTGGTCGCAACGTATTAGAAAATGCGCTATGTCTAAATTTGTTTTATTTGAGATTTTCAGTATCATAGGTGTTGTTAAACAAATTCAATATATAACAAAAACACACTAGTTACAACTCATAAGCTCCCTCTTAGGAGAAATTGCTGACTTCTTCATACGATTCACTTCTTGCGGTTACCTGAATGGATGCTGCAGTTAACGACCGTTAATACATACTTTTATCCAAAATCGGAGAACATGGCGAACACAATTCATTTCTTTTATTATACCCTACACTAAGAGTGAAAGGGTATATTCAGTTTGGTACGCCGTTTGTAACACCCAGAAGGAAGCATCTCCGGTATGGAAAAGTATATATATTCTTGATCAGCATGACCTCCTGAGTCGATTTAGCGATGTCCGTCTGTCCGTCTGTCTGTCCGTCTGTCTGTCTGTTGAAATCCCTACTACTTTTAAAATTGAAGAGCTAGATAAATGAAACTTATAACTTTGATTACTAATATACCTACGCTGTATGTGCGAAAAAATTGGCGAGATCGGTTCATTGTGACCTATGATCCGACCACTTATGTTCAAATGTACATATAAAGATCAATTTTTATGTATACGTGCTTAGGTAAACTTTTTTGGTCAAATATATATTGACATCATGCTCAAGTACGTGATAATAATGTTTTCCGGCGAAAAGACTTGTGGTTCACAAAAAAAAATCGAAATTCGGTACACCTACCCATTTGTAAATATGGGTATCAAATGAATGGAAATTCTTCAGCGATTGAATGTTTGTAGTTATTTTCAGGATTCGTATACCCTGGTGATCTATATACCACTTTGAATGGTAACCACACATATGTGTAGGGTATTTATAGTCGGCTTCGACCGACTATAATTTTGATAATCCTAACTATCATAATTACACCTACTTTAAAATTTCCCATGTGATCTAACCTTCCCAACTGGTTTTGAATTAATTTTGAAGACAATTTAAAAAAAAATATAAACAAAAATCTATTGTTCTCTTAAAATTTCTACTCGTAATGTATCGAGTGCCGTAATCCGCGATTCGGTTCCAGGTCAGTTTATTTTTATACCCTACACTAAGAGTGAAAGAGTATATTCAGTTTGGTACGCCGTTTGTAACACCCAGAAGGAAGCATCTCCGGTATGGAAAAGTATATATATTCTTGATCAGCATGACCTCCTGAGTCGATTTAGCGATGTCCGTCTGTCCGTCTGTCTGTCCGTCTGTCTGTCTGTTGAAATCCCTACTACTTTTAAAATTGAAGAGCTAGATAAATGAAACTTATAACTTTGATTACTAATATACCTACGCTGTATGTGCGAAAAAATTGGCGAGATCGGTTCATTGTGACCTATGATCCGACCACTTATGTTCAAATGTACATATAAAGATCAATTTTTATGTATACGTGCTTAGGTAAACTTTTTTGGTCAAATATATATTGACATCATGCTCAAGTACGTGATAATAATGTTTTCCGGCGAAAAGACTTGTGGTTCACAAAAAAAAATCGAAATTCGGTACACCTACCCATTTGTAAATATGGGTATCAAATGAATGGAAATTCTTCAGCGATTGAATGTTTGTAGTTATTTTCAGGATTCGTATACCCTGGTGATCTATATACCACTTTGAATGGTAACCACACATATGTGTAGGGTATTTATAGTCGGCTTCGACCGACTATAATTTTGATAATCCTAACTATCATAATTACACCTACTTTAAAATTTCCCATGTGATCTAACCTTCCCAACTGGTTTTGAATTAATTTTGAAGACAATTTAAAAAAAAATATAAACAAAAATCTATTGTTCTCTTAAAATTTCTACTCGTAATGTATCGAGTGCCGTAATCCGCGATTCGGTTCCAGGTCAGTTTATTTTTATACCCTACACTAAGAGTGAAAGATTATATTCAGTTTGGTACGCCGTTTGTAACACCCAGAAGGAAGCATCTCCAGTATGGAAAAGTATATATATTCTTGATCAGCATGATTTTCCGAGTCGATTTAGCGATGTCCGTCTGTCTGTCTGTTGAAATCACGATTACAGAAAAAGTAGAAGAGCTAGAGCAATGGAACTTTAGATTTAGATTACTTATATACCAAAGCTGTCTAAACAAGATCGGTCTATTGTGACCTGAGAAACGACCACTTATGTTCAAATACCGCATATAAAATTTATATCTACAGATCAATTTTACTGTATACGTGCTTAGGTAAACTTTTTTTGTTAAAATATATATTGACTCATGCTCAAATACATGAAAATAATGGTTTCCGGCGAAACGACTTGTGGTTCAACAAAAAAAAAATCGAAATTCGGTACACCTACCCATTTGTAAATATGGGTATCAAATGAATGGACATACTTCAGCGATTGAAAGTTTTTAGTTATTTTCGGGATTCGTATATCCTGGTGACCTATAACCACTTTTAATAGGAACTACACATATGTGTAGGGCATTTATAGTCGGCTTAGACCGACTATAATTTTGATAATCCTAACTATCATAATAACACCTCAAATTTCCCATGTGATTTAACCTTCCCAACTGGTTAAATGTATATTTTGATGTCCCTTGTCTTGCGAAAAATATAATTTTCTACAAAAACGATTTTATTTCTATTTAAATGATGAATATTTGGCCACGTTTAGCCTTTCGATCGAATTCCAATCACTTTACCGGCTAAAGTAAAATTAAAAAAAAATGTTCGATGGTTATGAAAAAAAGTGATTCCCTAACTTTCAATGCATTTTATGTAGACAAATAAATTTGTAAAGATTTTAAATAATAAGAATTCTTTAAATTGTTGAAAAGTAAGCTGGCTAACAACCAACAAATTTTCAACCGAAAATTGTCGATACGATAATTTTCGGTAAATTCTTAACGATAAATATTATAGCGAACGATAAATATCATAGCGAACTGTGTACGGAATACCTCCTAACAATATTTGTCGTTAATTGTAGTTAACGATATCGATTTTTGTTGATACGGAGTTAGGGAATCGCGCTACTGATCAATTTTATAAATAAATGTAACGTCTCCCAGCAATTCATTAACATAAATTTGTTGTTGCAAATCTTGAAGATATTACTGTACTTATCAAGCGGGAAGCGTGTGTTAATGCCTAGTAATATCGTTTGTGTTATATAGGATAGTCGAGACCTTCTGGGTCATTTTAAATTCTAATAGCTAATCCAATAGTTATCATTGATAAAGTACGTATTTTTGTATTATATTTGTATTAATATTTGTTTATCTAGTACACACGATATTTATAAAACCATATAAAAGAAACCGTCACATTCCATCCTATAATCATTGTGACCACGTACAATAAAAATAATATTGGAAGTGGCAAAAGAATAATTCGAGTGTTCCTCAAGTGCGGTATACCTGTAACAATGTATATTTAATATGTAAACTTTTTTCTTTACCTACAATACTTACAATTGTAACCCAAAAAGGTAATATATATATAGTATCCTAGTGCAAAGAGCCAAAATGTATTACCCAAAAAACGCGATATAAACCATGTTTGACTGATTAACCAATTGTAGAAGAATAACTGGACAAAATGTAGTAACATTAATGGCGGAAAGAATGCATTTAAGTGCACATCAAATGCATATCCCCACTCAATATCTGGCTCAACGTTGCTGCTGCGTAAGTAACGATTTGTGACGAGCCAAAGGAATGACGCCACAATAATGCCGGCAAAAATGCAATCGACAAATACAACATACATAATGAACGATATACTTCGCCAAAAATTTAAACCCAGCACCCACGCAAAACCAAGTGAAGTCACTAAAGTATTAAAAAAAACGTTATTTTCACATGTAGTTATTCAAAATGGCCAAGAGAATGTATATTTACCACATAAACATACGACAAGTAGTACAAGAAATGCAGGATCATCTCTAGCAAACTGTGATTTCGTTTCTATGGAGGGTAGGCATAATGATTGCTTTATGTATTGAAATAAGTCAATAATGCTTACGTTTTCTGTAATTGAAATTTCTGTACACTTTCTGTGGGGAAATAAACAAATAAAGCATTTGCCACAACGCAAATTCGAAATCCATCTGATTGAATTTAAACAAACGTCGTAGATATTTGTAACTTTTGGATGTAGCTGATAGACAATCCTTCTGTTGATTTGCTGGTGGTGGTAACGGTGATTGTCCGCGGGACGCCGTGAAGCCATAAGTTGAGCCTGGTGTATTTGTATATGTCGAACCGGCAACGGATGGAGTAGGCGAAGTAGAGAATTTCATTTTTATTAGCTATAAATTATAATTTTTTAATAATTATTTCATAGTTAAATTATTTTGTTTTTTGTATGCAAAAAATATGACACCTCATTTAGTGTTGCATAACATCGGTCTATTTAGTACTATTTTAAATACAATTTTATTTACTCATACGAATGAGTACATTCAGCATTCAGCGACCTCAGCATTTCCGAAACTTCTCAGATACTAATCGCTCACTGTTACTGAATGCACTGCTATCTCAGCTGTCAATATACAAATTAATGTAGTATTAATATTTTATTAAAGTTACATACAACTCTTTAATTGATTGAAAACATTTTTTCCAATATAAATTTCATTTTTGTTTATAAATATTTGAGAATTTAATATTAATATTTTATTAATGTTGCATACAACTCTTTAAATGATTGAAAAAAGGTTTTTCCAATCTAAATTTCATTATTGTTTATAAATTTTTGAGTTAAAATGTCATCGATAAAAAAGGCAGCGCAAATGTAGCGTAAAATTTTCATGCTGGAAAAAATGGCTACCGCTCACTAAAATGTTGAGGGTAGCATGCCATTTGGAGTTTTCGTAAATCATTTCAGAGCAGATCTGAACATGATCTGAATATTCCGAATATTGTCAGAGTCGAACGTAATTTGAACTCAACCTGAAGACTCTGATTTAAATTACAAACAACTTGAGCAGCATTTGTCAAATTCGTATTAAGTCTTGTGTTCGACTAGTAAAATTAACGTCAATATCAGTATTGTTCAGCCAGCTCGATAAAATAAAATCGAGCACATCGAGTCTGTTCTATGGTTACTACTCCATTTTATGCCATTTCATGCATGTTGCCATTCGTTTGAATAATCTCATCAGAGGCGCGATTCTGTAACTTATTAACTACAAATATCGATTTAATTTTAACGATATTTGTCGTTAAAAATAGTTAACGATATCGATTTTTGTCGTTAGTAAGTTACAGAATCGCCCTACAGTGGGATTTATTAATACATTTTCCCACATTTATAAAAGCATTTGCATCCTTGTACTGCGCATTGTCCGATGTAGACATTTATATTTGTTCTTGAAATTCAAATGAAAAGTTCGATTAGACGAATAATTTCCTATCAGTTGGTGTATTGTCCGATGTAGACATTTATATTTGTTCCTGAAATTCAAATGAAAAGTTCGATTAGACGAATAATTTCCTATCAGTTGGTGGAACTGGCATATACTTTATATTTTATTTTTTATATTTTATATTTTATATTTTATATTTTATATTTTATATTTTATATTTTATATTTTATATTTTATATTTTATATTTTATATTTTATATTTTATATTTTATATTTTATATTTTATATTTTATATTTTATATTTTATATTTTATATTTTATATTTTATATTTTATATTTTATATTTTATATTTTATATTTTATATTTTATATTTTATATTTTATATTTTATATTTTATATTTTATATTTTATATTTTATATTTTATATTTTATATTTTATATTTTATATTTTATATTTTATATTTTATATTTTATATTTTATATTTTATATTTTATATTTTATATTTTATATTTTATATTTTATATTTTATATTTTATATTTTATATTTTATATTTTATATTTTATATTTTATATTTTATATTTTATATTTTATATTTTATATTTTATATTTTATATTTTATATTTTATATTTTATATTTTATATTTTATATTTTATATTTTATATTTTATATTTTATATTTTATATTTTATATTTTATATTTTATATTTTATATTTTATATTTTATATTTTATATTTTATATTTTATATTTTATATTTTATATTTTATATTTTATATTTTATATTTTATATTTTATATTTTATATTTTATATTTTATATTTTATATTTTATATTTTATATTTTATATTTTATATTTTATATTTTATATTTTATATTTTATATTTTATATTTTATATTTTATATTTTATATTTTATATTTTATATTTTATATTTTATATTTTATATTTTATATTTTATATTTTATATTTTATATTTTATATTTTATATTTTATATTTTATATTTTATATTTTATATTTTATATTTTATATTTTATATTTTATATTTTATATTTTATATTTTATATTTTATATTTTATATTTTATATTTTATATTTTATATTTTATATTTTATATTTTATATTTTATATTTTATATTTTATATTTTATATTTTATATTTTATATTTTATATTTTATATTTTATATTTTATATTTTATATTTTATATTTTATATTTTATATTTTATATTTTATATTTTATATTTTATATTTTATATTTTATATTTTATATTTTATATTTTATATTTTATATTTTATATTTTATATTTTATATTTTATATTTTATATTTTATATTTTATATTTTATATTTTATATTTTATATTTTATATTTTATATTTTATATTTTATATTTTATATTTTATATTTTATATTTTATATTTTATATTTTATATTTTATATTTTATATTTTATATTTTATATTTTATATTTTATATTTTATATTTTATATTTTATATTTTATATTTTATATTTTATATTTTATATTTTATATTTTATATTTTATATTTTATATTTTATATTTTATATTTTATATTTTATATTTTATATTTTATATTTTATATTTTATATTTTATATTTTATATTTTATATTTTATATTTTATATTTTATATTTTATATTTTATATTTTATATTTTATATTTTATATTTTATATTTTATATTTTATATTTTATATTTTATATTTTATATTTTATATTTTATATTTTATATTTTATATTTTATATTTTATATTTTATATTTTATATTTTATATTTTATATTTTATATTTTATATTTTATATTTTATATTTTATATTTTATATTTTATATTTTATATTTTATATTTTATATTTTATATTTTATATTTTATATTTTATATTTTATATTTTATATTTTATATTTTATATTTTATATTTTATATTTTATATTTTATATTTTATATTTTATATTTTATATTTTATATTTTATATTTTATATTTTATATTTTATATTTTATATTTTATATTTTATATTTTATATTTTATATTTTATATTTTATATTTTATATTTTATATTTTATATTTTATATTTTATATTTTATATTTTATATTTTATATTTTATATTTTATATTTTATATTTTATATTTTATATTTTATATTTTATATTTTATATTTTATATTTTATATTTTATATTTTATATTTTATATTTTATATTTTATATTTTATATTTTATATTTTATATTTTATATTTTATATTTTATATTTTATATTTTATATTTTATATTTTATATTTTATATTTTATATTTTATATTTTATATTTTATATTTTATATTTTATATTTTATATTTTATATTTTATATTTTATATTTTATATTTTATATTTTATATTTTATATTTTATATTTTATATTTTATATTTTATATTTTATATTTTATATTTTATATTTTATATTTTATATTTTATATTTTATATTTTATATTTTATATTTTATATTTTATATTTTATATTTTATATTTTATATTTTATATTTTATATTTTATATTTTATATTTTATATTTTATATTTTATATTTTATATTTTATATTTTATATTTTATATTTTATATTTTATATTTTATATTTTATATTTTATATTTTATATTTTATATTTTATATTTTATATTTTATATTTTATATTTTATATTTTATATTTTATATTTTATATTTTATATTTTATATTTTATATTTTATATTTTATATTTTATATTTTATATTTTATATTTTATATTTTATATTTTATATTTTATATTTTATATTTTATATTTTATATTTTATATTTTATATTTTATATTTTATATTTTATATTTTATATTTTATATTTTATATTTTATATTTTATATTTTATATTTTATATTTTATATTTTATATTTTATATTTTATATTTTATATTTTATATTTTATATTTTATATTTTATATTTTATATTTTATATTTTATATTTTATATTTTATATTTTATATTTTATATTTTATATTTTATATTTTATATTTTATATTTTATATTTTATATTTTATATTTTATATTTTATATTTTATATTTTATATTTTATATTTTATATTTTATATTTTATATTTTATATTTTATATTTTATATTTTATATTTTATATTTTATATTTTATATTTTATATTTTATATTTTATATTTTATATTTTATATTTTATATTTTATATTTTATATTTTATATTTTATATTTTATATTTTATATTTTATATTTTATATTTTATATTTTATATTTTATATTTTATATTTTATATTTTATATTTTATATTTTATATTTTATATTTTATATTTTATATTTTATATTTTATATTTTATATTTTATATTTTATATTTTATATTTTATATTTTATATTTTATATTTTATATTTTATATTTTATATTTTATATTTTATATTTTATATTTTATATTTTATATTTTATATTTTATATTTTATATTTTATATTTTATATTTTATATTTTATATTTTATATTTTATATTTTATATTTTATATTTTATATTTTATATTTTATATTTTATATTTTATATTTTATATTTTATATTTTATATTTTATATTTTATATTTTATATTTTATATTTTATATTTTATATTTTATATTTTATATTTTATATTTTATATTTTATATTTTATATTTTATATTTTATATTTTATATTTTATATTTTATATTTTATATTTTATATTTTATATTTTATATTTTATATTTTATATTTTATATTTTATATTTTATATTTTATATTTTATATTTTATATTTTATATTTTATATTTTATATTTTATATTTTATATTTTATATTTTATATTTTATATTTTATATTTTATATTTTATATTTTATATTTTATATTTTATATTTTATATTTTATATTTTATATTTTATATTTTATATTTTATATTTTATATTTTATATTTTATATTTTATATTTTATATTTTATATTTTATATTTTATATTTTATATTTTATATTTTATATTTGTTCTGAAAGTGATGGGACCTACACGATTTAATGCTGAATCCGAACGGCGGGCATTTCAAGAGCTTTTCATAGGCAATGTTTTACTCTCGCAGGATAAATCCCATATTACTCGCATATAGAGTTTGCACGTGATTGTATCTGGCAGTAAATACGGACCGCCATTGGTTTGACTACGGGCCCAGAGTAGGAAATCACCGTTGTGCCAATACTGCGCAAGCATTACATTGTCAGAATGGGCAACCTATACTGGGCGAGTACTGGCGAAGTGCTGGCAGTAAATACGGCCCGACATTGGCTTGAAGACGGGCCCAGTAGTATGCCAGTTGTTACCCAGCGTTGTGCCAGTTGCCTAGATTCGGCAACCAGTAGTGTGCCAGTACTAGGCCATTTGTTCCAGTCTGGCAATTTCTGCCTGGTTATGAACGTTATACCGACTGGTGCAAATAATGCGCATCGATTGAGGCGACGGTAACGCAAACAGCCGCGCAATATTTCTGTTTTGGGAGCAACTCCGTCCAAAACAGATCAAGAAGACACGCCGTTCAGGAGTTGTCATACATCATCATTTCAGACAGATCTTTAATGTAGTAATTATCATTTATTTTAGTTTCAAGATAATCGATTGGAAAAAATCTCTAGTGATTATTTCAAAAAGCGACACGCATAAGGTGTTCAATGTGCTGCTACTAAAGCACCATCAGAGGATTCAACACATTTAATTGTAGTGTACCCAGCCGGCCAAACTATCATAAACGACATCGTAAATAATAGCAAATATTCGTAAATAATGAATAAAACAATCGTATACGAGAATCGTAAATGATTCGAAAACGCATACAGTTTCGTTCTTAATTTGTCCATCATAACGAGGTATCATAAACGAAATAAAAACACTCATATATGATAAGTTTTCGATTGTTTATGATCGTAAAATACCATTATATACTCGTTATAAACGATGTTTTTTGTTCGTAAACGAACTCGTTTTTAATTTTTTTTATGATTAAATTTGAATCGTAAATGATAATCATTTTTAACTCTTTTACGAGCTTTTTCCTACTTTTTTAACGATACAAAAAAAAAATTAAGTAAATGCATTTAAATTTTATATTAAGCTCCCAAATGCATTTACTTACTTCTTAATTACAGCAAATGATTTAAAGTTTTCAGCAAAACAATTTATTTAATCTTGTTAAAAATATTGAACATTTTATGCATTTTATTAAATGAACTTTTGATTAGAAAAACAATAATAAATTTTGACAATCTTTTTTTACGATTTAAACACTCGAAAAATACGAGTCATCGTTATTTACGAGCAAAATATGATTGTTTTTTTCATTGACATTTATCATCGTTTTTTACGTGCAAAATGATCGAAATTTATGATTATTTTGAATCGTCAAATGATCGTAATTTACGATAATCATAAAAAATGTGTGTAGGTGCCGACTGGGTAGATATTGATTTTTCTTTGTCAATGCGATTTCTAAGTTTCTTTTATAAATCCATAGCAATATAAATGTCCAGTGCCAGACTCGACGTTATTTATCAACGGCAACAGTGCTTGAATCAATATTAAATAAATGTTTTCATTGAAATGCAAGTCGGCATTGTCAGCAATTGTGTACAATATTTAAGGTTTGTTATTGATTTTTTTGAGTTTTAAATTTATTATCTCGTGTATTAAATTGATAAATTAAGTTCATTTAAGTACACTTTCAGACATATTTTGAATTGGTGCACTCAGAAAACAATGTCATTATATTAATGAAAATTTACTTGAAATAGCGTCAAGTTCAATTTTCTTTATTTTATGGAAGGTTTTCCTTTAATAGCAAAAAAATGTCATTATAAAGAAAATGTTCTTACTTTTAATATGAAAATTAAATAATGAAAATTAAACGATATTTCAAGTAAATGTTTCTTAAAATAAGGAAATTGTTTTCTAAGTGTAGAGTACAAGTTGCAGTTATTTGATTCATTTGCTGAGCTGATTCTTGAAATGGCCTAAATTTTTTTAAATCTGCTTTAGTTTTTGAGATATAGCACATTTTAAAATGTCAATAATTTTGCTCTATTTTTATTTTTAATATTTAAAAAACACATTATCTTTTTAACATTAGGTACACATAATCTTGCTCTGCAATACAAAAATTGAATTATACGTGTGAAAATTACATATGCGGTATATAGAAAAACTGTCAGAGTCTAATGCCAAAAAGATAATTTTATTTGATACACTCAGAAGAAAATGTACCATTAAGTACTTTATGGTACGACTATTAATCTTATGGTTCATGTATTAATAGTTTTTTCTTTTTAAATCAAAAGTTTTCTAATTAATTCAATGTTATTTGAAAAATTCAGTACCATAAATTTAAATTTTAAATATTTCAATATTATTATTTTAAATAGAATAAATACTGTTGTTTTAATGGTTTCCTCCTATAATAATAAACGTGGTGTAAAAAACGTAAAACGAATACAAACATGTTCGTTTTGTACGTCATTCTGAGTGTTTACTCAAAATGGTCGCATGTATTTTTTTGTAATAATCCACATTATTAAACGCGACATTGGTAAGGACTCAATGTATTTAATGTAAATAAATTATATTTATATATTTATTTATATTTATATTTTCATTTATTACAGAAAATAAATAATACATCGAATTTCTATTATGGCAACGGAATCAATTATTGGAAACCAAAGCAAGCATTTAATGTTTTACAACCTTTTGCAGCAAGAAGTGTCTTTTTATGTGTGTGTTGTAAAAGTGAATATCAATTTCCACATTTAAATAAAATAATACATACAATAAATTAACTAAAATACATTTTTGTTTTAATAAATTATTAGGAAAATATAATTCGACTATACCATAAAATTAATAATACGTATCATTAAATTTGTATAGGTCTTTCTTATTGTAATTAAAATATCACATTATAAAATTTATGGTACAACCACACATTGTATTAACAGTTTCAATATTACTGAACTAATTGGACGCATCCTATTGACTAATTTTAATGGTATAGATTATTGTTTTTCTATTGAAATACTATCAATTTACCATGATTTTTTTCTGGGTGTATATAGAATATTTGATATATGATTTATAGAATATTAAAAATAACAAAAATTTGAGAAAAAAAATTGGGAATATCTCAAAAGCTATAGTTAATTTGATAAAACTGGTGCAATTATCGGAATCTGCACCATAATTGCACCCAAAAACTGCAAAATTTACTGCGACAAATTAATAAATGGTTTTTCATTTATTTATATTTTGTTTCCACTTTTTTAAGTTTCTAGCTTAAGTATTGAAATGGTGGTTTATCCCAATAAACCAAAGGCTGGATATCAAAGCTTTCACTGGAGAAAAGCGTTCAACTTTTTGTAATTGTAAGCTTGAAAACCATAGCGTTCTCCAACAAAACTCGTAGCTTTTTATCCAATTGAATCTAGCCTTTACCTAAATTTGAATTCCGACATTCAATATACATTCGAGGTTTAACTTAATTGTAAGCTATAAATAAAATGTGATTCAATCTTCTAATTACACTTGAATTCAAGCGCATATATTTACCCAATTAAAGGTTTAAATATAAAATAAAAGAAAACGCATATACGTTATAATACTATATATTAAAAGGAATTAAAGTATGTTCTACAGCTGCAACCAGTGAATCCAAGCGCCACTGTGAGGTATAACATTGTTAGGTTCACGTAAAATATCAATGATTGAAAATATATTAATATTTCATAATCGTATTCGTAAACCTTGGCCACTTACATTGTATACCAGCTCATCGTGCATTTTCCGTGAAGTAGAATTCTCGGGATGACTTTCGTGTTTGGACCTGCACTTATATATTAATTGATTTGTCTGTTTGCTAATTCAAGCGAAAAACAATGATCTCACTGATTGTGCGAACACTCAGAAGAAAATGTACCATTAAGTACTTAATGGTACGACCATTGATCTTATGGTTCATGTATTAGTAGTTTTTTCTTTTTAAAACAAAAGTTTTCTTATTAATTTGTCAGTATTCGAAAAATTTAGCACCATAAATTTAAATATTTCAATATTATTATTTTTAATAGAATAAATACTATTATTTTAATGTTTTCCTAATATAATAGTAAACGTGTCAAAAAAATACATAAAAACGAATAAAACCATGTTCGTTTTGTGCGTCATTCTGCGTGTTTGCTCAAATTGGTCGCATGCCTTTTTTGTGATAATCGACATTATGATGCGTTTATCATTGGTAAGAACTCAATTTATTTAATGTTATTTCATGATATTTAAGCTTTTTGTTTTATTTATTACAGAAAATAAATAATACATCGTATTTCTATTATGACAATGGACTCAAAAATATATGCAGACTCAAGTATTACAATCAATTATTGGAAACTGAAGCGAACATTAAATGTGTTATAATTTTTTGCAAGGAGAAGTGTCTTATTATGTGTGTGATTTATAAAAGTGAATTTCCATTCCGACATATAAACAAAATAAAATATACAATAAATTATCTAAAATCCATTTTTAATTTAATAAATCATTAGGAAAATTTAATTCGACTATACCATAAAAGTAAAAATATGTATCATTAAATTTTTATAGGTCTTGCTTATTGTAATTAAAAGAATACATAATAAAATGTATGGTACAACATCATATTGTGTTCAAAATTTGAATATTATTAAACTAAAGGTACGCTTCCTATTGACCAATTTTAATAGTATAAATTGTTGTTTTTCTATTGAAATAATATTAATTTACCATGATTTTTTTCTGGGTGAATGCAATGGCACATATGTAGTGGTGAAAAAAATTAAAATTTTATTGTTGACATTTAATTTATCACGTCACGGGGTTGCCACTGAGTAATTTTGTGTAGTGAATTTCGTGTCAAGTTTTTTTATCTTCGAAAACCAACGTTGGAATAACATTCATTTCTTCGGCATGATCATGACATTACATCCACACTGGTTGTAAAAGAAAATTCTCCACATTTATCGAACCTTAACATCCAGAACAAAAATAGCTCAAATACCATTAAAATTGGTCAATGGGACAATTATTGATTTAATAGTATACAAAAAATAAATCGTTTCATATAAACTCAATGGTAATGTCATGGTATTTTCTAGTATTTAATGGTATTTTCCGATTAAAATAATAATTTATCCTATTGACTATTTTTAATAGTAAAAAACTGTTATTTATATAGTATTTTTTTCTGGGTGAAACTGATTGGTTAATATGATATAACAGCTTTCTGTATATCGGTTTAGAAAATGCTTTATTATGAGCAATTGCAGCTAACTGTTCAATAGATGTAAATAAGCTATAATATTATACACATAAAAAATTCCTGTGGTATTAAAAACAAATGAAGATTTGTTAATGTATTATTGTTGCTTTAAACAAGTTTTTGTTTATTAAACAGAGATTTTTTAACTTTTTGTTCTTCTCACAAACATTTTGTTATCCGTACCAGTCATTTTCCAGTACTTGTTATATTTACAAATACTTGTATATCTTACAAAATTCCATTTGTGCACCCAAAGAACGAATCAATTGGGGCAACCGTCTTTTTTTGCCAACCGATTTATTTAGTTCTGTCAACATTCGACTGATTCAGTTGTTGCAACACCGCATATCAGTTCACACAACTAATGAATACAATTGACACAACCAATTTGTTTAGTTGTGGTAGCCAATTTAATTATAAGAAATCGGCCATTTTATCTAACGCTCCAACGTGTTGCAAACACGAAGTCAGCATCACAACAGCGTTCCCGAGATCGAACATTGCCGACGATTCGTTGTGCTGCTGACTTCTTGTTTGCAACACGTTGGAGCGCTAGGGCTGCATATATAAATACAACATATAGAAACACAATAGGAAGTACTCTGTAGAATAGTATGTCTCTGGTTGAAGAAAGTATGTTTGAGCATGAAAAAACCGAACAGTAAAAACGAACAAGCCTTAAAACAATTCCAAATTTTGTTTAAGACGTGGCACGCACTGTCCGCAGCACAAAACAAAAAAATAGTGAAAAATCTGAAATCGCCTTAAAACAATTCCAAATATTGCTGTCCGCAAAACAAAACGAGTGAAAAATGTAAAGCTTGCGCGACTGGTGTTGTCCTGCTTTGGCATCGCTGTTATACAAGACAACTGATTTCACAGTTGAATCAAATAAATATTGGTTGCTACAACTTAATGTTATATAGCTATATGTTAAGTCAACTAAATATTGGTTAGGTCTCATTTTGAATTTAGTTGCCGTGGCAATGGAAACAAAAAAATTGAAAATGGATAAAAAGTTTGTTTCCCCAATCAAAGTTGCAGTTGCTTCAACAAATAGCTGGTTACGCTTCATACTATTGTTTACCACAAATGAATTTCAGTTGAAACTGACTAAATTTGGTAGATGCAAGTGAATATTCGTTGAAACAACTGCACGTCAAGCAATTATTTTTTTGTGTGTGTATTTAACCAAAAATAACTTTATATACTTGTTAATAAAACAATATCACTATTATTTAGTATTTTTACAATGGTTTTATTCGGCTTGATCATGGCATTACATCCACACTGGTTGTAAAAAAAATTCTCCAAATTTAGCGAACCTTAAACTCATTGCTTATTGGGAGTATGAAACCAGGCTTGCGCCAGTACTGCGCCAGCATTACGTTGCCAGAATGGCCACCTATACTGGGCGAGTACTGGCGAAGCGCTGGCAGCAAATATGGCCCGACATTGGTGTGAAGACGCACCCAGTAGTATGCCAGTTGTAAACCAGCGTTGTGCTAGTACTGCGCCAGGACTGTATGCCTAGCATCGGCAACCAGTAGTGTGCCAGTACTGGGCCATTTGTTCCAGACTGGCAATTTCTGCCTGGGTATCAACTGATACTTATATCTATTTTTTGGTATTGTCAAAGTAAATTAAAATGTTTAATACTTTCCTGATCATAAATTATATTAGTTACAATATTCGTTACTTCAATGCACAATAAATACATTTTATTAAATTTTCTAAATTGAAATCCACATACAGAAAAACACAGCTTTTGGACAGGTCGTATCTACAATTATTCATGATCATGATTAATATTATATGAATGGCAATCGCATTTAATAAATAATCTATACACGAATTCGTATGAATATAGTTTGGCGTTTCTTTATTTTCCCCAAACTTTGATGTGTCTAACTTTCATGTGTCTAACTTCATATGTCTAACTTTAATGCTACCTTTCGTAACAATATTTGGATATATTACATAAAAATTAAAAAAAAAAAAATTTATTTGGCATTAATTGATATTATGAAAGTGGAATATATAATTTCAAAATGAATATTCCCAAGAAACAAAACGGTCCGTTAACGGTGCCGTATACGGAACAGCAATACGGAATACGATTCCGTAAACGTTCCGTTTTCTGGATACGAAAACGGTCCAGTGAACGGATAAAGAGGAACATCGAAACGGATTTCGAATCCGTTGAGAGTACGTTTCGACGGTACGTTAACGGACCGTCATACTGGATGACAAACGGAGTGAGTCCGTCCACATGGTATTTCCATCATCGATTTCGTGTCAACAAAGACCAAAACAATAATAGATACATCACTTTAACTGGATTCAAGTTGTCATAGCGCTTGAATGAGTCTCTTTGTAGGGCTGCAATGTTTAGTGATGGAAGTTTATCAGCCAAAAAGCCAAGACAATTTTGCATCGCACATTTTTCGCAAACTTTATACCACATTTTCAGGAGCTCCTAGATATAGTCCTTTTTGAATTGAAAGACGTTTGAAGCCATCGAAGATTCTCATAATATGGGACTGAAAATATATGTAAATTCTGGAAAGATGTTTTGAATAAAAGTGTATTTCATTTATATTTTATTCACTTATCTTGTTTGGTCTTCGAGAGAGGCATTCACCAACTGTAATCCTCCGAGCTTATTGTTCATGTTCCCAAAGTCAAATGAATTGAAATGTACACCAATAACGGAAGAAAATCGGTGCCGTTGAGTTGAAGTATAAACGGAAAATTTACGGAGTACTCCGTTTCAACGGAAACATTACGGAGTACTCCGTTTCAACGGTACCGTAAACGACTACAACAAAACGCAAATCTTACGGAGTTATTTAGAAATACGGAGCAAAAAAGAATTCTGACGGAGTCGTCCGATTTGACGGTACGTTAACGGTGCGTAATCGTATATGCTACGACGGATACAAGCTCAATGATCCGTAAACATGCCGTCAATGACGGTATTGTATTTCCGTGTGTGTCGTATGCTCCGTATAAATGTTTCTTGGGTTTATATACCATTTTTTGGTACAAAAAAAAAATTTCTTATACAGCTTCTGGTCACACTGCTTGCTGGGATTCGAGTTTTGCGGCGATTTTAAAAATAATTAACTTTAGCCGGCAGCGAGCTTCCGCCGACCAATATAACTCGGCTAAGATCACTGTTTTTCTGTGCTTATATTATTGGGTTTGGTTTGATTCTGAAAGATTGAAGTTGAAGAACTTTTGCAGTGGTTTCTTGTAGAACATTTATTTTCAAGCAGAATTCATTGCGAAAGAAGCTTCAGAAACATCAGCGTACAGCAGTGATTCCATTCTGCGTTCCAACAAACTGAATATAAATAATTCAATTACAGTGCAAGGGTTTTCTAAAATAATCAATGTGATCATCCAATTGTAATACAATGAGCTGGATTTAATCAGTATTGGTTGTTTTAAAGAATTACCCACTTCGTCTAAATCATATATAAATGAAATGAATAGCGAATAGCTTTTGGTTAATCTAAATATATCACATACAAATATTTATTGACAATTTATTGTTAACACAATGCAAGATCACGATGAAGAGAATGTAAATAAAAGGCCGCGCCTCAATAGTCATGCATTACAGGAACATGCCAGCGCCATGAAGGAGGCTGGATTCTCATTAAGCGCAATTGAAGAGATGAAGATGCGCGTAGAAGATGAGAGCAAAACTTGTGATCAGCAGTTACGGCAGTTTCAGGTGCTAGATGAGATTCAAGGTTCCTGCACAGAAGAGTCTGGTGAGTGCATATATAGTTATTTTAAAAAGTTATCACGTTATCGCCTAATTATTAAATATGATACAGTTACGAACAAAATAGTAGGATCACTAACTTGTTCCACATATTTTGAAATTATTTCTATTAGTTTACGATTGTGGCGATCAGTTGTAATAAATCATTTTCAATATGTCTTATTTCAGAAAAGATTAATTGCAAACACCTCAAAAGTAAACTTAGTTTGGTACAACCCCTTAAACACTAAAAGTCAGTAATTAATGCGAACAAAAAATAGGGTCACATTAAAAATGTGACTCTAGCCAGAAATGCATTGTGTGTATTAGTTAATTTGCGTTAACTTTGAACTAACTTTTGTTTACATTTTAATGAGCTATGATTTGCCCGATCCATATTTATAAATTAACGTATTTAATTTTATAAATGGATTTTAATATATTTACAAAGATTATAAAATTATTATTTTTAAATTATTTTTCTTTGAAAATATATAAAATTTTAATGTGACCCCATTTTTTTTTGTCCGCTTTCAATACTGACTTGTTGTGTTTAAGGTGTTGCACTATGGGACAGAAGTTTAATCGCCGAAAATCGCCGAAAAAATATGTCAATGTATTCAAAATTTATGAGAACCTAGAAAACAAATAAAAAATGATACATCATACTGAAAAATCCTTCTGTAGGCTCTATAGAAATTCGGTCGAGCTCTCTCACCATTTGAGCTGTGCGAGTTATATTTGTACCGAAATTGGTGGGACCTACAGTTTATTGCCGAATCCGAACGGCGGGTGAGAGCTTTTCAGAGGCAATGCCGAGAGGTAGCGTCGCATAGAAAAATGTTTTCAAGAAAAAGATGTTGGTAGTCGCTGGGGTCCGAACCGCGGGCCTTTCGGCTCGTAGTCGAACGCACCAGCGACTTTTCGCTCGTAGTCCAACGCACTAACCAGACGAGCTACCGACGCTTCTGTAGGCTTGCTTAATGTAAAAATTGAAACAAGTCATTTTTTAAAAATAATAAAGGTTGCATTATATTGAAATAAAGCAATCGCTGACTTTGATTTCTATGTTAAAGACAATTTTCATATATTCAATTTTCATTTATAAAAAACCAAAAGAAGTATAGTCTTTGTGAGTCGAAAGCGAAATACTATAGGTTATGGGCGACAATAAGGACTCTTCGCATGGCATCCCGCAGTTTATTGCCAGCGGATTTGTTGATTGGCAATTTCGTGTGCGCCATCATATGGATTCACAAAATTTATTGGACGTTCTAACCGGCGATCATTCTAACGACACTACCGCAAGGTCAGAATTTTTTAAGAAGGATACACATGCAAAATACAGCCTTGTCGAATTTATTACTTCGGATTGTCCCAGTTATGTGCGAGACAAGGACACCGCGGAGGAGACGTGGGATAGTTTGCAGTCAGTGTTTGCCAAAAAGTCGGTGGTAAAGCAGCTATTGTTACGGAAACAATTAGCGAAGCAGAAATTTAATGATGGCGAAACTGAGATTTCCCATTTATTGCATTTTGAAAATCTAGTACGTTAATTACACCTGTGTGCAAAAAAATAGTAGTGGCCACCTTCAAATTAGGTTATCGCATTATTGGTCGCGTTGCAGCATAAGAACAACAATGTATTTTTATTATTTACATATATTGGAAATTGGTGATTAAAATGACGTATAATTCTGCTATATTTTTAATACATTTTCAAAAATTACCCGCACTTTTGTCTGCGAGTCTTGAATGTTTCTGTGCAAAATAATAGTAGTGCTAGCGAATATGAAATCGAAATATTTTTATAAAGTTACTGAATTGAAAGTTTTCTTTTGTATTAGTGAGATTAATTTGAACAAATTTGTAAAATATTTAATATATTTTGTTATGTTTTGACTGAATATAGGACCCACATAACCACGTTCCAGTAAAACCCGAAAAAAATGTTATAAATCGTATCCTGTAAAAAATAATACTTTTGAAAGTATTCAAAAAAAGTCTAAAAATTAATTTGTGATTTTCTCCCAGAAAAAAGTTATTCTATGAATTGTTCTCTAATGGTTAATCTACCGATCTGCATACTAAGATTTTTATTTACTTTGATGCCTGTCATTGAAATGTTCACTCAAATCATATGTCAACTTCAAACAAGTGGATTTTTGATATAATTTTTCATTTTACTCAGGAGTTTCATGTTTTTTTGCACAATCTATATATTATTTCATATTTTAGTTAAGCAATAAACGATATCCTTAAAATTTTTGGAATACTTTCAAAAGTATTATTATTTTCAGGATTTACAGGAATTTAAAGCATTTTATGGGGTTTTACTAGAACGTGGTTATGTGGGTCCTATATTCAATAAAAACATAATAAAATATATGAAATATTTTACAAATTTGTTCAAATTAATCTCACTAATACAAAAGAAAACTTTCAATTCAGTAACTATATAAAAATATTTCGATTTTGTAACATATTCGCTACCACTACTATTATTTTGCACAGAAACATTCAAGACTCGCATACAAAAGTGCGGGTAATTTTTGAAAATGTTTATAAAAAATATAGGAGAATTATACGTCATTTTAATCACCAATTTCCAATATATGTAAATAATAAAAATACATTATTGTTCTTATGCTGCAACGCGACCAATAATGCGATACCCTAATTTGAAGGTGGCCACTACTATTTTTTTGTACACAGGTGTCGAAGGAGCAAAGTTTGACGAGAGCGACTTACTGGCGCAACTATGACTTACGTTTCCAGAAAAAATTCGACCCGTTGCTAACTGCGTTGCAAAATCTAGATGATGGCAAGTTAACGTTTAGTATGGCAAAAGAGAGATTAATGGCTGATGAAACAAAAATTAGTGAGCGCCAAGCAGAAGTTAGCAACAAAGGATTCAGTTTCATGGCAGGCGGAGTCATCTCGAGAAACGATTGCGAGAAGGTGGTGTTCGAGCTGCATTCTTGGGCTAGCGACCATCTCACAAATGAACAGTGTTATTTTCCGAGCTTCAAGAATTAAAGTATCTTGTTGAAATCATTGTGGTAAAGAGTAAACAATCTCATATGGCGAAACGATCTGGAAAAATAGACTATACATACCGGAGCTTCGAGATAATTTGCTATCAGTGCGCAAATTAACAAATGCCGGAGCTGAACTTCAATTTCTACAAAATAAAGCCTTGATATTCCGAAATAAAGAGTTAATTGTAAGTGCTTTTATACGAGGAAATTTATATGAGCTGGAAGTTAGCATTAATAGATACGAAGCGAATCACTGTAGTATTGATGATGGTATGTTGTGGCATTGCAACTTGGTCATATTGGTAAGCACGGTATTTAAAAATTGATCAAAAACAATATAAGGTGCGTGAATAAGAAAAATGGCGAAATAGACTTTTTTGATGTATGCGTTGAGGGGAAACACTGCCGAGAACCGTTTGATGGCATACGCACAAAACGACCAGTAGAACGAATACACTCTAACGTGACGCTTCCAAGTACTTCGTTTCGTTCATGGATGACTACAGCCATATCGCAAAGGTGTTTACAATAAAAAGAAATAACAAGTGTTTAGGGTCATTAAAGAATACGAAGCATTAACCAGAGCAATGTTTAATAATTCAATATCTGAACTTACCTTTGACCAAGGTCGTGAGTATATCTCAAATGAACAGCAGAGTTGGTATAAGTTAAAAGGAACCAACCACCACAACAAAACGGCGTTGCTGAACGCTTTAACCGAACACTTGTAGAAAAGGCAAGAACAATGTTTATTGAATCGAAAATTCCTAAGTATATGTGTAACGAAGCTATACTCGCTGCAGTTTACATCATCAAATCGTAGCACAACCAGAAGTCTAGTGAAACCTGCTGAATTCTGGTATGGATGCAAACCGGATTTAAACAAGCTGAGAGTATTTGGGTGAAAGCATACGCATGGATTCCAAACCAGTTAAGAAAATAATTGGATCCAAAAAGTCGAAAATGTGTAATGTTGGGATATGCTCCAAATGGATATAGACTTTGTGACATGGTTTCTCTTCATCGCAAGAGATTTGAAATTTGAAGAAATATGTTTTCCGTATAATGCTCTCGAAGGAGATATGCAAGTAAATGCAGAAGCAACAGTAATTGTAACCAGAAGCCACGAGTAAGAGGAGGAAATTGAAGATAATGCTGTGTCTACCCCTAATTGCGATATTATCCCTTGCCCTATTCTTATCAAAGATGATGAAACTGCTACTAATGATGTTTTTGAATATGCTGTGGTTGGCAACGTCGAATACATTCCTGATGCGCTCCCTTCGCAAATAGATAACAGTAACCTTCGGAACGGAACGCAAACTGCCAAGTAAGTTTCTTGATTATATTACTGGTTCTAGAGCGAATCCTGCCGACGTTGGTATTCTATTAGTTACCCTGATTCCTTTCAATTATTGCAAGGAGCGTAAAAGTTATGGCGGTTTTAAGTTGGATGTAAAAAAAAAATTCAATACCTCGGAAAAAATAGTATATATTTATAAATCGTATGAATAGTTACCAATATAACTAAAACTCTTGGCTGTTTTTAGGACACATACGATTGAATTTATTTTAAATTATATATTAATTAATCATTTAAGACAATTTAAAATGAATCATAAAAAGAAATATGTTAGTATCTCTATTGGTTTAGAAATTCCGTTTCATAGAGATAAAATTTTATACAGTGATGCTTTTTGAGATTATGAAATTTTAAATAGGTGCATAAAATCTAAGATCTCACTTTTTGGAATCGCACTTTTTGGGTTAAAATATTGACTGACGAATATTGAATATTTTGACTTTCTTCGTGCAGTACTTTGGATGTGCCTAAATGAAATATGTATTGACAAAAATGTCGCGATTTCACCATAAAAGGACTTAAGATCGAAATTTTTGATTGCAATCAATTATTTGAATCGTAACTATTCTACATAGATCCTTAAACACCTTCAAAAACATTATTTACCATAAAAATTTGCGAAAACAAAATATCAAAATTTTGGACATTTTTCAAAAAGTGCATAACATTTTTGCATTTCAATATTTTTATATGCGCCACTGATTTTGTGATGGTAATTATTAAAAAACTCAGTTTACGTAATGCACTGGACTATTTCAAATAATAATTGAAATGTGCCACGCGAAAAACTACTGTTTTGAACAAATTCACGGTTAGGTTTTTCGACATTTGCAGTGATCGTACTCTGTCGATCTTAATGGCACATTAACGAGTCACACGGTGCAAATTTACAACAGCTTTCAAGTAATATTTTCAAATTTAAATTTCATTGAGGGGTGTACGTGCCCTGGCGCCCTATTATCGAGTTCATTCGAGATATTTTCATGTGAAAATTCTCACAATTTCAGCAAATTCTCACGTGAAACACAAATTATCCCAAGAAACAAAACCGTTAACGGTGCCGTATACGGAACAGCAATACGGAATACGATTCCGTAAACGTTCCGTTTTCTGGATAGGAAAACGGTCCAGTGATCGGATAAGGAGGAACATCGAAACAGATTTCGAATCCGTCGACAGTACGTTTCGAAGGTACGTTAACGGACCGTCATACTGTATGACAAACGGTGTGAGTCCGTCAAAGTACGTTTAGACGGTACGTTTACGGACCGTCATACTGGATGAAATAAGGAGTGCATACGTTGATATTACGTTTTGACTATCCGTTAACGGACCGCCATTCTGGACAAAATACGGAGTGAGTCCGTTGAGATTGCGTTTCGACGGTCCGTTAACATACCGTAGATATGCATAAAAAACGGAATGAATAGATTTAAAACATCGTTTTCATACTATACAATAGTATACAAAATGACCTTTTGCATATTTTTATTTTACAAGAAACAAACTTATGAATAAAATTGAACATGAAATATAAAAATTTTACTAAATAACATTATTGGTGTTTATAATTTTGTAATGTACTGAAATTCCACATGGTATTTCCATTTCGTGTCAACAAAGACCAAAACAATAATTTATTATCAAAAAGATATATCACTTTAACTGGATTGCATTTGTCATAGGGCTTGAATGAGTCTCTTTGTATGCTGCAATGTTTAGTGATGGAGTTTTATCAGCCAAAAAGCCAAGACAATTTTGCATTGCACATTTTCCGCAAACTTTATACCACAGGAGCTCTTTGATATAGTCCTTTATGAATTTAAAGACATTTGAAGCCATCGGAGATTCTCAAAATATAGGACTGTTAATATATGTAAATCTGCAAAGATGTTTTTAATAAAAGCATATTTTATTAATATTATATTCACCTATCTTGTTTGGTCTTCAGGGGATGCATTCAGCGACTGTTATCCTCCGAGCTTATTGTCCATGTGCACAAAGTCAAATGAATTGAAATGTACACCAATAAGGGAAGAAAATCGGTGCAGTTGAGTTGGAGTATAAACGGAAAATACGGAAACGGAAATAAACGGAGTACTCCGTTTCAACGGTACCGTAAACGACTACAACAAAACGGCAGTCATACGAAGTTATTTAGAAATACGGAGCTAAACGGAATTCTAACGGAGTCGTCCGATTTGACGGTACGTTAACGGTGCGTAATCGTATATGCTACGACGGATACTTGCTCAATGCTTCGTAAACATGCCGTCAATGACGGTATTGTGATTCCGTGTGTGTCGTATGCTCCGCATAAATGTTTCTTGGGTAGTCATTCTCGAGTTTATGAGAATTGTCGAATGCGACAATTGTCGAATGAAATTATCGAATTTGCAATGAATGGTGTTTTTCTGGTGAGATTCAAAGTCGCACGAAATGAATCTTTGAAATCAAAGTGGTATCGAAGTCATACATGCATTTTATCAAAGAAATGCATTTTATTAAATTATCTAAACGTATTTTTATTAAAATATGCCGTTTGTATAAACAAATGGTAGATTATTTAGGTTTAGTGGAAGAGTATACACGCTCATCCGGCAGGGGTTCTACGCTAGGTATACAAATTGTCGTAGGTTTTTTTTTATTACAAATCGGTTTTATTCTACAAAACATTGTAAATTAAATTAACGGAAAACTATATTAGCGACTTTTATGACATAATATTTTGCACGAGGAATCGGCTGCAATATTCACTACACACACCACTCTAAAATTCACCATCACATTATTAACGATTAAACGCGACCATAGTTCTTAGTTTGTTCCGTGTACACTTTTTGCGCGTACTTATTTTTGTTTATATTATTATTTGAAAATTTGAAATTAAATGTTTTAGTTATTCTTTCAAATTTAATAAATGTCAAAGTTTTCTTCAGTTTTTCTTACAAATTTAATAAATGTCAAAGTTTTCTTCAGTTTTTCTTTGTGCAATTCACAATAGATACATTATCTATAGAAAATTGTCGAACGAAAATTTTCTATCAAATTCAATCTCGCATGAACTCCAGAATTGATTATATTATAGATATCGTTCGACACTGATCAAGCGAGAATTCACGAAAGTGAGAATTCTCACATGAACTCGAGAATGGGTCTCTGGCAAAAAAACACATACATTTTGAAAAGTTTTTTATATATATAATAAAATTTATACCGAGCTAAACGGAATTCTAACGGAGTCGTCCGATTTGACGGTACGTTAACGGTGCGTAATCGTATATGCTACGACGGATACTTGCTCAATGCTTCGTAAACATGCCGTCAATGACGGTATTGTGATTCCGTGTGTGTCGTATGCTCCGCATAAATGTTTCTTGGGTAGTCATTCTCGAGTTTATGAGAATTGTCGAATGCGACAATTGTCGAATGAAATTATCGAATTTGCAATGAATGGTGTTTTTCTGGTGAGATTCAAAGTCGCACGAAATGAATCTTTGAAATCAAAGTGGTATCGAAGTCATACATGCATTTTATCAAAGAAATGCATTTTATTAAATTATCTAAACGTATTTTTATTAAAATATGCCGTTTGTATAAACAAATGGTAGATTATTTAGGTTTAGTGGAAGAGTATACACGCTCATCCGGCAGGGGTTCTACGCTAGGTATACAAATTGTCGTAGGTTTTTTTTTATTACAAATCGGTTTTATTCTACAAAACATTGTAAATTAAATTAACGGAAAACTATATTAGCGACTTTTATGACATAATATTTTGCACGAGGAATCGGCTGCAATATTCACTACACACACCACTCTAAAATTCACCATCACATTATTAACGATTAAACGCGACCATAGTTCTTAGTTTGTTCCGTGTACACTTTTTGCGCGTACTTATTTTTGTTTATATTATTATTTGAAAATTTGAAATTAAATGTTTTAGTTATTCTTTCAAATTTAATAAATGTCAAAGTTTTCTTCAGTTTTTCTTACAAATTTAATAAATGTCAAAGTTTTCTTCAGTTTTTCTTTGTGCAATTCACAATAGATACATTATCTATAGAAAATTGTCGAACGAAAATTTTCTATCAAATTCAATCTCGCATGAACTCCAGAATTGATTATATTATAGATATCGTTCGACACTGATCAAGCGAGAATTCACGAAAGTGAGAATTCTCACATGAACTCGAGAATGGGTCTCTGGCAAAAAAACACATACATTTTGAAAAGTTTTTTATATATATAATAAAATTTTGCTATACAAATTAAACCGAACACCTCTTTATAAGCAAGTGTGAGGCTAAAGTGAAGATCTTGGAACAAACACGGAGAAGAAGCAAAACAATCTAGATTATTTCAATGCATTTTTTTTTCAATTTTTCTACTTTAAATTTTTATAACAAATAGAGGTAAAGACTTATGGATCTAAACTTTAGCATTCTTATTATTTACGATATACTTGATCCAAATCTATTAATCATTATTTTTAAATCGAAAAACGACGGAAGTTTTGCAAAAATTAAACTCAGTTTCAATGATTTTAAAAAATAAAAATTTTTGCCCATACCCATGCAAACTGGGCCGGATTGTAGGAAAAGCTGGCCAAAAATCATTTTTCAGAATTACCTGGAAGTAACCAGTATTGGTTTTATTTGAAAGATAATACATCGGACAATAACCACCAATATTTTTTTTTCTTGCCACATTGATTTATATAAGAAATTGACGTCTATTTACAGTGTTTTTAAAATTTTAAAAAAATACTCGTATATAGTATTGTTGAAAATATTGCTATAAAAGCCGGAAGTACATTCTGACCTCGATTCAAAGGTTAGCTTACCAAACTCCATGATTTTCTTGTTCAGTCAGATATAATATTGAAATGCTAATCTGATTAATTTTGGGCTAGAATATACTGCAAAGTGGTTTCTCATGCAAATAATACAAAAAGAACTTTACATTGACTTTTAAAAATGTATAAAAATATATAAAACGTAATTTTCTCAGAAAAAGTAGATATCAGTATTCTAAGTTCGTCTGAAAAAAAATTAGCGCCCGCTACCCCCGCTTCATGTAATGTTTTCTAGGATTTAAGGACCCCATATTAGATCCGGTATTTTGAATTTTAAAATTTTAATTTCGAATTTGTAATCACTGGCCTCTAAAACCCTATTGTACTGTATTCTTTTGCATATATAAAAGTTTTTTTAAGAATTAAGAACGCCATTTTGGTTCCGCCATTTTGAATTTCAAAATGTTGATTCCAAATTTGTAATCTCTGGCCTCAAAAACCTCTTTGCACAATGTTCTTTTGCAGATATAAAGGTTTTTAAAGATTTAAGGACGCCATTTTGGATCCGCCATTTTGAATTTTAAAATTTTGATTTCAAATTCGTAATCATTGGCCTCAAAAACCCACATACACAATGTCCTTTTGCAGATATAAATGTTTTTTAAGATTTAAGGACGCCATTTTGGAATTTCCAAATTTTTATATGAAATATGTAATCAGGCAGTTTAAAAATGTCATTGTCACAGGTACTTTTTAAATCGGACCTAAGCTTGATTTTTGGCCAGCTTTTATTGTCATCCGGCCCAGTGTACCATGTAGGAAATGCCAAGACTGACGACGGGCTGAAGACTCAACCAGCACTGTCAGATCAATGCTTGGTTAATAAACCTTCGCCCAAGACTCAGCCAGAACTGACAAATGAAGGCCTAATAAAGTAGTACTCGCCCAAGACTCAGCCAGAACTGACAAACCAATGCTTGGTTAAAATACCTTTGCCCAAAACTCAGCCAAAACTGCCAAACAAAGGACTGGTTAATTAGATCTCACCCACGACTGGCCCAATCTTGATCTGCCAAGACTTGGTAGACCGTTGTTTGCCCAAGACCCAGCCAATATTGGATTTAAGTCTCGCTTTAAGTCTCGGTTTATAAATCTTCGCCCAAGACTGGTCCAAGCTTGGACGGCCAAGGCTTACTTTAGTGCTGTTTTCCCAAGGATCAGCCAACTATAAACATACATATGTCAAACAAAACAAAATAAATAGAAAAGTCAGAAATATTTTGTTATATTTGTCGATAAATTTAAGGAGAATTGATGCTTCTATAGCACCAGCGTAAGTTACGTTGAATAATTATGAAATTATCCATTGATGCACTTTCTTTATAGAGTCTGCAAGATGGTGTTCAAAGCAGACTACGCGCATATCGTTGTCGAGAACAACCAAATGTGAGTGTTTTTTTTTATGTTTTAATACGTTTGGTGATTACGGCAAACATGCAATTTTTGTTAATCGTTAATTTAAGCAATTAATACTCAATTTGATTATAACATTGGTGGGACGATGGCGTGGCGCTGCGTTGGACTACGAGCCGAACCGCTGTTCCAAAGCATCGCAGGATCGACTCACCAAGACTGCAACTACATTTAATAGACTTTTTTTTTCATTATCGTGCTACCTCTCTCCCTGCAGACAATGGCAAAACTGCCACGGGTTTGGTACGATATTACGATCGAAATTTAAAATATCGAAACTAAAAATACAGAAGACAAAAATGTAGAAAATAAAAATTTATTTTAAAATTTTCTTGCCCTCGCGCAATATGTAAAAAATTCCTGCTCGATGACGTCTGTGTTCGTGTCGCTGTGCGACGCTAAGAAATGCATGCAGCACAACCTGCATCGTCGAGCTCACATGTCGGAGAGACATGCCGAATGTCTGACTATTGCTCCCGAAGTCAGATCCACCACGCGAGTGCAGAAACGTGCACGCAGCGGAGTCATAAGTGGCGGCGAAATTCACATCATTGTGCTGGACAAGTTGCACAGGTGCGACACTTTTTTTTACCAATTGACCAACGCTCAGGGGATGCCCCCTATTCATGCAATGCATAGTGTTGATCGTAGGAAAGGATTGATAGGTTAGAGGGAGGGAGGAAAGATAGAGTAGTGACGGTGAATGTTTGTTTTGAATTTGCCAATATCAAAAATGTCGGGAAAAACAGACGCAGGGAAACTGTTCCACAAACGTATCGTGCGACTGAAGAACGAATTCTCTCTGTGTGGTTCGGATGAGAGCCGAGTGGACTACGAAGGGGTGGGCTTGGTTCGTTGCGTCTTGGTAGCATTAAAATCAACTCTATTTGCAAAACCACTCGGAGATTGTATTAAGGTCATTATTTAGTGTGTCATTCATAGTGCGTCTTTTACTCTCAATCTCCAAAGAGTTTGGGCGCTTGTTGAACGAATATGAAGGACAAATGTTGCTGTCATCAACAAAGGAATAGATTGGGTTCTGAGTCAATGACAGAAGGTCATTAATAAATACCGGAAATAGGGACGGGGATAGGACGGAGCCCTGCGGAACTCCAGAATTAATGGAATGTTGTTCTGAGAGAACACCATCCATCGCAACTCGTATTGAACGACCCTGAAGAAAACTCAATATCCATCGAGTAAAAGTAATACCGACACCATATGCAATTTGTTTTGATACGAGTGCTTCGTGCCACACTCGATCAAAAGCCTTGGAAATATCAAGAGCAACAACCTTACTCTCGCCGAAAAGGTGAATACAATTATTCCACTTTTCGGAGAGGACCGCCATCAGGTCACCGGTGGATCTGGTCCTACGGAAACCATATTGACGGTCACAAAGTAATTCGTTTCGCTCTAGATAATTCACAAGGTGGAAATTTATTACGCTTTCCATTACCTTAGAGTGCGCAGAGCATATTGCAATGGGTCGGTAATTAGCAGTGTTCGTGTCCTCGCCCTTTTCGGAACTGGCTGGACATTGGCAACCTTCCAACAAGATGGAAAAACTCCTGTCGTGTAGGAGATGTTGAATAGGTTACGCAACGGATAAGAAAGCGTTGACGCGCACTTCTTCAACACATGGGCCGAAATGCCATCTGGCCCGGAGGCTTTGTTGATATTGCTATTTGCTAGGACCTTTTTAAGTGCTCGAGTTCGAGCGTTGAATTATTTGCAAATAATACTGCCAAGAGATTAGCTTTATCTACCGGGTCCGTGAAGGTCTGGACATTCATAATAAGAGTTGGAGTAGACGACGTCGTCTGGTTTTTCACTCTTTTTACAAATGACCAGAAATTTTTACTACCTCTGTGGTAGAGCAGGACCTTTTGCGCGCGTTTTGTTCGTGAAAAAACTTTTCACGCAAGATCACGGCATTACAGCGATTCCTAGCCTGTATGCGAAGTCTTTCAGTGTCAGCATTCTTGTTAGAACGCCAATTCTGAAAGGCTTCCTCTTTCGACCTGACTGCAATCCTACAAGTCTCATTAAACCAAGAGTGGTCCTTGGGTTTAATGCTAATCTTTTTAGAATGTATAACGGAGCGCATACCCAATAAAATAATATGTTGTACCATTAAGGCCGTGGTATTTATGTCCTATCTGCGAAACACAATTTCCAATTAAAGTTGCGAAAAAATCATTTAACGCATCCCAATTTGCTTTTTCGTAAAGCCATACAGTCCTCTTCGGGGCTTTAATCGAAGAGGCGCGTAAACTAGAATACGAAAACGCAGCGGAAACAATACAGTGGTCGGAATTACCAAGAGGTGCGAGGACTTTTACATCATATTTTTCATGATGCGAAGTCAGAAAAAGGTCTAATACTTTTTGGCTCTGCCCACCGACGCGTGGGAGGTACGTCGGTTCCTTCACCAATTGAGTGAGTTGATTGCACTCGGCAAACAACTCAACATAGCAACCCTCCTGTGTTGATAGACCCGAGTGGCTCAACCAAGTGGCGTTGTGCACATTAAAATCGCCGGCAACAACAATTTCACTGCCCGGAGATTGCTCCAATATATTTGAGATCGAATCCAGCTTATTACAGGTGGAAACCATAGCGATGCCCCTATGCCCAGGTATATGAAAGTTCAGTGGATCTGCACATTCACTAACCTGGGTCTCACCGAGTGCCATTATTTGTGGCCTATGGATGGATATGTGCGCATATACCGGGAAAAAATTCGCTCTCAGCCCACGAACGTTGCAAAAATCTATACGAAAGTTTTGCGACATTTGTGCCACTGTGCAAATTCAAAACATACAAACATACTAACAGCGTGCGGCAGATGAGACGAACAATTGAGAGAGCAAGTCGGGCCGTGGTAAGTGTTATGCCTTTAACACGGCACAGATTGCGCACTCAGTGCAGCCTCAGCTACGCACGATAGTAGCGTGGAGTATGATAGGGGAGGGACAGAATACAAAAAAACAAGTATGCAGTTGCGTCAAAGAGCATGAAGAAGCCCCTTGCGTTGACAATTGCAAAACGAAGCAGCGGCAGTCTGCAGGCAGTGCGTGGGTGAAAACCGGTTTTTGTGTTATATTTATTTTTTTGTTGTTGTTGCTGCAGTGAAGTTATAGTTATTAATTTTTTGTTTTGTTGTTTATTATTTTATTGTTTGGTTTTTGCGCGATGTTTATTTGTTATTTAATTTTATTTGCAATTGTTAAAGACGGCACTAGACGACACTAAGCACAATATTTTTTAACAAAATTAAACTGATACGACAGACGAAACGACGGAAAGTTGTGTAAAAATACAAGAGATCGGCGCGACACGTCCGTCCCCCATTATTGTTCAGACACTACTCAGGAGACACTACCGGGGGCACTACCGGAGGCGGACACCGACAACAACTACAAAAACGAGACAAAGTGCAATCAAAACTAAAAGGACAACCGTGTTCGAAATATTATTAGTTCCTGACCAGCACTTTCGGAAGAGAAATCACTACACCTGATTGAACTAACGCGCTAAGGCGTTAAAGCAAATGAAGCGTGTTGTGTAACTGAGATAATGTGACAGCCCCATGGCTTTAATCCAGATCAAGTGTTAGAATTCCGACGCGAAGCATACGATGCTTGGTATTATGTGCTCGTTCCTAAGATGTGTACCAATTTGCGCAGATGGTAAATAAATAATAAAATATATTATGAAATATTAAGATTTGTTTTAATTTATAGCAAAAAAATCAATGCTTAAATATTTAACAAAAAGAACATTTCAGACGTCAACTTGTAGACATATATATATATACTTTTGGATGATTTGATTCGGTTGCCTTTCAGTTGTTAAAAGGCCTTCGTTTAGTCAATTGCTGTAAGACATCTTTATGTATACCATTACATTATTCAGACAAATCAAAAAGGTACCTTCCGGTCAATCATTTGTATTACAAAAAGACATCTTTCTCGTAAAAATTTCGGACAAATTTTGAGCATATATAACATTTAAAAGATAACTTAAAGACATCTTTTAGACATAATTTATTTAGTTAGGATGTTTAACCGAAAAACTTGTAGAAAATGTGGAATAAAAAAATACATATTTTTTGTGTAAGAACAATATTTTAGTAAGCAAAAAATGTACAAATAAATATAATAAAAAATAATATATTCATAACACCAAGTCCAGCAATAGCAAAAATCCAACTTCGCTACGAATTCGAATTTTTAGCTACTTTAGGATCCGTGCGTAATGGAATTCAGTGTGAATATGTCCACTACGACGAAACAGAATTCCATTCCTCATGGATCCTAGTTAGAGTAGATAAAAATTCGTATTCGTACGGAAATCATATTTCCGCTATAACGTGACTCAGAATTGAGGTGAGAACATACCAGAAGCTGCAAATATTAATTTAAAACTATAAAATCTATTGAAAAAGTATGAATTTAATTTGAAGGCGGGCGTCATTTCTTAATATAATGCCATCAAAATACCATCTTGAAATTTGGCATGAACATTTATAATAAATCAACAAAAATTTTGAATTAAGTACTTGAAATTCGAAGTGCAGGGATAATGAACATTGGTCACATTTTCGTGTTTAGTAAATTTAATTGTCCAAAAGATTGATTTATATTTTTTTAAATGAGACCTTAACGGAGTTAATATCATCAAGAGATGTTGCATATGAACCACCATTTAAAAGTGATCTTTAAAACTTCGAACCACATTATATCTGGAAATAGTGGTCAGAAAAATATAAAAATTTATCAATGCATATATCGAAACCCAAAATTCCACTGATATCACAGATATCACAGAAGGGAAGTTGCAACCCATATCGAGTTGGTGTGGAATGGCTCAAAAAAAAAAAATTGAAATTTGTATTACAACATTTTCATTTTTCGACATTTCAATTTTTGACATTTTTTGCTTCTATAAAAAAAATGTGTGCATATTTATTTTGCAAAGTTTTTTTTTCGACATATTCTAGCCTTAAAATATGTTTCGACATTTTTTGTTTCGGCATTTTAATGCTTTTAAAATTTCGACATTTTTAGGTTTAGACATTTTTTTTTCGACATATCGTACGGATTCCGTTTGCCACACGTCATTTAAAATGATTTTAAGTGATGAGAAATATATGAAAATCGTAAAATAAAGTTTTGCGTTTCCTTTCGTTATAGTTGACAAAAGTGGTTCATATTTGGTATGGTAGTTAAGAATTGTGATATGTATCATAGTACCTAATATTATCAGTATATCTCTTATGACGGTAAATTTTTATACTTTAACAGGAATGATAGGCGTGGCAATTGGCCAAATACGCCCATATTAAGAATGGTCATGCAATTATAGTATGTATACATATATCAATTATCAACAAAATATCTCATTCCATACAAATATTATAGTGCTTTTACCATTTCAATTATATGGCAAGATTGTTGCAAAACTGTATTTACGGCGAGCTAGAATTGACTTCTGTCCTACAGTGGGTTGTACCAAATTCAGTTTATTTTTGAGATATTCGCAATTTATATTTTTTGAAATATGACATATTGACGATAATTGACGAAAATGCTCAAAAAAATTTCAAAATAATAATTTATAATAATTATAAAAATATTAATTGAATATAAATTAATGGAATTTAGAAAACAAAAAATAGTATATTTAATTTTCAGAGGGTGGAAGTGTAAATGGCGATATTGTTGATGAAAAAGATGATGAGGATTCTACTGATTTAGACATGGAGGACGACGATATGAACGAAGATGAATTGGATAATTTATTGGATGAAAACTTACCCGAAGATTTTAAAAGCTCGAAAAAACCAAAATATGATGAAAGATTTAAAACAGTATTAGAAGGTAAGTAGAATTAAATGATGTATGACAAATGTTATAAGAAAAAAGACTCATTTTACAAAATATATTTACTTACTTTTTTGGCCATTACAACATTAATTGGGTGCGGACACAGCAATTGTGCCAAATGTTTCCGCATTGCGCGCACTGCAATGTTAGTTTGTCTTTACTTAGTCGCTCCACCTGAGCTTCCGACGCCTTCTCCTACGTTTTGTTCGAGCGCTTTCATCCATACGCTTGACATTTCCAAGCCAGCGTATGCTCTGGATCTTAATGCGCCTGACTATGTCAATGTCGGCGTAGAGCTCATCGTTCCATTTTGTACTCGTTTTCTACGCATATCAAGCCATAGATTTTCCGAAGAATATTTTTCTTGAACGCTCCTCCTGCAGCTCGCTCGTCGGTGTTGACTGGCGTAGAGGAGGAGTGGCATGATGAGTGACTTAGACAGCGTAATTCTTGTCCGTCGAGAGAGGTTTCTGTTCTACTGAGCCCAAAAACACATGTTGACAAGAGTTATTCTTCGACTAATCTCTGTGTTATCTATCCTAAGTAGACGAAGTCCGTCTCGACTTCGAAGTTGTGGGTGTCAATAGTGAGGTAGTGTCCAAGACACCGGGACTCTTTGTTTGCTGACACCAGGTACTTCGACGCGATTCCGTCTCTAAACTGGAGAATGATGCACTAACTGCTCATGTTTTCTGCCCAATGATGCCGATATCATCAGTATACATGCTTATTGAAGATAGTGTATGGCGCATAATCATACAGCTCAGCATTATCAATAATCAAAAAATAATGCCTAACTTAAAATACCAAAGTAGAACATTATACGAAATGATACCTAAAAGGATGTCTTTCTAATGTTCATTTATTTGCATTCTCAAAAAGCTATCCAAAACGTGAATTTCTAACAAGTCCCTTTTGTATCGGTTTTAAGTTAGCTAAACGATGCCAGTATTCCGTACTCTGAAATGCAACAATGTTTCGATAAATCAACTGTTTTTGTTTTCCACATCTGTCAAAAATTCAATAAATTAAAAACATAAAATTGTTACGACGCGAGCTGGCTTGTAAGTTTTTATTACGATGTTATTTATAAACATCATAATTATATCTTTAGTGTTTTCAGTAATTTCAGTAATTTCCCATCGGGCATCGATCTTAGTCACACAATCGAATTGAAACCAATGACCAGACGCCAAAGTAACGCTGCTCATCGATGTCGTCGTTATGGACGCGGTCCTAGACTCCCACAACTGGGGGTATGAAACGGAATTTTTGAATCAATTCTTGAAGTTAAAACGCTTCGCGAACCGTACATCCGGTTTTCCAACGCTCAGTAAGCTTATTAACCCGCGCACCAAGTCGAACATCGTACGCGATGGAAACGAGAATCAGCAGCTGGATAGCGTCTACAGATTCTACCGAAACACAGACACAAAAGCTCGCGCAAGCAGCAACAAACATACAAACTACTGCGAAGCCGGTCAAGAGCAGCATCCTGTCGGTCGGCAAGCGGTCATGAATTTGTTTTAACAAACTACTCTCGAATGAACCAATGGTCTACAAATCAATTCAGAGGGCAACAATCGCCATGATCAGCTCGAATTGTAAAATAAAGATTGTTAAATATTAATTAGAAAAGAAATATGCTAACATGTTTTAGTTTAAATATCTATAAAAATAAGAAATGACATAGGAAATTTGGCAGAATGAAAATTTTTTGACGTCATCCTTTTGTTATACTTTTTGGTGACTTAAACCGGTTGCATTTCAGCTGATGAAAAGACGTCTTTTAGACAATTACATAAGGACATCTTAATATGTACCATTTGGACATCATTTAGACAAATCAAAAAGGCGACTTCCGGTCAATCGTTTGTATTACAAAAAAAAGACATCTTTCTCGTAACATTTCGGACAAATTTCGGACAACGATAACATTTAAAAGATAACTTAAAGACAACTTTCAGAAATAATTTGTCTAGTTGGGATAGTAATCAACTTTTAACATAAATACAATAAAGGGGCTAGTCAACATGTCGACTATTTGTTAAAGTTGTACATTATATTTTGATTGATAGACAATTTAAAGTCGACTTTAAGACGCCTTTTCTGATGAGCATCACAAATTCTAACAACCGAATTTTACTTCAAAAACATCCCAAAAATGTGGGTGAATCTCAAATTGAGATGTTTTTTTTTTGAGGAAAAAACATTTTTAAAATTCTGATGAATAAAAAATGTATATTTTTTGTTTCAACTATTTATTTGGCCAAAATTTATTAAGAATATTTCCGGACATACCTACCGAGTATTTTAAGATTTAAAAAAAATCATGAAAAAATTGTTCATGAAAAATCCGAACATTTCAGGCAAAAAAAGTGGCTAAACAACGGTATTGTTCGGAGGTCTTTGTTCGTAGGAAAACAAATTGGACTGAAGATGTTGAAGGTTATGAAATTACCAGACAAGTATGTGGTGAAGTACACTGGTTCGCGACCTCCAAAATTATTTTTAAATAATAAAAAAATTTAATTAAATGAAATTTTAATTTTATCAATATGATTAATATGATTAAAACTAGTAAGAACACTAATAAGTAACAAAAGTACAACTCTTATTTGATATCGCCGAAACAACTGATTATTTTTACATGTACTTTGAAATTGTCGTTGTCGTAAAATCAAACCGAATTTAAGATTACACTGTTACACTGTTACAAGGTTTTTATTATGGAAAGAAACCTCTTATTTCTGGTATACTTCGCTTTCCTGATTCCTGATTCTAGAATTTGCCAGTACGAAATTGATTTACCTAAAAAAATGTGTCGAGAGAGTTGAATTAAAATTGAGAAAATTACAAATGAATTCAGTGGCAAAAACCCTTTGGGGTAACGATTCCGGTTTCAAGACTATAATGAAAAGTCTTGAAACCAGAATCGGACCAGAAGCGATTTTAATTCCAACAAAAATTATTAGGATTTTTATTCCGGTCCCATATATACATTTTAAAAGTGTTCCGATTCCAAATACCGAAACCGGTTCCCATTTATGATCCTATAGTTTATTAACGATTTATGTATGTATGTACTGTTCTACTGAGAAAAAAATATTTAAATTATATTAAATTTCTTTGTTATTTTCATTTTATTTGTTACAAATTTCATATTTTGCAAATTTCTTAATTACAATTCAATTTCGTTTTTTTTAATTTCAAATTAAAAAATCTCGATTCTATTTCTATTTGCAATTTTAAATGGAAAATCCTAATTTTATTTGGAATTTTCTTTATATCAATTGTAAAATCACAATTTTGTTTAGAATAATCTCAATTTAATAGCCCTATTCTAACGAGCATCACAAAATCTCAAAACAGAATTTTAAGTCAAAAGTTTCAGAAAGTTTGGTGTGAATCTCAAATTGAGATGTTTTTAAATTCTGGCAAAAAGTTGAGATGCTGAGAGGGTCACAATAATTAGGAACATTGTGAGTCTCAAAGTAGCAGGTCACAACGTATAAACAACATCTGAAATTATATATTTTTTTAATACGAATTAGTTTAACTATTAATTAAGGAAGGGTAACAACACGGATAGACACAAAATATCAAAAAATTGCCGCCAGAAAACATGAACTGCAGTTAAATATTGGAAACTTAAAATACTTCAAACACTTAACACATCACTTTAAATGAAATTTCACATATTGACACCATTTAAATTATAATTAATTTCAAAACTGCGTACAAACAGAAATGTTATGTTCTTATGTTGTTTGTTTACATTTATTTTCAATTAAAAATTGAGCACCAAATATGACATAAAACTCTCTTTCCCACAGTATGGGGTATTTGCTGAGAGGTTTTTGTTAGATTTTTGCCAGAATACAATGTTGAGACTTTGATCACAATTATTCTAACAAGAAAAACGTTGATGTGTGTAATAAATAGAAAATATTCAAACATCCCATAAGTTTCAATAGAGTTGCAGCAAAACTATTAATATTTTTTAAATATGACGTATATGCAGATAGTTACGAGATGTTTGCCACAACAGCAATGAAAATTGCGATATTTACTGATAGCAAACATCCAGAGTTCTTGGACATTTGCAGTAAAACTTTTAAGGTATTTTGACATTTGACTAACATAAAAAAAGAAAATGGCGAACTTTTTCCTTACGCTCGATTTATCCACAACAATGAAGTCAATAAAATGGTGTAAAAAAGTGCCAACTCAAATATTACATTTTAATAGTAAAAATGAAAATAAACAATTCTGTGATTTAAATTATCAACACGTGATGGAAAATATTTCTTTTCAGAGTTTACTTTGATGACAGCATCGCCGGTCGGACTTGGTTCTTCTGCGAAGAAATTTCAAGTCGTTGTACAATTTTACCTTCGAAGGTTTTATAATGACGATGGAGATGTATAAACAGTATACTGTTTTAATTCTATGATAATTAAAAATGCATTTGATTAATTTTCTTTCAATTCAATAAAAATTACTCCGAGAATTCTAATGGAGTACCTTTTCCAAATATTCATCAACTACCTTCCTATTTGTAAGATTTTAAGATGTTTGAAAGATGGTTGCTAGCAATATTTATGGTATTTGACGGATGTTTGAGAGATGGTTGTCTCAAATACGATCTAAATAATTTGTAAATAACTTGATATTTAGGGCTGTGATATTTCTGGTAATCATCTTTGTTTTCTTAGTGTACTAGAGAATTTCAGAAGGGTCGCAGGAGACATTGAGTTAAAAAAGGGGTCGCGAAACCAAAAAAGGTTGGGAACCACTGTCCTACACACTTGCTTATTTTGCTCCAATCTGAAATTGTTACAAAAGAGTACTACTTTCATCATCTCGGGCACAATATACTCCAATATATACATTCAGGAATTCTTGAAGAAGGAATTACTGTCATTCTGGTATGAACATGAAGTGTCCACATTAATTTGGCCGAACCTAGTTTCCTGCCTAACCTCCTCGACTACAGTAAAAGGGCCTTCATGTTATACACAAGCAATAACGTCATTATGGTGCCTCGAATTTCAAATCGACAAAATTGTCCAGAACTTAGGCCAATAGAAAGGTACTGTGCATTGGTCAAAAATAAAATGTTAGGTAACAAAGAAGGTCACCAATGACATTAAATATTTCAGGGAAAAGGGGTCTGGAGCATCTAAACTACCGAATAGCATCTAAACATGGTTTGACCATAAAAATCAAAACACTGTTTTTAGAAGATTTTTATAATTTTGTTATGTACAATTTGTCCCTGCGCAGGCGTTATGGAAATCCACAACATATTTAAGAAGTCTAGTGAAGAGTGGTATTCTTATTATGGTGTACATGGTGTAGATCCATTAAATCACAGCGAATGCCTTCTCTCTAGGGATGTCACAAATGTGCGCCATTGGGAAAAAATCCAAGTTTATGGCCAAAAACCAACATCGACATAAAATTACCGTCTAATGATAGGTAATGAATCATAGCAGATATGCATATAATTTTTTTTATTTTAGGTTTGTACTTTTCTTATAATTCCTATTTAACCAAAGAAACATGAAAAATTCAATTTTTGTGCCCCACCCGTTCAGCAACGTTCTCGTTTTGTCGTTTTTGGACTGCATTTGACCGTGCAGGAAGATCTGCGCATCTAAAGAAGTTTAAAATTTCATTTGTTTTCGTTTTTAATTTTTGACAAATTTTTAAAATTAATTTGTCAACTTTTGACAAACATTTCCTAAGTGCGGCCGAATATTTTCAAAAAAACAGCATTTTTCAGCATTCTTATGAGTAAAGCGTCGATAGCTATGCCCGCTTAACTAAGCGTATATAAGTTATGTTTTGTATGAAAAATGTGTTTAAGAGTTGATAGCGATACCAAAAAAACACGGCTATAATATAATAGTTTGGCGCTACAGTCCTATATATAGCTCTTTTATCATTTGAGCTGTGCGTGTTATATTTGTACTAAAATTGGTAGAACCTACAATTTAATGCCGAGAAAAATGTTTTCTATGAAACTTTATTTTAAACTAAAACTAAATATCGGCTTAAGTTCAATCATTTAGATAGTATTCTTTTATATTATTTGTACTATTATTTTATTAATGGATTTTAAATCCACAAAGTTTTGATCTATAAATATATTTTCATATATTTTATTTATTTAAGTTTAAATTTCAATTATGAATATAATTTATAAAACCTGAATTTTAAAGTACAAATTAAATTTTTATTTTAATTTTTAGTTTATGTATTTAATATATTTAAGTGATTATCATCGAACATTCGTCATTAAAAATGTGTGTTTTATATTGAAATTGTTTCCTTTTAAATGTTAAAATTTTTAATTTCGAAAAACCGATTCAAAAATTAAAACCCGAAACCGGTTCGGTTTTTTGAAAGTGCCGGTTTTTTGACATACCTCTTTTCTCATCACTTAAACATATTTCAGCCATATACCCTTAATAGCGTAAAAAAATAAAATGATGTATTACAGTTTCTAGACTCACAATGTCAAATGGACTTACCAATAAAATATATCTCACCTAATGAAGTGCAATCTGAAATTAGAGTATTAAATAAAAAGAAATCTCCAGGCTACGATCAAATTAATGCCAATGTTGTTGATAAGTTAACTTGAAAAAGTATAATATTTTTAACGGATTTGGTACGATAAATCGAAATTTTAAATATCGAAACTAAAAATACCGAAGACAAAAAGTTAGAAAATAAAAAATGCCGAAACCTAAAAATGTCTAAAACAAAAATGTCGAAAACAAAAATGTCGAAAACAAAAATGTTGAAAACTAAAATGTTGAAAAATAAAATGTCGAAACCTAAAAATTTCGAAATTTAAAATGGCGAAAGTATTTTTATCCGAAAAAAAGATTGAAAATGTCGAAAAAACTGCATAGTAACAAAGGTAATGTTTTTTTGTGTAACAAAAAAAAGGCAAAAAATTTACAAATATAATAAAATACAAACATAAAGATATTAAACCAGTTGGGAAGGTTAGATCACATGGGAAATTTTAAAGTAGGTGTAATTATGATAGTTAGGATTATCAAAATTATAGTTTACCTAAAAAGTTTACCTAAGCACGTATACATAAAAATTGATCTTTATATGTACATTTTATATGAGGTATTTGAACATAAGTGGTCGGATCATAGGTCACAATGGACCGATCTCGCCAATTTTCGCACATACAGCGTAGGTATATTAGTAATCTAAGTTATAAGTTTCATTTATCTAGCTCTTCAATTTTAAAAGTAGTAGGGATTTCAACAGACAGACGGACAGACAGACAGACGGACAAATCGACTCAGGAGGTCATGCTGATCAAGAATATATATACTTTTCCATACCGGAGATGCTTCCTTCTGGGTGTTACAAACGGCGTACCAAACTGAATATACCCTTTCACTCTTAGTGTAGGGTATAAAAAGAACATTTTCGTAACATAGACACCACAATTCTGAGTCCGGTCGTAGCTAAAATCCGAATCTTCGCTACAAATTCGAATTTTCAGCTACTTTAGGACCCACGCGTAACGGAATTTAGTGTGAATATGTCCACTTCGACGAAACATAGTTCAATTCCGCACGAATCATATAGTAGCTAAACATTCGTATAGAGGAGATTCGGATTTTCGCTACGACGGAACTCAGAATTGGGGTTAGAACATACCAGAATGTGCAAATATTAATATAAACCAAAAAACTTATTAAAAAATATATACTTATTAAAAATTAAATATTATGTCTTCAAAATACCATCATGAAAGTTGGTACGACCATTTATAATAAATCAACCAAAATTTTGAATTAAGTCCATGGAATTTGAATAATGACTATTAGCCACATTTCCATGTTTTAAGACTTTAATTTTTGCTTATAACTTTTAAAAATAGATCTTAGTGGAGTTATTAGCATCAAGATATGTTGCATATGAACCACTATACAATAGTGATCATTATAACTTTATACCACAGTATATCTGTAAATACACCGAAGCAAAAAATTGTACAAAACAACTACACTAAGAGTGAAAGGGTATATTCAGTTTGGTACGCCGTTTGTAACACCCAGAAGGAAGCATCTCCAGTATGGAAAAGTATATATATTCTTGATCAGAATGACCTCCTGAGTCGATTTAGCGATGTCCGTCTGTCTGTCCGTCTGTCTGTCTGTTGAAATTCCTACTACTTTTAAAATTGAAGAGCTAGATAAATGAAACTTATAACTTAGATTACTAATATACCTACGCTGTGTGGCGAGATAGGTCCATTGTGACCTATGATCCGACCACTTATGTTCAAATACCTCATATAAAATGTACATATAAAGATCAATTTTCATGTATACGTGCTTAGGTAAACATTTTGGTCAAATATATATTGATATCATGCTCAAATACATGATAATAATGTTTTCCGGCGAAAAGACTTATGGTTCACAAAAAATCGAAATTCGGTACACCTACCCATTTGTAAATATGGGTATCAAATGAATGGAAATTCTTCAGCGATTGAATGTTTGTAGTTATTTTCAGGATTCGTATACCCTGGTGACCTATATATCACTTTGAATGGTAACCACACATATGTGTAGGGTATTTATAGTCGGCTTAGACCGACTATAATTTTGAAAATCCTAACTATCATAATTACACCTACTTTAAAATTTCCCATGTGATCTAACCTTCCCAACTGGTTTTAGGTTACACCAGGATATACAAAATTAACAAATCGCACAATCCAAGAATATTTTCTGATCTTTCTCCACTACAATATTGTGCAATATGCTCTATCTGCTCGTTTTTTCATAGACATTGATCACATTTGAATAGCAATAATCTCTATCTATCATAGCACGACGAATAGCCCGAAATTGCTGAATTTTTTTAATTGTATCATTTAAATACCTTTTGTATTTAATATTGTAGTAGAAATATTGATATCCACTCTTACGGTTTCCGATTTAATCAGTTTTTTCTGTCTCCTGAAAAACTGTGTTTTTGTAGATAGACTGTATTGAATATAAGTCCTCGATATATAAAACACTGTATACAATTATTTCAATAAAAAAATATGCAGTAGGCTATGTTAAAAATTATTATTGATATTTTTAACAATCCGATTGTTAATTTAGTCTGCGTCACCAATAGCAATTCAACAATCCAAAATAACAATTACAATTGTTAATATTGACGTTTAATTTTTAATTTTAGACGTCAAATATGAGTAAAGTTGCTTCAAAATTCAATTTCGAAAAATTAACAATTTTAATTGTGAATACCAACAATAAATTAACAATAGATTATTGCCAATGCCATTTTGACCAATATAATTGCTAATTTATTGTTAGAATTAACAATTTATTTCTGAGAGTGTATTTGTATATAAAACTTTTGTGTTAATATGTCGCGTTAATAAAATATGTCGCGCACAAAACTAAAAAAGTTTATCTACACACAGAAAAATCCTCTTTTGGCATGAGGTTAATTGAACCAACGTTTCTATGTTGCAACCGAAATACATTTTTTGTAACCTCATATCATTAAAATGAACCCACTTTATTTTACTACAACCGAAATGTTAGTCCGTACAACTGAACGTTTAGTTGCCGTAATTTCATGATTGTGCTTTTCATTCTGCCAAAATTGACGTTCATGCATTTGTTACTACTTCTGAGCACGTTATTGTATCAACAAAATAAATGACAAACAGCAACCTCATGTCTATCAGCAGTTCGATTATTAGTTTTTTTGATAACATACATAAATAAAGAAAAGTCAAAAATTTTAACAACTTGAAAACAATAGAAATTTCATTAATTAAGTAGAAATGGGAAATAAATATAATTAGTAAAATAATAAATTAATTCAATAAACTATTAATAGTTTCGATTTCGGTTTTTTCCGCGTTATGGTTTCCGTTTTAAGTTTTTATAATGAAACGGTTTCGGTATACCGGTTCCAAGTTACGGTTTCGGTTTTTGTATAAAATTACGGTTTCCGTTTTAAGTTTTTATAATGAAACGGTTTCGGTATACCGGTTCCAAGTTACGGTTTCGGTTTTTGTATAAAATTTATTTTTTGTCCATATTTTTCAAATAATTTATAATCAAATTGTGATATTGAGGTAAAGTGGAATATGTAATTTAAACAATCTTTGTTGTTATTTTAGTGATAATATTCAGCCTTATCGTGAAGACTTGGGGAATATTCTATTCCCTCGGAATTTTTTGATCCCAAGTAAAATTTTTTGGTATCGTCAATCTCCCAGGAACAGCAATTACTCCGGAATTTTGTTCGAAATTCGAATGAAGTTTTACAATATGGCCAGATTTTTTTTAATGCGTTTTTTTGGTTATCTTTATCATTTCAGATAATAAAGTTGTAAAATAATAGTTCAGATATAAAATATGTATACAGATCTTTATTATTTGCAGTTAACTATACTTTTATGCACAAATTTAACATTGTTTTAACTCAATAAAACTTTAATTTGCAATTAGAACTGAACATCAGGCAACGCTAAATCAGCTGTTTTTCCAAATGTCAAACAGTGTTGTTGGATAAAAATGCGTTGTGTTGTGAAAATAAATATTGAAGTTAAAATTATGTTAAACTGCAATTAAAAGTATATAAAAAATGACTCTTAATTGTAGTTTTTCATTTAAGAAAATGTTGTGATTAGATTGCGTTCATTTTTCAAGAGTTAAAAAAAATAAAATATTCCCCAGCCGGTGAAGTTTTTGCAATGGTTGAATATATCTGTAATTTATTTGTGCAGAAATATGTAAGTAACTTTTATTTAAATAATTTTGGTGCTATCCATAGATATTTGTTAACATATTATAAATAAAAGTATAGTTAATTAAAGTGTGTTTTGTTTTTAATTAAATCTTTTCCCTGATGAAAAAGTGAAGTGAAGCGGTAATTTTTCCTCCAAATGTTGTTTTACGTAGTTTTTTTAGGGAAACATTTTTTCCCTTTTCGAATATTGTTCACGATACCTATTTTCCACCAAGGGTAAAAATTCCCTGACGAATTTTATTCACGATAAGGCTGAATGTGTTATATGAATTACTTAATTGATTTCACCAAGAAAAAATTCAATCGTTACCACAAACCATTGAAAAGCAACATTTTGACTTCACCTGAGATATGATCTGAATTACAGAAAACAGCCGAGAAGCGAACCTTGAACAAGAGCAACAAGAATACATCGGTAAAAGTTCTTGGTCCTCATAAGAAAAAGGATTTTGTACAATTTCCATCCATTAAAACCAAAGAAATTATTTTGCAACAATTTAATGAACTGTATACATGATATGTTCAAACTTGTCAAACATGTACTTTATTTTTCGTATTTTCTTAAGTAGTTACTGAGATGTTAATAATTTTAAACTTTTTTCTAATTTTTTCTTGCATTATCATTGTTTTTTATTACCATATTTATTATAATTTGTTATCTTTAATATGTCCGAAATTGAGCTGTTTTTAAAAGTCACTCAAAAATAAATAAAAGACTTGTAAATGGTATTCTAATGAATAGATCATTTAAAAGAATTTAAAAATTATTCAATTGAACTTTTCAAAACCTGTGCCAGGCTCCCCTATATAGTTTAATAATGCAATAAAAAACCAATATCATTAATATTTGAATCATTTTTAACAAAATAAATTGTGCTTGGAGTTGCTGGTCTTTTCGGTATAAAACGGAACCCGGTTTTTTTCGGTTTTGGATATCGATTTATTTTTGATTTTCGTTTAACGGTTTCGGTTTAAAAATGAAACGGTTTTAAACGGTTAGGTATCGGTTACGGTTTCAATCCTTGGTTGATACAATAACATATTCAGGTGCCATAAGAAATGCACGAAGGTTAATTTTGGCAGAATGAAAAATGCACTCATGAGGTAATGACAACCGAACGTGCACAGTAAAAAATTAAACAAGATACGTTCATTTTAATGACATGAGATTACAACAAACGTTAGTTCAATTAACCTCATCTCAAAAGAGGATTTTTCTGTGTGGGCGATGTTCGCGGTAAAAATAAACCTAACATTGGACTGTTTCCATGATGGCTGTTTGACGTTGCAGAAGCTGTTACTAATGAGAGTCCGTCTCTTCTTTTTATTGGAATCAGTACTAGTTTGCATGCACATGAAGTAGAACATTTAGCGACGAATGAAAAGTCAAAACTAGCAACAACTTATACAGAAAATTGCCCTGCGTGCAACAATTCAATTCAAACTCAAACTTAACGTATGTGCATTCAAAAACATGTAAATTACCGTTAGGTTTAGGTTTAGGCTTAGGTTGTGAGGATAGCAGGCCCGTGCGCAGGATTTGCTCGTGGGGGTTTTAGCTAACTTCATAATAAAGGGGGTAGGGGAGGTAGATTTCTGTTGGGCCATACTCATGAACATATTATGTAATTATTTCGGAATATCGGAATCTTACGAGGCCTAAACTAGGTAAGATATCGGGTGTCTTCTTATAACGCAGTTTTCTTCAGGAACATTTGAATGGTCATTAAGTCCCAGTTGGGCCATGTTTCATAACTTTGTTTGACATAACATTGACTTCTTAGGGTCCGATAAAATTGGTTTAATCGTATTAAAACAGTATTCCATTAATGAAAATACGTATAACTTTTTTGACAATTAAAAATACAAGAACTAGCAAAAAATTGAAAAAGGCTTTGAAAATATTCCAAATTTATATAATGAGAGATAATAGCTGCGTTTTTTAATAATGTTTTGTTCCGGATCAAAGCAATTGTGAAAAAAACGATGTGGCTCAAATCTTTCAAACATTTCTTCTTAATATATGAAAGGTTTGTGTCTTTGGAATGACACTTAAAAATTTGAATATTTTAAATAAGTTAAAAAATGAAGCACCGGCGATTATCATAGTTGAAAATACCACGGTCATTTTACCAAGAGGTGTGAGTGATGTTTGGATGCACTGTTCTATTGAGAATGGCTTTGAAAAATATTCCAAATTTATATAATGAGAGATAAAGCTGCATTTTTTTCATAATGTTTTGTTCCGGATCATAGCAATTCTGAAAAAACGATGTGGCTGAAATGAAATAATACACAAACCCTTCTTCTTAATATATGAAAGGTTTGTGTCTTTGGAATGACACTTAAAAATTTGAATATTTTAAATAAGTTAAAAAAAGAAGCAATGGCAATTATCATAGTTGAAAATACCACGGTCATTTTACCAAGAGGTGGGTGTGATGTTTGGATGCACTGTTCTATTGAGAATGGTTCTTGCAGCACACAAAATAACAGGCGCATATTTTTTTTCTTGTGGACGCTTAGGATAACGAAGGTTCTCCGACAGGAAAACTCCCAACGTCCAATATGATTTGATTTAATTTTTTGAGCGGTTGGAGTTCTAGTTGTCGTCACAAAAGGAAATTCCAGCTATTTTTTAAAAAATATATTTTGTTTATCATAAATTTTGAAGTTTATTTTCTGTCAATTTTTGTCAGCAACATTCAACAATTTTCGCCGTATTCGTTTAAGTCAGTACACAATGAGTTGAGCCGGATAGTTACACCAGAAATTTATCTAGTTCAAATTTTGTTTTTGTTTGTATATAAAATTTGTTCCAGCTCAAATTTAAATTATGAAAAAATCGCAGCCTATCCTATCCTATTAATATAATAAATCTCTTTGTTGATTGTTGGTTTGTCCTTTTGTTTGTTTGTTCCGTTTCTCCGTCTAAACGGCTGATCCGATTTTCTTGAAATTTTTACCACAGATGCGGTATGGTCTGGAAGGAATGATAGGCTATATAAACAAGAGGCGTGGCACCTCCCATACAACCTAAACTTTCAATACGATATAACTCGGCACCTTCACCAGCTACGAACATGAAACAAAAAACTCAAATACAAACAAAAAATTTAAAAGCAAAAAAGCAAAAGCACAAAACAAAAGCATAAATACAAAAACAAAACCATTTACATAAAACTACAATCCAAACTAAAGGAAAAACAAAAAAAAATGAAAGAAAAAGAAAAACAAACTCACCACACTAAAACCCACCACACTATAATTCACCAGACTAAAACCCACCACACCAGACTAAAACTCACCACACTAAAACTCACCACACTATAATTCACCACACTAAAACTCACCAAACTAAAACTCACCACACCAAAACTCACCACACTAAAACTCATCACACTAAAACTCTCCACACAAAAATTCAACAAACTAAAATTCAACACTAAAACTCACCACATTAAAACTCACCACACCAAAACTCACCACACTAAAATTCACCACACTAAAACCAACCACATTATAATTCACCACACTAAAACTCACCATACTAAAACTCACCACACTAAAATTCACCACACTAAAACCCCCTACAGTAAAATTCACCACACCAAAACTCACCACACTAAAACTCACCACACTAAAACTCACCACACTAAAACTCACCACACCAAAATTCACCACACCTAAACTCACCACATCGAAACTCACCACATTAAAACCCACCACACTAAAACTTCTACTGGGAAAAACTCTACGGGAAAGAATTCTACCGGGAAGAATTCTACGGGAAAGAATTCTACCGGGAATAATTCTACGGGAAGAATTCTACAGGAAAGCGTTCTATGAGGAAGAATTTTACGAGGAAGATTTCTACTGGGAATAATTCTACGGGGAAGCGCAGTCTTAGAAAGAATTGTCTTTGAGAAAAGTTGTTTTGGTGGAGAATTATTATTTGGCTACCACATTTATAAAACCAATAAAAATGCAAAACAGCTAAGCACGGGCCCATCATATAAATAATAAAAATGTTTTTTATATTAATAAAATCGCTTCATATCTTTGAATTCACAAAATCTTGGCACGAGTCGTGCACGGGTCCAGCTAGTATTAAATAAAACCAATCGATTTCATTTGAAATTTGTACTCACATTTCATAAAAATATTTTCATAATATTGGTAAAGTAATTTCTACAATTTTAACAGGCGAAAATGTTTTGTGAAAACGTATTCATTCAATTTCAAAATTCAAATTACATATACCAATTTATTTGTTAATGGATATTTCTATTTTTTTTATTGGTAGAAATTTTTTTTTTTTTAATAAAAAAAGGTCTTTTTGAAATATGAAAACTAATTCAAATTTTAGCAGTACTATTTCAGAATTTGATGAAATTTGGAAGTATGGTGAAACAACACAAAATTAATATATTGATATAAAATAATTTTAGCTTCCCGAGTGGTATGGTTTAAGAGATTTGGTGCTTTAAATTTGAAAAAATATGTATAAATATTGCAAAGTCGTGTTAATCAATTGAACATAACTAACAATTTCATAACACAAATATACGCCAATTCTGGGGCTTATTAATTTAGAGTCTTATTTCATTTTAAATTGTTATTTATAAAATATTATGAAAAAATAAAAATGTAAAAAATAACGAAAAGGAATTCGTTGTAAAAATTATGACGCTTTTTTCAGAAATTTATTTTTGTTCCGTTTTACGTTTTAAGAGCAATAAAATTTTGCTAGAATAAGAATGAGTAAATATAGAGTCAGCTCACAAGTAATATTCAACTTTATCACTTTTTTGCACTGATCTTCTTTTATCGTTTTTTGCTTTTAGAAAATATTGTTTCGTTTTTACTCTAAACATTTCAATCAATTTTGTATTCTAACATATTGTTACGAAAAGAGATAATTTGCTCCTCTGTGCACGTAAATGAGACGGAAGACAATTCAACGCACTAAGCAATGTATTAGAAAGAGACGGAAGACCATTCAGCGCACTGAGGCAATGTGCGATTAAGATCAGCGCATTAAAAATACATAAGTGCGAATGAGATGCCAATAGTATGCGTCATTCACGAAACGAGTAGAAGGTTCTCGAAACATGTTGCAGCTTGTCGAAACGTGTCGAACTGATACATGTAGTCGCATCTGAGGCACAGCACTTCAGTAGTAATAGGAAAGTGGCCGAGTACGTCTTGTGTGAGAACAATGACAAGTTAAATAGTGGACAAGCATGCAGTTAGAATTTGTTATTAGTAAAGTTGTTTATTAAAGTGCGCTAATAAAGTTAATTGTTATAATTTAAACCAAACATAAGAGTGTTTTTATTTTATACACAATCCAGAGATACGAACTTATAGATCAGTTTTCCGTAGACTGAATTTTTGTAACAATATTGTTTCAACCACTTTTGCTCTGAGCGTGTGATATTATAAAATTATAATTATATACATTTTTGGGCTTTAATTTAATTAAATATATTTTTAATGCTCCTGGGGCTGGTTTGAATCCGAAGCGCGGCATCATATATTGATGCACAAATTTCAACAGAGCACCACAGTACTTACAACACTCTCAAATTCAAATCACGGTGTTAGAACATACTTCAAATGTTGTCAGATCTCTACTCAACTTGGACTGAACGGCTCAATACTTTAGTTTGAAGTGGACATCGGATACGTCGCGGTCCGAAGAAGATTATCTAATGTTCAATGTGCGTATACACACAAAATATTTTCTTTTGGCATGAGGTTAATTGAAGCAACGATTCAGTGTTAAAGCGGAAAAACATATCTGTAACCTCATGTCATTAAAATTAACGTACAATTTTTTACTATAACCGTTTACACTAAATTATTAGATATATTTTTTAAAATTGTGTGCGTGACATATTTACGCATCAAAAATACATATAGAAAATTTTACATAAAAAGGTTTTATATATAAAAAAATTCTTAATATAAAATCTCAATTGGAAGTTTCGTCATGCATGCTGACTTGGTGGTTTAAACAACCTCATGCTTGCTGACTAGGAGGTTAGCACAACTTCATGCTTGCTGGGGGCAGATTCTGGATCTGCATTATCGTGAAGTGAAAAGTTTTTATCATCCATTCACCACATTTGTGATTCTCATTTAAATTTACGATTTAAATAACGATAGAAAATAAATTTCTCTTACCATTTCATTGAACATTTTCATTTTTTTTCACTTCACTCAGGTCGAAATGCGATTCTGGTTCATCATGTCAAAACTTTTTAAAAAAAAAAAATATTTTCTATCGTTATTTAAATCTTCCTAATCCAAAACATTAATAAAACTGTAAATAGGCATATGTACTAGTAAAATTTAATCAGTATTGATTTTAATTATATGCGAGAAATTTTTAAAAAACTTTTCACAAAATTTTATCACTACATTTTTGTCGGCGTTAACTTTGTTTTCATTTTTGTAAATTTTTGACAATTTCACAACACAATGAGAATCACAAATGTGGTGAATTGATGATAAAAACTTTTCACTTCACGATAACGCAGATCCAGAATCTGCCCCCAGAATATTAAATCGAGTTCACACTAATTTTTCTGATATGATTGCAGATTTCTACTGAGGTGAATTCATGTCCTTAATAATGCGTTCAATTTAAGAAATTATCTTTATAAGATGTATAACTATATACCAGTAGATATCTATTCGTTAAAATGACGGTCACTAGTTTTTGTAAATTATTAATTTCTGTAAACCTACTACATACTCAAAACTCACTACATTTTGATATCTTTTATACTTTTAGAAAAAGGTTATAACCACTTTGAAGTGTTACCTGAAGGTTGGGTACAAGTAACACATAATAGCGGAATGCCGCTGTTTTTACATAAGCAAGCCCGAGTGTGTTCAGCATCAAGACCATATTTTTTAGGAGGTGGAAGTGTTAGGGCAAGTATTAATATATTTCAGTCAGTTACATTATTAATTAGTCGTTTGTAGAAACATGCTATTCCTTTAGGCGCCATACCTTGTCTTAATTATCGAAGAGCGTTAGAGGAGGAAGATGCAGAACAAGAAAACGAACATATACCACAGTGTGTCGATAATGAAGTGGACTTAATTTCGGAAAGTGCCCGCAATATAGATAAACCATCAAATGGATCTACGTGTCCTTATGTTGGCAATATAAACATAGATGCAAGTCAATCCAGCAATCAAAACGACTCGGTGAAAACTGATGAAACAAAAGAAAACGATTGTATGATCTTAAATTCCTTTCCACATTCAGTTCATTCCACTTCATATGTTAATAACTCACCAGATGGTTCAAAAACATCTTTAGTTCCTGCTGCAAAAATTGTTACAGTTAATGAGAACACTCAAAAACAATCTCTGACGGCTGAGCAACTGAATGCCTATTGTAAAAAATTATTTAAATTTAAGGTAATACGCGTACTTCGTTTTCGATCCTGGAATGCGCGCCGCAAATTTACTAAAAATCGCAAGCATATAAAAAATTTACAACGGCCAACTTTACCTGATGGCACAAAACTGATTAAATTTCCTATATTAACGTCGACTGGTTACGCCAATACGAATCCACGTGGTCGTAAGGAGTGGATTATGAATCCTAATGGAAAAAGTTACGTTTGCATACTTCATGAATACGTTCAGCACGCACTAAAAAAGCAACCAACATATGATTTTAAGGAATTAGAAAATGCTGCTACTCCGTATTCGGCAACTGTTTCAATAAATGAATTAAAATATGGGACAGGTTATGGTACTAGCAAAAAACAAGCCAAATCAGATGCCGCCAGGGAGACGCTAGAAATTTTAATACCTGAAATGAAAGATAAAATAACGGGTATAAAGACAGATAAAGCTGCTACAAAAAACAATCACAAGGATTTATCGGTAAAATCACATTTTATTTAAAATATATGCATATAATTTTTATTATAATTATTGATTACAGGTGTTCGATGATATAAAAATTGAAGACCCTCGTGTTGCTGAGTTTTGTAATAAAACTACAGAACCATCGCCTCATGCCATACTTCTAACATGTTTACAGCGAAATTTTGGTTTAGGCGACGTACAAATAAATTACGAAATCAATCGAACAAAAAACAAAAAGAACGAGTTTACCATGACAGTAGGCAAGCATCAAGCTAAAGTGTTGTGTAAAAATAAACGCGAAGGCAAGCAACTGGCATCACAGGCTATTTTACAGGTAGTAAATTTTTGGAAATAACTTTCCACACACCACTAATTTTTTATTAATAGATATTGCATCCACATATAAAAACATGGGGCTCTTTACTTCGACTTTATGGTAATAATTCGATAAAAACATTTAAGGAAAAGAAACTCGAAGAACAGGAAATAACTGTGTTGCAAAGCAAAGCGGCACTTAATCAACCCAATTATGCAATTTTAGACAAACTCAAGATAGAAATGCTTAAATTGTCTGAGAAAAGTATGTCAGTTCAATCGATGGGTACATTTGTGCCGCCTAATGATGTGGACTTGCCAGTTTCATCCGGATCAAATTTACGTAATGTAGATTTATAACATCGACATAATTGACGTGTTCACATAAACAAAAATAGATTTCGTCGTACATTATGTTATATTTTTAAATTATCGTGGAACATACATATGTTAAACGAACAAATATATATATTTATATATTTATATATATATATATATATATATATATATATATATATATATATATATATATATATATATATATATATATATATATATATATATATATATATATATATATATATATATATATATATATATATATATATATATATATATATATATATATATATATATATATATATATATATATATATATAATATTATTGTGTTATTATAATTTTTATTTTTCAAAACTCTAATTTTTAATAAAATCTCATAAAAACTTTATTATTAAAAAATATTCGTTTCATCATTTTGACATTGATAACACTACACAACAGCCATTCTGCGCAGCAGTCAAGGTTATTTTTGTATTATGTAAAATGACGTCCTTATTCCGAAAATATGATTTAATAATGTTTCTTTGGATAGGTTTACAAAATATGGGCCAATAACTTTTGGACCGAGCTTTCATAAAGGTGGTCACATATATCTCGCGTTTTTAATAACACATATGATCAAATGTTATATCGAATGAAAGTTAATTGAATATCGAATAAACATTTCTTAGAACATTTTTGTTCATTAGTTTAAGAGAACTCGAAAGGAGAACTTGAAAAAACATTTTTTTTCAACAAAAATTTAAGAAAAAATTCATTTAAGAAAATGGAAAAAAAACGAGAAAGTAAGATGATACACAAATTTTAATTTTTCAAAATTAGTTCACACTCTTTCGAAGAAATTGAGCTATAAATGACAAAAATATATGGGTAACATTTGAGGATAAAAAAAGTTATGTGAATTATAATAGAGTGCTATACAAATAGGCATAAAAATAAAAAATGTGAGCGGATCACGATTATTTTTTGAGCACCTATTGATAGATGATTGCTTGTAATTAACTTTAAATTTTATAAATTTATCTTTAATACTTAACGAGATATGTGATCTTAAAAAGTAAACCCATATTTCGTAGTGGAAGCAGTAGATTACGTTGACTAAATCGATTTATTTTTGAACTTCGAAATACTAGTCTACTAAAATATATTGAAAATAAATTTGACATCATTCGGAATAGCAGTTTTAAAGTTATCGTGTATAGGCGGACAGACAGACGATCATATCTAAATCGACTCAGAAAGTAATGTTGAGTATATACTTTTTCATACCAGTCACGCCTACTAAGAGGCTCTAAAATATCCTCACATATATTTTATAACTTGTAACCCATGGGTATAAACATATTATGCGATTTTTTTAGTTAATACCCAATTGTAATGCTTTCACATGATTTTTTCTGTTCTCAAAACGTATCCATAGATTTCTTTTATTTTCACATCATTTATTTTAAAAATGTACAGGCTTATTTTCCAATATTACAAACTGTGCATCATCTTGCGTTTTTAATTTTTCGCTATTTTTTAAATGCATTTTTTAATAAAATTTTGGTCGACAAAATTTACATTTTTCGAGTTCTTCTATAGAGTTTTCTTAAACCAGTAAACCAATTCAAAACTATTGTAAGAAATGTTTATTAAATATTTAATTATCTTTCATTCGATATAACAATTGAGTTTATGGGTTTTATTTAACACGAGATATTTACAAATATATGTGACCACCTTTTTGAAAGCTCAGTACAAAAGATATGGTCCGAAATCTTATAAACCTATCCGTAGAAAAATTTTTAATTCATATTCAAATTCAAATTCTGCGAGTCATTTCCAATAATACAAAAATAATGGAATTTATTGCGCAAACTTTTTTTCTCATTTTGTTGTGTAGTGTAATAATTCCGCCTATAAGAAGATTCCTCACAACCTGCTGCAATGTGACAACAACAATTGACAAGCATAAAGTTGGTGCAATTTTTGCATGTTTTGTCTGGTTGTTTTGTGCATGAACCAAATTCGCATTTAGATCATTGCACAAAATGATCTTAAAGGCTCCGAAACAGCTGTGCATCGCTTTAAATGGTAACCGCACATATTATCACATATGTGTATGATATTTATAGTTGGCTTAGACTGACTATAACTTTCATATTTCTTACTAACTTCATCACACCAACTATCACATTATCCCTACTTCAAAATTTCCCATGTGACCTATCATTCCTTACTGTTTTTTTTAATAGGATTAAAATTGTTATGTTATTGATTCTTGTGTTAGTAAAATTTATTTTTTAGTTGAAGATGGAAAAATGAAGATTGACAATAAAAAAACCAACTAATACAAACATAATAAAAAAATAATGGTCCGAAAGTTTTAAAACCGATAATTTTGTTTTTTTCAACCAAAATAGATTTTATACATTGAAAATATTATTACGTTTTTAAAAATTATCAATGGTATTGTTTGCCTGTAATTTGCACTAAACAAGCTTGTTATACACAATTTTAATATATTGACGCCGCACAGTGGATCGAAGTCGCGCATTTGGGCCGAAACAAAAATTTCATCAATTTTAATTTTTTTTTTGTGCAATCATAAAATAGACTTCCTAGTGAATAGAAAACCATTAAATGAATTGTTTCATATGTATTATTTTCAACAGGATATCAGTCCAAAGTGGGCTCTTCTTTGATTTTTTTTTTAATTATAATCAGGGCAAACGTGAAGCCCGTCGTAGCGGATATTTTCATTCGGATTCGGATTTATATATCATAGGATCCGAATCGAATTCGAAGTTCGGATTTATGGAATCACAGGTTCCGTCGGAACGGATTTTTTGACAGATTTTTGACACTTTTCTACGAATGCATAGTTGTGTCGGAGTGTAGTTCTTTGTGTGAAAAAATATTTTGTTTTGTATTAATTATTTAATTTTTGCTGTAATTCGTGAAAATGTGAAATAATTACAAATGCCGCAGAATCATTTGCTGTTTGTGCTTTAAGTCCGGGGTGCTGGAGACGGCCGCCATCTACCTACTTATACAACAAGTGGTAGCTGGCGAAATACCTGAAATTCACGAATTAACAAGAAACTACTGTACACATTGCAAATAAAAAAAGTATTTTTATGTTAAAGCATAAAATTAATTTATTTCACTTGTGTTTGGTTTAACAAAAATATAAAAATTAGAAAATGTTAATTAGTTAAATTTATTTGTCCGCGTCTGTCTCTTGCTCAATCTGTGGCGCACGGCATGCGCGTGGACTTGCCGCTATGTCGCTCTAAATTTCCAAAGTGCTGGATGAGACACAGCGCCCGCGGCTGAACTCCGCTGCAACTCTATCGCTGGGATACTCGTCGACAATGCGGTAGCGCTCAGCGGCGAGGATGAGGTTGGCGCTTTAGTGCAAATGCAACACGCTGCCTTTTTTTCTGCTCGAGCACAAGTTGATCAAGTCCATTCTGGGAAACGCCTGTGAGATAGCGCAATCTTGTCGCTCGCTGCCACATTTTCAACTTGCCCTGGAGCTGGTACTGCACGGGGTGGCCGAGGCAAACAGCCCAGCCAACCCACACTGCTGCTCAGCACACTTTATGAGATTTCGCTCTGGCCATATTTTTACTCGGTGGCCGGCAATCCGGCAAGGATCTCTAGCAGCAGTGTCCAGTAAATTTATAGCCGTCCGTCCGTATCGCTCGAGAATTGCAAGTGGGAGCTGGCCAAAGATCCGATACTCCTCCATGGGCCTATCGATTCAATTTAATTAAAATTTTTACCAATTCGTTACAAATTTAACACAAATGATTTAAATTTTTGTTGGCAAATTTTCACTGATTTGACAAACTTCTGATTTCGAATTTTCGAAGTTACATTTTTGTATTGGCAACGCGGAATTCCATAACGCACGGAACTCATGATAGTTAAAAATTCGTATTCGTAGCGGAGATTCGTATTCGGATTTTTGCTACGACGGGCTTTGAATATTTTTTTGATTTACAGGGTATATTAAGTTTGTGCAGATATTGTAACGCTACTTAGGATGCGTGCCTTTAATGAAAAGTATATATATATACTCTTGATCAACATCACGACCTGAGTCCGTATAGCCATGTCAGTCTGTCTATCCGTCTGTCTATCTGTTACACTGTAACTTGAGAAATACTAGTCGGAATCCGATGAAATTTTGTTTCAATATGTTGTACCCAAAAAATGTTTTTTTGTACGGAAATGAGCCAAAGTGTTCAACGGACACGCTCACCTCCCATAGAAAATACTTTTATATAACTCTTTAGGAACCTCTAACTTAAGATACAATAAATTTAAAACATATTGTTAGAATTTACGTAAAAATATTTCTTTAAAAAATGGGCGTGAACCGCCCACATTTTTTTTTATTACTTCCATGTTTTTTATAGTGAAAATTTGAGTCATATTTCACATTTTGTTCAATAAAGACCAAATCGCAATGTTGCGTTAGGTCGTGCTTGCATTGATAGAAAAAGTAGAATCAATAGAAACCAATGATTCAAACCGAAAGTAGATCTCATGCGTTTTATCTTAAATTCTCACAAATATCGTAACGCATCAGCAACGCAAAAGTAGAGCTACTCTCTACTAGGTCGTCCGTTTAACATTTGCCTAATAATCGTTATTTCATAGAATTTAGTTTCTTAAAAAAATGTATTTGAAAACAATAACAAAAATTTGGTTTGACCAAAAAATTGATTTCTATTGCGAGAAAATTGTTTATTTATAACGCGAATAAGAAAAAAACGGTTTCAAACGCAACCGTAACGCAATGCTTGCGACTTGAAAAAGTGTGCTGATGCGTTGTGCATAGCCAAAGTCGACCTAACGCAACGTTGCGAGTTGGCCTTAATTCCTTAATTAATGAACCAAAATGTAACTGATTATGCCAGAAATAAGAGAATTATATAAATAAATATAATTCAATGACATTTTGTTGAAAAACTAGGAATTTCTATTTTTTATATATATTTTCCATATCAATAAATCAGTTAACTGTGCCTTTCAATTACATGTAGGGTACTCATGGAAGAAGTTTAAAACTAAAATATATATATTCATGAAGTGTCTAGTTTTCAAAACAATTTTTCTTTTTTCAAAATCTTTTTTAGTTCAAAAGATACATGCAAAAAACATCGATGTGCGCCTTGCCCAATGTGCGCCGTTGAAACGTCAGAAGAAATATTTTTTAACAAAAAAAAATTTAAAATAGTAAGGGCCCTATTATGATTAGCGAAGCGAATGCTTTTGGCGAAGCGAACGCTTTGGCGAAGCGAACGCAATTTGGCGAATGAACTGGCGAATGTACTAATTTTTATGGTTTTAAAAGTAAGCAACACTTTCAATATTGACAGATCAAATGGCGGATTTCCGTGTTGCAAAAAATAGTATCATGTTGCGTGCTTTTAGTACTGCCTTTTTTTTAGAACAGATACTATTTTATCTTAATATCTATTTTCTTCTATTAAAAAACCATTTAATATAATTTATGGTTTAAAAAACGTTAACTCGATTCAGAACAATAACACTTTTTCGGTTTTTTGTTATTTTTTGTCAATAAATGATCAAAAATTATCCAAATTAGTTAAAATTTACAGTTAAATATGTTTTTAAATGTTAATATTGAAATTATTATTACATACAAATAAATACTTTTTATTAAAAAAGTAGTTTTTTTATTTGGAGCAATACTTCTTTTATTTTAATTTAAAGAAACCCTAGAGTTTCAAAACAGCTGCTGTGAATTGTCTTGTTTAGAAAAATAATAAAAATGTTCCAAAAAAACGATGGGCCCAAAGAAGAGCGCGTTAAACAAAAGCCAATACGGTGTGCAGAAAGCTGGAGCGACGAAGAGGAGTAAGACTAAAATAAGTGACAGTGATGGTGGTCTGTCCTCCGAAGCATTCATCTGCGGCACAATTAATTTCGCGCGATGAACCAAGCTGCATCCTCAACAGCAGTCGGAGTAGTTCCAGACATTTCTTTTATTAGTGTTAAGTTTAAAATAAAAATAAAAAGTGTGAAAAAAATTGTTTTTTTTACGTTTATTAGTTAGGTCACAAAAAACTCAAAATTATAGAGATCCTTTTAGAAAAACTAAAGAATAAGATAAATTGAAAATCAGAAAAAGCCTAATAAACAAAAGCACAAAAGAAAAAAAAATAAAAATCAAAAGAAAAACTGAAAAACAATAGATATAGATACGTTCGCCGATTCGTCACATGAACTGTTGATTCGCTTGATTTTGACACTTGAAGAGAAAGAAAATCGGTTGAGTGTTGCATGTTTTTTTACGTTCACTTAACTTTTCCCGTTTTTTGGCAAATGAAGTCTGGCGAATGTAACCGTAATAGCTTTTTGTACGTTCGCTTCGCCAAAACCATTAGCTTCGCTAATCATAATAGGGCCCTATGTGTTGAGGTCCCACTCTAAATTTTTAGCGTTGGTGCAGTAGTTTTGTGATGTTTAAAAAAAAAACTTAAAAAAATATGTGCTGACCACCAAAATTGGTTTTAAAACTTAATTATTATGTTTGTATTAGATGTTTTAAAAATGAGTGAGATGAATTAGCCGTGGCAGCTCAGTGGTTAGTGCGTTGGACTGCGAGTCGAAAGGTCCCCGATTCAAGTCTGGACTGGGGCTAACAATATTTTTTCATAGAAACCTTTTTCTATATCGTGCTACCTCTCGGCAGTAAATGGCAAACCTACGAAAGTAAAAGAAAAGCTCTCACCCGCAGTTCGGATTCGGCAATAAAATGTAGGTCCCATCACTTTGAGCACAACTATAACACGCACAGCTCAAAATGGTGAGAGAGCTCGGTCTAAGTACTTATAGGACTGTAATGCCAAACTATTATATTATTATGTATCTTAAACAGGGCGCAAAATAGGACATACTTTTTTGGGAATTGTACTTTAATAATGAGGATTCGTTTATATAACCACTACGGATAGATTGGACAAAGGGGAGTGAAACGTCCACTACAACCAAACTTTTTTAAATGCTATTATTGCTGACCTCCTAAGGGGAGATTTTAATAATGTGACGCGATATGTTTTCCCCTTGAGACTTTTCCACACGTCGAAGATGTAAGTAAGTAAGAGATGTAATTTTGCCAAATTTAATTATCTACAATCGCAAAACCTATTTTTCATTCACGCAATTCAACTCTGGAATTCATTACCACTTAATATTTAAAATATAAACAGAACATGTAGATTTATGTATTATATACTAATACATTTTTCAGAAATATAATCTATTAACATATTAAATCTACTATTTATAAGTAACCACACATTTCATTTCTCTTTAAATATATTAAATTATAAGTACAATTTTTGCATTATTCTTAATTTATAATTTTTACTTTTTTATAAACTGGCCATTTGATTATCTACGTAATTTTAATTTTATTGAACTGTAAAATAATCACTTCTTATTGTACTAATATATAAATCAAATCATAAAAATATGTACAAAAACTTCGCACCGGTGAAGCTGTGCCCATGTCAAGCAGTGTAGGGCATTATTGAATAAATTTTTATTCAAATAAATGATAACAAATACTTTTTTTATTTGTATTTTTTATTTTTTGTTCAAATATCAAATTTTTATCTTTCATCTTTTTATTTGACGAGACAAATAAATTATTTGTTATTTGTTAATTAAAATAAATTTATTTGAAATGTAAAATGAAGCAATAAATAAAAACAAAATTTGAAAATTGTGTTCCAAATGATCGCCATGAGAATTCGTGGCATCATTATTGGAGTTAAATATACCAACAATAATAATAATTGTAATAGTTCACGCTCGGCTCAGAGCATTTCGTGGGCAGTGTGGTTTGCCATTGTCTGCCGAGAGGTAGAGCGGAATATAAAAATGATTTTTATGAAAAGATGTTAGTCCCAGCCATAATCGCTGCAAATATCCTTAAAAAGTGCGTGGTTTTAAATTCACATTTTAATAAAATCTTTGAAAACAAAATCATTTGTATTTTTATTTGAACTTTTCAAATAACGAATAAAAAGATAACAAATAAATTAAATTTATTTGTTATTTGAAATACAAATAAATCAAAAATTATTTGTCACTCAAAATAACAAATAAATGAAAGTTATTTGATATCTTTTTATTTTTTATTTGAAATAATTTTTGCCCTACACTGATGTCAAGCTAGTATATTTACAACAATAAAAAAAAACTATTAAAAGGAAGAAACATGGCTTTAACATAAATTCATATGTATTTGATTAACGTCCATACACAAATGTATTCGTTTTTACTTTATTAATTTAGTTATTTTGTATGCAATTTACTGCAAAATTTTATTGCATTTATATACAATTTTTAATACATTTGTATTGAAAATAACTAAATTTTTTTTCTTTTTTAATACGTCCAAAATATGTAGATACATGACTACATCTTGTTCATTTATTTTAACTACATGCCGTATTTATTTAACACCAATATGTATGGTATGGTGAAATAACACAATTTTAAGTTATTAGCGAAAAATTATCTTTCCAGATGGTGTGGTTTCAAATATTTGGACATATCTGAAATGTTTAAAATAATTTATATTTAATATTGTCATTTTATCTTTAACTTGACCAAAATGAGTGGGGGGGGGGGGGGTGGTGTAAGACGGACGGAGAATAATGAACAGGCGACACTTTAGAAATTAGAGAAAACTTATTGACCTTTCACGAAAGATTTTGGGTGACAGAGTTTTTAGAATATTATCTGACAGTTTCACACGGCAGCCTTTAAGCTCGAACGGGCGACAATTTATTATATTAACCCCCATGATCATTTATTTCCCGGTAACAGCAATATCGGCTACAATTTGTTTCAAAATTGGTTGAATAACGAGTGACTACAATTTTTAATTCATGTATCAAACGAAACGTTGAGTACGTTTGTTTTGAGAGTTGTTTTATATAAATCATACGCGAAGGTAAAGATTAAATTTTTGTATATCAAAAAAATAATTTGCAAAACAAAATGAATGAACAAATGTTCAAATCAAAGATCGAAACTAAAAAAAAAAACTTTTAAATACGTTACACCAATTTTAGACGGAGGGGACTGAAAACGAGACAATCATAAAACAATACATGATAAGGGGCAAAATAAACTTAAATAGAAAATAATTTGTGTTTGTATTCAAACGTCGTGGGTCTCATTCCTACATGTATGTTTTAAACTAACAAATATAATAGCTTATGGGAATTGACCATTTATAAAGTCGCATGGTTTCATAGTCGTATTTAAGTTTCCTCGCGGGGACACGGTCTTAAACGTTAGTAAAACGTCAACATTAATTATAAAATACATCTTTTGAGAAATAAGTGAATGAAATATTTGTAAAAAAAACAAAACATATTTCGTATGACAATCAATATGTATAAAGAAAATTAGCAAAGCTCAACATTTTTTAAAATATTTAAGTTACACATGTGGACAATGTGTAACTTAAATAATATTTGTTGTTGTTTCCAAATTCATTCTCCAAATTGATTAAATTATTGATTTTTTGATATTTTCATTTCTTGCAGCTTCTTCTTGTATACAAAGTTGACACTCGGTGATCGGCATTTTCTGCGTACGTATCTTTTGTTGTTCGTTGAGAAGACGTGTTCGCGTCGGTAATAATTTTATTTTTAAATTAAATAAATATATAAATTGTGTTACAAAAAGTACAAATAGTAACATAGTATAAAATAGTGCAGTATATAATTTCTGAAACTAATGTGAAAAAAACACAAATAAAAATCTGTTTTTCGTTTTTCATACAGAATTTGGCATGTTTTTTTACAAAAGCCTCCGTGAATTCCTTGCCTACGCTATGTGCTGTACTGAGACCAACTGTACCAAATATAAAGCGAGCCTGGATCGTTTGGTTTACCGTCTGCTGGTGCAATTATGCATTCATTGATGCTGTCACTTGTACTTGCAGTTTTAAACGAATTATTTATTTATGCATTTAAAAATGTATACATGAATTCAATTATTATAAATTCCCACTGTGTATGTTTAAAGATTTTTAATAAAAAATAATAAAAAAACAACATTTGATTCTAAACATACATGTTAATGCCTGCAAAATTATGTTTGGCAAAGCCCTTTTTTTGCAGGGTGTACCAGTTTGGAAATGTGTTTTGGGTCATTGTCATGTTGAAAAATCCAAATAAGTGTCATTTCTTCTATTGCATACGGCAACATTAGGCTTTTTAAAATATGTTTATATAAACAATCGTCCATTGTTTCATTAAGTTCAATAATTGGCCCGATAACGTAGTGTAAAAAACAGATCCGAACCATTGTCGTTCCGTCTCCATGTTTCATAGTGCCCTTTGCAGTTTTTGGGATACGAGCGTTATATATAATACATATGTTTAAAGATAAAACAAAAAAAACAAAAAACAATAAAAAAAAAAATTGAAATAATGAACACAAATATACAAAAATTTTAAAAAAATAATGAATAAAAAATGTATAACTTATACCTAATTAATACATTCATCATAACTCACTACAAGCAAATTAGCGAATTGTCAACTACATTAATATATTTCAACATATTCAAGAACGAACAGAACACCAAGCCAATTTTAACATGTTTTAATCGACACTCAGCCAATTGTGTTCCCAGTCTTATAAGTATTCACCCCTTGTGGTGATGTTATTCTAATGTGAATAACACATGAAAAGAAGAAGAACGTTTTGAAAGTTAAAACCCTTTTATTTCTATTTTTTACATTGTGTTAAAATGACAAACTAAGCTTCTCAAGGAGACGTCATTTTTATATTGTTTCATCGGTGCCCTTTTGCAACATCTGGAAAGCAAGCAGCTTCAGAATCGCCAGCGGTCACATTTATACTCGACATTGATCGCACACGAGATGCACTCGGTGCCCATTTGCAACAACTGAAAAGCAAGCAGCTTCAGCATTGCCAGCGGTCACATTTATACTTGACATTGATCGCACACGAGATGCACTCGACCATTTTGTAATCACTACTTAAGTTCTGCGCCTCAGGTGCGGCACCCTTATTTTCTGCATACATCAGTGTGACACGTTTCAAGAAGCTTATACACTTTTCGTTATTGCTGCATGCTAATTGCATCTCACTCGCACTCATGTGTTTGAATGCACTTATCTTCCATATTTTTCTCGCTTACTGTGTCAGAGCGTTGAATGATCTATCATCTCATTCTATCACATTGCTTCAGTACATTGAATTTTCTAGCGTCTCTTTTACTATTACACAATGAAGCAAATTAGCTCTTTTCGTAACAATATGACTCGGTGTATATACGAACTCGAAGACTAAACCCTAGACCAATGACGAAAATAACGGTTTCCGAAAAACACTAAATAGTAATAAAACATACGACGATAATTTTTTTTTTAATTTTATTACAATTTTGTTAAAATACATAATTTTATTTTAAGGTAACAAAATACGAAAAATACATTAGGGATACACATTTCATCACGTATGTGCATATCTCGCGTATGTCGTAAAGTTATTGACATGAATAACCTTTTATAGAAGCTGATTATTTGAATTTCATATCTTTTGAATTGTCAAAAAATATTCAACAGCAACAATGTAATGTGCAGATTTGAAAAATCAATGGTAGCACTTTGAGATGCACAATAAAAAAAAACGCATTCAAAATGTGCATAGGCATCAAGGTTCCAATTATCGGTGTTTGAAATAGCATTGACAAAATATTCATCATACAGCATCCACAGCAGCAGTTCATTACAACATTTTTAACACGACGCAAAACATAAATCTTTAAGAGGACGATTGACTTAATTATAAACGCATTTTTGGTATACGCGCGGCTTATTTACCCGATATTCATGGAAAAAATGTTGAATAAATAAAATTAAAAATATTCAGAACTTTTGGTTTATAAAATAAATTGAGCTACGCGACAATTTCATTGCGTAAAGTTGAGTATTTTAATTTTCATAAAAAATCTTATGCTATATACGCAGCTTCACAGAATACGCAATATACGAGACTTACGCAGGTTGACTTGTGTACCCCTATTATTTAAAGGCAAAGTAAGGAAATAATATAAAAAGTTTTGTAAACTCGAAATTATGAAAAAAAAAATAATAAATTATGATGAATAAAAACAAACTATAGAGAATATAAAAAAAAAAAAATTTAATTCTATGGTCGAAAATTAAATTTTGTATTATTTACTAAACTAATAATAAAATTAGAATACATTTTTAGAGAAGATATACTCAAAATAAAGTTGCTTTTAAAAAGCTTCCATTAGATACTCAATAAGAGAGAAAACATATTTTCTTACATTTTAAAGAAGAACAAACATGTATGGAACAAAGATTGCATCTTTTATTTCACTTCCCTTAGAAACTTCATCAAAGAAACATACTATTATGTTTTAAAAAAGAAAAAGCACGTATAAAACATTTTATATATTATGATCTAACTCCTTCAATCGAGACACTTAATCAAGAAAGTGTGTTTATATATTACTCGCTGCTACCAAATGTTGAAGAGTGACTTAGTGTACGTGCGATTTTAGATTTTGAGGAAGATGTCTCACCGTCCTTACCCACCCAATCTGTAAGTTTTAGTATTCCAAGCAACTGTTTTTTAAGTTCTAACGTTGAAGGACGTTCGTGTGGATGCGCTGATAACATAAGTTTCAGCAGTTCAAACTCGGCTGGATGCATCGTGGCAAACTCATCAGGATATCGGCCTTCTCTGAGATTACGTAGTGTCACAATTCGTTCCATTTCGGTACTGAAGTAGACAAGTAACTCAAAGTATATTAGTCCCAAAGAATATATGTCCACCTTGTAATCATAGTGTTGGCCTCGTAATTGCTCTGGGGACATGTACAAATGTGTACCCACTTGTTGTGTGTGACGTGCACATGACGGTAGTCCAGAGTTGTCTCCACATTTAGTGACTATATTAGGAATATCAGACATGTCGGTGACAAGACCAAAGTCGCCAATTTTTATCTGTCCATCTTGCGAAAAGAATATATTACTCGGCTTTAAGTCACGATGTATAAGGCCTTTAAAATGTACATAATCCACAGCATCAACAATTTGATGAAAAATACTGTCGACATGAGTGGTCCGACTTTTAGTACAATTTTCGCGTAACCAGTCACGAAGGCTTTCTTTGCGACAAAGCTGCATTTGAATATACAAATAAACTTTGTTTTGTGAGGATCTCTGAGCAATCGGCTTTGATGTGGTTGCTAATAGTGATTTATTGTAGTAGTTATTCTCTGGTATAGACCTAAATTTAGGATCGTTTTGTGGTATTTCACTAAATACCGAAACGTCAGTATCCACTTCATCCTTAAACCCATTTGTGGATCGTATGAACTCAATTTGAAATGAGTCTGACAGTTGACTGTAATCCAAGTTTGTACCATTATTCAGACACTTGTCAAATACATTTGAATGAATATCAATTGACACTGCATCAGTTACTGTATTCATTATGCGTTTGTTTTCATTTGTTTTATTACCACTGCTCCTTATCTGACTTTCATCATTGTGTGCCATGGACTGCGATTCTGTTCGGAACACTACACAAGAGTCGTCATCACTGCATTCAGGATCGTTACTACAAGCAGTGCTTGTGACACTAGATACCCATGACATTAATTGTTTTTTGTTCGCTACTTGAGTTTGTCTGTTAGATTCTGTGAGATTGCTACTAGACAACGATCGATTAGAATTCTCTATTTGTATTGATATTGACATTTCGTGAGCCAGCCATTTGCCGTCCTCTTCTTCTTGCCAACCAACTGGCGGTGTCTCAACCCATGCCTACTCAAAAAAACAAATTGTTAAGATTTGGTATGTACATCTAGAATGTAGTTTCAATTACCTGAAAATATCGAACAATATTTTGATGTTCGCAGTTAGCCAACGTTTTAACCTCTCGCATAACACGATCACGTGAATCTTTTTTATTGGGCAGAGTGATGCGCTTCACAGCGTACTTACAGTCATCCAACTTATTCTTTGCTTCAAAGACCACACCGAAACCACCGTGTCCAAGGCATCGCATTAACTCAAAATCCCCCTGAAACCGAGAGGAGAAATGTTCCCCGGAATTTGTGGTTGATTCAGAAAGTGTACGTTGGCCATTTGTAAGCGTGTTCGTAGTGCTTTTCGATAAACTGTTTGTGACGGGACCTAATAATGCTGCAGTCGAATATTCTGTAGCTTCCATAGCAGTGGGAACTGGGATATGTCTCTCGATTACAACAATCTCACGTTCTGGTCGTTGACGTTGTCCCAAAAATAAATTAAGCAGAATAGCAGAGGTAAATGCAATAACTACAATTTCCTTCCACCAAAACCAAAGTGATAGAATAACTACTTTAACGGGCGCATCAATGTCGTCCAGACTAAATCCCAAGTCATTCATGTCTGTGTTATTTTGAACATTTGAGACTGTGGCTTCTATTTTTGGCAATACAGTTGCATTTTGAGTACTATCATCGGAGTTACAAATAGCTTTGAGTTTTGTATTAACATCATTGCTTGTGTAAAAATAAAAACCATTGCCATTCATATTTTCAGATGCGTTTAGCACAGATTGTGCTGAAAGCGCAGAATTTTCCTCATTATAAGGCACTAATTCATTACCCATTATGTTTGTCGGTTCCGTGCTACCCCAAGCTGTGCTCTCGCCAATAATTTTATCATCCTCTACTAAAATTAACGCGTTTCCACTTGCAGCTATTGGACGCCATGGTATATGGGGCATTTTATTGTTGCCATTATTCGTTAGCTGATAGTTGATATTAGATTGCTGTATAATTTCTTTTTGCAAATTAATCGATTCCTAGAAGAGAAGAATAAATTTACAATGAAAAATATGTACGTAGGGTTCGCTATTCATTTAAAGTGATGTAGCAAAGTAAGTAAAAAGATTGGCTTTATGTTAAGAAAAAATTCCACATCCTTCCTAATGGGGGAAGAGTTACTCTGGCCGTTTCTCATTTATACTTAGGTAAGTATAATAAACCAAAATTTAATAGTTAAGTATTGGCTGAGTTAATGAACCAAGATTTTGTTGCTCAAGATTGGGCGAAGACTAATTCACCAAGATACGGCAGCTCAAGGTTGGCCGAGTCTTGGATGAAGACAAATTCACCAAGACTTGGCTGCTCATAATTGGCCCAGTTTCGGGGGAAGATTAATTCACCAAGACTTGGCCGCCCAAGCTTTGCTAAGCATTGGCCACGTTGTCAAGTCCGGCAGTACCTACATGGGCATTTGAAAAATTATAGTCCATAGACCATTAAAAAAAAGTAGTGAACATAGTAAATATATTTAGTCGAAAGTTATTGCGTATAAAAATGAACCAAAGTTCAAAATAAATAGCTATATTTTACAATATCACATCGAACAAGACCATAACACTTGTGAAAAATGTGTACCGTTTATGGTGACGGTGCTTTATAGAAATCAGCAGCACGAAAATGATATGCTCGATTACATTCATGAAAATTCGGTGTTAAGAATATGTCGCGCTCTGGTTAAAAAATCATTGAAAATGTATTTAAAAAATAAAGGAAGACGAACACATTTCATCTCATGACATTGCTCTGATACTAAAAGTTGAAAATTCAAATTAAATAAGTACCAGAAAAATATCGATCATTTTGTTACAAAATTTTATTGAAATACCCCAGACAAAATTTTTGGCTGGGCCGAGGCAGTTCAGAAACATTTCCTCGACATATTTCAAACAGACAAAGGCGGAGTTTGTATCAAAAGCTGTCTGTTTTCTGCTCGTTCCCCAAATATGGCGTGAATCTGCCATTCAAAATTCCACAAAAATTTACAATCTGCTATACAATTCCCAAATTATTCTATATATCTGGGCGTTTGCCGGAAATATGCCCGAAATTTTCCAGAAAAAATGCCAAACATTTTGTCTCGGGTAAAATAAAAAAAATATTTGTTAGGAAAATTGTTGATACAAAATTTTCCTACACTAAGGTCCGGTTTCACAGTGCACACTGTCGATTTTTCCTCAAACTATACTTAAATATGAAAAATCGTTTCACAGCACAAAAGTTAAGTGATCGATATTCCCACTTAAGTTTTACTTAAGTGTGCTTTCTGTCAATTGAATATTTATGGCAACAGAATAATACAAACTGACACTAACGAATTAAATTCGTCTCATTTTCGCGGATTATTGTATATTAACCAAATTAAAAGTGACTCCAATCATTGGAGTAATTTTTCGCAGCCATAACTTATTCGGCCACCACTATTATCTACCGTTGTACGCGAAATTCACTTCTTTTTTTGAATAATACACAATTCTCCTTATGTTGCGAATAGCGAAATGTTTAAAATATAATACACGTGAATCTACAAATAATTTAATTTATAAGAACTGCATTTTTAAATTTTGCACTGCATTTGTACAAAAAAAACGTATTTTTTATGACAGATAATTTAATATAATTTTGTTTTGTAAACAAAAACATTTGTCATATGTGTCGTGCTGCCATATTTTTTAAAATATATTTGTACGCATTTGAGTAGAGACTGTGAAACGCAAAAAAACTTAAGTAGACAAAAAATCTTAAATTTTCCTCAACTCAAATTTTAAAGTGCCAACTCAAATATTATATTTTAATGGTTAAAGTGAAAATAAAATATGCTGTAATTTAAATTATCAACACGTGATGGAAAATATTTCTTTTCAGAGTTTACTGTGATGACACATCGCCGGTCGGACTTGGTTCTTCTGCGAAGAAATCTCAAGTCGTTGTACAATTTTACCTTCGTAGGATTTAAAATGACGATGGCGATGTATAACCAGAATATAACGGAGGTATAACGGAGTACCTTTTCCAAATATTCATCAACTGGTTGCTATACATAATCGTAAATTTGAAAGATGTTGCTAGAAATATTTATCGTATTTGATGGATGTTTGAGAGATGGTTGTCTCAAAGACGATCTAAATAATTTGTAAATAACTTGATATTTAGGGCTGTGATATTTCTGGTAATCATCTTTGTTTTCTTAGTATACAAATAAATATCTATTAATAATAAGCAAGTATAGCAAGTGTGTTGATAACTCTGAAACATTAAAATCAACACTCCCACTAACTTTTACAATCATCAAATACAAAATTTCTTAAATATTGAAAAGCTTGGTTAATATATCGACTGCAAGTTGATTGCTGCTCAGAACATAATTAAGTTGAAATTCTCCACACTCATATTTTTCACATATAAAATGAAAACGTACATCAATGCTTAGTTCTTTTATGGAACTCTGGATTTTTAATTACTTTTATAGCACTTTGATTATCTAGTAGTAAATATGGGGGCGATTATGACAAGGCAACGTGTCTGAGCGCTTCAACATGACGAAGCCAGCGCAATCCTTGTCGGTGTCGTCTCAAGTCAACTCACTGATCACTTCGGTGGAAGTCCTGGAAGCCCCTGGAAACGGCGCTCTACATCACCCGGTGTAGAAGTCGGCTAAAGTGAGTGAGGGTTCGTGCGTTGGGTTTGGGTCCCACCACGGAAAAAACATATGCGCCCAATGAAAACAAAAAAGAAGCCTCGGATTACGACCGATTACCACGATACCCACGCAAACTTTTTGAGGACCATATTTACGGATATGCATCTGGAATGTCCGGACCCTTTATAGGGAAGGTGCCTCTATCCAGCTGGCAGATGTCCTCGGAAAATATAAGGCTGACATCACCGCTATCCAGGAGATGCGATGGACGGGACAGGGCTGCTCGAAACAAGCGTCCTGTGATATTGACTACAGCTGCAATGCGGAGAGACACGAATTCACGCCCGTGGACGAAAGGCTGGCAACAATCCGCAGCAAGGCTAAATATTTCCACATCAGTCTAATTTGTGCTCACGCTCCGAAGAACGAGAAAGTAGACGAGACAAAAGAGCGCTTCTACGAGCGCCTAGACTACACATACGAGCGCTGCCTCCTGAAAGAAGGGAAAAGAGACGTCTTTTCAGGCGTAAAAAAAGAGATGCAGAAAGACGTGAGTGTGAGGACATTGAGACAGGAATGAGGCTCGCATGGGGATAGGAATGATGGTCGAAAATTCTTCGAGAAAATAAGACGCCTAAGAGGGTTCAAAATTCGGAACTTCTTCTTGTAAAGATGAGAACGTGAATCTAGTCACAGATATCCAGAGCACACTGAAGATATAGAGGGATAGAGGGATGACAACAATTCCACCGATAGAGAAGTAAACCCGGCAACGCCAGTACTTGATGATGACGTTGAGATTACGCCACCCGACCATGACGAGGTCAGAACAGCCATTGCTCGGCTGAAAATCAACAAAGCCGCAGGTGCTGATGGCCTGCCTGCTGAGTTGTTTAAGACCGGAGGCGACGAGCTAATGGAGAGCATGCACGAGCTCGTAAGCAGAATATGGTCGGATGAAAGCATGCCAAGTGACTGGAACCTCAGTGTACTCTGACCAATCCTTAAGAAAGGGGATCCCCATTCTTGGGACCTACAGTTTATTTCCGAATCCGAATGGCGGGTGAGAGCTTTTCATATGCAATGGTTTTACTCTCGTAGGTTTGACATTTACTGACGAGAGGTAGCGCGGTATAGAAAAATGTTTCTATGAAAAGATGTTGTTAGCCCCAGTCTAGGCTTGAACCAGAGACCTTTCGGCTCGCAGTCCAACGCACTAACCACTCAGCTACCGCGACTACCACCTATTAGTCGACTATAAAGCCGCCTTCGACACTCCGATAAGGGAACGATTATACGCCGCAATGTCTGAGTTCGTTATACCTGCGAAACTTTTAAGACTTTGCAGGATGACCTTGAGCAACACACTTTGCTCAGTGAGAATAGGAAAAGACCTCTCCGATCCATTTCATACTCAACGGGGTTTCAGACAGGGTGACTCCCTATCATGCGACTTTTTTAACTTATTGATGGAGAAAATAGTTCGAGCTGCCGAACTCCGTCAAAGCGACACTATCCTCAACAAAAGTGTCATGCTGCTCGCATATGCCGACGATATTGATATCATTTGCAGGAGCACACGAGCAGTCAGCGCAGCCTTCTCCAGATTGGAGAAAGAGTCGCGTCGAATGGGTCTAGTGGTGAACGAGGACAAGACAAAGTTCCTTGTGTCAACAAGCTAAATAGAGTCCGTGCGTCTTGGACAAAAAGCTGATTTTGACACCCACAAGTTCGACATTGTAAAGGACTTCGACTACTTGGGATCTAGCATAAACAGCAACAACGACGTCAGCCTGGAGATCAAAAGGAGAATAACTCTTGCCAACAGGTGCTACTTTGGGCTCAGTAGGCAATTAAGAAATAGAGCCCTCTCTCGCCGGACAAAAATAACGCTCTACAAGTCACTCATCATGCCCGTCCTACTTTATGGTGCGGAAACATGTACGCTTGTCTCCACCGATGAGAGAGTACCCTGGACTCCGCTGAACATACCTTCGAATGTTCGTTACAATTTTTTTTCTTTGGAGTGACTAAGACATTGTTATCGAACAATGTCTGTTTGTTCGAGAATTTTCAAACCCTTACCGGGTGTACGAGTTTGACTAAATTAAATACTAAAATAATGGAATTAGTTTTCATTACATCAAAATTCGGCAGCCGGTAATTAGTAAAGTCCGTAATCAATCGATTTTTATCTATTTGTTTGCTGTCATTCAAATTTAAATTACTGAGAAATTTGCTAAATTGAAAAGTAAGTATTACCGACAATATTTAGTTTTGTTTTAAATTTAGTCATACTCGCACGCACCCTTAGTTACAGAATATACCTGTATGTATAGTTGTTTCTCATACATTCCTAGATAAATTGAGGGTGCAATAGTAGGATTTAGCGGCCCATATTTTGTATACTCAGTTTTCCAGACTGCTGAGCCAAACATATCTATTGACTCCAATTCATCATTTGCACCTATTTTCCAAACACTGACAATTGGATGATCAAACTATAAAAATACAATTATTATAAAAATCCATATTATATCACTAGGCTTACCTTATATTTCCAAAGCATTACTTTCGGCTGTGACTTACTAAATGCACAAATTATTCCATCTGGGACCATTACTTTTATTTGTAAATCTAATACTGCCATATCCAGATCACTAAAGTCACTCTCATGACAGTCAGCGGGCTTCATCAAGTCTAAATAGTGTTGACCAACGCTAAAATTCCACCGTTCATCGCCCGTACGTGAGTCTACTGCCCTTACGGTCTGTGTTTGGCGACGGACAACAATAACATCGTCCACCAGTGGATCATGCTGAATTAAGGTGTCGCCATCAACGTCTTCTGCATTATTGGCGGAGTTTGTGTTTCCGGCATCAGTTGCATTAGAGCAGCCATGCATAGAACACTCGTACAATATTTGACCAGTGCGAGCAGATACACCATATGTTCGTGTTTCTTTGCCACCCGAAATTACCATATCATCGGAGAATTTTGCGGATGAGCTAAGCAGAGTATCAGCATTTACCGGAATTGGATCAATTGATTCGCCATCAAATTTATAAATACCGCCATTTAACGATGGTATCATTCGTACGAATTCTCCATTGTTTGTCAGCTCCAACTTATGAATGCTAGAGGATAACAGAGGCCCTGGTCCAGTAGGTATGCTCCATCGACGTTTACCTTCCTTCGTAATATCTAATGCTGATAGCCGTCCATCTAGTGTACTGATGTATACGAGTCTAAACGGGGAATGACGAACATTTTATTGAATTGAAATTTTTTTTTTTTTTTTAAATGAGGACTCAATGTAACTTATTAAATATTAAAAATAAATAAATCATCGTTATAGAACTAAAACTCACCAAAATGAAGAGTTTGGTGCAAAAACGAGTCAAGTCCATTTTCAATTACTGTAAAACAATAAAAAAAATGCTATCGTATAAAATACATATTAGATTTGCAAATGTCGAACTTATATTTTCCAGCTAACTTGGCTTAAAAATGTATTTTAAACTGTTGGACTTGACTCTTTCTTGCTCCAAAAATGGTAACAAAACATGATTTATATAAATGAGGCCGTAAAGCATGATGAGGATCTCCGTAAAAGGAGAAGTTTACGCTCCATGCTTACCACATGTGCGTTAAGACAAAATGGTAAAAAAAATGAAAACTCAAGGAGTTACAAGTATTTACAAATTTACTCTTATTTATAAAGACAAACTCATATTTACTGGTAAAATTGTAATGACATTTGATAAATTCCTATTCCCAAACATAGTTGAGTCGCTTGTTGCAAAGTAAAAGTTCACCCATATATTCTTGCGTTACAAAAATTGCCAACGACTTGGACACACTTAAAAGAGATTTACAACTTCTGCTGCGCAGATTGCAAATTCCCACTACACAACCTCGAAAATACACTCGATTTTTAAGCGTAAACTGTAAAGGTGAACATTTATTATCCAACAACTATTGTCCAAAATACATCCAGTCAAAGAAACTCGAAAAATAAAAATCATTGAAAAATCCAGCATAGGAGAAAACCGACGAAAATACAATGAATATAATCGTTGTATTAACATATGAGAATTCACTTGCCAAAATCGGAGAGTTCACTTGCTGACTAGGATTTTGCGGTAAACTCCTAGTCAGCAAGCATGGGTTTGTGCCAACCTTCTAATCAGCAAGCATGAGGATGTTTAAACCTCCTAGTCAGCAAGCATGCCGCAACATCCAATTGAAATTTTATTTTAATAAAGATTTTTATATTTATAAAACGTATTTATGTATTCTATATGTATTATAGATGTAAAAAATGTGTCACGCACACAATTTCCCTGAAAAATAAAAACATTGTCGGTAGCTCAAGGTTAGTGCGTTGGACTGCGACCCAAAAGGTCTCAGGTTCAAGTCTGGACTGGGGCTAACAACATCTTTTCATAGAAACATTTTTCTATGCCGCGCTACCTCTCGGAAGAAAATGGCAAACCTACGAGAGTAAAAACATTGCATATAAAGAGCTCTCACCCGCCGTTCGGATTCGGCATTAAACTGTAGGTCCCATCACTTTGAGCACACATATAACACGCACAGCTCAAAATGGTGACATAGCTCGGGTTAAGTTCATATAAGACTGCAACGCTAAACTATTATTATATATTATTTTATTTCACCATAATTAAAGAAAAACAAAACTATTTCTATTGCCAAATACGGTCACATATTTTTGTATTTATAATATATTTAACTAGCTAAAAAGCAATTTGTATTCAATTTTTTTCATTTTATTTCAATGTAATTAATAAAGCCTTATGGCCTAAAACTTAATTACTATAAGTACATATGGGCAAACTTAAACTATATTAAATTAGATTTAAAAATTAACTAAAATCAGTGGTTAGTGCGTTGGAAATAAACGTGAGATTAAACATTATGTGACATGTATTCTAAAAGGTTCTAAATAATGATAGAGGAAGAAAATGATCTCAAACTAATTTGAAGAGTATTCCAACAACGGGCAGTTCTAATATGAAATGATCTTTCAAATAAAGAGTTGCAAATTTTAGGAAATTTAATTTGATTAAATTGTTTGACAAGGTATTTGGTAATTAGTTTTTTATGCTTTTATAAAAAAACAACAATATTCTAATTTTTATGTAATTTACAAAAGTGCAGTCCTAAGTTAAACAAATATCGAATTATTTTGTTAAATAAAAGCTGTATTCTTTTTATACCCTACACTAAGAGTGAAAGGGTATATTCAGTTTGGTACGCCGTTTGTAACACCCTGAAGAAAGCATCTCCGGTATGGATATACCTTTCCATACCGGTCCATTATTGATCAGCATGACCTCCTAAGTCGATTAAGCGATGTCCGTCTGTCTGTCCATCAGTCCTCCTGTCTGTCTGTTGAAATCACGATTACAGAAAAAGTAGTAGAGCTAGAGCAAACTTTAAATTTAGATTACTTATATATCTAAGCTGTCTGAACAAGAAAATTGGCATGATCGGTCTATTGTGACCTGAGAACCGACCACTTATGTTCAAATACCTCATATAAAATTTACATCTACAGATCAATTTTACTGTATACGTGTTTAGGTAAACTTTTTTGGTCAAATATATATTGGCATCATGCTCAAATACATGAAAATAACGTTTTCCGGCGAAACGATTTGTGGTTCCCAAAACAAAAATCGAAATTCGGTACACCTACCCATTTGTAAATATGGGTATCAAATGAATGGTAATTCTTCCTCGATGGAAAGTTTGTAGTTATTTTCAGGATTCGTATACCTTGGTGACCTATATACCACTTTGAATGGTAACTACACATATGTGTAGGGTATTTATAGGCGATTTTGACCGACTATAATTTTGATAATCCTAACTATCATAATAACAAAAATTTCCCATGTGATCTAATCTTCACAACTGGTTATATTGTATGATAGGGTACCAGAAAACACTTCGATGCAATAAGTTAAAGTAGAAGATAACAAAGCATGTACTACTTTATACTTAACATGAAAAGGCAGAAATAAGTTCAAACTATATAGTTTTCTTAAAGTAAAATTTATTTTAGAACTATGATTATTAATGTGCACATCGAAAGATAGTTTATTATCTATGTGTACTCCTAAACATTTAAGCATATCCATAAATTCAATATAATCATAAAAATAATAGGACCCAATACAGAGCCTTGTGGAACACCACTAGTGACATCTAAAATATCTGAGTTCGTGTTTGCGCAACTTACAAATTGTTTACGCTTACTTAGGTACGAACATATAAAGCAATAGAAGAGAATTTGAACTTTGAAAACAATTTGTTTAGAAGAATGTTGTGATTAATACGATCAAAAGCTTTCGACAAGTCTTATGATAACAGAACACACAGTTTATTAATATTCAGATTTTTTCTGACTGTATCAGTTAATCCCAGTAACAAAGAAGTGGTATTAAAGCCTTTACGAAAACCAGATTGAAAGTTATTAAGTAATGCATATTAAATAATGCAAACACATGTTCCATAATTTACAATTTAATTAGATTTTCAACAACTTTAGATAACGCAGGAAGAACACTTATAGGACGTAGGTTTTCAAAAGTACTGGAATTACCTTTTTTTTCCTTTAGAAACTACCCGAGCTATCTTCCGAGCAGAAGGAAAAACATACGTTGTAAAAATAGTATTGTTACGAAATGATGCAATTTGCCCCATAGTGCAAGCAATCAACAATAATTAATGAGACGCAAGACAATTCAGCGCACTAAGCACTGAGGCAGAGTGCGAGAAAGAGATGGAAGATCAGCGCATTAAAACACATGAGTGCGAATGAGATGCCAATAGCATGCGTCATTCACGAAACGAGTAGAAGGTTCTCGAAACAAGTCGAAGCTTGTCGAAACGTGTCGAACTGATGCATGCAGTATATAAGGGAGCCGCATCAGAGGTACAGTACTTCAGTTGTGATTTAATAGTGAACTAGTGCATCTCGTGAGTGAACATTGTAAAGATAAATTGTAGTAATTCAGCAGTTGATATAAGTGATTATTCTTTAAGTTGTTATTTAAATTAATAAAGTTAATTAATACTAGTTGAAATAATACTAGTTAAAACCAAATATAAGTGCGTTTTTATTTTGTACACAATCCAGCGATACGAACTTGTAGAACAGATTTCCGTAGACTGAATTTTCGTAACATTGGTGTCAGAAGTGGGATTGTGGTACAAAATGGTTAAATTCGATCAACTTAAAGTCGACCAGCTAAAGAAGTAATCTTGCAATTGCTGGTACGAAAGTAGAGCTACAAAAGCGTCTAAAGGAAGAATTAGAGAACCAAGACATTGACCTCGCAGAGCACGAGTTTGAAGTAGAAGCTACAACAGCGTCATCGAAAAATGTGGACACGGAGCAAAAAGTACAGTCCCAAAGTTTTGATATGAGCCAGTTGCTCGGAGCAATACAACAACAGCTTCAAGAAAATTCCAGCAAAATGGAACAGAAACTTCTAGAAAATTCAAAAGAGCTCCAAGAAAATTCGACCAGAATGGAACAGAAAAGATGCAGGAACATTCGAAGCAACTTCTGGAAGTTTCTAATACACTCCATGGCACTTGAGGCACATGTAAATGACATTGAAGGAAAATTTGAAAAATTGGAAAATGGCATCGACAAAAAGTTCCAGAAAATGCAAGAAGATTTCGGTGCGTTACAGCTAAGTGAACCTACACAGCATGTTCTTAGTGGTTCGAATCTGAAATCGCCGATTTACGAAGGAACCACAGCGTTCAACATTTTCAAGCTCCAATTTGAGACAACGGCTGTAAGTAATCGATGGAACAATGAAGATAGCGTAGCAGCGCTTATTGTGACCCTGAAAGGTGGAGCAGCCGAAGTATTGCAGACTGTTCCAGAAAGCGATAGAAATAGTTACACAGCGGTTATGGCTGCACTGCAACTGAAATATGGCAGTGATCACATGAATCAGATCTACAGAATGGAACTAAAGGGCCGAATGCAAATAAATGGTGAAACATTGCAGGCGTAGGCGGACGTCGAGAGGCTTGCGCATTTGTCGTATTCAGATTCAGCAAGTGATTTCATAGAAAAGTGCAAAATCGAACCGTTTGTTCATGGCATACGCGATCAGGAGACAAAACGTGCAACAGTGATTGCGCCCAAGGTAACATTTACGGAAACGGTTACCATCGCTCTAACACAGGAAACAGCAAATGCGTTGTGCCGATCGGCTCCAAAGGCGCGTAGAATTGATGTGGAGAACGATGATTTATTTCAAGTAGTGTGCCAAGCAGTTAAAGCAGACGTTAAAACCGAACACACAGCTGCAAACAGAGACACCCAAATTAAAGGTAAATGCTACAACTGTGATACATATGGGCATATGCGCTCAATAAATCAAACTGCAGATGAACCCAGACATGAAGAAAGACGGGATCATGTCCAAAATAGCGTAAATTTTAATCAAGCTTTAAACTAAAACGAGTCAGATCTGCGGGGCACGATCTGACTCCCATAACCGATTGCCCCAGAATCTCCATTTCACAAATTGCTCGAAAGCCAAATAGCATAACTGTCGAAGGAGTCATTGATTGTACAGCATATATGGTAACATTGGACACGGGAGCTTCACACTCTATAATAAGAAGTAACCTTGTTAAGGACGTAGTAGATCCACTTATAGGAATAAGATTGCAAACAGCTACAGGCGAAGAGGCTCCTATCAGAGGAAAGATTACCAAGGAAATCATGATTGGTACTACGACAGTTAAGCATGATTTTATAGTGGCGGAAATAGTAGACGAAATAATACTTGGCATGGACTTCATGATATGGAACGGTTTCACACTAGATCTAACAAGAAAAATGTTGAGTTATGCCAACACAGAGATCCAACTAAACATTGATTGTGACCAGAGCCCGAAAATTAAACAAGTTATCGCTCATAAAAATAGAAAAATACCACCTAATTCAGAAGCAATTGTTTGGGCGAAATTAAATGGAGATTGTGGGATAAGCAAGTTGTGGGTTATAGAAGCGGATGATGAGAAAATGAGCAGAAGTAATATTGTTGTCGGAAGAACATTAGTAGAAGCGACAAATGACAAAGTTGTTCCAATAAGAGTTCTCAACATGGAAAACTCGTCGAAATTAATTAAAAAGGGAACAGTGATAGGCTAGTGTCAAGAGGCATCTGCGATAATAAATTGTGAAGCAAGTCAATCAAAAATCAACAATACACCGAAAATAGATAATAAATCTGCTCAAAGAGTGGACCAAGGATTTGACTGCCAAAGAAAAGGGTAAAGTACAACAACTAATTGATAAACACTGGTTTGTATTCGCTACTAAAGGCCAATATGACGGAAGAACTTCCATCGTAAAACATCGAATAGACACTTGTGACTCTAAACCAATTCGTCAAGCACCGCGAAGAGTACCACTTGCCAAACGGGATGAAGTGTCACATTTAGTCAAAGAGATGGACAAAAATGGTGTCGTGGAACCATCAGAAAGCCCATGGAGCTCACCAGTGGTGTTGGTTAAAAAAAAAGGATGGTAGTACGCGATTTTGCGTTGATTACCGAAAGTTAAATGATGTAACCAAGAAGGATAGCTTTCCATTGCCTAGAATCGACGCTACCTTCGATAAACTCTCTAATGCAAAATGGTTTTCTACGTTAGACTTGCAAAGCGGTTACTGGCAGGTAGAAATCGATAAGAACGATCGAGAGAAGACTGCATTCAGTACTGGCGATGGACATACGACCGTGTGCAATTTTTCTGGCACTAAGAATAGGAGACTTCGCTCAATGTCTATATTTACAAAAAATCCTCCAATTCGAGTTTTTCGAGAATCAGAAAAACTGTTATATCACCGTGAGGTGATACAACAATTTTTCTGATTCATGATAATTTTAATAAGAAGTGACTCACAAATTCCATAGTTAGTACTTCTAAAAATGACATTGTATTTTATTTCTTTAGAAATATAAAACGCTACACCTCCACCTCTATTACTAGGACGATCATTTATACATAGAGTATATCCAGGAATATTTACAGCGTTATCATCTATATGTGCCTTTAGCCATAATTTTGTGATACCAACAATATCTAAATAGCAGTCTTCGAGTATACATTTGATTTCCGTGAATTTAGATGAATTTATATGTAAGAACTTAAGTGCCATTTATTAAAGAAGTAATGAGAAGGGACCATCGTGAATTAAAAATAAAATATATATATCTATATATATATATATATATATATATATATATATATATATAAAGGTAGGACCATGGTGATATATATATATATATATATATATATATATATATATATAGAAAGGTAGGACTATGGTGATATATATATATATATATATATATATATATATATATATATATATATATATAAATATAAATATATATATATATGTATATATATATATATATATATATATAGATATATATATATATATATATATATATATATATATATAGATATATATATTTATATATATATATATATATTTGCTTTAAAGTTCCCAATATTAAAAATGTCGGAAAAAACAGACGCAGGGAGATTGTTCCACAAACGTATCGTGCGGCTGAAGAACGAAATATCTCTGTAATGCGTAGTTCTGTTGAGAACCGAGTGGACTACGAAGGGGTGGGCTTGGTTCGATGCCCGAGTAGAACGAGAGAATACACGACCTGGTGGAATCAGGCCATGTATTTCCCTCGAACACTTACTATTGTAATACCTATAAAACAGGCTGACACACCCTACGGTCCTTCGGTGCTTAAGAGAACCAATAGAGGATGAAATATTTGCATCCCCTATTAAATATATTGCACGTTGTTGGATTCTATCCAGAAACTCCAAAGAACATTTTGAAGCCCCTGCCCATATGTCGAATTGTATTCCATCTTAGGCCGAATATAGGTTGTGTAGACAATGAGCAAGTCAGCGGGAGTGAACTATGTCTTATGCCCGTAACTTCAACGAATAGATATCTACTGGTGCTTAGTTATCTATCGTGTAAGCAAAATTTCGTAACTTCAACGCATAGTTAAGGAGTAAAAACACCGGATAGGTAAGAGATATCTGTTCGGTACGAACACCAATAGATATCTACTCGTTGAAGTTACGGGCATTACACCGTTTCAGAAAACCCAGGCACTTGGCCGCTTCTTTCGACACATCAAATATGTGATCATTCCAACGGAGGTCACATTGAATTGATATGCCCAGAACGTCAAGAGCAGCTGACTGCGCAATATCGACAGAGTCCATATTGAGGGGAGGGAGGGGTGAATCCATTCTTTTGTGAGATAAAAGACAACATTTGGTCTTGCTTGCATTAAAATCAAGTCTATTAGCAAGACCCCACTCGGAGATTGATTTAAGGTCATTGTTGAGTGTGTCATTCATAGTGCGTCTTTTACTCTCAATCTCCAAAGAGTTTGGGCGCTTGTTGAACGAATATGAATGACAAATGTTACTGTCATCTGCAAAGGAATGAATTGGGTTCTGAGTCAATGACAGAAGGTCATTGATAAATACCAGTAATAGAGACGGGGATAGGACGGAACCCTGCGGAACTCCAGAATTGATGAAATGTTGTTCTGAGAAAACACCATCCATCGCAACTCGTATTGAACGACCCTGGAGAAAACTCGATATCCATTTTTGATACGAGGGCATCATGCCACACTCGATCAAAAGCCTTGGAAATACCAAGAGCAACCACCTTACTCTCCCCGAAAAGGTGAATACAATTATTCCACTTTTCTGAGAGGACCGTCATCAAGTCATCGGTGGATCTGGTCCTACGGAAACCATATTGCCGGTCACTAAGTAATTCGTTTCGCTCCAGATAGTTCACAAGGTGGAAGTTTATTACGCTTTCCATTACCTTGGATAGCGCAGAACATATTGCAATGGGTCGGTAATTAGCAGGGTTCGTAGTTTCGCCCTTTTTCGGAACGTGCTGAACATTGGCAACCTTCCAACATGATGGAAAAACTCCTGTCGTGTAGGAGATGTTGAAAAGGTTACGCAATGGACAAGCCAGCGTTGACGCACACTTCTTCAACACATAGGCAGATATGCCATCTGGCCCAGAGCCTTTGTTAATATTGAGATTTGCTTTTTAACTTCCCGAGTTCGAAAATGTATCTCCAGCATTGCAGAAGAAACATATTCAACTACGGCCAGTGGTTGATTGCTAACTGGGAGCGTTGAATTATTTGCCATAATTCTGCCAAGAGATTAGCTTTATCAACCTGGTCAGTGAAGGTCTGGCCATTCATAACAAGGGTTGCAGTAGACGATGTCGTCGGATTCTTCACCCTTTTAACAAATGACCAGAAATTTTTACTACGTCTATGGTAGAGTAGGACCTTTTTGCGCGCGTTTTGTTCGTGTAGAAACTTTACACGCGCGATCACGGTATTACAGCGATTCCTAGCCTGTATGCGAAGTCTTTCAGTATCAGCATTCTTATTAGAACGCCAATTCTGAAAGGCTTCCTCTTTTGACCTGACTGCAATCCTGCAAGTCTCATTAAACCAAGAGTGGTCCTTGGGTTTAATGCTAATCTTTTTAGAAGGTATGACGGAGCGCATACCCAATAAAATAATATTTTGTACCATTAAGGCCGCGGCATTTATGACTCTATCTGCTAAACACAATTTCCAATTAAAGTTGCGAAAAAAATCATTTAACGCATCCCAATTTGCTTTTTCGTAAAGCCATACAGTCCTCTTCGGGGCTTTAATCGCAGAGGCGCGTAAACTAGAATACGAAAACGCAGCGGAAACAATACAGTGGTCGGAATTACCAAGAGGTGCATGGACTTTTACATCATATTTTTCATCATATTCAAGGACCAAGAGTGGTCCTTGGGTTTAAAGCTAATCTTTTTAGAAGGTATGACGGAGCGCATACCCAATAAAATAATATTTTGTACCATTAAGGCCGCGGCATTTATGACTCTATCTGCGAAACACAATTTCCAATTAAAGTTTCGAAAAAAATCATTTAACGCATCCCAATTTGCTTTTTCGTAAAGCCATACAGTCCTCTTCGGGGCTTTAATCGCAGAGGCGCGTAAACTAGAATACGAAAACGCAGCGGAAACAATACAGTGGTCGGAATTACCAAAAGGTGCAAGGACTTTGGCATCATATTTTTCATCATGCGAAGTCAGAAAAAGGTCTAAGACTTTTTGGCTCTGCCCACTGACGCGTGGGAGGTACGTCGGTTCCTTCACCAATTGAGTGAGTTGATTGCACTTGGCAAACAGCTCAACATAACAACTCTCCTGTGTTGATAGACCCGAGTGGCTCAACCAAGTGGCGTTGTGCACATTAAAGTCACCAGCAACAACAATTTCACTGCCTGGAAACTGTTCCAATATATTTGAGATCGAATCAGATAGGGCATCTAACTTGTTACAGGAAGAAACCCTATCTAGATTCGGACTCCTATAAATAAAACACAAGTGCATGATGTGTGACAAGATTTTGTATTTAATCCACATAGAATTAAATTCATTATCCAAAACACTATGCTGCTGTTGGTCTGTCTTTGCCACGCACTCTTGCAGTCTCAGCCTCGCACGCTGGTAGCGTGGAGTAGGATGGGGAAGAAAACAGAGAACGAAAAACAAATGAACAATTGCAGCAGAGGGCATAGATAAGCCCGTTGCGTTGACAATTGCAAAAAAAATACACGCAACGACGACGGCAGCAGGCAGTGCTTGTAGAGCAAAAAACAGGTTGTTGTTATTGTTGTTATTATTGTTCTATGTTGATATTTTTGTGGTTTTGTTTATTGTAATTGTTTTTTAATCTTTAATTGTTATTATTATTATTTAAATTTAAGAAATGCAGCGGACGACACTTGAAATGACACTTAAAACGACACATTTCACGGCACTCGTGATTAAAAATAATGCTGAAAAAGATTGAAAATACGGATTTGTTTTTGACAAAAAATTAAAAAATATCTATTTTAATTTATAAATAATATATTTTTATTATTTTCATTATTATTTTATTTTTATAATTAATAACTCTTTATACACTCTTTAATTATTTTTCGTCTCTTTCGAAATTATTTTCATTTCATCAGCACACAAATTGTCCGCTACAGATCTTCTAACATACCGCAAACTATATTTTTTTTCATTTTTTTATTCATTTTTCTTCAATTTTTTTTAATTTCTTTTTTTTTTGTTATTAATTTCAATAGCTAGAAGTATTTTTAATGTGACAAAAGTTGGTTGCTTTATTATTTATTTATCTTTGAATAAATTTTTTCATAATTCGTAAATAATAATTACAAAAAAAAAAATAAGAAAGAATAAAAAAAAATTGGAAAAAAATTGCCCGGGCCGAGATTCGAACCTGCGAATCTGAACAAAATTTAGTAAGTATGGTTTACAATTTAACCTTTTATGGTTTAAAATTATTAAATAAACTGAGATTAAACTATTTGAGTTTAAATTTTAAACCTTTATGGTTTAAACATATTAAATAAACAGAAAAATAAACTATTCAGTTTAAATTTTAAACTTGTATGGTTTTATTTTATAAACTAAAATAATTACATTCCCATGATTAATAAGAAATATATTAAATTTCAATCTGAGAAAGTTTAAAAATTGGTGTAAACTATTGATAAGTTTAAAAATTAGATATAAAAGTATTCAAATCATCTGTAATCCAAAGAAATATTCCAACATTTTTTACCGTGTATTAAACATTTTAAAATGATCCTTCGTTTCGATTTGTACAACTCTGCTCTTAGTAAGTCAGGAGTTAGCATTTTTAAAATTTTAGTTATATGGTAGGTGCCACACCCCTTTGTCCCATTCCGTCCACATTCTAAGTGACTATTACAATGTTTAATATAATCTTTTGTTTCGATTTTAATAACTCTGCTCTTAGTAAGTAAAGAGTTATAGACATTTTAAGTTTTGGTTATATGAGTGATGCTACGCCCCGTTGTGCAATCCCGTCCATATTATACGTGACGATTGGAGTTTTAAATATGAACATTTGTTTTCATTATTATAACTCAACTCTTAGTATGTCAGGAGTTATAGCAATTTTAAAGTTTGGAGGTACCACGCCCTTTAATCCAATCCCGCTCACATTCTACGTGACGATTGGAGGTTGCAATATAAACCTTAGTTTCGATTTATATAACTCTAATCTTAGTAAGTCAGTCTTTACAACATTTTAGTCATATGGAATGGGACACTTTTGTCCAATTCCGCCCACATTTGTCAAAAAGATTAAGAACTACAATATACGTCACTGAGCCAAATTTCCTGACTGTGCTTATCTTAATTACACCAACATTTTTAATTAAAATTTCAATTTTGCCACGCCGATTTGTGTACCTTAGGAGGCGAATTTCAAAAAATCCCTTCATAGTGCACACATACGCCAAATTTCATAGTCCTAGGGTCAAATTTAGATATATTCGATTTTCCTTTTTCCTTTGGGGTTTTCCGACTTTTCTTTTTTCCTAAACCTCTCTTGACACGAACAAAATACAAAAAGAATCAGGCTAATTCGTCGGTTCGTTCTCCCGTGAATCTCTGGCCCACACAGGACATTCCATTTTATATATATATATATATATATATATATATATATATATATGTGTATATATATATATATATATATATATATATATATATATATATATATATATATATATATATATATATATACACATATATATATATATATATATATATATATATATATATATATATATATAAAATGGAATGTCCTGTGTGGGCCAGAGATTCACGGGAGAACGAACCGACGAATTAGCCTGATTCTTTTTGTATTTTGTTCGTGTCAAGAGAGGTTTAGGAAAAAAGAAAAGTCGGAAAACCCCAAAGGAAAAAGGAAAATCGAATATATCTAAATTTGACCCTAGGACTATGAAATTTGGCGTATGTGTGCACTATGAAGGGATTTTTTGAAATTCGCCTCCTAAGGTACACAAATCGGCGTGGCAAAATTGAAATTTTAATTAAAAATGTTGGTGTAATTAAGATAAGCACAGTCAGGAAATTTGGCTCAGTGACGTATATTGTAGTTCTTAATCTTTTTGACAAATGTGGGCGGAATTGGACAAAAGTGTCCCATTCCATATGACTAAAATGTTGTAAAGACTGACTTACTAAGATTAGAGTTATATAAATCGAAACTAAGGTTTATATTGCAACCTCCAATCGTCACGTAGAATGTGAGCGGGATTGGATTAAAGGGCGTGGTACCTCCAAACTTTAAAATTGCTATAACTCCTGACATACTAAGAGTTGAGTTATAATAATGAAAACAAATGTTCATATTTAAAACTCCAATCGTCACGTATAATATGGACGGGATTGCACAACGGGGCGTAGCATCACTCATATAACCAAAACTTAAAATGTCTATAACTCTTTACTTACTAAGAGCAGAGTTATTAAAATCGAAACAAAAGATTATATTAAACATTGTAATAGTCACTTAGAATGTGGACGGAATGGGACAAAGGGGTGTGGCACCTACCATATAACTAAAATTTTAAAAATGCTAACTCCTGACTTACTAAGAGCAGAGTTGTACAAATCGAAACGAAGGATCATTTTAAAATGTTTAATACACGGTAAAAAATGTTGGAATATTTCTTTGGATTACAGATGATTTGAATACTTTTATATCTAATTTTTAAACTTATCAATAGTTTACACCAATTTTTAAACTTTCTCAGATTGAAATTTAATATATTTCTTATTAATCATGGGAATGTAATTATTTTAGTTTATAAAATAAAACCATACAAGTTTAAAATTTAAACTGAATAGTTTATTTTTCTGTTTATTTAATATGTTTAAACCATAAAGGTTTAAAATTTAAACTCAAATAGTTTAATCTCAGTTTATTTAATAATTTTAAACCATAAAAGGTTAAATTGTAAACCATACTTACTAAATTTTGTTCAGATTCGCAGGTTCGAATCTCGGCCCGGGCAATTTTTTTCCAATTTTTTTTTATTCTTTCTTATTTTTTTTTTTGTAATTATTATTTACGAATTATGAAAAAATTTATTCAAAGATAAATAAATAATAAAGCAACCAACTTTTGTCACATTAAAAATACTTCTAGCTATTGAAATTAATAACAAAAAAAAAAGAAATTAAAAAAAATTGAAGAAAAATGAATAAAAAAATGAAAAAAAATATAGTTTGCGGTATGTTAGAAGATCTGTAGCGGACAATTTGTGTGCTGATGAAATGAAAATAATTTCGAAAGAGACGAAAAATAATTAAAGAGTGTATAAAGAGTTATTAATTATAAAAATAAAATAATAATGAAAATAATAAAAATATATTATTTATAAATTAAAATAGATATTTTTTAATTTTTTGTCAAAAACAAATCCGTATTTTCAATCTTTTTCAGCATTATTTTTAATCACGAGTGCCGTGAAATGTGTCGTTTTAAGTGTCATTTCAAGTGTCGTCCGCTGCATTTCTTAAATTTAAATAATAATAATAACAATTAAAGATTAAAAAACAATTACAATAAACAAAACCACAAAAATATCAACATAGAACAATAATAACAACAATAACAACAACCTGTTTTTTGCTCTACAAGCACTGCCTGCTGCCGTCGTCGTTGCGTGTATTTTTTTTGCAATTGTCAACGCAACGGGCTTATCTATGCCCTCTGCTGCAATTGTTCATTTGTTTTTCGTTCTCTGTTTTCTTCCCCATCCTACTCCACGCTACCAGCGTGCGAGGCTGAGACTGCAAGAGTGCGTGGCAAAGACAGACCAACAGCAGCATAGTGTTTTGGATAATGAATTTAATTCTATGTGGATTAAATACAAAATCTTGTCACACATCATGCACTTGTGTTTTATTTATAGGAGTCCGAATCTAGATAGGGTTTCTTCCTGTAACAAGTTAGATGCCCTATCTGATTCGATCTCAAATATATTGGAACAGTTTCCAGGCAGTGAAATTGTTGTTGCTGGTGACTTTAATGTGCACAACGCCACTTGGTTGAGCCACTCGGGTCTATCAACACAGGAGAGTTGTTATGTTGAGCTGTTTGCCAAGTGCAATCAACTCACTCAATTGGTGAAGGAACCGACGTACCTCCCACGCGTCAGTGGGCAGAGCCAAAAAGTCTTAGACCTTTTTCTGACTTCGCATGATGAAAAATATGATGCCAAAGTCCTTGCACCTTTTGGTAATTCCGACCACTGTATTGTTTCCGCTGCGTTTTCGTATTCTAGTTTACGCGTCTCTGCGATTAAAGCCCCGAAGAGGACTGTATGGCTTTACGAAAAAGCAAATTGGGATGCGTTAAATGATTTTTTTCGAAACTTTAATTGGAAATTGTGTTTCGCAGATAGAGTCATAAATGCCGCGGCCTTAATGGTACAAAATATTATTTTATTGGGTATGCGCTCCGTCATACCTTCTAAAAAGATTAGCTTTAAACCCAAGGACCACTCTTGGTCCTTGAATATGATGAAAAATATGATGTAAAAGTCCATGCACCTCTTGGTAATTCCGACCACTGTATTGTTTCCGCTGCGTTTTCGTATTCTAGTTTACGCGCCTCTGCGATTAAAGCCCCGAACAACTCTGCTCTTAGTAAGTCAGGAGTTAGCATTTTTAAAATTTTAGTTATATGGTAGGTGCCACACCCCTTTGTCCCATTCCGTCCACATTCTAAGTGACTATTACAATGTTTAATATAATCTTTTGTTTCGATTTTAATAACTCTGCTCTTAGTAAGTAAAGAGTTATAGACATTTTAAGTTTTGGTTATATGAGTGATGCTACGCCCCGTTGTGCAATCCCGTCCATATTATACGTGACGATTGGAGTTTTAAATATGAACATTTGTTTTCATTATTATAACTCAACTCTTAGTATGTCAGGAGTTATAGCAATTTTAAAGTTTGGAGGTACCACGCCCTTTAATCCAATCCCGCTCACATTCTACGTGACGATTGGAGGTTGCAATATAAACCTTAGTTTCGATTTATATAACTCTAATCTTAGTAAGTCAGTCTTTACAACATTTTAGTCATATGGAATGGGACACTTTTGTCCAATTCCGCCCACATTTGTCAAAAAGATTAAGAACTACAATATACGTCACTGAGCCAAATTTCCTGACTGTGCTTATCTTAATTACACCAACATTTTTAATTAAAATTTCAATTTTGCCACGCCGATTTGTGTACCTTAGGAGGCGAATTTCAAAAAATCCCTTCATAGTGCACACATACGCCAAATTTCATAGTCCTAGGGTCAAATTTAGATATATTCGATTTTCCTTTTTCCTTTGGGGTTTTCCGACTTTTCTTTTTTCCTAAACCTCTCTTGACACGAACAAAATACAAAAAGAATCAGGCTAATTCGTCGGTTCGTTCTCCCGTGAATCTCTGGCCCACACAGGACATTCCATTTTATATATATATATATATATATATATATATATATATATATATATATATGTGTATATATATATATATATATATATATATATATATATATATATATATATATATATATATATATATATATATATATATATATATATATATATATATATATATAAATATATATATATGTGTATATATATATATTTCGTAGCCGCGGTAGCTCAGTGGTTAGTGCGTTGGACTGCGAGTCGAAAGGTCCCCGGTTCAAGCCTGGACTGGGACTAACAACATCTTTTCATAGAAACATTTTTCTATACCGCGCTACCTCTCGTCAGTAAATGGCAAACCTACGAGAGTAAAACATTGCCTATGAAAAGCTCTCACCCGCCGTTCGGATTCGGCAATAAACTGTAGGTCCCACCACTTTGAGTACAAATATAACACGCACAGCTCAAAATGGTGTGAGAGCTCGGCCGAAGTTCTGTTCAGGACTGTAGCGCCAAACTATTATATTATTATTATATATATATATATATATATATATATATATATATATATATATATTTGTTTTAATTCACGATGGTCCCTTCTCATTACTTCTTTTTTGAAATTCGCCTTCTAAGGTACACAAATGGGCGTGGCAAAATTGAAATTTTAATTAAAAATGTCGGTGTAATTAAGATAAGCACAGTCAGGAAATTCGGCTCAGTGACGTATATTGTAGTTCTTTATCTTTATTACAAATGTGGGCGGAATTGGACAAAAGGGCGTGTCCCATTCCAATGACTAAAACTATAAAAATGTTTTAAAGACTGACTTACTAAGATTAGAGTTATATAAATCGAAACTAAGGTTTATATTACAACCTCCAATCGTCACGTAGAATGTGAGCGGGATTGGATTAAAGGGCGTGGTACCTCCAATTGCTATAACTCCTGACATACTAAGAGTTGAGTTATAATAATGAAAACAAATGTTCATATTTAAAACTCCAATCGTCACGTATAATATGGACGGGATTGCACAACGGGGCGTAGCATCACTCATATAACCAAAACTTAAAATGTCTATAACTCTTTACTTACTAAGAGCAGAGTTATTAAAATCGAAACAAAAGATTATATTAAACATTGTAATAGTCACTTAGAATGTGGACGGAATGGGACAAAGGGGCGTGGCACCTACCATATAACTAAAATTTTAAAAATGCTAACTCCTGACTTACTAAGAGCAGAGTTGTACAAATCGAAACGAAGGATCATTTTAAAATGTTTAATACACGGTAAAAAATGTTGGAATATTTCTTTGGATTACAGATGATTTGAATACTTTTATATCTAATTTTTAAACTTATCAATAGTTTACACCAATTTTTAAACTTTCTCAGATTGAAATTTAATATATTTCTTATTAATCATGGGAATGTAATTATTTTAGTTTATAAAATAAAACCATACAAGTTTAAAATTTAAACTGAATAGTTTATTTTTCTGTTTATTTAATAATTTTAAACCATAAAGGTTCAAAATTTAAACTCAAATAGTTTAATCTCAGTTTATTTAATAATTTTAAACCATAAAAGGTTAAATTGTAAACCATACTTACTAAATTTTGTTCAGATTCGCAGGTTCGAATCTCGGCCCGGGCAATTTTTTTTCCAATTTTTTTTTTATTCTTTCTGATTTTTTTTTTTTGTAATTATTATTTACGAATTATGAAAAAAATTATTCAAAGATAAATAAATAATAAAGCAACCAACTTTTGTCACATTAAAAATACTTCTAGCTATTGAAATTTATAACAAAAAAAAAAAGAAATTACAAAAAAAATTGAAGAAAAATGAATAAAAAAATGAAAAAAAATATAGTTTGCGGTATGTTAGAAGATCTTTAGCGGACAATTTGTGTGCTGATGAAATGAAAATAATTTCGAAAGAGACGAAAAATAATTAAAGAGTATATAAAGAGTTATTACATATAAAAATAAAATAATAATGAAAATAATAAAAATATATTATTTATAAATTAATATAGATATTTTTTTAATTTTTTGTCAAAAACAAATCCGTATTTCAGCATTATTTTTAATCACGAGTGCCGTGAAATGTGTCGTTTTAAGTGTCATTTCAAGTGTCGTCCGCTGCATTTCTAAAATTTAAATAATAATAATAACAATTAACGATCAAAAAACAATTACAATAAACAAAACCACAAAAATATCAACATAGAACAATAATAACAACAACAATAATAACAACAACCTGTTTTTTGCTCTACAAGCACTGCCTGCTGCCGTCGTCGCTGCGTGGATTTTTTTGCAATTGTCAACGCAACGGGCTTATCTATGCCCTCTGCTGCAATTGTTCATTTGTTTTTCTTTCTTTGTCCCTTCCCCATCCTACTCCACGCTACCAGCGTGCGAGGCTGAGACTGCAAGAGTGCGTGGCAAAGACAGACCAACAGCAGCATAGTGTTTCGGATAATGAATTTAATTCTATGTGGATTAAATTTAAAATCTTGTCACACATCATGCACTTGTGTTTTATTTATAGGAGTCCGAATCTAGATAGGGTTTCTTCCTGTAACAAGTTAGATGCCCTATCTGATTCGATCTCAAATATATTGGAACAGTTTCCAGGCAGTGAAATTGTTGTTGCTGGTGACTTTAATGTGCACAACGCCACTTGGTTGAGCCACTCGGGTCTATCAACACAGGAGGGTTGTTATGTTGAGCTGTTTGCCGAGTGCAATCAACTCACTCAATTGGTGAAGGAACCGACGTACCTCCCACGCGTCAGTGGGCAGAGCCAAAAAGTCTTAAACCTTTTTCTGACTTCGCATGATGAAAAATATGATGTAAAAGTCCTTGCACCTCTTGGTAATTCCGACCACAGTATTGTTTCCGCTGCGTTTTCGTATTCTAGTTTACGCGTCTCTGCGATTAAAGCCCCGAAGAGGACTGTATGGCTTTACGAAAAAGCAAATTGGGATGCGTTAAATGATTTTTTTTCGCAACTTTAATTGGAAATTGTGTTTAGCAGATAGAGTCATAAATGCCGCGGCCTTAATGGTACAAAATATTATTTTATTGGGTATGCGCTCCGTCATAACTTCTAAAAAGATTAGCATTAAACCCAAGGACCACTCTTGGTTTAATGAGACTTGCAGGATTGCAGTCAGGTCAAAAGAGGAAGCCTTTCAGAATTGGCGTTCTAATAAGAATGCTGATACTGAAAGACTTCGCATACAGGCTAGGAATCGCTGTAATGCCGTGATCGCACGTGAAAAGTTTCTACACGAACACGCGCAAAAAGGTCCTACTCTACCATAGACGTAGTAAAAATTTCTGGTCATTTGTTAAAAGGGTGAAGAATCCGACGACATCGTCTACTGCAACCCTTGTTATGAATGGCCAGACCTTCACTGACTCGGTTGATAAAGCTAATCTCTTGGCAGAATTATGGCAAATAATTCAACGCTCCCAGTTGAATTATAAAAATTCCATTTTATTAAAAATTTAATTTTTAACATATAATAATAATAATAATAGTTTGGCGCTACAGTCCTGTATAGAACTTCGGCCGAGCTCTCTCACCATTTTGAGCTGTGCGTGTTATATTTGTACTCAAAGTGGTGGGACCTACAGTTTATTGCCGAATCCGAACGGCGGGTGAGAGCTTTTCATAGGCAATGGTTTTACTCTCGTAGGTTTGCCATTTACTGACGAGAGGTAGCGCGGTATAGAAAAATGTTTCTATGAAAAGATGTTGTTAGCCCCAGTCCAGGCTTGAACCGGGGACCTTTCGGCTCGCAGTCCAATGCACTAACCACTGAGCTACCGCGGCTACAACTTAAATTTAATTTTTCACTAAAAATTTAATTTTTAACTCAAAAGTCAATTTTTAACTAAAAAATCAATTTTTAACTAAAAATTCAATTTTAACTATAAATACAGTTTTTAACTTTAAAAAAATGTCACATTAAAAAATCAATTTAATTAAAAATTTAATTTTTAACTCAAAATTCCATTTTTAACTAAAAATTAAATTTTTTTTTAAAGTTTTTTTTTAAGTTTTTGGCACAGATAGCTTTATTTATTCACTAGCTGGACCCGTGCACGACTCGTGCCAAGATTTTCTGAATTCAAAGATATGGAGCGATTTTATTAATATAAAAAACATTTTTTTATTATTGATATGAGGGGCCCGTGCTTAGCTGTTGAAATTTTTTTATTCGTTTTATAAATGTGGTAACCAAATAATTCTCCGCCAAAACAACTTTTCTCAAAGACAATTTTTTCTCAGACTGCGCTTCTCCGCAGAATTATTCTCAGTAGAAATCTTCCCGTAAAATCCACATAGAACGCTTTCCCGTAGAATTCTCAACGTAGAATTCATCCCGGTAGAATTGTTCCCGGTAGAATTCTTTCCCGTAGAATTCTTCCCCGTAGAGTTTTTCCCAGTAGAAGTTTTAGAGTGGTGGGTTTTAATGTAGTAAGTTTCGGTGTAGTGAGTTTAGATGTGGTGAATTTTGGAGTGGTGAGTTTAATTGTGGTTAGTTTTGGTGTGGTGAGTTTTAGTGTGGTGAGTTTTAGTGTGGTGAATTTGAGTGTGGTGAGTTTAAGTGTGGTGTTTTTAAGTGTGGTGAGTTTTAGTGTGGTCAATTATAGTGTGGTGGGTTTTAGTGTGGTGAATTTTATTGTGGTGAGTTTTAGTGTGATGAATTTTAATGTGATGAATTTTATTGTGGTGAGTTTTAGTGTAGTGAATTTTAGGGTGGTGAGTTTTAGTGTGGTTAATTATAGTGCGGTGGGTTTTAGTGTGGTGAATTTTAGTGCGGTGAGTTTTAGTGTGGTAAGTTTTAGTGTATCGAAATTTGAGTGTAGTGCGTTTTAATGTGGTGAGTTTAAAAGTGGTGAATTTTAATGTGGTGAAATTTTAGTGTAGTGAGTTTTAGTGTGGTGAGTTTTAGTGTGGTGAAATTTTAGTGTGGTGAGTTTTAGTGTGTTCAATTTTAGTGTGTTGAATTTTTGTGTGGTGAGTTTTAGTGTGGTGAGTTTAAGTGTGGTGAGTTTTAGTGTGGTAAGTTTTAGTGTGGTGAGTTTTGGTATGGTGAGTTTAAATGTAGTGAGTTTTAGTGTTGTGAATTTTAGTGCGGTGAGTTTGAGTGTGGCGACTTTTGGGTATAGTGAGTTTTAGTGTCATGAGTTTTAATGTGGAGAAATTTTAGTGTGGTGAGTTTTAGTGTGGTGAATTTTTGTGTGGTGAGTTTTAGTGTGGTGAAATTTTAGTGTGGTGGGTTTTAGTGTGGTGAGTTTAAGTGTGGTGAGTTTTAGTGTGGTGCGTTTTAGTGTGGTGAGTTTTAGTGTGGTGAGTTTTTGTGTGGTGAGTTTTAGTGTGGTGAGTTTTTAAGTGGTGAGTTTTAGTGTGGTGAGTTTTAGTTTGGTTAGTTTTAGTGTGGTGAGTTTGTTTTTCTTTTTCTTTCCTTTTTTTGTTTTTCATTTAGTTTGGATTGTGGTTTTATGTGATTGGTTTTGTTTTTGTATTTTTGCTTTTGTTTTGTGTTGTGCTTTTGCTTTTTTGTTTTTATTTTTTTTTTTTGTATTTGAGTTTTTTGTTTCATGTTCGTTGCTGGTGAAAGTGCCGAGTTATATCGTGTTTAGGTTGCATGGGAGGTGCCACGCCTCTTTGCCCAATCCCGCCCATATATAGCCTATCATTCCTTCCAGACCATACCGCATCTGTGGTAAAAATTTCAAGACAATCGGATCAGCCGTTTAGACGGAGAAGCGGAACAAACGTGATTGCTTTTGTTTTTGTTTTTGTATTTTTGCTTTTGTTTTGTTTTGTGCTTTTGGTTTTTTGTTTTTAATTTTTTTTGTGTATTTGAGTTTTTTGTTTCATGTTCGTAGCTGGTGAAAGTGCCGAGTTATATCGTATTGAAAGTTTAGGTTGTATGGGAGGTGCCACGCCTCTTTGTCCAATCCCGCCCATATATAGCCTATCATTCCTTCCAGACCATACCGCATCTGTGGTAAAAATTTCAAGAAAATCGGATCAGCCGTTTAGACGGAGAAGCGGAACAAACGTGATTGCTTTTGCTTTTGTATTTTTGATTTTGTTTTGTGCTTTTATTTTTAAATTTTTTTGTGTATTTGAGTTTTTTGTTTCATGTTCGTAGCTGGTGAAAGTGCCGAGTTATATCGTATTGAAAGTTTAGGTTGTATGGGAGGTGCCACGCCTCTTTGTCCAATCCCGCCCATATATAGCCTATCATTCCTTCCAGACCATACCGCATCTGTGGTAAAAATTTCAAGGAAATCGGATCAGCCGTTTAGACGGAGAAGCGGAACAAACGTACAAACGTACAAACGTACAAACGGACAAACGTACAAACGTACAAACGAACAAACAGATTTATTATATTAATAGGATAGCAGGTGTATGGTGGTCATTAAAATAGACACGTGATTGAATTTCACATCCCATAACATCGCAAAGTTTTAAATAACGAAACTTAAAGTATTGTTTAAACTTAAAGTATCCGTACAGTAGTAAAAGAGAGAGAGAAAACAACTATTAGAACTAACTGTTGTTTGTTGTTGATTTTCTTTATTTAATCTGTGCATTAACTGTTATTTTACATATAATTGATTGCTTGGTTAACACACATCAATTTTGTAAAACAATGACTGCTGCTACAAATCATACTAAAATTCCTATTGATATCAAACAATTGGTCGTTTCAATGTATAATGAAGGTAAAAGTTTACGAGAAATTCCCGAAATAGTTTCTAGACCACGTTCTTCAGTTCAATATCTTATTCAAAAGTTTAAAAAAATGGGAACGGTGGAGATGTTGCCAGGAAGAGGCCGCACAAAAATCATAGACAAACGATTGGAGAGGAAGAGTGACCGCATGGTTAAAAATAATCCAAAAATCAGTGCTGTAGAAATTGCAGCAGATATAGAAAAATATGAAAAAGTTTCCGTAAGTCCACAAACTATCCACAATTTTCTCTATTCGATACAATATAAGGCATGCTTCCTCGTAAGAAGCCTTTTATATCAAAGAAGAATGTGAAGCTTCGTTTGTAAAATGCTAAAAAGTATATTGGAAAAGATGACGAGTTTTGGAAAACAATTATATTTTCAGACGAAAGCTGGTTTTTGTTGAGACGAGTTCATTAGGTTCATTATTTAAATATTTTAAAACAAAATTTAAAATCCAGTGCAACTAAATTGGGAATAGGAGATACATATCGATTCATGCACGGCAATGACCCAAAGCATACATCAATGCTTGTGAAGGAATGGTTGCTTTATAATGTAAAGGAAGTGATTCCCCACCCTCCCCAGATCTAAACCCCATAGAGCAGGCATGTCAAACTCATTTGGCATCACGGGCCGCATTGGCAACTCAAAAGATGAGGCGGGCCGCAATTGTGTACCATACAAAAAAATTCGCACTTTTTTTACATTTGTTTCTTCTGTTGTAATTTTATTTTACAACAGAAGAAACAAATGTAAAAAAAGTGCGAATTTTGATTAAATCGTTCTGATGATTGCAAAAAATGGTGTGATTTTTGTCTGTTTGAAATATATCGAAAAAATGTTCGAATTTCTTTGATCCTGCCAAAAATTTTGTCAGAGGTATATACAATGGAGTATATTTCAAACACCAGAGACAATTTTGTTAAACAGATCTAACAATCATCCAAAATTGTTGCAACTTTTTATGTCCGCAAAATCGTACGATATCTAATTAGCTCTTGTACCAATGTCGAAGACCAAATCGTACTAAAACTACAAAAATAGTTCAAAGCGACATATTTCCGTTTTTTTTTTTCCGAAACGATAATAAAAACGATTCTGGATTAATATTGCATCAAATAGTTCAAATATATAGAGATATTTTTCAAAAACATTGCGATGTGGAAAATGTTTAAATATCCTAACATAAAATTTTACACTACGAAATTTTAAAAATTAGCAACGAGATCGAATTTTTGTTATCCAAGTTAGTTCGAGAAAACTTCGAGGCATATATCACATGGCAGACTTGTTACCAAACATATTGAAAAAGTTTTTTTTAAATATCGTATATAAATTTGATATTTATATAAATTTGAAATTTATATAAATTTGAAAAGGGTTCCATTTTATGCAAAACTAATTTAAATTGCAAGGAAAATCCATTGATTAGAGATGTACGAATTTAGGAGTTATAACAAAGTTTATTTTATTATCCTTAAAATGAGGTTTGCAGCATTCTACGGTCAAGAGTTTTTTTCTACAACCACAACAATTGATTATTGATTAATTTTTTGAAACTTTGGACCACTGTATCTCTGGAGAAGGTGAGTCTGGAACTCTGATAGATTTGGTGTGGAATGTCTCTAAACAAAAAGTTTTACTTACTAAAAAAAAAATTTTAAAATGAATATAATTCCAATTTTTACGATGCAAGACTCTTGTCTACAAATTTTTGATAATTGTTTTATTTTGATTGCGCCTTTATTTGATACTGAAGCTAATTCCGAAAATGGTTTTGTTAAACAGGGTCTAGTTTTTAAGATTTCAAAGTTTTAATTATTTTCTCTCCTTTTATTTTTAATGGTCGAACCAAAAACAATAATGTAATTTTCTCTTCGGTGTTAGATGTTCAAAACAATACACTACCATATATTTTTTATAAATGCCGGCGAAATATATCCAACGGAAATTCAAAACTTTACATTAAATTTAAAATTTTATGAATAAAAAACAATATTACTTGATGAAAAAAAGATAAACATTATTGTTATGCCATTTGTTCAACGCCATGTATAATATTTAAAATGAAAATTATGAAAATAAATTAAGACTCGAGTCTCAATTTCTCATTATAAAATTTTGGAAAATATAAAAATATTGATTTTTTTTAAATAAATTAATAAATTTTTAACCAAGAATAAATGGTAATCTTGATTATACATCCGTTATTTAATATAATAATCATTTTAACGCCTGAAAATAAAATATTTTTATAAATTTTCAATTCTTAAAAATATATTTTTCTTATATTATTTAAAAAGTCTTCGCGGGCCGCACAGAAATGTTGGCGGGCCGCGTGTTTGACATGCCTGCCATGTCAAGAAAAAAAAATTCGACAACATACTATTATCAATAAACAAATGTTGAAAGATGTCATCGTGAATGAATGGCGAAATATTGAGGTTGAAACCACAAGTAAATTGGCATTATCCATGAGACAACGCTTAACGGAGGTTATTTCGGCAAAAGTTTATCACACTAGATACTAAAATAATACATGTATTCAATAGTTATTAAGTTTTTTAATGTTGGACGGACAATAATTTGATTTAAAATATTGGAGTCATAATTAAATATGTATTATTAAAATAAAACTATGAAAGTTAAATTCTATTTTGTTTCCATTTATTTAGAGGATAAACAAGGATAAGTAAAAATGTTTATTTTGTTCAAATCGAGCGATTATAATCCGAAATATATTAAAATGAATTTCAACATAACTAGTGTACGGAAAATTCTTTGAGTCAGTGTATATAGCAACAGTGTTGAACATCTGCAGCAGTTGCTGCAATTCTGAAAAATGATGCAATAGAAAGTGCCGTATCAGTGATTCCTGATGGAAGTCCAGAAATGACAATATCAGATCGGTTTATACGTCGGTGCAATGAATTGTTTTAAGCTTCTGAATTATTTATGTTGTTTCTGGTGGCAGCAGTAGCAACATATTTGATTAAATTATTGCATTGGACAATGTCGGCTTTTAAAATGGATAAGCTTGATGTCATTTCAGCGCGTATCTCAGCAATAACACAATCGATTTTATTATTAACTAGCTGGATGCGTGCACAGCTACGCCCGTGCTTTTTTTTGTAATTGCAAAACTACATCGTTTATAAAGTGTGGATATATTTACGCCTCTTTTTCCCTTTTTAGTGCAGGCCTACGTCGCTATTTTACCGCCCACATTTAACGTAGTGCCCCTTTTTGCAATCCCTCTCACATTCCACGTGACTATTAAAACTTTAAAAAATCCACTTAAAAAAACCAAGATTTTTGGTTTTTTAATTGAAGCCAATTTTTTAAGCGGTGATTGAATCTATTGTGTTCTGAAGAGTTGCCCTGTTATAAAAAAGACATTCAAAACAGATTTGATCATGCACTTAGGCCGTTTCATTTTCTCGCCCATATGACTAATTCAGTATATGGAAGAAACCGGCTTCCAGATCCGAGACCGTGAATTTTATGTTTTAAACATACTTTGTGGAAGTGGTGGGAAGTAATAAAAAATCCGGTGGAGTTGATTTAAGAAAAAATCCGGATTTTTACCAACACTGATTCTACGTGACGATTACAATGTTTAATATAATCTTTTTTTTCGATTTTTATAACTATTCTCTTAGTAGGTTAAGAGTTATAGCAATTTTAAAGTGCCACACCCCTTTGTATAATCTCGCGCACATACTACGGGATGATGAGTTATAGCAAATTTAAGATTTTGGCTGTATGGTAGATGCCACGCCTCATTGTCCAATCCCACCCATATTTTACGTGAAGATCGGAATTATAAATATGCATATTTGTTTGGATTTTTATAACTCTACTCTTAGCATGTCAGAAGTTATTGCATTTTTAATGTTTTGATTGTATAGAAGGTGTCACGCCCCTTTATCCAATCCCACCCACATTCTACGTGACGATTCTACTTTTTAATAAGAACCTTTGTTTTCATTTTTATAACTCATAGGTGGTCATAGGAGAATTTTTAAATTTCATTGAACCAACGTCAGTTCATTATTTTTCTTCACACGCGAGTGCAAGAAAAATCCGACTTACTCGTTATTCTAAAGTGAACACTCGTTATCGAACAGAATTTGGCTGCTCACGAGTACTCACATTCGCTACATTTTTACTCCTCATAATTATTTTTTCTTCAGTTCATATTCAAATGTGTTCACAATCAAATTGGCAAATCTTTGAATTCACATGTTGAGTGTAGCCTTTGAGGAAAATTAAAACATATCCCAAAAAGTGGGTAAAAACATTTTGACCCAAACATTTTTATTGTGGAAATCGATTGCGGACATTATCGAATGCCTAATAGTTGGAGTGGTTTGGATTTGGAGTGGCCAATGACCACCAATAGTGGGTCCGTAAACCAATTAACCCAAACATTTTTATTGCGGAAATCATTTGCGGACTTCATGGGATGCCATTTGGAATGACCAATTTTGACCGCAAACATTTTATAGCGGAAATCGATTGCGGACATCATGGGCTGTCTAATGGTACCATTTGGAGTGGTCAATGACCACTAATAATGGGTCCGAAAACCGATAAGATAAGATGGGGGTTTTGACCAACACAAAGGGGGTTATGTACCACTCCAAGAGGTACCATTAGGTGTCAGATGATGTCCGCAATCGAATTCCGCAATAAAAGTTTTGCGCTAACAAATTAGTTTTCTGACGAACTTTTGGTGGTTATTGACTACTCCGCACCCAGAAAAAAAATCATGGTAAATTAATGGTATTTCAATAGAAAAACAATAATTTATACTATTAAAATTGGTCAATAATATCCGTCCCATTAATTCAGTAATATTGGAACTGTTAGTACAATGTTTTGTTGTATCATAAATTTTATAATATGTTCCTTTAATTACAATAAGCAAAACCTATAAATATTTAATGATAGGTATTATTACTTTTATAGTATAGTCGAATTACATTTACCTAATAATTTCTTAAAACAAAAATGTATTTTAGTTAATTTATAGTATAATTTATTTTAATTAAATGTCGAAACTGAAATTCACTTTTAAAAAATCCCACACATAAATGGACACCTCTCGTGGCAAAAGATTATAGCACATTCAATGTTCGCTTCAGTTTCCAATACTTGAGTCTGCATTTAGAGTCCGTCGCCACAATAGAAGTTCGATTCATTATTTATTATCTGTAATAAATAGAAAATGATTAAATATAATGAATTTACATTAAATACATTAAGTCCTTACCAATGTTACGTATTATTATGTGGATTATTACAAAAAATGCATGCGACCATTTTGAGCAAACACAAACACGCAGAATGACGTACAAAACGAACAAGTTTATATTCGTGTTTATGTTTTTTATGACAGGTTTATTATTATAGGAAGAAACTATTAAAACAATATTCTATTAAAAATAATAATATTGAAATATTTAGATTTATGGTACTGCATTTTTCGAATACTATCAAATTAATTAGAAAACTTTTGATTTAAAAAGAAAAAACTATTCATTCATGAACTATAAGAACAATGGTCGTACCATTAAGTACTTAATGGGACATTTTCTTCTGAATGCGTATTGTGCAATTAGGCCCCCATGAAGTCCGTAATCGTTTTTCGCAATAAAAATTTGTGGGTCAAAAATTGGTTTTCGGACCCACAATTGGTGGCCATCGAACCAAAAACAATAATGTAATTTTCTCTTCGGTGTTAGATGTTCAAAACAATACACTACCATATATTTTTTATAAATGCCGGCGAAATATATCCAACGGAAATTCAAAACTTTACATTAAATTTAAAATTTTATGAATAAAAAACAATATTACTTGATGAAAAAAAGATAAACATTATTGTTATGCCATTTGTTCAACGCCATGTATAATATTTAAAATGAAAATTATGAAAATAAATTAAGACTTGAGTCTCAATTTCTCATTATAAAATTTTGGAAAATATAAAAATATTGATTTTTTTTAAATAAATTAATAAATTTTTAAACAAGAATAAATGGTAATCTTGATTATACATCCGTTATTTAATATAATAATCATTTTAACGCCTGAAAATAAAATATTTTTATAAATTTTCAATTCTTAAAAATATATTTTTCTTATATTATTTAAAAAGTCTTCGCGGGCCGCACAGAAATGTTGGCGGGCCGCGTGTTTGACATGCCTGCCATGTCAAGAAAAAAAAATCGACAACATACTATTATCAATAAACAAATGTTGAAAGATGTCATCGTGAATGAATGGCGAAATATTGAGGTTGAAACCACAAGTAAATTGGCATTATCCAAATAGTACCATTAGGCGTCCCATGATGTCCGCAATCGATTTCCGCAATACACATTTTTTGGTGCAAAATTGTTTTTTTTACCCACTTTTGTGTGGCCATGATCACAAAATGCAACACTTAACTACATACACAGCGCGAATAAAAAGTTTTGCTAAATTTGATGTTTATCGCTTAAGAATATGAATAACATAACAAATTTTAGTTGCTTCACCTTCGTGAATAAAGAGTAAACAGAAGAAAATCATTACTCTCGTTCACGAGCAACGTGTTTCAAATTTATAACGAGTATTCACTTTTGATCGTAGTCATCTGAGGCAACGAGTGTTCATGAACTGTGAAGCAACGATATGAAAATTGTGTTCATGAGCATGAGTGAACGTGAGTGAGTATTTCCGAACTCTGGGGCCAAATTACGGCAGTCGTTATCGTGTAAAAGCGTTCGAAATTCAAAAATATTGGGATGATGGCATTCGATAACGAGAAACGTTCGAATGAACTCTAACGAAGTTCTGCTCGATACATAAACTGCCATTGAACACATTTTAAATTTAAACTTTTTCAACAAAAACCGTGTTGAATACAACATTTTTAGTTAATTATAGTCTTTTAATGTCTATTACATATATGAATACTAAATGTACATTCCAATATGCGCCCAAAGAAGGACATGTCGCAAAAACTTAGGGCACAACTTTTTAAAAATAAAATGCATCGCGAATTCGAAATCATTGCGAAAGGTATACATGTGTAAATTTGTTATTTGTATTTTGCACTATATTTATATTTGAACTATATAAAAAAACACACTAGTTGGAGGTCCTCTGCGATAAAGTCGTTGACTGCTACCGAAGAGAACTTCTCACGGTTACCGAAAAACCGAAATAGATGACCAAGATAGATGGCGAAATAGACGAACTTTCCCTTTAATCATTTTGTATTGCTACAAATTAAATAAAAAGTGGCTTTTGCGCGGCGAACATGACAAATAAAATTTATTTTTTTTTATTTTGAATTAATTTTGATGACTTTTGACAAGTATTATGCTTTCTCAAAATTTCGATTCGTAACGTATCGAGTGCTGTGATCCAGCCACTCGTTCGATCACGGAATTTTATTCGATACGATTGCTTACTCGATTACGACTGCCGCGATTCGGCCCCTGATTTAATCATTTAATTAAATTTCGGGTTCCCAAAATAAATACTTTTTGTTGTACAAAAATATTAATATTTTGTTTTTTGAGGAAAAATATTTCCCAAAACGACTGACTTTAGTCAGAACTTGTTGTGTTTTGTTATTCTTCTTTCACTTGTGTAGTGGTAAACCGTATTTAAAAAAACACATGTAACTGAAAGCACAAAATAGTAAAAGCTTTTTGTATATTTATTTTTCGGTAGTGCCGTTCGTCGTTGTTTTTGTCGTACACTAGTGTTGTTTGTGAAGCCGCATATGTACAGAAATACACTAAAAAATATAAAAATATTCAGTTTGATATGCCATTTGTAACAACCAGAAGGTACGGAAAATTATATATATATACTATTAATATATATATATATATATATATATATATATATATATATATATATATATATATATATATATATATATATATATATATAACTGTCAGTTATTTTCACCATGTTCGTCTGTCTGTCCAGCTGTCCAGCCCGTCTGTATATCTTTCCGGCTATATATTTATCGTATAACTTTCCGGAAATACGATAAAATTTTGTTCCAATATGTTTTACCCAAAAATTGTTTCTGAGTACGGAAATGATTCAAATCGGTCAACGGACACGCCCACCTTCTATACAAATTACTTTTATATAACTCTTTAGGAACATATTACTCGAAAAGTATTCAAGATACAGTTACAAAATTTAATACTTATTGTTAGAATAAAATATTTGTTCCAAAAATAGGCGTGATCCGCCCACATTTTTTTAGATTATTTCCAGGTTTTATAGTAAAAATCGTCGAATTTCACTTTTTATTCAATAATGCCATAATTAATGACAAAAATAAGAGAATTATATAATTTAATACAACTCAGTGATATTTTGTTTTCATATCAATAAATCAGTCAACTCTGCTTTTCAATTACATGCACTCATGGAACCAGTTTAAAACTAAAATTATATCATCGTTTAGAACGAAAAGTCACCAAATACATTTTTTTGAAAAACTTAATTTTCGAGTTTGTTGATTAATTTTATAAAAAGTAATTGATGCATTTTTAAAGATAATATACAGCGGTGGCCAAAATAATAAGAGTGCGATATTGTTCATTCAAAATGTGTATCAAAAGAACTTATTTTATTGTTTTTTATTTTAATAATATATTTCACATAAAAAATAATTAAAATCAATTTAAAACAGATATAAATCTGTACGTAAAGTTCGTGTTTAGTACATAAATCAAATTGAAATGTTTAACAGTTTATTTTTTATTGCATAAAAAAATAAGAGTGTTACAATCTAGTACCTATAACATATGAAATTGAGTAACTTTGTATAGTTGTGTTTTTTAAATATCTATCATAAGAATTCAACACAATTGATCGGCTTTGAGTAAATCATCTTACGACACGTTTCCCTGCGTATAGCGTACCATGCCTTCAAATTTCATCCAATAACGGGATTTTCTTTGTTATTTTTACTCTATTTTTACTCTTAGGCCGTATTTTTCTAATTTTTCCCCAAGTTTTTCTACAGGATTCATGTTGCGAAATTGCATAGGCTTTAATACGGATACATCATTATGCTTAAACCTCCTAGTTTGCACTTCGGCGGTATGTTTAGGATCGTTACCCTGAGAACGTTGGGGCTACTTTCACTATGAAGGAGTTGGTCCAAAATATTGTTACGAAAATTCAGTCTACGGAAAACTGTTCCACGAGTTCGTATCGCTGGATTGTGTACAAAATAAAAACGCACTAATATTTGGTTTTAACTAGTATTATTTCAACTAGTATTACTTAACTTTATTTATTTAAATAACAACTTAAAGAATAATCACTTATATCAACTGCTGAATCTATACAATTAAGCTTAACAATGTTTACTCACGAGACGCACTAGTTCACTATCAAATCACAACTGAAGTACAGTGCCTCAGATGCGCGGCCTTATATACTGCAGGCACAGCACTTCAGTAGTGATTGGAATGTATTTATTGACGTTGTTTATTGACGTGAATTAATAAAGTTTTTTGTTATAATATAAACCAAACATAAGAGTATTTTTATTTTGTACACAATCCAGAGATACGAACTTGTAGAACAGTTTTCCGTATACTGAATTTTCGTAACAATATATATATATAGGATAAATACCAGACAAGATATACAAAGAACTGTACTTTGTAATCCTAAAATCTATCATATTACTTAACGCGGCGAAAAATATGGCTTTAAAATTGACCTTTCCACAGGATAACGATCCTAAACATACGGCCGAAATAGAAACAAGGTGGTTTGAGCATAATGATGTATCCGTATTAATATGGCCTACGCAATTTCCTAACATGAAATCTATAGAAAAACTTGGGAAAAATTAGAAAAATACGGTCTAAGAGTAACAACAAACAAAAGGGTTTTATGGGAAGAAATTTTGAAGTCATGGTACGCAATACGTTGAGAAACGTGTTATAAGAGGATTGACTCAAAGCCAAGCAATTGTGAGGAGCTTCTTAAGAATAAATGATATGAAACGAAGTATTGACATAGTTAGACAAACTATAAAAAAATTTCACCGTCTTGGATCTGGAGGCTGTTTTCTTCCATATACTGAATTAGTCATATGAATCATTTACTCCTTATAACACAAAAAACGCGATTGTTTTATCTTCTGTTCAAAATTCGTATTACACTGAACCAAAAAAGTACATATCTACAATAAAAAAGTACATTATCACAAAGAATATTTCGTTAAAATTTGTCCAATGTAACTGTTCATTGTAATAACGAATCTCCGGTAATACTTAAATGTACAAATTCATTGAATTACAATGTACGGATCATTAAACAGAATGACAAATATTCATATTCACAATGAATATTTCATTAGCTATATTGAATGCGAGAGTTCATTGTCGCTATGAATCGAATGCATACTCTAATGAACGAGATCAAAAACGCAAAATGAATTATGAATTCAGAAAATTTTGTTTTAATTTTTTCATTTTATTATTTGAATGTAAATTCAATTAATATATACATTAAATATAAAAGTATTAATTCGCAATTTATCGCAGCTTTGTGCGAATTAAATAAATGTTTTTTGTAGCTGTACAAGTTTTTTAAGAGCAGAGCGCAGGTAACGCTACTAGAAACGAACACGAAAAACGAACATGAAAAATGTCTACTGCAGTATTGCAATGAATATAATTCATTGAAGTATGAAAAAAATCATTAAATATATTTGTGCATATTATGAACGCAGATTCTTACTGGAAATGAACTGATCATTAAATTCACAAACAAGTTACAAGACAATGTATCTTGCATTAAAACGTATGCATTTGCCTCTATGAACAGTATTCGTTAATATTATGAACCAGTCTATTTTCTGTGTAGGGCCATTCCACGCCAAATCGACCAGCGGTTGGAATTCACCTTCTTCGATTTCAATGTAATTTGGGCAACTGCAAAAGGGTATTGAGCATAGCATTTCTACTTTGACAGATATTGAAATATGAACAACCATAGAAAAGTAGTGGTCGAATAAAAAAAAAATGGTCAATGCATACATTTTTTTTTATTCGACCACTACTTTTCTATGGTTGTTCATATTTCAATATCTGTCAAAGTAGAAATGCTATACACTCCGTTAATGGCTCGTTTTAAAGCTTATAGAACAGCTTTTAGAAAAATTAAAATGTAACTTTTAAACTTGAACATGTGACCCGTGATCATTATCCTTGCACTTAAAACTTGATGTCTTTAAAAAAACCTGTTTTAAAATTTTACATAAGCATTACATATTTTTGTTGATTTAATATAAATGTTTATTCCAAACTTTAAGATGGTATTTTGATGGCATCATATTTTAAAAATGAATTTTCAAAATTTTTACATATTTTTTGTATTGAAAAAAAATTGTGGTGGAAAGTTTGTGTTTTCTTCCTGAATTTTCAATAGTCATTGCCTTTGACGTGAACATTAACCTTGAAGGTTGATGTGTGTGTTATTCAGTTGACGCAAGAAATATTTTAACAATATTTAGTTTCAGGATGTACTTAATAGGATTTGGTGCTTGGCTGTTCCATTTATTTGCAGTAAAGCGATACATGATTGAACCGAAATCACGGCAACACTGTCTAAAAGCTATAAAATGTTTAGTGTGAATATTTGTGTAAGTATGCTAACTAACTTCTTTTGGTAGAGATAGTCTTTTAACTTTGACGTGTTTTATTGGAAATCTTTCGTCATTATTGTTAAGGTCCCTGCGTTCTAAGTATTAAGATAGGTGAATTAATCGAGTTTTCTAGTTTTTTGTTGAGATGTCAAACATGATTCCTACTTTAAATCCAAGTGAGGGAAACTTTTTAAATCGTAGCATTCCTTTTGTAGAATTTAATTTTTGACACAGTTGTTACCATCCGAAGCATTGAAAGACACTTAGCAGTGCCCGTATCCTATATTGATAATTTAATTAATTCCTTTTATATGAAAATTGACATCCATTTAGCGTTTCAACGTACACGATTAGCCTTTGTAGTAATTTTTATAAGTAAATTGTATTTTGTCCGCAACTTGTGATGAAAAATGAAAATTCGAGTGGTAATCTGATATGTTTAATCAAGAGTTGAAACCGAAACCAAAATCCGTTTATACCGATTCATTTTGAAAACCGAAACCGTTATACGAAAATCGGAAATAAATCGATATCCAAAACCGATTCGGTTTTATACCGGTTTTAAAACGGTGTTTATAAAATATAAAAACGGACAGAAACTAATTATTTAATTTTATATAGAAGATCTAAAGTACAAGGCATGTTTAAATTTCTTTTACTAAAATGTAAGTTTCCCAAAATTAAAACTTCTTATTGTACAAAAATATGCACATGTTGTTTTTTGAGACAAAATATTTGTTATTCTTCATTCTTTTGTGTAGCGATAAATCGAATTAAACACTTTTGTTCTTTTCTTCACGCTAGTATCATTCGTCGTCCGACTATGTATGAGTTTTGTTATTGTTTTCTTCCATCACTTGTTTAGCGGTAAATCGTATACAACTACAAAAAGACACGTACCTCCAAAGAAAAATGGACAAAGATGTGTTGTTTCGGTTGCTACGTTAGCATCTTATCTTCTGCTTCTGTTGAAGGCGTAACAACAAAAATGTGAACAAGCTTGTGATCGATTTTTTCGCGACATTTTTTGTACAACAAACAAAATTCGAGAGTGGCTGTACTAGAATACACACATGTAGTGTTTGATACGTCTATTTATGTCTACAGGGTAGCGGATATATGTACTTTTACAATATATAAAAATAACGTAAAATAACATGATTTTTGTGTTAGTAAAAACTTAAAACCGAAACAGAAACAGAAACCGAAACGACGACGAAAACCAAAATCTAAACCGTTATTCATTTAGGTTTCAATCCTTATGTTTAATATATCATTGCCTTTTCCCATGTTGGATTCTTGACTTTCCATACTTTTATTCTGTTTAATAGCCCCCTATCCCTTTTCGTAGAAGTACTTCGACTTTCGTACCCTACAAGTGAAAGGGTATATTCTGTTTAGTACGTCGTTTGTAACACCCAGAAGGAAGCATATCCGGTATGGAAAAGTATATATCGTCACTGTCATGCCAAAGGGGCGAATGTGCATTTTTAAAAATGTTGGGAAATCAAATTTTAAAGTTTGAAGTGCTTTAGAAATTAGAAAAAAATATATTTTCTTTATTTCGTTTATTCGGCAATTATTATAACGTATATAAAATATCTTTAGATTTGGACAACCTACTGAATTATAAATACGGATTTTGTGAGGCTATATCCTGATCAAAACGCAAATATTTTTGTTTTTTATGATATAACTTTTTATTAGCGCAAGATAAAATAGTAATATTTTTAAAGCACCTATAGATCTGCATTATTAATTAAAAATATTTTGTCAAACATTAATTTGCCATTTGTTATTTGCAGGAAAAAATGACTGGCAACATATTTTTAAATAATGATGCAGTTCGATAGGTGCTTTAAAAACAAACAATTAATACCTCAACACCACTATTAGATCTTCCACCAAAATTATAGCAAACAAACGAAGAAATTGGAAAAATTGAAAAATCTTGTCATGCCAAAAGGGCGAATCTTTTCATTTTTTCCTATAACTCTGTAATGGTAAAAGATAAAATAGTAATGTAAAGGCATTTATTGTTTTTATTTAAAGCACCTATCGATCTGCATCATTAATTAAAAATATTTTGTCAAACATTAATTTGCCATTTGTTATTTGCAGGAAAAAATGTTTGGCAAAATAATGATGCAGATCAATAGGTGCTTTGAAATAATAAATGCTTTTACACCACTATTTTATCTTATACCAATAAAAAGTTATGGCGAAAAAACGAAAAGATTCGCCCCTTTGGCATGACAAGATTTTCAATTTTTCAAATTCGACCTTTTGGTTTTGTCTTTTGTGGCTAGAAATACCCAACAAAATGACACGCGATTTTAGCACAGCATACTTTAGGATAAACTACATTCAAAAATGTAAAAAAACGCAAATGTCAAAAATTGCACATTCGACCCTTTGGCATGATAGTGACGATATGTTCTCGATCAGCATTACCTCCTCAGCCGATTTAGCGATGTCCGTCTGTCAAATCACGATTCGAGAAAAACTAGAAGAGCTAGATCAATGAAACTGATTATTTAGATTACATATATACCAACGCTGTAAGGCCAAGAAAATGGGCATGATCGGTCTATTCTACCCAGTGAACCGACCACTAATGTGAAAATACCTCATATAAAACTTACATATTGGCAATTCCACGTCAAACCAGGCACTTTTGAGATTTACTATTTTTGATATCGTTGAAACTTTGCAGTCTTGTTTTATGTCGAAAAATATTTTACACGTGTTTGGTAGTTCTACCCCTTAATAAATTTAAAAAATCGTTGAAATTGATCATTTTGTATTCAGTTAAATGATTGTAGCACGTGAACCATAAGTTCAATATTGAAAGATTTGATCTCATCTGAAAGGTAATGAATTGATCTTTCAAATATTACTCCTTTTTAAAACCAACACTAAAAAATTTAAAGTTGAACTCAGTGCTTACTTTTTTAAGAAAAAAAATTATGTGCTGACCACCAAAATCGTTTTTTTAAATTTCGGACCATAATTTCTTATTATGTTTATTTTAGACGTTTCAAAGGCGAGTAAAACATTAGAAAGAGCAATATATTCTCTATCGATGATACCTAATTGTTTAATATAGAACTTATGGTTCAAGTGCTACAATAGTTTAACTAAATGCAAAACGGATTACTTTTTAATGAATATTTGAAAATAATCAAAAAATAATCGAAACATTGAAATAATCAACAAAAAAAATCGAAGTAATCAAAAAAAAAAAGTAGTCGAATTACTTTTTTTTTTGATTATTTTAAAATAATCAAAAAATAAACAAACAGTAACCAAAAAATGAAATAAAAAAAAGAAGTCAGATTACTTTTTTTGATTATTTTCAAATAATCTTAAAATATTTTAAAATTATGTGAAAATAATCAAAAAAGAGTAGTCCGATTACTAGTATTTGATTCTTTTTAAGTGGTCGTGAAAATAATCAAAAAATATACTAAAATCGTAATCGTAATCAAATTTTTTGATTACGACTACCAAAGAATCGTAATCATCAAATAGTGTTTTTTTTTGGCAGTGTAAAACTGGGGTAGACCCTTAATAAATCTAAAAATTTCGTCGATATTCAACATTTTGCATTTAGTAAAACTATTGCAGCACGTGAACCATAAATTCTATATTAAACAATTTGGTTTCATTTGAAAGAGAATACATGCTCTTTCTAATGTTTTACTCGCCTTTGAAATGTCTAAAATAAACATAATAAGAAATTATGGTCCGAAATTTAAAAAAACCGATTTTGGTGGTCAGCACATAATTTTTTTTATTTTTTGTACACCATCACAAAACTGCATCAATAATGCACCAACACTAAAAAATTTAGAGTAGGATTTTATTTTTTTTTCCATTCTTTTAAAGAACTTAAAACTTAAAAAAGGAAGCACTGAGGTCCACTTTAAATTTTTTAGTGTTGGTTTTAAAAAGGAGTAATATTTGAAAGAACAATTCATTACCTTTCAGATGAGATCAAATCTTTCAGTATTGAACTTATGGTTCACGTGCTACAATCATTTAACTGAATGCAAAATGACCAATTTCAACGATTTTTTTTAATTTATTAAGGGGTAGAACTACCAAATACGTGTAAAATATTTTTCGACATAAAACAAGACTACAAAGTTTTTGGATTACCTTAATTTTTTGATCATTTTCAAATAATCAAAATATAATCAAAAAAATTAAATAATCTAAAAATAATCAAAACAAAAAATCGTAATTAAAATTTTTGATTATGACTACCAAAGAATCATAATCAGAAATTTTGATCACAATTCTTTAGTAATCGTAATCAAAAGAAATCCAACTTTTACAGCTCTGGGGTTAACAACATCTGATTCGGCATTAAACTGTAGGTCCCACCACTTTGAGTACAAATGTAACACGCAAAGCTCAAAATGATGAGAGAGCTCGGCCTAAGTCCTTATAGGACTGTAGCGCCAAACTATAATTATTACTAGCTGGACACGAAGATTTTGTGAATGCAAGGATATGGAGCGATTTTATTAATCCCTAAACCCCTAGATTTCTTCCCAGTAGAAATTTTCAATGTAAAATTCTTCCCCATAGAACGCTTTGCCGTAAAATTATTCCCAGTAGAAATCTTCCCGTAGAACTCATCCCGGTAGAATTCTTCCCGGTAGAAATCTTCCCGTAGAACTCATCCCGGTAGAATTGTTCCCGGTAGAATTCTTTCCCGTAGAATTCTTCCCCATAGAGTTTTTCACAGTAGAAATTTTAGTGTGGTGAGTTTTAAAGTGGTGAGTTTCAGTGTAGTGAGTTTTAGTGTGGTGAGTTTAGTGTGATGAATTTTATTGTGGTGAGTTTTAGTGAGGTGAGTTTTAGTGTGGTGAGTTTTAGTGTGGTGAATTTTAGTGTGGTGAATTTTAGTGTGGTGAATTTTAGTGTGGGAAGTTTCATTATGGTGAGTTTTAATGTGGTGTGGTTGCTTTTGTATATTTTGTTTTGTATTTGAGTTTTTTTGTTTCATCTTTTTAGCTTGTGTACTTATGTGCTGCGTTATGTCGTTTGGAATGTTTATGTTGTAAGGGAGGTACCACGCCCATTTGTCCAATCGCGCCTATATAGCCTATGACACCCTCCGGACTCCATAGTATCCTGTTACAAAATTTCAGTTAAATCGGTTCAGCGGTTTAGACGTGATGCTGGAACAAACAGACCGACAGACTGACAGACGGACCAAAAGTTATATATATATAGATTAATGTTTTCCGCGAACAGACTTGTGGTTTAAAAAAATAGACATTCGGTACACCTACCCATTTGTACATATGGGTCTCAAATTAATGGAATTTCTTCAGCGTTTTTAGTTATTTACTGGATCAATATACCCTGGTGACACTTTAATTGATAACCGCACACATTATCACACATGTGTAAGGTATTTATAGTCCGCTTGGACCGACTGTAATTTTTATAATTCTTACTAAATTCATCACACCAATCACAATTATCGTCGCTGTTTACAAAAATATCAGCAACTACAAAAATAGTGAGTGGTACAATAAAAAAATAAACATTTTACTAAATGTTTGCATTCATGGATTAAACAATACTTTAGAAAGTTCTGCGAGTTCGTGCTGTGTGAGTGCACGTCATACTCACTTAAATAACTGCTAAATACAATAGTTTCTTACCTTCGTGCAATGGTGCGATCATGCCTGTCACCACAAAAGGGTAGCTCCTGTATAGTGTTGTCAAATAATTGTGGGATGTCTTGTTTCGCGACCGAATTTGATAGAGCCACTGCACCCACAATAGAGGTCAACATAGTAAGATAAAACAAATTTTGGCGAGTGTTTCGAACGGTATTAAAATCGTCTAGAATTCCCATTCTTATTTACTCGAGACTCTTTAAAGACTCCTTTTCTACCATGTGGTATTTGTCGAAATGCAGGTAATATATGAAGAAAATCTAAAATCAATTTGTAGAGCAATACTGTTGTACGAGAACACGTTGAGGTCTCGTATAATATAGTCCTTGTCCATGGACAATGGAGCACCCATTAAAATAAGTGCTCCGCGTATATTCATAACTTAAATACAGTGGATAAAACAATAATTATTTATCAGTAAAATTATTTAAAATTATAGTGAAATGTTTCAATATCACAGTAGAACGAAAATTGACGTGTTTCACAACAGAATTTAAAGACCCGCAAAATGTTCACATTAACGCAGATATGTCACATAAAAGAAAACGAAACCAGAGCAAGATAGCAACGAAAAATGAGCACAAAGAGGACGACAAAAGAAATGAACAGGGTGTTTCAGAGACCTAAAAAATAGCATTTTAAATACATTTAATATGCATTTTAGAGCCTTGTACTAAATATTAGTGCCTCTAACTAATGCCCGATTTACATTAGCTGCATTCAGCGACCTCAGCAGTTGTGGAACTGTTGAGTAATTTTTGCTTAAATTGCATGCTACCCTCAACATGTTTACTGAGCGGTCGCCATTTTTTCCAGAATGAAAATTTTACGCTAAATTTGCGCTGCCTTTGTTATCGATGATATTCGATGACATTTTAAATTAAATATTTATAAACAAAAATGAAATTTAGATTGGAAAACTATTTTTTCAATCATTTAAAGAGTTGTATGTTATCTTAATAATATATTAATATTAAATTCTTTTGTAAATTGATAGATGAGATAGCGGTGCATTCAATAAAAGTGAGCGATTAATTAGTGAGCAATCTCGCAGCTGTTGAGGTCGCTGAATGCAGCCATTGTATCTTCTGTGAGTCTCACTCATAGTTGCCAGTTCCGTGTGAAATTTCCCATTTGTGGGAATTTTTAGTCGCTGTGGGAAAGTTAATTCCCATGGGAATTTTTAATGGCTGTGGGAATTTTTTTCCCCTCATTTTTTTTTTATGTAACTCAATTTAAGATCACATAAATGCTAGTTTAATGCTATCAACATTTCGAACGCACCGATTTGCAAAGTGAAAATAGGATCAGTGAAGGCGTTAATTCAAAAATAAGTCCGTGTCTATTTTAAAATAATAGAAAGTGTTCGTTGTTTAAGGTAAAAATGAGTGGACGTAGAAAGCTTCCCAAGACTCCACAACCTGAAGACATTTCAAGATTATTTAGGAAGTCGTGGTAAGTTGTTGTTTACTTTTTAATAAATTAAAAAAAAGAAAAAAAAAGACGAATGTGGAAAAATAAGAGAAACACGTATTTGTGTTTCAACATCAAAATCTGCACAAGTTGCAGACGAATGTGGAAAAATAAAAGAAACATGTATTTGTGTTTAAACATCAAAATCTGCACAAGTTGCAACAAAAATATTGCTGTTGTAGAATCTTTGACAACAGCACTCGCTGCATTAGCACTTTTGTAACTAACAGATAACCATTATAATGAAGACAGTTCATCCGACAGCATTGTCGAGTTGAAAAATAGTGAACTGCATCGCTTAAATATGAAAATCGATACATCTAACGCAGTTACGATGATTATTGCAAGAAATTCCAAAAAAAAAAAAAAAAAAAATTTTAAATAAAATGATTTAAAATAAATTGATAAACTTTATATTATTTTTACAATTAATTTAGCATTTGCAAATAATAACACTCTTTCGGGACCCTACATTTGTTCAATATTTTTATTTGGATTTTTATTAATTTTGTGGTAAATTTTAAATGCATGCAATAATTTTCTAAGTGTTTTTTAATTGCCATGTGACTTTTATGTTCATATTTAATTCATTTAAGAATTTTCTTGGTATTTATAAATTGATCTTGTATTTTTGAGTTAATTTTACTTTCTGTAGTATTGTTGTGGTAATTTTTAATGACTGTGGGAATTTTGTGGTAATTTTCATGTGCTATGGGAATTATTGTGGTAATTTTCATGTGCTGTGGGAATTAAATCAACCAAAATTACCATGTGGGAATTTTTATAAGTCGTATGGGAAAAAGGTATTTATTTTTATATTTCGTCTGAATTTCGGTTGGCAACTATGGTCTCACTGTATCTCCTAGGGTTACATTTTTATTAATTTTCATATAAAAATAGCAGTTTTTTCAAAAGATACAATGTAAATCGGGCATTACATTATTATGGTGCACAAAATTAATAAGCATAATGCCCGATTTACACTGTATCTTCTGTGAGATACACCGTATCACCTAGGGTTGCATTTCTTTATAAAATTGCTATAATAAATAAATGAAACAGAAAGATGTTAAAAAAAAGACCGATATAAATATACTATAATGTATTTGACGGAAAACCAAATAAAAAAATCAGCAGTCAATATGTTTTGATTTTCACGAACTTAAATGTATTTTTTGGTAGGACAATGAATGAACTTAGACCAACCATGGCAAGAATATTGCAGTCAAGACAAGGAAAATAGGCGATGTGCTGATTGAGTCAAGAGCTGAATGGCCTATAAAGCAATTGGCGGAAGGCAGAAACTAAACACCAAAATTCAGATCAAATGAATTTTTTTAATTAACATCTACAAAGGTTCTGTGGTTTCAAATGTATATGCCAGTTGCTTGTCGTCGAAGATTCCCATGCGAAACAGCACTGCTCCAGCAGATTATCATATAACTAATAAAGTAATGCAACAGTCACAAAAAGCCACATATTTTAAATTGTATCTTCCGCCACGTAGATTTCCTCAACATGAGCGAGGCATATTTATTTAGTTTTTCTTGTATTTAGTTTTAAATTTAACTTTTTTTGATTAAATTCAAATTATTCATTTTTTATTTGAATATTTCTTAATTATTTGATTTTAATTTTAAACTTCAAAATATATAAACATGCCAATATTTGACAACCACTTCATTTTTTTATAACAATCTATTTTAAAACTTTATAGGAAGCGACGCGGCGATACAGAAAAGTTCAACATGTTGAACTTTTGCGTATCGCCTCCTATAATGCGATACTGTCGCTGTATCACTTCTCCTATAAATTTGCAAGCTATCTGGTCGCTTACACCTGATCATATTCCCATAAGATTTGTTGCTCTCTCTTTTAGTGTATCTCCTGGAAATAAGGCGTATCTCCGGAAGATACAATGCAAATCGGGCATAATACCAAAAATAGTTTGAAACAATAAAAAATCCCGTTTAGTTTATAAAGACAACTTTCTTAAACCATACAAATGTGGTCATGCTAGTTTTGCTGGGGCATATGCTATCTTGTAGCCAATTAAATTACCCATATAATGGTGCAGTTGTCACTTCTGGCATTTACTTCAGATAGGAGCTATAGACGCCTTCATGTGAATCTTCCAGTTCATCATGTGGTTTTCGCCGTTGCTGATGGCCAAAAATAATTGTTTATTAAAACTGACTATATCATTTTCAAGAACTAATATTTTCTGATTTTTTTTTTTATACTAACTTTAATTATGACTACGACATGGTTCGTCCTTGGAATAGCTACACCGAGAGCAAAACGTAGTTAACTATTCGATAGTTTTCGTAGTTAATTGAAAATCCATATACATCGACTACGTTTCAATTCCGCGATTACGACGTAGTTCACAACAAACATGACAGTATAAAACAAATATAAAATACAAATTGTTAGAATTGTTTTTAAAATATTTATAAAATGTCGTGTTTGGCCTCACAATCAACGTTGGTCTTAAGCAAAGACTTTATCAAGTAAGTTATAAAATAAGTATAATGGCTTGAAGTCGACAATAATGCTTATATTTGCAAGTCTTTTTTTCTAAGCGATGCAACGAAATATGCGTCGTGATAGCTGCACATACAAGCCGCTCGCAGAAGAAGTATTTGGTGAGGATGAATTCAACAGCTGGAGAAAATAATATTGGTACGACGCCTACCAGGACTCGATGGCGCTAAACTGCTGATTTTGCCAAACTACAGCGTCTGTTCAATAATTGAATTCAACGCCAATTGCACTGGGCAACAGGTTGTGGGTGAGCGGCGAATGAGTGTGCGTACCAGATATATTCGCGCTGTAGCAATGACTATGAGAAGCACATAGTGGCGTCGACGTCATCATTCACACATAGAAAATTATTGTCGAATCCGGCAATAATTTGAAAATATTTTATGTTAAAATGGATCCACAAATATTACTATCAAATTATTGTCGGATATAACAATAAAATTATCAAACAAGTATTGAAAGTAAAATTTTTGATTTTAATTATTTTATTGTTAGTTTCATTTTCCTCTTCGAATGACATTTTACATTCTAAATTAATAACATAAAAAAATCACACAAAAAAAACACACACTGGTTTAATATTTTAATGCATTTTTATTTGAAAATCTATAGAAATCGACATCATTGTCGGTTCGCATAGCGTTTCCAAGTATGTATATTATTGTATAACGTTTTTAAATAAAGAAATAAATTTGACATTTCATTGTTTTATATTACATTCAAAAGAAAATGTACCATTAAGTACTTTATGGTACGACCATTGGTTCATGTATTAATGGTTTTTTCTTTTTAAATCAAAAGTTTTCTAATTAATTCAATAGTATTTGAAAAATTCAGTACCATAAATTTAAATATTTCAATATTATTATTTTAAATAGAATAAATACTGTTGTTTTAATGGTTTCCTCCTATAATAATAAACGTGGTGTAAAAAAACACAAAAACGAATACAAACATGTTCGTTTTGTACGTCATTCTGCGTGTTTACTCAAAATGGTCGCATGTATTTTTTTGTAATAATCCACATTATTAAACGCGACATTGGTAAGGACTCAATGTATTTAATGTAAATAAATTATATTTACATATTTATTTATATTTATATTTTTATTTATTACAGAAAATAAATAATACATCGAACTTCTAATATGGCAACGGACTCAAAAATAACTGCAGACTCAAGTACTACAATCAATTATTGGAAACCAAAGCAAACATTAAATGTGTTATAACCTTTTGCAACAAGAAGTGTTTTTTTATGTGTGTGTTGTAAAAGTGAATATCAATTTCGACATTTAAATAAAATAATATATACAATAAATTAACTAAAATACATTTTTGTTTTAATAAATTATTAGGAAAATGTAATTCGACTATACCATAAAATTAACAATACGTATCATTAAATTTGTATAGGTTTTTCTTATTGTAATTAAAATATCAAATATAAAATGTATGGTACAACCACACATTGTATTAACAGTTTCAATATTACTGAACTAATGGGACGCATCCTATTGACCAATTTTAATGGTATAAATTATTGTTTTTCTATTAAAATACTATCAATTTACCATGATTTTTTTCTGGGTGTATGAACTAATTGTAACTAACTATGGCATAGTTGTCTAAAAAATATTTTTATAACTATGTCGAAGTTGAACCTAATTACGTCGAAGTCGATTTCCAAACGTAGTTAGAACCATAGACCACTCCGTCAATGTAGTTGTAAAAACCTTTTTATAAGTGTGCGTCGCAGTCGCAATTTGGACAACTTTTTATTCAACTTAGACAATTTTTATTCAACTTGGACAATAATGCCTTCGAATTTTTTGATTTTAGACATTTTTCCCTCTATATATTCAACATATTCACCACGACTTTTGACGTTCGCGCGAAACAGCTGTTTAATAACAAATTCAGTTTATCAAGTCACTAATAGTGTTTTTCTTTATTTCAGAAAACAATAACTGGAGACTTGTACAATTCGTTTAAGACAATACCTATTGCAGTTGGAGGACAAAAGGCTAGGAACGCTAGGTATGCCTTCGAAAAAATGCGTTAGCGGGTGCAGTGGATGGAGCAAGCTGCACATATTCACTAGCGATGAAAGATGCGTTAAACATTTTTTAAAATTATGTGCAATGTATTTTGCTGATCTGCAGTTAGCGTATCTATTATATAGATGTGCACAGGTTTCTTCCTGATTCACGTGCCAATTGAACATCTGCTAAATTGCATTGACCAGTTTTATTAACAAATATTATAAAATTGTTCATGTTTTAACTTTTAATCCTGTCTCATATTTGATCGAACATGTGTACATAAGTGTCGGTTAATGTGCGATTGTGCCGTTATCTGCCGAGAGGTGGCAACGACAAGAAAAACATTTTTCTATTTTCAGATGTTGACAGTTCCCAGCTGAGATTTGAATGTGGACTACGAAACTTTTGGCTTGGATTCGAATACACTACCAACTTAGTCATCGATGTTACCAGATTTATTTGTATTAATAAAATAAATTTGAAATTGTATTTAAATTGTCTTTTTTTTTAGTTAGATATCATGAACAAATTAAAAAATAATTTTCATATTATCAATATTTATTATTGTAATTATTGTAATTTAATATTTTAAAAATTATTAGATTTACTAAATGCATTAAAACTATAAAAACCCAACTAACCCCGTTCATGAATCTTTTTATAATCGCGTGCATTCCTTGAGTTTTCAGTTTTCTTCGTCTAAAATTTGTAACATATCTTATACTATCTTATACATATCTTATTCAAGTATAACATAGTTATACTTGTTAAGTTAAGTTTTCATAATACAAAAATTACGGTTTATATATTATAAATATTAAAATAAACATAAAATTCGTGTAATATGGTTATTTTAATATTGCAATATTTGCAAAAGATTTGTCCCTTTTTCCCTAAACTAATGAAAAAGGTGACACATTGTTTTGCCTAAACATTCAGCTGGTTTTATTCACCAAATTGCTATTTTTTTCTCGTCAATTTTCCATATTTTATGATAAAATGTTAATATTTTTTTATTTTTCTCTTACACTATGAATTTTCGGCATAGTTTTAAAAAAATGGTGATAATTTTTAGACATAATACGTGCAATTCAAAACTTCTGCATTTGAGTAGTTCGGTTGCAAAAAATTTGTTTTTTTTTGCAATTTTCACAAATTTGTCAGCTTCTGAATTTACAAACAGCTGTTTTGAGATGTCAAAAATTTTACACGGGGAAAGAACAACAATGCCAGCAGAGATGCGGCAGAGCTCATGTATGCAATCCGTGTACCAAAAAATATCATAAAAAATAGCTATGTTGAATAAGTTTTTTGCGAAGTCTCACGTCTTATAGTCTTTGGTTAGAACTGACTACGATTCATTGTCGGATGATTTTCATTCACGCCATAGTTGAAAAAGCAGTTATGAATAACTACGTTTTGCTCTCGGTGTAGCAACGAATGCAAAAAAATGTCTTTTCAATTTTTCACCTGGAACATAACGATAACCCATAAATGTGAATATGTTAAATTTTAGTCAATAAAGTTCCATATCGTGTGGTAAAATTGGCAAAAAGATTAATTAAAAGGTGCCATAGTTTCCAGTTCCGTGGGAAATTTCCCATTTGTGGGGATTTTTAGTCGCTGTGGGAAAGGTTATTCACATGGGAATTTTTAATGGCTGTGGGAATTTTTTTCCCTCAGTTTTTTTATGTAACTCAAATTAAGAACACACTAAATGTAAATTTAATGTTATCAACATTTCGAACGCACAGATTTGCAAAGTGAAAATAGGATCAGTGAAGGCGTTAATTCAAAAATAAGTCCGTGCCTATTTTAAAAGAATAGAAAGGTTTAAGGTAAAAATGAGTGGACGTAGAAAGCAGGATTATTTAAGAAGTCGTGGTAAGTTGTTTATTTTTTAATAAATTAGAATAAAGAAATTTAACCCTAATCAAAAATACAGAATTGTGGAAAAATAAAAGAAACATGTATTTGTGTTTAAACATCCAAATCTGCACAAGTTACAACAAAAATATTGCTGTTGCAGAATCTTTGGCAACAGCACTCGCTGCATTAGCACTTTTGGAATTAACAGATATCCATTATAATGAAGACAGTTCATCCGACAGCATTGTCGAGTTGAAAAATAGTGAACTGCATCGCTTAAATATGAAAATCGATACATCTAACGCAGTTGACGATGATTATTGCAAGAAATTCCAAAAAAATAAATTGGTATCATATTGGTTTTCTTTACATTATGATTGCGACGCAGTAATTGTCCAAAATTAAAATGTTCATTAACCATGTCAGTCGATATCAAAATGCCAACATGTTGCCATTTTTTTTATCTTTGCCATATCGAAAAACAACAAATTTGAGAAATTTTCGAACATGAAACTGACACAAAATGACATCAAATGCAGCAACTATCGTGAGGTTCAAGACATTTCTGCACATGGACATTGCAACAACATTCTGACATATTTGTACTCAAAAGTGGTGGGACCTACAGTTTATTGCCGAATCCGAACGGCGGGTGAGAGCTTTTCATAGGCAATGGTTTTACTCTCGTAGGTTTGTCATTTACTGAAGAGTGGTAGCGCGGTATAGAAAAATGTTTCTATGAAAAGATGTTGTTAGCCCCAGTCCAGGCTTGAACCGGGGACCTTTCGACTCGCAGTCCAACGCACTAACCACTGAGCTACCGCGGCTACTTAAATACAGTTGTCAAAAAACTTCTACGTACATGCGCAGAAGATTCCAGTTTTGAACAACGTTCTGCGCAATCTTTGTTTCTATTATTCTTGAAATGACATAGTGAAAACCAAGCATTACATTTCATCACGCATTTTTGTTTGCACGGGTGTTGCCACGTAGGTTGAAAATTTCACCTGTGGGACTTTTTTTAGATAGTTTTCCCACATTTAAAAAATATTTTTCTATTGATCGCAATAGTATTGTGAACAATAAAATTTTGAAATAACAATACGATATTGTAGTTTGTAAAAATATATTTCTATGCGTATACTTGTTTTCATGGTTGAAGTATATACAGGTTAGACCATTTAGACATTTAGTTGACATACAACGTGCTGAGAATGTCAAGAAGAAAATTTTAAAAATTCATGAATTATTGTCATTTTAAACTTTATTTTCAGGTTATGGTTTTTTGCATTAAAATTTGGAGATTTTATAAAAATTTCACTGCACATTTTCACTCTTATCACTTTTCCATTCACTGTGGTTTCTTTTGGATCCTGAGAATTCTTGAAAGTTTGAAAATTGTTGAAATTTATTTAATTTAACCGTTTGAATATTATTTGTTTTTATGAAATTGTAAACAAAGAATTGATGTTCTGTTTTAAATTTTTCGTAAACAAATGTTGAATCTTTCAAACAGTTTTCAAAAAAAAGTAAATTGCGACTGAATTTTGAAAGATGACTTAACCTGTATATACTTCAACCATGCCTGTTTTCATTGATAAAGCTATGATTCTTAAATTTAGGTTAAAGATTTTTCAAACATTAACCGCACCTCTATAATTTGAAAGTAGTGATATATTTCAAAGAATTCGCAAGTGAATATTAAGTGTAATGGCATATTGGGACCATTCCCACAGCAGTTAAAAATTACCACAAATGGGAATTTCACACGGAACTGGCAACTATGTGCTACATCTTATCTTATTGCTTTTTGTAAACATGAGGCTCAATGAAAACACTAAAATTCTTGGAGAGAAAATAATATTGGTTCCATATGAAGTCAAACATGTACCGAAGTACCATGGTTGGATGCAGAATGCAGAGATGCAGGAGTTGACAGCATCAGAACCACTTTCACTGGACGAAGAATACGTTATGCAGCAGAGCTGGCGAGAAGATAAAGACAAATGCACGTTTTTAGTATTAGATCGTCAAGTATTCGAAGATACGCAAGACGAAGTAATGGCGCTTGTCGGAGACACAAATCTCTTTTTGCGGAATGACGACAGATCAATCAAACATGTGGCAGAAGTAGAAATAATGATCGCTGAAAAGAATGCTCAAGGCAAGGGCTGTGGGTGGGAAGCAATGCTTCTGATGATGAAATACGCTTCAATTTACTTAAATATTGATAGATTTGAGGCAAAAATTGGCATGAGTAATACCAAGAGTCTTAAAATGTTTCGAAAGATGCACTTTATTGAGATATGTAGATCAGAAGTTTTTCGCGAAATAACTTTTGAACGTACATTAGATGAAAATTGGATGACTTGGCTAAATGATCAGGTCACATTGTCATTAGATGAATACAAACAATAATACAATTTGAAATGCAATATCAACAAATATTTTAACATAAAACGTTTTTAATGTGAACTTTTAGGATCCAACATATCCCCACGTTTCATTTCAAATCATACTTTAAATTCACCTTAAAAAGTTTTATATTAAAAAATATTTTTTATTTCATATTTTTAATTTTTTTGTGACAGTTTGATTTTCGTCTGACAAAATTCAAAAGGCCTAATATTAATAAAGTGAAAAATATTCATGTTTCAAAGAGCTTTTATTGTGGAACCATGGCGATAGAACCATGATGAACCGGTTGGCAAGAAAACTATATTATTGCATTGTAATCCAGTTCGAGGAAATATTTAAAATTTCAAGTCTGTAGCCTATCGCGAAGGTAGTTTAAAATAAATTACAAAATTTGTACCGAACAGACAGACAAGAAAGCAACCTAATAAAAACGTTTTAATAATTTTCAAAATACCAATTATTCATTTATAAAAAACCATTATATATCTGTCAATTTCTAATCAATGTGATAAATATTAATACCAAAATATAAGAAAATGTGAATCTATCGATTGATATTTCAACTTTAAAAATGTAACAATAAGTTTTTGTAATAATAGTTCTTGTAATTCATAAACATGTATTTATTGACATTTTAGTTCTACAACGACGATATATAAAGCTCTTTAGTACAGACAATTTCCTCGCTGGTCTCGTAGAAGCTTACACTATAAGGTTAAACAAAATCTGGTAACGAGTTACAATAAACGAAATAATTTCACGACTTGCTCTAGGGACTTGAGACCCAAAATCGACAGTGCTTTATGCGACTGAAGATAAGACTATCGCCGAAATTAGTTGCAAAATATAAAAAATACGTAAATATTTTTCGAATTAAATTTCTCGAATTGCAAATGGACAGAATTTCGAAATTTTTATGCCGCACGTCCAGTTATGATCATAAAAATTAAAAAAAATATAAAAATATGACGCAATACCTCATAAAAAAACTATTTTTTTATTTACTCAGTTTTCACGGACTATAGACAATTTATTTAGACTTTCATTCACCTTTCTTTCACGAACTCAATTAACAAGATAAGCGTAATTAAGATTTTAAAAACACCAGGTGTGATGAAACCACAAATCTTATCAAAACACTCCTACAGTTAAAGAGACTAATTTATTGATCCCACAAAAAAGTGCAAATAAAATTTTCTGGTATTGAAATTATCAAGACGCAATGGAAAATATTTTTTTTCAGAGTTTACTTTGATGATAGCAGCGCTGGCAAACTTGGCTATTCCGCGAAGAAGTCTCAAGTCGTTGTACAATTTTACCTTCGAAGGATTTATAAACACGATGGCGATATATAACCATGATACTGTTTTAGAATAAATAAAAATACATTTGATTCATTTAAATTAATTCAATAAAAATTACTCCGCGAATTCTAATGAAGTACCTTTTCCAAATATTCAACAACTATTTCCCTATTTGTAAGATGTTTAATTGATGCTATAAATAATCGTAAATTTGAAAGATGGTTGCCAGCAATATATATCGTATTTGTCAGATGTTTGTCTCAAAGCCGATCTAAATAATTTATAAATAACTTGATATTTAGGGCTGTGATATTTCTGGTAACCATCTTGGTTTCTTAGTGCATTCCTGAAAAAATGATTATATATAATTCAGCCTTATCGTGAGCAATTGAGGAATATTCTATTCCCTCGGAATTTTTTGTTTCGAGGTAAAATTTTTTGTTATTGGCAATCCCCAGGAATAGCAATTCCTCCGGAATTTTGTCGAAATTCGAATGCAGTTTTTGTGTAGTGCAAATAAACTCTTAATTGCACTTTTTCATTTAAGAACATGTGATTATACTGTTCATTTTTCAAGAGTTGAAAAAAAAATTAACATATTTCTCATTTGGTGAAGTTTTTACGGTGATTGAATACATCGGTAATTAGATTTGTGCAGAAATATGTAAAAAACTTTTTTTTTAATAATTTAGGTGGTATCCATATAAAAGTATACTTAATCAAAGTGTTTTTAATTAATTCTTTCCCCCGATGAAAAAGTGGCGGAATTTTTTCGGCAAAATAAGGGTAATTTTTCCTCCAAATTGTTTATGAAACTTATTTTTTTAGGGAAATTTTTGTTCTGTTTTCGAACTTTGCTCACGATACCTATTTTCCACCAAGGGTAAAAATTCCCTAAGGAATTTTATTTACGATAATACTGATTATATCAAATCGTGTATAATCCCAAGAAACAATTCGTTCCGCATATGGGCCGTTAACAATACAGCAAAACGGAATCATATTCCGGAAACGTGCCGATTTCTGAATCCGGAAACGTATTGGTGAGCGGGTTTTAAGGAACATCGAAAACGTATTCGAATCAGTTGAAAATCCGTTATGACATGCCGAAAACGTGCCATTGTATCGTACTTTAAACTGAGTACAATATTTTTATAGTCCGATTGAAACGTACCGAAACCGTGCCAATATCGTGCCGTATTTAATAAGCAAATCAGAGTGAAACACAACAAAACACATCATAAATGTGCTGTAAACTGAGTGGAAAAAATATAGCTTACTGAAATATTTCATTTTAATTGTAAATTAAAACAAGTGCATTTTTGGTATGATTTTTTAATTAAAATTTTAATTTTAACTATTATTAGACATTATTTAATTTAATATAGTTCATAAATTAGACAAGCAAAACAATACGGAATTTTTGAGCGATTTCGTCCAATCATTCGAGAAACTACCTATCTACCCCGATGCATTAATATAGGCTTTCATCTCCTCCTTGGCATTGACGAGTGCATACATTTAATATATATATAAATTGTATTTAAAATACTTGCATTTGGAAACTTGTCTAGCAATAATACAAGTGTGAGTGTAAGTACCACCGATCTGTAATAGAAAAAAAAGATTTACTTAAAGTTTACATTGAGAAGATCAGAGGCGCGATTCTGTAACTTATTAACGACAAATATCGTTAACTAACAACAATTCCCAGCAAAAAATCGCTAACCGATAGTCATCGATATTTCGAACTGGTTCGCACACTATCAAAGAAATGTGCATGTTCACAAACACATCGGAAGCAGACTTTCTTCCAACGTCATAGGTGAGAAAGGGATAGCAATAGGTTTGATTTTTGTTTATGTTTTCCATCAAAACAAAATGCCTTGTTGAATAGTTGGTAAAAGCCAAAGAAAAATAAAGGGAAAAGAATTAAAGTGATTTTAACAATTGTTAAATTATAAAAAAATAGTCAAAATTTAAATTCGTGACACATCGAGCGCATTGGCGCACATTCGTGCAGTCTTCCAAGGCATTGTAAGGCAAAAAATGCACACCGCGCCGTTGGAGTTGTTATGCATATGCGGAGTCGCCATTCACTAGCATGTCGGATGCAAATTTCTTCACTAGCAAGCAAGAATCAGGCGCTGGATACAGGACAACACATTGGCCTGGTACGTGGTCTGCAAAAATATTACTACACTCAGAAGAAAATGTACCATTAAGTACTTTATGGTACGACCATTGATCTTATGGTTCATCTATTAATCGTTTTTTTTTTTAAACCAAAAGTTTTCTAATTAATTCAATAGTATTTGAAAAGTTCAGTACCATAAATTTAAATATTTCAATATTATTATTTTAAATAGAATAGATACTGTTGTTTTAATGGTTTCCTCCTATAATAATAAACGTGGTGTAAAGAAACATAAAAACGAATACAAACATGTTCGTTTTGTACGTCATTCTGCGTGTTTACTCAAAATGGACGCATGTATTTTGTAATAACCCACATTATTAAATGCGACATTGGTAAGGACTCAATATATTTAATGTAAATAAATTATATTTATATATTTATTTATATTTATATTTTTATTTATTACAGAAAATAAATAATACATCGAACTTCTATTATGGCAACGGACTCAAAAATAACTGCAGACTTAAGTACTACAATCAATTATTGGAAACCAAAGCAAACATTAAATGTGTTATAACCTTTTGCAGCAAGAAGTGTCTTTTTATGTGTGTGTTGTAAAAGTGAATATCAATTTCGACATTTAAATAAAATAATATATACAATAAATTAACTAAAATACATTTTTGTTTTAATAAATTATAAGAAAATGTAATTCGACTATACCATAAAATTAATAATACGTATCATTAAATTTGTATAGGTTTTTCTTATTGTAATTAAAATATCACATTATAAAATTTATGGTACAACCACATATTGTATTAACAGTTTCAATATTACTGAATTAATGGGACGCATCCTATTGACCAATTTTAATGGTATAAATTATTGTTTTTCTATTGAAATACTATCAATTTACCATGATTTTTTTCTGGGTGTACTTCATTGATCATAAAATTCTATCATAGGACACTTTGAAAATTCAGGAATGACAACTAATTAAGATCTGGGCAACAAAATAATTAAGTGCTTCAAGAAGGAGAAAATCAAATTATCAAGCAGATTCACGTGTGCACGTGTTTTTGATGCCACCGGCGATCATACACGTTTCGTATAGTGCCCCGAAGATGAGCTGCAAAGGTCGCACACTCAACTACCTGGTGCTGATCTCCAGCGACACAACAGGAAATTCGTGAAAAAATTTACAACAAAGATCAGAAAGGCGTCTTTAACGACGATGTGGACATTATGTTATGATTTTTATTTATTTCATTACTTTTTAAAACAATTGTTTAATTTAGTATACTAAATAAAAATATATATGAAAAAAGTAATTATGGCAATACTGTTTTATTTTTGTGTAAAATATTTTTTTGGTCTGGCAATGTGACATAAAAATAGCAAGATGTGCAAAAGAGACAACAAGATTAAATGAGCGCAATGCTTTAGTTAGAAAGGGATGTCTTGTCACATGTACTTCACAGAAATAGGAATCTTCCGGTTACCTTTCTCCTGATGGTAGAACAAAGGTAACCAGCAGAATAACCGGTTAGTTACCAGTTACGTTTTTTGCTGGGCTATTTCCAATATCCCTTTGTTATACGAACGATGGTGATCTCACGAATTCTTAATATTGTGCATAAACAATTGTTTTTGCTAAGCGTGTTCGAGGCTGCCTTGATGCATCAGCACACCACTTCCTGCAGTTTATTGATTAATTCAGCGAATTTTTATTTGTGTTGCGATAAGCCACGATATGTCCTGGTTTCGGTCCACCATAAATTATAAAATGTATCTTTTTTTAAATCTGCAAAGGTCAAGTTAAAAAAGCTTATTTTATTTTAATTATATTTGTGTAACTTATCTGTTGGTATCTTGCAGTCTTGTAACGTCTTCCCTATTCTTCCTGCTTCACAAAATGAAATGACTTCTGTTTATGTTTCAAACATTCATGCTATAACGGAAGAAAATCGGTACCGGCGTGACGGAGTATTAACGGAAAGAAAACGGTGTAGTCCGTATCCAACGGCACGAAAACGGCACCATCGAAACGGAGTGCAAACGTATTAATTTCGAAATATGGAAAATGCCGGCATACAAACGGAGTCGTGCAATTTGACGGTACGTTTCTTGGGATTATATATGATTCCATATATGATCGTATCTATAATTGCACTTTCGAGAATTGCAATTGCACTTCGAGAATTGCACTTTACCGGCCGAAGTGAAAAAAAAAATTGGCACCCCTTGTATTTAAAAAAAAAAAATACAACAACAACAAATAAAGTCGCTTGGACCCCCGGTGATCTTGAAAAATCCAAAACCGGTACACATACACACATAGAAAATTATTGTCGAATCCGACAATAATTTAATAATATTTCATGTTAAAATAGATCCACAAATATTATTTTCAATTTATTGTCGGATCCAATAATAAAATTATCAAACGTCTATTAAATATAAAATTGTTGTTTTTAAAATTTGAATTTTTAATTTTCATTTATTCTTTGCTTGACATTTTTTAAAATTGAAAATTGTAAATATTAATAAAAAGAAAACAAACAAACAATTTTGAAATTTGAAGTAATTTTTTTATTAGGATAATAAATTACAAACGCAGAATATCTATTAGTGTACAGAATTTATAATCTCTGGCTCTTCTCCAGCTGCGGAATTATACTGTCGGTCAAGAAACTCAAAAATTAAGAACTCCTGGTCAGCCGAGCATGTTTCTTCGACAATGTTGCGATGCGATAGCAATGTTTTTGCCCCCGTCGCGATATATGGCGTTAGCTTGCAAGGTATTATCTGATATAATGCAGCGAACAGCTTTCATGTTTTAGTCAGCCATGATGACGTCCTAGGAAGCCAGCCACCACGAAGTACGTGATTTCGTTTAAGTAATGCAAGGCAATCGAAATGAAGTGGCTTTCGGCTACATGCGACAATTACGTGTTTTATTAATTTATTTAATAATTTCGCGTTTATTTATTGATTAAACGGTTTTTGGCCACAAATGCGCGACGGTTTTGAAATATATTTAAAATATAAAAATAAAATGTCAAAATAAATATTTATTTTTCTACGTCAAACTAACTTAAATTACTTCAAAATGATAAAATAATAATTTTATTTTCATAGTAAAAAATAATATTGTCGTTTCGAGATTTTAATAAATTGATAATATTTATTTTCAAAAATCAACAATTATTTTCTATGTGTGTACTTAAAACATCGCGATATTGGTAAGAACTCAATGTATTTAATGTTAATACATTATATTTAACGTTTTTTTAATTAATACAGAAAATAAATAATACATCGAATTTCTATTATGTCAACGGACTCAAAAATAAATGCACACTCAATTACAATCAATTTTTGGAAACTTAATACAACATCAGATGTATTATAATCTCTTGCAACGCGAAGTGTCTTTTTATGTGTGTAATTTTTAAAAGTGATTTACAATATCGATATTAAAAATAAAATAAATTATACAATAAAATAAATAAAATCCATTTTTGTTTTAATAAATGACTAGGAAAATTTAATTCGACGATACCATAAATTTAATAATACTTATAATTAAATATTTTTAAGTTTTGTTTATTGTAATTAAAAGAATAGAGAATAATTCTCTCACGATTACAAATATGTAATTTTTTAGATCGGTCAACTATAGCACCCTCTAGACCATTTTATGTTCGTAATATTTACACATTTGAAAGTTGAGTTTCATTTTTGTAATACAGGAAGTACAAATATGAGTACAATATGAGCACCCACATGATGTTGTAAGCAGCAAGTTTCCGCAACCGAATAATTCGGTAGAGCAATTTAGTTGGTTGCCGCAACAAATCAGTTTTTTGTGTATGTTAAAAAGGACCAATACATACTTCAAACGATTACAAAAGAGTCATAGGCAGAAAATGCTAGCCAACGTTGCCAACTTCGTCTGTCGATAACTAATCGAACGAAGACGAGCGTTGCAAACATACCCCAATAAACAAAAAACATGGATATCGAAGCTTTCACTGCAGAAAAGCGTTCAACTTTTTGTAATTGTAAGCTTGAAAACCATAGCGTTCTTCAGCAAAACTGGTAGCTTTTTTTCCAATTGAATCTAGCCTTTACCTTAAATTGAATTCCGACATTCAATATACATTCCAGATTTAACTTAATTGTAAGCTTTAAATAAAATGTGATTCGACCTTCCAATTACACTTGAATTCAAGCGCATATATTTTCCAAATTAAAGGTTTAAATATAAAATAAATGAAAACGCATATAAGTTATAATACTATATATCAAAAGGAATTAAAGTATGCAACATCACCTGCACCGGTGCCAGTGTACAGGAACTTCTTGTAAAATCCACGACGTGTCGCAAAGATCAAACCAGTGAATCCAATTGCGCCACTGCGATGTATAACTTTTCCAGGTTCGCGTAAAATATCAATGGTGTCTGCGTATGAATGAAAATATATTAATATTTCATAAACGTATTCGTAAACCTTTGCCACTTACATTGTATATCAGCTCATCGTACATTTTCCGTGCAGTAGAATCCTCGGGATGACTTTCGTGTTTGGACCTGCACTTATATATCAATTGATTTGTCTGTTTGCTAATTCAAGCGAAAAACAATGATCTCACTGATTGTGCGAATGCAGTGGCGCATAGGTAGTGGTGAAAAAAATGAAAATTTTCTTGTTGACATTTAATTTATCACGTCACTGGCTTGCCACTGAGTATTTTTGTGAAGTGAATTTCGTGTCAAGTTTTTTTAACTTTGAAAACCAACGTTGGAATAACATTCATTTATTCGGCTGGATCATGACATTACATCCACACTGGTTGTAAAAGAAAATTCTCCAAATTTATCGAACCTTAAACTCATTGCTTATTGGGATGTTATAATTCGATTTGAATAGCATTTTCTCTTCGTTTTAAAACATACACTGAGAGCAAAACGTAGTTAACTATTTACTGGTTTTCGTAGTCAATTGAAAATTCTTAAAAAGCGACTTCGTTTCATTTTAATAACTACGACGTAGTTTATAACGAAAACGTTACAATTGTTACAATTTCAATTTTGTTGCATCAAGTCTCATGTAAGTTAAAAATATAAAATAATGGCATGAAACTATCAAATAATGAAAACATATTAAGGTTTTTTTTTCCGAGCGCTTCAATGAAATACACCCAGAAAAAAATTCCCTCAAATCCCATTAAAATTGGTCAATAGGACAATGATTGATTTAATAGTATACAAAAAATAAATCTTTTCATATAAACTCAATGGCAATGTCATGGTATATTCTAATATTTAATGGTATTTTCCGATTAAAATAATAATGTGTCCTATTGACTTTTTTTAATAGTAAAAAACTATTATTTATATAGTATTTTTTTCTGGGTGTAAGTATCGTTGAATAGGGTGGCGAAGTATTCCACGGATGAAGGCCAAATATAACATATGGGCATCGGTAGCATACACACATAGAAAATTATTGTCGAATCCGACGATAATTTAAAAATATTTTATGTTAAAATGGATCCACAAATATTATTTTCAAGTTATTGTCGGATACAACAATAAAATTATCCAAAGGTATTGATAATAAAATGTTAGCTTTCAATAATTCTATTGTTAGTTTTGTTTTTGCATTTAATGGCATTTTTAATTTAAAATTGAATAAGGCAACAACAATGAAATAAATGCAAACACACTTTTCTAATTTAAAATTAATTTTTATTTTATATCTTCATACGATTAATAATGTTTGACACATTTCCACATGGGAAAGACCATCCTTAAGCCCATAACGTTTACACATTGGTAGGGTTTGGTGACTGATTCACATGGATCGTTTCCCAATAGTCAGACACGAACAGTGGGAGAACCTTTCCGTCGGTGTTGGAACGCAAATCAGTTGTGAAATCGTACCGTGCGTCTCGTTGAATGGCAAGTAGGGCTTGATGACGAACATGGCAGTGCCGACCGAAAACAGTGCCAACGACTTGTTTACTCGAACGTATGTCCATCTGTTTAAAACACTATTGAGTGCAATCTCTGGGTACTGGATGCAGATTAAAGTTGTCGCCCGATTACACGCGTCAACTACACGATTTAGTCGTCGCGATTACAATTATTGGACATTTTTAGTCCACACAACAACGCGCGATAAATTTGAATATTTCCAAAATTGAAACATAAAATGTGAAAATTAAAAATAAAAACAGGGTGTCTAACTATTTTTTTTTTAAATTCTAAATGAAAATTAATAATTTTACTTTCAAAACTAATATTGTCGTTTGTAGGTTTTAATAAATTGATAATATTTATTTTCAAATTTCAACAATAATTTTCTATGTGTGTAGCCTGGACCAGGAGGTGGTTGTGTTTGAAGCAAGACCGACAATGTGATAGTGTGAGCTTCACCAACACGCCGCTCGTAAATGAAGCCTTTGGAAAAGGCGAATTCATTAGCGCTGTCTGCTGGCAAATTAGTGGATAAAAACAGTTGGACTTTAAGGTACCCATCCAGAGTTACTGACGCATGCATGTTCAAAAATTAAGACTGTATAACTTTTAATTTTAATTGTTTATTTTTAGTACGCGGCAAGTAAACCTTCCTTCGTGAAGGAGGGATGTCTGTACATGTGCCAGAGAAAAAGAATGAACTGCAGCTGGCGCTCAATTGGAGACCCTCCGACAACTGTCGGACTACTTCTTTGGTATCTGTGCTTCTTGGCCTTACACAGAAAAAATTTTGTTCATAAATAGAATGAACACCGTTAATTGCGACATCGTTCATACACACATAGAAAATAATTGTTAAATCTTGAAAATAAATATTGTCAATTTCTTGAAAGCAAAAAAAGACAATATTATTTTTAGTTTGAAAATAATATCATTAATTTTTGTTATTGAGTGTAGAATAAATTTGACGTATAAAATTATTATCTATATTTTGAAGTTTTATATTTGTATTTTCAAAAATATTCGTTATTGTCGCGCGAAAGTTCGGTTTCATAAACAAAAACTGTATGTTCAATATTTCTTTTATAATTTGATTGTTGAATCCGAAAATAATCCGAAATTATTGTCGAAATCGACAATAATTTTCTATGTGTGTAATATATATAGAAAAAATCATTCTATTTATGAACTATTTTTCGTATATACGAATCGCACAATTTGAGCGAAATTGATATAATAAACGCGTTCATAATTGTTATGAATTGCGTTCATTAAGGTATTCTTATTTTTTTTTGAAGCAAAGCAGCGCAACCTCCACGTCACGTACAATTCGCCGAGCATAAAGGCGATATTGTCCACCAGAATAGAAAAGACAACACAAAAGAACACTATGAAAATAATGATGATTGCCAGAAATATCACAGCCCTAAATATCAAGTTATTTACAAATTATTTAGATCGTCTTTGACACAACCATCTCTCAAATATTCGTCAAATTCGATAAATATTGCTAGCAACCATCTTTCAAATTTACGATTATTTATAGCAAACATCACTTAAACATCTTACAAATAGGAAGATAGTTGATTAATATTTGGAAAAGGTGCTCCATTAGAATTCGCGGAGTAATTTTTATTGAATTAAAATTAAATGAATTTATATTTATTCTAGAATTAAAACAGTATCTTGGTTATACATCGCCATCGTCTTTATAAATCCTTTGAAGGTAAAATTGTACAACGACTTGAGACATCTCCGCGGAAGATCCAAGTCCGTCCGGCGATGCTGTCATCAAAGCAAACTCTGAAAATAAATAATTTTCCACCACATGTTGATAATTTCATTACCAGGGAATTTTATTTTCACTTTTACCCTTTAAAATGTAATATTTGAGTTTACACTTTTTTACACCATTGGATTTACTTAATTGTTGTTGATAAATCGAGCGTAAGGAAAAAGTACGCCATTTTCCTTTATTATAGTATTGAACTGTCAAAATAACTCAAAAGTTTTGTTGCAAATGTCCAAGAACTCAGGATGTTTGCTATCATTCAACTGTAAATATCTCAATTTTCATTGCTGTTGTGGCAAACATCTCGCAACTATCTGCATATAAGTCATATTTAATAAATCTTAATAGTTTTGCGTCAACTTTATTGAAACTTATGGGATGTTTAAATATTTGATACAAGGCGTAAATTTAAAAGGATAGTTGCAGCAATACTTTCATCAACATCTTGTTTTCTTAGTGTAGGTATTTGGAAATTTGAAAATAAAATGTAATAGTTAAAAAAATAAATAAATTAAAATAATAAAATAAAAAAGTAATATAATAAAATAAAAAAAATAATACAAGAAAATAATTTTTTTTTTTATTTTTAAATAGTTTAAAGTTCATAAATACCCAAGAAACAATTCGTTCCGCTTGTGCCGTTATCGGTACAGCAAAACGGAATCATATTCCGGAAACGTGCCGATTTCTGAATCCGGAAACGTATTGGTGAGGGGGTTTTAAGGAACATCGAAAACGTATTCGAATCAGTTGAAAATCCGTTATGACGTGCCGTAAACGTGCCAATATATCGTACTTCAAACGGAGTACAAATATTTGTACTACGTTTGAATCGTACCAAAAACGTGCCAATATCGTGCCGTATTTAAAAAGCAAACCGGAGTGGAATACAAAAAAACGCACCAAAAACGTGCTGTAAACTGAGTCGAAAAAATTAAGCTTACTGAAATATTTCAATATAAATTAAAACAAGTCCATTTTTCTGTATGGTATTTTAATTTAAAATTTTTATTATTTACTATTAAAAATGAGATTATAATATTATTTAACATGTTTCACAAATTAAACGAGCGAAAACAATGCGGTATTTTTAATGTATTTCATTCAAACATTCGAAAAATTAGGCATTGGTCAGTATCTTTTACCATCTACAGATATATCACGTCGCTCATAAGGGTTTCAATATCTCTTCCTTGTCATTGACGAGTGGGAAAACCTGTGCGAATGTTGATAAATTTAATATATTGATAAATTGTGTTTAAAATGCTTGCCTTTGTGCGGTCACGGCGGCTGGACACTTGTATAGCTTTAATGCAGAGGTGACACTGAATCCGTCACCAGTGTGACGATGAGTCCTTACTTTTGTGTTCGGCAATTTATGATGTGGGGCAGAATGGCATGAAAATCAGCTTGGAAATCAGCCCTGTTTACGCGCAGTCCTGGTTTCGCTCCACCATTAATTATAAATTGTGTCTTTTGTAAATCTTCTAAGATCAAGTTAAAAATATGATTATTATATTTTAATTATATTTGTGTAACTTATCTGTTGATGTCTTGCAATCGTGTAACGTCTTCCTTCTTTTCCTTGTCTCACAAAATGAAATGACTTTTGTGTTTATGTTTCAAACATTCAGGCTATAACGGAAGAAAATCGGTACCGGTGTAACGGAGTATTAACGGAAAGAAAACGGTGTAGTCCGTATCCAACGGCACGAAAACGGAACCATCGAAACGGAGTGCAAACGTATTAATTTCGAAAGACAGAGAATGCCGGCATACAAACGGAGACGTGCAATTTGACGGTACGATTTCGTTCCGTTTTAGTATCTGCTTCGACGGATACATATTCAACGTGCCGTTAACGTACCGGCAACGACGGAATTGTGATTCCGTTTGATGCGGAGCTCCGTATAAATGTTTCTTGGGTACCATGAATTTTTTCATAAATATTATGAACTTTTTCAATACGATTTTATGAACGATTCATAAATTCAATGAATTTGGTCATTGTTTGAGTTGAAGTTGAACGTAACTACGTCGAATTAAATTTTCAAACGTAGTTGGAATTGACTACGTTTCATTCACGCAGTAGTTGAAAACATAGTTATGAATAACTACGTTTTGCTATCGGTGTAGTTATAATCAAGCAAACCGCCATGTTTGTACACTCAGAAGAAAATGTACCATTAAGTACTTAATGGTACGACCATAGATCTTATGGTTCATGTATTAGTAGTTTTTTCTTTTTAAATCAAAAGTTTTCTTATTAATTTGACAGTATTCGAAAAATTCAGCACCATAAATTTAAAAATTTCAATATTACTATTTTTAATAGAATAAATAGTATTATTTCAATGGTTTCCTCCTATAATAGTAAAGGTGGCTAAACAAATACATAAAAACGAATAAAAACATGTTCGTTTTGTGCGTCATTCAGCGTTTTTGTTCAAATTGGTCGCATGCATTTTTTGTGATAATCGACATTATGACGCCCCAGCTAACGCCAGAGTTCAAGTTACACTCAGGCACCAGTATCTTGAATCTAACATGAATGTTTTGATTTGCTGAGACAAGTGTTTTAGAACATTATTTTTTGTTTTTAAATAAACATCCATTTTTTTATTTCAAATTGTGAAAGATCACTTTTGTGTCCGAATGGCAAGATCTTTTTATAGCGTGTATCTTGTATGTCTGTGGGATGAGAAGGGGTCCTGCAAGATATACGATTGTCTCAAGACGGATATCGTCGATTTCATTGTTTACGCGCAGAAGAAGGTGCAATCGCAACGTGGCGAACAGGCGCTCCTCATGACCTACATCATTGAGTGGCAAAAATTCTTTACGCAGTCCAGCTACTTGCCGCTGCCATTCCGTCAACTGGAGCAGTCGTTGCAAAGCAAAAATTCATCCACCTCCACAACATCCAACGCTGCTGCAGCCGCCAGTAGCAGTAGTAACAGCAGTGGCTCAAGTTTCTCCAACCAAAAGAAAAACGGCTGCGAAGACAGCATAGTGCGCAAACTAATGTTGGATTCGTGGAACGAAAACATTTTTAAGGACATCAAGGACCGACTACAAGAGTCTGCCATGAAAATAGTGCATGCCGAACGCAACGGTGACGCATATGACTCGCTGTTGGTGATTGGCGTGCGCGAGAGCTACGTAAATCTCTGCTCGAACATGGAGGACAAGCTGGAAATCTATCGCGACAATTTCGAGGCATCCTATCTGAAGTCCACCGCATCATTCTATCGTCTCAAAGCATCCGAGCAGCAGCAGGCCAACGGCGTAATATCTTTTATGAAGTACGCGGATGCCAAGCTGCGCGAGGAGGAGGCGCGGGCCCAGCGATACTTGGAGCCGAGCAGCTATCATGTGCTGGCACAGACATGCGTCAAAGTGCTGGTGGGTGATCACATGAACACCATCATTGCAGAATGTGCACCGTTGATCAGAGAGTATGAAACTGATCGCCTAAATCTGATTTTTCGTCTGCTGGATCGTGTGCAGAACGGTGTCGATCCGATGCTGCGCGATCTGGAGAATCACATTGTGTCGGCGGGTCTGACCGATATGCTTTCCGCTTCGGAAATCATCACGCAAGACTATGTAGAACGACTGCTGGAGCTCTTCAAGAAGTTCAGTGCCTTAGTGAAGAACGCATTAAATGACGATCCCCGTTTCTTGACTACACGTGACAAGGCATTCAAGACCGTGGTGAATCTTCCAACGCAGATTAATTCTGGGCACAAGCGCTGACAGCGAAAAGGAGGAAGACATTGTCGAGTGCCTGCGTGAAGTCGGCATGCCGGCAGACTATGTAAATCGCTTGGCACGCATGTTCCAAGATATTAAGGTGTGTGTCTAATTAGAGTTCAATGTATTTTAGCTCTTTTTATGTTTTTAAACGCTCATCTATTTAGGTCAGCGAAGATTTGAATACACAATTTCGCAGTTCCATCGGTCGCCATGATGCCATCAATATTAAAATTCTCAATGCTGGCGCCTGGGCTCGCTGCTCGGAGCGCGTCTCCGTCAGCTTGCCACTCGAATTGGTGGACTACATTCCAGACGTCGATGAATTCTACAAGAAAAAAACTTTGGTCGCAAATTGCAATGGTATCACCACATGAGCAACGGCACCATAACATTTGTGAATAATTTCGGTCGCTATGACTTGAATGTGACCACCTTTCAAAATTTCCTATGAGAATTTACGTTTAGCCACTGAATTACCAGGTGATTTTATAAATATTAAACTATTTTTGTTGTTAAAAAAATCAATTTTCATTCTTATTCAGATCCTGATCCTGTACCCTTTGGTCGCTCGTGGCATTTCCTAAAATAAAAAAGCAAATTCTCACCATGGAACCGTTGGTGACTACACCAAAGGACTTTACCGAAAATGCGCTCTTTCACATAAATCAAGAGTTTCCCGTGGTCAAGAATGGCAAATCACAACTGTTTGTTTTTGTTATTTAAAAATGTTAAAATGCTGAATTTAAAATATTTAAAAATAATTAATATATTTGAACCTGTTTTATTTATAATTATTGCAAAAAATTGTAATTTTACAATAGACATTTCAAGAAATTTTCCGCTACACGATGGCTCATTTTAGATTCATTTGGGAGCCTATTCTGAAGCTTATTTCAATAAAAAATGAATCTTGTAAGATTTAGTTGCAAGAGCATTTCTAGTTTACTTTTAGGCTCATTTGCTAGATTGTTTTTAGGCTCCGATACAAGATTCATAAAAGAGCCATCTAGCTATGCTCAGGTCTGAATGACGCATTTTTATCAGAAAATGTATATTTCAAGACTCTTTTCTGAATGAAACATGAGCGCTCAGGCTCAGGCAAAAGATTGTGAAAACAATCTTTTCGGAGTTCTTGCGTTGGCTGGGGCGTTTATAATTGGTAAGAACTCAATGTATTTAATGTAATTTCATTATATTTAAACTTTTTGTTTTATTTATTACAGAAAATAAATAATTAATCGAATTTCTGTTATGGCAACGGACTCAAAAATACATGCAGACTCAAGTATTACAATCAATTATTGGAAACTGAAGCGAACAATGAATGTGTTATAATCTTTTGCAACGAGAAGTGTCTTTTTATGTGTGTGATTTATAAAAGTGAATTTCCATTTCGACATATAAACAAAATAAAATATACAATAAATTAACTAAAATTCATTTTGGTTTTAATAAATTATTAGGAAAATTTAATTCGACTATACCATAAAAGTAATAATACGTATCAATTAAATATTTATAGGTCTTGCCTATATATGTATGGTACAACTTCATATTGTATTAAAAATTTGAATATTATTAAACTAATGGTACACTTCCTATTGACCAATTTTAATAGTATAAATGTTTGTTTTTCTATTGAAATACTATTAATTTACCATGATTTTTTTCTGGGAGTATTGTAACATATATACACTCTGCAAAAAAAAGGCTTTCCCAAACATAATTTTGCAGTCATGAACATGTATGTTTGGAATTTTATGTAAACATAATATATAATTGACCGATAAATCATTTGTAAATAGGGTTGTATTGAGACTTAAACAGTGTTGTAATGAGCTCTGACTTACATTATAATATCCCGGAAACATTTTAATGTTGCCCCTTAAAATGGAAACATAATAATTACTACATCCAAATAAAATAAATATTTGAACCGAAACATAAATATGTTCAAAATAAAACATGATTTTGAACGACCTGAATATAAATATGTTTCCAGTGAAACATATCAGTTGTTTCAGTTCAAAAAGTAGTATGTTTGCATAGAAACATATTTAAATATTTTTGGAAAGAAATCCTGAAAATAAAATTAAATGTTGTTTTTTTTTATTTATTTTTATTAAAAATCTTTAAACATGCACAGTGGAAAATTATAATAATAGAATACATATACATTTTTAAATGCATAAATAAATAATTGGTTTAAAACTGCAAGTACAAGTGACAGCATCATTGAATGCACAATTGCACCAACAGACGCTAAACCAGACGATCCAGGCTCGCTTTATATTTGGTACAGTTACAGTTGATCTCAGTACAGCACATAGCGTACACTAAGAAAACAAGATGTTTATGAAAGTCTTGCTGCAACTATCCTTTTAAAGTTACGCCTTGCATCAAATATTCAAACATCCCATAAGTTTCAATAAAGTTGCAGCACAACTATTAATATTTTTTAAATATGACATATATGCAGATAGTTACGAGATGTTTGCCACAACAGCAATGAAAATGGAGATATTTACAGTTGACTGATAGCAGACATCCTGAGTTCTTGGACATTTGCAGCAAAATTTTGAGGTATTTTGGCATTTAACTACCAAAAAAAAGGAAAATGGCGTACTTTTTCCTTACGTTCGATTTATCCACAAAAATTAAGTTAATTCAATGGTGTAAAAACGTGTCCACTAAAATATTACATTTTAATGGTAAAAGTGAAAATAAAATATCCTGTGATTTAAATTATCAACACGTGATGGAAAATATTTATTTTCAGAGTTTACTTTGATGATAGCGTCACCGGTCGGACTTTGTTCTTCTGCGAAGAAATCTCGAGTTGTTGTACAATTTTGCCTTTGATGGATTGAAAAAGACGATGGCGATGTATACCAGGATGTACCATGTACCAGGATACTGTTTTAATTCTAGAATAAATAAAAATACATCTGATTCATTTTCTTTCAATTCAATAAAAATTACTCCGCGAATTCTAATGGAGTACCTTTTCCAAATAATCATCAACTATCTGCCTATTTTACAGATGTTTAATTGATGGTTGCTATACATAATCGTAAATTTGAAAGATGGTTGCTAGCAATATTTATAGTATTTGACGGATATTTGAAAGAAGTTTGTCTCTAAGCCGATCGAAATAATTTGTAAATAACTTGATATTTAGGGCTGTGATATTTCTGGCAATAATTTTTGTTTTCTTAGTGTATGCAAGGAATTCACGGAATAATAGGAATAAAAAAACATGCCAAATTCTGTTTGAAAATCGAAACACAGATTTTATTTGTTGTTTTTTCAAATTAGTTTCAGAATTCTATACTGCACTATATTATACTTTTTACTATTTGTAACATAATTTATATATTTATTTAATTTACAAATAACAAAATTATTACCGACGCGAACACGTTTTATCAACGAACAACAAAAGCACGTACGCAAAAAATGCCGATCACCGAGTGTCAACTTTGTATACAAGAAGTGAGCTGCAAGAATATATTTATTTACATTTGAATTCATTTTTTGTTGGTTTTAAACATCAGTATGTTTAAAATGACCCTATACATACTACAAACGACGACAAAAGAGACGTAGGTAGAAAATTCTGCTCAACGAGTGCCAACTTCGTATAAAAGAAGAATGTTGCAAGAATACATTTATTTAAATCCTATTTCTTTTTTTGTTTGCTTTTAAACATCAATATGTTCAAACGATGGCAAAAGATGGCGTAGGTAGAAGATGCTGCACAACGTTGCCAACTTCGTCAGTCGATAAATTATCGAATTAAGACGAGCGTGGCGAACATGCACTAAGAAAATAAGATGTTTATGAAAGTTTTGCTGCAACTATCCTTGTAAATTTACGCATTGTAGCAAATATTCAAACATCCCATAAGTTGTTGTGGATAAATCGAACGTGAGGAAAAAGTACGCCATTTTCTTTTTTTATGGTAGTAAATGTCAAAATACGTCAACAGTTTTGCTGCAAATATCCAAGAACTATGGATGTTTGCTATCAGTCAACTGTATATATCTCAATTTTCATTGCTGTTGTGGCAAACATCTCGTAACTGTCTGCGTATATGACATATTTAAAAAATATTCATAGTTTTGCTGCAACTTTATTGAAACTTATGGGATGTTTGAATATTTGCTACAAGGCGTAAATTTAATAGAATGGTTGCAGCAAGACCTTCATAAACATCTTGTTTTGTTAGTGTACGTTGTTTTTAGATTTGATGAGCATTTTCTGTGTTTCGAAGTTTTAACCAAGTGAATTGCCAAGAAACAGTTTATTCAAATGCAATTAAAATTTTATGTTGATATTGTAACATATATATGGTAAATTTGACAGATTTTGTTGGACAATATAATAATGTTTACACGTGAAATAAAAATAAATTCAATTTCGATTATAATTTAATTACACTTCATTCCTAATACATGTATGGTAATTTCGTATTACTTTTTAATTACATTCAAACATATTCAAACAAATCTTTTCTATCCGTACAATGTTATCTCTATGAATTGGTATTGCTAAACCAAGAATTAGAGTAAATCTGCAAGTATTAGAAATTAATTATATATTTTTACTTATATTGGTACCTCTTCATACGCTTTATACATATAAACATTTTTTTTCCAAATTAAGTGAAAACGGTGGTACTAAGATTTTGTTTTTATATTTTCAACTTAAAGCCGCCATAACTTTTGCGCCACTTGCAATAATTGTTTCACGCGAACGGAATTAACATGCTCAAAGTATATCGGCACAAACGAAATTAATGTGCCATTAACATTTTTTTTTTTATTTTTTTTTGTACCCCAAATTCTAAAAAAATTCTGTTTTTGCCCATATATGGTACATTTGACAGATTCTGCTGGAGAATATATAAAATGTTTAGACAAAGTATTATCCCAGCAAACGCCACCTTGAATCTATTTCTTGAATGTTGTGATTTTATATGGCAAATATTTTAGAACAATATGTCTGCGTTTTTTTAAACAATTTTTTCAATCTTAAATTGTCTAAAAGGTGGCTCAATTTTTCACACGGTGCGATGCGTCCGTCTCCTCTAAGGGGCAGCCGTAAATCTACTTGTGTATGACACTTTGTTCTTCGAAGTATATCAAAATGTGAGTAAAAGTTATCATTTATTTCTCAAAGAATTTATAATATTCCTCCACACTCATCTTTTATAGCACATCAAGTTCAAGAAAACGCCTCAAATGGACAATAAGGAATGTGTGCTACAACAACTTTTTCGCTGTTTTCTTGACAGTTGGGTCTGTGCGGCTGCGGCATTCGGGTTGCATCAAAATGAGGCCATGTAGCAGTAGGACAACAAGTCTCCAAAGAAATGCTTTTTAGTTAATTAGTAATTTGATTATTTGGCTTGTAATTCTGCATTTAAAATATTTAAAAAATTAATGTATATGTTGGCCCATTTAAATTGTTATTAATGTTCATTAATGAATCGATATAAATACTTTTTAGAGGCAGTTTATGCTCATGAACATGATCTTCCAAGATGCTTCACTGGCCGCATTCAGCGACCTCAGCAGATGCGAAACTGCTCAGTATCTAATCGCTCACTGTTTCTGAATGCACCACTATCTCAGCTGTCAATTTACAAATTAATTTATTATTAATATTTTATTAAAGTAACACACAACTCTTTAATTGATTAAAAACAATCTAAATCTAAATTCCATTTTTTGTTTATAAATATTTGAGTTAAAATGTCATCGAATGTCATCGATAACAAAGGCAGCGCAAATGTAGCGTAAACATTTCATGCTGGAAAAAATGGCGACCGCTCAGTAAACATGTTGAGGGTAGCATGCCATTCAAGCTCAAATTGCTCAACAGCTCCACAACTGCTGAGGTCGCTGAATGCAGCCATTGAGACGCTTTTGAGATTGCATTTGGAGCCTAAAGCAGATGTTTTTTAGGCTCAAATTTGAGATTGTAAATAGATTCTATTCAAACGATCTCACTTGTATGACGCATTTTGCTCGAAACGCATATGTTTTTACACTCATTTTTGAACGAACACTTGAGCGCTCAGACTTAGGAAAAAGATTGAAATATGCTCATATATGAACTTCAGTGCTTGCTGGGATGTTATTACAATCTGAACAAAAATAAATTCAATTACGATTATAATTTAATTACACTTCATTCACACTTCATTAATACATGTATGGCAATTTCGTATTATTTTTAATTACATTCAAACAAATCTTTTCTATCCGTGCACTAAAATTTTGAAATAATTACATGTAAATTTAATACTTTAGACTCAAAATTTAGTATGCCTTGAAATTTTGACTTTTTATAAAATATATTATTTAAATAAATCAATTAGGGCCCAATTATGAGTAGCGAAGCGAACGCTTTGACGAAGCGAACGCAATTTGGCGAATGAACTGGCGAATGTACTAATTTTTATGGTTTTAAAAGTAAGCTACACTTTCAAAACAAATGACGGATTTCAGTGTTGCAAAAAATAGTATCATGTTGCGTGCTTTTAGTACTGCATTTTTTCAGAACAATAATACTTTTTCGGTTTTTTGTTTATAAAAGATCAAAAATTATCCAAATAAACTTCGGAACAATTCAAATTAGTTAAAATTTACAGATAAATATGTTTTCAAAATTTAATATTGGAATTATTTTCACGTAAAAATAAATAATTTTTATTAAAAAATGTAGGTTTTTTATTTGCAGCAATACTTCTTTTATTTTAATTTTAAGAAACCCTAGAGTTTCAAAACAGCTGTGGGGCAATTCTATAACTAGTTTGCGATATTGTTAATTAACGAAAATTGTAGCTTGCAGTAACGATTGAGTGATTCTGTAAAATAACTTAAACAAGACAAAAATCGTTAGTAAATCAACGAATAAAACATTCAATTATGTGGCAGCACCACGTTTTTAAACTTCAAATAACTAAAAATTTTAAAAATGTGTGTTGTAAAATTTAAAAATTGTTTGAATCTTCGATTAATACAGCAAGTACCTGATGTTGGGCGTGCACGAGAATAACAAAAAGCGCATTAAATTAGTGTCTCCACATCTCAACATCCGGCGATGGCTACTGCTAGTAAGCAGACAATGTGTCCCGAATGAAAAGAACCAGAAACCCTTCATCAACTGCAAGACTAATGATCAATTGTTCTTTGCATCAGGGCACGCGGCTTAAGTCGTCTACATGACCAAACCATCGAATACATCATTTCCGTCAACAATTAAGGCTTGGAGTTACCCGAGGATTCGCAAAGAGGATAACCCAAAACACATATTGTAGGCGGTTTTCATTTTTTAAATAAAAGAATAATTTTTTTTAAAGTAATTATGTATAGGATTTATTTAATACGTTCATATAGGTTAGTTTAATTAAATATATTAATTCATTGTGGTAACAAATAAAGAAATTTAAAAAATAAACAAAATATGACAGTGAGTATAACGAGTATATTGTTCGTATTGCTCGTTATAATTGATGTCATATTTGCGATTGTAGCAAAGCATAACAACAATTTCAAAATCATCGTTAAGTTATCAATACAAGTGGTTAAATATGAGTTCGTGAATAACTTTAACAATAATTATCGCAAACTAACGACAACGATATCGCAAACTAGTTACTGAATTCCCCCACTGCTGTTCCATTTTTTATTAGAGTTAAGTTTTTTTTTACGCTACGGTCACAAAAAACTCAAAATTATAGACAGCCTTTTAGAAAAACTAAAGGATAAAAAAAATTGATAATCAGAAAAAGCAAAATAAACAAAAGCACAAAAGAAAAAATGAAAAATCAAAAGATAAACTGAAAAACGAGTTGGGAAAGTTAGGTCACATGGGTAAGTTCGGTCACATGGGGCGGATTTTTATAGTCGGTCGGGCCCGACTATGGAATACCCTACACCTTTGGTGGAGATATTAATGAGGAATATTTAATTGTATACCTTGATTTTAAATTATTAATTATGCTGAACCTCCCCACCCTCAGAATATTATTCATATATCAGAAATTTACGTCTTATATCCCCATAAATTAAAAAATTTATATAAAGTATAAAAAACTAAAAAAAAAATTTGAAAAATATAATTGGGCGGACCACGCCTATATTTAATATTTTGAAAGGCTAATATTTCATAGATTTGATTTTAATAATTTACGGATCAAATTTCCACTATGAAAACCCGGGAAATAATAAAAAAAAAAGTGGGCAGATCACGCACATTTTTGAACCACATATTTTTAGGTAAATTCTAACAATACCTTTTAAATTTTATAACTATACCTTGAATACTTTTCGAAATATTAGTTTCGAAAGAGTTATATAAAAGTGACTTGTATGGGAGGTGGGCGTGTCCGTTGACCGATTTGGCTCATTTTCAAACTCAGTTCCTACTTTTGGCTAAAATATATTGAGACGAAATTTCATCGCATTCTGATCAGTATTTCTCAAGTTATTCTGTATTCGGACAGCAAGACAGCAAGACGGACAGACAGACGGACATGGCTAAACGGACTCGGGTAGTGATGCTGATCAAGAATATATATACTTTTCCATACCGGACACGCCTCCTAAGGGGCGTTACAATATATGCACAAAGTTAATATACCCTGTACCTCATAGGTGTAGGGTATAACAATAGATAAAGATACGTTCGCCGATTCTTCACATGAACTGCTGATTCGCTTGATTTTGACACTTGCAGCGAATGAAAATCGGCATGAAACATGTCGCATGTTTCATTACGTTCGTTTGACTTTTTCCGTTTTTGGCGAATGAACTCTGGCGAATGTAAGCTGTGATGGCTTTTTTAACGTTCGCTTCGCCAACACCATTCGCTTCGCCACTCATAATAGGGCCCTTAAACTATATTAGAAGATAAACGGTTACACAAGAAAGTATGAATTGTATTCATCTATTTTAAAAAGAGTACAAACCAAGTTTAAAAAAGGAAACGGTGAATGAATAAAAAAAGTACAATAACTAATTAAAAAAAATATATATGTAAAAAATATTTCCCTCAGCAAGACTATAAAGATTTCGAAAACAAAATACACACACACTCAAGATTTAAAAGCTGTGGTACCGCAGGATTTTCATCATTTCTTTGATAATCTACCTCATTATTGTTTTTTATATCTTTATTATTTGTAATTTATTTTTATTATTTGTAATTATTAATCGTTAAAAAAGCTGAATATATATTTTAGTTATGAGTTTTAAATCAGTAAATATTCCCATATATTTACAGTAAACCTCCCAATTCAAACTCAACCATGTAAGCCATTTACCAATATTAATCCTTTATTATACAATTTTAAAAATTATCCTAATAGATCAATCTCAGATAACTTTAAATATACAGAAACCCATTATTTAAGCGTTTTCATTTTTTTTTACTTAAATTCATTCCTTACAATACCGCTTATCTACAAAAATTAAACAAAAAATGTTGTAGCGAACAGCGCCTATCTGAAAATTAATGTCTTATAATCCGTTTCTAATTGTAATTTTGATATTATTAGATAAATACCATTAAAAACTATGACATATAATATTTTGGTTGAAATAAGTGCAGTAATAGCGACATAAAACAGTTTTTTTCTTCCTCCTGTAAAGTTCACTTTTATGTAGTTAGGCGTTATTCGCAAATGTAGATAGGCGGTTTTGCAGTATCACCGACGATATATTTGTATTACGTAATAACTCAACAACTTTTTGCAATCTGAAAAAACTGAGTATGAGGTCGGGAGGCCTTGTCCCACTCTTGCAAATTCTTAAGGTATGGTATCTCTATCCGTGCAGTTTTTCCATAGTATAGTTGATTGTGAAACTTTTTTCGCTGAACTTTTCCTTTCGTACTTTCGCTGATCGTTCTGCAGATATTCAATTAGTTGTCTTTTGTAGTTGTATTTTTTGAATGTGCTTCCCCGTAGAATTCTATCAAGCAGATTTTTTCCCCGTGGAATTCTTCCCCGTGGAGTTTTTGAGTGTTTTGTTTGAGTGTGGTGAGTTTTATTGTGGTGAGTTTCGGTGTGATGAGTTTCGGAGTTTAATATATTTGGAGTGGTTGATACCCTGGTGTTAAATTTTTTGATATCACTATAATAACTGTTGACATAACCAATGTACCTTCTATGGGAGTTGCCACGTCCAGTTGTCCAATCCCGCCCATATTCGACGAGGCTGGTTAACCTATACTCTGCCTGGACCCAGCATACATATTATGTCAAAATTTTATCCAAATTGGTTCAGCCGTTTTGAAGTCTATTCGGAACATATACAGACATACATACATACATATACATACAATCACAAATATATAGTAGATTGTTCGAAGTATTTGATTCAGGTTTACATTATTTTTTCGGGAACCCAGTAAAAAAAGGTAACTGGTAACTAACCGGTTAACAAATTGGTAATTGGTTAATTTGCCGGTTACCTTTATTCTACCATACCCAATAAGCAATGAGTTTAAGGTTCGATACATTTGGAGAATTTTCTTTTACAACCAGTGTGGATGTAATGTCATGATCAACCCGAAGAAATGAATGTTATTCCAACGTTGGTTAAAAAAACGAAATTCACTACACAAAATTACTCAGTGGCAACCCAGTGACGTGATAAATTAAATATCAACAAGAAAATTTTAATTTTTTCCATCACTACATATGCGCCACTGCATTCGCACAATCAGTAAGATCATTGTTTTTCGCTTAAATAGCAAAAAGACAAATCAATTAATATATAAGTGCAGGTCCAAACACGAAAGTCATCCCGAGAATTCTACTGCACGGAAAATGCGCAATGAGCTGATATACAATGAAAGTGGCCAAGGTTTACAAATACGTTTATGAAATATTAATATATTTTCATTCATTCGCAGACAACATTGATATTTATACATCGCAGTGGCGCAATTGTATCACTGGTTTCGAGGAACGCCGTGGATTTTACAAGAAGTTCCTGTGCACTGCCACCGGTGCAGGTGCTGTTGCAGCTGTAGAACATACTTTAATTCCTTTTAATATATAGTATTATAACTTATATGCGTTTTATTTTATTTTATATTTAAACCTTTAATTACGGAAATATATGCGCTTGAATTCAAGTGTAATTTGAAGGTCGAATCACAATTTATTTAAAGCTTACAATTAAGTTAAACCTCGAATGTATATTAAATGTCGAAATTCAAGTTTAGGTAAAGGCTAGATTCAATTGGATAAAAAGTTACCAGTTTTGCTGAAGAACGCTTTGGTTTTCAAGCTTACAATTACAAAAGGTTGAACACTTTTCTCCAGTGAAAGCTTCGAAATCCATGTTCAATATACATTCGATAATCACTTAACCCAGCAAGACAGTGCTGACCGAAACTCCAACACAAATACAAAATATTTGCTGCTCACTTACACATGCAAGAATGATTATTCCCAGTATACCATGGCTCGGACCCTCCAGTTTATCGAACAATTCTCGAAGTGGCTTCGTGAAAAAAAATCGATCTGGATATTATATCGAAACTAAATTTTAATGAATTTTGTTTTCAATTGTTTAGAAGGTTTCTGAAATGTCTACGAGAAAAAAATATTGAACTCGTTGTTATAACGAAACTAATTTTCAAAGATTTTCGCATTCAGTTGTACCTCCTTTCAGATACATGCCTGATTTCGTCTACTAGATATAATTTTGGTAATGATGTGCAGGTCCGAACAGTTTTGCGTTCAAGTGTCCGCAAGAGTTAGGTCAATTTCATTATTATAAAAACAACGACTTTCGTGTGTTTGTTAATAAATGTTAGAACTCATGATTGCGACTCGTTTCCGATTTTAAAAATAATGGCACCAGGTGTCCTGTGACCTTTTCTATATGGCTGTATTTACTTTTGTTTAAAATATATAGAGTGAACATTATTTTTTATATTTTTATGATAATTTCACTTTATTTCATTAAAAATAAATGTATGAAAATAGTAAACTTTGAATTTTCATTTTTTATATATTTTTGTTTTTGATGTCAGAAATATTTTCGTTTAGTAATAAAAAAAAATGTAAACACATGCTAAGTTCATAGACTCATTTTCGAAAACTATTTTGTTAAAATGAAATTGAATATGAAAATAATATACGACAAATTAATATAGAGTACCCAGTAGAAGCAACTGACAGAAAATAAAATGCAATGGAAAATGCTGATGGTAATTTTAAAAAGTAATTGTGCTACGAATTAAATTCAAGGGAATAAAAAAAAAATAATCCGATGGATGATGATGGACCAGGACTATGATGCGAAGGAGGTAATAGAAAAAATGGAGAGATAGGGGTAAAAAAATGTCTTTTTGTTTTTTTCTGTTTTTTATTGTGGATGACATATATAGATGACGCATTTATTTAAACCAATCATAAAGACCCATTCTGTCGAAAAGAGCTCTAAAACGCTTCGATTTTGAAATAATTCTTGGAAAAATTCTTAGACATTCCGCAATATTTTCGTTGCGATATCGAAACAGTTTGGTATACTGGGTTGTGACATATTACCTAGTAGGCAAAATGTTGGTCATTTTATCAATCATTTTAAACACATGTGTGATATAAACAATTTATTTTGAAATAATATATTTGTCTCTTTCTAACAGACGTATGACATAAAAACGTGAAAAAATGTGTATACCACAAGTTGAGAGTTCCCGCTTAAAAAAGGAAGCATTTTAGGAATCGTAAAAAAATGAAGCAACAAATGAAGAAGCAAATTTAAAAAAGCCACCGTCGATATCATCAAAAAACGTACACAAAGAAAATGAAAGTTAAAGAATATGATAGTTAAATCAAATAAACAACAACTAAATACTAAAATGTATTTTTATAATTGGGTTGGCATAGGTTAAATCGATCAATTTACTATTCATTTTAACAGTAGTAATGACCGATTAAATGTTTGTTCATTTTAATAATCATTTTACATATACTGATGATTTACATGCTATATAATCATTTTGATCATTTTAACAACCATTTTGTCGATAGCACTGATATGAATGAAAGAGACACATATATATATATAGAAGTACCTGTGTCAACGTGCGTAAGAAAGGTATGCAAAATCACACGAACACAAAATTTTTTATCTACAAGTGATCAAAAAATTATCGACACTTTGATCATTGCTACCCCTAATATGATTAATAAAATGAATGACTATGTTCTTGCTGGGAAGATCCAGGTTTTTGGTTTATAGGGAAGCAATGAGTTTAAGGTTCGCTAAATTTGGAGAATTTTCTTTTACAACCAGAGTGGATATAATGTCATGATAAAGCCGAATAAATTAATGTTATTCCAACGTTGGTTTTCGAAGTTAAAAAAAACTTGACACGAAATTCACTACACAAAATTACTCAGTGGCAACCCAGTGACGTGATAAATTAAATGTCAACAAGAAAATTTTCATTTTTTTCACCACTACATATGCGCCACTGCATTCGCACAATCAGTGAGATCATGGTTTTTCGCTTGAATTAGCAAACAGACAAATCAATTGATATATAAGTGCAGGTCCAAACACGAAAGTCATCCCGAGAATTCTACTGCACGGAAAATGAACGATGAGCTGATATACAATGTAAGTGGCCAAGGTTTACGAATACGTTTATGAAATATTAATATATTTTGATTCAAACGCAGACAACATTAATATGTTACGCGAACCTGGAAAGTTATACATCGCAGTAGCGCAATTGGATTCACTGGTTTTATCTTCGCGGCACGTCGTGGATTTTACAAGAAGTTCCTGTACACTTCCACCGGTGCAGGTGCTGTTGCAGCTGTAGAACATACTTTAATTCCTTTTAATATCTAGTATTATAACTTATATGCGTTTTATTTTATATATAAACCTTTAATTAGGGAAATATATGCGCTTGCATTCAAGTGTAATTTGAAGGTCGAATCAAATTTTATTTATAGCTTACAATTATAATAAACCTCGAATGTATATTGAATGTCGGAATTCAAGTTTAGGTAAAGGCTAGATTCAATTGGATAAAAAGCTACCAGTTTTACTGGAGAACGCTATGGTTTTCAAGCTTACAATTACAAAAAGATGAACGCTTTTCTCCAGTGGAAGCTTCGATATCCAATATAATATACATTCGATAATCACTTCCCAGCAAGACATGCCTTACCGAAACTCCAACACAAAGACAATATTATATTTTCTCACTCATACATAAATAATTTGAAATACATCCCTGCAGGATCAATGATAGATATATGACCCGTAATTTTACTAGTAATGAAAACTGTTATTTTCTGCGCGTTGGTTTGCCACCATTTTTTATTTGTAGGTTATTCATTGCGTTTGCCACAGCAGCCGCTACAGCAGGAGTAGAAAATAGATTTTACTTAAATTATAAACAATTGATAAAAAGAAAGTATCTTAAAAAGAGTATTTTTATGGATTGCTTATTTATCTATTTATATTACAGATATCATCAAAATGGAAGGGTCGTCTGCATTAAACAAATGTATGGAAGGAAACAAAACAACGGCAAACAAAAGTCGTTTTAATAGAAAATCTGCAAAGCAAGCATTACATTCAACGCAATAAAAATGAAAACTATAGAATTTTGGATTTTTTGGTTTTATTTGGTTTAATTTGGTAGGTTTACTAATTATTTAACCGTCCCTAATTAAATCAGTTTATTTTACGTAAATTATTTCGTAAATTTACCTGTAATTTAATCGTCACTTATTACCAAAAGAACAGTGACAGACATATATTCAATTGTATCTCATTGTAGATGAGTGAGAAAGAGATAAAAATTCATACGCACACAAAAGTTTCGGTAAATTTTATCCCGACGCTCTTAACAATGTTATAGAAACTTTTACTGAAACTTTCAGTTTTGATACTAGTAATATTACTGCTAACATGACCGGCAGTGTTCTTGCTGGGTTAATATCCAGGTTTATTGGGTAGCGAGAAAGGTAACTGGCAGATTCCTATCTATGTGAAGTACATGACATCCCTTTCTAACTAGAGCAATTGCGCTCATTGAAAAATAATCTTGCTGTCTCTTTTGTACCTGCTCCTCCTGCTATTTTTATATCACATTGCCAAACCAAAAAAATATTTTACAGAAAAATAAAACAGTATTGCCATAATTACATTTTTACACACAAAATAAAGGATTGTTTACAAATTATTTGCCGAAAACAAATGAATGTTTATAGAGAGAACTTTTAATTTTATATATTTTGTCATAAATAATAACTACCCTAAGTGATCCAGCGACGTTGCAATCATTTTACAGAGTTGAGCAGGCGGGTACCTGTACATGCGCATATGTAGATCTTTTGCGCATAAGGATCTCAATTTCACGGCGTTCTTCGCCTTGACGTTTCTGCGCCTCGTCACATGTGACCTGAAAATATTATCAAATTAGTTTTGCATATGAAAATTGTGAATATATTAAGTTTATATACCTATATAGTTTATACCTATCATATATAATGTATATAAATTATATAATTTATATTATTTATATAATTTATATAATTTATATAATTTATATAATTTATATAATTTATATAATTTATATAATTTATATAATTTATATAATTTATATAATTTATATAATTTATATAATTTATATAATTTATATAATTTATATAATTTATATAATTTATATAATTTATATAATTTATATAATTTATATAATTTATATAATTTATATAATTTATATAATTTATATAATTTATATAATTTATATAATTTATATAATTTATATAATTTATATAATTTATATAATTTATATAATTTATATAATTTATATAATTTATATAATTTATATAATTTATATAATTTATATAATTTATATAATTTATATAATTATATAATTTATATAATTTATATAATTTATATAATTTATATAATTTATATAATTTATATAATTTATATAATTTATATAATTTATATAATTTATATAATTTATATAATTTATATAATTTATATAATTTATATAATTTATATAATTTATATAATTTATATAATTTGTATAATTTATATAATTTATATAATTTATATAATTTATATAATTCATATAATTTATATAATTTATATAATTTATATAATTTATATAATTTATATAATTTATATAATTTATATAATTTATATAATTTATATAATTTATATAATTTATATAATTTATATAATTTATATAATTTATATAATTTATATAATTTATATAATTTATATAATTTATATAATTTATATAATTTATATAATTTATATAATTTATATAATTTATATAATTTATATAATTTATATAATTTATATAATTTATATAATTTATATAATTTATATAATTTATATAATTTATATAATTTATATAATTTATATAATTTATATAATTTATATAATTTATATAATTTATATAATTTATATAATTTATATAATTTATATAATTTATATAATTTATATAATTTATATAATTTATATAATTTATATAATTTATATAATTTTTATAATTTATATAATTTATATAATTTATATAATTTATATAATTTATATAATTTATATAATTTATATAATTTATATAATTTTTATAATTTATATGTATTTGTAACTCTGGTTTCTAAAATGGCTTCGTTTTCATCAAATTGTCTCTAATTTTTGAGATATATACCATTTTTCAAAAAATGTAAATACTATATCCCAAAATCAATATCTCAAAAACTAGATTCAATATCATAAAAATGTCACCATTTTAAAAATCAGAGTTACATATATATTCAAGAATTATCGCAACTTTTACTGTAGAAAAGAACTTTTTTTTTAATACAAAAAATATGTATAAATTTAGTAAATTAATTTTCAATTTGGTCAATGCATGTCTCAATAACCTTTATCAGTTGCCCAAATTTTATTCAAATCGAAAAAGTGAAATCTCAAATTTAACTTTTGTTGGTCGATTTGGTGTGGAATGGCCCATAATTTATGTAATTTATTTCCAGTCATATGAAAGGAAAAATGATTGCAACTTTTGACGATTCATATGAACATGATTCTAACAAGTTCTTTTCAAAAAGATTTTAACGAAATGCTTATTTCATTCACTGAAATTTATATAAGATTTAGAAAACAGAGATTGCAATCAATGGGTCATATCATGGTTGAAGTATATACAGGTTAAGTCATCTTTAAAATTCAGGCGCCATTTACTGTTTGAAAGTCTCAACATTAAATTAATAAAAACTCCTAATTTTAACATCAATAAAACTCAACATTTAAAAAAAATTTAAGATCTCCAGGACTTCAAAATGAACCATCGTGTATTAAAAATTAAAAATAGTTAATTTGTGCAGTGAAATCTTAATAAAATAGTGAAAATTAAGTGCAAAAAACATAACATTTAAATAAATTTAAAAATGACAATTTATTGTTTTTTTTTTCAATATTTTTTTCTTGACATTCTCAACATTCTGTCTAGATGAACTAACCTGTATATACTTCAACCATGGGTCATATTAATAAAAAAATATTTACTTTTTAGCAAGCTTACATTTTTGAGTAAACCAATTTTATAGTAAACCAATTTAATATTTTATCTTTTTGAACATTAGCAAATAGTTTTTAGCATTGTCTTTCAAAGAAATGCGAAAAATTTAGACCATTTGGAGCATTTGATTCAAGTTTTGAGTAAAGTCGATTTTTATTTATATGACCCATTGTGTTTTTTACCAATTAGTATATAAACGGTGCCAATGCTAGTGTTTTACCAGCTAATAAATACATATTTTTGAGATTGAATCGCCGAAAGATTTAATCAATTAAATATATAATAATTTTACATACAGTGATTCTCACATAATTAGGGATAATAAAATTTTATTTTTGTTGAAGTACGACTCTTTATACACATATATAGTAAATTGGTTTTTAGTTTGGACTATGCTTTGGGTAACCATAAATCATTTTCTTGTTTATCGTTAGATTATAAATGTTAAATAAAGAATTAAAAAATTGTCTAAAAACCTCAACATTTTTAAAGTTTGTATTCTAAAAACGTATAACAATATTAACGTTCATTGGTATTTTAAAATTAATTATAAGAACGATTGTGTTTAAGATTGTTGTGGAAAATTATTTTCAACAGTATTAAATTTATAATACTTTATGTTTTTTGAAAAATTTCAATCGTCAAATTCAATCGTTCAAAACCAATCGTTAAGCCATTTTCATACACTATTTCGAATATATAAAACATATAATAATAATAATAAATCATATACACTCAGAAGAAAATGTACCATTAAGTACTTTATGGTACTACCATTAACCTTATGGTTCATGTATTAATAGTTTTTTCTTTTTAAATCTAAAGTTTTCTAATTATTTCAATAGTATTTGAAAAATTCACTACCATAAATTTAAATATTTCAATTTTATTATTTTAAATATAATAAATACTGTTGTTTTAATGGTTTCCTCCTATAATAATAAACGTGGTCTAAAAAACGTAAAACGAATACAAACATGTTCGTTTTGTACGTCATTCTGCGTGTTTACTCAAAATGGTCGCATGTATTTTTTTGTAATAATCCACATTATTAAACGCGACATTGGTAAGGACTCAATGTATTTAATGTAAATAAATTATATTTATATATTTATTTATATTTTTATTTAGTACAGAAAATAAATAATACATTCATGGCAATGGACTCATAAATAACTGCAGACTCAAGTACTACAATCAATTATTGGAAACCAAAGCAAACATTAAATGTTTTATAACATTTTTCAGCAAGAAGTGTCTTTTTATGTGTGTGTTGTAAAAGTGAATATCAATTTCGACATTTAAATAAAATAGATTATACAATAAATTAACTAAAATACATTTTTGTTTTAATAAATTATTAGGAAAATGTAATTCTACTTTACCATAAAATTAATAATACGTATCATTAAATATGAATAGATCTTTCTTATTGTAATTAAAATATCACGTTATACAATTTCTGGTACAACCACACATTGTATAATTGTATTGTATAATTGTATAATTTATATAATTTATATAATTTATATAATTTATATAATTTATATAATTTATATAATTTATATAATTTATATAATTTATATAATTTATATAATTTATATAATTTATATAATTTATATAATTTTTATAATTTATATAATTTATATAATTTATATAATTTATATAATTTATATAATTTATATAATTTATATAATTTATATAATTTATATAATTTATATAATTTATATAATTTATATAATTTATATAATTTATATAATTTATATAATTTATATAATTTATATAATTTATATAATTTATATAATTTATATAATTTATATAATTTATATAATTTATATAATTTATATAATTTATATAATTTATATAATTTATATAATTTATATAATTTATATAATTTATATAATTTATATAATTTATATAATTTATATAATTTATATAATTTATATAATTTATATAATTTATATAATTTATATAATTTATATAATTTATATAATTTATATAATTTATATAATTTATATAATTTATATAATTTATATAATTTATATAATTTATATAATTTATATAATTTATATAATTTATATAATTTATATAATTTATATAATTTATATAATTTATATAATTTATATAATTTATATAATTTATATAATTTATATAATTTATATAATTTATATAATTTATATAATTTATATAATTTATATAATTTATATAATTTATATAATTTATATAATTTATATAATTTATATAATTTATATAATTTATATAATTTATATAATTTATATAATTTATATAATTTATATAATTTATATAATTTATATAATTTATATAATTTATATAATTTATATAATTTATATAATTTATATAATTTATATAATTTATATAATTTATATAATTTATATAATTTATATAATTTATATAATTTATATAATTTATATAATTTATATAATTTATATAATTTATATAATTTATATAATTTATATAATTTATATAATTTATATAATTTATATAATTTATATAATTTATATAATTTATATAATTTATATAATTTATATAATTTATATAATTTATATAATTTATATAATTTATATAATTTATATAATTTATATAATTTATATAATTTATATAATTTATATAATTTATATAATTTTTATAATTTATATAATTTATATAATTTATATAATTTATATAATTTATATAATTTATATAATTTATATAATTTATATAATTTTTATAATTTATATGTATTTGTAACTCTGGTTTCTAAAATGGCTTCGTTTTCATCAAATTGTCTCTAATTTTTGAGATATATACCATTTTTCAAAAAATGTAAATACTATATCCCAAAATCAATATCTCAAAAACTAGATTCAATATCATAAAAATGTCACCATTTTAAAAATCAGAGTTACATATATATTCAAGAATTATCGCAACTTTTACTGTAGAAAAGAACTTTTTTTTTAATACAAAAAATATGTATAAATTTAGTAAATTAATTTTCAATTTGGTCAATGCATGTCTCAATAACCTTTATCAGTTGCCCAAATTTTATTCAAATCGAAAAAGTGAAATCTCAAATTTAACTTTTGTTGGTCGATTTGGTGTGGAATGGCCCATAATTTATGTAATTTATTTCCAGTCATATGAAAGGAAAAATGATTGCAACTTTTGACGATTCATATGAACATGATTCTAACAAGTTCTTTTCAAAAAGATTTTAACGAAATGCTTATTTCATTCACTGAAATTTATATAAGATTTAGAAAACAGAGATTGCAATCAATGGGTCATATCATGGTTGAAGTATATACAGGTTAAGTCATCTTTAAAATTCAGGCGCCATTTACTGTTTGAAAGTCTCAACATTAAATTAATAAAAACTCCTAATTTTAACATCAATAAAACTCAACATTTAAAAAAAATTTAAGATCTCCAGGACTTCAAAATGAACCATCGTGTATTAAAAATTAAAAATAGTTAATTTGTGCAGTGAAATCTTAATAAAATAGTGAAAATTAAGTGCAAAAAACATAACATTTAAATAAATTTAAAAATGACAATTTATTGTTTTTTTTTTCAATATTTTTTTCTTGACATTCTCAACATTCTGTCTAGATGAACTAACCTGTATATACTTCAACCATGGGTCATATTAATAAAAAAATATTTACTTTTTAGCAAGCTTACATTTTTGAGTAAACCAATTTTATAGTAAACCAATTTAATATTTTATCTTTTTGAACATTAGCAAATAGTTTTTAGCATTGTCTTTCAAAGAAATGCGAAAAATTTAGACCATTTGGAGCATTTGATTCAAGTTTTGAGTAAAGTCGATTTTTATTTATATGACCCATTGTGTTTTTTACCAATTAGTATATAAACGGTGCCAATGCTAGTGTTTTACCAGCTAATAAATACATATTTTTGAGATTGAATCGCCGAAAGATTTAATCAATTAAATATATAATAATTTTACATACAGTGATTCTCACATAATTAGGGATAATAAAATTTTATTTTTGTTGAAGTACGACTCTTTATACACATATATAGTAAATTGGTTTTTAGTTTGGACTATGCTTTGGGTAACCATAAATCATTTTCTTGTTTATCGTTAGATTATAAATGTTAAATAAAGAATTAAAAAATTGTCTAAAAACCTCAACATTTTTAAAGTTTGTATTCTAAAAACGTATAACAATATTAACGTTCATTGGTATTTTAAAATTAATTATAAGAACGATTGTGTTTAAGATTGTTGTGGAAAATTATTTTCAACAGTATTAAATTTATAATACTTTATGTTTTTTGAAAAATTTCAATCGTCAAATTCAATCGTTCAAAACCAATCGTTAAGCCATTTTCATACACTATTTCGAATATATAAAACATATAATAATAATAATAAATCATATACACTCAGAAGAAAATGTACCATTAAGTACTTTATGGTACTACCATTAACCTTATGGTTCATGTATTAATAGTTTTTTCTTTTTAAATCAAAAGTTTTCTAATTATTTCAATAGTATTTGAAAAATTCACTACCATAAATTTAAATATTTCAATTTTATTATTTTAAATATAATAAATACTGTTGTTTTAATGGTTTCCTCCTATAATAATAAACGTGGTCTAAAAAACGTAAAACGAATACAAACATGTTCGTTTTGTACGTCATTCTGCGTGTTTACTCAAAATGGTCGCATGTATTTTTTTGTAATAATCCACATTATTAAACGCGACATTGGTAAGGACTCAATGTATTTAATGTAAATAAATTATATTTATATATTTATTTATATTTTTATTTAGTACAGAAAATAAATAATACATTCATGGCAATGGACTCATAAATAACTGCAGACTCAAGTACTACAATCAATTATTGGAAACCAAAGCAAACATTAAATGTTTTATAACATTTTTCAGCAAGAAGTGTCTTTTTATGTGTGTGTTGTAAAAGTGAATATCAATTTCGACATTTAAATAAAATAGATTATACAATAAATTAACTAAAATACATTTTTGTTTTAATAAATTATTAGGAAAATGTAATTCTACTTTACCATAAAATTAATAATACGTATCATTAAATATGAATAGATCTTTCTTATTGTAATTAAAATATCACGTTATACAATTTCTGGTACAACCACACATTGTATAGTTTCAAAATTACTGAACTAATGGGACGCATCCTATTGACCAATTTTAATGGTATAAATTATTGTTTTTCTTTTGAAATACTATCAATTTACCATGTTTTTTTCTGGGTGTAGTACTGTTTAAAAACAGTTTCCCAGAAAACCTTAAACACGATATTCCATTTTAATGCCAGGACTAGTTTTAATATACTAAGGAATGATTATAATCATAAACGTTATTAAAATATTTGAATATAAAATCGGAAATTTTTGTTTTGATTTTAATTATTTATAAAGTATTTAGGATCTAATTTTAAACAAGCAAATGATACATGGTTATGCAGAACATAATTTAAACTGACTATCAAAACATATGTATTTAGTTTTATACCTTAATTTAAATATTTATATAAAAATAAATACCCTGCAGTGAAATCTCGACTAGTAACATAAATATGTAGTATTCAAATTAGTAACAAACTTTCCAGATCGGTAAATAGTTAAAATGAATGCATAGAAAACCAGTTAAATAAAAATTGTTTCGTAGCGGAACATAACAAAATTGTCAATAATAAAATAAATTTTGAAATAGAAATGAAATTGTCTTTATCATATTGAATCATACTTTCTTTTCATTATCGTGCTGTGTTCTTTCGTGGCATTTGCTTTATTAGGTTCTCCGTTATGGACTTAAGTAAAATTTAAGGAAGACTCAATGTGAATAATCAATGTTACACACGATGATGGTCCATACAATCATGTGCCGGTCTTGGCTGCTAGGCAATTTCATACATTGTTCGATATGACCTAGGCAGCGAGACCGCTGAATCTTGATGCACTTGACTATGTCAATGTCGTCTAATAGCACATACGGATCATGGTTCAGAGAGGACCAAAGATGGACTAATGATTTTTCTTTTACTTAAATGTACATATTTTTAAATGTATTCCAACTGGTAATAGCAACCAATTTAAATTAATGGAAGTAGTTTATAAACTGACTCTAAAAAATTAGTTTATAGACTGGTTAAAATAAACTAGTTATGACACTATTTGAATGTAATGCAAGACGGGACAATTGACACATCTTAGGACATGAACATTCAAAATAATACAGTTTATTGTATAAAAATGGGGTCGAATTCGGGCTAGTTGAAAGTCTACAGAGAACTAGAACAATACTAGTATTTAACTAGTCCTTAAACTGCAGGGTAATAATACAAAATAATACAAACCTTAAACAATTTCATCATCATAATCATCATCATCATTGTCATCGAGATCCGAATCGCTTTCTGTACGCACACCTGTCGCACCGTTGCCACTCATGCCCGTGCAGTGTGAAGCTTTTGCGCTTGCGGTTCCCACTACAGAATTGCACATGGTAGCTGTACATTTTGCACTGCAGAGTTACAGCGCAATTCCACATGTGCGGCAGTCTTTCAAAAGTGTAGATTCGGTTGAACGGGCTGTACATGCACATAGAAAGGTGGCGTTGTTGTCGGTTATGGTGGCGAGATTAACAACGGACCAACGCGTCCGAAGCTATCACGCTTATAACGATCCAACGTGACACGAGATACGCGAAGTGTCCACTGCGTTTTGATGCAGCAACGACTAACAAAATTTCCATCAATGTCCAACCAGAATAAGCAAAAGTGTTCAATGGCTTCAATGATAAAATAAAAAGTTATATAAAATTAGATTTTAAGTTCTAAGAATTACCGATTCTATTTTGAGGTATCACTGTTAGTTTTATCCGTCGTAAAGCCTATAATTTACTTGATTATGCCATAATCATATACAATATTATTAAATATTACAAAACAAATTAATATAAATTAAATACTTACAGTTTTTAAAACGAGTCACACGAACAAAGGTGTATTAAGGAAGGTGAGGAAAATTTGGAGAGGCTAAAAATTTGAGCGTAATTCTGTACACATATTTCAAATTTGAAATATTTGTCTGTACACAAAAGTCAGTGCGATTTTTGTTTTTATTGAAATTTTCTGTATTATAACGTCAAATCATTTGTTATTGTTTACAATTAAAATTAATTATTGGTTTCATGTCATAGACTAATTTAAATTGTCTTAAAGATTAGTTCAAATAAAAGCGTGGAGTGTACCACGACTAAGTGTAGTCGACAAAGGACACCATATAAACAGTTCAATAACTCATCAGCGCCCTTGCACCTTGTTCTCGGCCAAATGTGTGAGGGTTTTTAAATTAGTAGAGCTATGACCAAAGTGCATTATAAAATATACTAGCTGGGCCCGTGCACATCTACGCTGCTGCAAAGATTTACTATATGTAAATAGTGCATATATAAAAAGTCAGGTTGTGTGGGTACCTCTCACACGCCTTTATCCCATCACGCCCGCATTTTAAGTGACGATTAGTATGTTAAATATTAGGCAGAAAGGAAAATAATAGTTCTTGCGTGCAGAATAAATATAAATGTGCTGGAACGTGTACACCTTCGCCTGTGGGAAGTTTTTGAAAATTCCTATATCGTTTAACTCTAGTAAAGGAGTTCAGAAATTATAATATTTTATGTTTTTGGTTATATTGAAGTTCTTACGCCCTTCTTTGATTTTTATAACTACTACATTTAAAACTTTTAGTTATATAGGACGTCCCGGCACTATGTCCAATCATGCCCATATTGATAATTGGTTTCCATTTGTATAACTCTACTATTAAGAAGTCAGGTGTATTGCATTTTTCATGTTATAGTTATATGGGAGCTGACACGCCCTTTTATCCAATCTCTCCAAAATTTGGTAAAAAGATAAACAACCACAATATACATCAAAGTTTTAAAGACCTATATAAATTCTGGTGCTGATTTCTCATTCTTCTGTCTTATATGTTGCCTGGAAAGATAAACTATTTTTATAATAAATAAAACACCGTCTTTTAAAGAAATATTTATAGTAATATTTTAATTAAATTTTTATTTCCAATTACTTTTTGTTTGGTTTTTTTGTATTTTCAATTTTTTGTTTAAATGCTTTATTCTAAAATGCATTCTGCATTTAAAAAAAAACATTTTTACTTCTGATGGCAAATCTATTGCCAAACTAAGTTTTTTTTAATCAGCATAAAATGTTTTGGTTGTTAAAATGTCATTTCCATTTAGTTTTAGAAAAACATGTTCTAACAATTTAATGTTGCTAAGAAAATCTGCTGACGGTTTTATTAGCCCTCCTCTTGAAACCTGATCAACCCAGCTACAGTTACTAATTGGTGTCACAACATTTTCTAATCGGAGACGTCGAATAATAAAACCGGAAACATATTCTAATGCATCCTCATGGAGAATGTCGAGATCTTCGTCTTGTAATAGCTGAGTTTCATCGATATCGCTGAACACTTCGTCCCATTGAAAAGTTTCATCGATTGCATCGAGTGTTGACATCGACTGATCTTCCAATACATCGGCGGGAATATCGAGTGTAGACTGCGTTTTATCAATTTGCTTAGTGAAATTTGAGTATATCCATACTGTTTCGTCCTTTTGAATGTTTCCACTGTCATTTAAAAGTTCCGTATTTCTCGCTGGAAATAAAATTATATGAAATCCTTACACAAATTTGTAGGAACCAGATCAGCAATATGCATGATAAGTGTACTACCCCTACCTGCCATATAAAAATACTTACCTAGCAAATACTTCCGCAACCTGTATTTAAATTGTACTGGACTTGGGTGATCATGAAGTCCTCCTTTGCTTCTAATCGCACCGAAGAAGTGTTCCAGCACATCCTGGTTTAGTCTATATGTGAGCAGGTACTCGATGTTATATTTTTCGCGAATGTACTCATATAGCTGAACGAAGGATCTGTTGCTTATTATTATGCCCTTTTGAAAAGGAGCTAATGAGTTTTTGTTGGGTATAATGGGTTTACTCATTATATCACTCATTTTTTGCAATATATCAATTTGGAACGCTAGCTCTTTTCCGTAGGGTTTTTTGCTCGGTATTTTGTATCCCGTCAATTTTGAATTCATCACATCGAACCAATCGTTTACCGTTTGAATAAAATTGGCAGTCTCGCAGGGGTTATACAATTCCTTTCCAATAGTGTGGCAACGCCTTATAGCGTTAGCTGTGGTATTAGAAAATAGTTGAGCTGTCAATTTTACCTTTTGTCGAGCAGCATGTTGTGCGCTAAGATGGTCATCGGACAATTTGTATGTAATAGACTTATCTGATGCCGACGAATACAGCATAGTTTGCTTAATAGTTTGCGTCGTTATTATTGTGTCATTGAATACGAGTCCAGTATCAAGAAAATGGTTCCTGATGAGTTTTAGCAGGTGTGGAACATCCGCAGCAGCGTTTGCCGGATGAGAAAACCAAGTTTTATCTATTTGTAATAAAAATAATGTTTACACAGAAAAATTATGGTAATACACTAGCTAATTACTCGTTGATACATCGAGCTCCTTCCACAATGACTGGTTGGTCGGACCCATATCGGAAACAATTGCCACGACTGGATAACTAGCTTTGTAAAGTGATTCTATAATTTCTTCCAAAATGTGCTTTGTCATTTTACAATCAAAATCGAAAAAAATAGGCTGCTCCCACGAACCTTTCAAGCCACGTACCATGACCATCTGCACATAATTGCATGGTTTTCTGACCACTTTCGACAATGGATCGTAATCGTATGTGCAGGCTACCTTCATTTCATCGAATGACAAAACACACACCTTTTCCTCATAGTTAAGGTCACTTCCGTTTTGCATCATTTCTATTAAAGAATTTAATACCCCTTCTTCAAATTTCACTTTCTGCGACCAATATGTAAGCGTCCTTGGACATGGCAAAGGAAACCCTTTTTTTATACAAATGGGTATATGCCCTAGGTCCAGCAGCATGCAAACTTATTGCACTCGAAATGTCCTCCCAGAACCAGTGAATTTTTTTATCTGGTAGTTTTAATTTTCTTATTTGTCCGTCCGTAAATATTTGTTTAAGGCTCTCTTCCAAACGGTTTAGTTCATCAATCCGTTGTTTTAATTTAATATTTTCAGCCTCCAACTTCTTCAGCTTTCTGTTCAACTCCATGTTTTCAATACAAACTCCACTCTGTACTACTTCATCCCTTGAAATTGGTGTTAATATTTATATTAAAATAAAATTATTTAAATGCACTTACTCAGTTTGCGTACAACAATTTATTGCAACAGGAACAGCCATTAAACTTATTTTTGTTGGCACAGTTGAGCACTCTGCATTTCGAGGAGCAGTTGGCGTCACAGCAACTAAGCGCACAGTATTTGAACACAGTTTTCGCGAAGTACAGTGCGGGACTTGAAATGCCGAAGAAGTTGACGGTAATAGAAAACTAGATGATGGACACATTGCCGAGAATGGTGGAATAGTTGCTTTATTTATCGAAGTAGCTACATTGAATGCAAATTCAGCTGACGAAGCGTTTGGTGGACATGTCGGATAAATTGATGACAATTTCTGAACCGATGATTGGAATGTCTGAGCACCAGAAGCGCTTGGTGGACATGTCGGATAAACAGACGACAATTCCCGAATCGATGGCTGAAATTTCTGAGTACCAGAAGCGTTTGGTGGACATGTCAAATAAATTGACGTCAATTCCCGAAGCGATGATTGCAATGTCTGAGCGTTTGGACATGTCGGAGAAGCTACTTTAATAGCAGAAGCAGTTGCTGTGCATGTCGTGGGAGTTGACGACATAGAAATTGGCATAAATGAGAGTTCCGACGCATATGACGTCTCAGCGGTCATGTTTCCGTTGTTGGGAAGCAGGTTTTTCGGTGCAGCAGATTTATCTTTAATTTCTTTAAGACACACGCGACTAGGACAGAGTTTTGGCACAGCACTTGGATATAAACGGGCTCGTTTTGTTCCCGGTTGTTCAATGTAGTCAGAATTCGTAAAATGTTTTTCGCAAATTAGCGAAGAATTTTTTAATACCATCCCACAAGATTCGCTCCATAGCTTTCGCTTCTGGGGATCACTGGGAACGTGGAAATTTCTTTTCTTTTATCCACGATTGGCGGCAGATATAACAAGACGACCGCGGCATTATTTTGGCTGAATAGTTGCGAAATCACTTTTGACAGTTTTATTTTAAATAAATATTTATCGACTTCAACGAGGAAACTCAAAAAAACGAATGACAAAAAAAATAAAAAATTTAATAATAACAAAAGAGAGAAGTTTTCATACTTTCCTCACCTTGTTAAATAAACCTTGACACGAACGAAAATTTTCTTTTTAATAATTTTTTTGACATCTGAGTCTTGGCAACTTGTTAATTTTGATGTTTAGTAAACAGAAACAAACGAGAGCAAAGGCAGTCATTTTTTTAATGCTGTTCAGAATAAAAGTTGAAAAGGAAAAAGTTGAATAGACAACATGGTTGCATTTCACAGTTCAGAATATATCAGAGCGGAGCTGAGAATACACTGGGTATTTCTTGCAAAAACTCCAAATTATCAGCATTTGTAACATATCGTAATTTATTTGTTGTAAACACTTTAATTGTTTTCATAAAACACTTCATAAGTGTTCCATTGAGTATTTCTCCTAAACACATTTATTTCTTCTGGTAAATACTGCAATTTATTTGCCTTAAATGTTACATTTTAGTTAACGTTTGTAACAAACACTTGTCAATTGCCCCGAATAATAATTATTTGAAGTGTTTGCACTAAACACAAAAGTATTTGCAGAAATAACTAAGCCTCGAGCATTGCCGAAAGCCGTCATGTCAATTGTATTGTTGTACTGAACCTCGCGCAACGTACATTGAGCGATGACGAGTTTATTTTTAAACATTTTGCTTTTCATATCTTTAGTTTGATTTTCTGTAGGTTCCTTTAGTTAAATATCGATTCCCATTAAATAAAAAAATAATCAACATCATTAATATTCAAAAAAATTGCCATACATATTTTTTAATTGATGTTAATATATTTTCCGTGCAGAACTCACATTCGACAAATTATGCAGACAATTTAGCAGATTTTGTGTAATACTCATTGGAAACCATGGAGCTTGAAGAAGTTAATCAGAGAATTAAATTAATGTGTTTTGATGTGTCGTTGTTAATTTTTTCAAGAATTTCCAGTTGTGTTGCCAGAGATCAGCTCCAGGAAGTCGATTGATGCGTCTGTTGATGACATCGATCTCGTATTTTTTTCAGCTCACCTTCGGGGCATTGTACGAAACGTGTATGAGAGTCGGTGGCATCATAATCACGTGCATACGTGAAGCTGCGTCCCAGCTTGATAATTGGATTTTCACCTTTGGAAAAGATTTGCTTGAATATGTTTGAATGTGATTAAAAAGTAATACGAAATTACCATACATATATTAGGAATGAAGTGTAATTAAATTATAATCGAAATTGAATTTATTTTTGTTCACGTGTAAACATTATTATATTGTCCAGCAGAATCTGTCAAATTTACCATAAATATGTTACAATACCTACATAAAATTTTAATTGCATTTGAATAAACTGTTTCTTGGCAATTTCCTTGGTTATAACTATGTTTCAAAACACAGAAAATGCTAATCAAATCTAAATGCAACGTATGTTCGCCACGCTTGTCTTAATTCGATAATTTATTGACTGACGAAGTTGGCAACGTTGTGCAGCATTTTCTACCTACGCCGTCTTTTCCCATCGTTTGAACATATTGATGTTCAAAAACAAACAAATAAAGAAATAGGATTTAAATAAATGTATTCTTGCAACATTCTTTTTGTATACGAAGTTGGCACTCGTTGAGCAGAATTTTCTGTAGGTCCCACCACTTTGAGTACAAATATAACACGCACAGCTCAAAATGGTGAGAGAGCTCGGCCGAAGTTCTAAACAGGACTGTAGCGCAAAACTATTATATTATTATTATGTTTGAAAACCAACAAAAAAATTAATTCAAATTTAAATAAATGTATTCTTGCAGCTCTCTTCTTTTATACAAAGTTGACACTCGGTGATTAGCATTTTCTGCGTACGTGCTTTTGTAGTTCGTTGAGAAAACGTGTTCGCGTCGGTAATAATTTTGTTATTTGTAAATTAAATAAATATATAAATTGTGTTACAAAAAGTACAAATAGTAACAAAGTATAATATAGTGCAGTATAGAATTCTGAAACTAATTTGAAAAAATCACAAATAAAAATCTGTGTTTCGATTTTTAAAGAGAATTTGGCATGTTTTTTTACAAACGCCTCCGTGAATTCCTTGCCTACGCTGTGTACTGTACTGAGCCCAACTGTAACTGTGCCAAATATAAAGCTAGCCTGGATCGCCTGGTTTAGCTTCTGCTGGTACAATTGATATTAATAGCAAAGAAAATCGTATTCCAATTAAAAATATCAATGTATTTACTAATTAATTAATTGTATTTTATTAATTTATTTTTGCTGTCTAGAATTTGAACAAACAGCTTATGATGCTCATTTTGTTGCATATTGATATTTATTATTGAATTAAATTATTTTTATTATCATATGTTTCTATTCGACAAATATTTTATTTAATGTCCAGTCAGTACAATGTGGGTGTTTTGTACCAACAAATAAAACAACAAACAATTGGCAAAATGCATTAAGTGCAGATCGTACAGCTGTGTCAGAGGCAGCCAAGCCCCTTCATCAGCGATCTTTCTCTGCAGATTCTACATTTCAAGTCGCCTAAGTTTCCTTCTCCAATAAACACAATAAGAATTATGTGCATTGAAGAAAAAACCAAAAGCAAAAATGCAAAAACTGCATCTACTCAAGATTTTGCCAAAGTTGTTGTTGCGCGCAGCAATTTGCTACGTATAGGCTGCAGAGTTTCCACAAAATCAAATACGTAGGCTGCACTTTGTATAAAAAATGGGTTTTTATTATTTTTTTTTTAAATATAAAAAATTCTTTAGATTTTAAACGCCGTGCACTGCGTTAACAATTAATTGTTTTTGTTTTACGACCTCTTGATAATTTTAAGATATTGTCTTAACGTGCTCAAGGTCCAGTCAGTACAAATTGGGTGTTTTGTACCAACAAATTAAACAACAAACAATTGGCAAAATGCATTGAGTGGCAGATCGTACAGCTGTTTCAGAGGCAGCCAAGCCCCTTCATTTGCCAATTGTTTATTGTTTTATTTGTTGGTACAAAACACCCAATTTGTACTGACTGGACCTTGAGCACGTTAAGACAATATCTTAAAATTATCAAGAGGTCGTAAAACAAAAACAATTATTTTATTTAATTTAACAAAATATTTAATTGGTCCAATTTCTATCGAATGAATTTTTTAATTGATGTTACTAATTAATTAATGATTTAAAAATTCCCAATAAAAAATATAATATATATAACAACTTTAATATCAATATGACAAAAAAAATAATTAAAGTTTCTCCAATTAACATATTCTCATTATTACGAATATGGAATTCAATGCGACTAAAAGTTACATCGACTGAGTTTCAATTAAAAATTAATTGGATTGATTAACATTTTAGTTATATTTATACACTTTTTGTCTGTGTGTGATATGTTTAACTGGAAACATATTTATATTCAGGTCGTTCAAAATCATGTTTTAATTTGAACATATTTATGTTTCGGTTCAAATATTTATTTTGTTTTGATGTAGTAATTATTATGTTTCCATTAGAACATACACCTTTTTAAGGTCAACATTAAAATGTTTCCGTGATATTATAATGTAAGTCAGAGCTCATTACAACACTGTTCAAGTCTCAATACAACCCTGTTTACAAATGATTTATCAGTCAGCTATATATTATGTTTACATAAAATTCCAAACATATATGTTAATGCCTGCAAAATTATGTTTGGGAAAGCCCTTTTTTTTTGCAGCGAGCAGATCGTAATTAGTTGTAAATTCTGAATTTTGAAAGTGTCTTATGACAGAAGTTTTTGATCAATGAAATAGTAATATTTTTGCAGACCACATAGCTGGCTAATATGTTGTCCTGTATCCAGCGCCTCAGTCTAGCTTATCTCTAGTGAATAAATTTGCATCCAGACGTGCTAGTGAATGGCGACTCCGCATCTGCAACAACTGCAGTGGAGCGGCTTTCATTTTTTGACCTACATTGCCTTGGAAAACTAAGCGAGTGTTCGCCAATGCGCTCGAAGTGTGTCTCCAATTTCAAATTTGTCTTTTTTTCCATTTAACAAATCACATTAATTCTTTTCCGTTTATTTTTCTTTGGCTTTTAAAAACAACTTACAAACAAACAAAAAACCTCAAATCCCATTAAAATTGGGTTAATAATACAATTATTGATTAATTAATAATTTATCCTATTGACAATTTTTAATAGTAATAAACTATTCTTTATATAGTATTTTTTACTGGGTGTACTTTTAAATAAGAAATTTTGTTTTGATGGAAAACATAAACAAAAATCAAACGTACAGCCGTACAAACCTTATGCTGTTATGACACTGGCTTTTTTCATGCTTAGAAAGTTTCTAACAAGTTGAAATAAAAGGAGAAAAATATATTACGTACGTTTTCACAATAAGTGAGAAACGTCCCGATTATAAACGAAAATTGTGAACTTGTTCAATTTTTTGAACAAGTTCAAAGTGTCAGAAAAAAAGTGGCTAAAAAGTTTCAGGTTCTCATACTTTTTCAGCACAATTTCAATTATCAGGCTTAAAATTTGACAACATATTTTGGATTTGTTTACTACTTCTTCTATGTCAAATTTATTAAAAAACAAAATAAATAAAAATTGGAAACAAGATTTTAATATATGATTAGCAAGACTTGGATATTTTTTTAGCATGGTTTTTTGTGTATTCGAATGCAAACAGCTGTAGGAGCATTTATATCAAGAAAAATTCGTATTGTTGTGATTTCCCACGAGATCCCAAAGCGTGAAAGCTATAAAATGCTTCCGAAGAACAAAAGAACGCGCCAGAAACACGAAACACTACTAGATTTAATTCACTATTCACATTTTTTGTAGACCACAGCAAGAGTTTCACATATATTTAATTAATAATAATATTAAATGTTTAATTAATTCACAATGAAGGAGTACAAATACAAATTAAACATTTTTATTGTTTTAAATTTTAACTTTTGAAATATGATTTGTCATACAACTCGAAATGTATGTATTTGTCTATTTTTATGTAATGATGTTTCATTCACACAATACACGACAATTTTTGTACTTTTTAAGCTGCTAAAAAAACCAGTGTCATAACGGCATTACCCATGGTTGAAGTATATACAGGTTAAGTCATCTTTCAAAATTCAGTCGCCATTTACTTTTTTTTGAAAACTGTTGAAAAACTCAACATTTGTTTACGAAAATTTTAAAACAAAACATCAATGCTTTGTTTACAAATTCATAAAAAAATTGAAACTCAAAATTTTAAAATAAATAAATTACAACACTTTGGAAATTTTAAAGTTGTCTATGGGCTCCAGAAGAACACCGCAGTTTATAATAAAAGTGAATTTATGGTGTGAAATTTGAATAAATTAGCCAAATTAAAGTGCAAAAAACATAACCTTGAAATAAAGTTTTAATTGTCAACTTATTTGTTGTATTTTTTAAATTATCTTATTGACATTCTCAGCATAGTGTATGCCAACTAACTGTCTAGATGACCAGCGCAAAGATAGCAACGAAAAGTTAGCAACGAAAAATGAGCGCAAAGAGGACGCCGAAAAATTGATAAATGAACAAGGTGTTTCTGAGACCTAAAAATTGCATTTTAAATACATTTGATATGAATTTTGAGCCTTGTACTAAATATTACTGACTCTAACTAGCATTATTATGGTGCACAAAATTACCAAGTATAATACAAAAAATAGTTTGAAATAATAAAAAATCCCGTTTAGTTAATAAAGACAACTTTCTTAAACCATACAAATGTGGTCATGCTAGTTTTTCACCGTTGCTGATGGTAAAAAGCAATCAGTTTTAATAAAGAATTATTTTTGGCCATCAGCAACGGCGAAAACCACATGATGAACTGGAAGATTCAGATGGAGACGTCTATAGCTCCTATCTGAAGTAAAAGCCAGAAGTGACAACCGCACCATTAGATGGGGAATTTAATTGGCTACAAGATAGCATATACCCCTTTCGCAAACGATTGCTTTTTACCAATAGCAACGGTGAAAAACTAGCATGACCACATTTGTATGGTTTAAAAAAGTTGTCTTTATTAACTAAACGGGATTTTTTATTATTTCAAACTATTTTTTGTATTATGCTTGGTAATTTTGTGCACCATAATAATGCTAGTTAGAGTCACTAATATTTAGTACAAGGCTCTATCATATCAAATGCATTTAAAATGCAATTTAGGTCTCTGAAACACTCTGTTCATTTTCTCAATTTTTCGGCGTCCTCCTTGTGCTCATTTTTCGTTGCTAACTTTTCGTTGCTATCTTTGCGTTGGTACTATGGCGTTGGGAGAAAGTCTGCTTCGATGTGTTTGTGAACATGCAACTTTCTTTGATAGTGTGCGAACCAGTTCGAACTATCAATTCCAATCGGTTAACGATTTTTTGCTGTGTTGATTAATACGATTAATCGAATAATTGATTAATAATGATTGCGATTAATTTTTATTGATTTTCGATCAATATAAAAAATAGACTTGACATCTTTTTGAAGCAAGCCCTTCAAATTATACATTTTAAATTATTCCCATTTATACGAAAATAAATTAATATTCGCTATCATAATATTAAACATGTTGTTTAGATTTCTTTTAATTTCGTCAATAATGCTGATAATTATAATTACATTATTAAATAATAAACATAAACAAATTTTAATAAATTATTTTTTAACTCAATATTCAAATAAATTAGCTGAAATTCAAATTACAAGTATTAGGCAATTGCACGCGGTCCATCTATCGGCATTGCATGCAAAACTTCATCCAAAAGCTGTAGTGCACGATGTAAGTGCACCTCAATCCAACACGGCGTTTCTTTGATCGATTGTCGTGGATAATCAGGTCCCCAGCCTTTGACAAAACTTAAACGTAAAATACACAATCGTCGAAGATCGTCGACGCCAATACCGGCTGCTGCATTAATATCTGAACATAGTTTATTAAAAAAAAAAAATGTTCACTAAAAAACAACTTACTTCTTGGTTGAGTACCAAGTGGGGTACTTGGTAGCCCAGCAACTGCTGCCGCTTGAGCTGCAGCAGCAGCTTGTGCATTTGTAGCAAGTAAATGCATTTGCTGGTGGCACTGGCGCAGGTCAAAAACCTAATAAGAAAAAGTAAATATTTTTAGAATCTAAATTAATCAAAAATGTTTACTTTTATGTAAGCCACTGGATAAATTTTATGAATTGCATCGCCAGGTGTTCGTCCTGCCTCTCGATCCAAATAATAGCTTTGTACAAACACTGAATTGTCACTGAGACAACGTAACCACACATCACCTTCGCCGCGTAAGTCCAGTTGCACCCCTTTACCAATATGTAGTCTGAAAAATACAGATAAAATTTTAAACATGATCATGGAATATGTGTAATAACACCGACAATAGAGTGGGTCAAAAAATGACTTTTTCGAAATTTGCAAAAATGTTAAGCACATTTAAAAAATAATACACACACAATTTTAGCCAAATCGAAAATTGTTTAAAGGTAGCGCAACTCTATTTTCTGTTTTTAGTCCAATGAAAATCGTTAGTACATATTGATTTAATGCAGGATTTATAATATAAACAAACTTTATTTAAATACAATACGCGTGATTGCGTCGGATTTACGCGAACATAAATAATGAAAAAATTTAAAACTAATATTAAACAAAATTCAGAAAAAAAATTGATCTAAAAAAATTCAAAAGTTGTGTTATATTCCATTAACCACTTTTTCCAGAATTGTCGAACCAAACGCTGTAGATATTGGCAACGACTGAGATGACTTTTGTCAGCTCTAACAGAGGTGTCATCTTGAATTAGTGCCATAGATCGTGAAATAAGAACGTGCGCAGGTGTAAGGTTATCAACATGGCCTTCAAATTTATTTCACAATGGAGAATTTAAACATCCTTCAATTTGACACAATAATATGCTCAGCTCTTCGTACGTTGTTGAAGCGTTAGCAATTCGTATTCGTCGAAGGTGTTGTGTTGTGGATTTTATTCCGGCCTCCTACATTCCACCAAAATGAGGTCCTGCAAGTCTGGTAAAATGTCATTGAATTGTTGACTAGTTGTTTCCTTGAAGACGGATTTTTGTGTAGACTGTTTATTGAGAAGGTCGTATAATTCCTTGAGTTCTTGATTGCAGCCAGCACAATTTGTACCATTGTCAGAATACTAACAAAACGGCGAAGTGAGGCAATAAACGCGCTATTTTTAAGAACCGCGGCCTTTCTATGACCTTACTTACATTGGTCCAGTGAAATCAACTCCAATACGTTAGAATTTTCGATTCTTCCACCGACCCTGATGATACCTTTTTGATCAACAAACGATGCTAATGTAGAACGTTTGTGTGAAGGTTGCAATTGCTTACCAGATAGCAATATGCGAATCTCTGTTCTAAACAAGGATTGAAACCTAAACCAATAACGGATTCGATTTCGATTTTCTTCCTCGTTTCGGTTACGGTTTTAAGTTTTAATAACGAAATGGTTTGGTATACCGGATTCAAGTTACGGTTTCGGGTTTAATTTCGGTTTTTGTATTAAAGTCACTCTGTGTCCATATTGTTCAATGTCTTGAACTTAAAAATAAATTTTATTAACATGGCCAAAGTCTTAAACCGTTCTTAAGTCAATGTAAGTTTGATGAATTTAAATGTATTCTGGGTGGTGAGTATTTAGATTTAATGGGAATTTCGGAAACATGGCTTAAACCACACGTGACTAATCTTGCTATTCATATTCCTGGTTTTTACATTCATAGAAATTAATGTCTAAATCTTAGGGGCGGTGTCGTTTGTATTTATATCAAAAATTGTTTTAAATCAATAGTTATATTCTCGCATTCAGACGTTGTGAAGCGTTATTTATTGAGGTAGATGTTTAAAATTCTAAACTGCTTGTTGGTGTCATATCTTTACCTCATGGAAATATTTGTTCTATGGAAGATGTTATAGGAGATTTACGTTGTAGTTACAGATGGGAGACTTCAATTATAATCAAATTATACCCTGTCAATAACATGCGTGAGTTATGTGAAAAAGTTAATATGAAGTATGTTCACAATTCGTTGCCCACACATTTTATTATTCGCACACGCTCTTCCCTCATATATTGTTTTTTACTTAGTGACATATCTAAACTAAAGTTTTCAAGTCAATTTCAATGCCCTAATATTTCGCATCATGCTTTTACTTATATTTGTATGGATTTTCACGCGTGCCGAAACTGTTGTGGAATTTCGAAACTACAACAAAATAAATATATCTCAACTGCTTGAGAAAATAAGGACAGCCAATTTTAATATATTGTATGAGTCCAACGATGCCAACATTCAATTAGGAAATGTAAATATGATTTTAAATGACCTTTTTTCAACAGTTCCGATTTCTAAATGAGTATTTAAGGGTGATAAAAATAAAAATATGCTTAATACAAAAAAGGTACTTGAAGCCAAAATTTTTAGAAACTTAGCATATAGAGCTTTTCTAGAAAACAAGTGCAACTTAACTTGGAATACTTACTGCAAATATCGTAACAAAGTCAAAACAACTATAAGAAACTTGAAAATAATTTTTTGAAATCGGAGATTCAACGATCTAGATAACAAACAAATTTGAAATGTTCTCAATAGTGCTGGGTGTAAAGAGTCTGCAGAACCTAATGATGGAGTAGACGCTAATCAATTAAATTATTTTTTTATCGCTTCTCAATCTTTATCTTCTCCTCGTGAAATTTTGAATCACGTGAGAATAATTTTTCATTTCTAAACATATCTGCTGATGAACTTTATCTAGCGGTTTGCAGTATAAAATCTTATTCAGTTGGTTTTGACGACATTCCTATAAAATTTATTAAAATGACATATTTCTACATAGAAAATCACATGTTGCATTTCTTCAATACAATATTAATGACTTCTAACTTTCCACTTGCTTGGAAATTAGCTAAAGTAGTTCCCATAAAGAAAAATGGTAATTCTAATGACCTGACTAATTTTAGGCCGATAAGCATACTACCATGTCTTTCCAAGATTTTAGAATATTACAATCTCAAATAAATAATTATCTAAATGATAATAATTTGTTAAGTTTATGCCATTCTAGTTATAGACTGGATTTAGCACGACAACACTACTCTTAGCTCTGACGGAAAAATCAGAGAATATACAAATGGAAAGAAGTTGTGTATTGCTATATCTCTTGATCTCACCAAAGCATTCAATTCTATCAATTATAATCTGCTTATTAATAAGCTTAAACATAAATTCAATTTTTCTGCGAATGCGTGCAAACTAATTTTTTCCTTTTGTGACAGAGCGTGAGCAAATTGTCTTATGTGCTAAAAATATATCTAATAAGTTAAGTTGTGTCAGCGGGATCGGTCTTGGGAACGAAAAAATTCAATTTGTGAACAACATAAGATGTATGGGGGTTATTATTGACAATGATCTTAGTTTTCGTAAGCATATTGCCAATGTTTCTTACAGAGCCTCTTTTACGCTCAGGAGGTTATATAGTTTAAATTCTTATTATCTTTTACCAAGCTCTACTCATGTCTATTATAACATACGGTTTAGAGGTTTACTCCGGAACATATTTGTCTAATCAAAAACAAATAAAATTAATATTTAACAAAATACTTAGATATGTCTATAAACTTCGATTACGCGATCATGTTAGCGCTTACGAGCAAATGTTCTTAAATAGCACATTCCTTAGATTAACCTTAGATAACCATGTATGGTTATATATTTCAAAATATATTTCTATGTATGGCCTTTGAAGCCTCGATTATTAATAAAGAACAAACAAACACAAGAATCAATAACATAACAATTTTATTCCTATTAAAAAAAAAAAGTTGAAGTTGGGATATTGTGGTAGTTGGTGTTATAAAGTTTGTATGAACTATGAAAGTTATAGTCGGTCTAAGCCGACTATAAATACCCTACACATATGTGATAATATATGCGATTACCATTTAAAGTGATCCATAGGTCACGAGGGTTTACGAATCCTGAAAATAACTACAAACTTGCAATCGCTGATGAATTTTCTTTCATTTGTAACCCATATGTACAAATGGGTAGGTGTACCGAATTTCGATATTTTTTTGGGAACCACAAGTCGTATCGGCGGAAAACATTATTTTCGTGTATTTTAGCATGAAGCCAATATATATTTGACCAAAAAAGTTTACCTAAGCACGTATACAGTAAAATTGATATGTAGATGTAAATTTTATATGAGTTATTTGAATATAAATGGTCAGATCACAGGTCACAATTAAACGATCTCGCCAATACAGCGTAAGTATATAAGTACTCTAAATTATATGTTTCATTTATCTAACTCTTCAGACAGACGGACGGAAATCGCTAAATCGACTCAGGAGGTCATGCTGATCAAGAATATATATACTTTTCCATACCGGAGATGCTTCCTTCTGGGTGTTATAAACGGCGTACCAAACTGAATATACCCTTTCACTCTTAGTGTAGGGCTGGCATGTCAAACTCAGTTGGCATCACGGTCCGCATTGGCAATTCAAATGATGAGGCGGGCCGCATTTGTGTACCATAAAAAAAATCGCTCGGTTTTTACATTTGTTAAAAAATACAATGTTAAGATTATCAAATTTTCCATTGATCTTCTGGTGCGATTTTTGTCTGTTTGAAATAATGGAAAAAATGGCCGAACTTCTTTGAGTCTGCCAAATATTTTTCCTGAGGTATTTACAGTGGAGTACCTATATTTCAAACACTAGAGAAAATTTTATAAAACAGACACCTGACAATCATCCAAAATTGTTGCAATTTTTTATGTCGGCAAAATTGTACGATATCGAATCAGATCTTGTACCAATATCGAAGGCCAAATCGTACTAAAACAGCAAAATAGTTCAAAGCGACATATTGCAGTTTTTTTCGAAACGATAATAAAAACGATTCTGGATTAATATTGCATCAAATAGTTAAAATATATCGATATTTATTTGAAAACCATTGCGATATCGATGTGGAAAATGTTTAAATTATCCTAACATAAAATTTTACTCTACGAAAATTACAAAATTTTAAAAATTAGCAACAAGATTGGATTTTTGTTATCCAAGTTTGTTCGAGAAAACTTCGAGGCATAAATCACATGTCAGACTGGTAACCAATTTTTTTAGATTTTTCGATACAAACAATACTTAACTATTGATAAAGTTTGTTTTTTAAAATTCCGTATATAAATTTGATATTTGAATAAATTTGAAAAGTTTTCCTTTTTATGAACAATTAATTTAAATTACAATGACAGTGACCATTGATTAGATATTCAGATTTAGGACTTTTGACGAAGTTGGTTTTATTTTCTTAAAGCGAGGTTTGCTGAATTCTACGGTCAAGAGTTTTTTTTACAAAAAGTGATTATTGCTTAATTTTTTGAAACTTTGAATCAATGTATCTTTGGAGAAGGTGAATGTTGAACACTGGTAGTTTTGGTGTGGAATGACTCTAATACAAAAAAAAAGTCTTACTAAAAAAAAAAAATGATTCCCATTCCAGTTTGTGCAAAGCAAGTTTCATGGTTAAAAACTTGTCGTTTTTTTTAATAAAAGTCCAAAGTCTGATTGCGGCTTTATTTGATACTGGAGCTAATTCCGAAAATTGTTTTGTAAAATAGCGTCCAGTTTTTAAGATTTTTAAGTTTTAATTATTTTTCTCTCCTTTTATTTTTAATAGTCGAACCAAAAACAATAATGTAATTTTCTCTTCGGTGTTCAATGTACAAAACAATGCACTACCATATATTTTTTTAAATATGCCGGCGAAATATATCCAACGGAAATTCAAAAGTTTACAATAAATTTAAAATTTTATGAATAAAAAACAACATTAGTTGATGAAAAAAATGTAAAATTATTGTTATGCGATTTTGCAAAGTCATGAATAATATTAAAAATGTCAATTATGAAAATAAATTAAGACTCTATATCAAAAACTTATTAATATCTCATTATTAAATTTTAGAAAAAATGTATCTAAAAAATATATAGATTTTTTTAATAAATTAATAAGTTTTTAACCAAGATTAGTAATTTAATTTCATATATGGCATGTTAAATTGGATACAAAAATGCACAACAATACATAATTAATCATTTTAACGCCTGAAAATTAAATAAATATTTAATATTATTAAATATATTAATAATATTTAAAAAGTTTTCGCGGGCCGCGTGTTTGACATGCTTGGTGTAGGGTATAAAAAACAGAAGACTCCACGAAAAAGAGTTTCAATGATTTTGTTCAGAAAATAAATTAGAAAATTATTAAGTGAAATGAAAAAAACAACATATTTCGGCAACGATATATATAACCAACTGCGATTACAACAATTTTAATTAAAATTAAAAACAATTTTAATGAAAAAACCCGAAAGTTAGAAAGTTAATTTTAAAATTTATTAAAAGTGTTATCAGAGATTTTAAAAATACATACTAAATGATTTAAAATAAATTAAAAAAAATGTAATTACAAAGAACTGTGATTCAATTTTAAAAATATATACAGTTGCAAAGAAAAGTAATTTTATTAAATTGTTTTGCGTGATTTTTTTTTTTTTTTTATTATAAATCTATTTTTTTGAAAAGAATCCAAAGAATTTTATGGTGTACGAATATACTTACATATATAATTTCAAAACTAATCAGTAGATTTTGTTTATTTTTTTTACGAAATATCAAGGTACAGTTATGCATTACAAATTATCTTCTACTGCTTCGTAATAAATGTATAAAAACTTTGAATTTTTGCAATTTTCTTTGAATTTTTGATATTCAAAAATTTAAGAATGTCTTTAATAAAATATTTATAAAATATTTTCATATAATATATGGAGCATAATTATAGAGAATTTAAAGTCGACTTTAAATTTAAAATCTGCTTTTGACATTTTATTCTATACAAAGATTGTCAAAAAAGTCGAATTTATTTTTAAAGTCTACTTTAAATTGTCTATGATTATGCGCCTATGTTTTTCATTAATATTTAGAAACAAATTTAATTTTTTTATGGTCGAGACATATATAAAATCCAAAAAAGTTTAAAAAATAACACAATATTTTTTACCATGTACAAGTGGCTCATAACACATATACATTAGACTGATTCAAATGTGTATGGAATATTTATAACTAATTTTTTTCCCTCTGCGTCAACTTTCTGAAACTAGGCCCTCTAAAACAAGCCTTTCAACAATATAAAATTGATCCTGTGATGTTGCGCAAAGAGCTT